>OW285235.1:21502856-22910356 GCA_935421215.2 Melolontha melolontha
CTGTTTCTTTAAATTTTCTTAGAATGTTTGGCATTGTAGGCACAATTTTGTCAACAGTAAAGGTATTTAAAATTGTTCTACGCAGCACACCTTTATCTGCATCGTCTAAGTCGGTTTTGGGCTTGGTTTTTTTTTTATTTTTCTTTGGCGATGTAAAAGATGAACCGGCACCTGCGTTTATTTCACTTTTTTCTTTAACAATCCGTCTAATACTTCTCTCAGAAACACCCGTTGCGGCAATAACGCGTTCATATAACTGAGCCAGTGGAATTTTGAGTACCCCTGAAGTGTTTTCTTCTTGCATATATTTAAATACATTTGAGATCACTTCGCGAGTTTGACTGTGTAAAACACATTTATTTAATTTACTTTTAAACTCCATTACTTACTACCTTAATACGGCACTGCACTACTGTGTTTATCGCTTAAAACGATGTAAAACACTGCCAGAGGTTCCCCTACCTATGAATTTCGTGCGCATCTCGAGGGCGGTACTTCTAACCGGCCACATGAAAATCGGTCTGCTGTACATCATGTTTCAAAAAGAATTGCATTTAGTTGTCCATGAATTTCTCCTATAAATAATGATGTTCTGTATTCTTGAAATGCGGATATAGATTAAATGGTAAGAAGGTTATTTACCTGTTATTGTCAAAATTTATCATCAAGAGATATGGTGATGAAATTAAAAACAAGTACAATTAGATTATTAATTTATTTAAATAGAAAACTTTAAAGATGGGTTATTAATCAAACAACCAAGGTAAATAACTCATTTCTAGAACTTTTAATTATTATAATTTATAGCAAGTGTTCAAAATGGTCACCATTCTGTTGAATATGACCTTTCAGATTGTCAAAAATATTCTGCAATACATTTGGTGTTATTTTATTACATTTAATTGTAATTGTATGCATTTAAGTTATTCATTCTTATCTTATATACTTCATTTTTTAGCAATCCGAAAATAGAGAAATCTAACGGAGTAAGATCTGGTGACCGCGCTGGTCAAACGCCTCTGCTTATAACTCGATGAGGGAAGTAATCTTCTAAAAGCGCTAAATTTAATACTGTAGCCCGAACTTCTCCACGACTAGAGGAATGTGATGATGTAAAGCGGTATTATCCACAACTCTATTAGGAAACTGCAAGTGAAATTGTCGCTTACGTTCCGTGTAGGGATATTGCCATTCTACGTTAAGAAATTGTGCACTTTGGAAATATGTTCCAACAATAAAAATATTTGCTTGGAATGTGTACATTATAAACTAATATTGTTTATTATTTAAGAAAAAATATTTGTAAGAAAAAATTATATTGCTAGTCACAAAATGACAAATGTCAAAATGACATTAGATAAATAGTTATAAATAAAAGGCAAGTGGCTTATAATAATTTGCAAATACTAGTTACTCAGTGCCTACTGTGATGAAGATCTTCTTGAAACACGTTGTATAAAGGCGTTTACACAGACTATACTGATCAGACCGGCAGCATATATTCAAAATTTAACCAGATTATTCATCTTTCTTTAGCAACTGGAAATAGATATCTTCCTCTATTTTTGTCATATTTTTGAAAAGTGAGGTGCGATGGCGCTGCTAAGTCATACAGATGGCATGCGCAGTAGGTATTTATTTATATATTTTACATATTGTTAACGTGAACAAACGTGAATATCTGTTTTAAGCGATTCCTTTATTTTATATGTTTGTAGTTCATTTTTACGAATTCATCTGTATACCGTGAGTTCTTTTTATCACTAAACATAACACATGAATACACCTATGTTCAGTTTCAAAATAAATGCTTCAATCCATGGGAATGTTATGCAACCAACATTGCGAGTGTCATCACTTGTCGTAATAAAGCATTATAGTTGTCAGTGTCAACAAAGTGTGAAAATAATTTATTTAACATTTAACTTACACAGACAATATTAAAATTAATTTTATGATAAATTGAAAAAAAGTTTGTGTTCATTTATAATTCTTTAAGTTTTTAATAAATATTCGAAATGTCTACCTTCACATTCCATACAATATGCGAGTCGATTACGAATTCCTGCAAAGAGTGTGTTAAAGAGCCGGTTTGGTTTGTAATTCGTCACAGGCTGTACTTATGTGTGCTTTTGAATCGTCAATGTTAGTGAAAATTACATAATTATATATTTTAGATTTAAGGTATCCCCAAAGAAAAAAGTCATTTGGCGATAAATCTGGCGAACTAAATCGGCCAAACTACCGGACCAAACCTCCCTATCCATCGACCAGGAAAACTTGAATTTAGAAAATTTGTAATCGTAATTGGGGCTCCATCCATTTGAAACCAGGATCTTTAATGGCTAAATTTTCAATTTCCGGAACAATACGTGTTCGAAGTAATTCTAAGAATTTATTGGAAGTAAATTATGTCAATAAAGTAGTCAGTGCCCATACATTAACTCTAGCGTTGTATTGTGTTCAAAAATAAACACGTCTTATTTTATCTTCATTAAATAATTGTTGGTGATTAGAAAACTTGTAAGGTTTGTATTTGTACTGTTTGAGAATTTTAAATACAGACGTCTTCGAAATATTAAATTGTTGTGCTATTTTATTTAATGGTGTTCTTCAATGTAACATAACACATTTAATTTTAGGTTTTCTGAAAGAATGTGGGGGTTTTAATTTTGTTTCTGTGCGTATTTATTATGCAGCCATTAGAATCAAATTTCTAGTAATCGCCTGAATTGTCCCGATAGATGGTATGGGCCTGTCAAGATATTTGATAGAAAACAGATCCTGCACTTTCCTTAAACTTTCCAGCTTTATACCAGTTTCAAATTTCTATTTTTTCATCTTTTATATACATTTTGAATACTAAAATATTTAAAATGTCATTTCTTTTATGCACATTATTGACATTCATTTTGACATTTGTCGAAACACATAATCGAGCGATGTTGATTGCATAACATTCCCGTGCATTGAGGCGTTTTTTTTTTAAACTAAACATAGGCTATGTATAGAGATAAAAAAAACTCATGGTATGTTAATTTACTGTAGTAATTAGTATATTGTGGTATAATCTCTACATGCTTACTACTAATTTCACCTTTCACCCTTCTTCCCGCACCGTTGAAATAAACAATACATTTAAAATTTAATTCTACTATCTTCTTTTACTCTTTACATTATAATAAACTACCATTACATATATATATATATATATATATATATATATATATATACCGGGTGTTTCAAATTCGACTCTCACCATTGGGATCTCGGTAACGGTAAGAGATACAGGCTGGCTTAAATTAGGGCAAAGTTGCGTATCGGCGAGTCCAATAATTTTACGTTTTAAAATTAAAGTTATCTTGGCTACTTCCGGAAATTTGGCGGAAAAACTGAATATTCCGGTTTTCGTTTTTATTTTTGTACGACTTTATTTCAAAAGTTAGCCAAAATCTATAAATAGATCCTCATTGGAACTTTTTGGCCTTCATCTTTTGGCCAGGTCAAAAATTCCTTACGACGTTTCGTTTTTCTCAAACCATCATCAACTTTATTTTTTCTTATAGGCGCCATATTGGGTTTTTGCAGTTATGAATAGCCCGTTTTATTACTTTTTTAATGATGTATCACAAGTTACGCTTGTATTTCCTCAAATCCAAAATATTGAAGAAAAACTTTTATACCAAAGTAAGCTTTGATTTTTTTCAATCTCTCACATGTAAATGACATTTTGATACATTGTGAATCTCTGTGTAGTTCAAAATGGAGACATCGGCAATGTATTTGAACATGTAAAAATATGCAGACAGAATGGATGAGGAAACTAAGGACAATTTAGTCAATGAGGTAAAATTAACGTTAAATTATCGTATAATTTTCAATAAAAGTAGATAGATGAGAGGAGAGACCTCAAAATACATTGAAAAACTGACCATAATAATAATGACTAAATAAAAATAATAATTACAACAGATGCTCAAAATGTCCTCCGTGATTTTCCAAGCAGAACTCTACTCTTCTCTCTATGTTGTGCACTGCGCGATGTATTTCCCGTCTCCGTAATCTACCAAACTCCCTAATGATGTTGATTCGGAGCTCCTCGATATTTTGGTACTCACCCCGCCCGTAAATTCTATTTTTAAGTGTACCCCATAAAAATGTGTCGAGGACACTAAGATTTGGAGACCTGGCTGGCCATCTTACTGGTCCATTATTCCCGATCCATCTGTCACCAAACCTTTCGGTAAGATAATCAGATACCAGTCTTGAGTTGTGAGGTGGAGCACCATCGTGTTGAAACCAGATGCTGTTGTAGTGGATCAAAGGTAAGTTATCTAAATAGTCTTCGAGAGTTGTCGCCAAAAACTGATGATAAGTTTCTCCATTCAGAGTGCCGTTAAAGAAATGAGGACCCAAAATTTTGTCTTTATAAATACCTGCCCACACGTTAAGACTGAATCGAACTTGGGCCGAATTTCTCGAAATTGCCTAGGGTTGTTTACGCTCCAGATGTGTTCATTGTTCCGACTGAATATTCCACAATTCGTAAAAGTGCTTTCATCTGTCCAAACCACATTTTCAAGGAAAGCTGGAAAATCGGGTCTCCTTTGCACCCAACCACAAAATTGTAATCGCCTTTCGGAATCACCTGGATGTAATTTTTGTGATATGTGAATTTTGTAGCATTTGAAACCACTTTTTTTTAGGTGTCTCCAAGCACTCGTATGAGAAGAAGCATCTACATCGGAGGAAACTTGGCGTGTGGATTTGCCCGGGTTCATATTTATCTGCAAAATATCTACTTTTATTGAAAAGTATACGATAATTTAACGTCAATTTTACCTCATTGACTAAATTGCCCTTAGTTTCCTCATCCATTCTGTCTCCATATTTTTGTCTTGGTTTTTCAAACGAACCAAACTCAGCGAGATTTCTATCCAATAATTTAAACTAAGTTCGATGAGGTTGTCGTCTTTCGGGATACATGTTCAAATACATTGCCGATGTCTTGACACCGTTTCTATCGTTTTTGTAATAAATTTTCACCATATCTCGTTTTTCTTCATTGGTAAACTCCATTTTGAACTACACAGAGATTCACAATGTATCAAAATGTCATTTACATGTGACAGATTGAAAAAAATCAAAGCTTACTTTGGTATAAAAGTTTTTCTTCAATATTTTGGATTTGAGAAAATACAAGCGTAACTTGTGATACATCATTAAAAAAGTAATAAAACGGGCTATTGATAACTGCAAAAACCCAATATGGCGCCTATAAGAAAAAATAAAGTTGATGATCGTTTGAGAAAAACGAAACGTCGTAAGGGATTTTTGACCTGGCCAAAAGATGAAGCCCAAAAAGTTCCAATGAGGATCTATTTATAGATTTTGGATAACTTTTGAAATAAAGTCGTACAAAAATAAAAACGAAAACCGGAATATTAAGTTTTTCCGCCAAATTTCCGGAAGTAGCCAAGATAACTTTAATTTTAAAACGTAAAATTATTGGACTCGCCGATACGCAACTTTGCCCTAATTTAAGCCACCCTGTATCTCTTACCGTTATCGAGATCCCAATGGTGAGAGTCGAATTTGAAACACCCGGTATATATATTTTCAAATTATTAAATGCACTTGTTAAAATTTTAATTAAATATTTCGACAAATATATGGTCGACCGTTTGAATAAATTAATTCTAAAAAAATAAACATTTATGAAAGATATCTGGATTAGAACGTAGGCTTAAATCCTATAAAGTAAAAGAGAGACTCATCATAATTGAGATTAATGTTAAAAATCAAGAATTAGGAAGTAAATAAAACAATGTGGTGTGTAGAGATAAACGTTACGTCGCGTACATCAAGTCCCACAAGACCTGTGTTCAATAACACACTTTACTTAGAACAAAACATATCAGCAGAGTCAAGAAAATCCATATAAAAGTCTTTACATACGAGGACCAAACAGAAACAACTTAAACCATTAATTAGCGCTTGGAAGGTTCAGATCCCCTGGGCTAAGTGAGACATCCAAGAGTGCTATTTTAAAGGATTCTATTTATAATCGTGAAAAGATTCAAAGTTATATGTGTTCTTTCAGAATTCCCATGAAAAATATACAATGGTAATTAGGATTATTCAAAATGGTAATATGTACTTTAAGATTTAGTAGGCAATACATGACAATACATGCAAATATATAAATATTAATCAATAAAATAACTTTTTAACAATTACTGGCTTGTTGTAACATTTCTTTAAATTTATATATCGGATGCTAGGCCTAGTTAGTCAAAACCTAAGCAAAACCCTGAGATAAGCGCAAATAAAAGAGTCTAGAATGATATATGCGTGAGTGACAGTCCACACTTTTATACTTTCATAAAGCAGTGAAAAGCTCATAGGAATATGTAAAGTGCCTTCAAAAACTTACCACATTAGAGATGGCCATGCTTTTTGATAATGGTTGGTGACAGTGCACGTAATCTGTCACAAACGTATAATTTTGAATGAGCATAGCCGTCTCTAATGAGCAAAGTTTTTGAAGGCACGTTATATACTTTATTGAATTTCTCCTAGAAGTGGTTTGCCGTTGGACAGTAAAACTGTTATTATTATTATTAATATTATTAAATTTCGAACAGATATAGTTACCCAACAGAGTTTTCTGACAAAAATTAATGTAAGAAATTGTCAACGCTTTATTTTAAAATACTAATTCTTAAACAGGTTCTCAGTGTGCACTTCTTAATTACGACATTCTCTCCTTTGTAAAACCATAAAAGCACAAAATCTGTCAAAAATGCAACGCCTCTAAAACATAAAAACCCCTTCACTAATGAATTTATTTGAACGTCCGAATATATATTGTAATCCTATACAACAAGCAATAATCTCCAATTATTCGGGATTAATAAAGTTTCTTCCTTAATTGACAGTTATATCACGGGTCCATCCCAACCGGGTCTCAGATTACCTACCAAACGGACGTGTAAGTATTACACTTAATCAGAAATTCTTACGGCTCCGAGAACAGATTCCTCCGATGATATTCCCGTCCGCTTCGAATGATGGGTCCTCCTGCCACCACGCCGTGATGCCATTCAAACTCGAATACTGTTGGCGAGATAAAAATTAAGACATTAACGAAACGTGCTCGTTGTACGGCGGCGTACGTGCATGCTAAACCTTTCTAGTACATTAGCGCATTTATTTCATCCGATATGGATGACGAAAAGAGTCGATTATTAAAAAAAAAGGGCTTATCGAACTTGAAAAAAAAACTGTTCAAACGAAAAAGTATAACCGAGAAGATTTTAAAACGCTTAGAGGTATGTAACATGTCTTGACTACAGTAGTTAGGTCTTGATAATTGGCAGGAGGTAAGACCGCGTGGTGTCGTGAATCCTTGCAATCGCTTCTACAATCGATGAATTAAATATTCATGAATGGGGACGATGTATGTTTGTGTATGTATGTAATGTATCTGTATACACATAAGCGCACCTCGCTATTTTGTTTGCTTCGATGTATGCAAAACTGTTCCTTCAGGGAGCTTCTTATCGGGTGATATGTAGTGCTGTGTTCAGTTGTCGAACTATGTTGTTTTGTCTCATTAGATGGCAAATCCATTTTGTAATAATCATGACAATGTCAGGAAATATTCTAATAATGTACTGAGTGACTATAAATGATTGAAGAAAATATTTAATTAGTCAACCTTGAGAAACTGGCTTGCCTGGTAATTCTCTTTATATTCATCTTTTTGGATTAGAATATATATGTAGTATACTAGCTTATTGCAAAATATCTCGATGGGACAGAAAAAAGGTAAATATATTTCATGTTTGAATCTTTAAGCCATCAAGCAAGAAGGTGTCAATCTGATCAAAATTGTGGATTCCAGACCTCAAAAAAAGTCCCAAAAAAATCTTATAAATGATGCCAAAAAAGTATATTTCACAGCTGAGCTTCGCTAGTTGCTTCGCGTGTTGCAGCCATGATTTCTTACCCTTTTAGATGTACAGGTTGTCCTTGAAATAAAAAGAACGTATGAAAAATGCAAAGATGTAATTATATAGAATATAAGTCCAATATATTTTCCCAAAGTTCCCGCTTAGAAGCGAGAAAAATAATAACCGAAATATTTAAAAAAATTTTGTCACGCCACTGTGCGATTATAAAAAGTATCAGAAACGATATTTTATAGTTGACCGACAATATCAAAAATAATAGTTTAGTTGTTGTCCATCTCATCCAGCCGATACATATTCCTGTGAAATTTACTTTGGAGAAAAAAAAATTAAAATAGGATTAATAACGTAGAAATTAATTAAACATAATTGGAGAACCAAAAGAAAATTAGTTGTTGTGTATTTTAAATGCACCTCGTATATCGTATCTAAATATAGTATTAAAATTTTAGATGTATAATTCAAAGAATTAATGTGTAAATAAGCGACGTCATGTTAATAAATTTTAGGTTAGTTTGATTTTTAAATGCTTAATATCTAAGTAAATTAATAAAACATGCATTACATGCCAGCAATATTAAAAAGAATACGAAATAATTTTTTCTTTGTACATTAACAACGTTAGCAGCCACATGTAACTTCTATAGCGTGAATTGTAGAGAAAACACGGCGTCAGATGGTATAAAAAAAGAACCACTTGAAAATAAGAACGCATCCTAAAATACGAAACATTATTGGAAAGAAATATTAAAGAAAACGTAAATCGTTATAAAAACGAAAGTTTTTAAATATGGAATATTATTTGCAAGAGTATTTTAACATAAAATGTATTTGAAAAAGAATTGAAGTCACGGGACATATATAAAGAAAATTTCTCAAGAAGAGAGACACTGATCGAAATAACGTTTTTAAGCGGTGGTCAAATAAAATTTTGGTATTGTAAATAGTATTGAATTTAATTCATTTTTAGAATTTTTATATTTTTAATTAAAGATTCAAACATTTTATTAAAGATTCAAACATGAAATATATTTACCTTTTTTCTGTCCCATCGAGATATTTTGCAATAAGCTAGTATACTACATATATATTCTAATCCAAAAAGATGAATATAAAGAGAATTACCAGGCAAGCCAGTTTCTCAAGGTTGACTAATTAAATATTTTCTTCAATCATTTATAGTCACTCAGTACAAAGAAAATTATTACTTTGGTTTGTTTAATACAATAATAATTACGACAGGTAAATTATGTAACAAAGACACTCAAGACTTTGAAGTACTAAAATTAAATTGATGAGTTTACTTGTTTTATGTGGACATTTTATTTGATCGTGTGTAATTTCAATTTCTGTATTAAAACAGATAACAAAATACAGCTATCTTTAACTTGTAAGTAGGGAAAACAATCTCACGAACATTTAAAGATATCTGGGTTTAGAATTCGAAATTTTAAACTCTTGTTAAATATTTTAGATACTAATTAAAATATATTGTGTGTTATTGACGATTTTATGTAGCAGGGTAAAGTCTTGCCACGCAGATATGAAATAACACATTTTTCCTTTGTAATATTATCAACCTTTAATACTATTAAATCCACAAACCTTACAAAATATTCATTTTTAGATAAAAACACTGTTTCATGCTTTAGCATCTTGTAGGGTATAAAAACTCACTGGTCTAAAGTAATACACAGCTGTGTTTTGAAATATTAATATTGGAATCTAAATCTTCAAAGTCTTATTTATATATCTATATAAATGAATATTATCTGACTAGATATAAGATTGGTGTTGTTTTACTAATAATTGACTAAAGACTAAAGACTGCCGCCCATGCGGCCAGATGACGAACGTATCATCTACATATCTAAACCAACATTTAGGTTTTAAGTGAAAGGAGCTTAAGACTTCTTGTTCGAACGCTTCCATAAAAATATTAGCGACAACCGGAGATAAGAGGAAACACATAGCGGCTCCCGACACTTGTTCATAGAACTTGTTTCGAAATTGGAAGTACGTGGAAGTAAGGCACACATTTACGAGTTCGGATATATCACTCGGTTTGCCGTGGGCGGCTATAATGTCGGCGATGATTGACACTGTGTCCGGGATCGGGATCTTCGTGAAAAGAGATTCAACGTCAAAACTAACTAGTAAATCACTAGTGTCCAAAGAAAAATTCTGTAAACGAGTTACAATATGTAGTATTAAGTCAGCAGTGGCGGCTCTTGATGACGTACGATGTGCGCTGCTGCACGGATGAGACTACTTCGAACTATTTCGGAAGATTTCGGTACGGTTACTTGCTTCTCTGTATACCGATAGAACCACCGGCCATCTGCCTATAGGGAATTGTATGCAGTACACATTTATATGTACATATATGTATCTAGTCCTACCGTTTATCAGAAGCGTTGTCTATGCCGACGCTAGGGATCGACAGTCAACCGCGTCAGTCGTGTCTTGACTGCGGTGGAGTATAGTCATAGTTGGTCGAACTTGCAAAAATACGCAAATTCTTGTTGTCTGCATCTTTAGGGTTTAGAATTATTTAGAGCTCAGTATTTTTTTCTGTTTTTTTACCGATATTCATTTACGTATTTACTATGCCGTTAGTTTATAGTAAAGAAGAAAAAATAAATATTATTAAATGGTATTACTCATCTCAAGGAGGTACGCAAGAAGTGATTGGTCGTTTTGTTTTTTCGTTTTCTGATCGTCCAGTTCCCTGCCGTCGGACGATACTAGATATCATACATCGTTTTGAAAAGTCGGGCTGCATTAATGGATGTTCGAAATGCTATCAGAGTAATTTCCATCCTATTTCGGAGGAAAGAATAGAGAAGGAAGTCAGTGTATGCGCCTTTGTAGAATCTAGTGAGCCCTGCTCTAGCCGCCAAATTTCTGAACAATTAGGTATTCCAAAAACCACAGTTAGGCGTATATTACACAAAAAGAAATATAAGTGTTATAAGGTTAGAAAAAATCAAGAAATATTCCCAGATGACCAGTTTAGACGTCTCGAATTTTGTGAGGCTATTAGAGAAAAATGTGATAATGATGATAATTTTACACGAAATATTTTGTTCACTGACGAATCAACATTTTCCCTTCACAAACGCCATAATCCATCTGCCGTTCGCTACTGGTCTCAGAAAAACAAACATTTGAGCAGGGATGTCACCACTCAATATCCACAGAAACTAAATGTCTGGGCAGGAATCTTAGGGGATCACATCATAGGGCCATTTTTCCTAAACGGAACATTAAATGCGCAGTCATATTTACAATTACTGCAAAATCATATTGTTCCTGCAGTGCGTGACCTTGCTGTAAACTTTAATGATATTTGGTTTCAGCAAGATGGCTGCCCAGCTCATAATGCCAGAATAGTACAAGAATGTCTTTCATTGCATTTTCCACATACCATTAGCACTAGAGGTAATATTTCTTGGCCGCCTAGATCCCCTGACTTAACGCCAAGTGATTTTTTCCTTTGGGGATATTTGAATGAAACCATTTATGTACACCAGAATGAAAGACCCCGCACATTAGATGATTTACGAATGCGAATTACACAACTCTGTAATAGTATTTCACCTGTAACTCTCTCTAATGTACGTAGAGAATTTTACAACAGACTGGGCTACTGTGAGGCAAACAATGGAGGCTTGTTTGAAAGAGATATTTATTAGCCTCTAGAATTCTATTTTATTTTCTCTAGAATTTTTTTTGTTTGACATCAATTATTACTTTTTGAACGTTTTTTAATTTCTCCATGTTGGTTCCTTTTTAGAATTATTTTTCTTATTTTCTCTTGGTTTAGTAATTTGCAATTTAATTTTATTTAACTAGGTACATTCAGAATCACTAGTTACTACTTCTTTGGAATCTCAAACCTTCGTTTACATTACAAATCTACTACTAATATTTCTACAGCACGAAACATTATGCCGATGATTGATTCTTACAAATATCTACGAAATGTAATGGCAATATCTGTGTCATATTTAAAGATTAAATTTGCTTTATCGACGGATGTGTATTTCTTTTTACGCCACAAATTATTATTGCCGGTACGTAGATATATACGTAGGCGTATATAAATGTGTACTGCATACAATTCCCTATAGGCAGATGGCCGGTGGTTCTATCTGTATATGAAAGCTTAAACGAAGCAGTCTCATCCGTGCAGCAGCGCACATCGTACGTCATCAAGAGCCACCAAGTAATATAATAACTTATTATATTACTTAATAACACAATAACAGCACCGTTCGTGATAGTATATCTCTAGATATTAATAATGTTTCGCATGCGGGAACCAATTCGTTAGTCACGCCTCTGCTTTCGCTCCGAATTGGTCCACTCTAATTATTACTATAACTATCACAAAAGCGAACTTTATACCAAAAAAAGGTATTTTCTTTTCGTTTTTGTGCATAATTAACCGAAAAATCACAAAATAAACTTTAGGACAATGAACGAAAATTTTTTTGTAGAGTCGTGTTATTAATTTATAAGTAATAGATGTGTAGTTTACGCCGCTTACGGTATCTTGCAATTTGATGTAAAACCAAATACAAATCTCACCACTTCTAATGCGGCGCGAACTTACTCCCACCGCTAGCCATCTTATTTGACGCTTGCTATACGTACACTTGAAATTCCTCACCCAATATATCTAGAATACCCTAACCAAGTTAAATTTCAACAAATATTTCTTTGGTCTTTAGTGTATATTCGTGATTTAAGTCATATAAATAAAGACTTTCATTTACTTGTTGTTTGTTTATTATCGACTCCCGTTTTTTAATAATGTCAATGCACTCCCACACAAAACAAATTTCCTGCATTTTTTTCCCAAAAGGAATGCTATCATATTGAAGTCAAATAAAATAACAAAGGAAACTGTTTGGTTTGCCGGTGTACGGGTATGGTTTTTTAAATTAACACCACCGCATTCATGAATACAGGGGCCGTGGTAATGTAGAAGCTAAAGAAGTAGAAGAAAGAAGGAATTATATAAAGCACAGTAAATAAATAATGCATGCGCGTCGTTTCTCTTAAATTCTAACAGTAGACAGTGTTGTTGTAAGTGTACAACATCTAATGTAAAAAATACACATGCATATATAGGTAAGGCGCACACAAATACAGGCGTACACCAAATCAAGAGACATAACATTTGACTAAACAAAACAAAATCGAAAAGGAGAGCGTAGGGAGAAAGAGAGGAAAGAATTCGTTCGGAGTCACCGTCGAGAGAGGGACGTATAATGGCCGTTGTTTGTTATATTTACACGGAAACTCAAACCGCGCCTTAGTTACGAGAGACGATACAATATAAACAAGTGAACGGTAATTGATTTACACTGTGTCATGGGGCCTTAACAAAACAATCTCCCGAGTTTGTAGCCTCCCACACCTGAGCCATTAAAAAACCACCACACAACACACCGTCGCGCTAACGACCACGATAGAGAAGAAAGAGTCGGAGGAGGAACGGTGGTGTGTATAGTATAACTTTTGGTTTTCTACTTCGTTTTTGGTTCGATCAAGATAACATCGCCAGTTAAGGCTATCTGTGAACTAAGGGGAAAAGCAATAAACTAAAAGAAGAAGTTTGATTCCTTTAAGTTGTGTAAAAGACGATCCCTTAATTTTATGGCAGAAGGCTGCGGCCAGGTACAATGTACGCCTGCATGACACTGTTTTTATGTTATACATAAAACACAATACGAATTTGTAATTGACGAGTAATTTTTGTGTAAGTCTTTATTAGGGCGAGACACCCAAGAGCATAAATGTAGTTTTCTTGACACTCTACATATCCCGTGCGTATACTGAAGATGATAGACTTGCGGACATTGTCCGAAATGCAGGGATGTATTCTAAGGACAGCTGCCCAATGCGAATAGCAGCAGTGAGAATAATTAGGCTCGAGCTATAGTAACGAGCGATCATTAAAATTTTTACTCGTACTTGGCCGTGTATATAAAAATTATGTCGTAGCTTTAGTCATTAAGATGTTATTTCAAACATCTGTCAGTGTCAAATATATATTTTAAAGTTTCATCAAAAGAAAAAGTAATGGCCTTTAATGATATGCATAAAGCGTTTATTGTAGAATGTTACTTCCTGACATCTCAAAAAATTTATGGTATTTGGCAGCATTCAGTAGAAAATTGCCTTGCGGAGTTTGAAGAGAGATATCCAAATACTGTTCCTAGCTATAAAACTTTCCGTGATACGCTAATGCATTGTGTAAATCTTTTTCGTCAAACAGGCAGTATTTTAAGGAAAAAAGGAAGCGGTCCTTCTCTCAAGAGAAGTCGCGGCGTAATTGAAAATGTCAGACAAATTATTAACGAATCTCCTCAAACATCTATTCGCAGAGTTTCGCAACAAGTTAGGCTTTCGTATGGAACATGTCAAAAAATTTTAAAAAAGGACTTGCACACGTATCCATATAAATTAACTTCTGTACAAAATCTAATACCTACGGATTATGAAAAAAGAACACAATTTTGCCAATGGTTTATTCAAACAATGACAGACAATATTTTAAATCATACTTTTTTCACCGATGAAGCTTGGTTTTATTTGAAAGGTTATGTTAATTCGCAAAATATGCGTATGTGGTCCAGTGAAAATCCTCATTTCTACAGAGAAGTTCCTCTACATCCAGAAAAAATAGGCGTATGGGTAGGTATGAGTCGTCACCGATTAATAGGACCAATATTCTTTGAGGGCACGATAACATCGGAGAAATATCGTAACGAAATTCTCAGTGTTTTTACTAATCAATAGACTAATTATGAACTCCAGGTCGGATATTTTCAACAGGATGGGGCTACATCTCACGTTACACTTGAAAATATTCAGTTTTTGCAACAATTTTATGGCGATAGGATAATAAGTAGAAATACAGCGATTCCATACCCACCACGATCGTGTGATTTAACAGTCATGGATTTTTTTGTGTGGCCATATATAAAGAATATTATTTATGAAACACCAATTAATAATCTACAAGAGTTAAGACATAAAATCATTGAAAAATGTGAACACATCAATAACTCACCGCAAATACTGATCAATGTTTTCAATGCTCTACGAAATAGAGTGCGATTATGCTTGGTGGAGAATGGTCAACATTTTACACATTTTTTATAATATTCTATTACTTTGTATAAAAATTATAAATATATTTAATATAAAAGTAAGCATTTCAAATTATTTTTAACAATCATGACGTTTGAAATTATAATGACAGATCTCCTCTAATAACTTAAGTTAGGACATACTTTTTGTGTACATGGCTTACTTGAGCGAAAATTTTAATAATCACTCGTTACTATGTGGATGTACATTTCACAGATCGATAACTTAAGGTGCATTATGAGGCCCGCCTACTGTAGTAAATTAAGTAACAAGACATTCGTCGACTTGGTAATTTGATTATATTTAAAACCGTTGATTGAGACTTCATTATAACGATAAGAAATATGTACTAAACTTCTAGTTTCAAAAATTTTTTCATGCATCTGATGAAGCCATTGTATGGCGAAGTAATATTGTAGTAGATTTACAATAAAATGAAATTGAAACTAGAAGTTTAGTACGTATTTCTTATCGTTATATTTAAAATGTAACAAAAATTAAAACCTAGAAAGTAGGGATCCGACTAGTAATTGCATATACAGCAGAAACCATATACGAAGCCATACAGAGACGAAGAAAGACTGAGAGTATTGGAAAGAAAGATCCTAGGAAAAATCCTGAAACTAAAGAGCAGGTTAAGACACTCATGAACTTTAAAGTTGTACGCTTAATGGACGATGAACACATAGAAAGATACATAAAAGCTCAGAGGCTGGGATGCTTTGGACACACACAAAGAAGACCGCCTGATGAAGTCATAAGAAAAATAACAGATTGCTGTCCCGTGGAAACCAGGCCAAGAGGAAGACCAAAAGCTAGGTGACAGGACCAGATAATG
The DNA here is from genome assembly GCA_935421215.2 of Melolontha melolontha. Taxonomy (NCBI): domain Eukaryota; kingdom Metazoa; phylum Arthropoda; class Insecta; order Coleoptera; family Scarabaeidae; genus Melolontha; species Melolontha melolontha. The sequence goes on from OW285235.1 coordinate 21,518,841, forward strand.
GAAGACATGCAAAGGCTGGGAATAGAAACCTGTTGGAAAAAGTTAAGGACAAGAAAAAATGAAGAAAAACGATCAGCAAGGCAACTAGCCTTCATGTAATATGCACGTGTGAGGAACTGATGGAACTCAGACAGAAATATTTCGGGAGAGATCTATTGGATCCTTCGAGTGTACTCAAACTTCCCCTGAGGAGGATAGTGGCTTTTATCGAGGACACAAGACTAATAGAGTGGAACTGAGAGATCTATTGGGGATAGTACAAAGAACAGTGTGTTCAAGTGCCTGGATGTGCTGGTGTCAACCCAACCCAACCCAAAAAAGACAGAAAAAGAAGAAGAAGAGATCAGCAAGGCAAAAACGCACGAAAAGCTGTAGAAATGAGTAAGCACAGACCGAGTCACTGCGAAAACTGAATCAAGCCTGGAACCATGTAAGTATCTGTTAAATTGAAAAAGATATTGTAGTAAAATTTTATACAGGATAATTAGGAATGAAAGGCTGTAATTTGAAGTATTTTTTAAATATGTTATAGTTTGTGGAAATCGTGTTATAGAGGAGAATCCTAAAATGTAAATAGAATTAAATTTAAAAAATGTAACATTAGTACGCTACATTTTTTGAACCCTTATTATATTTAAAAAAATACTTCAAATATTGGTTCTTCATCCTTAATTTCTGTATTTAAAATTTTATTACAATGTCTTTTTTAATTTAACAGATATTTACATGGTTTTATTTGCCCATCTCTGTTTATACCGGGTGTCTCAATTATGTCATTCCAATGGCGTACCTCCGTTATTTAATCAAATAAAAAATTAGAATTTGGGACATCTGATATACACTTAATGTTCTCTAAATTAAGTCTAATATTAATATTCTTTCACTTCCGGTTTAAGCCGAAACGACCCTAACTTTTTTATTTTAAATAACACTCAAAATTTGAATTCTACGGAAAATTATTTTTCCCAAGAAGTATTACAATTGTGTACAAAGGTGAAATTGCATTTTAAATATGCAAAAGTTGAGAGTGTAGAAAATTATGAAAAGTATGTTCATTATTTCGTATTTGAATTTAAAGTAGCAAAAATACACTTCCCAAAAATGCATTTTTAAGTTCTCTGTTAGAAAGAATATTCATGTAGACAATAGCGATTTACAAAGATTTAAGTGAAAGTTAAAATAACAGAAAAATATAGTTAAATGAATCACAAAAAATATTATACTTATTAATTTTATTTATACAAGAACGGTATTCTCTAAGTGGCACAAAACTTGAACCGTGAGCGCCAGCAAAGATGCCAAAGAAAATGTTCAAAATTTTGTCCATTTGCTTCAATGCAACATTTGGTTCGATGCAAAAGGTCACTTTCAAATGCACACACTTCTTAATAACTCAAATTAAGATTGTTTTCAATGTAAATCTATTTTAACATGTTGAGTAACGTCCACTGCTAATTTTCTCCTGAAGAAGTAGCAAATGGCTGCGAAATATAGAGGTTAAAATAAATGAGTTTTTTAGTTCACAGACCGCTTACCCGACTAATTAATTTGTCATTATTATAGTACGATCAATAAACTTACAAGTCTATATATATATATATATATATATATATATATATATATATATATATGAAAAACGATTGTTGTTGGGGAATCCGGCTATAAAAAACCATTAATTAGTTAATGTTCTTTATTTTTTTACCCTATATTTCGCTCTTAGGTTTAGAGCTTCTTCGGGGGTCACTTTAATAAGAAAAAAATGTACATAACTTAGATATTTAGTCAAACAATCATAAGAAAAATTCTACTTACAAATGTGAACACTTATTATGCGAAAATTATATATTACAAAACATGATAGGTCGATAAATTTGTCAATTGTCTCATGTAACACAAACAAAACGTCATAATTAATTTAAAACTCTTAAAAAAAAAAACTATTATAATTTATAATATAACAACACATCTAAAAACAATCATGAGCAACGTGTAGTGAATCAATTCACTCATGATGTAATATTACAACCTGCCATTTCGGAAGTTAAAAGGAACTGCATGGAATTTATTTAAAATTCAATGCAGTTTGTCGTTCTATGTGAAACAGATGTAAAAAACATGTGTCGGTGAAAAGACCCAATGTCAAGGTTAACGAAAATTATACAGTGACGTTAAAAAGTCCCATATTTAATCTTGAATGTGCTGTTACAAAAACGGTTCACTCTAATGATTGGAATTACAAGTACAATCTCAAGTTTCAAGATCGGTTGTTTATCACATTGTTACCGACAAACTTCATTACAAAAAAATTTGTGCGAGATGGGTGCCAAAAATGTTGACAGAAGAACACAAAAAGAAGCGTTTGGCATATTCTTTGTCATTTTTGGAGCGCTACGATAAGAGTGGTGATGAGTTCTTGAATCATATTGTTACCGGTGATGAAACGTGGGTAGCGTACTACACTCCAGAGACTAAACGTCAATCCAGTGAATGGCATCACTCAAATTCACGAACGAATCCAAGAAAATTCAAACAAGAACCTTCGACACGGAAAATCATGGCCACGGTCTTTTGGGATCGGAAAGGTGTTCTTCTGATTGACTTTCTGCCAAGAGGAATGACCATAAATGCTGAGAGATATTGCGATACACTAACTAAGCTTAGGCGCGCTATTTAAATCGCTGGCGGGGACTTCTGTCTAGCGGCGTCGTGCTGCTTCACGATATCGCTCGGCCTCACACTGCAGCAACGACAAAGACGCAACTGGACAAATTTCGATGGAAATTACTGGACCATCCCCCATACAGCCCTGACCTGGCACCATCAGACTTTCATGTTTTTCCTAAACTCAAAGAATATCGTGGTGGAAAGCGATTTGAAAATGATGACGTGTTGGAAGAAACTGTTACTAACTGGTTAAATGCTCAGGCGGCAGAGTTCTATGGTGAGGGGATCCAAAAGCTAGTGCAACGACTTAACAAATGCTTAGATATTGTTGGTGACTATGTAGAAAAGTAAAAATATGTTCATACTTCAGTTTTTGATACAATTTATGTTCATAAATAAATTTGCTGTTACTCCACTTAAAAACGGTTCTTACTTTAAAAATGCCCCTCGTATATATTTCAGAATTGTTGAAAGGGTTCTTGATCGAATGAATTAAGTGGTATATTGCAAGCAAGTAACATGCACGTTAGATCAAACGTAAATACAGCATGTTATGGAACGTCAGTTCTTTTATGTTTAATATGTGCTCCAGTATTTAAGTGTTTTCTGCAGTCCCGTTGATCTCAGCACATTGAATCTTTTTTGCACACTGTACACACTATTTTAACACCATTATATTTAATTCAGGATTACTTTCCGATAAACTGTATTGGTGGTTTTCCTAATAACCAAACGAAATTTACTTTACGAATCGCCCCCTTATAAACGAAACCGACTATGGGAATTCGTATATACATAAATGCATGTAAATAAAGTTCAAGTATTTTATAATCTTTTAAAATTTAATAGAAACAATAGCAAAATATGATTTTACCAACAATCTCTTCGAATATAGTACTGGACAAGGTAAAATATGATAGTCAAACGATACCATCTCATAAATCTGTCTAAAATACCGCTTCTACGTTAAATTATCCTAATGTAGGGAACTGTATTTGCGTATGTGTCGATTTCGACGACTTTATCTTTCTCTTTACTGTTGGTTTCCTAGTTAATATGATATTGTAATCAAGTCTTCTTAGAAAATTACTGGATTACAGTGCTACTACCCATTCCAAAGGCATTGTTTACATTATCGGGCACACAGTGTTAATGTTAATGAAGATTTCTATAAAATTCATTAAATAAAAGTTCTTTTATAGTCTCTTCTCATTTTAAATAATTACTTTTACTAGAAATGCGTTTGATATCATTTTATTAAATTTGTTTTTCTCATGAATAAAGCGATCTCTTTTTAAATTCTTCTTGTGTACGTATATTTACATCTTACGTAGTTTCTTACGTACATATTGACTCGTCAACGTATTGAATTTAGATCAAATTGCATCGACCGGTCTACATGCGTGTACGAATGTATTGGTTAAATGGCAACGAGCGACAAGTTGACGAGGTTACGGGTCAGAAATTTGATAACAACTCACGGTTGTTAGTTGACGGTTCCGTCGTTAATTTGTGGACGTGGGTGTGAGTGTTCTGGTTTCGTGGGCGATCGTATTACTGTTATATATTGCGCTATGTGCCCGCTCTGAAATCTATCGAGTGTAATGTTTTTAAAATTGCGCTCTCTAGTGCTCGACTTGCACGCATTAACATTTAGTTAATGTCGATCCTTAGTGAGTTCGCGATCTCGATTATAATATATTTTTAAACGGATAACGCGTAAATAGGTGCTTAAATATGTACATACATGAAGGCGTATATAATACATAGGTACACCCTGATCCAATTTGATCAGAATGGAAAGCAATAGAATGGTGAAAAAATGCGGTCTCGCTTTCGGAATAAGGCTCGCACCTAAAGCAGGACGTAACAGTTATCGTACACTTTAAATAGTTTAATTTTATGTAATCACAGTACAGGGTTACTATAAAAGATTTATTCAAAATGCTATACCAAGTGTCCCAATAGTGCGGTGTTGGTCGATATCTCGATACCATTTGAATTAAGCAACTTGACAGTTCAGAATTTTGATGTGTGTTATTTGTTTTGCATGGCGGTCTTAGTTTAAGAACTTATTGCCTTGAAGTGGACAGCTTTTTGTAAAGCGATTTTGAAAATGAAAAATCTCGAAATCTATTGCAGATAGGTATATGATATGCTTAAGTAAAAATAAAGTGCTTTACTTTAGGAGTAAAATTACATAAAAAAAGTGCTATGAATTCCATTTAAAAAAATAGAGATTTTTTCGATCTGAAATTTGTGCCTTTTCTGAACACTCTGTATCAAAAAAAATAATTTTAGTTATTCGTAAAAGTTATCGCAAGTATAAACTACTCACGTACCAAAAATTTCGTTTCTGGAATCAAACATATTGCTATGAATTGTGGTTTTTATATTTACTGCACCACCATCCACAACTAATCTACCCAACTAGGATACTCGGTCGGTTTATTTCCAAAAATGAGACTGCTTTCTTCTCAGGGTTCCAATCGGAAACGTGGAAAATAAAAATGTTATTTAGGCGCCATTCAAATTTTCTTGATAAATGTTATAATTATATTACTTTAAGTTACTGATTAAAAATGCACGATGAAAGGTATAAGAAATAATGAACGCAATATAAAATTTAAATGAATATTTAATATAAAAAAATCAAAGAAAGAAAAAAAAATTGATCTTTATAAAGCATAAAGACTGTGTAATATAATTTACAAGCAGAGGTAAAAGAATTCATTGAATATGACCGCTAAATGAATTTAAACATCCTCTAATGACTTCCGAACAACTTAATTAAATAACAAAGTTTATTTTTAATTTCTCCCCAGAGAACAACACTGTATAAACTTGAAAACACGATCAAAAATCTACCACATGTGCCACCATTGTGCATCATGTGCCAAACACATGAAAAAAATAATTTTGAACTTCCCAACGTATAAAATTTTTGCAGTTATATTTTTTACGTAGAAATTTTAAAATATTCTTTGTCATTTATCTCAACTAATTAAGACTAAATCTCTAAATAACAATATTAATACAATTGAAATACAATATTCAAATCTTTTGAATTAATAAGATATCTTTTCAAAATATATATATTTTTACTTACATAAAAAATTAATATGAGACACGTAGACAATAAAACGTTATTTAATCAAATATAATCAAAATTACGAGAACACGATCTCGTAGAATATACGGGAATTGAATATAAACCACCAACAACTGATTACCACAATAAAATACAACCCGAAATTTCTTAAATATATAATTATATATTTTTCAAATAAAAAGAACGTTCTTGTCTAAAGGTTTAACGTAGTCTGTCTCTCCACATCACCCGCTACGGCTTGCACAAAAAACCGTCCAAACATCCAGTTTTTGCTTACACATAAATATACATTTTCAAAAATATACACTTAAGTTCAAAAATAATAGTACATTCATATATAAATAAATTACAAATATGATTTAGGGAAAAATCCATAGCAATATGTAAGACATGACATAAGTCGCTCGAGCGATTGTGGTGCCGGTACCTGGTACACTGATGGATCACAATCTAGTCAGGGGGCAGGTGCAAGCATTTGCGGAATGTGCCTTAGAAGGAAGATATCGACATGTCTGGGGAAACATACAACGGTTTTCCAGGCGGAATTGTTTGCAGTCGCAGCCTGCGCCGAGGAAATTCGGGAAGCCGGCTGCGCAAACAAAAAAGTCAACATAATGACTGATAGTCAGGCGGCTATTAAAGCCACTATGAACCCATCTACCAGGTCTAAGCTGGTGAAATATTGAGAACAGGTCCTCAATAAATTGGCACAAGACAATACTGTGTCGCTGATATGGGTGCCAGGACATGAGGGAATTAAAGGCAATGAGATAGCCGATGAACTGGCCAAAGAAGGTACTAATAGGAACTTCATAGGACCAGAACCTGTATGTGGAATCGCCAAGGATTCCGCTAAAAGGGAGATCTGGTAATATGTAAAAGATTATTATGCAGATAATAGAGCTAAAGACAGGAGATAGAGTTTTAGTCCAACAGGAACCCGTAGAGTCATAAAAGTATCTTCTGCTGAAAAGGGTACAAATGTCAGTGTGGCGTGCTGTTTTAGTGCTGTTGGCCATTATGATTCCGTTCTTCCCTTTTCCAAGAGTCAGATGGCAACAGCATTTCTTGAACGATACACCATCGGGATTTTCAGGCGTGTGTAATAGGTCAGGGTGAATGGACGCTGAAGCTTTTGTCGAATGGTTACAATATTTTATAAAAAAATGTAAGACCTTCTAAGGAAAGCCCCATTTTGCTGTTTATGGACAACCATTCGTCGCACATTACTCTACGAGCTGTGAATTTATGTCGAGAAAACTATATTACTGTTCTGGGTTTTCCTCTCCACATGCAACCGCTGGACATATCCAGCATATATATTTTTACGGACCTTTTAAATTTATTTAAATTTTAAAACCTATTTGTCGCAACACCCAGGACAAATCATTTCCACTAAAGATGTAGCAAGAATATTTAACGTGACTTATGGCAAGGTTACCACAATAAACAATGCTGTACAAGGTTTAAAAGCAAGTAGCCTAGTTGCACTGAATTCTCAAATATTTGATGATTACTACATGATGACTACAGAGAAGCCATTCGAAGCTTTGACAAACGTAGACAGAGAAACAACAAAACCATTTTATGACATCACATTATCGCCGAGTGTAGCCACTGAAATATCAGACCTACATCATGCTATTGATGCTCATTCAGTGAATGTAGTCAGTGAGAGGACATATCTCAAAATACTTCCTCAGCTAGCTGCATAGTGTGGCAGTTGGATCGTTTAATGCAAAACCATTTGGTATACCTCTTTGTCTCTTGCTGCTTTCAAAGGAAAAAAAAACAAAGGAAGAAGCTACCGACATTGAAATAACTAGCATTCTTGTTAAGAATGCCTTAGAATATAAAGAAGCTGTGAAACAAACTATAGAAGAGAAGAAAGAGAAAAATCGAAAGAGAAGAGAAGAAAACCAAAGGAAGAAAGTTGAAAACCAAAAAATAAATGGACGAAAGCATGTCAAAAAAATAGCGTTTGATGATGACAAGGAATCCTCTGATTCTTCCTTATCAATCAGTTATTGTACTGGTATGACCTCACTAGAATCAAAGCACAAAGCATATGTTTGCGACTTTTGTGAAAGCATGTAGGCAATCAAATATATTTTTAAGAATTTTATTGTGCTTTCGTCATCTTACTCACCTAGTAGAGCCGTCTTACCCACATATGAGGGTAATATTAGGATTTTGATATCTAAGTTAAAAAGGTACAAAAAAAGTAGGCAAATTTAGAAATATTAAAGTAAGAAAAATATGTTTTGAATCTAAATATATAGCGATGACTCTAGATAAAAAACAAGATGCTGTGTTGAAATCACGCGGAGAAAAAAATTTAATAAGATTACTATCCTATAGTAAACATACGTGCTGAAAATTGGAAAAATGCCGCTAAACACGCAATTACAAAAGAGAACGAATATATAGACATGTATAATATTGTAGCAGCTTTAATTATAAATTTACAATAGGATCCAGACACAGACCACTCAAGCACAGACGATGACTATTGAAAGAAGATTTTACCCAGTAACAATGTTCGTTTGTTAATTTAATGTTATTTTACGTTTAATACTTATGTATATACGGAACATGACTTATATACAATTATGTACCTATGTGTTTGATATATCTATCTTACCACACGTCTTGTAATATTTTTTTTACAAATAGAGCTGACGAATAGTAACTCCATTTTTTATATTTAATTTTTCTATTTTACATTTTCTTATTTAATTAGAGGGCCCCCTAATTTGTAGTCAATATGGCCAATGGATTCGTACACTGCAGGTAGGTGAACCGTATCCATTCAATAACAATGGGAGAATTATCGCCACAGGGAGTGCAACAAAAGTTGTAAACACATTAAAAGTTAGTTTCTTATATTTCTGAATGCACTATATGTAATTAATTATTAAGTTGAAGTATATAATATGAATTCGATATGAAATTAGAATACACTATTCGATATGAATAGTGTCGTTCATGACCAGCGCGATGATACAAAAAAAGGCTTTCTTTGAAAATACGTGTATAAATAAAATGTCACAAAGTGTTTTACGAATTTTTAAATTTGATTTTATTTGCGAATAATACAATTTAAAGCAACATTAAAGAAAATTTTATTATATATTATGGGAAATGATACATTATTTATAATTGGTGACTTTTTTGTTTTCCCTCAACATCCCGCAGACTTATAGAAGAAGTTTACGAGTTTGTTTTAGTACATCGAATTACAGAAATTATCGCTCTTAAAATTTAGACTCTAACGCGATTGACAAAAATTATCTTTGACGGGAATTTTTCCAGACAGTATATCTATACATAAAAATGCACTCCTTGTAATCCCTGACATATTTCACTGAGGTTAGTTAAGAATGCGTAACATCTATCTTTATTTATTTCACAAAATTTGCTTTGTCAAAAGTTTCCAGAAATGGGACGTCATTTGATCCGAGGTGTGGTACTATATGTCGGTTATCTGTTCTACAGGCTGGCCCAAAATGACCGAAGGGGTTTTATTCCTTATAACTTTTTTATTATAATTTTTTTTTTGTTTTCAGTATTTTGTAAAGAAGACTTGGGGAATTTAAAATGGAACAGAGTCAACAATAAACCGTCTGGTTGCAAATTTTCGAGAACAAGGGGCATTAAGGAACCTTCCTGGTGCCGGCAGATGACGAACGGTGCACACGGATGACAATATTGAACGGGTACAGGAGAGTATTCGGGAAGATGAAGAAACATCAACCAGGAGACGTTCGACACAACTTGGCCTCTCAAGAGGGTCGCTGCAGAGAATTTTGCATACAATAAGAATGTTTCCATACAAAATTCAGCTTGTCCAACAATTGAAACCGACAGATTACCAGCAACGACTTGATTATGCAATTTATTTTCGTCAAAAAGCAAAAGAAAATCATGATTTTATTCATAATTTAATTATGAGCGACGAAGCCCATTTCCGTTCGTTAATAGGCAAAACTGCAGGATATGGGCTACGGAAAATCCAAGAGTAGTTCAACAGCGAGAATTACACCCACTTAAGTGTACCGTTTGGTGCGGTGTTTCGTCGGAAAGGATAATTGGCCCATATTTTTTTGAAAATGAACACGGTGTCGCCGTTTCCATCACTGGTGTTAGATATCGGACAATGTTGGAAAATTTTTTAAGGCCAGCCGTGGAAAACCATCCGCAAGTATGGTTCCAACAGGATGGAGCCAGCGCACACTGCGAGGGACACAATGGCTCTTTTACGCGACATCTTTGCTGAACGAATTATTTCCCGTACAAGCAATTTTAATTGGCCTCCGCGTTCACCGAATTTAACCGGTTCAGACTGTTTCCTTTGGGGTTATTTGAAAGGAAAAGTCTATATTAATAAGCCTCGAACCATACAGCAATTAAAAAATAATATACGCGACGAAATCAACAACATAACACCTGAAGTTTTGCGAAAGGTTATGGAAAATGTTTTGGAAAGAGCACGAATATGCGAAGCAGAAAATGGCCACCACTTGCGAGATATAATTTTTCATAATTAAATTAAAAATATTCTCCATTAATATACTGTATTTAAAATTAAAATAAATTAATAATTATGTCTTAAATAAGAAGTTATAATGAACTCAAACCTCTTCGGTCATTTTGGGCCAGCCTGTACATACAATGAGAGAATTATCGCCCCAGTGGGTGCAACAACAGTTGTAAACACATTAAAAGTTAGTTTCTTATAATTCTGAATGCACTATACCTGAAATTTTTTAGGACATATACTAGACGGTTAAAAGGGAAAACTATGATCGGTTTAAGTTCTCCGATGCAAATTAATACGACGCAACGAACCCGATCTAGCCTAGCGCGTAATTTAAATTTCAAATGCCCTATCGACGATGATTAGTGATTAACATGAAACGATCATTTACGGGTACGGCAGAACAAATAGATTCACTTAGAGAAGAAGGCCGACCGACGTCTAGACCGTATCTCAAGAACCCTCGTCGTCCGACTTGAATGGCACAGATAGATGGTCTTAATGCCGTTGACAACAACCGTGAGAACAAGAGTAGTTCATCACCAACTCGGGCTGGCGAGCATGTACGGAAAAAAGACCGATCTTCATCAGCGAGAGTCTGGATTGGACTTCTATGTTGATAGGAACGGATCGGCGATTAGAAAAGGAAAATGAAAAAAATGTAGGAGAAATAAGAAGTTTAATTATTAATTTAGTGCGACTTAAAAAAGATTCTTAATATGTTACTAGAACTGTGTATTTACTGATTTAATTACAAATCTAATTTAAAGTTATTGCTAAATGCCAATTAGAAAACAAAGTTTGTCTAAAAAAAAAAATGAATTAATTAACTTATTTTTATATTTATTTCTTTATATTTTTCATTATAAGTAAAGACCGGACGCAATATGCCGAAATTACGATGGACCATATAAATAGTCTATAACATCGCTAAGTACAACACGAAGTTACTGAATAGCACTATTCATTCGGTTAACCGTACAATCTGTTTTTTTTGTCGTTGAATTGTGACGAAATTACTTCAATATTACAGTTAAATTCCTTACTTCATGGGCGTAGATAGAATTTATATTTCGTAAGATAAATAAAGTACGGTGAGTTAGTTTTTTTTTCATTGTTTTAATTGTGTCCAGTGAATTTCGTTAAGTTTCAATAACTTACGCATAATTTTTTTATTTTTATTTATTTAGATCTAGAACATTGTTTAAGTTACTTTTTCATATATGATATGGAACAACGTCGAGAATGGCATCGTGAAGCAATGGCGAGTTGGATTAAGGGTCATGCTGATTGTATGTCGATTGCCAGTGATTCCGAAATTTATTGCAAAGTCTGTAAAATATCATTAGAAAATTCCATGAAGTCGCACGTGAAACGTCACTTAGCATCGCAAACACATAAACAGAAATTAGACCAGTTGGAATCTGACAATTTTAACGAAGAACTCTATGAAACTTTAATGGCGGCAAATATTCCATTAAATAAACTTAACAATCCCACTTTAAAAACATTTCTCCAAAAATATACTGGTCGAATGTCCCTGATGAATCCACCTTACGCAAATATTATGTTCCTAAGTGCTACACGAAAGCAGTAGAACGCATTAGAAGCCATCATTCAAATCAGTACCTATGGATAAGTGCCGACGAAACTGTCAGTATATTAGGAAGCTGTGTGTTAAATGTTGTAGCTGGTATACTACATCCAACTATTCCATATAACGCATATGTAATAGCAACAAAAGTTATAAATACAGTTGATGCGGTAACAGTAGCTAAAACCATTTATGAGAATATGCACCAAATGATTCATTCGGACGACAAGTACAAAGAAAGAATACTTTTATTTGTCAGTGACAGTGCTGCATATATGTTAAAAATAGGCAGACTATGTAATGGGACACATTACGCCCATCTTATTTCAAAGCAGTTATATCCATTTGTAAAATTTTAAAGAATATTAAAATTAATTTATTTAAACTAAAAAAGTCACATTGTATAAATTTTAATACTTTTCCCGCCATTAAATATTATTGCAGAACATTTCGCAATAATATTACACACGTATTTCGATCAGTTCTTTCTATGCTACATCATCATTTTATATAATTAAGTGTGTACAGTTAGCCATACATAAACTCTATTAAAATAATCCAGTGTCACATATACGAATCGTTAGAATCACTGTATTGCATCATCTACGAAACCAGTATGATCAAGAACTTTATAAGAAAGCCGGGGAATCACCAAGAGAAAACCGAAGCTCGGACGCATCAAGGAAAGCGAAAGGAAACACTCGACTAAAGGCAGTCAAACGTGATACCCCTTAACGTGATAATAAAGTGAGGGAATACTGCAATAAAAGGACTCGACTCAAGTCAGTAAAAACGAGTCAAACGTGCGACCCTATAAGCAAGCGTAAGAAAGGGTTAACCGCATTTTGTGTACTTAAGTACAATAAGTACACAGTGCAGTAAAAGTATCACTCGCATAAAAGTGCAGTCATTTGTTAAAAGTGAATCCCACGCTTAATACATCAGGGCTCTTGTCTGGAATACCCGGCACCCTGAAGCGTGAAGAAACAGTGTTAATACAGTGAACAAGTGTATCACTCCGGAAAGCACCGAGTCAACGATACAGTGAAATGGCCATTAGTGCTGCGATGAAAGGTTAGTCTTTATAAATACTGTTTATAAATCTGATCAGACTAAACAGTTTAAATCTGTGTTAAATTTACTGTATCTCGCACCAAATGTATATTAGTATTTAGTAAACTTTTCAGAATAACCCAAAGTAAATTTGTAATTAATCATATGTAAATTAACAAGCTTTATTTATCAATATAAGTACATTTAGTAATCATTTGTTCTTTTATTTCAATTCATGTAATCTAAGCTTTACTGGAAAAGCATATTAAGCAAAAGAAATTGATCGAAACAATTATTAAGTAGAAAAAGAGGGATTCATTATTTTTTCACCTTAGTTTTCAAACACGCTTTGAAACAGAAAGGCGTAAGTCGCATTTCGGCTTACCCGTTTTATTTAGTCTTTTTCTATATCTCTCCGCTATTTTTAGCTAACCGGCAATTATAAAAGTACAATTATACCTTAGAGGGGGGGGGGGTAACCCTCTTGGCGCCCGACAAAAAGCAGTAATTGAATAAGTCAATTACTTAATATTCAACTTTAATCTATATCTCAATATTTAGGATAACTGCGGCAATTAAGTAGTTTAACGACAAAGTTATCGTTTGGACAGCACTCTCGAATCCCTCGAAGCCCAGGACATTATTAATATAACGAACTAATGTTAAGGGTAAAGAGAACTGTTACAACTATTAAAGGAAACATATCCTAATATTCTGCAGATTACTTGTGTAGCACATGCTCTCCACAGAATCTTAATATATCAGAGACACCTTTCCGGAAGTTGATAGACTTGTATCCGCTTTTAAAAAAAGTTTTCTGGAAAGCACCATTGAGAGTAGCTCTTTAGAGGGAAAAACTTCCATCTTTGTCACTATCTCCCTCTCCAGTAATAACTAGATGGGGAACATGGTTGGAAGCTACTAGTTTTTATGCACAGAATTTCGATAGAGTATAGAATTTCGTTAAATGACGATGCTCAAAGTATTTCTGAGTGCAAAGAACCAATACAAATTTCAAATTTAAAAAATCAGTTGTACTTTCTTCAGGAACACTTTGGATATGAGCCAAAAACTAATCACTTATTTCGAAAATCAAAATCTCAAATTAAATGATGAATGAACCACATTATTTCAAGTAACTTCAGATCTGGCCTTCGGCAAAAGTTAGACGGAGTTTTTAATAGAAATTCAGATTTAATAACATTGCGGCAATTGTGTATAGGGACAATGTCTCAAAATCTGCTAAAACTACTAAATACCCTGAAATAAAAGAATATTTCCAGTATGCACCTGTAACCAGTTGCGATGTTGAAAGTACGTTTTTTATCTACAATGATCTATTTCATTCAAAGAGAACAAATTTTACAGAAGAGAACCTTGAGAAAGTATTGCTAGTTAATATTAATACTCCTTTACTCAACTTGAACTACAAAATGGCCTCATTGGCCTCTCGTGTCCGGTCCCTAATTAGAACACTAACGTTTAAAATGCTTAACAAAATAATTTGAAACATACTTGAATACCTGACCCAATTTTGTATAAAACAAAATAGTTATTTGCGTTCTAAGTAGAGGTAAATGTACTTTTTTATTCTAGGTGGTAGTTTGTGAGATTGTGAGATTTTAGTGAAAAATATGCTCCAAAGGCGTTTGCAGCCCGCACACATGTAACAAATTATAGAATGGATCAACGAAGGGCAAACGCAACGTGAAGCGGCTCAACGTTTAGGTTTCACGTAATGTGTTGTAAATCGGGCTTGGAATCGCTATATGACAAATGGTAGAGCAGCATACTTTCATGGTGGAGGGCAACAACGTTGTACAACTCCTGTCGAACACTGATACTTGCGAATAACTGCAAGATGGAACTCAACTTATCCTAATACGTAATTAATACGTAACGCCACTGACGTAATCGTTTCTAGCCAAACAGTTAGAAGAAGGCTGCACATGACCGGTTTACATGCAAGAAGATGCGCGAGACGGCAATGGGACGAGGAATACCGCAACTGGACAATCAACGAATGGAAACATTGTTTATATACTGTAATGGGTCATATCCTTTAGAAAATAAAACGTTAACGTATATGCCAGTTGTCTACTGTATATATTAAAAGCAATTTCATTTCTTTTACTTAATTTCTCTCTGACTGTTTAAAAATTTATCTAACAAGGCATTCTGCATTAAAACGGGTTCTTCCCCGGACGCACATTCAATAACGAAAACAGTACCTCAGTATGAGATCATTTCTCTTTGTCCGTTGTATTAATATGTAAAGCATACTTCCCCATATATATGTGTATATATAAATGAGAGTCAACATATATTTAATATAAGAATATGCTTTGTCAGCAATACCACATTTTGTAATCTTAACTGTACTATGTATGGGGCCAAATGAAGGAGAATATATAGAAGATATTCTGGAAACATTCTTTCGCATGAAAGGGGAAGGAGGAAGAAATAGAACAGAAAAAAGCATCAGTCGATCAAGCCCTGCGAGAAATAGCGGACGGCTGATCTACTTAGGCCTAGTACGACGTAAATAAAAAAACGTCGGACCTAACAAGAGTAAAAAAGTCCCACGCAAGTAAAGCCTTAGCAGTAGCCAGTGAAGAAAAGACTGCAAAATACGCTAGTTTTAATAGCACTCGCAAAGGGTGAATCAACCCTGTAAGAAGGTCACCTGTGCGCGCTTTAAATCATTTTGGATTACAACAAAAATCCTTGTAGTGCAAAGTTAATTTGCGTGTGTTTTGTGAAAGTCTTCTGAGCCCCGGTACCAAGACAAGGTAGGAAGTTTTATTCGCTTAAGTCTAGCGAGAGATAAATGCTGATATCAGAAATAAAGGCCTAGACATTATAGTAAAAAATCAAACGAACTTTATAATAAACATTCGCAAGGTATAGCATTATCAATTATCATTTTCATATCTATTTATTTGTACCCTATTCAAGTGATGTAAAAATTGATGTAAAAGATCCTATGTATTAAAATCAATATATATGCTTTATATGTAATCTGATATTTTATTACACATATATATACATACATTTACAAAGTCGATATTTGCCTATGTAAATATTCTTATAATAAATAAAGACATAGTGCTCTATTTATTGCTACAATTCAGGGGATACACTCATACACCTTTCGTATATCAAACGACCTGAGATCAATAGCATATAATAAATATCAATTTTATTAGTGTAATTCAAGAGTCCCATTGCTAGAGTTAGTTAATCAACGGGCATATACTTAATTAACTTTATACCGTCAGGAACGGCTATTTTCCTGTGGCGTCCAAACAATAAGTAAAGTAATCATTTTAAATAAACGATAAACTGCACATCTATCTCTCATATTACTTCTTTAACTCTTAAAGTAGCTTGCAAATTAGTATCCCCAGTCACAATTATTATTTGCAAAGGGTTAAAGAATAGCCAAACGTTACAATACAAATGAGTCCAGATTCCGTCTGTATAATTCCGATGGACGTGTTTTGGTATGGAGAGAACGAGATCAGAGATATGATGAACATTTGAGAGTTCCGTTCGCTAATTTTGGTGGAGGTTCCATCTGCGTTTGGGGGAATGGCTACACTGACAATTACCGCTCAAAGATATCGTCATTGAACCTATTTTATTTCCATTTGCGGGTGGAATCGGCGAAAATTATATTTTAGTTGATGACAATGCGCGTCCTTACCGTGCACGAATTTTAATCGAAAGCCTAGAATTTCACAGTTTTGACCGCATTGAGTGGCCAACCCGGTCACCATATCTGAACTATATAGCACATTTTTGGGCCCAGATTTCGAGGCAATTGTACACCTCACAGCAGCCTGTAGAAACCCTAGAACAGTTAGGAAATATTGTCAGAGAAACTTGGACAATTTTATCTCAATATTTCGTGAATGGACTGATTCAGAGTATGCCTGCTAGAGTTAAAAGTCTTATTCGGACTCGAGGTGGGAAAACGCAATATTATTTTCTGTATTTGTTTTTAATTACAACATTTTGAATTACAAAAGTTATTAAGAATAAATCATTAAGTAATGCTATTTCAATTAATAAATTATTTTAATATCTCCCGCATTTTTTCTATATTTCATTGTTTTAAAATAATTTCGTCTCTCATAAAGGGAGTGAATAATTTCATGTTTTACTAAACTAATATTCACTGGCATACTGGTTCCCTTCTTGGTCTAATCTACATATCAGACATAACAATTTCATTTTCAACTAGTTCTAATAATGTAAACAAGACATCAATGGAATAAGTTATCAACTTTAACAAGCAGGCTACTATTTTTATCTGAACACACATCCTTATTCTGTCACGATACAATTGAAAAAGTATGCTTTCCTGAGATTGTGTAATGTAATGCAAGGGAGTGGTCGAGATGTTTAAATTTTTCTCTTTATATGCTAATTGAGTGGATATCCTAAACTGAGTATTTACATAAGTACAATCTTTATACGAACTATGAATAACAAGAAATGAAATTGAGTTGTAGAGGATTATACGTGCATTCGTACTGGATTGTCGAAACGGCGTAAGGGGGCAAAATAAGATTTTTTAAATTTTAAATTTATTTCATACCAAATAGTTAGCGTAAGAATAAAAATTATGAGCTGTACAGGAGATTATCTAATATCTCAGATAAGAAGGTACGGTTTACAGACTTAAGCGCTAGGATGGAGCGAAAATTTTTTTTTTTAAATTTAGTTTTTCCTGTATTAAACATCGATGCTCTAAGTACTTAAAAGTGCAGAGAAAAAATCTTATCTTCCTAGGTCAACGTCTTGAGGTGGCGCACAAGACTTTAATTTGTGGAACTTTATCATTTATAAAAAAGTAAACAGTGTGGTTTAAATTTGTTTTTATTCAATAAATTCAGTTACAGTCTTTTATTTACTCACATAAAGCATATTTAATAAAAAAACAAAAATCATTCGTTAGCAAATTGTAAAGGATCTCGTTGTTGAAAAAATTGAGCTTTCGACTCAAACAGTGGTAAGTCTTGCCTTGCTTTAATTCTAGAGCGAATGAAACCGTCTCTTGCTTCTGATCCACAAACAGATATTGAAGCTTCAGTGACGAGCTTGGCACACCTCTCTACTGCTTGGGTATGATAAGGAAATATCCCAAATTGACTGAAATTATTTCCCGAACGAATCAGGTTTGAAATTTCTGTATTAGAATATTTCATAGTCATTGGTGGTTCAGTTATTCTCACATTCGACCAATTGATTAACTCATAGTAATTCGTCGCATTTATTTGAAGTCGTGGAAGGCGGAACTCGCGAACTTTCTTGCTTTTAATACACACATTTTCTTTTCTTGCTTCTAATACTCTTCGGAGAGCCAATTCTCTAATTTTTGAAATATCATCTTGAAGCATGGCCAACAGCATATTTTCTGGGTGTGCGAAGAATAAATTTCTGTTTATAGTTTTTAAAACAATACTCTTAAGGTCATCTCTTAAATATAAAGTTCTCTTGACCATGTTGAAAACATGAACTGGACCATGGTTACAAGATGGCTTTGACTTTATGTCAAACCATGTTGGCGCGTATACTTTCATAATGAAAAGTGCTAGTTGCTTAAGGTTTTCTGGTGGTGTAGCCATTCCAATGTATAAGCGAAGAAACCTATTGGCGCAAGTTAGCCAGCGAGAGTGTGCTAATTTCCTAGGGTCTCTTTCAGCTAAACTTGGTGAAACTAAAGAAAAAAACAGACGAAATGGAAGAACAAATCTCGTAAAGTAATTTTTGATCAGTGCTTAGCAACTTTATATCAATATCCGGCAATTCTGCAGGAATCGCTTCAAAAGCTTGTAACTTAAAATCAAGGCACTTGAGGAGGTTTTTACCTATAGCTCCAGAAAAGCTATTAAGATCTGCTGTGTTTCCATCAAAACTTAAAAACAAATGGCACAGTGGCAATTCATTTGCGTGTAATAAGCATACAAACCATTGCAATGGTCTTTTTAAATGTGTTTCCAATAAGGTAATGACTCCATTTTTATACCCTGTGTTGACAGCCGTTCCATCACATCCGATTGCCACCAAAGATGAATTACATTTATACTTTTTATCTAATAAGGCGACAATATTCCTCATAATATTAGCTACTTTTCCTGAATCTATTGTGAAATGTCCAATATATTCAGAATTTGGCTCAGATACCATTGAAATATGTTCTTCGGTAATAGTCTTACGCTGTGACTTATTTTCTTTTGAAGTTATAATTAAAGTTTTGTCTTTACGACCATCAAAATAAATAGAAGTCAGAGGTTTTTCATTGCTAATAGAGCTCAACTGCTTTCGAACTTTTTTCCTTTCTCGACGTATTTTACTACGATCTATTACGCTTGATGAGTTTTCCGCATCTATAATGTTTAAATCAACCATTACTGCGTTTACAACAAATGCTGCAGATCGATCTGAAACTCCAGTCCTGTCACAAGCTGTAGCAAGAGTTAGCAACTTTTGTCTCATCTGCTTATTTCCCTTTTGATTTCCTCTTTTGTGAACTTATCTTTTTCCTTCATTAAAGCAAAAATCTTGCTCTGATTCTGATGTTTCACTTGAAGTGCTACTGCATGACCGATGTAATTCTGACATAGACGAAGAAGTACTTAAAGTCATGTTTTTTTGAACGAATTGATAATATTTTCTCTTTCGAACTTCATTGCGTCGTATAGATTTTGTTGTCATCCTATCCACACAGCCAATATACATTCTAAGCTCATTTCGTTGGTCCTTTAAAAACTTTTCCTCTCCTGGAGGTATTTTTGTCACACATTTACATATGTTTCTGGACGCGCAATTACAGGTTGCGATGTCAAATAATTGTTGAGATTCCTTTAAGAAATTTTGTTTTTTTACTTCACTGCGCAGTTTCTTCATATTTTTGTATTTGTTGTAATAGGAAATCAATCTTGCTAAGATTTGTTGATGACTTATTATAGGAATCGATGCCTTTTTCCATATTTGTTCAATATCAGTAGCAATTATTTCACATATGCACTTAATTGTTTTATAATATTAAGTTCTTTATTATAGTCTTCATATTATAAAACAAATCGCTCACCACAACGGATATGACCCAAATCTAATAGATAAATTAAATGTTAAAAAATCAGTCAATAAATTATTAAGGGAGGTTTACCCGATCATTAAAGTGGAGCCAGACAAGCAGTTTAAATCATTTACTTACATAGGTCAACAGCAACTTAAATTATCAAAATTCCTTAAAAAAGAAAACAATATTGCTTATAAAACTAATAATAATCTAGCCAAATATATTAAAAATAATAAAGAAAAAACGACCAAAGACAATAAATCAGGAGTCTATAAGTTATCATGCGGATCATGTACCAAAACATATATTGGACAGACAGGTAGAACGTTTAAAAAACGAATTCAAGACCACTATCATTCTTATATCAATAAGAAAACTGACTCTACCTACTCTAATCATTTAATAGAGAATGAGCACGAATTTAATTTACAATTCGACACCATACATGTAGAAAATAAAGGTAGTAAACTAAACTGTTTAGAATCTTTAGAAATTAATAAACTTAAAAACTCAGAAATGTTACTAAACGATAAATTAGACTTGAATTCATCCCCACTGTTAAATCTGTTCACCCATTGATATATTGTTTCTTAGTTGCTTATACTATATTTTTATACTTAAACCTCACACAAGTAGCACATGGTATAGTTTTTAAAAAAGCAAGATATAAATGTAATAGTTCCTAGAATTTTAACTTGGGTCAACTACCTGATTAACGCTGTATCTTGTATGTATCTTTAGTCTTAAGTTGCATTTGAAGAAGCTACTGTGTTAGCGAAACAGCTGTCGTTATTTTATTAATAAAGTGTAAATCTAAAACATCTTATGTGTGTTTTATTTATTAGTGATATGGATTTACATCAAGCAAAGGTCGAAACAATTAAAGTATACATGTTCTGTTATATAGCATCTCACATAATAATCTTGTGTTATGATTAGAGAACGGACACGCATACTACATGACGCAAAGCCCAGTGCAGTACTGGCGAAAGGCTATATTTCTAAAATATTTAATTTTACTTATATAATTGGAAAACGAACGGGTAGTGATCTATAAAATTACGAAATACATATTTATTTGTTGAAAAGTTGTATTTATAAAGTTTTTAATTTTATTTATATAATTGGAAAACATACGGATGGTGATCTATCTATCTAAAATTACGAATTACATATTTATTAATTAATTTTATTTATATAATTGGAAAACAAACGGGTGGTGATCTATAAAATTACGAAATACATATGTATTTGTTGAAAAGTTGTATTTTTAAAGTTTTTAATTTTATTTCTATAATTGGAACATTTTTATTTGTTCATTTTGTCGTTCAAGTTGAGTAAAGGAGTATTAATATTGACTAGCAATAGTTTCTCAAGGTTTTCTTCTGTCAATTTTGTTCTCTTTGAATTAAGTAGGTACATCCATATAAATAGAAAACGTCCTTTCTACATCGCAACTGGTTATAGGTGCATACTGGAAATATTCTTTTATTTCTTCATATTTAGCCGTTAGATTTTGTGGAATTGTCTCCATACATAATTGCTGCAATGTAATTAAATCTGGATTTCTATTAAGAATTGCTTCAAACTTTTGCCGAAGGCCACATCCGAAGTCACTTGGAATACTTTTCAAATTATTAACAGCCACATCTAATGTGGTTAATCCGTCATTTAATTTGAGATTTAGATTTTCAAAATAAGTGATTAGTTTTGGCAATTTTCCAAAGTGTTCGTGAAGAAAGTACAACTGATTTTTTAAATTTGGGATTTGTGTGAGCTCCTTGCACTCACCAATACTTCTAGCATCCTCCTTTAGCAGTGTTACGAAATGTTTTAGACTATCGAAATTCTCAGCATAATAACTAGTAGCTTCCAGCCATGTTCCCCATCTAGTTATTACTGGAGTGGGAGGCAGTGATAGAGATGGAAATTTTTCCCTGAAAAGAGCTACTCTCAATGGTGCTTTTCTGAAAACTTTTTTAAAAGCTGATGCAAGTCTATCAACTTCCGGAAAAGTGTCTCTGATATATTCACAGATTCTGTGAAGAGCATGTGCTACACAAGTAATATGCAGCATATTAGGATATGTTTTCTTCAATAGTCTGCCTGTTTTTAACATATACGCAGCACTATCACTGACAAATAAAAGTATTTTTTCTTTGTACGTGGCGTCCGAATGAAGCATTTTTTGCATATTCTCCTTAATGGTTTCAGCAACTGTTTCCGCATCAACTCTATTTATAACACTTGTTGCTATTACATATGAGTTATAGGGAATAGTTGGATGTAGTACACCAGCTACAACATTTACCACACAGCGTCCTAACATATCCACCGTTTCGTCGGCGCTTATCCATATGTATTGATTTAAAAGATGGCTTCTAATGCGTTCTACTGTTCTCGCATAGCACCTAGAAACATAATATTTGCGTAAAGTTGATTCATCAGGAACATTTCGACCAGTATATTTTTGAAGAAATATTTTTAAAATGGGATTGTTAAGTTTATTTAATGGAATATTAGCCGCCATAAAAGTTTTACCGAGTTCAGATGTGTTTGCGATCCTAAGTGACGAATTTTTGACGATATTTTACGGATTTTGTAATAAATTTCGGAATCACTGACAATGGACATACAATCAGTATGACCGTCAATCCAACTCGCCATTGTTTTACAATGCCGTTCTCGACATTCTTCCATATCATGTCTGAAAAAGTAACTTAAACAATGCTCTAGATCTAAATAAATGAAAACTAAAAATGTGTGCGTAAGTTATTGAAACTGAACGAAATTCAATGCACACTTACGTCGAAATAATTGGTAGAAATAGATTCAATCAAACGATATTAAACAGGATCTATCACAAAAATTACGATGTAATTAACAGTTAAAACTATGAAAACAAGAAACTTACTCACAGCACTTTATTTATCTTACGAAATATAAACTAATAAATAAAATACATTATAAAAACCCCGCTTCTATCTACGCTCATGAAAACACTTTAAAAAACACTATATTCTCCGAATAAAATAGCTGAGTTGTCCATTGTTATCGCGGCGAGACCAGGTGGCCGAGTAAGTCAAACAAATACTTCATTGAATTACGCCGGGATGTACTGTGCGACGTTATACACAATTCCAATTGCCGATTGCGTTTTATGGAAATTGCATCCGTTCTCTAGTTATGATAAATTCGGTATCGTGAATAACACGGAATTTTAGAATGATAACTGATAAATTTATTTAGCAATTCCTTCCATCATGAAATAGAGAAGTATCGAAAACTATTAAGAGTAACCGGGCCGATAAAATACCACAAAAAAGATCTATCTGATAAACAAGAGCTTCTTCCACGTATAAATAAAGCGGTAATTTATTGGCAATATAGTGCGGAATCGCTTTCAGTAATCGTAAAACTCTTTAATGTACACTAATACATATACACGTATACAGACGCACACATTACCGACCGAGCCTATTAAGCGACCAATCAATACAAATATTTAACAACACAAGCGATATATATATATATATATATATATATATATATATATATATATATATATGTATATATATGCATAAAATAACGACCCCGCTCCGAACTCCTTTAACTAGCTGAACATGTAAACTTAGCCATGCCGGTCGTAAGGTTCGGCTCGCTCCATTCCGTGCTAATCCAGATGCGGCCGTGATTGTACCGAGCTCGGGTAATAGTGGCCAGTTGCGGCTTGGACGTCTGTAATCACATCTTGATATTGAAGCGCTCGGTTATTCCAATTAAGTGACCCACCCTCCACTTTGAGTACCAGCTTGGTTTACGTGACCGTAGGTGTTAATAAGGCTTATCTTTTGTAGTTTTTGATTCACCCGGTTTTCCAACGTTTCGCTCAAAGGTCGCACAATTAATCGGAGTAGTGGCTACCGAATAATGTTCTTCTCCGCGCTTCGATTGCTTTTATAGCTTATTTATGAAAACAAAAGACGTTTTTTTTTTGTTTTCAGGCGTAATCTGCAAAAGAACTTTGTTTGTAGAACACTTTTATCTTTTACGGTTTCGAAATGATAATACTTTTAAGGAATTTATACAGATGGTATTTTGATATTGATTTTCAAGCGTATAATAATTTCGATATTATACTATTCTATTGAAAGAGCTAATTTTTATCTGTCGGGAGATTTGTCGTCATTATTGTACGGCGGAGCTGAAAAAAATAGATTTAAATAACATGAGAACAGTGGCTCCCTCTATGTATTATTCCTGGTATGTATGGTAAATTAATTTTGTAACTAACCTAAAACGTCAAATGCTAAGATTATCATTAATACAGAGAATTAAATGTGTAATCGATTATTTGAGCCTAACCTAAAAATGACTTACAAAGTCTCGAAGAAATATTCTGATTAATCGCTTGAAAAAAAATAGTATTTAATACACGGTAGCGAAAACATGTGAATTGCCTCGCAATTCTACTGCCTCGGCTAACGCCTCGGCAGTGAACTGTATGCTTGGCTATAATAACAGGTTTCTCTGCCTTGTCTATAATATACTGTTATCGCTAACCGTCAATAAATTCATGCATTACCACAGCGATTTTCGGAAGGAAACACGACAGTTTAAATTTATATATAATTCATTTAAGTGATACTGATGAAACCAGTGTTGAGGAAATCTGGAGAAGATTAAAGCATATATGTATATCTATATGAATTATTATTTCAGTTTTGATTTCCAACCAATAAAACAATATCTTTCTATATTGACTATATAACGTTTTATTTTTGTTTTTATATACTTTTTATCTAAATTTTTAATTTAATTAATTAATTATAATTATTAATTAAACAAATTATTATATAAAATAAAATCTCTCCAGTTTCTATTTTATGAAAATAAACGTAAGGAACACTTACTGTTAGTGTACAGAATAAAACGTATTTAATATGCCTCTGGCTTCCATGTCGATTAGCAAGTAGCAAGTAGCAAGTAGCAAGTAGCACTTGCTACTTGCACTTGCTACTTATAATCAGGGTTTGTATTTGCCTAGACCGTCACGGCATGATGCCTTACTAAAGCATTTGCACGGCACACAGCTACTTTGTTAGATTGTGAAAAATACTATACCAGTGTACTAGTCCGGCGGTTCAACTTTCAAATCCTCAAACCAGAGATTGTAATAAAAGTAGAGAATACAATCGCGGGATATCGGCCGGGTTTGATACCGAAAATCCCGGGACTGTACTAATCTCTAATCTCGGGATTGACAGTTTGCATTCCGTAATCCGTTGCGCCTTGACAATGGCCCTACCTAGATTATATTAACGGCACTTATTACATAAAGACAAAAAATCAGCCTTAGGTACGCCGTATGATAAAAGAACTACACAGGTACAGCACAAATAATATGTAAGTTAGAAAGGACTTCCCCGCCCGGCATACTTCAATACAATACTGCTAAAGTAATTCCCCAACGGGCCAACAGGGGAATCACCCGATCACCTTATATGATATATCATAATATTGTTACGAGGGATTCCCCGTCGGGGATTCCCTGTACGAAAGCATAAATACGCTTATTAGGATTTATTTTTTCATTTATTATTCTACCAGCGAGAAGGTTACGCAGGTTACGTCATATAAATTAAAAAGTCAATTATCTGAAGAAGTTATTTTAAATGGCGGGAGACTTTGTTCAACATAAAGAAAACAGTGATACGTCGTCAGCGTGGAGTTATTTTTTAGTTGCGAAAGACTGCTAGTGCTAAATGTAAGCGATGCCCTGCCATTCTCAAGATTTTGGGTGGAGTGACTAAGGGATTACATACGCATTTGTCATCAAAACATAACATTAAGATTTTAGCTGAAGTTAATCGTTTAACAGCTTCAACAAGTCAAGATTCTGAAAATTTGAACACAGCACCGCCGCCAACTAAACGAAAGGTAGAAGATTATTTTACTAAAAGTGCCGACGATAGCCTGGATGATGTTTTGGCAAGAATGATTGCATTAGACGGATTTCCATTCAGTGTATTCATAACTTCAGACGATTTGAGAAAATTGCTCTTAGCGAAAAACACGGATTTACCAAAATCAGCCGTCACAATTCGAAAGCGTGTTATGAATTGTATTGAAAAAATCAGAAAGCAAGTAACTGCAGAATTAAAACATTTGAAAAGTGCAGGTGAAAGATCTTTCGACGGGTGGACATCAATGTTCAATAAACGGATACATGAATGTCAACGTTCACTCATTAAAAAATTTGGAGCTTAGGACTCGTTCCTATTCATGGAAGTATGACGGCTGAAAATTGTCTTCGTATATTGAAAGAGCGTTTAAGTAAATTTGATATTTCCCTAGAAACTGATATCATGGCTACTGTAACCGATGGACCGAACGTTATGATAAAGGTGGGACAGCTTGTTTGCACTGAATAACAACTGTGTCTCGCACATTGTATCAATTTGGCCGTCTGTGACGTGCTTTATAAAATAAAGAATTATTTTCAAGACAGGAAAGACCTCGAACTCAGATGCTACTATAAATGAAACAGCTGTGACTGTTGATTATATGAACGATAGCGATGATGATGACAATTTAGAAGGCTTAGACTGTCCAGAATCAGGTTTAATTTTAATGTCTCAAAATGAATTTGCGCGAGAACACATCCAGAGTCTACGAAAGATGAAAACATTAATGAGCCGATAAAGAAAATCCGCAAAGTTGTAGTGTATTTCAAAAGATCACCATTGAAAAATGAAACAGTACTTCAAAAATATGTGAAGATTGAACATGAAAAAGAGCTGTCACTTCATTTGGACAGTAAAACCAGGACGAATAGTCTTTTAATCATGCTGGAATGATTTTCTCTTTTAAGAACCTGCATTCAGAAAGTCAATCATCCAATCCGTTTAGAAGATGCTGATTTTGACTTGGTAAATAAAATTGTTGATGTGCTGACCCCAATTAAATTAACAGTAGAAGCAATCTGTCGACGAGATGCTAATTTATGCACAGCTGATGCCGCTTTGAAATTTCTTATAAAGTAATTGTCTAGCAAAAACTCAGCACACGCCAATAAAATGAAAACATCCTTAGTGCATTCATATAAAGCAACGACGAAATGATGATTTAACTGGTGTGTTATTTACAAAATCCACGAAAAGATGATGAAAATCAGTTATTATCGGATTTTGAATGGCTTGACTTATTTCCAGTTCCTACACAGGCTTTAGTGAGGGCGCAAATAAAGGGTATTGTTAAAAGACTAAATAGTCAAGATGACACGGAAAAGGAAGAAAGGTCAGGATCACAAACAGATGATGAGCCAAGGCAACAACCCTCCCAACCCAAATTGATACTAAAGGAAAAGTTACAGCTGGAAATTAATAAGAGCATGGAATCCCCAGATCCTGAAGTACAAAATGAATCGGGGTTGGTAAATAGTATTAGATGCGAAATGAGCCTGTTCGAAAATGGAGGAGTTCGTGGATATCACTTAGAATTAGTATATAAATATCTATTGTCTATTCCTCCAACCAGTGTAGAACCTGAGCGAGCGTTTTCAGCTGCTGCTTATGTTGGTAATAAATTACGAAGCGGGCTTGGAAGTCAAACATTGGATGCTTTGATATTTCTCCGATTGTATTTTCGAAATTCTAAATAGTATTGTCTTTTTTGTTCTTTATTTTAATATGTTGAGTATTGTGTTTTTTGTGTATTTTGAAGAAATTACTTTGTTTTTTTTTCATTTGAGCCCAATTAGATACCACATAGTCTAATCCCGGTATCCCAGGATTACGCTTCAAAAATCCCGTAATCTCGGGATTGAAAAATAAGAACATTATGCAAAGACAAGGATTTTCAAAACACAATGACCAATGTCGAGAAAAACGCCTGGGTTTCATTTAAAGAAGTAACTGATAAGTTTCTTGGGAACTCTAAGGAGGAAAACTACGAAAATATTTTTCAAAATATGTTACAACACTTTCATCGTCTAGGTTGTAATATGAGTTTGAAAGTGCATTTCCTGTTTTCACACTTGAACTATTTTCCTGAAAATCTTGGAGCAGTTAGCGAAGAACAGGGAGAGAGGTTTCACCAAGACATTAAGGAAATGGAACGGCGATACCAAGGCAGATGGAGCATAACGATGATGGCGGACTACTGCTGGATGTTAAAACGGGATATGCCCTTAAAAACATACAACCGAATGTCTGGACAACGCAGCTTTCTGGCAAAAAGACAAAGATTTCACTTAAAAAAGACTGAGTAAAGTATTTTCTTCCACTTTTTTAACTTGTATTCCACCTTTTTACTCAATAAAACAATAAACAAAAACTCAATAAACAACTAAATTTTTTTAGAAATATCGTTTTGCAAAAAAACCTTACGTGATAGAAATAAATGCATAGAATTTTTGAAATCAGCCTACTGAAATTATATAAAATCAGTTTTCAAAATAAAAACATGTGTCAAAAAGTTTAATTTTGTAGACCTGTGTTATTAAATTCAAATTTTCATGTTGGGTTCAAATAACTATAATTTCTAAACGCCATATTTTTCGATTTTCCGCCTTTATTACCCCGGCAAAGGATGAAATAAAAATATTACAACGATATTTGTATCAATAAATCACCTCCTAGTGGCTAGGCAGAACATTAAGGGATCATCTCTCATATTAATGAGACCAACTAATCATCTAAAACATGTGCAGTTCTTTTGCACATTTTTTGATACACGGTCTTGCGAATAGGAAATAAATTGTGAACATCAATGCGTCCTTAGTACGACGCGCCGTCCAGAACAAAACTGCAATGCATTTTAACCTGAACGTGTACAGCAGATTGTGTTGCCCCGGTACGTAGACAGCGCAGCGCGCGGTATGTAATACGATCGCATATTCATAGCTGTACGTATAATTGTCAAAGATACACAATGGGGGTATAAATAATGGCCATTCAAGTGATATCTTAAATAAGTTTAGCCGTGCCTCCACGGCCCAAGATAAATAACGAACGGCGTTTCTCGGTGTGTGAAATGGACGGCCAATGTAAGATTCTATCGGACAGGGGATTTTACTAAGACTGCAATCTTTTATCGGCAGGTGGTATGAGGTTCTGGCTCGTTCTCTCGCCCACAACTACAACGACATCTACATGCTTTTGGACCTTTTAAACCTTTCCACGGTAATTACTTTAAAATAAATGCACTCGTTATGGAACGCTTTCAGCGACACATTGACACGCAAAATACTTAAATAAAAGAACACATTTGTATGGACTGGACAAAATAATGGATGATTATAGCTACTCAATTTTAATATTCTCTGCTTTTCAACTAAATAGTGTTAACCCTTAAATGCACAATATTTTGTATACAGTTTCTATTTTTCAAACACTATTAAAAAATATTGTATATTAAAGTAAAAATAATTCACAGTACAACACATGTTTTTGGGACTCAATTCTGAGAATTGTACGTGAAAGTAGCCCCAAAAAGAAGAACTTCTGCATCATTCGTTTTGTCAAGTTGGCTGCATTAATAATTTAATGGCCATACGAATTTTTTTGCTCAAGGTGGATTTTGATCACTTTTTCTATATTTTAACACGGTTATATCTCGGTATACCGTACGGAATATCTCTTTTGTGTCTGAAGCAAAGTTGTAGATATTGGATTGGAGAAAAAAAAGGCGCAACAAACCTACTCGAAAAAAGTTCATCCAGTGCCTTAAAAAATCGCAAAAATGCCCATTCTTTCCCCATTTTTCACCTTTTTTGCTCAATAACTGGATTACAAATCCACAAATATGCTGTTTTTTTTTCTTTATAAACTTTATTTTGCATGAAAATAAAAATTCCGGTTCATATTACAGCTATTCTTACACAGAAAATATGAGATTTTTATTTGTTATCTATGCATGGAAACAAAATTTAGAACATTTTCAATTATTGTCAATATCCATCCTCGTTGAAGTTGACGCTTGTGGTTCTGATAATCTTGTTTTATTCGTAGGTTCTTCATATTCATGTTCTGAGTCTGCATCATCATCCGAGTTAGACATCATATTCAAGGGCATGTTTTCTTCGTGTGTCCACCAATTTCGGTGTCATCTTCATCTACGGTGTTTCCATCTTCAAACTGCATAATTTTAGAACTCCACCAACAAACCTCCGCAAGCAATGCATCTAATTTTTTGCCTTTGAATCGGTTTTCCATTGGCATGATCACTTGGTGGAACCTCTCTCCTTGTTCGTCCGATTCCTGAGGTAATTGTGTCAAAAAGGTATCAAGGTGGAAATGCATGAAATGTAATTTTAACGTCATGGATGCATTGATTTTTTCAAAATAATACAGCAACTTGTCCACTCGTGTCTGTATGTCATCTCGCTATAACGATTCTTTCCTAAAACGCCTTCAATGACTTGTTTCAATGCGTCCCATGCACATAGGTGGTTATAATGGTTCGAAAGTGTATTTGTGAAAGATTCGCTTTTCATTAGTTTTCGTATATCCGATCCATTCAGAGTACCTGTTTGAAATTTAAAAAAAAATTAGTTGCGAAAAAATTATTGGTAATTATAATGCGAATATATCGAAGTGAACAAATTTAGATATGGCAATATTTAAATACAGACAACGATATCTTTTCTAATTTTAGCTTCACTGAGTTTTGGAAAGATGGATTTCAAACAGTTATAGGCGTCCTCAATATCTTTGACTACCACTTCAACGAATTTCCCAGCTATTCCTAATTTCATGTGGAGCGATGGCAACAAAATATCATCTACATCCTTTATCAAAGGTTCATTACGTAATTTTAATTGTTTCTCGAGCTCGGGAGTTCTTGCTTTCCAATCTTTACATTGATATTGATTCCCTGTGTATCGCGAATCCCAATTACAAAGAAAGCAGAAGTATTTTGGAAAACCGCCCTTTAATATAATGCCTTGTATTATGTTGACAACCTTTAGATCACAACAAATCTTCCATTTGTGTACATTGTATTTGATTTTCTCTAAAATTTCGCCCAATGTTTCATACGTTTCCTTCATAGTTGTGCTGAATCCCAATGGAATGGACGGTTTTTTGTTTGTTTTGTGCAACAGCACAGCCTTCAAACTTGAAAGTGAACTGTCGATGAATAAACGCAAGTCGCCAGCGATATAATCCATTCCCATATTTTTCACTAAACCTGGGATAGCATGGCAGTAAGTGAACGTATTTGCTTCGTCAACAGAATAAAATTTCTGAAAATCAGCTTGGCGTTTTCGGTATGATGTTGCGCTGACATTTTTCTCTGTCAGTTTTTACGCTTCAAAAAACATGTCAAAAATTCTGAATTTTTTTTGTGATAGTCCCATCTTAGCCACAATGTAATCCATTTCGATTTGTGTTAGTGGTTGTGGTGCATTATTTTCAATATCGGGTGTCCAATCTGCATCATTCACATTCGTCGGATTGGTGAAAACAGTTTCGGCTTGCAGGGACACAGTATCCAGACTCGGAGGTTTAGGTGGATCGGTAACAGCAGCGCGTTGTACTGGAAGTGTCGCAGTAAAAGCGGGAATGTATACTTTTGTTTTCAATTTTTTTTTGTTCAATCCATAACCGGAATTTATGCATGCGTAGCACCTTGATTCATCATGTCCAGTTAGGTCTTGCACCCAAATTACTGGCTTCATAAAAGAAAACTGTACACCTTTTCCATGTATCCACATTGTAAGGGTATTATAACAACTTTTACACAATGTGTTCGGCGTAAAATTTGCACCACTTAAATCTGTTTCATCAAAATAATGACAATACGCCGTTTTAAATTTCTCAGTAAACAAGTTTTTTTGATCCTGTTTGCCTATTTTTGGGACGATATGTCCACAAACGTAACAAAAATAATCCAATTTTGGGCACTTGTTATTTTCTATATTGAAATATTCAATGTTCTTCTGGTTTTAAAATGTAATTCACTCTGAACAAAAGCGTTGTTTATTCCACAGCCATTAAATTATTAATGCGGCCAACTTGACAAAACGAATGATGCAGAAGTTCTTCTTTGTGGGGCTACTTTCACGTGCAATTCTCAGAATTGAGTCCCAAGTCAATGACCTGAAAAATGTTGTACTGTGTAAGGAAAGAAATCACATCTTTGTGGAAATATGTTTTATTACAAAATTATCATACGTTGCCAAATGGCTACAGTACGCATTCTGTTACTGTGTAATACGTAAGTTATTTTACGTGGAAATTCTTGAAACAGTTGTTTGTTTTATTCAAACAAAGTCGGACTCCACATTTATTACATTTGACACGAGTGAATCTTTTGCAAGTAGGAATCTTACATCGCATTTTAGTATCTTGAAGTATTGGCCTATGACCATATTGATTTTGTCTAACATCATGAGGTGGTACATGTTGTGTATTCTTCGCCTGCAGTTCTTGTTCAATAGAGCTGGAACTTGGTCTACCCCTTTTTGAGGTTACAGATATGTTTACTTTTGTGAGGCAATGGGCTACTTCAGTTCTGGATTTAGCTTGATCAACAATCTTAGAATCTCGAGTTCCTTTTTGATGATGTACTGGTTTGTACGCTAACCACGAATTCACTACTGTTTGATCAAGCAAATGATAAAAAAGTCTTATAGACCACTTTCTACTTTTCATTATGATCTTGTAACGACCCATCAAACTATCGAGGAGATCGACACCTCTCATATGTCGATTGTATGCTTGTATTACAAATGGACATTTCACATCAACAGTTCTTTTTTGTTTACGATCATATCTCTTTACCATAGTTTCGGGGTGTGTTCCGGCAAAGGTCGTTATCAGATTTACATATTTATTATCTTTCCATACTAGGGAAGACACATCTATTCCATCTATCGTGGCAATGAATTCATAACTGGTACCACGACCTTTGTGCTTAATTTGTGCTTCTATGGGAAGTTTACAATTGAGTAACCTATTTCGTTGAATTGTGCCAAGTGAATAAATGCCTTCCTTAGTTAAATGAACCATCAGTGATACGACGGTATAATATTTATCATAATATTATTATAATCTGTAGTTTTCATTTTTTGGTATAATACGCGATAGCTGGAGGACGATATTTGATGTAGCACCTCAGGCTCCTCAGCAGGGCGAGTCGTATCACTTTCCCGGCCACTGTATATTTCAAAATTGTACCCGCCCAGATATTCCAGACAAAACAATCAATTTGAATCCCCACCGATGAGGTTTCATAGGCATATATTGCTTCATGTAATGCCTGACTTTGGTCGAGCACATTTGCTCAACAATTGAGAGATATTCCTGAAGAGGTATTTTATTGAATTTGCTGGTCAGGTGATCGATGAGAGGTCTAATTTTGAACAATCTGTCATGACCCACTTCATTTATTGCAATGAATTCAGAATTATCATTGAAATGAAGAAATTGTCTTATCTTTTCAAACTTTTTCATGGGCATCGTGTTCTTTATTGGCTGAAATTCCAGTTCGTCGCTCCAATAAGATCTCGAATTGGGCATATTCACCAGTGACATATATAGGAGGATTCCTATGTATTGTTTGATGTCACAAGCAGTGACATCCAAGGCCTTGTCTGGCTGTGTTTGAACACAATATAAATTTGATTGATAGAAAACAATTTTTATCAACTCTTCAGAAAAAAAATATTTGAAGAACTGGTATGGAGTTTCGAGATCCAGAAGTATCCAGGAAAAATAAGCCACCATTTCCACCATCAATTGCCTTCATTAATGTATCATACACTTCCTTCTGTTGTGAATATTCGCACAATAAGATTTATTAACCCATAAAAGGCGAAGTTTTTTTTCTTTCTAAAAATTATATTTACTTTACTAAAAGTAGTAAGGGAACAATAAAGTGTTGTTTTATGTAAGAAAAAACGAACTTTTATTAATAATTTCGTAAAAAATGTGTGTTGCCATATGGCAACGCCAGCTCCTGCCAACGCCCATTATTTAACATAAATTACAAAACATTAAAAATTATAAAAATCATTACAACTGCGTATGAAAATTAACATTGCAATTAAGGCAGAGCCCTACATTGTATTTTAAACAACTAGTTCGTATAATAGGGTTACAATTGTCGCCTGCACGTCTTCTTTTTTTGTGATCCTTATTTGCTGCAAGTAAATGACCGCTGTTTTCAAATCGGATGTCTTCTGAAACGCGAGAAGAAGATCTGCTGGACGCACTAGTTGATGGTCGACCGCCTTGACTTCGTGGGTTTTGGAATCGCACTAGGTAACTGTTCACAATTTCTCTACTAAATTGTAGCTGAGTGACCTTATTTCCGGATTTTTTATGTAAAATCCAGGCATTCTGGATGGCAGTATCGACCAACCAGGTGAACAAATTCCACCACCATTTTTTACAACGAATGGAAATTCTGTAACGTGAGATCTTCTCATCCATAAGATCTGTTCCTCCCATCGAGGAATTATACTTAGCGATGGCTAGAGGTCTCAGGATCTGAATGTTTTGTTTTTGGGCTTGTGAATATCGTCTAACCTCTCCTATAGGTCTTATGCCGTAAGTCGTCGATGCCATGCTAACTTTATTATTATCAGTCCATCTGACAAGCAGTATACCGTTTGTTTTATCCAAGGCGTGGACATATTCCCCTCTAGATTTCTTTTTCATGACAACCTTTGTAGGTAATGGACAATTTCTTAGTACTCTATTATCTCTAATAGTACCTGTTACTCCGTAGTCTTGAGTTTTCAGATAGTTCAATAAATGCAAGCTGGTAAAAAGATTGTCAAAGTGGAACAAATATGGTAGATTCTTCTTGACATCAGGTAACTGGTTTAGTATGTTCAAGACCGGAGGCACTGCTTTCCCAAATACATTTTTATAATTTTCACTGATACGAGAATCTATGCCCTGGTATGTTATAAAGTTAACCAAATACCCACTTTTTGTATTGATGCTCCAAAGTTTGTAGCCAAATCTGATTCGCTTCCCTCTGATGAACTGCTTGCGAAAATGGCGACCAAAATATTTTATCATTGATTCGCCATAATTTATATCTTGTTCAGGAACAAAATATTGTAAGAATTTGGTTTGGAATTTTTCAAACAGAGGTCGTACTTTATAAAATTTGTCACTTTTATCTATATGGTTGTTGTCTGCACAGTGAATGTAGCGAAGAATTGAGTTAAATCGGTCTCGTCGCATAGCATTTTTAACTAGTTCATTACCCATGTCGCCGCGAGAATCCCAATAATAATTTTTTCCGGGTAGAACATTGTAACCAGACAGGATTAGAATGGCCAAAAAACACCTAATCTCATTGCCGGTAACAGAGAACTTTGACAGTTTTTGAACTGCGAATATTTGATACTTTCTGAAACCAGGAAAGATATAGTATCTTCACAAAAAAATAATTCGAACATTTCGGCGGCCGTCAAACATTTAAATGTTTCATAATCAGGTATTGGAAACGGTTTTGGAACGTAGTCTAAATCTGCGTCTATCCAAGTGATATCATTGTAATCAATCTTGACTACATTATGATCATTTAAAATTACACAATTGCCAGCGTTCGTTTCATTATCTTTCATTATCTTCGAGATCTTCCCCAACTGAAGAGCGCGCAACTGATTTGTTGACAAGTTATCAACAAATCCTCCATCATCTTCATGTCCCGAATCTTCATCAGTGAGCTGAGACGATTCTGGAGGATTAATGTAAATTTCGGAAACATCTACATCGTCAGAATATGCCTTCTTCAAGTGTTAATCCCTCACTGTAAAGATCAGTTGATAATAGAAAAGACGGTAGTGTTAATGACTAGCGTTGCCGCATGGCAACGCAGACGTTTTATAATGAAAATCGCGAAATTATTTAGGTTGCAAACAAAGGAAGTGAAAACAACTTAAAGATACACTATTTGAGAATACAATGACCGAGCATAAATGTAACCATCAAAATAATTAAAAAGTTAATGTAGTCACACAAAATTCACATCCATTTTGCGCAGTCATAAGAAACGATGTATAAATTCGTCGCAATCAAATTCTAACCTCAACAATGACTTATGTGAAGCAAAGAATATCAACAAGTGACTGTGGAGCTGTGGAACCCTCTATCGAGTAAAACTTAAACTACAAAAAATATCTTATCGAGCGCTGCATAGCCAGCTTCTTATGGGTTAATAACACTCACACAAAACAAGCAAATCCACCGGTAACTTCTATATGCTTTCTTCAAACAAATCAAAGACAACTTGAAACAAAAAAAAATTACACTTTTATGTCACTGATTTGCAATGGACATCAATTATAATTATTACAAGTAAGCTATAAGCGTACGTGACATAAGCTGTCTTAATCTAATTTATTTAAAAACTAGTTTTCTGTATAATTTTTTTTCCTTGAATTTTTCCGATATTTTAATAGTTATTCTGCTATTCAGGGCGGAGACGAATCCAACAAATCAGATATCATTAAAATCGGTCCAGCCGTTCTTGAGTTATAAATGATGTAACCACCCCGACTTTGTTTTGTGTATTAAGATTAGATATTACGAATTATTTCCCGTTGCTTAGTGAATTGAAATATTTGAATCAGCTATGCAAAAAACGAGCATGGTAGCTAAGCGCCAAGTAATGCACTCAAAAGCCGTATTCAAAATATCATGGGGCAACGTGTATAGATAAAGACAAACTAATTATTTGTATGTCACTTCTCACTTTTCTTCGTTTATTGTACTAAACTGACTGTGAAAAGTAAACTAATAATAAAGCTATGGTACAGGTTTTATTACTGTCAAGCTGCTTCTGGTATAATAATCATTAAATCTTCGTTTTTATCTTTATAATTTTATATGGTTATGATTACAGTGCTGCATAATCATAACTTTTTAATTAAATACATTAATAAGTGTGATGTTAAAATTTATTGGATAATTTCCACTTCCGTGCAGCTGCCCCTTTTAATAATTATTATAAAATTCGGTAGAGGAAATCGGTCGCGGCTGCTTCCGGATGTATTTCTAAAATGTTAAACAGAAGCACGGGCTCATAAAAAATTTATATGTTGTTCGTATAACACGCCTCATCAACGCACTTTTAATCAACGTTTCGTAGAACATCCGAAGTATATGGCCAAAATTATTAAAATTTTACAGTATTATAAATTAATTTTGGCGTTCTTAAAAGTTTTAAAAAGGACTTGCAAATTTAATTTTTCACCAAAAAAGAACAGCTTACAGAAGACACTTTTAGATTTAAAGCTTAATTATAATTCAGCGAAAGCATAATAATAATAATAATAATAATATTGATCGTTGATTGACGAAGGAGATATTTGTACAACGTGTTTCAAAAAGAATTACATCTAGTTGTCCATAAATTTCTCATATAAATTATG
The DNA here is from genome assembly GCA_935421215.2 of Melolontha melolontha. Lineage (NCBI taxonomy): Eukaryota > Metazoa > Arthropoda > Insecta > Coleoptera > Scarabaeidae > Melolontha > Melolontha melolontha. Next base: position 21,556,298 of record OW285235.1, read on the forward strand.
TTCTGCATTGTAGGTGTAGGTTTCCGCGGTCGTTCTCTAGATATAGATCTCGGTTTCCGGGTTGGAACCGAGATCTACATCTATGTTCTGCATTCTTGAAATGTGGATATAGATTAGATTGTCACTGTCAAAATTTATCATCCAGAGATATGGTGATTAAATTAATAATAAGTACAATTAGATTATTAATTTATTTTATAAGAAAACTTTAAAGATTGGATATTAATTAAACAACCAAAATAAATAACTAGTTTGTAGAAATTGTAATTATTATAATTCATAACAAGTGTTCAAAATGGTCACAATTCTGTTGAATGCATAAGGCAATACGACGTTTCATGATGACAAAAATATTCTGCCATACATTTGGTGTTATTTCATTACATTTAATTGTAATTGTATTCATCAAGTCATTTAAGTTATTCATTCTTCAAAAATCTGGTGCGAGGAACACAAATACAGGTTTACTATTAATATTTTTTGTGAACGTGTCCAAACATATCCCTCCCCAGAGACGCAGATACATATTTCACCTTTCTACAGGATCATCGGTACGCCCCTGCTGGAGAAAGCATATCTTCAGACACATTCACAAGAAAAAAACACATCGTTATCTCACAGAAATTATCCAGACCGAGCGTAGAAGTAAATTCAGCGCTGCCTGTTGTCAGACGGCCGAAGTACCTCGCCCTATCCACATAACCAATGCGAACCAACGACGCCCTTCCAGAGATGGCACAGGCTTCTCTCTAGAAACTGTATTTTGTTGGATGTGATAGCGTCTCAACTACTTTCAAATCCTCAAACCAGAGTTCGTAACATAAGGAGCGGGATGTAAAATTTCACAAACACAATGGACTAAAATTTTTGTTAATTTGTTGTGGTTAGGTGAAATCCTGTTAATACAGCGTGTAAGTAACATACAAGTCGAGTTACACTTGACTAGTAACGGTTCACTAATGATGGTTCTTGACTCTACGTCCCTTTCTTTTGAAATCGCGCAACGGGGTTTCCCCGAATAACATTACTTAGGGGAATACGGCAATAAGTTGACAATTAACATAACTGAAAAGTGACCTAACAAATACAGAAACGCTGTACCGACCCATGGAAAATACTTGATTTTAAATATAACGAAATTGGCGAATCAAAATAAGTGATTAGTTTTCGCAAATTTCCAAAGTGTTCCTGAAGAAAGTACAATTGTAGATAGAAAACGTCCTTTCTACATCGCAACTGGTTATAGGTGCATACTGGAAATTCTCTTTTATTTCAGCGTATTTAGCAGTTAGATTTTGAGGCATTGTCCCTATACACACTTGCCACATCCGAAGTTACTAGGAATATTTTTCAAATTATTAATAGCCACACCTAATTTAATGTGGTTAATCCATCCTTTAATTTGAGTTTTTGATTTTCAAAATAAGTGATTAGTATTGGCAAATTTCCAAATTGTTTCTGAAGAAAGTACAACTGATTTTTTAAATTTGGAATTTGTATTAGTTTCTTGCACTCAGAAATACTTCGAGCAATGTCATTTAAGCAAGTAACGAAATTTTCAAAACTATCGAAATTCTCTGCATAAAAGCCAGTAGCTTCCAACCATGTTCCCCATCTAGTTATTACTGGAGAGGGAAGCAGTGTCAAAGATGGAAGTTTTTCCCTGTAAAGAGCTACTCTTAATGTTGCTTTTCTGAAAACTTTTTTAAAAGCGAATACTTAATGTTGCTTTTCTGAAAACTTTTTTAAAAGCGAATACAAGTCTATCAACTTCCGGAAAGGTGTCTCTGATATATTCACAGATTCTGTGGAGAGCATGTGCTACACAAGTAATATGCAGCATATTAGGATATGTTAATAGTCTACCTGTTTTTAACATATACGCAGTACTGTCACTGACAAATAAAATTATTTTTTCTTTGTACCTGTCGTCCAAATTAAGAATCTAGTGCATATTCTTGTAAATGGTTTTAGCTACTGTTTCCGTATCAACTGAATTTACAACTTTTGTTGCTATTACATATGCGTTATATGGAATAGTTGAATGTTGGCACTTGTCAATAGGTACTGATTTGAAAGATGGCCTCTAATGCGTTCTACTGCTTTCGTGTAGCACTTAGAAACATAATATTTGCGTAAGGTGGATTCATCAGGAACATTTCGAGCAGTATATTTTTGGAGAAATATTTTGAAGGTGGGATTGTTAAGTTTATTTAATGGAATATTTGCCGCCATTAAAGTTTCACAGAGTTCTTCGCTAAAATTGTCAGATTCCAACGGTTCCAATTTCTGTGCATGTGTTTGCGATGCTAAGTGACGTTGTACGTGCGATTTCATGGAATTTTTTAACGATATTTTACAGACTTGGCAATAAATTTAAATCACTGACAATGGACATACAATCAGTATGACCGTCAATTAAACTCTCCATTGTTTTACGATGCCGTTCTCGACGTTCTTCCAAATCATATCTGAAAAAGTAACTTAAACAATGTTCTAGATCTAAATAAATGAAAACAAAAAATGTATGCGAAAGTTATTGAAACTTAACGAAATTCAATGCACACTTACGTCGAAATAATTTGGAGAAGTAGATTCAATCAGACGATATTAAACAGGATCTATCACAACAATTACGATGTAATTAACAGTTCAAACTATGAACAAGAACCTAACTCACAGCACTTTATTTATCTTACGAAATATAAACTAATAAATAAAATAATTTTTAAAAACTCCTCACGCTATCTACGCCCATGAAGAAAGGAATTTAACTGTTATATCGAAGTAATAGTGTCACGATTCAACGACAAAAGCAGATGTGCGGTTAACCGAATGAATAGTGCTATTAAATAACTGCGTGTTGTACTTAGCGATGTTATAGGCTATTTATATGGTCCATCGTACTGATTACCTTTTGCGATTCTAACTCGTTCTTCCTCTTCTTCGAGTCCTCTTTCTTCTGTTTACGCCCTTAAGTATACAAACGAGTTCACTGTCTTAAGTGTGCAAGTCTCCCATTCACATGCTTGTATTTTCAGTTATTAATAGACTGCGGAACAGACGCTATCCTCTAATGAGTCATGCAGGCGCAGAGACAGAGTCGGTTTCGCTTAATAATAAGATTGATTCAGTGTTTTATTTATTTTCCTAAAAATAATTTTCCGTATATACATTTCATTGGCTTTATTACGACTCTGGCGAAATATATTTCACACTCCGTCTGTTTACATTGAAAGACGTACAAACAGACCACTTTTGTCAATACCATCACGCTATAACAATCATATATACTGTTAAGTTGATCGATTGTACATTGTCGGCACCGATGAATTACACCCGATACGGAATAGCGCCGGTTACGCAGTCTAGTTATTAGCTTCCGAATTGGAATTTTAGCTGTAATTAATATAGGAATAGAAACACAATAAAGCCTGTTTTTAAATTTTTAAAGACTCTATTACTTTTCTTTAACATTTAAATAAATTAGTTTATCGATTCAAATAAGATGTTCTCCATTTAAAAATAGAATTATAACATAATTAAATAGGAAAGATTTCCAAATATATTGAACGCTACTCCAATCAAAGTAAGAGCAACGAAGATAATTATTTTAGTTCCATCGAATTATAATTCACTAATTTAAATATTGAAAAGATTGATATGTCAATTAACGTGAATATCGACTGCCATTCAATAATTGGTGAGATTAAAACACAGATGTCGCTGTGGTCACGTTACGCTTCACGCATAATCGATTTTCCCTTCCTTCAGGACGAACGAACGGACCGGACAGCCAAACAAGCGAACAGGTAGAAAGAAAAGAACCGTAATCTAACAGGTAAACACGTTCCCCGGTTTGAATATTAAAATGAACAAAATAGAGGAGCGAAACTAAAAAAGAGACGAGAATGGTACGTTTAGATTAGAATAAAATAAATATAAATTAAAAGAAAATTTTTATTACGGCCCGTGGAGTAGATCGGATATCAGTGGGCAGAACCCGAGTTAAGATGATAAACGACTTTATTATACTCATCCCGAGAAAACCGGATTTAGTAACTTCATCATCATTTAAAGTTCTCTCCTGTATAGTTGCACCTTGATGCTCGAGATGGCCCGTTGCAAAGGAAGGAATTTCGAAGTTTTTAGTAATTTATTTTTTAAAAAGGAGACAGTCTAAAGGGACAAAACAGAAGGCTGCTCGATACGTGCATTTTAAAGGCTTAAACGATTTATATGAAGGTTTTGGGAAGCTTCCATTAAAGGTTGATCTTAATTGCGTGTGTAATTTAATTAATTGCCTTAAAATTTCGGCATAAATATAAGGAAGGCGAAATGATTAAGAGTTCAAAAAAAAGGAAGAATGAGTTATCTTTCAAGAAGAAATTATGTAAATATTCTCGGTTCCTCTACTATTTTGCATTATACATTGTTTCATTTATAAGTTATTATATGTTTCGTTGGATATTTTTAGTTTATTATATACAGCCACAAACATATAATTAGTACAACCCTTCCTTAACTAAAATAATTTTATATTTGTTTCTTCTGAAATTTAAAACAATAAATATTATTGAATTGCTTCATTTATTTTTCCGAATCTTGTGAACATCTAATCCGATTAATTTTAAGAACAATTCTATGAAGAGCAGCCATAAAAGTATTTCTAGAATTGCACCTGCATTTAATACGCATAGTGTATAAGAAGACAAAATAAAGTATAACTTAGTTACATTTTAACTATTATGCTGCAAAATATAAACATATCTTTACGAGATTTATTGTATTTTACACAAAGCAAGAGTGCTTTAATTGGGAAAAATAAAACTAAAAGTAATAATAATAATAATAAGAATAATAATATTTTATTATTATATTTATTAAATATAATACTTTAATACCCAACCAGGCTAGGCCCAATTATAAGGTGTATTATAATTATAATTACATGACATTGCAGTGCAATTATATGAACTATAGACTTATATAGTGCTGTCTATCCGCCAACCATCCTCAAACAAACAGTTAATCCAGCATTCTGTTGGCCACGTTGGACAGTCCGTTTCAAGACGTTCGTCTTCGCGAAGGGAACTATAAATGTAACTTCGTACTTGGAGTTCATACGAGGAACCAAAAACGACATTCGCTGCAATATGAACGGGCAGTCAATAATGTTTTCATTAGTTTAGTTAGGAATTTCCTATACTCTCCCTTCTTACGCTTAGAGATGACATGCCATGTCGTAAAAGCAAATCATTGTGGGATGCACCACGTTCCGGGTAGATACCATCAGTCTTGAATGTGAGGTACTTCAAAAACTTACGGTGAATACGGTCCAAAGGAATAGAATCACAGGCATAGATGGGCTACAAAATTAATGAGGCATATTCCATTTTGCTCAAAACATAACCATGGCACAGTGATTTAGACAAAGTGAGATCTTTAAAGTATTTTGATACACGCATAATAAATCCCAGAGTTTTGTAGACATCAGAACACATATGGATTATATGGGATCTTAACGTAAGATTAGAGTCAAATAAGACTCCAAGATTCTTTATTTCCGTCTTAGTGGTCAAGATTTTGTTTTTAATCAAATACGAGGCGTGAGGCGTAGCAGATCGAGTATAAGTGACCACGCAGCATTTGTCAATTTTTAATGTAAGTTTAAAACAGTCACACCATGTAACTAATACGTCCAGATTTTGCTGTAGTTTAACGAAATTGTCAGTTGTGGAAATCTGAGAATATATTTTTTATCATCTGCAAAGGCGAGAATGAGACACTTCACTTGGAAAAGGAGATCATTCATAAACAAAACAAATAGCAAAGGACCCGAATTTGATCCTTGAGGAACGCCAGAAAGAAGAACAAAATTATTGGAGCAGAATCCATTGTATGTCACGTAGAATTTTCTTTGAAATAGATAAGACCGAAGAAGACTGATAGAAGTTGATAGATGCCAACTTATGAAGTAAAATCTCATGATCAATTGAATCGAAAGCCTTGAATAGGTCAGTATAAATTACATCAACCTGACCCCTGTCGTCCAAAACCTCACCGATATGCTGAACAATCAACGCCAAATTGGCGACAGTAGATCTACAAAACCATGTTGGTTCGGTAAGATGAGAGCGCGTGCCACTAAATAGTCTGGCGTATAATACCTTCTCATACAGTTTGGCGAAGTTAGAAAAGATAGAGATCGGCTTGTAATTATCAATAAGCGCACGATCTCCTTTCTTATGCACGGGGATAATTCTTGTGTTCTCCCACCGATCAGGAAATATATTAATATATTGTAATGTTTCTATACGAAAAATTATAATACCATTCATAATTGGCTACAATAGTGTTACTAGACATATCCATGCACTTTTGATGGTATACGTTGAACGTTAGAGTGGCTTGAAAAGTTACTATAAGCAAGTCCAAAAATGGAACAAACTTGCCATATTTTCGTGAGAAGATTTTGATGTGGATTATCTCAAATACAATGCGTTAATCAACTCACTTCAACTTTTGGCGATGAAGAACCATTTAAAATCACTCAATACCATATGCTTAGTGAATTAAATCGTAGCCGTCGTTCGCTTATCGACGAATTTAAAGGTCGTCAAAAGAAGGTGGTTTTATTTTAAACAGAATTCTACCTGTGCCTAAGTTAGAATTACACTTTAATAAATTGTATATACAAAATTTGTTTTTGCAATATTAATTATCATATTTAGCTTCTTTGGATCTTCTATTACTTTGAGGTTTTTTTGAAAGCTCTTCTCCGTATCTGCTATCATAGCTATCAAAAGAGATTCAGTTCATGCAACAGCTTATTAGTGAGTGGACACGTTTTCTTTATTCAAAATGCCTTATCGATTTTCTTCTCAAGAGTATGCGGACATGCATTTTGTGTATGGCTACTGTAACGGCAGCGCACGTCAAGCAGTTATTGAATACCGACATCGGTTTCCCGATAGGCGCATTCCTAATTACAGAACGTTTCTGGAAGTACACAGACAATTTCGGGAATGCGGACTGCTTGATTATCTTTTCGACCGAGGAGTAAATTTGCCAGCAGACTTAGAGGAAGAAGCAGTAGCTATTGTTACAAAGGATCAAACTCTCAGTGTACGTCGAATCGCTAGACAACTAGGAGTGCCACGAACGTTTGGCGAATTTTAAAACATGAAGGCTTATATCCATATCATTATCGCAGGGGACACGGTTTGCTTGAGGCAGACCACTATGCTTGTCTAGTTTATTCTACCTGGATATTAAGACAGTCACGGCTTCATTTTAATTTCTGCAGAACAGTCCTCTGGACAGATGAATCTACGTTCACGAGAAGTGGTGTTATAAATCTGAGAAACCTGCACAGGTGGTCATTAGAAAATCCCAAAGCTATACGCCCATCTAAATTTCAACATGAATTTTCTATTAACGTTTGGGCGGCCCTAATTGATGACTTGTTGATTGGTCCTGTCGTTCTTCCTGGGAGGTTAAATGTGGACAATTACCTTCAATTTCTTATTGACGAACTGCCAGGTCTTTTAGAGGATGTCCCATTCGACGAGACATGTGGTTTCACATTGATGGGGCACCACCACATTTCAGAATTGCTGTCCGAAATTGGGTTAACGTCAATTATCCAAGATGGATTGGTCGAGGTGGTCCTGTTGCATGGCCACCATGGGGGTACATAAAAAATTTAGTCTACGCCCAAGTTTCGAACACAAGAGAAGAGTTGTTGGATCGTATTCGCGTGGCTGCCGAGCAAATCCGAAAAAACAAGTATGAAACTCGGATAAGTACTTTTTCTATTGGCTTACGGGCACAAGCCTGCATTCAACAAGGAGGTGGACATTTCGAAAATATTATTAATTGAACTTTTTTAAATAAAATCAGTTTTCATTGACTTTAGGATTACATTTTTTTTCATGATCTGATAATCATAGATCATTCATAGATCTGTAACTTTGAAACAAATAAAAATGGATATACAAGTTTTGCGTTTTTGTTACTTGATATGAAGTCTTACTTTATACTCCTAAAATTTGAACATAATGATACGGGACATTGTATAACGCAATGATATATACAGCCTTTTCTATTACACTTTCATATGAAAACCTTAATAAAGAATTAAACACTATCAAAGCAATCGGAATTAAAATTCATTCAATAAACTAATAGAACTTAAAAAAACAAAAATCTACCTATAACAATATTATTCTTAAGATTAATTCACAGAATAAACCTCAGTTTATATTTTTGACATACTTTAAACCTAGTAATGATAATGTAGATAACATTTTATCAAAACATAATTATAATATTACTCTCAAATTCCAAACAAAATTATGTCATGTACTTTCTAATAACAATGATAAAATGCAAAAATATAAAAAGCTCGGAGTTTATAAGTTACTTGCCCAGAGCGTAACAGCTTTTACATAAGACAAACTGGTCGTTCTATTGAAATCTATATACAGGTTACCGGTGAATAACGACAAAGCTATGCGAATCTGAAAAATACGTGTAAATGTGTAACTGGAATTCAAAAAAGAAATTTACAAATAAATTTTAATCCATTAGATTTTTTTTGTTTGGGGTTTCATTAAATGAAAATTTTATTCAAAAGCTCCTCAAAATGCTGACGAAGTTAGAGATCGAATTGACATCGCAGTATTAGAAATCACACCAGAAAGGCTTGAGAGAATAGTACAAACGATACCACATAAATTGCAGATATGCCTACAAGCTGATGGATTTCAATTCGAACAATTATGTAGGTAATAGTGACACTGATTTCTGTGAAATAGATGTGCAAAAATAAGTCAATACTATCACAAAATTTTAAAACTTTGCAATATTTTCATAAAAATATGAAATTTCAAGAGCTAATTTTATTTATTTTGCTACATGTGCACGATTTAAAACGTATGGTTCACAAACGTTGCCAAATGTATGTTCCTTCCAAATTCACAGGAAGTATGATACACCGTTTTAGTATTAAGGCTTTTAACTCCAAATTTGACAAAGACCGTCGTCACGTATAGTTAGTACCCCAATTTATACACACCTTGTATATATCTGTATAAATTTTCCTATGGTTTTCGTACATATTTTTTTTTTTTTTGATAATGAGATGTTTGTAACATCGAAACTGCAGTAACATTATGTGTTATAATAACGTTATAAAACAAAGTAATAGTTTTTTTGTGTATCAATATGTTAAACTATCACCTAACGGCTTCCACGATTAATATTTTAAAAGCCCCCTTGATTGTTTTGCTAAAAAGAGGTAATAACATACATATAAAAGACAATAAATATTGGTGTTTATATTATATATACAGGGTGAGTTTTTTTTAATGTTTAGCACTGGGATCTGAGAAACTACTGGAGATAAAAAAACGCTTAAATGGGGAAAGATGCGCAGTTTTACGAGTTTGATTTAAAACTGCTTTTGTTTCTCCGATAACTTTCATGGCTTATTAGATAATCAAAGAAAACTAAATTTTACGAATTTCTTTAAACATGCTTAGCATCGTTAATAGTAATTTTAGAGAAAAAGTGTTCAGACAAAAGTTTTAGATAATTTTACGCCAAATAAAACAATGTAGCTAATATTTTCTTTTCGTTCACCATTATCGAGTTATGACACAAACTTGTGTTTTTTTAAATGGAAACCATAGTTGGTTTTGACATCATTAAAAAGCTTACTTTTTTCTGATTACAATGATATAAGGTTTGATATGGTTATTTTAAAAAATAAAGAGTATATAGACATTTTTATGGTTTTTATGGAAAACAATTGAATTTCGAACTGATAAAATGCATACCAAACGAAAACTTATTTTGAAATCTTATGTAGTAATAAAATGAAAACTATAAGAAGTTTTATTAAGGGAACACAACATTATTAATGTTCAAAAATACCTCCATTATTATTAATACACAAATTGCATCTCTTCACAACAGAATTTGTAGCATTGCGGACTTTACGCCTATCGATGTTATTAAAAGCAACTAAGACAGCTTCTCTTAAATCGTCGATTGTTTCATATGTTCTTTCGTATACTGTGTCCTTTAGTACACCCCACAAGAAAAAATCCAAAACTGATAAATCAGGGGGAGCCGGCCATTTAATGGGTGCATTTCGTCCTATCCATTGATTAGAGAAGTTCAAATTTAAATAATTTCTAACATTCAGTTGATTGTGCGGAGGCGCTCCGTCATGTTGAAACCATTGCAGCATTGCTCGGGTTCTTAAATTTAAATTATCTAACATTTCCTCGAAATCTTGTTGTAAAAAATTAAGATAACGATTACCAGGTAGTGATCCATCAAAAATAAAAGGAGGAAGAACAGTTGATCCTATAACACCACACCAAACATTAAACCCAAATTTAATTTGTGGTCTCCTATATTCAACGTGAAGTGGATTTGTTTGAGACCATATGTGCTCATTGTGCCTATTAAACATTCCACAATTTGTGAAACGAGATTCATCAGTCCATAATATTTTCATTGAAAAGTGTGGATCGTTTTGACACTGATCTTTAAACCATCTACAAAAAGCTATTCGTCTGATGTTATCACCTTCATGTAAAGTTTGTGATACTGATAATTTGTAGGGACGAAATTTATGCTTCTTCAACACTCTGATAATAGTGCGTTGAGAGGAGCCCATTGCTGTTAAAATTTGTCGGGTCGATGTAGATGGATTCTGAGCGACACTTGCTAATATGTTTATTTCTCTATCTTCATCCATCCCTTTTTTTGATTTTGGTTTAACGAACGAACCATAATCTGCTAAATTATCCCATAACCTCTTAAAAGTAGGTAGCGACGGCTGACGTCGATCAAAATAATTTTCAAAATAAACTTCAGCAGCTCTAGTAGAATTTTTCTGGCACTGAATGTAACATTCAACCATATCACGCTTTTCTACGTTAGAAAATTCCATAGCCAATGCAAACTTATGATTAACGGCCGTTTGCACCGCTTATAGTTAAGTTACAATTAAATTAATTAATAGTTAATTGTCAATGTTTGACAATTAACTTGACTTAAAAGTAAAAATTAACAGCTCTCACTTCTGTGACTCAACGTGAAAGCAATGTTAGTATATTTATCTCGACTGCTCCAACGAACACTATTGTAACTCAGATTTTTCTTTTTTTGAATTACAAAACAGCATACATTTTTTTTTTAAGTTTTTATCTTAGAAAGTGAACAATCATAGAAATGTCTATATCCTCTTTATTTTTTAAAATAACCATATCAAACCTGATATCATTGTAATCAGCAAAAAATAAGCTTTTTAATGATGTCAAAACCAACTATGGTTTCCATTTAAAAAAACACAAGTTTGTGTCATAACTCGATAATGGTGAACGAAAAAGAAATATTAGCTACACAGTTTTATTTGGCGTAAAATTATCTAAAACTTTTGTCTGAAGACTTTTTTTCTAAAATTACTATTAACGATGCTAAGCATGTTCAAAGAAAATCGTAAAATTTAGTTTTCTTGAATATCTAATAAGCCATGAAAGTTATCGGAGAAACAAAAGCAGTTTTAAATCAAACTCGTAAAACTGCGCATCTTTCCCCATTTAAGCGTTTTTCTATCTCCAGTAGTTTCTGAGATCCCAATGCTAAACACTCAAAAAAACTAGCCTGTATATTTATATTTTTGATTGGATGTAAAGAAAATAAGAACTTTTAGTTGTTTTGCTTTCTTTAGCTCTATACAAATTACGTAGACTTTTAAAATGTCGATACATATAATGCCTAAGTTTAGGAAGGTACAAACAACGTAAGAATATCTCCGAACTCAGGAAGTGTCACGGATTTACTTAGAATTTGAAAAGTGCTGCCTTTTCAGGTAGAAATATATTGTGCATGCAAGGACCTATCGCAATTATTTGGAATTATTGATGTGCAGGTACTAAGAAGGGATATGAAAGTGGATTTTTGTGTTTCTTTTTTACTTATACTGACCAAATGGGCATTATATGAGTAAAGTGCTTAGAATTACTTCAAATTTCATGCCAATACCCAAAATAAATTCCTTGTAAATATACTTGTTTTTTTCTTTCTGATTTGATGTAAAAGAATATGTTTAGCAACGGTAGTGAATTTGGAGAATTTAAGTCGTTTACATATTATAGAAAATATTGACAATAGTACTGAGACTGAGTGTATATACATGCTTGCTTCATTATAGAATAAATGGGAGCATTTAATATATAATAATAAATTTTACATATAAATAATAGGGAAATATGAAATGTAATATATTTCGTCCATAACATTACTCACATTTTAGATATATTTTTATTATTTAAATGTCTATATTTATAAATTATAAATACAGATATTATAAAAAAGTATTTCTTGAGAGACTGTGGTTAGGAAAAGCGAAAAAAGGTATAAAACCTCTTACCACAATTAATAATAGTATCCTAAATACGTATTTCGACACCTAAGTTGTCATCATTATTTATGTCACTTTTTTATGTATTTTTTATGATTAATATTAGGCAAGAAAAAAATTCAATTAACAACAGGAGTGATAATCGTAATAATAACAGCCCTAGAAGAATTAATTTCAATGCGAAGGTATTACAATTTCAACAGCCGATCTACTATATCTGCATCGGACGAAATTTGTCGAATAGAATAGTTAATAGTACTTTCATTATATTATGTTTCATTCAAAATAAAAATATATTTGATCGTTACGAATGTTCTTATATTGCATGAAGCAGATAGAAACAAGAAAACTCTCTGACTAGATTATAAATTAAACGTTAAATACGTATTGCGGCAACATAGTTGCCATCTTTAGTAGAACAATCTTAAAACAAAAAGAAAAAATAGTATTAAACGTAGTGCCTGGTTAATTTTTGAAGAGTATATCTGCAAAGGTTGTGCCCTAGGTTTAACACAATTCCTTTTCAGATTGTTCAACTGAAGATAGGAACTTAGTTGCCGAAATGCATATTTAGAGTTTATTGATTTATATTGTGCTTAGGGATTTTCCGGCAATGGAGGAGCTCCAGCCAGTAACCGATTTTCGCAAAAATAATTATTGGGACGTTTAGAAGATCTTTGGGGAATCAATTTATCTTAATAAAGTTTTAGGCGCAAAGGCACCGTCAATCTGAAAAAAATACTTTCAAAACGAAAGTTTCTATCATACTATCTATTTTTAGCCATTGCATGGTATTCTTGATTTGAACTAATATGCCATTGTCGTTTATATTTTCTGTAAATTCGCTTTAATTAATAGTAAATTTTGTAAATAAACGCAATTGAAAATTTGACTATAAAAAAAAAACGATCTGTCAACAATAATTTGCTTCAGATCTCGCAATTTTTGCAGAAGAAAAAATTACTGGTGGTATATATTGCAATGTTATTTTCCATAACGTCCCTTTTTAACAGAAATCTAGATAGTTAAAAATTAATAAGTGTAAATTTATTGCTTGAAGTTCAGTTAAAATGTAATGTTTTTATTTATTTTTTTTAAACCAACTCAAAACTAACCCAACTCAACAAAAGAAAATGTATATATCTTTCTTTGTAAAAATGATGTTAAGAAAAAAGAACTTTAGAATATATCTGAACGGTAACATTTTTATTTGTTACACATAAGTTGGCAGTTCTGTAGTAACTTTTAGTTGACATATCGTCCCATTTAACAGTCAAATTTTCAATTCCGTCTACTTGCGAATAAATACAAAATAAAAACGTAAATGACATTAGTACAAATAGTATAAATCAAGACTACCATACAGTGGCCAAAAGATAGATGCTTTTTATTGTGTATTTGGATGAAAACCTATTGTAATAGGTTAGTAGTCATTTCGAACATTTTTAATTTTTTTGTAGAACGGTGCATTTGCGTCAAAAACTTTATTAAGATAAATTGATTCCTCAAATGTCCTCTAAACGCCTTAATAGTTATTTTTGGGAAAATCGTATGCAGACTTGATCTCCACTATACCCGATTTTTCTTGTTTTTTTTAAGACATTATCTCCACCGATTTGGTACATACTGCACGGTTTACCGCAGTGTAATGCACCATTAAAATAGTGTTCACCATTCAAACCGCATGTATAAAATGAAATATAACATACTGCATATAAAATACTAAAATATAACTATTTCATAATAAAGAGTTTCTAGTTCACATCTAATCTAGATACAGAAGCTCATGCCACTTACTTGGAGACTACCATTCAATACTGAACTCCATCTAAATTGCAGGTTCCTTACTCCGATGATCATTGAAATCTCTCATCGCGTTCGTAATTTGGGTCTCAATGGAAGCTTCGATGTTTAATTCACACAATCACACATATACGTACATGTATTTGTATGTGTATGGGTACATGTATAACACAAGATCGTGTGCGCGTTTTCTACACTTAAACACAAACGTACAAAATACACGAAGAACAACAATAAGAATGATTGCGCTACAAATCGCGTGTTTGTTTGTATAAGGGGAGCAGATCCTTTTTCGTGTGGGTTGTATAAATAAATACACAATTTATTCATAGAATCTATTGAAGAAAACTTAAAGGACAAGTTTAATAATAACTAGTGACGGAAAATCAAGTGAATAGACTAGAGAAATTTGCTGTATCACTAAAATAAATTGAAGTTATAAGCTCTCGGACGATTACGTACGTGTAAGCTATCTATATGTACATGCATATATGATATTTTCACTCTAATTGCACCTTTGTATCACATTTGTATTTTGTTTGTTTATCATATCAGCGCATACTGACTAAAAGCTTTCGAAACGTTTTTTAACGTGGTTCTTGGCCTTTAAAAAACGACTTGGAAACTTTATATTTACAACGAATTCTATTGTTCACGTCTTGTCGCCTAAGCTTCAAAACCGATTCGGTATACATCGATAGGACATAGTGGATTTTCGTCTTCTCCCTGTATCTATGCAATTTTCGACTATTGAATGTTCAAATTATATTTTCACTTCGCGTTTTTACAGTAACCGAGATATTTTTCGCGCGTAAGAATTCCAATAACACATAATAAGTAGATCGCGAACTGTAAGTTCCATCTCTATCACAATGGAAACGTTGAGGTAGATAGGCTCTCCTCCGAAACCAAAGAACACGAGCAGATACAAATCGCGTACACTCGTAGTAAAGATGTGTTTGTAGGGAGTCTCAAGTTAAACTGAAGTCGGTGTTGTCGGGTGAGGAACAGGGGGCCAGGCGGGGAGAGTCCGACCACCCAAGCGGATAGACCAATCTCTGCACAGAATGTCTTATTCTCGGGTCCCGACAATATAATAAAACACAATCACGACGAAATAAGACCGCGAGGATGATTGAGCTGTGCTGTGCGGATTGCGAAGTGCCCGGAGCGGTCGAAAGATGGCCGTGTACAGCTGAAGAAGAGAGAGTGTTACCAGTTTACGCTCTTGTGTACCGCCGATGACACAACATCGACGACGATGACTAGAACGGCGAGATAGTCGGAGGAGGCGAAGGAGGATAACGAAATAAGAATGAGCAGACGAATCGGGGCGAGGAGAACTTGATGATAATGACAATGGTGG
Source organism: Melolontha melolontha (assembly GCA_935421215.2). Lineage (NCBI taxonomy): Eukaryota > Metazoa > Arthropoda > Insecta > Coleoptera > Scarabaeidae > Melolontha > Melolontha melolontha. The sequence goes on from OW285235.1 coordinate 21,571,912, forward strand.
TTGTTGTTGGCGATTGGGGTTCGCAATTTCCATCGCAGCACGAAGGCGAGTTATTAGGTACGGACGGGGGTCTCATTCAGTTGATGATGATTTCTTCATTTCGTTGGGTGGACGTGATTGCTCGTCCGTGCTCTTAAATATCATCATCTCGGATTCGAATCTGTTCATTTTTGTTTTCGCTTTGGAAAATGTGTGCTTATGAAAGGCTTAAAATTATGATTATAGATTCTTCGCTTGGTAGAAATGTCTCAATTATATTTGATGTAATAATAAAGAACAATAGTAATAACAATGACAATAATAATAATATCAATAATATTAATAATAATAATATTAATAATATAAATAATAATAATAATATCAATAATAATAATAATAAAATCTAAAAATTTAACAAGAGTAATTAACACATTTGCAGTATCAACTTTAATATAGGTATTCACTTGGAATAATTAGATGAATACAAACAGACCTTAATAATATTAATTCACAATACCTGCACTTATGCAAAAATACAGAAAACTACATCCAAACTCTTGGGTTAAAATAATAACACTAAGTAGAAAATTAGGAGGAAGAGGAATATCTGATGTGCACTCACGCCATACGAAATAAAAACAGAACTATTATCAGGATAAAATAAAACAAATTTTAATGAATTTCACTTTTTAATTTACACCGAGTGGAAGACATATTGAGAGCCAAGGGAATGTCAGGGAGAGAGGCGAAAAGAATAGCACTCAACAAGAAAGAATGGGCAAGGATGATATACGGAACAGAAAGAAATTAGAATAAAATAATAATGATAGATTCTGCTAGGATGCACTTATTGATTTAATGTACTGTAACTTTAAGGAATTGTTTGATTTTTGTATTTAACCTTAACACCTAACGGTAAACAAGGTATTGATAATATATATATATATATATATATATATATATATATATATATATATATATATATATATATATATATATATATATATATACATACAGTATAACAACTTGAACTACGAAAGCCTATTGATAGGAGAGGGTGGTGGGAGGTAAAATTAAATGTATTCATTTAGCTTATTTAGCTACTTATAATATGTTTTTTAATATAAAGGTGTAGAGTTTGTTAAATTAAGTTTATATTATGGGAAAACTGAAATTGTATTGCATACTAATTGCAACTAAAGAACCGTCAAATAAAAAATAAGTCCAACAAAATAAAATTTATTATCACAATACAACTTTAATAAACAATACTTTTAATTAATTACGTGTTCGAATCGTGCACCTTGAATTTCTAAACAGTTCGCTACCCGATCATAAAACCACGTCTAACATTTGCCGGCATATCGGGCGTAATCGATGCTAAGAAATTTCTTATTTTTTGACGTAGTTCATCTAAATTATTTGACAGTTGATGTTCGAAACCGTAAATTTTTGACTTTAGATACCCCCACAAGAAAAAATCATTAGGGGACAAATCTGGTGATCTGGCCGGCCATTCAATTGTACCGCCTAGAGAAATAATTCTATTTCCAAAGGTATTTCTTAAAAATTGACGCACAATTGCACTGTTATGTGCAGGACATCCGTCTTGCTGATACCAAATACTTCCTATTTCAATATTGGGTATGTTCTGGATAAAAGGAATAAATTCATATTGCAGCAATTGTAAATATTTTTTGTGAATTTAACACGCCGTTTATAAAAAATGGACCAATTATATTGTCCCCTAACATTCCAATCCAAACATTCAATTTCTGTGGGTATTGTGTATGAGCTGTATACGATTTATGTTTATTGTCTTTTGACCAATACCTTATTAACATAGGATTATGTGGACCGTGTAAAATAAATGAAGATTCGTCAGTAAAGAGAATATTAGAAATAAAATTTTCATCCACACCACATTTCTCAATTATATCCAAACAGAACTGAACTCGGTTATAATGATCTCCAGGAAATATTTCATTTACTTTTTGTACATGATACGAACGGTATTTATTCTTTTTTAATACTTTTCTAACAGTTTCACGGGAGACATCGACACTTTCACTAATTTGGCCTAACGTTTGGTATTCATTTTCTTCAACAGTAGCGCATATCATTATATCCCGATCCGCATTATCATGTGCGGGCTTTTTATGTAAAGAGGGAGAGACACATCCGTATTTTTCAAAATTTTCCTTAATTCGATGAATTGTATTTAAACAGGGAACAGGACGATTAATGAAGGTAGTTCTCCAAATATTTACAATTGATGAAAGTGTGTGGCTTCCATAAAACCACTTTATAATTTGCACTTTTTCATTAATTGTGTATTCCATTAGGATAAAGTTTGATGGTTCGCTAAAGTATTTCACATAACCACTGACATTCCTGTCATATAAAAAGTTGACAATACTAAAATGGATACATTTAATTTTACCTCCCACTACCTTCCCCTATCAATAGGCTTTCGTAGTTCAAGTTGTTATACTGTATATATATATATATATATATATATATATATATATATACATATACATATATATATATATATATATATACATATATATATATATATAAATATATATATATATATATATAATTTACACCGTTTAACGAACCACAATTTTAACAAAGAATTTAAAATATTACGCGTAGAAAATAAGGGCAAAAAACTTAATTTATTAGAGTCACTTGAAATTAATAAATTCAAGAAAACCGACAAGATCCTCAATGATCAATTAGAAATAAATAATTCACCCTTACTCAATTTATTTATTTGATATTCAGACAGTCATATATTGTATTTTTCCATAGAACTTCTTTACCTCCCTGTAACATAATGTAAACCCCCAGTTTTAGCATCTAAGAACAGTATTGTATAAAGCGTAGTGAAAAATTTGTGCATAGACATTTTAGTAATAAAAAGTACCCATTCCTTCAACTATTCAAAACAAAACATGTGTTTGTTACGGTACATTTGTGTTAAAATTTGTACATAAGTTAGTTATATGTCTGATGCGGTGCGTCCGAACTGCGGTAAAATTTTAAGGGGCGACCGAACTGCGGTAAAAATATTTCTGTTTACCTGAGCCCAAAATAACGAGTACCGAACTGCGGTAAAAATCTTAATGGTTTTATTAGCTAATGTATACTTTATTCAAATAAAAGATTTTATTCAAATTTATATGTACTTTGTTAAACTAGAATACAAGTTATTTAAAAAAATTATACAATCAAAATCATTTACAAAATTACAATTTTCTAATGTACATTTTATTGAAATAAAACAATTTATTCAAATTTATATGTACTTTATTAAACTAAAATACGTCACTTAAAAAAATATACAATCAAAATCATTTACATTGGTATCAATGCAACAAAACAGTACTGTTAAATTTATAGCTAACACACTTTACAAAATTATATCTGGAAATATCGTAATTTGTCAACTGCACAATTTTCGAATTAATGCTTGTTTTTCTAAAAAATTTTTCGAAATACTGCGCTTTTCATTTATATTAACATAATTCTTTTTATATATGAATCTGTCTGAATATTTTTTAAAGTTTCTAAAAAAACTTGAATATTTGGATGAGGCGAAGGACAACAAGCTCTAAATTTTGCATGGATCGACTCGCAAGCGTTCGTTGTTCTGTAAATGCTAGCTGTATTAGCAGCCCATATATTTGGCGGAAATAGGGCATTTCATCAATGTAGGTATCTATAAGATAATCGACAAATCTGTCAACTCTCTCATCTATAGGTTTTTCACTCATGAAGTCAAACAAGAAAGATTCACTTACTTCTTCCGACGAAAGAAAAGTTAAACCAAATAAATGCCTTAACCACATTCCAATTTCAGAGTTCATATTCTTATATTCTGTACAAAGTCCAAAGCTTTGTATTTTCCTCCACCAGGATTGCGCAAGATGAAATCTACACCTAATAATGATTGCGCCAGGGAAGACTTCGGTAACACTAGAGTGTATACTTATCTCGAAATCAATCACAATCTTTCGAGGATTCAAAATATGCCCTACATTGTCGCATTTCTTCTTTAATAATTCGAATAGGTTTTTATATGTGGATTTTTTTAAATCTTTTAATAGGCAAAAGGCAACGGGTATGTAAATATTGTTCGCTAAAGCATGTATAGTAAAGAGTTGCAAAAAGAATTTCGTGCAGTAATTGAAAGTACCGTCCATAAATAATGTTTCTTGTTGACACATAAATTTAATATTTGAGGCACATGTAAACACAACTATGTTTGAGGCGGTGTCATTAATAAACAGGAAAGATTCATTTTTTAAAGTAGCAATTACACAATTATTCAAAAACTCTTGAACATCGTTTGTTGACTTTGGTAATTTTGGCGTCAGCTTCAAGCGGGTATGGTTTATATTCTTTTGAATATAACGTACATCTTTTGAAGACAAGTAATTCAGACAATCTTTCTGATTATTTATTTTTTCATGAATTAATTTGGATGGCCTTGCTGATAAATCATCTACAGCTTTTCTTTTAATAGAATTATTTACTATTTGGCGTGTCAGAATTTCTTCATTAACACTATGATTATGGGTACCACATTTTCGCGAAAATACTGAGTTCAATGTATACACTTTAGCACAACACTTTTTATTAGTACAACACCAAACTATTTCTTCTAACTTATTGTCACGATATTTTCTAAACTTATAATTATCGTGAATTAATAAATGTTTGCCACGTTCGCTCAACATATATTTTAGATCCATGTTAACCCTGAGAAACTTCCAAATAAACTAATATAAGAAAACAAATTAAAATGTACTTTGTTAAACTGTATGTAAATTACATTACAAATGACATTGCAATTTGAGGATTAAGGATAACAAATGAGAGGATTAAGAGAAAAGGTCTTGACCGCAGTTCAGCCACATTATATACCTGCCTTAATTACAATTGTACCTATAAAAATTCTTACCGCAATTCGGATATGCCCGTCTGATGAAGCTCAGGTTGGAGCGAAACGATCGTTACGGTGTAAATTAAAAAGTGAAATTCATTAAAATTTGTTTTATTTTACCCTGATAATAGTGGAATAATGGAATTTCATCAAGTAAAGGCTGAAACAATCATATAAATATACCTTCGACAATACTTTGTTAAGTGTCCGCAGAGACTTAATTATTTTTTTCGCAAATTAGGGTTCTTTCTTTACAATTTCGTTTATTAATTTTGATTACCCCTGTAGATATCATTTTGGTCAGGCGCTGTCTTTAACGCTCTCTCTCTCGGTTTCGGTCAAGCGCGGGGATATCTTTTCGATTAGATCGATTAGAGCAGACACTAGTACGTTGACTGGATTCTTACCTCTCGTCCACCACGTCTTTTATATTTATAAGGGCTTTATTATCGTTCTTACGAAGTGTCTGTACCGTTATGTGCCCTCCAGTATTTTGGATTTATTTAAAAGTTTCACGAATTTGTTTGGGCAGCCAATATTTCCTATAAGGGATTTTAGGTTGGCCGAGAAGATTTCTTCCACATCCGATTATCGGCGTTAAGTTTTTTTTTTGTGTCTTTTAAACCGCTAAGTTACATACTTCTTTTAAATTATCTTTCGTTCGCTTGCACCCTTGATCATGTGGTTTTGATGGTAGACCGAAGTTCCACCAGGATTTCTTTTACGGCCTGCCGGCGACATATTCCAATCTATACCCCGACGACATCACTAATTAGCAGTGAGAAACCCGGTCAACCAGGCATTCGAAGATCAAAGTTAACTGTCTTTATTTTCTTTCTCTTGTTTAATTTTGAATTAATAATCACTATTGTTAGTTTAAGTTATTCAAATTTTAAAAATACTACGTAATTTCATCTGTAATATAAGTTTAAATTAATTTCAATCATCATTAATTACACAGGCCTGCATTTTTCAACCCTTTAAATGTTGATTTAAAACTTTTAACTGTTTTCTAGTAATTGGGTAGCGCTGATTTCAAATCTGCTTTTATTTTTTTTTGTATCACGTAAGGTTATTTTTCAAACCAGTAAAATAAAAAAATATATAAAAAACACGATTTATTTCATTTATAAGCTAGTTTTATATTATATTAAAAAAATACAAAAATATACACATAGAAACTACTAGAAATAGTTATTTATTCTTTATGCTTCTTAAAAAAACGTTTTCGTTTTTCAGAAAAGCTTCGCTTGGTTGTTTTTCAATCATATTCAGCTAGAGGAAGATCTGAAGGTAGTTTCTGGGACAAGCAATTTTTTTTTGTTTCAACCTAGACCCCAGTACTTCAGAAAGATCTTTTGAAAGTCCCAAATCTCTTACTAAATCATTCAGTTCGGCTTGTGAAAATAGCTGAGGTTGGTTTTGACCTGAGGTTGATGGTTCAAAATCACTATCCATCTGTACGGAGCCGGAAGATGAAGAGGTTTCAATATCTTCTTGTAGTACTTTGGGGGGTATAGGTATAGGTACATGATCACTGTGAGGAACTGGTCTGATAGCTGATTTAATATTGTTTGAGTACAAAATATGTTTCAAAGTTTTTCTATTATGCCCCTTAATATCACAAAGACAAAAGTAGCAATCTTAATGATGATTTTGCGGTTCTCTCCAAACCATCGGTATCCCAAAAGGAAGGCTTTTTCTATTCCCTTTGGTCCAATGTCTTAAACCTTCTTCACATACCTTACAAACAACGTGCGGTGCCCAATCTTTATCTTGATCTCTTAATTTGATTTTGAAATAAGCATAATATGCATTTTTCACAAATTCACCAATTGGTCTCTTAAACTTTTTCAAGACGAAATATCCACAAATATAACAGAAATCATCTGGTTTGTTTTTGCAACACCGGCTAGACATATTTTTAAGCAATGTTTATTTATCAAATACCACGCGCAATACTAAAGACAAATTAATTTTGCTTGTTTACTGATCGACACTCAAAGCTATAATGAAGTCTCTTCTTCTTCTGGGAATGGACTTTTCCTCGAAATGAACTTTGTTCTATGTTTCGAAGCTTGAATGATTTGTTCTTGGCGTGGATGGTTTGATGATGTGGTCGTGATTTGTGGTCGAAGTGTGCTTCGATAATTCCACTACGTTGATTTGTTTCCCAGGGTTGTGAGTGTTTGAGTCGTCAGAGATTAATAATTATTAGTTATTAATCGTGTGTGTTTTGTGCGGTCATGTATTGAGTGTCTGTCCGTGTGTTTTGTCGCTTTTTGCGTTGGTCATGTGTTAGTTTGTATGTGTTTACTGTTTGTTATTGAAAAGTGTTATTATTTTCTCTGTTTGTATTACGAATTCGTGTATCTGTTGTGTTGTTGCGTTTGTGGAGTGAAGTGTAATTAGCATTTTGCCCAGGGCAAGTGCTAGTTCGTCGGTTGTGTTTGGTGTTGTGTTGTTTGGTGTTGTGTTGTTTCGTTTATCTGTCCAGGCGTTTGTTGTTGGGGGTGGTGCTGGGATGTAAGTTGGGGTGGTTTTTTTGGCAGGGTTGTTCGGGTTGTTTGGGCAGTTGAGGGATATGGATGTGTGGGGACCACCGCAGTTTGCACACTTTGGTGGTGTTGTTTTGGGTTTAGTGCATAAATGTGTAGAGTGCGAATCACCGCATTTCATGCATTTGAATTTTATGTTACAGTGTCTTTGTTGGTGTCCGAAAGTCTGGCACTTGTGGCATTGAATGATGTCTGTCCGTATGTTAAGATGTTCGATTTTAATTGTAAGTCCGCAACAGTCGTGTATGTTGAAAATTGATTTATGTTGTTTAGTCAGTTCGATTAGTATGAGTGGTGCGGGTATGCCGTTTTTTCCATTCATACGTTTAATTTTTATTGGCGGGTAGCCTTGGTCAGTCAGGTCGTTAATTATGTCAGTGTCTGTGATAAAAGTAGGTATGCCACGCATAACTACTTTTAGTGTCTTTTCGCTTTGTAGTTGGAAAGTGTAAAATTGTATGAATTCTGTGTTAAGTATGTGTTTTATTGTGCGGTGGTCATCGTCAGTTATTGGTTCGATGTATATTCCTTGTTTAACAAGTTTGTTTTCTACGGTTTTGATGTTGTGTGTCTTAAGCAGTTGTCGTATTTGTGCCCATTTGTCTTTCTCTGTGACTATGATTGGTGTGATTTTTGATGTTTTGTGTGTTACATTGTTTGTGTTTTGTGTGGTGTTTTGTTTGTCACTTACCCTGGGAGTACTGCCTGATGTTGACGGTTGAGGGGTGAATTCTGTAGTTTCTTCTTCCATCTTTTCTTCTGATTTATTTTCAAGAGAGCTGTACGAGTTGCTTATTTGAATTGGAACGGTCTCGTGTTCTGTTTTCTGCCTTTTTACCGTCTTTTTCGGGTGTATGTATGAGTTGTCGTCCTGGTTTTCACTTTTCAGTTCCGGTTGTCTGTTTTGTTCCGTCGGTGGTTTTACTTCGCTGGGTGATTCGCTAATTTCTTCCGGTATCGGTACTTCAATTGTTGGTTGGTCTGGGTCTACCATGACCGCTTGTGGCATTTGCCGTAACATTACTTGGATAGCTTCTTCGTTGTTATATGAAGCATCCACTATTGCCCGCAGCTGCTCTTGGTTTTCTGCAGGTAATCTTTCAACGAAGCTGGATATTATTTTAATTTTGGTGAAGGTTTTAAATCTTCCGGCCATTTCTTCCGGGTTCGCTCTGGCGTTTTCCGTCGTTTGTTTAAATGATAAGTGCGTGTGTTCGTCACGACGACTGTTGTTGTGTCTTGTGTTCGGCGGGCACTGTGTGTTATAATGAAGTAAATGACATTAAAATATATATTTTGTTTGGAGTGATAAACTTGAAATCCTTCTTCGCAGTACTAATAAAGTGAAAGCATAATAAATAGGATTTAGCAGGTAAAAATTCCCGAAAATCTTGTCCAAAATTAATACGTGTAATAAAAGATTTACATCAGGTAATGAGGGCCTATTTAACAAATTTCTTAAAACCACAACAGAAAATCATTTTTGGGTTAATACCTAGAATTTGAAGTAGTCCATTCATTTAAAATGTATTAAAACGCCTATTATAAGATTTTTTTTATATTTTTTCTTTTTCTTTTGTGCAAAAAAAATCTGTGGGTGGTAGAGCCCAACTGTATTTTAATTAGTTATTGCTATATAAAAACTGAGCTTAACAAACAAAAATCACGTCATCACAAATTTTATGCAGGCCTGTGTTATTATTGCTGAACCTAAAGTTCTAATTAATTAAATTTTATTTTTAAATACAAATCTTTCATGAAATACTTTTAAATACGACGTTTCTTGTAATATACAGTTTGTCTTTTTTTAAGTCTGTTACTCGAAAACGCGATCGAGGACACGTGTTTTTTTACATAGACGTTAAAAAAAAAATTACGTTTTATTTTTCTTAAAATTTTCCTATTTAAATGTAAATTCATTTTCTATTTTTTTTTCTTATTTAAATAATCCATTCATTGTAAGTTATTGAAGAACATTTGGCAAACTTTTTTTGTTTTATCACGTTTCACTCTCCAGGAGAGTCTTGAAATTTAATTTTAGTTTTTTCTTATAGTATCGATAAACCTCTTAGTCATATTGAGGAGGTAAAGGGTCTCCTCAATAGACTATACTCGAGAACTTGAATATGGGTCCACGCATGCTAATTGCGAATCCGTAGAAATACATATTTTGAGGGGGGCATATAAGATGCAAATGAGACGCTGTACTTTTTGGAACTTCGGTCTACCATAAAAGCCACCTGTTCAAGGGTACAAGCAAACGAAAGATAATTTAAAAGAAATAAATTAATTACGGAAATACATACCAGTATGTAACTTAGGCCCAGTTTTTCAATCGGAGGTAAATCTGAAGGTTAAGTTTACCTCCAACTGTTGGTTAACTTACAGTTAATCTTCGCAAGTGTATTTCAATCTTTATGTAACCGTCAGTAAGTTAACTGGTAGCTTCTCCCTTGCTATGTACGGTTGGCTAACCTGTGCGAGAGGCATTAAACATACTGTTCATAGTTTTATGGAAAGTGACCGCTGCTGTCGCCGTTAGCTGTCAAGTGTCTGGTCAAGCGGTCGCGCTGTGGTACAAGCTAACCTCAAATATTGGTGTGGTTTGGTTGAATTATCAAATTATAATAATATAATGGAAGGAAGTGACGAGAAAACTGGGAAACGATCCACCAACTTTTCTCACGATGAAGAAATAATTTTGGTAAACTTTTTACTGTTTTACATGCGGTACTCTTGGGCACCCCGGCAAAGTTACCTGCTACGCTTAGAAATGATCCTGTTGCGTAAAATCGCAACGCTAACAACAACTGATTTTCAGCAGACAAACAGTCATTTCTGGAAAAAAAATCAAGAAGTTAAGTTTTCACTTCAGATTAAAATACGTTATAATCACCTTTGTGTAGGATAGGATATAGGTGTAGTATCTTCAATTTCCATTACTATATTTTCTACAGTTCGTTTTGTGAGACGAAATCGTGAAAAAAAATCTTCTTCGTCCCATTCTTCGAAATGGTTAGGCCGATGTCTAATTATTTTCGGTCGGCGAACTTCTTCATCACTGCTAAATGCATTTACGTTGTATAAATCCATGTTAGAATACTAAAGACGTGAAACACTCTCATTACACATTTAAAACATAAACATGAAAAACTGGGCCTTAGTGGTTTAAAAAACTTGACGCCGGTAATTGGATGTGGAAAAAATCCCCTACAGGAAGAATTGGCTATGCAAACAAGGTCGTGAAACTTTTGAACAAATCCCAAATACTGGAGGGCACAATAACGGTACAGACACTTCGTAAGAACGATAATAAAGTCCTTATAAATACAAAAGTAACGTGGCTGACTACAGGTAAGAATCCAGTCCACGTAGTAATGTCTGTTCCATGCGGGATCCGCAGACGATCTAATCGCAGGGAAAAAGATATCCCTGCGCTTGACCGAAATCGAGGTAGGGCGTAAAAAACAGCGCCTGAACAAAATGATATCTATAGAGCTAATCAAAATTAATAAACAAAATTGTAAAGCAAGAAAGAACCCTAATTTGCGAAAAAAATAATTAAGTCTCTACGAACACGTAACAATTTTCATGACAAGCACAATAACCTACATATCGCAATAACAAAAGCAGACCAAAACTACACACTGTTAAATTTAGCACTAAAAAAACACACATACGATTCATATAACGATTTAGCGTACATAAAAATGAAGAATATATTGGAAGAGAAAAAACTCCATGGAAAACATTGCTAGCCATATGGGAGCAATGTTTTCCATTGAGTTTTTTCTCTTGGGAACTTTTTGGGGTCTGGACTCCACAACTTGTATCAGCTTGACACCTTCTTGTTCACCGCATTTATTTTCTTAAAGATTCAAACACATATTTACCCTTTTTCTGTCCCATCGAGGTATTTTAGAATAAACTAGTAAGTAAATATATGATATCAATATTAATAAAGTGAAGATTTTAACTATTAGTTTTATTTCTGTTCTAAATTATGTATCTTCATCAAGTAAAAGCCGAAACAATTCAATTAAATAACTACAATCACCCAATATTTCTACTCGAAAACTTAATAACACCCTATACAATGTAGTAGTAACAAAATCGAAATGTCGAGAAAATTAATTATTTCATAGTAATGCGTCTACGAGGGTAGCACTGATTATTTCTGCAAACGAATGAAATAAAATGTTGTAGTCAAAAATTATTTTTCAAAATATTCGCCCTTAAACTCAATGCATTTAGACATTCGATAAAACCAGTTATCGTAGCATAAATTCCACTCTTCTTGAGTCACTTCAGATATAAGGTTTTTGGAGCTCTCCGCTGCATCTTCTGGCCTTGCAAATCGTACACCACGCTTTTTATCATTTAGTCTTGGAAATAGAAAGAAATCTGAAGGTGCCAGGTCCGGACTATATGACGGATGATCTAAACATTTTTGTCCGGAAGCTTTCAAAAGTCCGTTTGTTCATCGCATAGTGCGACTTGAAGCATTGTAGTGATGAAGGACAATCTCCGATGTAGGGCGTCGTAAACGAGCCTTTGGACAACATCTGGCAGACATACTAGCGTGTACCATTCTGCGATAACCGTACGTTTATTTTCAAGCACAACTGTTGCGATAGGTCCTAACTTTGAGAAGAAACTGGCTACCATTTTATTTCCAACATTTCAAGATTTTTAGGCTTTGACTGGATTAAGTTCTGTTGGAAACAACTATTGAGCCGACTGCCGTTTTGATTCCGGTTCAAATGCATATATCCAGCTTTCATTGCCAGTAATGATGCTGTAAATTGCTTTAGACCTACCTCCATCATATTTCTTAAGCGTTTTTTTACACAATTTCACTCGGTATTGTTTTTGTTCCTGTGTTAAAATATGAGGTATCCAACGACAACAGACTTTTCTCACTCCCAAATTATTATGTAAAATCTTGTTTATTGCAGTCATGTCAAAACCCAAGCAGCTCCTAATAATCCTATACGTGATTGTCGTGCATCATTCTTCGTACGGCGTCTACATTTGTTTCAGTAACGGCTGAGATTGGCCTTCCTTCGCGAAAACCGTCTCTAAGTTAAACCCTATGAACTTTAAATTCATTATACCAGTTGTAAACACTCCTCTGAGAAGGAGCTTGATCACCAAATGCAGCACGAAGTCTTGGAACACTTTGTTTTGGAGTTAAATATCTTTTAAAATCATAGTACATCATGGCTCTAAAATTTTCTCTAGTTAAATGCATTTTTACTGAAGATCACTCGGTTTGAAATTAGCTTGAAAAATAACTGTTACAGTTATCAAAACTAAATTCGAACTGTCAAAATAGAAAACAATAAACATTTGTTTCATAGCATGTTCGATCCCTTTGATTCAATAAAATTATTAATTTACCCTTGTACAAATGCTATGCTGATGTCGTTTACTTCAACATTGATTGCACCAGCAAGTGGTTCATATGTCATCGTCAAAATTTTATACTAATGGAAATAACAATTGTGCTATGGTCTTTTACATCTATGATGCAAATTAAACAGAATTATTTAATGTAAATAATGTTATTAACTTGTAATACTGATAGGTAACTTGTAAAAAATTTACGAGTTAGTAACTTATAAAAATAAACTTTCATAACTAATACGGTGTTTTGATAAATTGATGTTTACAAATGAGTAACAAGTAAATACTTTATTCGCTCAATATGGAAACAAAATATTAAAGCATAACAACAATAAGATAGCATCATAGTTGGAACATACGTGGACATATATTTTTATGGTTTAGTATGACCGTATAGGCAAAACGCGAATCGTAAAATATTAATCTGGCGATAACGATCTATTATGTTAATCGGCAAATAGCAGAACATAGGCACTAATTATGTCATTAATTAGTATGTTCGACCATGTCTGTAAAATGTGTTCGCATATATTTTTACGCGACTACAAGGATCGACTTTTAAAACCGAGATTATCTCATTTCATATTTATGCCGATCACGACGTACCTATATCTGCTTTTGAAACGGCATAGGTTTTGTTTTATTGCGGTGATTAAGAGAGGAAATAATCGAAATAGCATGTCGTCCATATAATATCGTATTGTTGCTTATTGCTGGTTCATTATAGTAGATCAGTAATCATGATTGCATATTTATATGTAATCGTTATTTGATTAATGAATGACGACCAGTATACGGGGTCAGTATTATAGATTAACACGAAGTGCTACAGTGTAGTGCAAGAATTTAAAATTTATTAATCCTATATTCTAGTGAAGTGCAATAGCACCATAAACTTCTTTAGATCAAGTGAATTTTAGTTTAAACAGATATGGAACAATATTTACCTTCAAATTTTTAGTGGCGGATAAGGGGACGATCAGATCTCTCTGAGGGGACCTGATTACTGGCAGTCATAAGCAGGATGGGAAGACCTTCCAAACCTTCAAATCTTTAGCGAAAGCTGTCACCGCAAACTAGCTCTCCCAAGCTCTCCTTGTATTTACGCCTTGTGCATGTAATAGAAGCTCTACGGGTATTGATTTAATACTTATCAGAATAATTGAAACATACATGAGTAGGTAAACCCCACCAGTTTTGGATAATACAAAGGTATTTTTAATAATATAAAATATTATTCAAAATCTGGTGTGAAGAACACAAATACAGGTTCACTATTAATATTTTTGGGAACGTGTCCGAACATATCCCTCCCCAGAGACGTAGATACGTATTTCACCTTTCTACAGGCTCATCGGTACGCCCCTGCTGGAGAAAGGATATTCTCAGACACATTATGGAAAATGTTTTGGAAAGAGCAGGAATATGCGAAGCAGAAAATGGCCACTACTTGCGAGATATAATTTTTCATAATTAAATTAAAAATATTCTCCATTAATATACTGTATTTAAAATTTAAAAAAATTAATAATTATGTCTTAAATAAGAAGTTATAATGAACTCAAACCCCTTCGGTCATTTTGGGCCACCCTGTACTATGTTATCGGTACCATAAATACTAATCAAATAATTATAGGTTCAATTTACAAAAAAAGAGAAAATAGCCTTTAAACTTCGATAATTTTTGGCACGACATATTTAACACTCTGTATATGTTGTCACGTTGTTCACCCTAAAAACATATAACGTGTTAGTCCATAAATTGGTAACAAAAGAGTTACGTGAGGCACTGCACCCATTTTCAGGCTAAGACTTAAAATGTTAGACGCTGCAACTGTCAAGATTTTAACAAAATTTGCAATAAAACCAAAACTAACAGTTGTAAGTGCACATTGTCATATATCATTGCAAAGATAATTTGGGTGGCTATCATCATAATTGCAATTCTATACACTCTGTGGTTGAGTGAACGCTAGAAACAAGTCAGGGTACGCTCAGACAAGTTTAAATATGTACAAGCTCCTGTACTTGGGACAAATATTTAATACTCTTACGAATACAAGGGTACAAACCTTATAACTGAACCTATAGATCCAGATTTGCGTATGTCTTGCTCACTTTGTTACTAAATTCTGAAAAATCATTATGTGATAAAAACAGAAGGAATTCTGCAAATTAATTGCATTTTCGCGAAGTGATGTAAATGAAATAAATGATTTCTACATATACAACGCTAATTATTCGAATTTTGAACCTACGTCATTTGATTTGCCGGACCACGCTCTTAACCATTAAGCTATTAAGGGACTGAAGTTAGAATCGTCGGGAAGTTTTTAAATTGCATTACGAACAGATATTATATTGTGCCCGTAGTTCGCAATTTTGTGGAGATCAATTGCATTTTCGCGAAGTGATGTAAATGAAATAAATGCTTTCTACATATACGACGCTAATTACACAGGTCTACAGTGATTTTGATGTTTGAAAGCTGTTTGCTAATTTGTATATGTTTAGGTGCCCTTATTCCAAAAAACGCCATATTTTTGCTCTATCACGTAAATTTTTTTTATAGCGCTCTATATCTTAAAAATGTTATTTTATTAATATACATACCTATGACAAGAATATGTTTGTTCCATGTTAGGCATGCTTTTTAAATGATTGATTTAAATTGAATAAATTGATTTAAATTGATTTTAATGAAATTAAATGTGATTTGGCAACATTGGTTAATATTAGATTTTTCAGCAAAGCAACAGAGTCGGCGCAAAAGCGTCAATACAACGTTGAAACCTGCTCATGTGCAGTTTGGTTGTGTTAGTCGTCGTGCTACTGTGTCCGCGCGCTTGTTGTCTTCGTTGTTGCGTATTTTAAGTGTTCTAGAACGTATAAATATGGAAAGAAGACATTGTGTGAACAATCCGAATAACTTTTGTTATATCTGTGGTAGTTATGTCGTAGTAAAGCAGAGGCAAACTATAACTTCGTTTGTGAAAAATGTATACCACGCTTATTTTTGTGTAAAAATTGGCGACCAAGACAAGTCCTGGGCTCCTCATACTGTTTGTTCCGTTTGCGTTGAAGCACTAAGAAACTGGCAAAAAGGTAGGAAGAAATGTTTAAGCTTTGGTGTTCCTAGGG
The DNA here is from genome assembly GCA_935421215.2 of Melolontha melolontha. Classification (NCBI taxonomy): domain Eukaryota; kingdom Metazoa; phylum Arthropoda; class Insecta; order Coleoptera; family Scarabaeidae; genus Melolontha; species Melolontha melolontha. Next base: position 21,587,956 of record OW285235.1, read on the forward strand.
TATGGCGAGAGCCTAGAAATCACAGAGATGATTGTTATTTTTGTTCGTGTAATGTTCAAGGATTCAACAGAAAAAATAAGAAATAAATTGTGTATCCCAATCTTGACTCTGCTATTCGACCAGTTTCTCATGGACCAGATGTACCGATACCTACCGCCCCAAAAGCACTAGAAAACGTCATATCGTCAGAATCAGAGGAATCTAATTGCGACCCAGATGACTCAGATTTCAGAGAGCCCGAAGTGTTTAACCAGAGCGAACTAAATGATTTAATTAGAGATTTGCACCTTCCAAAGGATGCATCCGAATTGTTAGCCTCCCGACTTCGTGAGAAACATTTACTGGCACCTGGCGTCACATCAAGCTTTTACCGGGATCGCGAAAAAAAGTTATGTCAATATTTTACTCAAGACGGACCGCTAGTGTATTGCAACAATATTCCTGACTTAATTTCAAAATTAGGAAATGTGCCGTATGTAAAAGAAGAATGGCGCCTGTTTATTGACTCAAGTAAGCGTAGTTTAAAAGGCGTTTTATTGCACAAAGGTAACGAGCTGGCCTCGGTTCCCGTTGCCCATTCGGTACATCTAATGGAAACGTATGAAAATTTTGAACTTCTTTTAAAGAAAATAAGCTACCAAGAACATCAGTGGATGCTTTGTGGTGACCTTAAAGTGCTGTGCATGCTACTAGGACAACAAGGAGGTTATACAAAATGTCCATGCTTTATTTGTGAGTGGGATAGTCGAGCAAGGGATAGACATTGGACTCAAATAGAGATATTATATTGTGGACTCAAATAGACTCAATTGGACTCAAATAGAATGGCCCTCTAGAACAAGACTTACACCTGGTAGCAAAAATGTATTAAGAGATAGCTTAGTTGACCCCAAAAAAGTTTTACTGCCTCCTCTCCATATCAAACTTGGCTTGATGATGCAGTTTGTTAAAGCCCTAGACAAAAATGGACAGTGTTTTAAATATTTGTGCGAGACATTTCCAGCCTTATCCGATGCCAAGTTAAAAGAAGGTATTTTTGTTGGGCCGCAGATAAGAGCATTATGCAAAGACAAGGATTTTCAAAACACAATGACCAATGTCGCGAAAAACGCCTGGGTTTCATTTAAAGAAGTAATTGATAAGTTTCTTGGGAACTCTAAGGACGAAAACTACGAAAATATTCTTCAAAATATGTTACAACACTTTCATCGTCTAGGTTGTAATATGAGTTTGAAAGTGCATTTCCTGTTTTCACACTTGAACTATTTTCCTGAAAATCTTGGAGCAGTTAGCGAAGAACAGGGAGAGAGGTTTCACCAAGACATTAAGGAAATGGAACGGCGATACCAGGGCAGGTGGAGCATAACGATGATGGCGGACTACTGCTGGTTGTTAAAACGGGATATTCCCTTAAAAACATACAACCGAATGTACGGACAACGCAGCTTTCTGGCAAAAGACAAAGATTTCACTTAAAAAAGACTGAGTAAAGTATTTTTTTCCACTTTTTTAACTTGTATTACACCTTTTTACTCAATAAACAAATAATTTTTTTTAGAAATATCGTCTTTTTTCATTTAATATTTGCAAAAAAACCTTACGTGATACAAATAAATGCATAGAATTTTTGAAATCAGCCTACCAAAATTATATAAAATCAGTTTTCAAAATAAAAACATCTGTCAAAAAGTTTAATTTTGTAGACCTGTGTTATTCGCAGGATTCGAACCTACGTCCTTTGGTTTGCCGGACCACGCTCTTATCCATTAAGCTATTAAGGGACTGAAGTTTAAAGGACGTAGGTTCGGAGCGTAGTAAAAAATTCGAATAATTAGCGTCGTATATGTAGAAAGCATTTATTTCAAATGGACTTCTGTTTAGTAAACTGGCACATGCTTCTATTTAAACCCCAGATACACTGTAAACAAGTGTTATTATTATTTCAACAACTTTTCATGTCTCTATTATAAGTAGATTTATTACAAGTAGCATTTATTTCGTCCGAAATTTAGAGGAAATAACCTTTCTCTGATTCTGATTATATATAATATCTTAGTGCGTGACAAATCACAAGTAGTGATAAACATACATGTTATCATTTTGGGGTGCGATTCTTTCAAATCATTTAGTTGTTTTAAATTAAAACGTTAATAAAATTGAATTCCCTAAAGAATTACAGAAAAGTAACTAATTATTCCTAGCGACATATAAAAACCGAACACAGTATCTCTCTTCGACAAGGTATTTCTTGTCCTTTTTCCTTTTTTCTTTTTTTCTAAAGACCATCGGTTTATTAAAGTCAAGTTCTTTGTTTTGAGACGAAAATTTGCATCGACTTCTTCTTCTTCGCCGTAGGATCGCCGCACCACAAAGTTCAATCCAGTTTTCGCTTTCGATGGTCCTTTTTGTTTTGGGTTTAAGTTGTTTGTATAACAGGTGGCGATGGTAACCTTATATTAAAATTGGATCAAAAGATAATTTGTTTTTTACACTTGCTGTTCCCTTTTCTTTCACGTCGCTTCTGATGAATTTATTTTCTCAGGTGAACGGTGTTATTTCCTTCGTCTTAATCTTATTTTCATAACTACCTACGTATAGGGCAAATGATTCACTTTTTAAATTAATTTTCGGGGAGATAATGAAGAATGCAGGGTCAGATTTGACTCTTTAATTTCTACTCAAATTTAAATCATGGGGTGGTGTAATCCACTCCATATAATCACATCGTCGGTTGTAATTTATTAGACGAGTAATAAGATTTTTTAAAAGGCGATCTTAAGTATTTAATGCAGACTTAATGATCGATTGAAATAATTAATATCACTCCCATTAGGTTTTTCTTTTTTTATTTAAGGAAGATTTCAGAAAAATAATTTACGAAAATGGAAAAGTATTATTATGAGCTGAGATAGAGTTATTTATACGACGTTGGATATCAAAAATAATATTATACTAAAGGTCTATAGTTCTTATAATTTTTTAAATTGATTTGCTTAAATAACTTAAATAACAGCAACTTAATTTTATTCAAATATATTAAATTTATTATTATTTTTTAAGACAAATAAATATACACTTGTGTGCATAGAAATCGGCCCACTGTAAACTTTCGACTTTAACTATATTTCGTTTCAAATCTATTTATCAGGTGGAGAAAAAATATATGCTGTTTGAAAGACGATTTAATACGCTTTGATATGAGTTTAAATTTATCAAGTGTGCTTATCGTCTGTAGGGGTAGTAATTGGTAAACAAATGAAATGTAGTTATGGTTGTGGTTCTAACGAGAATAACAAACATGTGACAGATTGAAATGTTTGCCTTAGCAATTAAAATTTGAACATTATTCGTTTTTCGTAATTCGATTATTATTAGTGTGTTAATTTGCATACTACACCGCAAAAAGCCGCTCAAGTAATTGCTTTAATCGAAAATGGACTTACTCAGTGAGCTGTTGCTTGACAACTGCATATGACACGGGCAGCTGTTCGAAAAATGTACCAACGCTATGAGGAGACTGGATCCTTCCATAGGCGACCTGGAACAGGCAGAAACTGACATGCAACAAATCGTGATGACCGACTTATTGTGTCAGCAACATTAAGAAATCGTCACTTTAATGCGGTTGAAGTGCAGCAACAGCTCTGTGAAATACAAGGAGTGGCAACTAGTCAGTGGACAGTAAGACGAAGCCTGAAGGAATGTAACCTGTCTTGCAAAACACCTGCGCTTCGTTCAAAACTTACCGCAGCTCATCGTTAAGCATGCCCGTGTTTTGCACGGGAGCTTCTGAATTGGACATTGGAACGGTGGGGGTCTGTTCCATTCTCAGATGAGACTAGGATATGCCTCTATGGTAGCAATCGAAGAAGAAAAGTGTACTGAAGACCAAGAGAGCGATTTTCAGAATGCTGCATTGTAGAGCGGAATGTTTATGGAGGTGGTTCTTGCGTGATCTGGGGTGCAATTTCTATAGAAACACGGGCCGATCCAGTTCTCATCCGTAGGGACGACTGTAGTCACAGGAGAAGAGGTTTAACGGGTACTAAGTACGTTGTGGAGATTTTAGAAGTTCATATGGTACCTTATATCGTCGACATTGGAGGCGAACGCGCACACCGCAAGAATCGTGCAAGATTACATTACAGAAGTCAGTTTTCGGGTTATGAATTGGCCAGTATGCGGTCCCGACCTTAATCCGATCGAATATGTATGGGATGAACTAAAACGAAAAATTCGTGCTTGATCTCGTGCTCCAACCTCGATCTCAGAGCTTATTGTTGCAGTAGAAGAAGAATGGATTGACATCCCACAAGAAACAATATCGAACTTGATTAGATCTATGCCTAATCGTATAAGAGATGTTATTAGGGCAAGAAGGGGTCAAACCCATTATTCAAATTAAGTGTTAATTTAGGTAATTGTTAATAAACCATACTTCCTTAAGTAATAAAAAAAGATAATTTGTTTTTTGTATTAATTTCACAATTTTAGGTTTAAGAAGCCGAAATAATTTTTTAATAAATTTCAATTCATATCAGAGCATATTAATTGTAAAAAAGAATACATTTTTTCTTGATCTAATAAATAGATTCGAAACAAAATATAGCTAAAGTCAAAAGTTTACAGTGGGTCGCTTTCTATGCACGCAAGTGTATATGAATTACCTTATATTTATAAGATGACCATATTAAACATAACTACTTATAAACTAAATAAACTATTCGTTTCTAATAATGTTCCTGTCACTAGGACGGTTCGATAAAAAAACTTTTCAAAAGAGCTATTTCTATGGTAGCTATATCCTGTAATAAAGATTATGCAAAATTCAAAATTTAGCTTAAAAACGTAGATTGGGAAACATAATGAACATATTTCAATGTATTTAAAAAAACTTAATATAAACACGGTTTTCAAAACTAATAATAATTTATCATAACATATTAAACAATAAACAATAAAGATAGAACAGATAAAAATAAGAAATATGGAGTCTATAAGTTAGTATGTGAATGCGGTAAGATATATGTTGGTCAAACAGAAAGATCATTTTAAAAACGCATTGTTCTTTTAGAAATAAAAAACAAGATTCCACTTTTGCTAATCATCTATTAGAAGAAAACTACACTTTCAGTATGGATTTTCAAGTTCTACATTTAGAAAATAGAGGCAATAAATTAAATTTACTGTAAAGTTTAGAAATCAAAAAATTAAAACAATCACAAAATTTACTTAACGATCAAATAGATTTAAATAACTCGCCTTTATTAAATTAAATATAACAAATTAATTAAAAAACTATTTAGACGTTAATAGAAATGTACATTTAGTTTATTAAAACAAATTTTATGCGTAAATATGTTTAGTACCCTATAGTAAAATCAGTTAGGGCCGAACAGATGGGCCACGTTTTCTCACTAGCTCACGAGCTTTTGAATTGGCGTTACGAGGCAATGGTGAGACATTGACGTTGGAAAATCCAGGTATTTATGTAGGTTCAATCAACTTGCAGCTGAATTAGACGCTGTGCTTGCAATACATATGAAAGGTTCGCAAGTGTTTAAAAGCGCCTCAAAAACTATTCAGAACAAATTGTAAGATGCAATGTGAAAAATTTAGAAGCAGGAAATATTAAAAGAAATCAAATCTGCAAATTTCATTGCTTTGGAGGCCGATGAAACTACAGACACCTCTAATAATCAGTAAATGGTTGTTATTATTCGATACGTGTTTAATGGACAAATTTTTGAACGCTTTTGGTCTTTTTTTAAGCCTGGTTGACATAATGCTGATGTATTAGCAAGAACATAGCTGAATGAATTGCAAACTATTTTAAATTCTCCTTCTGGGTCTGATAACAATAAACTAATCGCTCAAAGGTACGTGATGAGTGGTAAGACAAATGGTGTCCAAGATATTATCAAAAGAATATTTCCACATGCACATTATATTCACTGTTTCGCGCATCAATTTAATTTAATTATTGAACGAGCGGCAAAGTGTAATAAAAATGTAAAAATCTTCTTTGCAAATTTGCAGTCATTTTCAGGTTTTTTTCTCGATCGCCAAAACGAATGATAATTATTGATGAAATAGTCAAACGTAGATTTACCACGCCCTGCTCCTACACGCTGGATTTGCAAAAGTCGAACTGTGAACACATTATTTGAACACCAGGATTATTTCAAAGAATGTTTAGACAAAATTATTGACGAAGATGGGATGGATTCAGTTACTATTAGTGAAACAAGTGGTTTATTGAAACATTTGAATTGCCCGGAATTTCTCTACTGGTTAAAAATATTTCATTTCATCATGCCACATGTTGAAATATTATTTAATCAGACTCAAATGCGCGGGATTGACAGTGCTCAACTGGAAAAGGCAATTGAACAATTCCAACAGCAAATTATTCACATTAGAAATTTAAGAAATTCTACTGACAATGACAATCAAGAACGCAATAATGAAGAACCTGCAAGGAAAAGATGAAAAACGACAGCTGGAGATAACAGAGCTGTTTTTGCAAAGGAAGTATGTGACACTATTTTAAGCCAAATTAGCGATCGATTTGATTTTGGGAATCACTTAAATGCAGCAAAATTATTGGTTTCTCAAAATTTTAAAATTTCATTTCCACAAAAAAAAAATTGATGAAACTGTGAAATCATGTGTGACGTAGACGGTGTTTTTGCCACTTTTAGTGTTCATGACAGACAGCAACCTAAAAAGGTTTTGACGGAAACATACAAACTGTTGGATATTATTTGTACAACGCCCATGTCGACAGCAGAATGTGAGCGATGTTTTTCCACCCTGAAACGCATTAAAACTTTTCTGAGAAGCACAATGTCAGAACGCATAGGCGATCCTATCAATAGAAAAGAAATGTATCCAGTCTATCCTGACAACAAAGTCATAGGCGTCTTTTCCAGCATGGAAAATAAGAGAATGGATTTTATGTACAAAAAATTTTTTTGGTGCACACCCTCTTTCATAATTCAGGAGCCGCCACTGCTAGCTAACCTTGTTCATTTTATGTTTTTAATTTAGTTTGTAAGCTGCTCTATAGTTGTAAGTACCCGATGCAGTCACTATGCTGGCGAAACAACGATTACGTATTAAAAAGTGAAGATTTAAACCATTAATTTTATTTTTATTTTAAATTATGAATCCTCATCAAGTAAAATCCGAATCAATTATGATTAATATAAGCTTAGCAACCGATTTTATTCACATTAATCTGGAGTTCTCTCTCTGGAATTAGTGCATCTTAAACACCTCACAGCTCTGTTATGCAAGCAATTAATTTTTATTCGTTTACATTTTTGGAATCTAGATTGTCGTCGACATTAGTCAGTTTTCTCTAGGGCGCGAGTTCTGGGACAAGCTGTATATAATATTAATTTGTAGTTTGTATCGACCAAAATAAAATTAAAAGCAGGTCAAATTTGAATCAGCCTGGTACAATGTATAAACTTATTTAAAACAAATCTTATTAAATCTTGCCTTAATTATTCCGATAGGATAGATTAATTATTAGTACATTAGCTGTCAATTTCTTCTTCACAAATAATATAATTAGGATTTCATAATTACGAAATTAATTTGTATGTCCTCGTTAGACTAAAATTAGATCCTGTTGACACGAACATCTAGATAAGTTAATGACATCTAAAATTATTATATTTGCTTGTGATAGAAATATTTAAGGGTCTACTTTAGTGCCCGAAAAATTACCATTTCAGAAATATGCAACCCACATTACAGCATACTACAACAGACTAGGCACCAAGACGCCCTGCTGAGAGGGTCGAAGGATTATGTAAATTAGCAAACAAATTTGATTATTGACACATCAGCTACTTGGGATTTATTTATGCCTTGTTTTCAGCAGATAGATGATCTGTGTATTTCCGCCTAAAATTTTTTGAATCGTAGATAAAGAATAGATGTATTATTATAACAAATGTAACTTAATAGGTTCTAATATAAAATAAGTAGTGTAGTAAAGCTACACAATTTTACCCATACATACCTAATTGAAATACTTAGATGCTTGTGTAAAGTAAAAGACAAACAAATATATTAACTTGTTTTCCTCTAAAAGTGGTTACGGCATTACCTGGCTTTCTAATCCTTCTTAGTCGTTTAAAGTTAATCACCTGGTTACTTGGAAAAATGTATATAATTCGATAACGATATGACCATATGATATTAGTGTTGGTGACCGTTGTAATTTTGAAATATAAACAACAATGGGACTTCACTCCCAAAAAAGATTGACAACCGCTGCAAAACGGAAAAGTAGAAAACAGTTGATGAAACAAATTCGGATAAAAAATCGTATAGTGTCTCAACGTGATAATATTGTAGATAATGAAATTGTTTTCACTGAGACAAATTCGGCACGCGACGACAGTTTTGATTCGGATATATCAGATGAGGTTTTTATTGAAACAGGAAATATAAACAATATTACAAATTTTACTCTTACTGGACGTAGGATTGTTGATATAAATCATCTGTTTACTGTTCTAAAAGGAATACGACATGATATGTTTGGCTGTACTTTTCAAAATGTAGAAATAAAAGCGGAAAAACATTTTGGTTTTAGAAGTGTTTTTACGTATAAATGCAACATGTGTGGAATAACCGATACATTCAGTACTGAAAATGAAAATAAAAAATGTGGAGTAAATGAAGCAGCGGTGTGTGGAACTGTTGCAGTAGGGGCGGGTCATTCACAATTAACAGAATTTTCCGCAGCTTTAGACATTCCTCAAATGTCTTCAGCAACGTATGCGCGTATAGAAAAAAAGTGCTAAAAAATACAGAGGAGTTAGCATTAAAAGAAATGCTAGCTGCAGGAAAGGAAGAACGTAAGTTGGCAATTGAAGCAGGAGAAATTGATAGCGACGGAATACCTTTTATAACTGTAATAGTGGATGGAGCTTGGTCAAAACGAAGTTACAAGTCTAATTATAACGCTCTCTCGGGCGTTGGGTGCGTAATTGGGACCAGAAGTAAAAAAGTTATGTACGTAGGAGTAAAAAATAAAATGTGCAAATTTTGTAAAAATAAGGATAAAAAAAATGTTCCTCATAAATGTTTTCAAAACTGGAACAGTTCTTCAACTTCTATGGAAGCAGCTATTCTAGATGGGTTTAGAATGTCAATAGAAATGCATAATTTGCGATATAAAACTATTATTGGTGATGGGGATAGTAGTGTATATATAAAAAAATTCAAACAGCAAAACCTTACGGACCAACATATTTTATTGAAAAAATTGAGTGTCGAAATCATGTGTTGCGAAATTTCTGTACGAAAATACGAGAAATTTCAAAAACTCCTCGATCAGATATGTGTATACGAAATTTTTTACGGCAGAATATTCTTAAATTTAGAACAGCTGTAGTTAGTGCCATAAAGTACCGCAAAAATGAAAATGTTTCTTTTCAACAAAAAATTGAAAACTTAAAAAATGATATTCTCAATGGACCTGCCCACATATTTGGAGAACATAGTAACTGTGCTAGCTATTTTTGTAGTAAAGATGGTAACAATGGTAACAATTCAAATACTATTGATTACAAACATTTCAAAAGCAGTGTTCTATGTGATATATTTTTTCAGTCTTTGAATAGAGTAGCCAATTTATCCTCCAGTTTACTTTATGACGTAGACAATAACGCCGTAGAATCCTTCAATTCTGTTGTGAATAAATTCGTGGGAGGAAAAAGAATAAATTTTTCGCTGGGAGGCTCGTACCAAGGGAGATGTTTTGCGGCAGCCATAAATTATAATAATAAAGAGACATTTGTATATACATTTGTTAAGAAAACTAATGGGGATAATTTTAACGGTGTATATTTGGAAAAATTCAAAAATCTTAAACTAAATCAAGCAATAAAAAAGAAAAGCAAACAAAATAAAATTCGAATTCAAAGTGCTGATTCGGATTACGGAGGGTGCAAAATCGTGGTACCTGACATGCCTATTCCGGAATACGAAAGCAAGAGAAAACAATTTCTTGATGAATTGTTATCTGATTGTCATAATATTCAAATTAGGACGGTGAATCAGAGACATAACAACGAATGGGAAAAAGAGAGACAGATAAGATTAACGGCAAGTAACTTTGGCAAGATTTGTAAAATGAGAGAAAAAACAGACACGGCTAGTACAATAAAACATATGCTGTATACTAATAGATTCAATAATAAAAAACTACCACATTCTCTACAGTATGGCATAGATAATGAAGAAAGGGCCAAGCAAAAATTTATGGAAGGAAATTACAAATTTGAAAGTTGAGGCATGCGGTTTGTTCATTGACGAGAAGAAAAAATTTTTATGTGCCACTCCAGACGGATTAATTGGATTCGATTCTATTGTCGAAATAAAATGTCCTTATTCAGCGCGTGATAAATTAATACATGAAGCCATTAACGAAAAATTAATTAATTATTGCACCTTAGATGCAAATGATAGTAACAAAATTTTGCTAAAACCTTTTGATAATTGTATGTATCAAGTGCAGGGACAACTCCACATCACCAAAAGAGAGAAATGTTATTTCGTAGTTTATACTAAACACGATTTGAAATATATAGTAATAGAACGAAATGATGGTTTCTGGAATCATCATATGATTGAACATCTGGAAAAATTTTATATCAATGCAATGCTTCCAGAAATAATTGACGCGAGGTATCATAGAGATCAATCTATAAGAAGTATTATGAAAAAAGATCTCTAATTATTTTTTATTCTAATTTTTTTTAAATACAAACTATTTACTTATGTAAATACAGTAATTTATTAGCTGCAAATTAGTTTGTTAACATATAAATGACTAGAAAATTCATCTTTGATGTTTAGTCTCCGATCCGCACTTAATTTGCGGTGATTATTATGGATCAAAATTCTCTTAAAACTCAATCAAAGGTAATTTAATTAGCCATTGAACCAGTTGCAGCATTTATTTCAATATTTACGCCGATTTATTGGTTGATAAGTTAATATTGTTATAGGTAGAAGCCTGTGGAGCCAATTTACATAATCCTTTGACCCTCTCAGCAGGACGTCTTGGTAGCTACGTGTGCTGTAATGTGGGCTGCATATTTTCGGAGACCTTGAGTATCGGGTTGCCTGTTTTTGACTTTTATTTTTATTGATAACTAAACAACAATTACATCTAGACAAAAACGGGCTGTATAGCTACCTAGATATTATAAATACCTACAACACAAACATTTCATAACTATATTAGCTGGCCTGGTTATCTCTCAATTTGTCCGGATAGATTTTCTGTTTCTTACCGATAAAAGTCAAACCGTACAAAAATTTTGAAAAAAACGTAAATACCTACCTAGTTTTTATTGATACATGGTCATACATACATCGAGCGGTCTTTCAACTTTTAATTTGAAGCCAAAAAAAGGCCGGAAAAATACACTCATTTCAGTGTGGGATTGCCGGGTATAGCGTAGAGCCTTAAGGCTAAAAACATCTTCAAAATGATTAGTTGCTTACACTAACTGAGCTTTTATTCTTATTAATTGATAAGCATATTTAATACAGTCGCAAGACCTCTCCTTCTCAGGTATAACTCGATTAGGACTATAAAAGTAAAATTTTAGGAGATAATTGAGTTCTTCTATTATCTTCGTTATGTATAATTTACAGGTAAATTGGTTAATTGTATTTTCTAGCATCATCATTTCCACACACGCATATATGCATAATATAAATAGCACCTGTTCTTTACCCTGACGTACGAGAAACAATTCAACTGCAGGTCTGCCGAACGCTACCAGTATTAGGTAGAAATGAGTTCAGGCATTAAATTGCTTTGGGCGATGGTTACCATTCCAGCGAGGATTGCTTATTTAAATGGTGGAGAAATTGCTGTTCTCAAACACGTATATATTACAAAACATACACTGCTATTCAATAGAATTTGAACAGTAAATGGAAAATCATAGATTTAGTACTTGGTATGTTTAAAATTTATTTAAGATAGTTTAAAGTAAAATTACTTGATAATAATTCAGCAAATTAGCTTTTCTATTTTCAATTGTTATTGTTACAATTCTTAATATATTTTCATACTCTTCTAAACACTAATCTTTAATGTAAACTATAATCGTAGCAATATTAATAAATATATATATATATACAGGTGAGTTTTTTTGAATGTTTAGCATTGGGATCTCAGAAACTACTGGAGATAGAAAAACGCTTAAATGGGGAAAGATGCGCTGTTTTACGAGTTTGATTTAAAACTGCTTTTGTTTCTCCGATAACTTTCATGGCTTATTAGATATTCAAAGAAAACTAAATTTTACGATTTTCTTTAAACATGCTTAGCATCGTTAATAGTAATTTTAGAGAAAAAGTGTTCAGACAAAAGTTTTAGGTAATTTTACGCCAAATAAAACTATGTAGCTAACATTTTTTTTCGTTCACCATTATCGAGTTATGACACAAACTTGTGTTTTTTTAAATGGAAACCATAGTTGGTTTTGACAGCAATTAAAAAGCTTATTTTTTGCTGATTACAAAGATATAAGGTTTGATATGGTTATTTTAAAAAATAAAGAGGATATAGACATTTCTATGATTGTTCACTTTATAAGATAAAAACTTTTAAAAAAAATGTTTGGTGTTTTGTAATTCAAAAAACGAAAAATCTGAGTTACAATAGTGTTCGTTGGAGCAGTCGAGATAAATATACTAACATTGCTTTCACGTTGAGTCACAGAAGTGAGAGCTGTTAATTTTAACTTTTAAGTCAAGTTAATTGTCAAACATTGACAATTAACTATTAATTAATTTAATTGTAACTTAACTATAAGTGGTGCAAACGGCCGTTAATCATAAGTTTGCATTGGCTATGGAATTTTCTAACGTAGAAAAGCGTGATAAGGTTGAATGTTACATTCAGTGCCAGAAAAATTCTACTAGAGTTGCTGAAGTTTATTTTGATCGACGTCAGCCGTCGCTACCTACTTTTAAGAGATTATGGGATAATTTAGCAGATTATGGTTCGTTCGTTAAACCAAAATCAAAAAAAGGGATGGATGAAGATAGAGAAATAAATATATTAGCAAGTGTCGCTCAAAATCCATCTACATCGACCCGACAAATTTCAACAGAAATGGGCTCCTCTCAACGCACTATTGTCAGAGTGTTGAAGAAGCATAAATTTCGTCCCTACAAATTATCGGTCTCACAAACTTTACATGAAGGTGATAACATCAGACGAATAGCTTTTTGTAGATGGTTAAAAGATCAGTGTCAAAACGATCCACACTTTTCAATGAAAATATTATGGACTGATGAATCTCGTTTCACAAATTGTGGAATGTTTATAGGCACAATGAGCACATATGGTCTCAAACAAATCCACTTCACGTTGAACATAGGAGACCACAAATTAAATTTGGGTTTAATGTTTGGTGTCGTGTTATAAGATCAACTGTTCTTCCTCCTTTTATTTTTGATGGGTCACTAACTGGCAATCGTTATCTTAATTTTTTACAACAAGATTTCGAGGAAATGTTAGATAATTTAAATTTAGGAACCCGAGCAATGCTGCAATGGTTTCAACATGACGGAGCGCCTCCGCACAATCAACTGAATATTAGAAATTATTTAAATTTGAACTTTCCTAATCAATGGATAGGACGAAATGCACCCATTGAATGGCCGGCTAGATCCCCTGATTTATCAGTTTTGGATTTTTTCTTGTGGGGTGTACTAAAGGACACAGTATACAAAAGAACAGATGAAACAATCGACGATTTAAGAGAAGCTGTCTTAGTTGCTTTTAATAACATCGATAGGCGTAAAGTCCGCAATGCTACAAATTCTGTTGTGAAGAGATGCAATTTGTGTATTAATAATAATGGAGGTATCTTTGAACATTAATAATGTTGTGTGCCCTTAATAAAAGTTCTTATAGTTTTCATTTTATTACTACATAAGATTTCAAAATAAGTTTTCGTTTGGTTTGTATTTTATCAGTTCGAAATTCAATTGTTTTCCATAAAAACCATAAAAATGTCTTTATTTTTTAAAATAACCATATCAAACCTTATATCATTCTAATCAACAAAAAATAAGCTTTTTAATGATGTCAAAACCAACTATGGTTTCCATTTAAAAAAACAAAAGTTTGTGTCATAACTCGATAATGGTGAACGAAAAAAAATATTAATACATAGTTTTATTTGCCGTAAAATTATCTAAAACTTTTGTCTGAACACTTTTTCTCTAAAATTACTATTAACGATGCTAAGCATGTTTAAAGAAAATCGTAAAATTTAGTTTTCTTTGAATATCTAATAAGCCTTTCCCCATTTAAGCGTTTTTCTATCTCCAGTAGTTTCTGAGATCCCAATGCTAAACATTCAAAAAAACTCACCCTGTATATACTGGGTCCGGCAAAAGTATGGAATAATGGTATTATTTATTTGAATACTGTTCTAATCTAAATTTTCTTCAAATAAAAGTTCTTTAAATTATAATTTGCCTTGTTTTGATCGAGTTTTCGTGGCGTTATTTTTTTTATGGTGTCGTTGCTATGCCAACCAACTTTTGTTTTTTAAATAGTAATGTATATTTTTTATGCTATTTTAGCAATCTACACATACTTATACATCCCCCTTATAAAATTTGTAATGGATTACATAACAAAAAAATCGATAAAATTAGTAGTTTCTTATAACAAAATGATAGCAATAATACACAATCATAACTATGAATACAAATCAACGTTTCTAACCAAAAACAATTGGATATAAATTAAAATTAATTTAGGGTTCAATGTGACGTCTATTTTTCTGTATGCACATTTCTATTCTCTTCCTGAAACACCGTCTGACATTCCCAAACACATTATTTTCTATTGCCCCCATTTCACACATAATTCTAATTTGGAGATCTTCTAAATTGTTCGGCCACTCTCTATAAACTTCATTTTTTATGTAACTCCATAGCAAACAGTTTTCGTCCAATCCACCGGTTCGGGATAACATTATTCAGATAATTTCTGACTTCTAAACTAAAGCGTGGAGGAGCCCCGTCTTGTTGAAACCATAGGTTATTGTTATTAGGGTAAATGGCTTGTAATGTCGGAACTACGTTTGGAGTCAATAAATTTAAATATTTCTCCATTAATTAACATGCCATCTATAAAAATGGTCCAATAATATTATCATTGATAATTCCTACTCAAACATTCACTTTTTGGGGTCGTTGAATGTGAGATTCTATTCGCCATTGGATTCTTTCTAGTACATTTCTTGCTTTGTTCTTTTTTTCAGATGTAGCTATTGCGGTTTTATCGAGATTGAAAGCGTGTTTTCTTTGTTTGATATGTTAAGGGCTGTACTATTGTTTGAAAATTTGTGTCCGTTTAAACGTTCTTGTAGATATTGTGTTGTTTCGTCGATGTATACGCTTTCGCAGTCATTGCATGGAATATTTCATAAATAACGTGTTTTCTTTAATGTTGGTATTTTGTCTTTTAATTTTGAGTGTAGGTTGTTGAGATTATAGAAATTTTTGTGTGCTCAATAATCTCAACAACCTACACTCAAAATTAAAAGACAAGATACCTACATTAAAGAAAACACACGTTATTTATGAAATTCCATGCAATGACTGCGAAGCGTATACATCGGCCGAACAACACAATATCTACAAGAACGTTTAAATTGATATAAATTTTCAAATAATAGTACAGCCCTTAAAAATCATATCAAACAAAGACCGCAATAATTACATCTGAAAAAAACAACAAAACAAGAGAAAAGTACAAATTCAATTAATGACCGAAAAGATAGAAATAACTTGTCAGGAATATACCTACTCATTATATAATAATATAAACATAAAAAAAATAAAATAAAAAAGCATATGTCCGAGAACAGTTAACCCCCTCCCCCCCACAAAATGTTGACAAAGCTAACATTCTTTTCTTCTTATCTTTTCTTATTATCTGGACCACTGCGGCAGGCACTTATCAGAAAATGGCCTGAGAAGTTGCAAAAGCCTCCGTTATCGCAACAGGATAATGTAAGACCGCACAACGCAAGAAAAACAAAGGATGTTTTGATCGATTTATGATGGCAATTGCTTTCGCACCCGGCGTGTTCACCGGATCTCGCACCGAGGGACTTTCTTCTGTTCCCAGGTTTGAAAAAATCTTTACGGGGTGTTTTGAGAATTTAACTGACGTAAAACGTGCCATAAATAGGTGAATTGAGGAGACACCGAAAAAGTTCTTTGAGGGCGGCTTAAAAAAATTAGTTATCATGTTGAAAAAATTGTAATATTGATGAAAATTGACAAAATAAAAAAATTATAGCTAAATTCCCAGAACTTTGGAAACATCCCTCGTAGAATCCTTTAGTTTAAATTTAAATTATTGCTAGATAATGTTAACGTTACATCGAAAACTTTACGTTGCTCAGTGTTATGGGTTTGTCGAAATTGTTGCAATACGGGTGGCGCGGTAGTTTAACGAGAGATTTCCCAACAACAACCTTACACGTATGACTGCCATGGGATAGTTAAGATTTTTTTTACAACTAACAGCGTTTTTAACGCCAAGAAAGAAAAAATTAAATATGACGAAACTATTGTTGCTAGTGATTCAATGGAAGAACATTCTAAAATATCATCGTGGGACCGTTGACGTAATCTTAATATTAGTAAATCAGAATTGCAAAAAATTTATAAATTCAACAAGGTAACGTTATGTAAACCAACATTTGTGCACACAATAGAAGCCGGTGATACAGACTTAGATTAATGATTTGTCTTACAATCGGGACAAAATTTATTGAAGAACGAAATTTTTATACAAAACATTGTAGTTTAAGAAGTCACTTTTGCTACAAATGGTGTTGTTTCCTCTCAAAATTGTCGCAACTGGTTTACAGAAAATCACAACTTTCGGCTCAATTGTAGAAGACAATATTACAGAAAACTAAATGTGCGGTGGTATCGTTTCTTATCGTTTTGGCATTTTTGGAACAGATAAATCTGAACGTTTATCTACAGATACTGAGTGAATAATAAAATTTAAAAACCCTTACCACAATAGAATTTAATGATTCTAAATACGTATTTATACAACCACGTTGTCATCTTCAGTAGAAAAAACAGTGTAACACTTGAACGCACAAAAACACTCACAGAAGGATTGTTCTGAACGTCTTCTAGTTTAACACTAAAATCTTCAATCTTAAATGCTACAAAAATTACCTACATTTTGGTAAACCCTACCTA
The DNA here is from genome assembly GCA_935421215.2 of Melolontha melolontha. Lineage (NCBI taxonomy): Eukaryota > Metazoa > Arthropoda > Insecta > Coleoptera > Scarabaeidae > Melolontha > Melolontha melolontha. Next base: position 21,605,266 of record OW285235.1, read on the forward strand.
TTCATGCAAGAGCATTAACCCATTATTTGTAAATTCTATAGAAAAACCGTTTAGAAATATTATAAAAGCCGTAATTTAACATACATTAAGAATCCAATTATGAAACTAATCCTTAAATTATATTGAAATATAAATTTGGAAATTAATGTTGAGTCAGAATATTTTAATGGCAAATATTGTAATGAAACGAATTTAAAAATAAATTCCATGAATTCGAATATTTTTTAATGGTTTTCCTATTTTTCTTGCTTTAATAACATCTAACTGTCAATTAACTCAAATAAAGAAGTACCTGGTATAGGACCCAAATCTGCGTTAATTACTTTATTCCTATTTTTAAAGATAAAAATGCTCTCAAAACTATCTAATTCGCGGGGGCGTGTGACGTTTTTTATTAATCTCAGACAGTCAGATGTTACGTTGTGATCTGATTCAAGAATATGTCGGGCAACACTTGATTTTTCCGGTCTATTGAATCTAATATGCGAAACATGTTCTTTATAACGAGTTAGAATCGAACGTTTTGTTTGGCCGACATATTTTTTATCACAATCCTTACAATTTATTTCATAGATTCCAGATTTGTTGTTTACCTCAACTTTGTCTTTCGCGTTGCCTAAGAGAGATTTTAGGGAGTTATTTGACCGAAATGCTACTTGAACATTATACTGTTTAAAGGCTTTACTTAAATTTTTCGTAGTTTCGTGAAACGGTAAACTAATAAATTTTTTGCTCGAATCAATTTGAGGTAGCAAACATGTGGAATCCTGAATTGTTTTTCTTACTTTATGTTTTCTAACTAGCTTGTTTATTATTTCTGAATCGAAACCGTTGTAAATCGCGATTTTCTTAATTAAAGTTAATTCCTTTTCATATCTATCTTTTGTCAATGGCATGCTTAACAAACGATTGACAAGAAAATTGAAAAAGGCACTCTTGTGCTGAAAAGTATGGTTTGAATCTGCGGTTATAAATCTGTTGACGTTGGTTTCTTTTCGGTAAATATCAAACTTTAAGTTTTTGTCATTCTTAATTACTAAGGTATCTAAAAATGGCAAACCTCCGTTGTTTTCCTTTTCAACCGTGAATTTAATATTAGGAAATTTTGAATTTAATTATGTTACAAAATAATCTAAGTCGCACTTATTGGTATCAAAAATTGCAAACACATCGTCTACATACCTGACCCATATGTTTGGAAAATATTTGGCTGACTTTTTAAACTCAATCTCAAAGTGACTCATAAATAAATTCGCGATAAATGGAGATAAGCATGGCTGTACCCTGTTGCTGTTCAAAGAACTTGCCTTCGAATTGGAAGCAATTTTGGGCCATTTATTTTTTCCTTTTCAACGTGATTGCTATGAAGTAATTCAGACAAATATTTTAACGTTTCTGGGATAGGTACTGAAGGAAACAAGGACGTTACATCGAATGAAACCAAAATGTCACCATCTTCCAGTCGACAATCTTTAACTTTCTGAATAAATTCTAAAGATTCGTTTCATTGCAATATTTGCCATTAAAATATTCTGACTCAACATTAATTTCCAAATTTATATTTCAACATAATTTAAGGATTAGTTTCATAATTGGATTTTTAATGTATGTTAAATTACGGCTTTTATAATATTTCTAAACGGTTTTTCTATAGAATTTACAAATAATGGGTTAATGCTCTTGCATGAATAGGTGGGGTTTACCAAAATGTAGGTAATTTTTGTAGCATTTAAGATTGAAGATTTTAGTGTTAAACTAGAAGACGTTCAGAACAATCCTTCTGTGAGTGTTTTTGTGCGTTCAAGTGTTACACTGTTTTTTTTACTGAAGATCACAACGTGGTTGTAGAAATACGTATTTAGAATCATTAAATTCTATTGTGGTAAGGGTTTTTTAATTTTATTATTCACTTATAAGCCACAGTCTCCGATTTGTTAGTTAGATACTCAGTGGTGTAACTACAAATTTTGCGCGCGCGCGCTCACAGCTCTACTGTCATCTGTTAACTGACGGAAATTCAGGATTATATTCCCGGTGAACGAAATGAATCGATATATGCTTGATCAACGTTGGGAAATATTACTTGAAACTTAATTTCAAAGGAGTGAGTCAGTTGCCGAAACTTGTCAAAAATTGAATACATACATTGAATTCGATAGAAATGAAACATGAACTGAGAACGGTGTAAGGAAATTTGTGAATAAAGTTGATTCGACTGGCATGTTACATAGACAATACACACGTTTCGCAACGTTGTCCAGCTCATCCGATGGAATATATTGATGCTGTAGCTGAAAGTGTGCGAGCAACATGCGAGCACCTCCATCCGCCATCGTTCACAAGAATTGAACATCAGCGATAGGACTGTGCGAAGAATTTTGCGCAAAGACCTCGGTATAAAGGAATACAAAATCCAATTGGTTCAAGAACTGATGACAGTGGACCATCTATCGCGTTTTTGCTGCGCTGAATAGACCGCTAATCGGTTGGAAGAAAATGAGCATTTTCACCAAAAAATTATCTTTTCCGACGAACATCATTTTCATCTCGAAGGTTACGTGAATAAGCGAAATTTTCATATTTGAGGCATAGAAAATTCACACGTGATAATCGAGATGCCAATGCACTCAAAACGAGTGTCTGTATGGTGTGGAATATGGGCGAAAGGGCTATTTTTCGTTGAAAATTAGCAAGAAGCCGCACTAACAGTCAATGGCGACCGTTATCGTGTAATGTTAACTGACTTTTTATTCCCTACAATTGAAGAGGAGACTTGGTCGATGTTTGGTTTCAACAGGATGGCACCATTGTCCACAAAGTCAACGCTACTATAAACGTTTTGCGCCCTATCTTCGAAAATCGCATTATCAACCGAAATGACGACGACAACTGGGCGCCTAGGAGCTGCGATTTGACTTTATTTGATTATTACTTGTGCGGAACCGTCAAGGACAGATATTATGCCAATCAGCCAGAGACGATTGAGGTTTTGAAAGACGCAATTAAATTGGTTCTTCGTAAAATAAACGCTCAAACGATCAAAAATGTACTGACAAATTGGTTCGACAGAATAGATTACTGCAAAGCCAGCCGAGGCAGTAATTTAAATGAAATAATATTTCATTCTTAATCGGAAGGTGTACTCTCGAAAATAAAGTTTAAATCATTTGAACATATTTGTTGCATTTTTGTTTAATATGCATTTTTAAAACTATGAGTTGTAGCACCCGTTATTTAACACCCCTTGTATTTTAAAATAAACTTTAACAATAAAGTGAGGATGAGACAATTTTTCGATTGAATAAAAGCATAATTGAGTAATAAACGCATATGTTTGTTCATAATTTTCGATACTGCAATCTAAAATAAACCGGCCATCTACACAAGATTAATCCTACTGTATAAACCACACACAGCATCACTTTTAAATACTCGTTTGGAAGAAGCGCTTGATCGAAAATCAACTCACGCAAAACAACCAACCAGCCCATGCTATAAGAGACAAGTTCGAGTAAAAGAAAGAGAAGAGAGAAAGACGTCAACAATAAACGGGGACGACGAAGAGGCAAGATCATCATCATACACTATCCATCGACATGTGGATGGAAAGAAGATTGGGTTGCTGTACATGTATAAATATATGTGCCTCTATATACATATACACACACACACAAACACACACAGACACACACACAAAAGGAGCACTTCAAGTGAAATGAAGTATGAGAAAACGAAATTGCCGCAATTATGGGTTTCGGGCCGACTCTTGGACCCCAAGACCGCCCATGTAACCACAGCTTCGGGGATTGTACGAGCCGGCTTCATTCGTCCGTTCATATCTCAATTACGTTTATATATCAGACGAACGAACGCATACAACAGCGGTAAGAGCACAAGACCATCAGAAGCAACAGAAGGACATCATACCATGCCATTCGTCGGTTGTTGCGTTTCAACGGGAAATTACTTCAGTTATTGGTCGATGCTGTTATTGCTGGTCTTCTGATGCTTCTGCTATATATGTACGTCTCCTCTTTATTAAGATATTAACTCGCGCAGATATATCGATTGCCGCGAATGAAAGAAGTAATGAGATATTCATGTATTTGGTTTTTTTCCGAGGTTTTACTTATGTGTATAACATTTACAAGTTAAGATATATAACACGATAGGATAATTGAGTAAATAAATTCGCTCGATGGACGTAATTAAAAGGATTCACAATAGATGGCATATTTCCTCGAAGGCGTTACCGAATTATTATCTTATCGATGTTTCTGTATGCTCGTAGACCACCTTCAAGTTAATTAATCTAAGAGAATAACTTTCTAATCGTATTTTCCAGCATCGCTTCCATTTTTAGAACACGGTCATATCTCTATTACATATTCGTAATTACCTAGATTGATGTATGGATAGGAAGTTAAGTAAAGTATGCTATAGCACCTCATTACTACGCAATAAATTAAAAACCCACGCAATGGATGTGTACGTTTCACTAGCGATGTTAATAACTGTTTTTTATAGTCATTAACTTTATGATTTAGGTATTTATAGATTCGTTTATTATCGCTTGAGGTCGGTTTAAATTTAGTTCTACAGTTTTTAGAGAATTTCGCATTCATAAAGGCGTCGTTGAAACTATTACGTATAAAGCATTGAATCGTCAACATTTATTTGCTTCATTAAGAAGATCTAAAAAAAAGAACTATTAAGATAAAATAAAACAAATTTTATGAATTTCACTTTTTAATTATCACTGTAACGAGTCGTTTCGCACCAACCTGGGCTTCGTCAGACATATAACTAACTTATTTACAAAATATTTTTTATATTCATCACAAGTAAACAGTAACAAGCAAAAACACATGTTTTATTTTACAAAATAGTCAGAGGGATGGGTGCTTTTTATTACGGGATGTCTATACAAAACTTTCGCTACGGTTTATAAAAAAATGTACTGTTCTTAAGTAATAAAACTAAAGGTTTACATTATATTACAGGGATAAAGAATTCTATGGAAAAATACAAAAATACTATACACTATGTAACTGTCTTGCAAATCAAATAAATAGATTAAGTAAGGGTGAATTATTTGTTTCTAATTGATCATTTAAGATCTTGTCAGTTTTCTTGATTTTATTGATTTCCAGTGACAATAAAATCAAGAAAACTGACAAGATCTTAAATGATCAATTAGAAACAAATAATTCACCCTTACTTAATCTATTTATTTGATTTGCAAGACAGTTACATAGTGTATAGTATGTTTGTATTTTTCCATAGAATTCTTTATCCCTGTAATATAATGTAAACCTTTAGTTTTATTACTTAAGAACAGTACATTTTTTTATAAACCGTAGCGAAAGTTTTGTATAGACATCCCGTAATAAAAAGCACCCATCCCTCTGACTATTTTGTAAAATAAAACATGTGTTTTTGCTTGTTACTGTTTACTTGTGTTGAATATAAAAAATATTTTGTAAATAAGTTAGTTATATGTCTGACGAAGCCCAGGTTGGTGCGAAACGACTCGTTACAGTGATAATTAAAAAGTGAAATTCATAAATTTTTTTTTATTTTATCTTAATAGTTATAATGGAATTTCATCAAGTAAAGGCCGAAACAATCATATATCATAAAAAAAAGAACATAACACCAGTTAGGTGAATAACAGGTATGGGTTTACACTAGATAAAGCAGATATAGATAATCATCTTCTAATGAAATTATTAAAAAAAGCATTGCTATTCAATAAAAAAGCATCTACGATTCGCTAATTTGAAGAGGATATATAACACTATACTAAGAGTGAAAATATTCAAAATAAACTACTCAAAAATGAATAGGGAATTAGATCTTTTTTTAACAGATCTAATTAATTCGATTAAATTGAACGTATTTTCTCAAACTATAGATAAATTAGAAGGCCCCACAGTCGTTTGTGGACATTTTATTTGGTAAATGTCTTTTCTGTGTGATAAAATATTGAATCTTGTATTTTAACCTTAAATTAATTTAGAATACAAAATTATAAAAATCGCATTTTTTGACAAGTATTATTAATTTTAAACGTCATTTCACATTTTCACGATGCCAAGACGTCATTTAAATAAAGAAACTTTTGATTTAATTGCGTTATTGCATCAGCGAGGGCAATCTGGAGCAGAAATTGCCGCAATTTTTAATGTGTCTCCAAGTGTTGTTAGTAGGGCTCTAACAAGATTCCAACAGGTAGGATCTGCAAGGAGAAGACCCGGTAGTGGATCTAAGAGGAAAACAAATCAGAGACAAGACCGCTACATACGAATTCAGACAAGGATGAATCCGGTTAGAAGTGCTGTATGGTTGCAAACACAGTTACGTGCCGCCACTGGAGTTAGAGTTTCGGATCAAACCATCAGAAACCGTTTGAGGGAAATGGATCTTCATAGCTGCAGGCCTGTGAGACGCCCAAAATTAACTAATGCCAATAGAATGGCTAGAAGAACTTGGGTTAACCAACGACTAGCAGAAAATGTTCAATGGGAGTATGGTTTATACACCGATGAATCCAGATTCTGCTTATTTAGTGATAATTGTAGAGTAAGGGTCTGGAGAACTCGAGGAGACCGTTATAGACGCGAGTTTACAAAAGCTGTGGTGCCTTTTGGCGGCGGTGGTACACCATGGGTGTGGGGGAGGCATTAGTTTGAATGGACGTACGAACCTCCATCTCCTTGAAAACAATGTCAATGGACACATATACAGAGATGACATTTTTCAGCAATATGTGGCCGACTTTCGTGAGGCTGTGGATGAAAACATGGTTTTTATTGATGATAATGCAAGACCTCACCGTGCATAAATTGTAATGCAAGCAATAAATGACCTCCATATTAACCATCTACCTTCACCACCAACGTCTCCCGACTTGAATCCAATTGAGCACTTTTGGGACAGACTTCAAGAACAGCTCAACGAATATAATCCACCCCCAGTTAACGTGCAACACTTGCGGGAAATTTTACCGCTGTGTTGGAGAAGAGTGTCACAAGAACACATTAATAATTGCATTATGAGTATGCCCCGAAGATGTACAGCTGTGAGAGATGTCCGTGGCCATTATACACGATTTTAGAATTAATTGTTACAGAAAAATGTTTATTTTAGCTATTGTTAAAAATGTTGCTTATTTCATTTTTGATCATTTCTTAGTAATCTAACGATTTTTCTGAATAAATATACTTGAAAATTTTAAATTGTTGTGTACAATTATGTATCTAATATAATACACTACAAACATTTACCCATACTATCTAAAAAATAAAAAACAGTAAAAATTCCTTATTCATTTTTGAGTAGTTTATAAGTACGAGAGGCGTAGACATTTTTATGAGTGGTACAGCTGAATGTGTAAAGAAGACTTCAAATTCCCTTTTAAAATTATATGATCTGATAAAAGTTTAGTTACCAATAATGGAATTTTCAACCGCCGCTGGTATCAAGAAAATCTTCGTGTTAAACAAATATTCAGATATCAGCATCGTTTTGGATTCAATATGTGGTGTGGAATTCTAGGTACAAAAATACTGGGTCCATTTATTTATCATAACTCCTTAAATGCAGCACTATATCTTTATTTATTGCAAAATGATTTAGAAGACAGTTTAGACGATGTTGGTTTCAACAAGACGGTGCTCCAGCACATAATTCTAGCCAGCTTCGTGAGTATCTTTCTCAGCGGTTTTCCAGAAGGTGGATTGGAACTCTCAGCGAAGTGTCCGCATCAACTCGATCTCCGGAATGAACCCCACCGGACTTCTTCCTTTGGGGTTACATTAAAATCCGAGTTTATGGGCATTCTTTTGAAAATGAGCAACAATTGTTAGATTCTGTAACGGCAGCATTTAATAATATTACACCAGAGATGTTACATGATGTTTTGCATTCTACAATTAGAAGATCATACTTATGTTTGGAAAGCAATGGTAATCTGTTCGAACATCTGTTGTGAGTTCAGAATTGTAAAATACACATGCAATTTATGAAATAATAAATACCTATTTCTCAAAACACTATATTAGATTGTGTTCCATCATTTTCATTAAAACATTGTATTTGGTCCAATTAACTTACCTAGGCTACATGTCATAGCGCGTTATTACCACTAGAGAACAACCACTACAAATATTACCCAAAAAAAATAAATTTACTTTTTCAGCAAAAAGTAATTTCAAAAACATAATGTGTGATACGCCGTTGAATTCTTAATGAAAAATTCCATCAAATACAGGTTGAACTTTTCTCCCTGTCCATATACAAAAATTAATTTGATGATGGTTTCTCAAAACCGAAACGTCGGACTAAAAATGTGACAATACTATCTTGAAAAATTTTTAAAAGTGCCAATAAATTAAATTGTTTAGACTGTGATGCTTTCTACATAGGTCAAACTGGAAGATGTTTTCGCACACGAATAGAAGAACATAGGAAAGCAATTTTATATTCCAAGAAATGTTCAGGTATATCCGAGCATTGTATAAATGAACAACACATGGTATCATTAAATAATTTTGAAATTTTACACTCTGCAAATAAAAGTAAACGATTAGACTTTTTAGAAACAATGGAAATATCTAAAGCAATAAACAAATCATTAAATATAGTAAATGAACAAACAGAGTTCGTAATCTCCCCTGTTATTACGGCTGTTTCTCGTTAATTAACCCCCATAATACATAACTCACGTATATGTTTCACAGTGTTACTCCCACCTTACTCAAATTATCTATTCGTATTTTAAGTAAACTTTTCTTGTTCAGTTGAGAATGAACTGTGAAGTTCGAAACAAATTAGTCCAAGCGTATTTTGTAAATAAAATTGCAGTGAAACAAATAACCAAGTGTGAATTTTCTTTTACCTTTATCATATATAGTACCTTTTTCAAAAATTGTAAAATTTATTAAATATTACAAAATGGTAAGAGACGATATAATAAATCTATTTAGAATACATTTTTGTGGTGTTTATATATTGCTACGTATCTGTTACGCATTTCTAAATATAACTAAACTTTTTGTATTGGCACCGTTTTCGGCCATGCGTTTATTTTGACGGGTGGCAAAACATATTACTGGAATTTTTGTAAGCTACTTTCAAACAACCTGTCAGAAAAAATTAACAAATCTTAACACCAAATAACATAAAAGTAGCTCGCAAAAATTCCAATAATCTTAACAACCTATACTCAAAATTAAAAGACAAAATACATATATTAAAGAAAACACGTTATTTATGAAATTCTATGCAATGACTGCGAAGGCGTATACATCGGCCACCCAACACAATATCTACAAGAACGTTTAATGGACACAAATTTTCAAACTATAGCACAGCCCTTAAAAAACATATTAAACAAACAAAGCACACTTTAAATTTTGATAAAATCGCAATAATACATCAGAAAAAAACGACAAAGCAAGAAATATACTAGAAAGCATCTACATACAAAAAAATACAAATTCAATAAGTGACCGAACAGATTTAAATAACTTGTCAGCAATATACCTACCCATTATATAAACAACCCCCCCCCATAATAAACAAAGCAAATATCCAAGAACAGTTAAACTATATGTCGACATTATTAAATGTTTTTGTTTTATACAAAAGTGATAAGGTTTTATCCACTCGTTTTAAATTGTTTTCGTTCAATATAATCCAACTACAAGGCAAAAACAAAACAATAAAAAAGACGAGATACAAATTAATAAGAAACATTAAATTATTTATGCAAAACGGAAACAAATAAGTGAATGTTGGCCAATATATGTAATAAAATAAATCGATAAATTTCACAAAAGTGTCAATGAAATTAGAAATTAAAATAAAACTATTTTATTATTGATTAATATAAATTTTCAACGACAATGCTGTGTACAATTTCGACACACAAAAACTGGAACGTTCAAATTTCAACTAAAACGAACATAGAACGTCTTTTGTTCTTCATCTAAGAAACCATTTCAAAATCAATGATATTCACGAACTAATTACTTTACTAGAGACATCACACTCGCCTTTCCGCTTCCATAATAACAAGTATTAATTTCTAGGCCACCAATTATATGTGCATGGCATTATCTTTAATTAATTAATGAATTGAATTCCAGCGAGAATAATTAACAACTTGTAAACAGCTAGTTACGAGGCATATACCGTATCAGATGCCTGTTGAAATCAAGTTGTCATATGTGTTTATATCGTTTTTCTATACAATTTCTGAATTATTCCGTCAAGATTGCTTATCTGTTACATGTAAGTGGTTTCGAGTTAAGTATGCGTTAGATTTTTCTAATATTTATTTTTGTTTTTTACTTTGGCTTTTAAAATACATATATTCAATTTAATTTTGTTTTTGTATTTCTTTATTAATTAGTTCTGAAGTTAATTTACGAGGACAACTCAAATTTGATCTGCATTTTATTTTAATTGAAAAGTGATTTTATTTTAATCAAAGTAGGCATTAGGGATGAGCGAATATATTGATCACAGTGATTATTCACAGTGAATTCTTAATCACGGTTTCGTTTAGCGTGCCAGTCACAGTAATTACAATTATTTGCTTCGTGTTTCATCATTCACCGTTGGAATCGTACACTTCCGTAAATTAATATTTCACCATTCACAGGTTAGAATCGCTGACTTGCGTATACAAAGACAAATAATACTGACTTAATTTATTAATTAATTTAATAGTAAGTGTAATATAATGTTCTCTATCGTAAATGTGACTTTTCTTGAAGAAAGAAAAACGATTAATTCAGCTTATCATAATGAGTTTTTTGGAAAGCTTAAGGTGGCCATGCGCACAAAAAGACGCGGTCTTGTTAACTTGGCTTGGGAAGTGACTTGCCCATTTATAAATGTTTATATTCAGACAAGAGACAAAATCTGCTTTGTGTAATAAATGGATATTTAGGTTTAGTTCAGTATGTACAAAAGTTAAAATGATGTACGGGATTAGGTTATCTAAATTTACTAACTTCATCAAAGACTACGTCAGATTTTTACTTTGCATTATAACGATAAGAAATAAGTAGTAAATTTCTAGTTTCAAAAATTTGTATTGTAAATCCACCACAATACTGTTTCGCCATACAATGGCTTCAGCAGGTGGATGAAATACTGAATATTAAAAATAAAGTTTGAATATTTATGGATAAATTATTGAGAAAAAATTGTGGTGAAACATTTTTATAATCTTAAATTTAGAGGGCAGTTGTTTAAATCTAATTCCTCATTTAGTTAATCTTAAAGTTGTCTAACAAGTTAAGTTTTTAGTTTTTTTCTTGAATATGTAAAATTTTGAAATCTATATTAAATCTATGATTAATTACTAAACAATGATTAGCGTAAACAGTTGAATCTGTTTTTTCTTTTCTTTATGACTTCTCTCGTGTTCTTTCATCCTAATTTCGAACGTCCCTCCGTTTGTCCTATGTATACCTTATTACAATAGTCACATGCTAACTTATATACACCAGAGTTTGATTCTTTGTCTATTTTATCTTTGTTGGTTTGTATGGTATTGTCAGATTTAAATAATATATGTTCGTTATTAGGTTTGTTAATGAAAGTATCAAGTTTTTTCGACATTTTTCCTAAGTAACACATCTAATGTGGTTAATCCGTCATTTAATTTGAGATTTCGATTTTCAAAATAAGTGATTAGTTTTGGCAATTTTCCAAAGTGTTCGTGAAGAAAGTACAACTGATTTTTTAAATTTGGGATTTGTATGAGCTCCTTGCACTCACCAATACTTCTAGCATCCTCCTTTAGCAGTGTTACGAAATGTTTTAGACATCGAAATTCTCAGCATAATAACTAGTAGCTTCCAACCATGTTCCCCATCTAGTTATTACTGGAGTGGGAGGCAGTGACAGAGATGGAAATTTTTCCCTGAAAAGAGCTACTCTCAATGGTGCTTTTTTGAAAATTTTTTTAAAAGCTGATACAAGTCTATCAACTTCCGGAAAAGTGTCTCTGATATATTCACAGATTCTGTGGAGAGCATGTGCAACACAAGTAATAAGCAGCATATTAGGATATGTTTTCTTCAATAGTCTGCCGGTTTTTAACATATACGCAGCAGTATCACTGACAAATAAAAGTATTTTTTCTTTGTACGTGGCGTCCGAATAAAGCATTTTTTGCATATTCTCCTTAATCGTTTCAGCAACTGTTTCCGCATCAACTCTATTTATAACACTTGTTGCTATTACATATGAGTTATAGGAAATAGTTGGATGTAGTACACCAGCTACAACATTTACCACACAGCGTCCTAACATATCCACCGTTTCGTCGGCGCTTATCCATATGTATTGATTTAAAAGATGGCTTCTAATGCGTTCTACTGTTCGCGTATAGCACCTAGAAACATAATATTTGCGTAAAGTTGATTCATCAGGAACATTTCGACAAGTATATTTTTTCAGAAATGTCTTCAAAATTGGATTGTTCAATTTAAATAATGGAATATTAGCTGCCATAAAAGTTTCACAGAGTTCTTCGTTAAAATTGTCAGATTCCAACGGGTTCAATTTTTTTTCGTGCTTTAACGATCCTACGTGACGTTTTACGGTTGATTTATTGCAATTTTTCAATAACGTTTCACACGCTTCACAATAAATTTCGGAATCACTGGCAATGTACATACAATCAGTATGGCCCTCAATCCAACTCGCCATTGTTTCACGATGCCATTCTCGACGCTCTTCTATTGTCTGAAAAAGTAAGAATATTCTAGATCCAAATAAACGAAATTAAATAACGAAATTTTATGCACACTTACGTGAAAATAATTGGAAGATGTTGCTTAAATGAAAAGAAAAGGAATGTACGTGCTATTTCTCTTACGAAATACGATAAACTTATTTATTTTATCTACGTTCACGACACCACTGAAAACACTACATTCTCCGAATACAATAGCTGGGTTGTCCATTGTTATCGCTGCGAGACCAGGTGGCCGAGTAAGTCAAACAAATACTTCATTGAATTACGCCGGGATGTACTGAGCGACGTTATACACAATTCCAATTGCCGATTGCGTTTTATGGAAATTGCATCCGTTCTCTACTTATTACAATAGTCACATGCTAACTTATATACACCAGAGTTTGATTCTTTGTCTATTTTATCTTTGTTAGTTTTAATAATGTTCTGTATGGTATTGTCTGATTTAAATAATATATGTTCGTTATTAGGTTTGTTAATGAAAGTATCAAGTTCTTCCGACATTTTTCCTAAGTAAGTGATTGATTGTAGGAATTAGTTATATTGTTTTTTGTTTTTGTTTTTTAATTTTGTGTAAACTAAAGAAAGGTTTTTAGTTTTTGTTGACTATTCAGAATGTTATTGATAATATTTGTAGAGTAACCGTTATTTAATGCTCTCGTGTATAGTCTGTATAGTTCGAAGTCGAAATTACTTTTACTCATAGGTACGTCAGTTAATCTATACACCATTGATTGGTACCTGATAATTTTAGTGTTATAGGGTGAAATGAATTAGCGCGTATTGTGGTGTCTGTAGGTGTTGGTTTATAATATATAGCGAACTCGTGTTTATTAGTTTTGTTTATTATGGTTAAGTCTAGAAAATTAATACTTTTATTTATTTCTGTTTCTATTGTAGTAGTGTATATGTTATTTTGGGGTGAATAGTGTTGATATAATTATGTTAAGTTTTTAATTGTCTAACTGAACCATTAACCAAATTTCTTATCGTTATAATGAAGTTTCAACAAGTATCTCCTACGTCAATCAACGGTCATTTTGCATCGTTAGCTCCAACTATTCCAATAAAAAGTAGATTATTCAAAAAAAAGATGAATTTTTCTTCTACGCAGTACAGAATATGAATTCAAGGTCTTGGATTTTCCAAAAGCAAAAGAAGTAATAATACGTTCAAGTATGCATCAAATAATAAAAATAAAAAGGATGTCTGGTAATAACACGTTAGTCTGAGAAATACCCTTCATCAGAAAACCCATATTTTGACTTACTTCAGCTAATCTCCTCACAGCTTATAGCGTTATTTACTTTAAGTAGCTCGTTACGAATGGCGTTGTACGTAATCGACATAGTACGAGTTTGTTGTTAGTACTAAGCGCGCTCACACACACACACACTAACATATACGCACACGTTAATTTACCGCTGGAACATTTTTCATTTCGAACAATTTAAACGCTGTTATACCGATTTCAGTCGTTTCATTACGTAGTTTAAGCTCTACAACTGACCGTTCGCTTAATTTAAAAATTATTTACATTATGAACCTGCGGGCGACTCACCACAAACACGACCCATGCGGCGAAACTCCGTTGCATTAGAATCTATACACCATTAAAATAATGACAACGCGAAGGATGGACAGACCGGGACCGGCGAGCGGAACCAGATAGAGTAGTAAATCTATCTAGAATTGTATTAAGATATTTTCAGATTAAGTTATATCTGTAAGCAACCGTTGATGAGAGTGTTAAGGTTTTGAATGTTATAATAGGCGGACTGTAAATCTTGCACACGTTGAACGTTCGTAATAAACGGGAATTTTAAAATTGTTTACTTAGTAATTGGCACATAATCTACATTAGCAAATAGTAATCTAATAACTAGAGAACGGATGCAATTTCCATAAAACGCAATCGGCAATTGGAATTGTGTATAACGTCGCACAGTACATCCCGGCGTAATTCAATGAAGTATTTGTTTGACTTACTCGGCCACCTGGTCTCGCACGATAACAATGGACAACTCAGCTATTGTATTCGGAGAATATAGTGTTTTTTAAAGTGTTTTCATGAGCATAGATAGAAGCGGGGTTTTTATAATGTATTTTATTTATTAGTTTATATTTCGTAAGATAAATAAAGTGCTGTGAGTAAGTTTCTTGTTTTCATGGTTTTAACTGTTAATTACATCGTAATTTTTGTGATACATCTTGTTTAATATCGTTTGATTGAATCTATTTCTACCAATTATTTCGACGTAAGTGTGCATTGAATTTCGTTCAGTTTCAATAACTTACGCACACATTTTTAGTTTTCATTTATTTAGATCTAGAGCATTGTTTAAGTTACTTTTTCAGACATGATAAGGAAGAATGTCGAGAACGGCATTGTAAAACAATGGCGAGTTGGATTGACGGTCATACTGATTGTATGTCCATTATCAGTGATTCCGAAATTTATTACAAAATCCGTAAAATATCGTCAAAAATTCGTCACTTAGGATCGCAAACACATCTGAACTCTTTAAAACTTTTATGGCGGCTAATATTCCATTAAATAAACTTAGCAATCCCACTTTAAAAATATTTCTGAAAAAATATACTGGTCGAAATGTTCCTGGTGAATCAACTTTACGCAAATATTATGTTTCTAGGTGCTATACGAGAACAGTAGAACGCATTAGAAGCCATCTTTTAAATCAATACATATGGATAAGCGCCGACGAAACGGTGGATATGTTAGGACGCTGTGTGGTAAATGTTGTAGCTGGTGTACTACATCCAACTATTCCCTATAACTCATATGTAATAGCAACAAGTGTTATAAATAGAGTTGATGCGGAAACAGTTGCTGAAACCATTAAGGAGAATATGCAAAAAATGCTTCATTCGGACGCCACGTACAAAGAAAAAATACTTTTATTTGTCAGTGATAGTGCTGCGTATATATTAAAAACAGGCAGGCTATTGAAGAAAACATATCCTAATATGCTGCATATTACTTGTGTAGCACATGCTCTCCACAGAATCTGTGAATATATCAGAGACACTTTTCCGGAAGTTGATAGACTTGTATCAGCTTTTAAAAAAGTTTTCAGAAAAGCACCATTGAGAGTAGCTCTTTTCAGGGAAAACTTTCCATCTCTGTCACTGCCTCCAACTCCAGTAATAACTAGATGGGGAACATGGCTGGAAGCTACTAGTTATTATGCTGAGAATTTCGATAGTCTAAAACGTTTCGTAACACTGCTAAAGGAGGATGCTAGAAGTATTGGTGAGTGCAAGGAGCTCACACAAATCCCAAATTTAAAAAATCAGTTATACTTTCTTCACGAACACTTTGGAAAATTGCCAAAACTAATCACTTATTTTGAAAATCGAAATCTCAAATTAAATGACGGATTAACCACATTATATGTGGCTGTTAATAATTTGAAAAGTATTCCAAGAGACTTCGGATGTGGCCTTCGGCAAAAGTTTGAAGCAATTCTTAATAGAAATCCAGATTTAATTACATTGCAGCAATTATGTATGGAGACAATTCCACAAAATCTAACTGCTAAATATGAAGAAATAAAAGAATATTTCCAGTATGCACCTATGCTGTTGCGATGTAGAAATGACGTTTTCTATTTATAAGGATGTACTTAATTCAAAGAGAACAAAATTGACAGAAGAAAACCTTGAGAAACTATTGCTAGTCAATATTAATACTCCTTTACTCAACTTGAACGACAAAATGAACAAATAAAAATGTTCCAATTATAGAAATAAAATTAAAAACTTTAAAAATACAACTTTTCAACAAATACATATGTACTTCGTAATTTTATAGATCACCACCCGTTTGTTTTCCAATTATATAAATAAAATTAATTAATAAATATGTATTTCGTAATTTTAGATAGATAGATCACCACCCGTATGTTTTCCAATTATATAAATAAAATCAAAAACTTTAAAAATACAACTTTTCAACAAATACATATGTATTTCGTAATTTTATAGATCACCAACCGTTCGTTTTCCAATTATATAAATAAAATTCAATATTTGAGAAATACAGCCTTTCGCCAGTACTGCACTGCGCTTTGCGTCATGTGGTAAGCGTGTCCGTTCTCTACTAATAACTAATCGAATATTTAGAATAAAATTATTAGTTGTACGAGTAAGGGGTATGTCATCTAAAAATGCTCTAAGAAAAACACCGTTCAAAATTTTTCAATGGTTTTATTTTATTTGAAAGAGTAAACGTTGCCTTTAATTCTGAAATATAACTTCATTCAAATGACTGGCTCGACCGGCCCTGCAGTAGCACATCCTGTAAACCAAATTTTGCAGCACATTTCCGATGGTTTTGGTCCCTATTTCAGCAATATCGCGAACAATATTGTATTTAACCTTTCGATATCGATGGGTGTAAAAAAGACGCATTGTGGAAGAGGGTACATTATGTACCCCATGTTGCAAGTCGGTAAGTATACGCACAAAAATGCTCATTCACCCACTCATGAAAGTAAAAGGGAATAAATAAGGCAATATTTTTGATGTGAAACATCGAAACGTGCCTTACGTGCGAAACGTTAATTAAGAATTGCTGAGAAAAACAAGTTAATCAACGGGAAACGTACAGACGCGTTTCGTTCTTGTTGGAACTTTTCAATGCACGGCATTCCTCGAAGACGGATATTGCTTTTCATTTCTATACTTTCTGTATATATAGTTAACATTTTGAACTTACTGCAAGTGAGAATTAATGAATATTAAATCTCATTCTTACATGTAAATGTCGACTTATGTGATGCGTTCATAACTACAATCCGACAAGTACTAAGTTTGTACCAGTATGCAGAACACACCCTTTCGCGACAACGAACTTCCTGGTAATTAGGTCTTCGAGGAATGCCGTGCATTGAAAAGTTCCAACAAGAACGAAACGCGTCTGTACGTTTCCCGTTGATTGACTTGTTTTTTTCAGCAATTCTTAATTAACCTAATTACCAGGAAGTTCGTTGTCGCGAAAGAGTGTGTTCTGCATACTGGTACAAACTTAGTTTGTCGGATTGTAGTTATGAACGCATCACATAAGTCGACATTTACATGTAAGAATAAGATTTAATATTCATTAATTCTCACTTGCAGTAAGTTCCAAATGATAACTATATATACAGAAAGTATAGAAATGAAAAAGCAATGTCCGTCTTCAAGGAATGTCGTGCATTGAAAAGTTCCAACAAGAACGAAACGCGTCTGTACGTTTCCCGTTGATTGACTTGTTTTTTTCAGCAATTCTTAATTAACCATATATTTGAATTAGTTATTGTTATATAAAAACTGAGCTTAACAAACAAAAATCACATCATCACAAATTTTATGCAGGCCTGTGTAATTCTTAAAATTTAGTTAATTATATTTTTGCATTTCATATGAGTTAGGTTCAGTAACTAAATAAACAATTTTTATTTTTATGGCTGCTTTTGTTACACGATCAATAAGTTATTGTAGAGAATGTATATAGTATCCAGTGCATTATATACACGTTCAAATCTTTCTGCGCTGGAACGAGAATGCTTTAACATTCATCGTATGCGTTTCGGTGATCAATCGCAAAACGCCATCGCATCGTCGACCACTACAGTTTTATTACGAATGCTACTCCAGCTCTGGATGACAACCGAAGAGAACTTAAACTTTACATAGAATGCATGTCATAGGAATAAGATATCAAGGTGGACTGTTTAAAATTCATGCGTTCCATCTCTAATCTGGTATTGAGAGGAAGAGACCGGCTTGACTTGGGCAAACGAGCACTAAACACACGTGTCATAAAACAGACTGCCAACCAACCGACTTCTCCATTCGAAATCCACAGAACGAAAGATACAGAACTCGAAGTCGTGAATTATTTATTAAGCGATTAATTCGTTGCGTCGAACGCTTTTAATCCGTGTTCGGTTTTGCTGTCTTTTCGATCAAAATCGGATCTCGTACCGCCAGAAATTCCGTCATATACGGTGCCGGATGTTACTTACGACGATCGACCAGATGCTAGCGACATTAAAAATTCCACGGGATAAATGTAATTTGTACGTACGATGCTGGAGTTGTAACGTCTTTTATGGTGGTGGACGAGTCTTGAAAACTTAATTTGGAAAGCCTGTTTTCGGATGAGTTAAATTACCACGAATTCTGAAGAAAAGTGAAGATATCGTGTTTGTGTACAAATTTAATAGCTAAATTAAGGAGATTTTAGGTAAAAACACTTCACAATACAGTGGTTTAATTTATGTGAGAAAAAATACTTTTGATATTCATCCTGTAGTTGGAGATATGATAATTTAATCGCCAAAATAGCCACGACATTTATTTATTTATTTATTTAGACAATACACCTAAATCCTAAAATATGTCTATAATAAAGAATAATAATGAAATTTCAGTGGTGACAGGCTAAGTAAAAACTTAAAAAATAATACCTATTTCAATAACTAAGTTGTCATCCTCAGTAGGTAAACTAACAGTGTTGTAAAACGGGCAGAGCAAAGCTAACACAAAATTATCATTAAGATATCATTAAAAAAATATTGTGAAATACAATGGTGTTGACATAGCCATACTTAATTAATTAATTAGAAAAACTAATTTGAAAAAGATAATCCGCGATTCCACTTGCTTATTATCTCAACAAAATCATGACGAAAAGTTCATGTCCTAACATATCATTAAATTACAGAAAAATTAAACAGGGTTGTTCAAGAACGGGTCTCCAAGTTGCGTTTAGGTTTGGAAACTCAATTAAATCTCTTCTGGGAAAACGCAAAAGATAAATTAGATATGAGTCAGAAATCCGATACATAAGAAATTAATTGCTGCGATCGTAAATTGAAATATATTAGTCAAATAGTAATAGAAACCTATTATAAAGAACATATATATATATATATATATATATATATATATATATATATATATATATATACCAGGTGATTCATTTGGTATTCGCCCACCTGTAACTTTTTTACCTTTCGAAAAAAGTATAATAAACCATATATATTCGTAAATCCGATGGCAAAGCCTATTGGATGGGATCAACAATTTATCTTTGCAATGACATCTGTCAAAAAAGTGACTGTCAACTTTTTTTTTTCAAATGACACCCTGTATATTTTTTTGCACCATTTAATAGATATTTTATTTCTAATTCCAAATATGTATCACTATTATAAAATAATAAAAAACAATCACAAAAATAATAAAAGTTTATTCAGATGCGTAACAAGTAGATGACGATGAAAACAATTGTTAGGAAAATTATTTAATAATTTTAGCAAAAAAACTTAGTTCATCAAATGCTCGAAATATGCACCGTTCATCTCAAGACACATTTCAGCCCTATGTAATACCTCCTGAGTACAGACACGCAAAAGAACTTCTTGAGTCAATTGACGACATTCATGTTTTATTCTATTCTGCAGATCTTCCAAATCAACTAGAGGTGTTGTATAAACCCTCCCCTTAAGATATGGCCACAGAAAGAAATCAAGCGGCGTGAGATCCGGAGATCTGGGGAGCCACTTTACTTCCACACTACGATTTCCAATCCATCTCCCAGTATAAACTTCATTTAAATAATTGGTGACAATTCTACCGCCATGAGCTGGTGCGCCGTCTTGTTGTAATATCAGATTTGACCGTATTTGTAACGGAACATCGTCCATATATTCGTATAATTCCTCCCTTAAAAATTGTAGATACCTTTCCGCCGTGAGTGTGCCTTCATAAAATTTTAGTCCAATAATTTTTCCATTAAGGATGCCACACCACACATTTATTCCCCAAACATTTTGTAAATTGGTTTCTCGAAACCAGTAAGGATTATGTTCTGACCAATAGTGGCAATTGTGGCGATTCACTTCTCCATTGTTATGAAATCGAGATTCGTCTGACCACATGATAAGATGTAAAATCCCAACTTCGTGGGCATAGTTCAGCCAGGCTATAAAGTTTACCCGTTCGTCGTAATCTCGGGGAAGCAAAGCTTGATGTACGTGAATTTTAAGTGGATGCAGTTTATTATCTTTCATAATCCGTTGAATTGACGAAAAAGAAATATCAGTTTCATCGGCTATTTGCCGAATGGATATGTGGGGATCAACACTTACTCGAGCTAAAACTGCAATTGCATTGTCTTCATTTCTTGTAGCCCTTGGTCTAAAAGCACTTCTCTTCTTCTTGAAACTCCCAAATGCACCCAAATTTCTTGCTAGTTTTGCAAATAATTTGTCAGATGGCAATGATCTCTCTGGATACCGTTGTTGGTATATTCGTCTAGCGACCTTACTATTTTTTTGGCATTCCCATAGATTAAAATCATATCTAACTTCTCTTGGTTTGAATACACAGCCATTTTTTAAAGAAATTACAACTAAGTGACGCGCCGTGATATTTGTTGATGACAGTTAAAAGTGAATTGAAATTATTTTCATGGGTAAATATTTTTTTCCTAGAACTTACTATATCTCCACGATTTTAGTGATTATTTCTGTTACTCTATCCAAAAGTAAAGAGTGTGATACATATTTGGAATTAGAAATAAAATACCTATTAAATGTTTCCAAAAAATATACAGGGTGTCATTTGAAAAAAAAAATCACAGTCACTTTTTTGACAGATGTCATCGTAAAGATAAATTGATCATCCTATCCGATAGGTTTTACCATCGGATTTACGAATATATATGGTTTATTATACTTTTTTCTAAAGGTAGGAAAGTTACAGGTGGGCGAATACCAAACTGAATCACCTGGTATATATAAATAGAAGGGAGAAGTTCTTGGGGATTCCAGCAAAACAACGTTATTATGAATAATTCTTTATTTTATTCAACCGATATTTCGCATCCTATTTCGGTATCCTTCTCCAGGGTTTCTGACTAAATTGAGATAAGCGTTAAAGAAATATATGTTAAGGAAATTCAAAAAATAATGTACAATTTGAACTTTAATTCTAGTAGAAAGTTTGCAGGCTGACATATAAGAATGTAAAGATGGTTTCGCCACGAGTATAGTTCTTTGTTCTTTTTTGAGCACTAGGTGAGAACACAACATACGAACAGACCAAGAATAAGCGAACACCTGATCGTTTTCCCCGCGTAAATGCTAAACTGTAAACGATCAGTTGTTCACTTATTCTTGACATTTGTGTGCCATCGTCTGCATCGTCCACGTTATTGTGCTGTTCCATTCATGTTTCATTTTATTTTTTAAATTTTGTTGTTCATGCTACGTCTGTTCGTATGTTGTGCTCTGACCACGTGCCCAAAAAAGAACAAAGAATTATACTCGTGGCGAAACCATCTTTACATTCTTACATGTCAGCCTGCAAACTTTCTACAAGAATTAAATAAAGTTCAAATTGTAATTATTAACATCGTCGTCTTATAAGGTGTTTCTATAATAAACTTGAATCTAGGTCTATCGTAGCTCAATTAGTCAGAGCGACGATCCGGCAAACCGGTAGTCTTGGGTGAAGTCCTAACGAGACAAAATTTTTCAAATAAATTTCGTATGATTTGCTTTGTAATTTGTAGACAGTAATGTTTTCATTCACATTTACCCCGCAAAACAACATACTAATTTGAAAATATTTAATATAAAGGCCGAAAGCTCCAAGAATTTATCAAATGATGGACGGCTAAGAAATTATCTACATTCTATATTAATAACTAAGGAGTAAAAATTAGCAATTTCAAACTTTCAAAACTGACATCTGAATTATTAACATCGTCGCCTTATAAGGCTTTTGTAATAAACTTGAACTAAGGTCTATCGTAGCTTAATTGGTTAGAGCGATGGTCCGGCAAACCGTAGACTTGGATTCAGTATATCAATATACTGTCATTTGTATTTTAAATTTCGTTGAATAAGGCACTATGTCGCTATATAGCTAGCGTTATAATGAAGTTTCAACAAGTATCTCCTTCGTCAATTAACTATTTAAGGCACTATGTGTCGAAACATGTAAGATTGTTTTAAATATATACATATCAAAGTAAAGCAGACCTTAAATCGCCGACTGATTTAATCTACTATAACATTCAAAGGTCAAGAAATAATTAGCTAAATATATATTCTATATTAAAAATAATTTCTTATTTTCTTGGCCGTAATTATAATATAAAATAAAAAGTAAGTGTTTCTTGGGAGTAGCGGCCAGGTAATTAAAACAATATTTATTAGGTAGACGTTTCGATACTATATATGGTGCCTTTTTTAAAACTGTAATATTTATGGAAAATGTTAGAAAAATAATCAGATTGCAATGTTAATTAAAACCACTTACATTAAAATTGTGCTGTTAATATGTAATGTATTTGCTTTTAGTTACCATTTCTAAATAAAACTAAATTACGTGTGCCTTGCTGGTTTAGACTTTTTATCGGGCATATATTTATTATCGTTTTGAAGAGTGAAAATGTTTGCAGTGTCACCCACCATACGCATTGGTTTAGGCTGATCTCGGAGAGGTGTTTTTTATTTTATTATCAGGTATATCGCCGAGAGGTTATTTATGTCTGTTCTATCATATATAGAATTTGTGTTTTTTGTATGTGGATGCTTTCTAATATGTTTCTTCTTTTGTTATTTTTTTCAGATGTAATTATAGAGGTATTTTTTAAATTGAAGGTGTTTTGTTCGTTTCATGTTCTTTTACGACTGTAGTATTGCTTGAAAATGTATGACCATTTAAACGTTCTTGTAAACAACACAATACTTACAAGAGAGAACTAATGCTCATGAGAGAACTAATCGTTTTCTAAATTCAAACTACACACTTGCAAAGATTGCCCTTGCGTTTACTTGATAGTAATAGCGAACGCGCCAACAGGCGCATTGGAAATTGAAGTCGTTGGAAATCGAATGCCATGTCGGTCGGAATGAGTGGTATTCGTGGAAGTAGTACGTCTTCACCTTTATGAGGTCGAATCAGAGTTGTTGCTTCAATTAGATTGTTCATCAATTTTTAAACTACTAATCGTGGATTTTGTAATTTGTCCATTTTTCCGATTTGAACGAAATTACATGAGATATTGTATTGAATAGCCGGTTCGTATAAAAAAGCAATTCAATGATGTGAAGCGCGATTATTTAGATATTGAAAATGCATACGTCTTCGCTGTTGATTTAATTGTTCTTGACGTTGTTGAGACGATTGTGCCAGTCTTTTTCTTCTCGATTCAACTCGTAAGACTTCAAGTCTTTCTTCCCGTTGATCTGCTGATTCTTCTGCTGGCTTTTAAGACGTTCTGACTCGAACACGTTCATTTTCGTTTTGATCTTGGCAGTTTGATCTCCTTTGACTTTCTGTGATTGCTTGTCGAAAACGGTGGTCTATGTTCGAACGTGGGCGAGGCTTCTCTATCAAATCAATAATAATTTCTCCTTTTTTTCCTAAAAAAACCCAGCCACTTGTTTAATAGTTTTTCAAATATCAATATCATTAATATTCAATGCCTTTCAAATTTAATATTTGTTTGTCATATTTTTTTTAGAAGTAACATCTTCCTGAAATTTACATCTAACCTATACACATTATTTTTAGTTTTCATATAAGACCATTCATTCAAGAATAAATTACTTTCCTTTTTATCATTAAGATTTCATAACGATATGTTAGCGTAAATAGAGTATATGAGTAGCAAATTTCAACTTGTAATAAAAAATACTACCAAATCAAGTATTTGAGAAATTTTTGCGCTGTTTATATCTACTTATTTCACCGGTGCGGAAAGACTTTTATCGCGTGGTGTTAAAAGAAAAATTCATTTTACTATAAAAACATTCGCATATTCGAATGCAACGTTGTGTGTCTTTTGTGTCACTATTATTAAGGTGTTCTTTTAATATACTTTTAAGTTCGTCAATAGGTATGGATGTGAATAAGCTAAGAAATCCAAAAAATATAAAGAAGTTCATTTTTACAATTCTCAATTTTTCGTTGTTTCTAGTTAATTTTCTAATGAATATTACGCAATTCAAACGGAGACATTCCGATTAATGTTCACTTTCATCGCATCACAAGAAGAGAACCGTAATGCCGAAAGCGATTTATGTTGATTGCTTAGTCAGTTTGTTGTTGCATGCAAGTGAAAATTGAGAGATATAATAAACGCTGTTTCAAGGTCGACCGTAATGAATATAATTAAAATTAATTAGAAGAAATCACAAAGTCAAAGCAATAGTCACATACAACAACACCTTCTAATTTATAATAAAAAAGCCGTCACTCATCGGATGATTTATAGCCCAAGACGTTATTAAAACAAGCAGGTGGCTTGATGAGTTCGTATTTAAATCGGTTTTCTCGACCGCGAACGTTCATCCTTATAGTAATAACGTATATAAGTAAATGCACTACGAACCGAAGAGAAGATATTCTCGGTTGACTGGCCGTTTTAATATATTAACGCATACATTCTACAACAACAAAAAATTAGATGCCGTTTGGTTTATTACAAGAAGGGTAAAGTAAATGTAGCAGGATTGTTATTTCAATGTGATAATCATAATAATTAACAGCTGAAGGGATTGTTTTTGTTATTGCAAGAATCCATAAATATAACTAAATTGAATTCGTTTTGTCGAGACCTATAATTTCAACACATTCACCTTGTGGCTTGGTGTGGCACACAATAATTTTGAATTTTCACCAACCTAAGGTACTATTTTAAAAAAATCGATTTTGAGAAACTCTACAGTGATTTTCTTTTGACCGATTGGTCGTTAGCTGATGGCTTTATATGCATGACCCTGTGTAGTGAACTATTTTATGAAAAACTATATTTCATTAATACAGTTTCCGTTCCGTCTTGTGAGACTGCACCAAGACTATTAAGAATCACTATAATCTGAAGCAGCATTACAATAAAAAATGGTTAAAAGTGAATTTAAAAGAGTCCTTTCAGTTCGTTACAAGTGCATATTACATGAAGGCTAGTTTCCACCTGTTTTTCATATCTCCTACATTAGAGCTCGCTAACCAAATCCATGCTCTACAAATGCTCCTTTAAACGACAATGTCCGATTATTAAGCCGGTAATTATTTTAATTTACTTTTTGTTACTACGAATTAGATTTGCTGAAAACCTTCCATCCAGCTCCCTTAGTGGTGTTTTGGTATGGAGTTGACCTTGCGTTAACCTCCATTTATTTTTATGTTCTTTTTCTAGCCATAACCAGATCTACCTTTCAGGGGAATCCTTAGCGATTCCACATACAGGATCTGATCCTATGAAGTTCCTAATAGTACCTTCTTTGGCCAGTTCGTCGGCTATCTCATTGCCTTTAATTCCCTCATGTCCTAGCACCCATATCAGCGACCAAGTATCGTCTTGTGCCAGTTTATTGAGGATCTGTTAGCAATATTTCACTAGTTTAGACCTGGTAGATGGATTCATAACGGATTTAACAGCCGTCTAACTACCAGTCATATGTTGATTTTTTTGTTTGCGCAGCCGGCTTCCCGAATTTTTTCGGCGCAGGTTGCGACTGCAAACAATTCGGCATGGAAAGCCGTTGTATATTTTCCCAGACATATCGATATCTTACTTCTGGGGCACATTCCGCATATACATGCACCTGTAGCCTGATTGGATTGTAATTAATCCGTGCATCAGGCGTCGGCACCACAATTGCTCGCATAATCTCAGGTGCCATACTGTCCACCGGCATTTGAAATATCGGCTCTTCCAGTTTAGTTTCTGTGATATCTATATGCCCCCCTACAACCTTATTAGGACAGCATACATCATTGGCCTTCAGCCTCAGGATGGCAGTTATGGCCTTCGCATATACAAATAGTTCTAGATTCGGAACGTATGAATGACTGTGGTACCTGGCCTTCGCTTTTACAAATAGTTCTAGTGGAGGGAGACCCACGATGGCCTCCATGGAGGCGGTTCCCGTGTTGTTCATAGCTCCCGTGATTCCCAACAGAGCCTGTAGCTGGAGAGTTGTGAGGAGCCCCACCACTTCCTCTACCAGACAACTGCTCCATAGGTAATCGTTGGTCTTACAACTGCTGTGTACAACCACTGTACCACATTTGGTTTTAGTCCCAAGGTCTTGCCAACAGCACTTCTGCATCTCCAGAAGAACTGCGCCAATCTGCCTGCCACTTTGACCAGGTGTCTGTTCCAATTCAGTTTCACATCAAGTGTCATGCCTAGATACTTCACTTCATTAGTTAGTTCTAACGCCTGTCCAAACAGCCTTATGCTACCCATATCATTTAGTTATCTCATATTGGTAGAGGCTACCAACTTGTTTTTTGCGGATTGACAGTTAATCCCTCCTCAAGAAACCATCTTTCCACAATTCGCAGAACACTTCGCATGATGCTCGCCACTGTCCCCGAGAATTTCCCCTGGGACACAATGACAATGTCATCGGCGAACCCTTGTGTCAATATTCGCTGGTCATTTAATGGCCTGATGAGATTATCCACTACTTGACTCCATAATAGAGGTGACAATACGCCTCCTTGAGGACACCCTTTCGTTGTCCTCATGGAGATCGTTTTGTTTTGCATTTGGGCATGAACTATTCTGCTACGCAGCATGTTATAGACCCAGTTGCATGTGGTGCTCTTTATTTTTGGATCTCTTAAAGATCGAATAAAGGAAGACGTCAAGGTGTTATCGAAGGCTCCCTCTATGTCTAAGAATACTGCAATTGCAATTTCTTTGTGACTCCTTTCGAACCCTCTCATCAGCCTCACCCGATTTTCCCATCTGGTATGCCCATTGCAGTGGGTGTAGAGGAGATCTGTCCAGAGTTTCTTCTTTAATATTTAAATATATCATTTTTTCCATAGTCTTCAACATAAAAGAGGTAAGACTAATTGGTCTAAATTATTTGGGGTGGGTATATGTTCTTTTCTGGGTTTTGAAATAAACAATATAATCCATGGCATGACTAGACCTGAATATCTCCAATAGAGGACCCATAATTTCCCCAATTCCTTCTTGAAGGAGCTTTGGAAACACTCTTTCTGGTCCTGCGGATTTATATAGTTCAAACGACCCTATCGTCTATCTAGTTAAATGGGGCTTGAAGATCTCGTTTGATATTTTCCAATCATTCCTAGTCGCCCTTTAAGAGGTGACCAAGTTGATTGGTATCACAATCATCCATACGTTTCGAACCTGGAAAATGTATCCACCGAAGATACTCTAAAGTCTCTTCCACGGTACTGGTATACCTCCGATTTTTGTACAGATCTAATTGCGTTGGAAGGATCTTTTTTGAGAATTCTGTTGTATTGAAACGCATGGTCGACCCGAACCAATTTTTATACTCAAGACGTCTTCTTCTCTATCTCCCAATAGATTCTACACAGGCTTTCTAATATTGAATATCGAGATCTAGCATGATATGAAATTTCACGTGCGGGTACATCGAGCAGCGACCTCCACGTGGGACTGGTGAATTAAAGATATGAAAATATCTTTGAATTTCTCAATATTCCCATATCTTCAACTAGCGAACCCCTGCTTAATAAAAATCGTTAAATAGTCATTGAAATACTATTTTGACTGATCAAATAAATGTGCTTTCAAATACTATTTACAGAATCAAACAAAAAAGGTCTTTACTTGAGCGGCATAGCAATCCATGCTGGGTTTTTGCTAGTTATAAACCGGGTTAGTTAAAAGTATGGAGACGGCGATTTATTGTCGTTAATATTCATTTTAGAGAATTATGTTCAATATAAAAGTTTGTTAAGATATTTTGATCTACATTTGAGATTATTTGAATTTTGTTTCTTCAATTGTTTTTTTAAGATACGTCTGTTCGGGCATTTTTTTTTAAATGGGAACTGGTAAATTTTGCTCTTCCATTCGATAGAGGTTTTTTTCTCTTTATAATAATTTTTTTTTTTTAAATTCATTTTAACAACTTTTTTACAAGAAAAATTAAACAAATTAATAACAAAGTAAATTAAAGTAAGTGTTCAAATTGTCGTCCATTAGTAATTTGACAATGACCCAATCGATTTACAAAACCCCGAACGGTGTTCTGTAAAAAATCTCGGGGAATTTCTTGTATCGTTCTGGTAATTCGGATTTGTAAATCTTCGACGTTATCGGGCTTATCTTTGTAAACTTTGTTCTTTACGTATCCCCAAAGAAAAAAATCTAAAGGACTTAAATCTGCCGAACGGGCTGGCCATTCAATGGTTCCTCGCCTTCCAATCCATCTGTGGGGAAAAACGTTGTCCAGATATTGACGAACATTTACACCATAATGTGGTGGGGCGCCATCTTGCTGAAACCAGATACTGTCATTGGGCAGGTGTTCATTGTTTTCATGAGGATAGAGCGTAGCACAAGCAGGTATTATTTCATTTTGCAATAACTGCAAATACAGAGCCGAAGTTAAATTGCCATTGATGAAAAAGGGACCGATAATATGACCGCCTAGAATGCCAACCCAAACATTAACCTTTTGGGGGTACTGCGTATGGAGCTTCAAAAACCAAGAGGGATTTTCCGATGACCAGTATCTGCAGTTATGTCTGTTTACTTCAACGGTAAGGCAAAAAGTAGCTTCGTCTGAGAAAAGAATATTGTTGACAAAATTTTCATTATTATTGCAAATATTTAACATTTCTTCAGAAAATTGTAATCTCCTATCAAAATCATCTTCCGTTAACTCGTGTACAAGGTGTACCTTATAAGGTTTATACTTTTCACTTTTTAAAAATGACAAGATCGATGACTGTGAAATATTGAAATTGGCCGCTAATTGATTGGTTGATCAATGGGGATATTCAGATACAGCCAATAAAATATCCAGTTTGTTATCATGGCTTTTTGCTGTTCTAAGTCTACCACTCCTTGGCAAATCTTTAACGCTACCCGTTTGTTCAAAGCGTCTTAAAGTTTTACCAACAACGGATTTAGAAATTGGATTTTTATTTGGATGCGTATCATTAAATAAATTACTAACGTCTTGTAAACTTCTGCGTCTATCTCCATAACCTAACATCATAAGTATTTCAATTCGTTCATGTTCACTTAAACTCGCCATTGTTAATATTAACAGCAACAAATTGCACGAATGAATTATTTCTGTCGAAGATTTGACGTACACAATGACCACTGATAAAATTATGTCGCTCAAGTTTGTTTATCGCTACGCTTCTGTCTATCTGCGATGTACCGAACATCTGTTAAACACATGAACCGGCTTTTTCTTATAAAAATGTTATTAAAATGAATTTTAAAAAAACAAAAATATTTTTGTAAAGAGAAAAAAAATCTCTATCGAATGGTAGAGTAAAATTTACTAGTTCCCATTTAAAAAAAATGCGCGGACAGGCGTAATTAAAAAACAATTGAAGAAAAAAAAAATTCAAATATTCTCAAATGTAGATCAAAATATCCTAACAAACTTTTATATTGAACATAATTCCCTAAAATGAATATTAACGACAATAAATCGCCGTCTCCATACTTTTAACTAATCCTGTATATTAGTTGTTTCCAATGGACTAATAATTATGAAATATATGTTTTGATAAACAGCTAGGTGACCGGATATTTATGTGAGCAACTGTATATTCGAATTGATTCATATTTTATTAATGAAACGAAATACAAATTTACAAATTCGTATCTGATTTATTATTTTAATTTTTGCACTTCGAACTAACACACCGACTGGCTTCTGGTACAATTTGTGTGGCCGACTCATCAATCACGCATTATAATACTGGCATTGAATTATTTAATTTTATTAAATTCCTCAACATCCAGCGTAATTATAAATTATAAAAGATAAAAATTGATCGCTTTCATTAATCGCTCGATTTGTTTACATACACTCTCACAACCATAATTTCTCTATAGAGATCATTCGGACAATCCGAGTATTATTCATTAGTTCACTCCCGGCGCGTCGCTTCACTGCTCTCGCCGCTGCAGCATCATAAAGGAACGTGACATGCTATTTTGAATTATTTGTTTACAAGCTGGCCATAGAACCTATCAACTCTACGCACCGAAATGTCAACAACCTCGTAAAACAACCAACTATAATATATACTCTGGAGGAATATATAAACGATAGATGACTTTATTATTTTATTTGCTCTCTGTGTATTTGTGTGAGTGTGCCGTTTCTGTAGGAATTGCATCTCGACGATAGCACAAAATCCTTTCCACATCGTCGATTTGTTCGTCTTCGTCTTTCCCGTCTTCCTTCGTTTTCTTCTCTCCAACCGTTGTGATTGAGTAATTATTAAATACGTCTCAATCACGGTGCGGTACATCTCGCATCTTGGTTAGAGGAGGAAGAACACGAAGATCAAGAGAGAACCAGCTTGTGCGGTGGTAGGTAGAAGTAGATATACACAGCGGTTGATAATACATACGCCGGTAAAACGGTGCGCGTTATTATGCGAGCGGTAGTATTCAATTTAAGATTTTTGTGATCAAAATTATAATTCCTGTTTTACGTGGGATTAGTTTCAATTATAAATATGGAAATGGAACTTTGATAGTGCAAAACATTTGTTGAAATTAAAATGCCCGTCAATAAATAATATGATTAGATTCAACACCATGAGATCTACTAAAATATCGAAGGTCTTTTAAATTATAAAGACACGTTTGGTATTTACTGTACATGTATCAAATCATGTACAGTAAATACCAAACATGTCTTCATAATTTAAAAGACCTTGTCTTGATACGATTGCCACAGAATTCTAGTATTACATCTACATGGGTTGTTGTACAATACTAACTAACTAGGCTACAATGCCTACTAGGCTACAATATCTATTAACAATACCTAGTAACTAAGGCTCGATTCCTTTTTTTCGTTGATAAAATTTTTTGTGGAAGTAGTATGCAGTCTAACGTTCATTATGTAGTACACTGGCTAAGATTCCTTGCTTCATAGAATGCATCTACATAACATAAATTAACGTTACTAAACAAGATACAAGCAAGTCTACATAGGTATGAGAGATAAATTTATTGAGAATAAGAAAATCTAGTAGACTATGTAAAATAATCATTCAGTGTTTATTTAGAGCAGCGATGCACATACCACGGCCCGCGGGCCGCATGCGGCCCACTATTGATATTTATGCGGCCCGCCAACGAATTTTAAAAATTGTTCGAAAAACTACAAAAATAGGTAAAAATCCATTCAAATCAATATTTCTCAACTTTTTATTTTATTCTAACTTTTGTAATTGTTAGTAATATATGTATCTTTAAGTACCTACTACTTTCTTGTTCAGGTTACTACGTAGGACAGGTATGCTCCTCGTCGTTCCAAGCATATTGTTACGAGACTAGAAATCTGTCGAACCAACTAGATTACTCGAAGATTCGCGAAACACGTCGGTATTATCCCCGAACAATGTGGTAGGTTCTCGATGTTAGGTAACTCGTATAAATACAACGCATCGCCCGCTATCGGGGCAGTTAAGTTTTAACTACGGACAAGCGAACGTTATATTGTTTGAATTGTAATCTGTGAAGAATAAATATTTCGTCGTTCGAACTTGGCATCTACCTACGTAACAATATAATATCAATTTTGATTTGGATAAATCAGGCCCCAGTAAAAAAACGTAGTCGTAAGTTTGAACATGAAAATCGACAGTTTCAAGATATTTGGACCGAAAAATACTTTTTTATTTCAAGGCATAACAAAAGTGTCTGTTTAATATGCAAGAGTAGTGTTTCTATTCCGAAGGAATATAATGTGAAAAGGCATTATGAAACCCAGCATCATACTTTTACCAAATTAACCGGCGAAAATCGAACGCAAAAAATTTCCATTTTACAAAGGGAACTAATAGGCCAGCAAGCTATGTTTACAAAACCAATTCAAGATGCTGAAACAGCTACTGAAGTTAGCTCTGAAATATCTCGAATAATAGCGAAAACTTGTCGGCCTTTTAAAGATGGTGAATCTGTTAAGCAGTGTTTAGATATCGCCGCAAAAAAAATGTGTCCGAAAGATGCAAAGAGGTTTGAGAAAATTCAACTAAATCGGATGACTGTTCAAAGAAGACTTACCACAATAGCAGCTAATATAGAAGAGCAATTAGCTACGAAATCGAAAAGTTTTGAGTATTTTTCTATAGCACTCGACGAATCTATAGATACAAGTTCCACTGCTCAACTCTTAATATTTTTACGAGGTGTAACGCAAAATTTTGAAGTAAGTGAAGAACTGATTGGTATGAGTTCTTTGACAAGTCAAACCAAGGGGAGTGACATGCTCAAAGCTCTTCTGGAAAAATGTTCTATAATGGATTTGGATTTAACAAAATTATCTGGAATTACGACTGACGGAGCACCTTCTATGGCTGGAAGTAAATCCGGGATAATAACTATGTTAAAAGAGTATTTACAAACTAAAAACATAGATACCAAGGAATTAATGCAGTTTCATTGCATTATACATCAAGAGGCCCTCTGTTCAAAATTATTGGGATTTGAAAATGTGATGAAAGTTGTAGTACCTACTGTAAACTTTATAAAATCACGAGGTCTCAATCACCGACAATTCACACAATTTCTCGAGGATATTGAAAGTGAATATGGTGATCTCCTGTTTTACACTAAAGTAAGGTGACTAAGTCGTCGGTTGTCACTAGAGCGGTTTCTTAACTTGATTGAAGAAATCAAAATATTTCTGGTGGAAAAGAAAAAGGACGTCTCCGAACTCGACAACCCTGATTGGCTGTGTGACTTAGCGTTTCTTGTAGACATCACAAATCACTTGAATGTCTTAAATACGCGACTCCAAGGCAAAGATCAATTGATTTCGCAGTTATACTCTCATGTTTCGTCCTTTCAATGCAAATTGAGTCTTTTCAGGACACAAATAATTTCAGCCAATTACAGCAATTTTCCGAACTACATAAAAATTATGGAGAAATTCAAAAAACCTCATGTCAATTTCGCTTATGTTGAAAAAATTGATATTTTAATACAAGCTTTTCATGATCGTTTTCTAGACTTCAAAAAAGTTAAAAATTTATTAGACATTTTCAGCAATCCTTTCAACATTTCAACCGAAAATGCACCGGAATCAATACAGCTGCATTTGAGTCTGACTAAATAATATTTCAACATGTGACATGACGAAATGAAATATTTTCAACCAGTAGAGAAATTCCGGGCAATTCAAATGCTTCAATAAACCAATTGCTTCACTAATACTAACTGAATCCATCCCATCTTCGTCAATAATTATTGACGAAGATGGGATGGATTCAGTTAGTATTAGTGAAGCAAATTATAATTTTATCTAAACATTCTTTGATTAGTTTATTGTTATCAGACCTATAACTCGGTGAATCAATACCAGCAACAATAGTCTCATCGACATACCTAGTTTGTGGATTTTAGGTAAGCAATATAACCTAGGCACTAACGGATTTGCACATTGTAATTTATAAAGGTTGGAATTAGTTATTAAGTTTGGACAATTTTTTAACGCGGCTTTAGTTTTACTTATCATTTTGGGTAATGGGTTCTTATTCAGTTCTACATAAGGCCCTTCAGAAATTAAATTATTAACTCTATCAGAATAATCGATTTTGTCCCAAATGACTAACTTATTTCCTTTATCTGCTTTTAAATATTAACAATCTTTGAATCTGAGAGTTTTAATAGTGTTCCAGTCTTTCTTACTTGAATTCATGGAATTCATCGAATTCATGGAATTCATCGAATTCATGGAATTAATTTTAAATTCGTTTCATTACAATATTTGCCATTAAAATATTCTGACTCAACATCAATTTCCAAATTTATATTTCAACATAATTTAAGGATTAGTTTCATAATTGGATTCTTAATGTATGTTAAATTACGGCTTTTATAATATTTTTAAACGGTTTTTCTATAGAATTTACAAATAATGGGTTAATGCTCTTGCATGAATAGGTGGGGTTTACCAAAATGTAGGTAATTTTTGTAGCATTTAAGATTGAAGAATTTAGTGTTAAACTAGAAGACGTTCAGAACAATCCTTCTGTGAGTGTTTTTGTGCGTTCAAGTGTTACACTGTTTTTTCTACTGAAGATGACAACGTGGCGGTAGAAATACGTATTTAGAAAAATTAAATTCTATTGTGGTAAGGGTTTTTTAATTTTATTTTATTCAAATATTATTGTTATTAATAATAGTTTAGTTTAATTACTTAAGCTTGCTTATTTAAGCTCTTCTGTACTTTAACATGTTTACGCAAAATAAGTATATTTTATGACTTTTAATCTTAAATTCCTACGGAATTTTTATTTGTTTCCTTGTCAGCCTTAAGAACTCGCTTTGTTTTGGTTGTTGCGACATAAAACTTCCAACTCATGATAATAAGAAAATATTTTAACAATAAATCCGACAGCATCGTAGTGTTTTCCCTATCGTCCACTTTGCAATTAAGTCCGGTTCTTTATAATTGATTTTATCTTAGGTTAGAGTTGTTATACACTCGAGTCCATCTTTCTTTCCAAAAGATAACTTCCAGAAATATTTACGACATGTCTAATTGTCGGCGTAAATATAACTTCATCCGGGGTATGTCAGACGGTGACTGTTTTTTTTTCTTTATTATTCCTCTTTTGTTACCTGCCCTGACGAGGGCACAATAGACCAAACTCGGACTCTCCATCCAGTCCAAACATTCGCTTTTTCCAGTCGGTTTCTCTATGCATAATTCATAGTTGACAAGCTCGAGTGGATTATTTAAGGAATCTTATTATTCGGAATATAATGGGAATTTTTTTCTCAGCAGAACTTTTCATCAATTTTTAATCACCTCGTTGTGACTGTGCTGAATTTCGTTTTTGTAAATACTCCGTACGTATAATAAGTAGTTTACTTTTTTTTCATACAGTTTTGATGTTGAAAATTGACCGTCAACAATGTAATACTTTATACCTTGTCAAGTAACGTGATAAAGTTAATTGATGTTATATAGACGTATTCCAGGAAGAAAGAAATCTTTTGGGCAATGTACTCGGTAATAGAACGTTGGAGTGTATTTTACTCCCACAAAAAAAGCTGATAAACAGAAAAAAAAACAAGGAATCGAGCGTAATTTAGTAGCTATCTATTATATAAAACCCATGTAATGCAATATTATAATTTTGTGGCAATCCTATCAAGAGTATCAAATTATGTGAAAAAAAAGTCTCAAATGTGTCTTCATAATTTGATAGACCCTCGATATTTTTGTAGATTTCATGAAATTAAATCTAAACATGTCAATTATTGATTGAACTCGGATTATATGCGTGTAAAAACAGCAACACTTTGAGAATTTTTTACAAAAATATCTACAAAATATTAACAAATATCCTCAAATATAGAAAAACATGCATCAATATGATAATTTTTTGTAACATTCTAAAAAAAAGCAAATTTAAGGTCTGTTACATTACATAATATTTACACTATTAACAATATGTTTACAAAAACTTAAAATATCCTTAGACATTATAAATATTATTCAGTAGCTATTAATAATATCTAACAATAGGTACAGTTATAGTAAGTAAAACTTTGAGGATCTAAAACACAAAATCTGTACAATATATTTAGGCTTGGCCATAACTTTTTTATGAATGAAATGTTACTATTGACGACCGGATTCAAGTTACATAGAAAAGAGCGGTTGGTCCACAGTGTTTATAAGAATATACCATACAAATGTTATAAAATAAACAACATTAAGTGTAATGATCTATGTTCATCGATTCGGGATTGATGTCAAAAACAGACCTTCAATCACCGAATTTTTTATTGGTTTAGCGACCTTTAATGAAATTCAATATTTTCCTCTACGACGTTTCGACTCTTTTTATTATTGAGTCTTTTTCAAGTGACGACTTATTCCGTTTTAAAGCAACATGTGTATATGTGTGGTTGGGCTTTATCCGAGGCAACTTTCTAGGGTCGAACCGCGTTTCTCGGAAGGTTTTGTGCAACTTAAAAATTAAAGGTCGCTAAACCAATAAAAAAGTCTATTATTTTAATATTAAGACACGGCCAATAAAATAAATAAGAAATTTAATTCTTATAAACACTAAATATATATATATATAGATATATGATAATTTTGATGTTCTCGCGGTTGTATGATGAAATGATGGTTTCTCGGGTTCTTGGCCGCGTGTGAGATGTGTCCTTAGAAGGATTGTTGTCTCGACGTTTCGACGGGATCGCACTCGTCATTTTCTAGAGTTGTTCTTTCACTTGAACAGTTACTCTTCAGCGTCAAGTGAAAGAACAACTCTAGAAAATGACGAGTGCGATCCCGTCGAAACGTCGAGACAACAATCCTTCTAAGGACACATCTCACACGCGGCCAAGAACCCGAGAAACCATCATTTCATATATATATATATATATATATATATAGTTTTGTATTTTATATTCCTTGATAAAGGCATCATTTGCCGAAACATGTAGGGTTGTTTTAAATATATAGATTTTGAAGTAAAACTAGACCTTAAATCGCCAACAAATTGAATTTACCATAACATACAAAGGTCACGAAATAATTATCTTTATATATATATATATATAAGTTAAGAAATAGTATACACATATATATATATATATATATATATATATATATATATATATATATATATATATATATATATATATATATATGTGTGTGTGTATACTATTTCTTAACCGTTAATTTAATATATCATTTGATAAATTCTTGGAGTTTCGACTTTATATTAAATATTTTTAAATTAGTATGTTATTTCCCGAAGTAATGTGAATGTAAACATGGCTGGCTACAATTACGACGCCAATTATTCAAAATTTTAATTTGAAAAAATTTCGTCCTAGGTGGGACTTGAACCCACGTCCACGGTTTCCTGGACCATCCCTCTACCAACTGAGCTACGAGGACTTGGTTTGAAAATTTAATATAAAGCCGAAACTCCAAGAATTTATCAAATGATATATATATATGGTAAATTCAATTTGTTGGCGATTTAAGGTCTGGCTTTACTTCAAAATATATATATATATATATTTAAAACAATCCTACATGTTTCGGCAAATGATGCCTTTTTCAAGGAATATAAAATATAAAATAATATATAAATTTTATATTTTATATTCCTTGAAAAAGGCATCATTTGCCGAAACATGTAGGATTGTTTTAAA
The DNA here is from genome assembly GCA_935421215.2 of Melolontha melolontha. Taxonomy (NCBI): domain Eukaryota; kingdom Metazoa; phylum Arthropoda; class Insecta; order Coleoptera; family Scarabaeidae; genus Melolontha; species Melolontha melolontha. Next base: position 21,643,281 of record OW285235.1, read on the forward strand.
TACATATATATTCAAGTAAAACCAGACCATAAATCGCAAACAAATTGAATTTACCATAACATACAAAGGTCACGAAATAATTATCTATATATATATATATATATATATATATATATAGATATATATATATATATATATATATATATATATAGATATATATATATATATATATATATATATATATCAATTGATAAATTCTTGGAGTTTTTCGACTTTTATATGAAATATTTACAAATATCTAATTAGTATGTAAGTGCAAAGTAGGTGAGGATGTAAACATTGCTGTATACAAATTACAAAGCAAATCATACGAATTTTTTTTTAATTGGAAAATATTGTCTGCGTTGGGGCTTGAACCCAAGTCTACGGTTTCCCGGACCGTTGCTTTACTACTTAAGCACGGCAAACCGTAGACTTGGATTCAAATCCCAACGTAGACAATATTTTTCAATTAAAAAAAAAATTCGTATGATTTGCTTTGTAATTTGTAGATAGCAATGTTTACATCCTCATCTACTTTGCAATTACATACCAATTTGATATTTGTAAATACATATTTCATATAAAAGCCGAAAAAATATTATTTCTTGACCTTTGTACAATATAATTGATTTAGATATTCGGCGAATGAAGGTCTGTTCTACATTGATATGTATATATTTAAAATAAGCTTTTACATATTTCCTTTATCAAAGAATTATAAGTGACAGATATTAATGTTAAAGTTATATAAGTGATGTAGTCATGGTGAGAGATACAAATTCATAAATACATTCAATTCAATTAATAATAATTTATGACATAACAAAAGTTTGATATCAATTATAAAGAGCTTATTTTAAATATATACATTTTTATGTAAAACAGACCTTCAATCGCCGAATATCTAAATCAACTATATTGGGCAAAGGTCATGAAATAATTATCTTTATACTTAGTACAAGGCGTGAAGTGCTAATAAAATGGAACAATTACATCATGAAGTATACAATTACAAAAATGGAGAAGATCATAAAGTCATCAAAGAATACATCAAAATCAGAAAGAAATCGCTAAGATGCAGATTGTTACAAATAATACACACCTACATTTATAAAAATGAGAAAACTAGATAGATTTCATGTCACAATTTCAAAACTAAAAACTAAATTTCAAAAGATTATGAATTCCTGTTACCTACAAATTTTAAACATCACAATATCCCAAACCATTTGTGACATCAATTCATTCAATAAAATCATTTCAAACTTGAGAAATATTATCATAGAGAAATTATCTCCTCATATTTTAAACAGCTTCGAAAAAATAGAATCTAAAATTTACAATAATCCTTTCCTAACAAACAAAAATAAATTAAAAACAAAGTAGAGAAACTAATAAAGAACCAACACTTAGAGATAAATTACAAAATTAACAATAACTGGATTATCAATTTAACCAATATAAATACATATTCCAGATAATGTTAAATACATACTTAGCCTAGGACTCAAATTTAATATGCCACCAAATAAAATACCCATTAATCACTATATAGCATTGAAACTGGAACACAAAATTTTTTTTTCAAATTGCACGGTATATATTTTTTGCATTATTGGATAGAGATATTTTTTCTGAATCCATTGATGTACAATACATCTATTTTAATTATAAATTCAGAAGAGAAAAAAATAATTAAAATATTTTCCGAACATTCTCTTAAAGTCACTTGTAAGAAATTTTACGAGAATTGCGTGTGAAATGAGATTTTAATTATTATTAATTCTCATGTGCATTAAGTTCAACATAATCCATTGTTAATAAAACGAGTTATTGTACAGTTATTGGTTTTATTTAACTGCTTCAACTTATTAAATATGATTTACTAGGATTTCCGGCATTCAAACAACCAAATAACAAATTAGAGCAATATATCGACCGCAAAAGTCTGTTGTTTCATGCACTTAAAAATAAATTATGTAGTCATCTATCAATGTGCAAATCTTGGTAATTATTCCAGTATATATTTAATCGACAAAATTCTGACTTTAGAAACTATAACATTTGACAGCATATTTATTTTTTATTTGTATAGTTTTTAAATCCATTTACGTATTTATTAGTTTATACCTAACCATAATACCCATGTACCCTTCTTACAGTCACTTTATCTCTTTTATTACGGTTTTGTATTGTTAAGTTGTGGACACAACTGTACTGATATAAGTCATATAAGTAATGTAAAATATTGTATTTTTGGAAGAAGCTTTGTCATTTATTTTATAGGCTATAAAATGTCGCAAAGTGTCTTACCAGTTTTCCCAGAACATTTAGAAATATGGAATTCCTCTAAGCCAGTTATTTTTGAATTGTTATTTTTCTAATTTCTAATTTTAAGAAAATTTGCAAAATATGCTGTTTTAATTGCCTTATTTTATTCAAAAAACATTATAAATAAGCTCAGGAAAATTATAATGTCTAACAACAAATATGCATTTTTATATAATTCCGATCTTTATTGATGAGTTTTTCGTTTTCAAGAAATGATGTGGACTATCGAAGTTTCATGTCCATATTTATAATTAAAACGCCTTACGTGAAACAAACACTTACGTAGCACGTCTTATTGGCTCAAGCACTATCATCCATTTTTCAATAATATTACACATTTTAAAACTTTAAATTGTGTAATTGTCAGAATTAATTTTTGACTGAGGTTTCTAGTTGCATTATCCAAATCATAGTAGCCGTGAGTGCGTATGTTGAGGTACGTCCAGAGTGCACGCGAAAAAACGATATCAGAGTTGCGAGAAACTCGCGCTAACAAATAAATAAATATAATAAATTGTGTTTTCTAGTAATTTCGTAATCCAGTATGTAATAAATATGATTGAAAATCATATAAAATATGCAATTGTTTAAAACGTACTACAATCTAATAGGAAATGGACTAAATATGTCGTCGATACGAACGTTCATGTTTGTCATGATCACAAAGCGCTGTAGTAGAATAACAGATTAGTGTAATAAAAATTTTATTGCACTAGTGTAATAAAGAACCAGTTTTTTTACTAAATATAAATCAATATAGTTTTGCTTTTGCATGAACGTAGAAAAACAATAAATAAGACGATAACTAGCTACAATAAAACAACAAAAACGCTAGCTAAATGTATAAAATTTATTTATATGTCCATACAACACATAAAATTAATTGTAACTCTTAGTAACGCGTCAGCTCTATCGCTTGGGTAAAAATTGGCATAAGACCTTGACGATATTCGAGGCACATGAAAAGCTATACAGTTTAATATCTCAGGTGAATCAATTCGACCGTCAATTAATCTGCATCTCGTAACGAGAAGTTGTTAACGATGAATGATTATTAATGATTAATCAAGTAGTTGTTTGGGCTATATCCATCGTTTGTAGGATTTTAATAATCCGACGTTTCGGCAGTCAATCAATGCCGTCTTAGGATTATTCTAATCCTACAAACGACATATTTCCATCGTCTATAGGTTTTGAATAATCCGACGTTTCGGCAGTCAATCCGTCTTCGGGGTAGCCCTGAGAAGGGCCAGTTGTTGCCAAACTCATGTCTGAGATATATGTATTTTTTTTAATATTGCATAATGTACTGGTGTGATTCGAACCAGGGCTGAAATTTGAACCTTTGAACTAAATCAAGTACACTAATCACTACGCTATTTGTGGGATTATTCAAATTCCACAAACGATAGAAATAGCCCAAATGACTACTCAATTAATCAATCAATCGCCAACAACTTCTTGCTACCAAGGATTTAAGAACAATTACATCCTGAAATTAACTCGTTGACCACATAATAAAGCCCAGCATCCTAGTATTACGCTTCGCATATATAAGAATATTTTAATTTATTTTTAAATAATATTTATTCTGAAAATATCTCGCATTTTATATATCGCATATTAATTAACCTGTATATTCGTTTGCAAAGAGAAAGTATTTCTTTTGTTACATCCCTAACCGGGAGACCCTCGAAATATACTTGCTTATAATCATAACGTTCACTTTGGAATTTCTATATACATTTTGATGTTAACTTAAGTTGTTTAATTTAATTATGTACATCTTCTTTTATATGTTGTATTTCGTATCATTTGTAAGCTTGTTTCACAAGGGATATTTCAATAATATTTATATCAATATCGATCTCCTCTTAATTGAGCAATAAACAACAGACCTTTTTCTATACCAGTGTTACTTCGACAAAAATTCTCGGTCTTCTCTTTAGAACCATCGTAAGTAAAACATCTTACCCGCCGTACTGGTTAAGTACTCTGGTAATCTGTATTGTTAAATATACAGTGTGGTCATAAAGTTTGGAACCAAGCTTATAACCGCATTATTTTACATTTTTAGGAAAAACGCTCGGACAGGTAAATTTTCTTTTTCAAAACGCCATCTTTTGACATACAATTTTTTTTCTATGACGTCATTGGTTATCGAGTGATGACGTTATCAACACTTTCTTTAAATGGCAACAATATTTTTTTTTTCTCGTTTTTGGTAGATCTTTATATCCACCAAATAGTGATATAAAACAATTGGTATGTTGTATCACAATTTTTTTGAAAAAATGATATAAATTTAGAAAAAAAAACGAAAATTTTATTTTTGTACAAAATTAAAATTAAATTAAAAAAAAATCTGAACTTAAATTTATTGTAACAGTTAACGTAAATTTTCAAAATGGACCCCACAAACCAACTGACACTGTCCCAGCCGAGTGTAAACACTTCGTATACTCGCCTCAATTATGTCTGGGGATATTTGTGTAAGTTCTACGCGAATTCGTTCTTTTAAATCTTCTAAATTGTTCGGTTTGTTAAAATACACTTTTGATTTCAAATAACCCCCAAAAAAAAAATCTAACGGAGTCAGGTCAGGAGAACGAGGTGGCCATTCTATGGCGCCTCTCCGTCCAATCCATTTATTGGGAAATATTTCGTTAAGATAGTGGCGAACCTCTACACCATAATGGGGAGGCGCCCCACCAAATCTTTGGATGAGGTACATCACCATCCTCGTGATTTGGGTAAATAACTGGAACCAGTTCAAGTCTTAAAAATTCTAAATATTGCACAGCAATCAAATTTCCTTCAAAAAATATGGTCCTAAAATGCGTCGTCCAATCATTCCAACCCATACGTTAACTTTTCCTCTGCGCTGAGTATGACACGCTTGAGTCCAATGCGAATTGTTCTGCGACCAATATCTGCAATTATGGCGGTGAACAGATCCATTTAGGCAGAACGTAGCTTCATCTGAGAAGACGATGTTTTCCAAGAAATTTGGATTTTGGTCACAACGTAACATTACATCTTCACAGAACTGCAGTCGACGATCTTCGTCATCCTCATGTAATTCCTGTAAAAGTTGAACTTTGTAAGGACGATAGTGTTCTTTTTTAAATAAGTTGACGACAAATGAGTGAGCCACCTGATTGGCTAACGCAAGTTGTCTGGTGGAAACATGATGCCTTTCTTCTGCTTCTAGAAGCACATTTAATTTCACATCTTCTCCTACTTGAGGTCTACCTTGCCGTGGTCGATCTTTTACGGATCCAGTTTCGGTAAACTTTCCAACTAGTTTTGTCAACGTAGACCTGGTAATTGGAGGTCTATCAGGGTGTTCATGGTTAAACAAATCGCATGCTTCAGCATGCGTTCTTTGTCTGTCTCCATACCCAACCATAATTAAAATTTCGATTCTTTCTCGCTTAGATAAATGTGCCATTTTTTATATTTGCGAAAATGAATAATTTTTACGCAATATAAAAATTTAACGTCAAAAATAGAAGTAAATAATTCAACAATGTTGTCGCCATAGAAACAATTTCAAACTAAAATTTTTGTACATAAATTGTATAAAAAGAAGCAAGAATGTCATAAGGAAATATTTTGCAAAAAAGTGCGTGTTTTTGTAAATTTTTTGCATAGTAAGATGAGTACATGTGCTTTTGACGATCCGGTTTGTTCAAGAAGAATATTTACACACACAAGACAGAAGTGTGAAAAAAAACTTACTTACATATTTCAGTAAATTTTGTAAGCTTAATTAGTTTTTGAAATCTTCAATTTTTGGGCGATAATTTTAATTAAGAAATGGTCTGCCAAATCATGTCAATTTTTTAAATAAATTAAACTTCTTTGGCCCTTTTTTGTGAAACTATTTAATGTTAAATAAGATTTTTTAATAAGTAATTGGCCGATTGGGAAGACGAATTTCTTTTGACCTGGAGCGAATAACGCAGATTACTATTGATCGCAAAGCATTTACACTCGGCTGGGACAGTGTCAGTTGGTTGGTGGGGTCCATTTTGAAAATTTACGTTAACTGTTACAATAAATTTAAGTTCAGATTTATTTTTTGTAATTTAATCTTAATTTTGTACAAAAATAAAATTTTCGTATTTTTTTCTAAATTTATATCATTTTTTCCAAAAAATTGTGATGCAACATACCAATTGTTTTATATCACTATTTGGTGGATATAAAGATCTACCAAAAACGAGAAAAAAATAATATGGTTGCCATTTAAAGAAAGTGTTGATAACATCATCACTCGAAAACCAATGACGTCATAGAAAAAAATTGTATGTCAAAAGATGGCGTTTTAAAAAATAAAATTTACCTGTCCGAGCGTTTTTCCAGAAAATGTAAAATAATGCGGTTATAAGCTTGGTTCCAAACTTTATGACCACACTGTATATTATTCTTTTTAGCTAATCCATATTAATTTAACTGATTTAATTTATTTCTTCGTCCGTCTGCCAAGCATCGCTTTCCATAGTTGTCCAAGTATATCTTCGCAGACCACGTGGTCGACCATCTTCGCAACTCAAAGGTAACTCTGTATTGTTCTATACAGAGGTTATTTTGTATTAATTCACATTTAATTTACTGCCTAATTTAACGTTCGTTTCAGTATATTTTGTGTTAATGTTTTAATTACTTATTTACCGCTCCTCGTGTATATATTACTTTTATTTAATTACTTTTAAATATATCAACCTTCAATTTCTTTTATGTAAATAATGAATACAAACTTTAAGGACAACGCTCCTGTGTTTTATTTAGTTAGTAAGTTGTAATATATTTAACCATTATCATACACGTCCTGGATCTTTGATGAAATTTCACCAGCACCACTAATTATTTTATTATAAAATGATTTTATTATTATTAGCACACACAGCAGCCGAAACCAGAAACGTGAAAGGCTCCTGTTTGTAATACTAGAAGCACCTGAGCTGATGTCCGAAAAGTGTAAGTTAAAGGCCATTTCTGAGTCGAATTTGGCCATTAATATTATATGAAGACTCGACTTTATTAACGTTACGAGTGTAGGCATTTGTTCACATTAATCTTTATATTGTTTTTACTGCACGAATTCGCAAACACATTAATATTATCCTGCAAGATATCAACATCATTCTGTAATTCGATGGATAGGCCAGCACAGAACAATTGTGATAAAATCACCAAAAAAAGGCAGAGACCCAAGAGTAGACCCCTGAGGCACACCAGATGTTGAAAAGAATTGGTAAGATTAAAAGCCGTTATTAAATATATAAATTACTCTATTCACAAAGTATGAGGCAATAAGTTCTAATGCAGATGGGGTAAAGCCAAAAGCACTTTGTTTAATAATATTTTATGGTCAATAGCATCGAAAGCTCGGGAAAAATCAGTATATACAACGTTTAGTCCAATACCTCATAATATTTTAAATCACTATCGTTAAATTCGTAACGGTAGACCGTAATGGCAAGAATTCATGTTGGTTGCTGAATATACAGGGTGTTCCGCAACTCCACCGACAAATTTATACCATATACTCTGGCGGTCATTACGATCAAAAAATATTATATGACCTATAGGTGAATTCCTCTTTGTTTCGTGGATATCGATGGAATTTAAATTTAAAAAATGAGAAAAGAAAATTGATAGATAATTATCTGTTCAAAATGAGAACCGCCATTTTTTAAACATGCAGCTATTCTTCATGTCATAGAATGTAGCCAGTTAACTGATGCCAATTCATTCTTTAGAGAATTAGTAGCTTCAACTATACGGTCAGTCAACTCTTCGCGTGTATCTGGTTTACCATTACTATACACACGAGAATTGAGGAAACCCCACAAAAAAAATCTATAGGCGACAAATCAGGTAACCGAATTGGCCCAATGTACAGAACCACCTCGTCCTATTCACCTTTCCGGTAAGTTTTCATTAAGAAACACTGTCACTTGTCTCCCATCTTGTTGAAACCACATGCTACGACGAGCTTCCAAAGGAATATCTTCCAAGGAATTCGGCAATTGCATTAAGACGTTCTTCAATAAAATGAGGCCCAATTAGATGATTATTTAACCAGACGCACCACACGTTGACGCAAAAACGATGTTGATGGTTAACTACGATTGTTTCGCGTGGGTTTTGATCGGCCCAGATATGAGAATTACGTGTGTTGTTTATACCATTCCTTGTAAATTAGGCCTCATCCGTAAAAAGTATGTGTGGAATAACCTCCAAATGATTTTGTAACTACTGGCAATACCGTATTTGATTTTATAAATCTCCAGGAAATGCTGGCCTTTTGTAAACGATAGGGATAAAGCCCATTAAGGTGCAGAATTCTCCATACATTGATTTGAGGAATTCTTGTTGTATGAGATATTCTACGAATACTGGTAGAAGGGCTTCGTTCTACTTCATTTAAAACTACTTCAGCGTTTCCAAATCGATCATTTTCTACACAACGATTTGGGAAAGATTCCGTCTCTCTTAAACAGCGAAAAACGTTTGAAAATGTTGTGTGGTGAGGAACAGTGCAATCTGGGTATCGCCTGATGTAGTCCGCAGTTGCAGCACGTCTACTTCCTTTGCAAAAACCATATAAGAAAACCATATCAGCATATTCTGCATTAGTAAACACGGCATAATGACTTAAATTAATATTACAGCACCAAAAGTCATTAAGTTGTCAATCATACGTGAGTACATCAAGGCTTACTAAATTAGAGGAATTCACCTATAGGTCATATAATATTTTTTGATCGCAATGATCGCTAGAGTATATGGTATAAATTTGTCGGTCGAGTCGCGGAACACTTTGTATATGGCCGTGTTTTAAAGAATAGTGTTGTATAAAATCTGCTCAAAAATTTAGCTCAAAAAATATACTCTTATATCGAGTTCGTGTTAGCATTACTGTGTCCCATGTTCAACACTGTTATTTCTTCACATTGAAAATGATAACTTAGTTGTCGAAATACGTATATAGGATGCTAGTATTAATGTGGGAAGGGGTTTTATATATATATATATATATATATATATATATATATATATAAAACACAAAAAATGTTTGTTTGTCCTTTATAGACTCTGAAACTATCCAACCGATGTGATCCAAACCAGTTTCATTAGAAAGGTAATACTCCAGATTAGGTTTACGGCTATATATCTTTTTGATATTTCAAGTGAGCGTGGCCCCTCCCACATAATACTCGCTGACATTCGATCGAAAAATGAAATTGCACTAGCTGTAGCATCGTCTGGAATCGCATCAACGTTACTCGATGGTGGGCGTACAGCGCATTCAGCTCTTAAGCTTCCATTAAATGTAAACCATACCGAAACACCAACATGTAACATCGGTAAAAATACTGGCATGGCTGCAATATTAAAAACAAGCTCACTTATTGTATGGGATGAATGCACTATGGCGCACAAGAAATCTCTTGAAGCTCTTGACCGTTCTCTCAAAGATTTCAGAGAAAATGACCGACCAATGGGTGGAGCTCTATTGCTTCTTGCTGGTGATTTTCGACAAACTTTGCCAGTGATTCCAAAATCAACACCAACAGATGAACTAAATGCATGTTTGAAAGCGTCATATCTTTGGAGACATGTAAAAAAACTTACATTATCGACAAATATGCGTGCGCATTTACTTCAAGATGCTGCTGCGCAAATATTCGCCAAACAGCTTTTGGATATGGGCGATGGAAAACTTCCGTATGAACCGACTACACGTGAAATATCTTTTCCGCTAAACTTTTGCCAAATGCAGTCATCAATTCAAGATGTTGTGCAGAAAGTTTTTCCCGATATTGCAAATAATTTCAAAAACCATGATTGGCTTTGCGAACGAGCAATTTTGGCTCCGAAGAATGGTGATGTCAACAAAATAAACCATCAAATTCAATTGAAGCCACCCGGTGAAGTTGTGAAGTACAAATCGATTGACACAGTTATAGATGAGGAACAAGCTGTCAACTATCCAATAGAGTTTCTTAACTCTTTGGAACCTTCTGGAATGCCACCACACATCTTAACTTTAAAAGTTGGTTCACCATTGATGCTCATTCGCAACTTAGATCCACCGAAATTGTGCAACGGAACAAGACTTGCTCTTAAAAAACTATCTCCAAATTTAATCGAAGCCACAATCATCAGCGGCAAATGTAAAGGAGAAGATGTGCTGATACCACGAATTCCAATGATTTCAACCGATTTACCCTTCGATTTCAAGCGATTACAGTTTCAAGTGGGTCTTGCTTTCGTCATAACCATCAACAAGGCTCAAGGCCAATCGCTAAGTGTTGCTGGTTTGAACTTGAAAATTTCTTTAAAAAAGGTATATAACCCCTTACCACAATTATTAGTCGTATCCTAAATACGTATTTCGACAACTAAGTTGTCATCATCAGTAGGTAAAAACTACTAATTAAAGTCACACGGGGCACAATAAAGTAAGATGAACGCTTCCGCACAACTACTATACACTGCAACCCTGTAAAGACTAAATTTACCATGCACATTTCAAACTACGAGACAAAACACTTGTCTCTTAGAAAAGGTTCTTAAACATGTGTTCAAATATCGAACAAAGGGACGGCAAAAATTCTTCTCTAAAGAAGGCGCCAACTAAAAAACGATTTTAAAGCTACGGTGACCTACTAATAAACTAAATGAAACACATTATATTTCCACAAAACACTAGTATAATTAACTGTATGAGCATTTCATGTGCAATGTACAAATTAATAGTTATTATTTAACGTGTTAATTTCGTACGCAGGTAGTGACAAAATCTATATAGGGTCCGAGTGTAAAAACATTTCCATTAACAAATGGTTAAAAAGTCGTGTATATATATATAGTAAAGGCCGAACTCTCATAGCAATTCTGAGAAAGACAAAATAAAGAAGAAGGCGTTATATGTGAAAAACCAGACAACCGGCTTGTTGTATTATATTAATTGGGAATACAATCCTCGTGAAAAGGGTCAATAAATAATTCGATATTGTAGGTGTATAATTTAGAAGTTAATTATAAATAGGTGACAATGTGTTATAATTAAAAAAGAAACCATTCACGTGAACAGGGGGTCTATGAATAAATAGATATTGTAGGTATATAAATTTAAAAGTTAATTATAAATAGGTGACGATGTCCTAGTTAAGGAATTAAGCAATTTAATATAATGTATAGAATTCACGGTAGGCTCTGGGTATGTAGGAGGTAATTTTGCATATTAAATGAGAATTCAATTCACGTGAAAAGGGTCTTGAATAATTGGATATTGTAGGTATAATTTAAAAGTTAATTATAAAAAGGTGACATGTCCTAGATAAGGGGTTGCGCTATTTAATATAATGTATAGAATTCACGGTAGTCTCTAGGGTGTGATAAGGAGGTAATTTTGCATATTAAATGAGACTCACTTCACGTGAAAAGGGGGGTCTATGCATAATTGGATATTGTATTATTAGTAGGTCACCGTAGCTTTAAAATCGTTTTTTAGTTGGCGCCTTCTTTAGAGAAGAATTTTTGCCGTCCCTTTGTTCGATATTTGAACACATGTTTAAGAACCTTTTCTAAGAGACAAGTGTTTTGTCTCGTAGTTTGAAATGTGCATGGTAAATTTAGTCTTTACAGGGTTGCAGTGTATAGTAGTTGTGCGGAAGCGTTCATCTTACTTTATTGTGCCCCGTGTGACTTTAATTAGTAGTTTTTACCTACTGATGATGACAACTTAGTTGTCGAAATACGTATTTAGGATACGACTAATAATTGTGGTAAGGGGTTATATACCTTTTTTAAATTATTATTTAACCACAGTCTCCATTGAAAGAATTTTTGAAAATTTCTGTTTGTCGCACGGCCAATTATATGTTGCTTGCTCTAGAGTTGGAACGCCAAAAAATCTTTTTGTTTACACACCTACCGAGAAAACTAAAAATATTGTTTATCCGCTAGCATTAAGATAAAAAAGTTAATAAATAAACAAAATTTTCTTTTTTTCAAACACACGTATTTAATTTTTTTAGCGTAGTAGCACACGCCGGGTATCCGCTAGTCTTTACTAAGCTTGTTCAATTTATTAACATCCAGCGCATCTTAGAATGCATGTGCTGGATATTTTTTCTATGTTGGTTTTAGATTTTGCTTTGATAACAATCAATCGAAATCGAATCTAATGAATAATCCTCATTTAGTGTATGTCAATTCAGTTTTTCATCTAGTGTACCTCAAATCTTTGTAAACACCAACTACCAATTTAACCTGATCATTTCGTGGACGCCGTTTGTAAATTTCGTTTCATCTTCTCGCCACACGAATCGCGAATCGTGATCAAATAAACAACACCCAACCGATGATTAGGTAGTGTCGGTGCACAAGAAGAGTCCTGCATCAAATTTATTTTCTAATCACGGTGGGCCGAGCCACGACTAATTGTTGTTTCGCGTCCACGGCAAAAGGCTGTACTGCGCAACACTCATCTCGTCGAAATAATTGATAAAACAAAGTTATTACATGGCGGACAACGTGTGTAACGTGTATAAAAGAAACCTTTCCGATAAGCTAAGTAAGTAATAAAAGTAATAAAATGTGGATAATTTATGAAGGCTAATAATAAAGTGTATGTATTTACAGTTTGTAGTTTGTGCATGTCATGTAAATAATAATTTATCCGTCAGTGGCGTTATTATAACTCTCTGCCTGTAGATTTATGAGGAACACAGTTCAGTATGCACTTTCAAGTTTACTATAAACGATAAATTTTCATGGAGAGATCATTCGTATCTATCAGAGCGCTTAGTGACACTTTTATAAAAATAGAAACGCATTTTACGAAAAAAAATTATTTGTTTATTTTTCTAAATTTATTTTAGGGTATTTTGACGAAATTGGGTTCTCAATAAAATACTTATTTTTTGATGAAAAATATACAGTGATGAGCAAATGTGTGAGGGGTGAGCTACGATTATTGAGAATAGAAAGACTGATACAAGTTTTCAGAATTTTTATTTTAAATATGTTCAATGTAATTGCCATCAACAATAATACGCTTAACCATTCTTTCGTTCCATAGTTCAAAAGCGTTCAGCCAGCTGTCTTTAGGGATACTATCAAAAAAACACTTAACGGCGATATCAATTTCTTCTTCTGACTGGAACCATTTCCCTTTCAAATGTTTTTTTGAGCTCAAAAAATAGCCAGAAGTCACACATCGCCAAATCCGGTGAGTAAGAAGGATGTTTTATAACTTTGATTTTGTTTTCGGCTAAATACTGAATAGTTATCCCTGCTGTATGGGATGACGCGTTATCATGATGTAACATAATTCCCTTTCTTGGCATTTTACTGAACACAGTAGGCAAACAATTTTCAACATATCATTTAGCGGGAACTGTCTTCTGATCTTCTAATTTCATTGCGGCCACCAAACCCGTACTTCTAAAAAATACTGCGTAAAATAATTTTTTTCATTGCTCACTGTTTTTTCGCCATCGTAAGGGTTTCCTCGTCTTCATATATTCAGATTCGGCTTTCTTGGCGAGTGGGAACATAAAAAAACGGTATGTACGTTTCATTGGCAGTTACAATTTTAGAAATTATTTGATGGCTTCCAGCATTCAACATAGCTAAAGTTTCTTGACAAATTCTAACACGTTCTGGTTTTTGTAAATCTGTCAGATGATGGGGTACAAACCGAGCTACAACCCTTTTTCAAATGTAAATATTCGTGCAATATTGATCTCACTTGCGAGGATCCAATCTTCAGTTTGGACTCTATCATTGCATAGGTAATGTGGTAGTCCTCATCATCTTCTTTACTGCAGCAATATTTTTGGGATTAACAACAGTTGAAGGAGGGCTAGCTCCTTTTCTGTGTACAACCGAGTTACAACCTCATTCAAATTCTTTATACCATCTATAAACAGTAGCCAATGATGGTGCGAGATCTCCAAATGCCAATTTTAAACTTTCCTCACACTCATACGCGCTCAAGCCTTTCTTGAAATCATAAAAAATCATTATCCGTAAGTTCTCTCGTGATAATTCCATTTTTTCGATAACACAAGCGTAATCTATAGGTTATTTCTCAAACACTATTCAACCGAATTGCACAAACTAAACTGCATTTGACAGATAAAATAATGCACTATTTAGTAAACAACAGTTTGTTTTCCATAAGTAACTAGATTTTTCTATTCACAATAATTGTCACTTAGCCCTCGTATTAAATAAAAAATATAGGGTGTTCAATTTGCAAAAGTAAAACTTTAGTTCGTTACATTTTTTTGAACACTCTGTATATTTAAAAAATACTTCAAATTATGTCTCTTCATCCTTAATTTTCGTGTCAAAAATCAAAATTACAATATCTTTTTTAATTTAATGGATATTCCTAATGGCACGTAATTACCCTTAACTGTATATTATTTTCAACGCAATTACCATCCAATTCTATTAGCCCAGAGATATTTCAATTTTTGTAAGGAGTCACAAGAACTTATTCTCGCAGAAGCCCGTCAATAAAGAGTATCTCTTTGTAATCCCAAAACATTGGTCCCATAATCTAATTGGGCGAAAAAACGATATCTACCTTCTCCGGAACACGTTAAGCAGAAGAAATACACCATTTTATTTTAATTTTTTTTTTGTCTTTGGAGCATCGTGGCGAATCCAGATTTCACCAATGCTTACATTTATCTTGAATTTCGTTAGAATTTAGCTATACAATCATTCAAAATTGTAACATGCATGTATCTTGTGGTTAATTTTTTTGTATTTAAATATTGATATAAAATATTATGTTGCCATTCGGTTGAGATCTTTTTGGCATTAGCTATCTGACTCACTTTTATTCGCCGGTCGCTTTTGACGATGGTATGGACTTTCTTAACAATTACTAGGTTATTAGTTTATTAGGTTATTAGTTTATAGTTATTAAAGTTATTGCAAATGAAGATCCCGGAAGGTCAGAATCTTCTGTGATCATGTGACAATGACTATTTTTGCTAGCAGGAGATGCTGCACGATATCACGTAAGGCTCTAGAAGTTCTAGCTGAGTTTTTGACTCCAAATTTGCAAGTTATGAAGTGTTCGGTAAGCAACTGTATTAGAAAGGGACTAACTATAAATGAATATCGAATTGAGTTTGGATCGACGAGGACTGGAGAAGAAGGAATATTACTGAAGGTGTAATTAAAGGAGATGATATATGTTGGACTGGCAAGATAGATGGGGCAAAACGCAAAAAGATGGGTTACATATGGTTGGATCCCCGTGGTCGAGTCGAATCAGAAAGATGATTCTCTCCTGCCTGGGCGAGTTGACTAGTTTTTTGACGGGACATGGTTCTTTGGCTACAAAGTTAAATTAGTTGTGGATATCAGAAACGTTAAGCTGTGTAATGTGGAATGGATGAGGATCGGTTCCATGTCCTGTTTCATTATGATAACTATGATGAAATAAGGCTTCTCTGGATTGACCGTGTTGAAGTCAACTCTATTAAAGGTGCCCGGCGGAAAGGGATAAATATAAAATAAAAGGCAAGAAAAGATAAAATACGAAGTAAAAAAATAAATGAAAAAAAGGGGGAAAGATAAGGGAAAAAAATAAGAAAGGGATAAAATGAAAACAAAAGAAAAGAAGGGTGTAGAATTCAATTAGTCCAGAAAGGAGTTGGGACAAGAAGAGTAAATATCAGGCACATCTTTTATGTGAAAATTACAATATTTTAGAATTAATTAATAAATTAATCTATTACTTATAAGCTTATAACAAAAAGATTACTAGAGATGCCAATTTCGCGGTGCGCTCCACTGGTGTACCAGGTCAACACCACCAGCCTTCTCTCTCCCGATCTGCAGTTAACGCAATTTCGTCTGCGAATTCAGATATAGTATGTATAACCCACTGCGAAGGACACTTAAAGGGTACAAAGCACATACAAGAAAAAACTGGCGTAAAATTGAAAAAGGAATTTTTATTTCATTTATGTGTAACAATAATTTTGTTTAATCTACCGTTTACTTTATTATCCAATGAACCATTTTGTTCATTCTGGAATAAACACGCAAAATATCCGTTGCCTAGTCGGATGGCATTACATAATTCGTGAAGGTGCGTCTACAGATCCGTTAAGTTGTTTCAAAGTTGATTTTAATTAAACAAAAATAACGTCACAAGATGTCGAACGCACGTTTTCTGCATATAAATACATACATTATTCCCCACGCCGCATCCGACTTGCTGAAGCAACTGTGGAAACACACCTAATGTTGCAAATATTTAACCGATGTTATCTACTTTATAACTTCACGGAAGACGTTTCAAACGGTGTTTTATAAATTTACAACTTATTATTTCATTGTAGATACTATAAAGTGCACGACACGCACCTGAATTTGGCTTCTCTACTGATTACTAAATATCATTATGACCAGTGTATTTTGAAATTGTTTTACTTACTCTAATGGAAGAGTTAATAATGGATTATCTTACCTGAAAAAAAAAGAAAACACAATATTATTTATTTTCGAATTAATATTAATTTGTAATAATTAAAAAATATATACAATATGACGAGTAGGTTAAATATCCGTGTACATAATGAGTTATTAATAAAGTGCCAAATTTAAGATAAATAATAAAGTATCTTGTCTGGTTGTTTGCATTAGCACAAATGCTTTAATTCAATATTTAACAAACGGATTGTTCTTAATGACGGGGAAATTTAAAAATAAATATTTTCATTTAATATCATTTCTTTAATAAATGTATGATACAATAGTAAAGGTGTAAAATATTTCTCATTAATTAACACACATATTTAGCAATAAGCACTGCATAATTTTGTACTTGTGTCGCCTATTGTACTTTAAATTAAAATCGAGTTGAACTTATATATTTTCAGTTTTCGATTATTATAAACTTGTAAAATATAAATCTAAGATAAAAAAAAACAAAAGTTCTTCAAAAAATCATTGTTAAATAGTCTAACCTTCTGCTTTGAGCAAAAATTGACGCATTATAGGCAGAAGAATTGATTCGAAAACGCTAGAACGTCGAAAGCTAAACGTTAAAAAAATGGCGCCATTGTTATTTTATCAAGTGAAAATTGCATACTCTATTCCCAGGAATTCACAAATAGTTAAATATTCTTTTCCTAGTGCTTTGTCTGATTATTGTAAATACCATTAGCTGTAACTTCAACGAGGAATTTCCTAAGAGCTACACTCAACGATATTCGTGTAAAGATAAAAATATTGCTATGGTATTTTACGACAATACAAATTAATAAAAGAAAAATTGAAATAAATTAGAATAAAAAGTAATTAGAACGGGTTGTGTATTGAGTGCACCTGTCTAATACGTAATGTAATAGCAAATTTCTATGTTTAATTCAACGAATCTTAGGATACGATTTACCAGTTATAAATTAATTAATTAAATTTAAATCTACGTACCTAATAAAAGCATAAAAAGGAATATCAAGATCGTTTTAGTATCTAAAATTCAATCTTCATAATAATAATATTTAATATACCTTTATTCGTTAAGACACACAAAATGTATACGAAACGTCACAAATGCATAAATAAAATACAAAATATATAAAATAATAAACATATAATTAAAATATTTTTCAAGGCACCTATTACATAATTCTTTCTAAAAAAAATCTTCAACTTTATACAACACATTGTTTATTAATAGTTCCTTGAGTCGGTATTTTGCTTGTAAGTATAATTTTCACGAATTAAATAACACCACAAATTCCCCGTTACAACGTCAAACAATACACTATTCGATCAATACGCTTTTATTCTGAAATAGGTAGGGGAAGTTGTATATTTT
This sequence comes from Melolontha melolontha, assembly GCA_935421215.2. Classification (NCBI taxonomy): domain Eukaryota; kingdom Metazoa; phylum Arthropoda; class Insecta; order Coleoptera; family Scarabaeidae; genus Melolontha; species Melolontha melolontha. The sequence goes on from OW285235.1 coordinate 21,661,480, forward strand.
TACCTACTTGTAACTAACAGTACAGAAAAGATCAGTATGTGCTCGAACACAGTATCAACATCAGTACAAGACAGACAGTCTTCGTAACATTATAACAATCATTTTTAACAAGAGACACCAGTCTCAACAGCAGTTTGTATTAGTATAAGTTGTTGTATATCCAAAATAAATGTATCTAATGTAAATAAATTTATTTAGATGAGAATACATTTATATTTAACAAACAGTCGCTGAAGATTTAAAAAGTAAAGAGTATACAGCCTAACAACCTGTGCACGATGAAGCAACATAGCTAGTAACTGACGTTGAAGAAACCTGATACAACCATAACATTGGTACATCAATCCTCAACAATATATACGTTTGTTTTTTGGGAAATGATCTCTTGAATATAGCTTTTCTTCAATAAATATGTGATATTGCATTTTATAATGAGTTTGAATAGGCGAACTTGTGTGGCCCGGTTTATGTAAAAGTAGGTATTGCACTAGATATACATCCTAGTGTTAAAGGTAATGGCCGAGACTCAGCAAGAGACTTGTTTATATTAAAACAATGTTGTCAACAATCGGAAACGGATTTGGAGATTACTGTTAAAATTATGATATTTTAAGTAATTACAAATAACGCTGAGAACTATCACTAATATTACAAACTAATATTATATATTGTTAAACATAATGTCCTTTTTATTATTTAGCTATAGATTACACAGGTCTACAGTGATTTTGATGTTTGAAAGCTGTTTGCTAATTTGTATATGTTTGGGGGCCCTTATTCCAAAAAACGCCATATTTTTGCTCTATCATGTAAATTTTTTTTATAGCGCTCTATATCTTACAAATGTTAATTTATTAATATACATACCTATGACAAGAATATGTTTGTTCCATATTAGGCATGATTTTTAAATGAATTGATTTTTATGAAATTAAATGTGATTTGGCAACACTGGTTAATATTAGATTTCTCAGCAAAGCAACAGAGTCGGCGCAGAAGCGTCAATATAACGTTGAAACCTGCTTATGTGCAGTTTGGTTGTGTTAGTCGTCGTGCTACTGTGTCCGCGCGCTTGTTGTCTTCGTTGTTGCGTATTTTAAGTGTTCTAGAACGTATAAATATGGAAAGAAGACATTGTGTGAACAATCCGAATAACTTTTGTTATATCTGTGGTAGTTATGTCATAGTAAAGCAGAGGCAAACTATAACTTCGTTTGTGAAAAATGTATACCACGCTTATTTTGGTGTAAAAATTGGCGACTAAGACAAGTTCTGGGCTCCTCATACTGTTTGTTCCGTTTGCATTGAAGCATTAAGAAACTGGCAAAAAGGTAGGAAGAAATGTTTAAGCTTTGGTGTTCCTATGGTATGGCGAGAGCCTAGAAATCACAGTGATGATTGTTATTTCTGTTCGTGTAATGTTCAAGGATTCAACAGAAAAAATACGAAACAAATTGTGTATTCCAATCTTGACTCTGCTATTCGACCAGTTCCTCATGGACCAGATGTACCGATACCTACCGCCCCAAAAGCACTAGAAAACGTCAAATCGTCAGAATCAGAGGAATCTAATTGCGACCCAGATGACTTAGACACCAGATTTCAGAGAGCCCGAAGTGTTTAACCAGAGCGAACTAAATGATTTAATTAGAGATTTGCACCTTCCAAAGGATGCATCCGAATTGTTAGCCTCCCGACTTCGTGAGAAACATTTACTGGCACCTGGTGTGCTAGTGTATTGCAACAATATTCCTGACTTAATTTCAAAATTAGGAAATATGCCGTATGTAAAAGAAGAATGGCGCCTGTTTATTGACTCAAGTAAGCGTAGTTTAAAAGGCGTTTTATTGCACAATGGTAACGAGCTGGCCTCGGTTCCCGTTGCCCATTCGGTACATTTAATTGAAACGTATGAAAATTTTGAACTTCCTTTAAAGAAAATAAGCTACCAAGAACATCAGTGGATGCTTTGTGGTGACCTTAATGTGCTGTGCATGCTACTAGGACAACAAGGAGGTTATACAAAATTTCCATGCTTCATTTGTGAGTAGGATAGTTGAGCAAGGGATAGACATTGGACTCAAATAGAATGGCCCTCTAGAACAAGCCTTACACCTGGTAGCAAAAATGTATTAAGAGATAGCTTGGTTGACCCCAAAAAAGTTTTACTGCCTCCTCTCCATATCAAACTTGGCTTGATGAAGCAGTTTGTTAAAGCCCTAGACAAAAATGGACAGTGTTTTAAATATTTGTGCGAGACATTTCCAGCCTTATCCGATGCCAAGTTAAAAGAAGGTATTTTTGTTGGGCCGCAGATAAGAACATTATGCAAAGACAAAGGATTTTCAAAACACAATGACCAATGTCGAGAAAAACGCCTGGGTTTCATTTAAAGAAGTAATTGATAAGTTTCTTGGGAACTCTAAGGACGAAAACTACGAAAATATTGTTCAAAATATGTTACAACACTTTCATCGTCTAGGTTGTAATATAAGTTTGAAAGTGCATTTCCTGTTTTCACACTTGAACTATTTTCCTGAAAATCTTGGAGCAGTTAGCGAAGAACAGGGAGATAGGTTTCACCAAGACATTAAGGAAATGGAACGGCGATACCAAGGCAGATGGAGCATAACGATGATGGTGGACTACTGCTGGATGTTAAAACGGGATATGCCCTTAAAAACATACAACCGAATGTCCGGACAACGCAGCTTTCTGGCAAGAAGACAAAGATTTCACTTAAAAAAGACTGAGTAAAGTATTTTTTTTCCACTTTTTTAACTTGTATTCCACCTTTTTACTCAATAAACAAATAAATTTTTTTAGAAATATCGTTTTTTTTTCATTTAATATTTTCAAAAAAACCTTACGTGATACAAATAAATGCATAGAATTTTTGAAATCAACCTACCAAAATTATATAAAATCAGTTTTCAAAATAAAAACATTTGTCAAAAAGTTTAATTTTGTAGACCTGTGTTATCTATGTATGTTACGAATATTTCTCTTGTGTGGTGTTTTAATAACCCTTTCGAAAGAATCCATCTCGGGCGGCTATGCGAACGGAGTCGTTCCTATTCTGTGCTAATTGAACATCGAGTGAACGCAGACAGACGACAAAAAGCGCTCGAAGAAGGCGGTTACATGTGTTCTCGAGCATCGGCTCGCGGCGACAGAGGCGATGTTTTTAGAGCAGCGGCGGATCATTGAAGCGCAGCAACGCAGACCGATGGTTATTACGAGAAAAACACACTGCGGCACTGTGGCACTGGTCAACACAATACATACACACATACTATTGCACGCTTATGAGAACGTTGGCGCGATCATGCGAGAAGAGATCTTGCTATTTGATTATTACCATTTCACTTACACTCTCTTTACGTTTTTATCTATTTGTTTGTTTGTATAAGGAACAAGATGGTAACGACGGTGGAATGGAAGAGATCTTTACGAAGGGATTTTTTAACCAAGTAATGATAAAAAAAAACCAAATGGAATGGTAATCGATACAAAGTTCATGATGCTGTGATAGTTTCTAGAAGATGGGACAAACGAAGTATGAGGATGATTTGATGGAAGGTGAGACTGGCTTATCAGTGCTTGTTTGTGAAAAAAATGGTATTATTTGCGAGTAGACCAAGCTTTCCCAAGAGGTTATTTAAATTTTCACAATCGTCCGACATTTTGCTTAACATATACAGTTTTCTAAAGAAACGTGTTTAGTGAAAATTGTAAAATGGATTAAAATGTATTAGTTTTTAAGAAGATGAACACAACTGAGATTTTTGCAAACATGAGCTGAGTTGCCCGCTTTAAACGTGTCAACATGAGCTTTGAAGATAAAGAACGTCTTGCACTACCAAAATGTGTTACCGTTTCAGAAATGGTTGAAAAAGTTTATGATGTGTTACGTGACTCAAGAGTGAAAGTGGAGGAAATTGACAAGATTTTGGGCATGTCTACTGATCATGTATGTCGAATCAGACATGTCAAACCTCCCTGCCAGGTGGGTATCTCGTTTAGTGAATGTAGGTCGAAATCATAAAAGAACGGGCATTTCCAAGGACAATTTGAAGCTGTTTAATATCAACCTAGTAGATCTTCTGCTTCGTTTTGTTACGACCGATGAAATTAGATTCCATTAAAATTATCCCCGCTAGCAAGTTTATCAATTTAAGATTTATTGTGTGCGATTTGAACGAAAAACCATCATCCTGTTATATTTTCCTATTGGTACACTGAATGTACAAAAATCTCGATGCAGGATTTATCCAAGATCTTAGATAAATTACCTATTAATTTATTGTCTAGATACCATACCATTTACTTAATTATGGGTTAATGATTTATATACTGAGTGAGATCGTATTGCTTTGTTGCATAACTTTTATTTAAATAAAATTTGTATTGTTTGAGCAAGTTGGTAATTGATATTTGCTTTAAATTTTTAATTCATTATTACTTAATAATAAGATTTTCATATTTGATTTATTTTTTATTACTTTAACTCAGCATTGTTTCATTTATATACTTATTGATTTTTTTAATCATGCTATGTTTTCCTGATGGCTGTTAATAAACTATTTCTTGTTATTGTTATATTTTGGGTGTTTTATTATTATGGTAATAGTTGTCCATGTATTTACCTGTGTCTGTGTTCACCGTAAACTGTAAACAAAATACATATCGCACAACTCAGCATTTGCGTAATTCATTTTAGAAAACTTTGATAATACTTTGACATAATAATATTCAAATGATAAATAAATATTTTCCCTTCAAAACGAATGTTTTTTTACAGAGGCGGGTGTGATAACCAAATCGAGTCATGTATTGAACTATTTATCTTATTCAAGGTATGACCCCGGTCTTGTTTCAATTGAATACAAAACACGACCTCGGTACGTCCAAATTACATACACATACGACCTCGATATGTGTTACACTCTTTCACCACTTTGTTGATCTTATACTGAGGCCACTAGTCTAAAGGAGGACACGCTGAAGTATATAATGAGATCCATTAGATCTCAAGGGACAGAGAGACACACACAGAGTCCGAGAGAGTGCATTATAGAAACCTCCTTAAGACTAGTGTCTATTTGTTACTATGTATATTGTTATTGTTGATTCTTTATAATGTGTTAATTAATTATACGTTGTTATCCAAACGCTGACCGTCTATTATTTATTATATCGGCGAATCTGCATAACAACGCAGCGATGTGCCCTCCGGGACCAGGTCACATCACATGGCGATCCTGCCACTAGTTGGACGATCTGACATCACATGTCACATGGCAACGCTGCCCACGTCGTACATCACACAGGTGTGGTATTAAATCTTGTTAGTTATACTATAACAAATGAATCGTGTTGTTGCAGCATTTGAGACAATTCAAAACACCCCCGGCATTCTCCAACGCACTCACCAATCAATGCATCGGAGGTTAGAAACTTGCATTGCAGTTGAAGGCGATCATTTCTAACAATTTTTATAAGATAATTTTGTTGTATTAGTACGTTTTGTTGTATGAACTTTTAATCTTCTATTAAACATCCCGTAACTTTAAAACTAAGCCGTTTAAGACATACATTCATATGAACTGTTATGATCATGATAACCCTAGAAATCAACCCATAAAATTTTTCGCATATATTTAGAATCACCTGTATACAGGCTGATTCATTTTCGGCCCTCACCATGGGGATCTCTCTTATTATTGGAGATAGAGTATAGGTTTAAATTTGGCAAAGTTGTTAAATTTTGTGTTTGTTATAAATCCGTAAAGAAAATAGACCTGTGACAAATGACCTTCGTTTTTAAAAAAACGCGAAAACCCCATTTTCTTCTTTAACCTGTAGCACCGACATTTGGCCATGTAGAAAAAATATAAAAACACATCCTTGTGGCCATTTCTAAACCTCTATCCAGTGGTATACTCTAAATTTTTATACGACGTTTCGTTTCTTTCTGGCCATCATCAACTATCTAATTTCTTATAGGCGCCATATTGGATTTAGACATCTTCAGAAAGAGTTTTTTTTCTGATTTCAACCATGTACCGACTAAAGCTTTTGACATTAGGTTTTATTTGAAAGAATAATTATAAGATTAAATAAGGTAGCCATGGAATTTCAATCTGTCAAACATTTCATTTATTGTTCATTAATAATACAAAAATGTCATACACTAACAAAGAGAAACGAGATATGATAAGTATTTTTTATTCTTCGAACCGAAATTCAACAGTAGCGAGTACAAGATATCTACAATTATATCCAGAACGACAACAGCCTCATCGTACCATTTTTCTAGATCTCGACAGAAATTTGGTCGAGAATGGATCGTTTACTAAGCCGCGTAATGGTCAAGACAACAGGAATTTAAATGAAAATCGACAAGATATTTTACAAATGGTAAATTAAAAGCGTGTTTTCAAATTTCATGTTAATCTTGTATTTTTATAGATAAATAATAATCCATCAATTTCTACACGCGAAGTAGCGTCAGAATTAAATTTGTGCCAGTCCAGAGTTTAGAGAACTTTACATAAAAGTAGGTTTAAACTATACAGGATCCATGTTAGTCACTCTTTACTGCCTGGATATAATTTGAGAAGGCTAGAATATTGTAATTGGTTAATGGGAAGGATAGAAAATGACGAAAATTTTTTAAGCAAAATCATCTGGTCAGATGAAATAAAATTTACAAATTCTGGAATGTTCAACAGAAATACGGAGCACTATTGGGCAGTACAAATTCCCCGACAAAACAGGGCTAGAAGACCACAACATCGTTTTGGAATAAACGTTTGGATGGGTATTTTGGCAAATCGTCTCTTAGGACCAGTTATGTATGAAGAACATTTAAATGGAGAAAGATATTTAAACATTTTACGTACATACGTATCTGACTATCTTGACGACAATATCCCCATAAATCAATACAATATTTATGGTGGCAACAAGATGGCGCACCAGCACACAATGCAGCTGTTGTTAGAAATTTCTTAAATCAAGAGTTTGCAAACCGTTGGATTGGAAATAGGGGAGTTGTTGAATGGCCTGCGAGATCACCTGATTTAAGTCCGCTAGATTTTTTTTTTATGGGGATATGTTAAAAATAATATTTATAAAGTAGATGCGCCACAAAACATTGAAGAATTACTAGACAGACTTCAGAATGCCTTCGATGCAGTTCCTAGAAGAACTATACAAAGGGCAGTACAAAATGCCAGAAGGCGTGCGCAATTGTGCATTACCGAAGATGGCCAGATAATTGAACATTTACTGTAATTGTTTATTGTTTACTTTTCTATGTATTTTTATTAATGTTTTTGTTATCTTGTACTCGCTACTGTTGAATTTCGTTTCGAAGAATAAAAAATACTTATCATATCTCGTTTCTCTTCGTTAGTGTATGACATTTTTGTATTATTAATGAACAATAAATGAAATGTTTGACAGATTGAAATTCCAAGGCTACCTTATTTAATCTTACAATTTATTCTTTCAAATAAAACCTAATGTCAAAAACTATAGTGAGCATGTGGTACATGGTTGAAATTAGAAAAAAAAACTCTTTCTGAAGATGTCTAAATCCAATATGGCGCCTATAAGAAATTAGATAGTTGATGATGGCCAGAAAGAAACGAAACGTCGTATGAAAATTTAGAGTGCACCACTGGATAGAGGTTTAGAAATGGTTTTTTTAAATAACGAAGGTCATTTGTCACAGGTCTATTTTCTTTACGGATTTATAACAAACACAAAATTTAACAACTTTGCCAAATTTAAACCTATACTCTATCTCCAATAATAAGAGAGATCCCCATGGCGAGGGCCGAAAATGAATCAGCCTGTATAGAGATTACTATTGTTACTGTGCCCACTTTTGAATTACGTTATTTCTTTAAGTCCGCTCCTGGAATGTACCCCTGGGTGCCGATCCCTGCTCATGACTTTAACTGTGGTATAGTCAGCTCTATTACTTCTCTGATAATTGTACACGTAATGCCCTACATATTTTCTGCAAGGATCTTTAAATTTGATTTGTTCCTTTCTATGAAATCTTCATTATATTCTTTCATTATAAATAAGAAAGACACTGGTTAATGTATCCTGCATACTTTTATTAACCTTTTTTCCCTTCCACTTTAATTTATTAGTAGCGCAGACCAATTTCCGTCCGCGCCATGTGGGCCGATGGGAGGATGATTGTATTGCATCAGAACTAATAAAAAGCATTCAGTATGTGTTTGGTACTTGCTTAGACTGCATGTAAGTGTAAGCATACGTAATAAAATGTCGTCGACACATAAATCGAGAAAAGGACCGTTGTCAGACGAAGTGAATAAGTTTATTATGGATTTCCCGGACTTAATATACAATGGCTCAAAAATTAAATGTTTAGTGTGCAATACATCTAATACATCTAATGTGTTGGTCAAAAACATTGTAAAGAACACGTAAGCAGTTCGAAGCGCAATAATAACAAACTTCATCGACAACAGTTTATACATGAACTATGTGTAACTATGATTGTGTGTACACTGCCGTCTACCTTGTTAAGTAATGATTCATTTATTTCATTTTGGAATAAATACGCGAATCAAACATTACCGAGCACGACAACGTTACGAAGGAATTTACTATCGGTGCGTAAAAATCAAGCAGAAAACCAAATGTATATTTAATTATTTCTGATAGAAGAAATGTCTCTACTCCTATACTTATATCGGTAACAAGCTCATGTTGCGTTTCTATTCTATCGCATATTCGAATATATTACGAATTACACTCCCGTACCGGCGCTCATGGCGCGCACGGAAATTGGTCTGCTCTATTTATTAGCACGGTCGTTGTATACCGTATAGTTTTTATTTACATCTTAATCATTCGCGTGAAGTGGAACAAACCTAACATTTGTTTTACGACGCGCTAGACTAAACAAAATGCCCATATTTATCAATTGCTCTTATAATGAATCGCCGTATCAGATTACGATACTACGTTCACTCTATACTCACTTACTACAAGCAATAAAGAACAGCGATGAAAATTATTCGTATGTCAGACGTTATGTTGTTTTTCAGCGACCACAACCGAACCTTGTTTATGTGAATGTGTTTGTATGTTGGTATTTTTTTTCTGCGCCTGCCGATTTATAAATTATTTATTCACCTGTCATCATTAAAATAAACATAAGCGAAGAGACCAGCAATAATACGCTTAAGGAATTTAAAACGCTCAGACGTTGGCCTCTTAAAATATTTATTAACATTTAAAAACTTACGTATGTACATACATGCATATCATACATATTTGTTGAGTCTTAAGTGTGAATTTTATTGCTTATTTGTTTAATTTGTTTGTATATTTGTAGTGTTTCCTTTCGCTACTGAACACGTATAACAATGATAAATGGTTTACCTGTCGTGTCATTCCTTATTTTGTAATTGCCAATAAAGTCGAACTCACTGTATACGCAATTTACGAGGTCAATTCAAATTTGACCTGTATTTTAGTTATTTCTGAACATGAGTGAGGAGATACTGCAAAGTGGTTTTAATTTATCAAAGTAGGCATCTTAGCTTGCGCCATAAATCTGTAATTTGATTGTGTCAATACAGTCAGTAGGATTAACAACACCATCAAATTCTTTTGCACAACGTGCAATAATTATAAAATTTCTTTTCAATGAAGATATAAATATGACTTCATCAACAGTTTGGAGAATAGTATCTATCATTCAGAACAGTATTGGAGTGGCGTAGGAAGGAATTACGCCGTAATTCCTTCCAGGATAGTCGTGAACGTTTGCTGAGCTTGCCGCATTTTACACGACCAGCGTCTCATGTGAATGTTAGGAACATTCAAAAAGTTGACCAGCTGATGCTTAGTAATAGGCGAATATCTATGGAGGAAATTGCTAGGATTGTAAATATTAGTTTTCGTAGTGTTCACATTATTGTCAACGGAAAGCTTAAATTGAATAAAGTTAGCGCCAGGTGGGTTCCAAAACAACTTTCCGTGGAACAATAGCAGAAACGACTTCAGGTTTGCAGAGAACCCTGGATTCGCTACTAGTATGAAGGCGATGACTTTTTGTCACGTATCATAACAAATGATGAGACCTCGGTACACCATTATATCTTAACAAGCAAGAATGTTAACATGAAATGGTGTCATTCAAGTTCCCCTTCGCCAAAAAAATTCAAAGCACAACCTTCGGCTGGCGAGGTGATGGCGATTGTATTCTAGGACGCTAAAGGCCAATACCCTTGCATAATTCGGAAAAAAATGACTATTTGTTTAATATATATATATATATATACAGTAATGTCCGGTTATAGCGAACTCCAAGGGACCGGCAAAAAAGGTTCGTTATAAGCGAAGTTCATTATAAGTGATGATTTTGAAAAAACACCACTATTTTGAGTGAGTCAATTTTTATTCTTTTTTCATATAACAAAATACATTACAAACATTACATGTCTGAAACAACTGTACTAAAAAAACGTATTTATTTTAGTTTGTTTTTTTTTGGCAAGATTAATCTCTCTGATGTGCACTTCCACTTCGCTTAGCTTATTAAGAATATGTTGCGGAGTATTCCGCGTTTGAAGAAAATGACGAACGACTTCAATATTTTGGATTGCATTTGAAGTGGTTGGAACTAGTGGTACTTCGTTATTTTCGGTTTCTTCCTCTTCGTTCTCATCCTCAGTCTGATTAGCTGCAGAAGACACAGAAGCTACAATGGCATCATCATCCAAAAATTCCACATTTACAAGGTTGTCATCAACGTGAACGTATTCATTAAAATCATATTCACCAAGAGTGAGTTCATCTTGAACATCGTTAACACTTTCTTCTTGATTTTTTGTGAGCCATTCGACTAATGGTAGATTGTCATCTGAGTCAAATTCATCCTCACGCCTGATAAATCCGCCGTGTCGAAAACAATTACCGATTGTCTGCTTTGACACTTTTTGCCATGCCATATGGATGAAGTTAATTGCATCCAAGAGACTCACAGTGAAGTTAGTTTGATCATTATCAATAGAATTTATAGTTTATAGAGTAGGAATCGTCGGTAATTGCTTTTTAAGCTATGGATAACACCCTGGTCCATGGGCTGCAATTTCGAACTTGTATTCGCAGGCATAAACACCAACTTAATGCACTCCAAATTTTTTACATCCGGATGAGCCGGGCAATTGTCCACTAGTAATAAGATTTTTCGTTTCTTACGACGTAATTCATCATCCCATTCTCGTAGTTCGTTTGTAAAAATTTTGGTGGTCATCCAAGCTCTTCTGTTACATTTATACCACATTTTTGAAACATCGGGGGTTTTTGGCCTTTCCGATCACCAATAATTTTCTTTTCTCTGTCCCCAATAAATTTGCTACAACCAAGACGGTAATTCTTTCTTTAGATAACTTTCCACCTGTACAGGTCTCCCCTTTGAATCTTAATGTCTTGTCTGGAGTGAGCTTATAAAACAACCCCGTTTCATCGCCGTTAAAAATGTCCTCATCTCCAAAGTTTTCTCTAATTATTGGCCACTTATTTTCCAACCAGTCATTCACAACATCCATATTAACTGAGGCTGCCTCTCCAACAATTTTTCCGCTGCTGATGTTGTGTCTTCGTTTAAACCTTTCGATCTAACTTCTACTAAATTTTAATTCAGGATCTTCCAACAATTTACTCCCAAGATCTTCAGCTTTAGATTGCAACACGGCACCGCTGATAGTTACATTTTTACTTCTTTGCTGAGAAAGCCATTTCAAAAGTCCTTGATCAACTTCGTGCTTAGTAGGTTTTTTGATTTTTTTCACATTTGAGTTTCGTACTTGTTCGAAACTCTTCAATATGGTTTGCCTTCGCTTCCAAATTGTAGCAACCTACAATGAAGTTTTTGTTTAATACATGCATTATCCTGAATTTAGTTTTTTATTACCGTTGATTTACTTAGTCCCCTTTCAGTACAAATTTCGCTTTGTTTGACACCTCGTTGCAATCGTTTCACAATATCATGTTTACTTTTCAACGTAAAAGATATACGTTTTTTCTTCGCAACTGCGTCACTCATGGTCTTAAAATCACGTTTGAGAATCAGCGTAAGCACAGATTGATGACTCGACGTCGACTGCTTGCACAAACTGCTAGAATCGACTACTGCATTTTTGGCGAGATACTCGGGGAAGTCCCTTGTTTTCTAATTATAAGTTCGATATAACCGAAAGCTTTTTACATACAAAATGGAAAATAAGGTCCGTTATATCCGAAAGTTTGTTATAAGCGGGTTCGTTATATGCGAAAAAAATTAACACGTTTCTTATGGAACCTTGGTTCGTACTTTTCAAACTGGTTCGTTATAACCGAAAGTTTGCTATAACCGGGTTCGTAATAACCGGACATTACTGTATATATATATATATATATATATATATATATATATATATATATATGATGTTCTGACCAATGATGTTCTTACCAATAGTGGCAATTGTGGCGATTCACTTTTCCATTGTTATGAAATCGAGATTCGTCTGACCACATGATAAGATGTAAAATCCCAACTTCGTGGGCATAGTTCAGCCAGGTTATAAAGTTTACCCGTTCGTCGTAATCTCGAGGAAGCAAAGCTTGATGTACGTGAATTTTAAATGGATGCAGTTTATTATCTTTCAAAATCCGTTGAATTGGCGAAAAAGAAATATCAGTTTCATCGGCTATTAGCCGAATGGACATATGGGGATCAACACTTACTCGAGCTAAAACTGCAATTGCATTGTCTTCATTTCTTGTAGTCCTTGGTCTAAAAGCACTTCTCTTCTTCTTGAAACTCCCAAATGCACCCAAATTTCTTGCTAGTTTTGCAAATAATTTGTCAGATGGCAATGATCTCTCTGGATACCGTTGTTGGTATATCCGTCTAGCGACCTTACTATTTTTTTGGCATTCCCCATAGATTAAAATCATATCTAATTTCTCTTGGTTTGAATACACAGCCATTTTTTAAAGAAATTACAACTAAGTGACGCGCCGTGATATTTGTTGTTGACAGTTAAAAGTGAATTGAAATTATTTTCCTGAGTAAATATTTTTTTCCTAGAACTTACTATATCTCCACGATTTTAGTGATTATTTCTGTTACTCTATCCAAAAATAAAGAGTGTGATACATATTTGGAATTAGAAATAAAATACCTATTAAATGTTGCAAAAAATATACAGGGTGTCATTTGAAAAAAAAAAGTTTACAGTCACTTTTTTGACAGATGTCATCGTAAAGATAAATTGATCATCCTATCCGATAGGTTTTACCATCGGATTTACGAATATATATGGTTTATTATACTTTTTTCTAAAGGTAAAAAAGTTACAGGTGGGCGAATACCAAACTGAATCACCTGGTATATATAAAGCGTTTACAGGCCTCTCAGGCCCATTACTTGGTCATGCTATTCCATTTCTTCATATCCCAAACAAACTCGAATTCTTGAGTACCTTCCATTCTATATCTTTAATTAACCTTTCTTCCCCTAATCTTTGAAAATGGCCAAGCCATTGGAGTGGTCGCATTTTTATAAAATGTATTATTTGATGTATTCAAATCGCTTGAAGCTTAAAATTCCATCGAAATATATATGAAAAATAATTAAACACTAGTTCAAGCAACTTTAAATATTAATTTCAATCGACTTGTAAATAGGATTCAATGAGGTCAGCCCCTTAGACTATGCGAGATAAACGGCTTGACTAAATTAATTACATGTTACTAACATTACTATTAATTACCACAAAATAAAGTTAAAATTCGAAATTTATAACTCATTTTACACAATAAAACACGAAAACAAAAAACTAAAAAATGTTGCAGCTCAATAGGCTTAAACTCTGATGCGATAACTACTAGACCGCGTACAATTTCAAAACTTCCGTAGCGGTGTTCCCGAAAACTGTTAATAGCTCAGTTTCTAATAAAAATTAAAAAAAAAAAGTGTTATCTGCAGCACATAATGTGGATTGTTTTTACAAATTTTCAGCCATTTATTTCAAATAGCCAGGATTCGTCATTCGGGTGAACTTTACCTTCAAAATTTGCATATATTTGCATATATCTCTTTACATATGTACATGCTTTTTCAATACGAACAAATACATCCAAAGCCATTGACCATAGAGATTCTGAAAATCATACGGCCGTCAAGCAATATCCACTTCCCTGTAAGGAAGTCGAGTGGCAAAGTTCCATTTCGGCACATTTTTTGAAAGATACGGGTTTGTAATTATCCATAGGGAAGGTATACCTAAGTGTATCTCGCCAAAAGGAATCGATTGGTACCACCCAGGACGCTACAGCTTCAATATTGACTAACTTAGCAGGTTCCAAACTTTCGGTCTTGTACCATGGAAAGTGTCCTAGAGGAGCGAGGTCTGTAATATCGCAATTACCATCGCCGTTACCCTCCCATGGCCATAGTTGTGTGCTCCTGACTGTTCCCTTCTTTCCTCTCCGTGACGAAATAGAAATGTGCAACTCTCAATTTTTATTCGTATCCATATGTGAACTTATGTTACACCAAGCATAAGACTTCTATGTTCACTCATTCCGAGCATACGTGCTGCACCGGTCACCTTCGTCCAAGAGTGAACACACAATTAAACACATTAAAAATATTACGTAATCATATTATCTAGTTGAATCAGATATGTACTTCTAAATTATATTAGCTTAAATATATATAAAATTAAAAGAATTTTTAAGTTGCTGGACATAATATTAGAGTCCCCTAATATTATGTCCGGGAACGGCAGATACAACAAACGTTTGAATAATCAACTTCTAAATCGAATTTAACCAACCAAACAATAAAACAAGTATAAACCAAAGTCAAACATCTTACCAAAGTGTTAATTAATTTCGTATCAATCCAACTAGAAATTGAAATTGCTATTCCCACTTCGAAGACTGCAAAGAAAGAAAGAAAAAGAACAAAAATCAGAGAAAACCACCGATTACACACGATAGTCAATAAATATGAGATACGGGATCGGTTTCTATCTCAGAAATTGAGACATTCAATCGTTTATTTTTCACAATTGACCATGAATAAGACACTGAATTAAAACGGTCATTATATCCGATGATTGCATCAACGAGAATCGAGATGAAGCCTCCAGATGTATATCTCGAGCATTGTGGACCGTTCTTGTTTTGCGTTGCGGTGATGCTGCTTCTGCTGCCAGCTAGTCAGAGCCTAGCTAACCGATGGAAACGAGTTACGATTTCAAGGGGGCCTGTAATCGAACCAGTTCAATAAACGATTATTATTCCTAATGCAAGTGTTGCGTCTTGCGTGCCGCGACCTAATAATTCTTCGGTGGTGACCGTGGTTCGTGAAGAGCGTGAGGAGGATGAACGACAAATATACATGATCTACAGTTGACGACAAAAATATTGGACGATTTGGGAATAGGCTAAATAAATAAAATTAAAGAAAATTTAACAAAAAAAAACCCTACCACAATATAGCTTTAAATATTTGTACGTATTTCGGCAACTAAGTTGTAATCGTCAGCATAGGGAAAACTTCCATTTTTTATTTCTAAAAAAAATTGCCCATTGCACACGGAACATATTTCTTCAGACATTTTCGAATGTTTGTTGACAAATTTGAAGGTCGAGCCTTTAAGTCTGCGCGCTTCATCACTAGGTATTGGTAGTCGGTTTGCAAATACATTTGGGTGCACGATCATTCTTTACGATAACATATACTTGTTGGTCACTTGTTTGGAAGAAGCTGTTGGAATATGACGTTGTATAACCTTATTTGACACAAACCAAGGCGATTTCAGGAATCACCTTGTTTTGAAATCGTTGACTAAGTTTCAAAACAAGGACGAAGTTGGCAAAACAGCCCTAGACTTGGATTGCGTACACTGTGCGACTTATTAAACCCGTAAACTGACGGACAAAAAAAAACTGACTCATTTTGACGTTTGACAATATTTTAACAAAATTAACACGTTGTGAATCAGTTTTTAAGTTTTAAAGGTTATTGAGATGCGAAATGTCAGCGTAGGTATATTATCTGTAATATGGATCTATTTAAATATTTTATTTATAACCTATAACAATTTATCAGAATAATTGATACATACATGAATGGGTAAAACCCCAGCAGTTTTGTATAATACAAAGGTATTTTTAATAATATAAAATATTATTAAAAATCTGGTGTGAAGAAACACAAATACAGGTTCGCTATCAATATTTTTTGTGAACGTGTCCGAACATATCCCTTCCCAGAGACGTAGGTACGTATTTCGCCTTTCTACAGGCTCATCGGTATGCCCCTGCTGGAGAAAGGATATCTTCAGACATATTCACAAAAAGAACCACATCGCCATATCACAAAAATTAGAGCGTAGAAGTAAATTCAGCGCTGCCTGTTGTCAGACAACCGTTGGTTCGCATTGGTTATGGGGACGGGGCGAGGTACTTCGGCTGTCTGGCAACAGGGGCGTACCGATGTGCCTGTAGAAAGGCGAAATATGTATATACGTCTCTGGGAAGGGATATGTTCCGACACGTTCACAAAAAATATTGATAGTGAACCTGTATTTGTATTTCTTCATACCAGATTTTTAATGATATTTTATATTATTAAAAATACCTTTGTATTACACAACGTGAACAACGTGACAACATATACAGAGGGTTAAATATGTCGTGCCAAAGTTATCGAAGTTTAAAGGCTATTTTCTCTTTTTTTTTAAGTGAACCTATAATTTTTTTATTAGTCAGCAAATTCCTTGTAAAATTTCCGTTAAAATGGTACCAATAACATAGTACTTATTTCTAGTATTTTCGAAGTTATGACCCTTTAATGGAATATACCTATGTTTATAATATTCAATATGCGGTGCATCTAATAGTTGGTTGGCCATGAAATGATATCAAACAAAGTAACTTTTACAAACACCTATTTTTTAATTCATTGAAGAAAAGCGTTTCTGATTCGTTGCTGCATGTTCTCTGCCGATGTGGGATGTGTTTCGTAAACTATATTTTTTACAGTAGGCCACAGAAACAAATCACAAGGGGTTAGATCTGGTGATCGCGGTGGCCAGCTTATAAAGCTTCCTCTCCCGATCCACCTATTGGTGAATACCCTATCTAAATGTGCTCTTGCAACAGCACCGTAATGTGCAAGTGCACCATCATGTTGGTACCACAATCTCCTTATGACGTTATCTGGTAGGCATTCTGAAAGCAATGGCAAATTATTTTATAGGAAATTTGTGTACATTTTACAATTTAAAGTAGTATTAAAAAAGAATGGACCTATAATAGTGTTTCCTATGATGCCTCCCCAGGTGCTAACACTTCATTTTTGTTGGTATAAAATGGTTTGCGCAAAATAAGGGTTTTTAGTGTCATAATAATGATAATGTTTTCTGTTTGTTATTCCACAATTAGCAAATGTTGCTTCATCTGTGAAAAGCACATGATCTAGAAAAGTTAGATCTTGTCGTAATTGGAAAAGTAGCCATTCACAGTAAACAAGTCTCCTTTCAAAATCCGTTTGTAATAAGCCTTGATGATTTTGAATTTTGTAAGGGTGAAATTTATATTTTTTTAAAATCCTTCTTACAGCAGTGACTTCTAGCCCGTGTTCTTTCGAAATTATCCTTGTAGGTACGCGCAGATTTTCCACAACGGACTGGACGACTGTCACTTCATTTTCTTCTGTAACTATAGTTTTAGTTCTTTCATGTTTGACGTAATTTACTGGACCCGTTCGAAGAAACCTTGTCAACAAATTTTCGAACGTCTTAATATCTGGTGGTCTTCGGTGAAGATACTCCATAGCATATGTTCTTGATGCTAAAAGTGGATTTCTATTGCTAGCGCCAAGAACAAATACCATGTCTATTAGCTCCACTTTCGAAAAATTCATTCTAAAGAAACACAACTATAAACTATTACGGCATGTAAATAAAAAATAATGACAACAAAACGATATAACTGACAACAAGATAACAACTAATAACGAACAAACGGAAATTGATAATTAACTAGCCGAACTTAAATTATAACAATTAAACGCGAAAAACACTTTATACGGAAATATTAAGTAGATATTTGACATTTGGTTACACAGCAATTTTTGCTTAATATCATTTCATGGCCAACCAACCAACTATTAGATGCAGCACCGCATATTGAATAATATAAACATAGGTATATCCCATTAAAGGGTTATAAATTCGAAAATACTAGAAATAAGTACTATGTTATTGGTACCATTTTAACGGCAATTTTACAAGGAATTTGCTGACTAATAAAAAAATTATAAACTCAATTTAAAAAAAAAGAGAAAATAGTTTTTAAACTTCGATAACTTTGGCACGGCATATTTAACACTCTGTATATGTTGTCACGTTGTTCATCCTCAAAACATATAACGTGTTAGTCCATAAATTGGTAACAAAATAGTTACTTGAGGCACTGCACCCATTTTCAGGCAAAGACTTAAAATGTTAGACGCTGCATCTGTCAAGATTTTAACAAAATTTGCAATAAAACCAAAACTAACAGTTGTAAGTGCACATTGTCATATATCATTGCAAAGATAATTTGGGTGACTATCATCATAATAACAAGAAAGTATAGTAATCTATTTAAAAAAAAAAATTGAAAGTGGTTGCGGAAATTTGAAGCAACCCTGTAAACCCTGTAAATATATAAATAAAAATAGAAAATGCACTGTAGCATACTATATGTGTACGTAAAATTTCATTGCTACAACTTTATTAGTTTTCATGCTAAGCTCCGCCGACACACTATTGCCGCACCCGTTATAGTTAACATTTTTAACTTACTGAAAATGAAAATTAATGACTATTAAATCTTATGTTCACATGCAATTAATGCATCTAAGTTGAATAAACGTAAGCTCAGAACTGAGACAGATCATTAATAATTTTTTCTTCTGTCTTGTGTATGGCTTCTTAGAAATTTCAGTTTTAGTAATATTTCGAATTCTTTGAATTTCTGATTTGCAATAATTATTACCAGTAGATTTCCGCTTGGACGCTTCAACAGAAGATATTTCTTTATGTTCTCAGTAAATCACGGAGGATAAGTTTTATTTGATGAAGATTTTTGCACGGGAACAGATAGGTTTAAAACAGAATAAAGTTTACCATAAGAGGCAACAAGACACTCGTCAACATCAATATAACTATCTAGGAAAGACCAGTTAGTTTGGAGTAGCTCATCATGCAGTTTTATAAAATTAGCCTTTCTAAAGTTATATCTAATATTATTATTAGACAGAAATAGACATGTACGACATATGAACCTATAAATAACATCAAGCCATAATGCAAGATGATGTCCGTCTATATGTTCATTAGACGTTTTTGACTTAAGATTGCTTCAGTATCATATCCTTAAGCTATGGCAGTCATATCATGGGACCCCCCGTTATGTTGGCCTAGCATAGAAAAATACTAGAACCACATCGTGTACGCACTTTTAATCTTCGCTAATCAATACGCAGTCAAGAAAACGCATAAAAAACGTTTCATTAATTTCGTGTTTCGTAAATCAAATCATCTATTAACAATTTATTGGCGCGACGTGTCACCTTAACAACTTAATTGCCGCTAAGTATTGTAAAGACACCGCCGGTCGCCACTTGGGTGACCTGCTGCTGTTGCTAGTACTATTTTATATACTGATCACGTTGACAACACGAAATGATATTGAATAAGGTTAGACGGATAATAAAAAAAATAAAAGAAAATAACACCCGCAAGAAATAAACGTGCTTACGCGATCTGCCTGAAAAAATATCTCCCCACCAAATAGCGAGAATGGAATAGAGGGAGTACATGTTTGAAATTCATGGCAAGTCATTTACTTCTATATTTGATTGTCGCTTAACTATTGAAATTCAAGATAATACCTCTGTTAGTATTGATTGTTAAAAGATTTTTTTGTATATTGAATAAGAAAAATGGACAATAAATTATGCAATTAACTATATAATTTGAAATAATATGAATATAAATTAATACAGATGTTTAAAAGCATATCTGTGTCTGCACACATGAACATACGCCACATAACGTATCTTCAAAAACTTTCCTCATTGGAGACGAACGTGCTTTTTGATAAAGATTAGTGACAGTGCATGAAATCTGTCACAAACGTATAATATTGAATGAGCATGACTGTCTCTAATGACGAAAGTTTTTGAAGGCACGTTATTTAACCAATGGTCACCTTAACATAGACACATGTGTTTGGATCTTGCGGTAGCAAATCTTAAGACGTTAATTCATTAATCTGCACTGATGACATTGCTAGATAGAAACGCATGTGTCTGTAGTTGATTTTAGATTCGTAAATTTTACATTCTTTTCTATATTCTTACCGTCGAGCTCCGGTATATTATTTTTCATTTTGCGAGTTTAATTTCATTTAACGCGTACGTATCGCACTCTGATTTTATTATATTGTACTGTATCGTTCCCTTCCGATTCCGGTGTATCTCTCCGTATAGATGCATTAATTCGAAGGCCGTTAATGAATCCAATTGTGAGTTGTTACGTGTCCGTAACGCTCAACGTTTTATTGCTTTATTTCATAATTTAATTAATAATATCTTCAATATATTTCGTTTCATTTCCAACGAACCTACCCGTATAGGTATTGTTATTCGCTATTTAAATATATATCTAATTTCTTTCGAGTTTTTTTTCTTTTTTCCTTGATCTTTAGTGCCCGCTTCTTTTTCGTTGTGAAGAAAAAGTACGCGAATCGCTCGACACACATTGGTTGTTAGCTTTCGATCTTTGAACGAAGTTGCATTCTTTTACCCAACACAGATACCGATCGATGTAAGCCGTATTGTATCATTTTACGGTTTATTTACGGTCCCGTGGGTTTTTTTTAATCGATCGAGCTATCAAAATTATTCGCTAAATGCGTTATCTCCTTGGGAGGATTTTAAGTGTTGGAAAAGAGGGAAAAAACCTGGTAACACGCTAACAATCATCGTTTTAATTGTCATAGCCATCACACGCAATATTTGGTATGTATAGAGTTATCTCTGTTGAGCCTTTCTTTTACTTATTGTCGTTGTTATCCCTTTATTTAGACGGTGTAGCCGACGGGCAGAAAAAATAAAACAACAAAAACATCTCGAAACATCGCCTGATTGTTCCTGCCAGTGACGATTTTTCTTTCCGGAAGGGAAAAGGATTGTTACCTTAATTTTATTTTCAAATTATTATTCGTAAAATTTCCTGTTTTTTTTTCATATATCTCGTTATTATTATTAAATTAATAGATCGTCATTCAAAAATCCCAGGTGTTTTCTCAACGAAAAACCTGCTTGAGGCAGCCGCAGAAGCCGGGCGGGCCCCGTTGGACGTTGGCAAGAACGGGCAGGGGCAGGTTTAGTGGTCCGAGTCCGGGTCTGCCCCGGGGAACGTTTTCTGTTTTTTTTTCTCCTTACTTTTTTTGTTATATTAAGCCCGACACTTAATGATCGTAGCAACTACCACTAGTGATCGTAGCAGAGTGTATCGTCGATTAAAGGGGAAGTTTAGAATCCTCGGAACTACGGCTTGAGTTTTTATTATCGCTAATGCGGATAATTGCGTAGCACGTGTAACATTCTTGGATTTGCCGTTATTTGGAGTTTAGAAGATTAAAGAGGAAAATCTCCCTTATTCTGCCATCATTTATACTTGCCTTGGTTAACACTTTATAAAATCAAGGTTTTTCTTTTTTCTGGATGGTCAAATTTCATATTTTTTAATATACAGAGTGACAGTAACTACAGGCTGAACATATTTATTTTGAACAAAATATAACTGAATAGCATTTTTCATTTATTGATGTTTTTTTATTAATTTGTCAATATACGAGTTACTGTTTTCTAGTCTTTTCTTCGCCCTTTTTTTTCTCTCTTTAGCAAGTTGGCTGCCTTGCACTTTTATTTTCATATTGCAGGTAGTCTGTGTAGCATTTCGTCGTTGTGGATAAAGCTGTTGTATTTAGTAGTCTGTATGCGTATGCGCCTACGATCGCGCGATCCCTTTTCTCAGCTTTCAGATCTGAGCTTCCGTAAATAAAATTGGTGTGTGGCACTACCTCCTCTATTTTAGTCACCCAGGCCGTCTCCACTGACTAAGGGTATATATAATAAATAGAACCTCCCATAAAATTTGTGCGATACGACTACCGATTTCGATCTGTTTTCGATCATCTTCTGGACGCAATCGCTGCGCCTACGCGCCGTAGGTAGCATTGAAGTGTGGCCATTAATTAAATACTTTGCGTACGTGCATGTGTACAGATACAGACATGTTTTTAACATATTAGTGTTAACTTATATTCACAATACTGTGCTTACACATCGATATGCTATTTTTGGTTGAAATAATATCTTGATATCTAGTTCGCGGACCTCTTCCGCGGGGGTTGTGCTACCAACCAAGTACGTCTCTAGGTGGCAGATAAGGAAAAGGTCAGGTCTCGCTTGAGGAACCTGATTAGTGGCAGTAATAAGCAGTATGGATAGGCCTAAAAACAGTCTAATCCTTAGCGAAAGCTATCACTGCGGACCAAGTCTGCCAAGCTACAATATAAGTAACGTGCTCAAAGCTGAACAGCTACTAGGCGGCACTCTCTTGTATTTCCGGCTTGTGTGCGTAACGGAATATCTGCGGGCATTGATTTCATGCTTCTCCCGTATTCGGACGACCAGAATGAACCGAGCTATAAAACAAAATTAACTCGAAAAGATGCAGTCTGCAAACATAGCAAACATAACCTTCTTATCATTAATGAAACAAAAACAAACTACATGATATGTACAAATACAAAAGCAAAGCCGAAACTAAATATTACTCTAAAGAACAAGCAATTACAAGAAGTAAAGGTAACTACATATCTAGGTTTAACTATACAAAACAATATGAAATGGAATTCGCATGTCGAGAAGATAATAAAACAAAATAGGAAAGTAATAGCAGCGTTGAATAAAATAAAATATATAATAATACCGATACACTACAGGAAAGCTATCTACCACGCACTATTCTCATCACATAATATGTACCTAATAAATATTTGGGGAAATACGTCAAAGAACAACCTGACAAAAATACAACGGCAACAAAACAAAATTATAAAAATCCTTTATAAAATGGACTATAAAACACCAACAGAAACAGTATATCAAGAAATTCAAAAACTAAATATCAAACAACTAATTACATTTAGCAATTTGTTACTACTATATAATATTTTATATAGTAGTAACAAATTGCTACTATCTAGTTTCTCTCTTGTTTATTAACAAGAACAAAATAAAAATTAATATACATTTACACAGAAGCAGAGAAATACACATATACAGAACACGCAGGATATCCCACATCAGAACCGATAGATTTATCCACCAAAAAAACACACAACTACAAACTACAACAACAATAAACATATACAACAACCTTCCTAAAGTAATAAAAGATCTTCAATATACAAACTTTAAAGCAAAAATAAAAGAAATGTTAAAATCTAGTGAAATAATTTGATAAAAGGCACGCCCACTTCTTAATGAAAAACTTTAACGAAAAACATGAGGCCCTCAACTCCAGTAGCCCGAGATGGTATCCTGTGGCGAAGAAGAGGGACGCAAGCGTGACATTGCATATGTATATAATATATGTTATGTGTATTGTATGTATGTTGTGCCATGAGTGTAGGTGAAGGTGAAGGGGAAAAATATTTGAAACTTAAAAACCGTTTTTTAAATCTAAATTTACACCTATTACAGAATAATGTAATAGGTATTTGTCAACCGGCTAGATGTAAATTGGGCACTAACCTACCTGAAATTTTAATCTCGTTGGTAATTCAGGCACTAGCTAAAAATCTACTCGCAGAGGGTCTATGTAAAATGAGCACCGTATAAAGCAAACAAAAACAATGATATAGAAATAGTGTATTTCAAGTTGAAGTACAGCAAAAAGACAGAAAATAAAAAATATGTACTCATATGAAAACAATAATAAAAGCAAATACTTAATTATATAAAAACTATAATAAAAAATAGTGTATTTGAAGTCATACTGATGAATAAAATGATATACACTTCACAAAGTGTAATCGTGATATTGTTCCATTATTTAGTTGTTCACACAGTTCACTTAGAGTTCTTAATTTTTGTTTTGCGCGTGTGTCTTTAACTCTTGCTGGTGTGTGTACACTTTGAATTTTAACATAAGTGTCTATTTGAAATTCCTTAAGCTTTTCGATAAAAATATAAATAGATGGATGTGTTGAATAAAATGACTCATTTAGTTTGGAATGAAACGCTTCGCATGCGTTTGTGGTGTTAGTGATCGATGGAGTTGCAGTAGCCCACATATGTGGAGGAAAAGGAGCATCGTCTTCTATGTATGCCTCCAATAAATAATCGGCGTATTCGTCAGCCTGTGCATGAGCAGGTTTTTCGGCAAACAAATCTAAGGCGAATCAATCGCCTACTTCGTCAGGATTCAAATACGTTAATCCAAATGTATATCGCAGCCATTTTCCTACTTCGGAATCTGTGTTCCTAAATTCTGCTGTTAAACCCAAAGTTTGGATTTTCCTGAACCACGATTGGTGCAAATGGAAACGACAACCATAGATTTGTGCTGATGGCCACATAGCGCGAACCGCTGTGTGAATGCTTTTCTCAAAATCTACAAAAACTTCAGCTGGTCCTAATATTGTAGAAAGATTTCTTTTGATAGCATTTCAAATAATGTTGCATACGTTTCACTGCGTTTATCAGGCAACAAACAAAACATCAATGGAATATAATGTCCATTATTAAGTCCGTGGATTGTAAATAATTGTAAAAAATATTTTGTACAATACGAAAATGTACCGTCCATGTACACTTTACGCCTTCCACATAAACTTCTAACATTCGTTTCACAAGAAAACACTATGATATTGCTCACTGGACAGTTTATAAAAACGAACCTTTCATCCTTGCTTGTTTTAACATTAGCAGCTTCCACTATATCATGGACTTCTGCCTTATTTTGAGCTAACGGCCCAGGAAGAAAGTTTCTCCTTGCATTGTACAAATTTCTTCGGATATAAGTGAAATCTGTTATCGTAATTGTTTCCGGCAGTTCCTTAGCTAGTTCACGACGAATAATTTTAGCTAGTTTTTCGGAAATATCATCAACGGCTTTACGTTTACACGCATTTGAAATCACTTTTCGGTTTAATTTACTCTGATTCTGTTCATGATTATGTTCTAGCTGGCTTCTGCTCACTAAATTTTCTGCACCAAGCGTAAACACTTTTGCGGGACAATTTAAGGATTTTTTTGTACAACGCCAAAACACTTCGCTACTCTTCAACACTTTCTGTTTTGAAAAGGTGTACTTGTTAACCACTAGCAAACATTTTCCGTTGTTACTGTCCACGAAAGAGACCTCCATAATTCTTAACAGTGTGCAACAAAACTCGAGACTGAGAAGCGGATCTAATTTCTTACTTTAAGCAAACGCCGCAAACAAGATAGAAATAACTAAATACACAAACTAAATGTTTCCTTATATATAGAATATATTATAGCATAATACAATAGAGGCCCGCCCACAATAGATGTACAAATAAAAATACATTTGAAATAATCTATTTGGTCATTAGGAAATTCCTTAATTCATTAGCGTCTAATTTCTTACTTTAAGCTTTAAAGCGATCATTACCCGAACGGTACTGGTGCCTAGATTACCTGTAGGATTAAGCAATCCTTTTTGCAGGGCAAGTAAATCCATATACTTGGTGCCCAGTTTACATCCGTCCCGTCAACCAGCTGATAAAGCTAATATTTGGCAAAATAAATGAAATGCAATAAAAATATTTGGTTATCATTAGTGGATGCTGTAGACATTTCTTTGTGAAACATTTTAGTAACTAAGTTAGGTTAAGTAAACTGGTCAACATAGTTTGGTTTTCTTGTAAACCAATACGTGTAGTTTATGTCCTTTGTTATGCTGATTCTGAATCCGATTTAAAATTTGCTCCATCCCGTCAGGATTTTGAGATATTTTCTTAAATAGTTTAAAAAAAAAGCGCATTAAAATTTACCAAATTTCAAAGTAACTTTTATGTAAGAAAGATTAAATACATTTGCTATTCCAATTTTGTTAGATATTCCATATTATAAATTCATTTTTGGGGATCTAAAAAATGCTCTTTTATATTCTCAATTTTTTTTGCTGTTTTTATTTGATTATATATTTTTAAGACATGAGCTATGTATCCCTAACACCTGTGCCTATATTTATACAAAAGATCTAAAGACAATATTGAAAATTTTCACTTTTTTTAATTAAAATAAAATGTTATTCTACATTAGGTGACTTTACTCTACTTTTGTTAGAACTATAAAGGAAACGAAAATCACATATAATTTCTAAAGGAAGATAAAAATTTGTTGACCAATGAATTAGACATTTATTTACAATATGAAACAAACATGTAAATAATTTACATATCTGTAACTATGCACATGAACAATACACCTCGTATTTTCAGCATTTACTTCTGCTTAATACATATGTTTCTGCCATCTAGGCGTCCTCAGTTAAGCTAGTGAAGCAATGTATACAAATTAATACAAACCTGTTATAAACAACTGGTTTGTATCTGTATTTAAATTTACTGAAATAGCCCGCATAGATCAAGCAAGTTCCGTCCTATAAGAAGACAACTATTTAATAATTGACATCTTACGGGCGAAAGAGACTTTGTCTGGAGGGCTACCTATCGTTCGAACAGCTAAGCTGCTACGAGAAACGATAAAATACGTATGTAGATGTAGTCCATTAACAACCAGCCAGATGGCGGTAAATATACAAAAAGGTTTTGTTTAAGTATGACAATACGTAAAGCACGTATAAAGCGTTTGTACAATATGAAACAAACATGTAAATAATTTACATATCTGTAACTATGCACATGGACAATACACCTCGTATTTTCAGCATTTCCTTGTGCTTAATAATAATAATAAAATTCTGCAGTGGAATGTGCTTTTGATTGCTTATTAATTTTTTTCTTCACACTACAACTTATGCTTCCGGCTGTTCAGTCTGGTAGATTTCCTTGAGCTTATGTCACTCGGGTTGATCCTCTCGGATTCAGGTTATATCATATAATAAAACACAAGGTGTCAGATAAATTATACACACATTTTCCCTTTACATTTGTATAATAAAAAAAAATAAAAACAAAAAGATTTGGATATCATATGAGGATACAAATCATTAAAAACCTCTATCTGACTATCCACGATCAAAATTATAAATTTTGAATATACAAGAAAATTTATTAAACAACAATAAAATATATCCAAAGCTAAAACGTCAAAGTAAAGAGTTGTTTACTCTGCGCGCGAAATCAAATCTGAACTGTCATGAATGCAATCACATGACCTTGCAAACTCGTCCCCACCTTCCTACGTATTGAAATATTCAAAGTGACTAAAAACAACTAACCTCCACAAAAAATCTTTTCAAATAAATTTTCCAGATATTATTCTGAATACATATAAAAAATTTAACAAAATTTTTACAAGTTAATTATAGCGCTTTCATCAATATATATTAATAATTATAAAGATACCTACATTAATTAAAGTAAGTCACAATTAAACATGAGAGATTCCATTCTTCAGATAGGTGTATCATTTAAATAAAATTACAAATATAAAAGATTTGTAAATTCACGAAAATTTACGTTTAAATCACAAACGACGCACCAAAAACTATAAACGACTTTATTCAAAATTTCATTAATATTAGACAAAATTAAGTCGTGTCCAATATACTTATACACACCTATCCACAAGGACTTTCAAATAATCTCTAAATGAAGTTCCAACATCCGCACGGATATCCCCACCAACTATAAAATCAAAAATATACAGAAAAATATACGTCTTATTTCAATATAATATCCGGGATGGCGGCAGCTTTGAACATCTGACCAACCTAAATATACGAAGATGGATCAAAATTTCAAACATAATAAAATTCATCACTTAAAATTAAATATATTTATAATGATCCCCGTCTGAAATAAAATAAACATCAAAATGAAATACATAAGTTTAATAAATGTACTACACAAAAAAGTTTAATATATAGTTCTATTATTTTCCTTTCTTCTCCATGGAAAAATCCATGACAATATGTTTCTGCTATCTAGGCGTCCTCAGTTAAGCTAGTGAAGCAATGGCTTGTTGTTAATGGACTACATCTACATAGGTATTTTATCGTTTCCCGTAGCAGCTTAGCTGCGAACGATAGGTAGCCCTCCAGACAAAGTCTCTTTCGCCCGTAAGATGTCAATTATTAAATAGTTGTCTTCTTATAGGACGGAACTTGCTTGATCTATGCGGGCTATTTCAGTAAATTTAAATACAGATACAAACCAGTTGTTTGTAACAGGTTTGTATTAATTTGTATACATTGCTTCACTAGCTTAACTGAGGACGCCTAGATGGCAGAAACATATGTATTAAGCAGAAGTAAATGCTGAAAATACGAGGTGTATTGTCCATGTGCATAGTTACAGATATGTAAATTATTTACATGTTTGTTTCATATTGTACAAACGCTTTATACGTGCTTAACGTATTGTCATACTTAAACAAAACCTTTTTGTATATTTAACGCCATCTGGCTGGTTGTTAATGGACTACATCTACATACGTATTTTATCGTTTCCCGTAGCAGCTTAGCTGTTCGAACGATAGGTAGCCCTCCAGACAAAGTCTCTTTCGCCCGTAAGATGTCAATTATTAAATAGTTGTCTCCTTATAGGACGGAACTTGCTTGATCTATGCGGGCTATTTCAGTAAATTTAAATACAGATACAAACCAGTTGTTTATAACAGGTTTGTATTAATTTGTATACATTGCTTCACTAGCTTAACTGAGGACGCCTAGATCGCAGAAACATATGTACTAAGCAGAAGTAAATGCTGAAAATACGAGGTGTATTGTCCATGTGCATAGTTACAGATATGTAAATTATTTACATGTTTGTTTCATATTGTACAAACGCTTTATACGTGCTTAACGTATTGTCATACTTAAACAAAACCTTTTTAGACATTTATTTGTTGGTGATTTTTGCGCCAAATGCAGAAGTGTAGAGTGAACTGTAATAAAAGGCGTTAAAATTACAAAGCATCGATATATCGACTTAGGCTTCAAGGTCACAGTACGGCAATTTTATGTCGAAACGATGTGCTTTTGTCCTCACACAAACATACTAGAATTGACAGCTCAAAAGGTTTAAGGAAAAGTCGGAACTCCCTTTGAAACCGCACGTAAACTAACATAATTACTTAGAATACGATTTTTATTACAGAAAGTTTGTAGGTGAAGTATGTATGTAGTATTTACGTTTTAGCTTCACGTCATAAATATATGCATGAAGTATAGAAAATCCCGCTTGTCCTTGGAGAGCACGAAATGAGATAAGAAAAAGGAGAAACACCGCGACAGAAGAAGCAGAAGTCGATTATAAATAGCCAATCTTTATTGAAAACAACGATAGAGGTATAGTCAGCGCCAGTTCCTGTGTCCTTACATAACCTACGTGAAACTCGTATCAAGTAGTCTGCGACTGTGAGCTAATTGTCATGGCTGTCCACGATCGTGGAACAAAAGATCACATGATAGGAATAATGATAAGATGACTATCTTCTGTGTGTTACATAGTATGCTCGCTTCATAACAAAAGGCCGTCTGGACAATACATCGATTGTTGAATGTGGATTCTTTCCTCCTAAAGAACAGTTAACTTTAAGTGACAGGTACTTAGATCGAATAGATAGTGGGTAGACGAGAGTTAATTTTCTATTTCTAAGAACCCCAACATTGTATGTTAATGTCTAAATTCACCGCGCTATTAGAACATCTCTATAATACATAAATCGATCGCACTTAAATATGTCATTAGTTATCTTTATATATCGTTTATCGCTGCTTTTACAATTAAAAGGAGGAAATGCTAATGCGCCGAACACTTAAAATTCAGTCCCGTGTTTCTTCATAAAATTTTAAGATAATGGACCGTAATAATTTTGTGGAATATCTTGTAACTATTAAAGGAATTTCTTTTTATTGAATGTACACGAGACCCATCTTAAGGATAGCCTTTCTTAGATTTTTACAAGGAATAGATAAGAATTCGTCCATCCAAATTAAATTTATTATGATTTTTTTTAGAAATAAACACCTTCAACTTATATTAAATTTATTTATATAAAATTTAATTCATCAAGGCCCATATGATACTAACAGATATTCAAGCTATACCAATCGATATGAAGACTGAAGAAGTGCTTATGTTCATTAAGACATTTAACGAAAATTCTACTGCTGGAGACGATGGTATGACGAAAATTGGCAGAATACCTTTAAGAAAGGATATCTCGAAGATGTGAAGAATTACAGAACTGTAGTTGTTCTAATTTCTCCAAAGTGTTCTATTAATTTCTATTTCTATTAAGTTCTATTAATCATGAAGTTCTACTTCAGAAGTTTAGCTACTTTGTATTCACTCCACTGCATGATTGCAATAACAAATAGTTATCTACTGACGGCATAAAAATGGTAAAATTTTTTCACCCAAATTTGCTATTTGGAGTTTTAAGTGATTTGTAACAACTTTTCTTGATAGATTTTTGACGTGTCTTAATCGTTATTAAGACTTTGCCTAAAACGCTACTATTATTTGAGTTAATAGTTGGCTAAATCTTGACATAATAAAAACACTATTCATACAAAAATAGCCTACACAACTGGTAAAAATTGTATATTGATTACTTTCAAAATAAAAAAGTTATTTAGATATCCTCAGGAAAAGTGATCAGATATAGATTCCGTAAGTAGATTTTATTTCTCTACCACGTCCTACCTAGAATTGCTTCTGTCTGTGAGTAGGACAGTGCAACGTTCCGGTAGAAACAATGCTCTTCGTCAGTCAGATAAATATGTTATATTTACTTTATTTTCCCATATGCTATGCGTATCCACTATCCAGTGCAGCTGCAATTTTAACAACCCTTTGATCGCTACTATCAAAGAATTAGGTATCAGTAGTTGTTGATATAGTCCGCATTGTAATGTCCGTAATTTCTCTATCTCGTTGGGCATACAAATGTTTCTGTCTGTGATTAGGACTGGCGCAAAATTTAGGTAAAATCTTATGTCTCATCTTCAAGCAATGTTCTCTCTCGAATGCTCTTTGTTAAATCAGATGGCATAATATTCGAAACGCATCTAAATAATCTTTACGTTATTTTAGTTTCTTATATACTATGCAGCTGCAATTTTAATGATCCTTTCGTCGTAGCTTCTCAGTGAATTGTCGAGTTAGATGTTCACAAAAGACGCTGTTACGTTTATTTTATCAAATTAACCTGGTATACATTGCCTAGCTGTATACTGAGGTCATATTCGACCAATGGTAGACGCGAATTATTCTTAGCTCTGAGAGCATGCGTATTGGAGGTTTTGGTGATGGAACAAATATATGTAATATGCGAGATGCGGCCGTTTGACTTCACTTCCGTTTGAGATATCGAACAGACTTGTCGGGTAGAAGATTTAAGACCATTTCAATACAGACAGTCATCGATATAGGCCCGAAAAACATCTACTCGGTAAGAGACAACATTTTCTTGATACGTTTGTCCATATTCATCTCCTAATACACGGGTTATATCGTAAATTTAGAGAACCAGTCTGGAGCTATAAAAAACTAGAGCTGGTCCGGATGCTCCCAGATTTAAGTGCTACCTGAATTGCGGAGCAGGGGATCGTCCACGTGGTCTGATTCTTAACTTGGTAAATCGTCGTGTGTCGTAGTTGGGAACTAGATTTACCCCATCGAAAAATAAGTTTTCACCCGTTATTGTGTCTATGGGATACAATTTATTTAAAATAATCACTAATTGATATTTCAAGTCTGGGAGGAACACGTAATCTTGGTTGCCACCTTATATTTTGTATTTGTAGTCTAAAAATCTTAAGTTCATTCTGACTTTTTCTTTGAATATTCGAACTAGGAAATAACTAGGTATTAATGAATAATTAAGCTTGGCCAAAATTTGATATTACAACTTTTACATTTAATAATTATTTTGTGGTGAATACTGTATGTAACAGTTTTCCAGTCAATTTTAATAAGCATTTATTTCTGTATAGTTTTGTAGGTATGACCGCCGAGATCTCCGACAATCTTTTTATCTCCCAACAGCCATGTAAAAGCTACAATATTAGCTATTTAATATATAACAACCCCCCTGAGCTGTTCACAGTAATTCGCGGTGGCACCCTTTCTATTTTAGTAGTCAATCATACCGACGGGCGTATTTTCCTCACCAAAAACTCTTTCCTAGCTGTAAAAGCAAGGGTGTACGATAATTTCACAGGTAATTTCCTCTCCAAACGTTGAAGTATCGGTGTATTAGAGAAAGTTAGGTATTCCCGAATTTAATATTAATGACTATGGATTCTGGGAATTAAAAGTGGTAGGTAGGTACGTAGTATGTATATATAGTTTCGAAACTGGAATTGAAGTGCCATTTTTAATTGTTGCTCGTGTTAGATTGAGTTTATCTATTAATTTAACTGTATTTTGTGAATATTATAACAAAATGACAACTTCTTTAATTAAAAGCAATCGTAGCAAAGATTTATTGGCTTTCGAAAATTTTACGTTTTATAAAACAAAAGCGTATTAAAGATAGACAAGTTCAGCTTAAATTGAAAAATCTCCAACAATTGATACTTAAATATGAATTTCATCAAATAAGCAGAATAGATTTTGTAAAATGTGTTTCACATTACAATAAAATTTAAAAATTGTACATACATATATGACAACTTACTGTATATATTAACTCTGCTTTTACTTACAATAAACAATATTTAAATGTAAGATTTTGTAAAATGTGTTTCACATTACAATAAAATTTAAAAATTGTACATACATATATCACAACTTACTGTATATATTAACTCTGCTTTTACTTACAATAAACAATATTTAAATGTAAGATTTTGTAAAATGTGTTTCACATTACAATTAAATTTAGAAATTGTACATACATATATGACAACTTACTGTATATATTAACTCTGCTTTTACTTACAATAAACAATATTTAAATGTACCCAACGTTTTATTTTGGTCCAGTTTCCTTTTATGTTACTTTTTGGTTATCAGGTTAAAATACAAATTGGTGAGGAAAATACCTGTAAGATTAAGAACGACCCGTAGTTCTGGTGAGGAAAATACCTTACGGATTATCTGACCCGAGCGGTTGGTGAGGAAATTACCTCCGCCCAATCATACAACGACGTTTTGAAAATAACCCCGCCGTCTTCACTGAGACTTGGCGTGGGCACTGGCTAGTTGAGTTGTATTTTTATTATCGGTTGATAATAAAAATACAAGTATAAATAAATATAATAATATAATAAAAATACAAATATAAGTTTCAAGGACTTACTTTGTGGGACGGTTGTCCCACAAAGTAAGTCCTTGAAACTCTACCGAATATCGAAAAGTAACCGAGGCCAGGTTCGTGATATTTATTTTTGCAATTTACCCGTAGCAAGGCACAAATAATGAAAACAATTCAGTTACATTAGTATATATATTAAATTTTACACAAGAAGCAATATTTTTCTAGTTACAGAAGCCGGTATTTACTTTCACATTCATTCTTTAATGAAAATCTATTTGTTTGGTCAATATTTTTGTACATTTACCCGAGGAAGGCAATTTAATTGACCATAATCAACTATTTTTACACTCTGATACAATAAAAAGCTTTTTTCTTTATTGTTGTTTAGTGTAATTTTACTATAATAAAAAATTAATTGGTTTTAAGTTCTCGTTCGTGCATTAGCATCCACATTATGTGATTAGAAAAATAAAAGACACCTTTAATATATAAATTTATAGCCTCAAAACGACATCACCAAATTAATAGTACGTAATTACCAGCATAATTATATGGAGATTGCAAATACTGTAATTTCAAATACAGGTTGTAAGTAGAATGATTTGCAAGGTATACAATTATCGACTATTTTCATCAATTCTGTTAGATTAGGTTGCCTTCAAGGTTCTAGACAAATTACCTGTCTATTGCGAATATTGCATGTGTTACGTGCAGCTACTGATTAATTGATCGCAATAATGTTCGAGCAAATAGCGGCTTCGTCGAAGTCGACGAACCTGTATCACTTTATGGATGATATAAGTATCTACTGATTATGTGGGCATTGTAAATGAAATGCTCATCTAGTTTAAGCAATAATTTTTTTGAAAACTTATGCCTTTTATTGCAAAGTTTAGGTAAATATTTTCATGAGTGCTTAATTACAATTACAAATGCAGTGTATGGTAATAATAATATTTTTGGTTTGTTGAGTGTTTGTTTTTAAAATAACACAGGCCTGCATTTTTCAACTCTTTGAATGTTGATTTAAAAATTTTAACTGTTTTCTAGTAATTGGGTAGCGCTGATTTCAAATCTGCTTTTATTTTTTTGTATCACGTAAGGTTATTTTTCAAACCAGTAAAATCAAAAAATATAGAAAAAACACGATTTATTTCAGCTAGTTTTATATTATATTTAAAAAATACAAAAATATACACATAGAAACTATTAGAAATAGTTATTTATTCTTTATACTTCTTAAAAAAAGTTTTCGTTTTTCAGAAAAGCTTCATTTGGTTGTTTTTCTGTCTCATTCAGCTAAAGGAAGATCTGAAGGTAGTTTCTGGGGTAAGCAAATTTTTTTTGTTTCAACCTAGACCCCAGTACTTCAGAAAGATCTTTTGAAAGTCCCAAATCTCTTACTAAATCATTCAGTTCGGCTTGTGAAAATAGCTGAGGATGGTTTTGACCTGAGGTTGATGGTTCAAAATCACTATCCATCTGTACGGCGCCGGAAGTTGAAGAGGTTTCAATATCTTCTTGTAGTACTTTGGGGGGTATAGGTATAGGTACATGATCACTGTGATGAACTGGTCTGATAGCTGATTTAATATTGTTTGGGTACAAAATATGTTTCAAAGTTTTTCTATTATGCCCCTTAATATCACAAAGACAAAAGTAGCAATCTTCATGATGATTTTGCGGTTCTCTCCAAACCATCGGTATTCCAAAAGGAAGGCTTTTTCTATTCCCTTTGGTCCAATGTCTTAAACCTTCTTCACATACCTTACAAACAACGTGCGGTGCCCAATCTTTATCTTGATCTCCTAATTTGATTTTGAAATAAGCATAATATGTATCTTTCACAAATTCACCAATTGGTCTCTTAAACTTTTTCAAGACGAAATATCCACAAATATAACAGAAATCATCTGGTTTGTTTTTGCAACACCGGCTAGACAAATTTTTAAGCAATGTTTATTTATCAAATACCACGCACAACACTAAAGACAAATTAATTTTACTTGTTTACTGATCGACACTCAGAGCTATAATGAAGTAAATGACATTAAAATATACATTTTGTTTGGAGTGATAAACTTGAAATCCTTCTTCGCAGTACTAATAAAGTGAAAGCATAATAAATAGGATTTGGCAGGTAAAAATTCCCGGAAATCTTGTCCAAAATTAATACATGTAATAAAAGATTTACATCAGGTAATGAGAGCCTATTTAACAAATTTCTTTAAAACCACAACAGAAAATCATTTTTGGGTTAATACCTAGAATTTGATGTAGTACATTCATTTTAAAATGTATTAAAACGCCTATTATAAAATTTTTTTTATATATTTTTTTTTCTTTTGTGCAAAAAAAAATCTGTGGGTGGTACAGAGCAACTGTATTTTAATTAGTTATTGCTATATTAAAACTGAGCTTAACAAACAAAAATCACGTCATCACAAATTTTATGCAGGCCTGTGTAATTATTTAGGTTCCATGTAGCGGTAAGTGTACTTCTTTATTCAAGGTGGCCATTAACCACCGAAAATAAAGGAAGGAACTTATTAAATTTTTCTCGCTACCACAACCACAATACTCAATAACATAAATTAATAATTAATAAAAATAAAAAATCTGAAACATTTATGACAGTTTTAAAAATATAATTAAGCATGTGTTTATCTTCCGGTCTGGTTTTTTTTTCTGTGAAATTTTTAGGACGCAGATCAACATATTTTCTGTATAAATTCAAATGCTCTGTAATACTGAATATTCTAGTTACTTTTGTTTCTTTTAACGCGAAGTAACACTACAACAATTGATCCTATATCTTGTATGTCATCGGTTTCAAATTGATAAAGTTAATCTCTTCTAAGGGTACCTCCAAATAACTCCAAATAGTAAGATAACCTGATATAATAAATAAGTTTGCGATGTTTGTAATCATTAAAGGCCGGATTATATGTAGTATACATATTTGAATAATATATGCCTTTTATATATTATTTGCATATTTTGTAGTAATTCAGCATTTTTGCATATTTTAAGTATCCGAGTTTTATTTATTTACTAAATCAAATTTATTATAGGCATTACTAAAAATATGTCGTGGATGTAACAAACAAAAATTAAACAGCCCTCTTTAAATTAAAAATAGCATTTTATTAAGCCTATTCCCGTTATTTTTGCGATAAGCGTCTCCTAGATTTTTTAATACTCTTTCTCTACATCCAGGCCGAGACAAAATTCCAGGAAAAGCTAATACCTTAAAACTTCTAAATAAATACAAAAATACATTTTACCAGAAAATTAGGAGTATATGTGCTTCTTTGCTATTCGGAGAAATTTATTCCCATATTCGAAAGTAATTTTATTTTAAACATCATTTTATGTTGGCTTTTCGAAGTATAAACTTGTGAGTTGTGATATATAATAACAAAAATGCCGAAAATAGCGACTGTGCCTGGATGGATTGCACCTTATTCAGAATTGCGTAAGGATGGAGAAAAAGTGTTTTGTTTAACTTGCTAAGTTTATTTCCTCTTATTAATTAAGTTTTCAATTATTCCTTTATCTTTTACTAACATTTATTTTATAAGAAAACAACCGATGATGTGATATTTTTTTTGCAGATTACAAGTGAGAGAAAGTTCCAAGTCGACCAACATATGAAAACTCCATCTCATGCTGCAAAACTAACAAAGATGAAATTGGCGAAGAAGGGTCAGCAAACATTACCGCAATGTTTGCCATCAACTTCCAAAATCGGAACAAGAACAATTTAATGAAGATTTGTGTCAAATGTTTGTGTCGGCAGATATTCCACTACATAAATTAAACAATTTAAATGTCATGTTATTTTTGCAAAAGTACATCAGCAAATATAACATTCCCGACGAGAGCACGTTAAGAAAAAAATTATATTCCCTGTATCCATGCAGAAACATTGAATAGCATTAAGAAGGTTATTGCAAACAATTATCTTTATATATGCGTAGATGAAACTACTGATAGCGTGGGTCGATACATAGTTCAGTTAATGATTGGTATCCTTAACGTATTGGTTCTAGCAAAATCTTATTTAATTTCATCCAAACAGTTGGAAAAGGGAAATAATTTGACAATAACAAGATTTATACAGGAAGAACTAGCAACTTTCTTCTTACCGGAATCGATTCCAACAGAGAAAATTCTATTGCTTTTGACGGATGCTGCACCACACATGGTGAAGGCAGCTTTCAACATGAAAATCTTTTACCCAAATTTAATTCACACAACTTGCTTGGCGCACGGACTAAATCGTGTTGCAGAAGAAGTCAGAAACCATTTTCCCTTAGTAAATAATTTAATTAATAGTGTTAAGAAAGTATTTTGAAAAGCCCCATTACGAGTTCATTTTTACAAACAAGATGTAGTAATCACACGATTGGAGGCTGCTATTTTTCATGCAAAATATTATGAAGGAATAAAGACAATTATTATGGATCTTGATAGGGATGCACAATCTGTGATAGACGCCCAAAAGGTGAGTTCGAGAAAAAAAAATACCTCACCAGTTGTCGTTTATTGAAGCCAAATACAGTTTTATTTCCAGCTGGAAAAACAATTTATGTCGCTAATCGAGAGCGTTGAAATAATAAACAAATTTGAAAAGTCATGTTTTGATGTTAAAGGAGGAGTGGGACAGTCCGTGTATGAAAAATTTTTAAGTGCATTAGAAAAAAAGGTGGGTTTTAAAATGCAAAAGGGCATTGCTAAAATCATGTGTGGTGATTCATTAGAAAATACTGAGTTGACAATAGATGATATTTCTAATTTGAAATATGCTCCTATAACAAGCGTCGAAGAACGAACCCTTTCAATATATAAATACATGTTTTCAGACCAGCGTCACAATTTTTCTGTTGAACACTTTGAGAAATATATGCTTGTAAATTGTTTTCATAGTTAATTATGTTGTAAAATGTTCTAAATAAAGTTGTAGTAAACATAATAGAATATTTGTTTCTACAGTATTCTATTTTCTAACATTCCTCGTATTTTTACCTGCATATTTTTCACAAGGAAGTGCATATTTGGGTACATGCATTTTCGTCACCGACCAGGTAGATAAACCGTGCGCAATAGTTGGGGCATTTATGACACATGCATTTTCGTCACCAAAGTGCTTAATTACGGATTACTCCTTTAAGCAACGGGCTATTACGAGGTACTTACGATACACCTTGCCTTAACAGATGTTTGGTCTAACGTCAGAATAATTGGATGCCGATTCCATTTAGCGCAATCTTGGTATCGTAAAATTCAAAGCTATGGGTTGATAACTGAATACAAAGTCGACTCAAGCGAAATTGGATGCTGGTTGAAACAAATTTTTTCGCTTATGTACCTACGTCCAGAAGAGGTAGGTGAATGCTTTGCCTTTGATTTAATACCAAATATGCCACAAGACGACCGACTAGTTAAATATGCTGATTATTTGGTTGATACGTATATCTCTGACGAATCACTTTTTCCGCCTTCAATCTGGGCAGAGCATTCAGCTACCTTAACTCGAACAACAAATGCGTGTGAATCCTTCCATAAACATTCTAACGAGTCGTTATACAAGGATCCTCCATATTTATTTGTTTTTATAGAAAAATTGAAGGA
Organism: Melolontha melolontha; assembly: GCA_935421215.2. Lineage (NCBI taxonomy): Eukaryota > Metazoa > Arthropoda > Insecta > Coleoptera > Scarabaeidae > Melolontha > Melolontha melolontha. Next base: position 21,700,739 of record OW285235.1, read on the forward strand.
ATTTCAAATAGATACCTATATTAAAATACAAAGTTTGCATATGCCTACAAAAATTCACAATCGTAAAGTTAAAAAAAGGCAGCAATTTATTGAGTCTATGCTTACACAATACCAAAACAATGAAATAAGCAGGTTACATCTAGTTAAATGTCTCTCATACCATTGTTATTTTACATAAAATGATGTTTTACATATTTTTTATAAAGCTCTGTACCTATGTATAATATTTGAAAAAACAACCTTGTTTTATATAAATTGTTTCGTTTCATTTTCATTTGCTAAGTACCTACTTAATAAGATAAGAAAATGGTCGGTGACGAAAATGCATGTGTAAGTAACGTCTGCTTTTCAGGACGGTGACGAAAATGCATGTTCGATTATCACTTTTCTTACCTTGGTGACGAAAATGCAAACACCCGCATATTTAGGCTAAAACATCTGAATATATCTTTTGTGTTTTCAACACCAAGGACTAATATATTGTGCACGGCTCCATTGGTGCATTCGTCGAGAAACGCGAATAATTTATTTAACGATGCTTTTATGTTCTTATGGAATTAATTAATTGTCTTATTTATATATTGTTGTATTGTCACATAGTCAAAGTTTTGTTATCCTATTTTGGATTAATCTGTTGGGCAAAATAAATAATTATTTTTTATATAAGTCCGTAATTTGGCTTATTCACTAATATTTATGTTGTCCTTGATTTCCACCACAATCAATTAGGATAATTTTGCCAAATATGATATGATAACGTTCTCGGAAAAAACTTATCTTCGTCTTGCTATGCCTAGACATAAATCATTGGTAAACAGTTTCATAACCACCCACTCCCGCCACACTTTGGTTTTCATTTAAATAAATTCTATTTTCAAAAATAAGAACTACTATTACACGTGTGAATGATATCCATTACCATTTGTAGCCGTAAAGTTAGAATTTATGTTGCAGAATAAAAACATGAGTGTTACAAATATTATGCGTTTTATTAAAAAATCAAATCCTATAATTCCAAATGGCACAGCCTTTATATGCATTATAAATACTAACATTGAGTCTCTGATAGATTAACGTACTAATGCAATACAGACGAAGATGAGAGCGTAAATTTAAAAATGAAGAATGAAGTTATTTTAAGGAGTCGACTCGTAATAAATTACCAGCGGATACATCTTGTTATTGTGCCCCATCCCTTAAATAAAACGGGAACATTCGTTGCATTCTATCCTTGTTAGTGTACAGAAAATTACACATCCATTCTATTCCTTAATCAAGTGTTAATAAATATTATTTATTGCCCTTAATAACAATAATAAGACTCAAAGCATACGTGATAAATATCTATCGATTCCCGGAGCTGAAACACATATTTTATTTTTAAAACGGTAATTTACTGGTTCTTGGTAAATATGTATATGCATGTATGTATGTAAGAAAATTTCGTGATTGGGTCGTTAATAACGGATGATCAAAAAGTCCTTACGTTCCGAGCAGTTATGGACTGCAAAACGCATTGCTGTATTTAAATCTATTGAATGTAACCTTAAGTTGCACAGTAAATTGACTTATGTCAACTGTAACTTATTATTTTGTAATTTCATTTCGTTATTATATCAAATTCTTTATTTGTTATTTACTTTGTTTATTGTACTATTGCGTTTGATTTATTGCATCTACAGTTATGAATTATTAAACAAAGCGCTTTAGGTTCTATTTTGAACGAGTTAATTGACACCGATTGTTATTATCTTATTAGTAGAGATCGGACACAACAGGCCGAAATTACGATCGACAATATAAATAGTCTATATTCTATAACATCGCTAAGTACAACATGCAGTTATTGAATTGCACTATTCATTCGGTTAACCGCACTTCTGTTTTTTTTGTCGTTGAATTGTGACGAAATTACTTCAATATTACAGTGAAATTCCTTTCTTCATGGGCGTAGATAGAAGCGCGAGGAGTTTCTATAATTTATTTTATTTATTAGTTAATATTTCGTAAGATAAATAAGGTACGGTGAGTTAGTTTCTTTTTTTAATTGTTTTAACTGTTAACTGTTAGACCCGTTGGAATCTAACAATTTTAACGAAGAACTCCATTAAATAAACTTAACAATCTCACCTTCAAATTTCCGGAAAAGTGTCTGATATATTCACAGTTTATGTGGAGAGCATGTGCTACAGAAGTAATATGCAGCATTATTATTATTATTGTTTCCTCAGAGACAACTTTCCGGAAGTTGATAGACTTGTATCCGCTTTTAAAAGAGTTTTCAGAAAATCATAATCGAGAGTAACTCTTTACAGGGAAAAACTTCCATCTTTGTCACTGCCTCCCTCTCCAGTAATAATTAGATGGGGAACATGGTTGGAAGCTACCAGTTTTTATGATGAGAATTTCGATAGTTTACAAAATTTCGTTGCATGTTTAAATGACGATGCTCGGAGTATTTCTGAGTGCAAGGAATTAATACAAATTCCAAATTTAAAAAATCAGTTGTACTTTCTTCAGGAACTAATCACTTATTTTGAAAATCTAAATCTCAAATTAAATGATGGATTAACCACATTAGATGTGGCTAATTTGAAAAATATTCCAAGTGACTTAGGATGTGGCCTTTGGCAAAAGTTAGACGTAGTTTTTAATAGAAATCCAGATTTAATAATATTGCGGCAATTGTGTATGGGGACAATGCCTCAAAATCTAACTGCTAAATACGCTGAAATAAAAGAATATTTCCAGTATGCACCTATAACCAGTTGCGATGTAGAAAGGACGTTTTCTATCTACAAGGATGTATTTCATTCAAAGAGAACAAATTTTACAGAAGAGAACCTTGAGAAAGTATTGCTAGTTAATATTAATACTTCTTTATAATAATAATAATAATAATAATAATAATAATAATAATAATAATAATCAGTTTGCGAGGACGAAAATTCTCGATTATATTGGAATCGCCAAATAATCACGGATGAAACAATTCCCAACAATATCCCAGATATAGTACTGATACTGAAGAAGGACAAGATAACGTACATCATTGACATTGCTGTTTCGTTGGCAGAAAACACTACAAGGAACTATAGTGAGAAGGTAAATAAATATTTACCTCTCAGCGACGAAATCAAGAGTGTGTGGAAGATGGACAAGGTCCTAATAGTCCCAATTGTGATTGGCGCAACGGGAGAAATCCCACATAAATTACACAAGTCCATAAATGTTTTGGATCTCTACCAGAAACTTTATTTAAAAATGCAAAAAAGTGTCTTGTTCGACATGGCTGCAATAATACGTCGTGTGCTATGTTGAGCGCGCGAACGTGGGCAACGTGGCCCGGAGCCGAAATGGCGGAACGGGTGGGGTGCTGATGTGGTCCTCTACTGCGTGGTAGCCTAGCATATGCGCTACCAAACTCTAGGGAGGTCTGCCCGATAAGCGGACAGGTGCCATTCCGCCTTTCCAGCAGGGGAGAGCGGAACCAAACTACGCGGCGCGAAACACGGCGCCGCGCAATGCACACACCACTAGGACCGGTCCTGGGCGGTAACCTGGCTAGGCTGCCGTGAACAGCACACACACGCTCGACGTGTGTGCAGTGCCCCCGCAATGGCGAAAAACGTTAAGATGGCACAAAGTGTGACCGTCGTCGACCAAAGTAGCCGCTAAGAGTGTTCCATTGGTTGGCGATGAGCAACCCCGTGCAGGGTGCGCTTCGCGGGTCTGGGCCTTGCCTCGATGGGCGGGGGTCGGGCCGTCGAAGTACTGCACGGAAAAGTAAAGAAGTTGCCGGGAAAGGGTTGGCGGCCCTGCGCAACGGCTGGTTCTCCGATCTCTCAAAATTAGCGCGACCGGACACTAAACACATGCACGAGCGCGCTAAAATACAACACCCCTACACTTGCGCGCTCGCACAAACACAAAACCACACACCCAGAGAGAGAAGCAAGCTGCCAGCAGCGGACAACACATAAGTTCACACCCTGAAAGTACTGGTAAGTATCTACTATAATCAATATTCATATAAAAATAAATGAATGATAGATAACTATGCCACCCATCTTGTTCGAATGAACCGATGGGGTAAGATAATGGCAAGCAAGAACGAATGGTTCTTGTGAGTGGAAGAGATAATAATCACTTTATTTCGAAGACAGTTATCGTACAGCACATACAGGAAAATATAGATACAGCACGATAACATGTTGAAAAACCTCAAGCAATATGTAATAGTTACAATTATATTTATGTGTGCATATTATGGAATTACTGCCAAATAATAATTTATTGTGTAACAATGAACATGCAGTAAACATTCCTTGACACATTTCTTGAATAAATAAAAACTGTTAATTGTATTAATTTCTTTTGGTAATTTGTTGTAGAGGATACATCCTTTAAACTCTAATCTCTTCTGGTAAAAGAACATAGTATGTTTCGGTGGTAACAAATAATTATCCTTCCTCGTGTTAAATGTATGATCTACCTTCTCTTTATTAAAATTAGCGTAACATTTATGCACAAACCACAGTACATTTAGTATGTATAAGTCATAAAAGGTGAGAAGCTTACGTTCCTCAAACAAAGCTCTGCACGACTCTGTTGTCTTTAGGCCGAAAATTATACGCATCGCTCTTTTTTGCATAAAGAATATTCTTTGGCTCGACGACGAATATCGCCAATGTATTATGCCATATCGCAGAACTGATAAGAAGTTTTAGTGATAAAAAAGTTTTTAATATATTTGCACTGCATGTTCCTTTCAGGGATTTCAATGCAAAACATATTTTACATAAATTTTGAATATGATTTTCCCATTTCAAACTACTGTATATAACCAAACCCAACACCCTAGTCCGATCATTGATGGAAAGCCTGCGACAATTTAATCCAATTTCTATATCGGTTACCAAATTCGATTTTACATTTTGGAATATAACACAAGTTGTTTTTACTTTAGTAACAGAATGTCTGTTATCTTCAAATCATAGGCTTAAATTGTCATATGCAAGGTTAGTTAATTGACATAACTCGTTTACCGTGTCTCCCGTATTAATTACACTTACATCGTCGGCATATATAATAGCTGTTCAGTTGAATCCCCCAAGACACGAAGAGATGTCATTAATGAAGACTAAAAATAGTGTTGGTCCAAGGATTGAACCCTGTAGAACCCCGATATCAATACTTACATCCTCAGATGTATTGCCTGCACAATGTACTTTTTGAGTTCGATTATTAAATATGACCGAAGCCAGTCATAAGCAATCCCTCTAATGCCCATCCTTTCCAACTTGTACAACAGGTATTTATGATTGACCCAGTCAAATGCTTTGGATAGATCAACAAACAATCCCAATGTAGGCGACTATCCAAATTTTTATATATAGCAGTTAATAAGGTATATAGAGCAGTATTGGTGTTTTTATCAACGCATGAATCTATGTTGTGTCTCACTTAGTATGTTATTTCTAACTAGGTAAGACATTTTTTTTCATCAAATATTTACTTTACTTAACTTGATCCACAAAATGAGCAGATAAAAATGTAGGTATTTCGTATTTTATAGATCATCACCCGTTTGTTTTCCAATTAACTGTTAAAAACAATGAAAAAAAGAAACTAATTTTGCGTACTTTATTTATTTTGCGAAATATAAACTAATAAATAAAATAAATTATAGAATCGTAATTTCGGCCTGGTGCGTCCGGTCTCTACTTATTATACACGAAGAGTTGTTACGCCTTAATTTCCCTTTTTAATATCGATTAATAGTCACAATTGTTTTTGCCGTGTCGTACGTAACCACAGATGTCCTTTTTGCATACATGCAGGTGTCGATAAATGACGACGCATTTTTGTAATTTCATAATTTTGAATTAGAATTTAAATCATTTGTATTTGTGAGTAGGATATTTTAACTATCGGTATTTCTGTTTATAAAATTATTGTGAATTTATCTCTAATATTACCATTAGAAAAAAATCTACGGGAATAAACTATGTAATTAACATAAGTAATTATTTTCCATTTACTTTTAATAGTATTATTACCTTCAACTTTTGAGATATTATGTTTACCGTACTGTGTTCACCTTTTTGCGATATCTAGTATTGGATTTTATTTTTTTTTACCTTAACATACAGTCGGCATAATTATACACGGTGAAGATTACAATTGATTAATATTGCTTTAGTTGATTTTAGTCATTGCTTAAATATAATATTAATTTATTTAATTTTATTATAATCATTTATTTTCCTTTGATCGTGAATATACGAATTATTTGTTAATAAGTTTATTTTTCTTTGCCTTGGCACTCTCGTAGCAATTTCCTTTTTAGGTATCCTGGGCAGCAATTTTGGAGTTAGTACGTAGGTTAGTAGGTTAGTGAGTCCAGATATATAGCGTGAGTTTGAGTAGTTGTATGTGCATGCGCCGAAGATCGCGCAATCTCTTTTCTCAGTTTTCAATCTGAGCTTCCATAAGCACAACTGAGTGGCGCTAAGGGCATATATAATAAATAGAAGCTCCCATACTTTGTGCGATACAACTACAGCCTTTTTTTTTAACTCGACAATGTTCAGATGCCTTCGCTGCGCCAGTGTAACAATCGAGATTTACATATACAGAATGTGCTCCTTATACATCACTTAAAATTTAGATTTAGTTTATTAAATTATCAATTTAATAACGTGTTTAACCCTTGTCTGCATGACCGGGGTCCTTTGGCGACCCCAGCACCACATTTTTCTTCACAGTTGCCTACCCTGAATTAGTAGGCGTTTGGCCGTCCATCTACTTGTCATTTGCAGTTTGAGGTTATGTTGTGCAGTGGTAGTTTGACTATAAGTTTTTCCCTGTTCTAATTAAAGTTAAATTAGGTAAGTGTCTGTGCTTTTGCGTACTAAATATAACATTTTAATATACACCTACTTTTTCTAGTTTTTGAAAAGAATGAGTCGTTTAGATCGTCGCCGTCCATTGACTAGCACAGAGTTGACCCATCTTGCTGAAAATATCGAAGATTTGTCGGATATAGAAGATGAATATGATGTCGATTTTCAAGAAATTCTTTCTGAGTCCGAAGATAACCTCGAAAGTCAGAGCGAAGAAGATTCCGATGAATTACCAGATGAAAGTAATACTGAAGAATTTCATTGTACTCAGTACGTTGCCAAGTCAGGTTTGAAGTGGAATAGTTTACCTTTTCGCAGTAGTAAAACGCCACTGCGAAATTTAGTAAATGCACGTCCTGGGCCGACCCCGTTTACCGAAGAAGCGAATGATTCTATAGATATTTTCAATTTATTCATTACAAATGAAATGAAAGATATTATATGTCGTTATACAAATGAAGAAGCAAAGAAGAATTATGCAGAATGGAATAAAAAAAAAACTAATTCACCAATGAATTGGATAGATTTAGAAAAGGGTGAACTAGATTGCTTCTTCGGTGTACTTATAAAAGCAGGTGGATTGAGATGCAGGAAAGAATCCACGCGTGAAATGTGGACAAGAGATTCCTCTATACGCCGCCCATTTTTTTGTGCAGCTATGTCTGTCAACAGATTTGAAGAAATATCAAGATTCTTAAGATTTGACGATAAGACTACAAGAATTGACAGAAAGAAGGAAGATAAACTGGCGGCTATTAGAGAGATTTGGGACTTATTTGTAAGAAATTGCAAAATAATGTTTGAACCTTACGAATCTCTTACAGTGGATGAACAACTAGTATGTTTTAGGGGCAGATGTCCCTTTAGAGAATACATAAAATCAAAGCCTGGTCGTTACGGCATAAAAGTCTGGGCACTTGCTGACGTAAAGACTTCCTAATTATGTAATCTTCAGGTTTACTGTGGTCGTCTTTCAAATGGAATGAGGGAAAAAGAACAAGGAATGCGTGTAGTAAAAGATATGGTTGAACCATATTTCGGTAGCTGGGGAGGCATAACTACAGATAATTTCTTTACAAGTGTACCTTTAGCGAATTATTTGTTGAGCAAAGGACTTACATTGCTTGGAACGGTTCGAAAAAATAAAACTGATACGCCACCTCAACTCAATGTAATCTCAAGACCAGTTCATTCAACCATGTTCGCTTTCACAATGGACGTAAGCATGGTATCGTACATTCCAAAAAAGGGCAGAATGGTTCATTTGTTGTCTACACAACACCAAGACGATAACGTATCTCCTGAAAGCGAAAATAAGCCTATTATGATACTAGACTACAACGAAACTAAAGGTGCAGTTGACAACGTAGATAAATTGACTCGAGAATTTTCATGCGCTCGTAGAACACTACGATGGCCTTATAGAATATTCATGAATATTCTAGATATATGTGCCATGAATACATTTGTAATATTCAATGAAAAACACCCCGAATGGAAAAAACAAAATAAAGCCAGACGTAGGTTGTTCTTGTTACAACTGGGAGACAAATTAACTCGTGGAAACATGGAAAAACGGGCTCAAAATAGAAAACTTCCAATATTTGTAAAAACAGCACTCCAGGATTCTGGTATTGCCTTAGCAGAAACAAATTTAGATTCACAGAGAGATGAAGAAAGAACCACTTCGACAAAAAGGGGTAGATGCTATAAATGTCCAAGAGAACAAGACAAGAAGGTTAACATAAAATGTAAGGACTGTCACAAATTTGTTTGTGACGCACATAGAAAAAAAGAGACAGTGACGGTTTGTCTTCCATGCCTTTCATTAAAATAATGTTTTCCATTAAATTTTCTTTTTTAAAGTTATATGTAATTTCAAAGCATTGTCAAATCTAATGTTTTTTTAACACATTTTTGTTTTGTTCTATATAAAAATAATTGTACAACCATCATATTATATGTAACTTCGATAAAATTCAATTTTAAGACTTTATTTAAATTTTAATTTGTCTTAAAGTACCTTAAATCTTAAAAAAATGGGGTCTCGACAGGACCCCACGTATGTGGTTACGTACGCATTAGTCTGTAATGCACACAAGGGTTAAACTCCTGACCCGTTTCAGCTGGCCTTGATATCAAGGTACATTTTCTATTATTGTCTTATTTGACCAACGGGAATTCTCCATCTCTAATCGTGTAAGCACGTTAACTGGGACACGCGGTATATTATTGCGTACAGTTTTAATTAAATTCATACTAAAACCTAGTATATTACGAACTTTGACTATCAATAGAATCGCATGTATTAGATTGCAAATTGGATAACAGCATTTTCGTGCCTATCCATCTACTGATTTCATAATTAACAGCTATTAACATCAAATCGAGCGAGGTGCGCGGGATTGATACCATAGACTAAAGATATATGGAATACAAATAAGCAAAACAAAAAAAAAAAACGTGTAACACGCTGAATAGCAATTTTACCATTAGCATTTATCCCATGTTACACTTCCATATACACGATCGTCGATCGTGTATGCGGTATGTATCCGTATAAATCTCCATTTTCATCAATACACACTCAGACATGTGCCGTTTTTGCGAGTAATGAGTGATTACAATGCGACATTTATTAATTTTTTTCCAGAAAGATGTTCGAAGCTCCAAGCGTTCACTCTAAGACCAGATGAGAAGCGACACTGCACCGTAAGGGCATAATATACGTGGTACCATACGTAGGTTTGAAACGAGGCAATAACTTGTCTGGAACGCGCTTTGTGAAAAAGTGCGTGTGCATGCATTTCAGAGACCCGCTGTGAATCCGAACCAACAAAATCATGCGGCTCTTAACTCTCGCAACTCTATGAGATGAGAGTTTGATCAAAGGGCCGACTTGGGATAGTAAACTAATTTAATGCCGCTACACGAGTATTTATCAAAAGTCATTTCTCCATCATTTTCTTCGTTCTCTTCTCTTGTTTCTTCCTTACTCGGTTCCTCTATTCCGATGCGCGCAGAGCGAAAGATGTAATAATGACTCTGGCTTTTTCGAATTACCCGAGTTTGCTCTTCGATTTAGTGCGAGCCATTCATGTAATTCGGGTGTACTACTCTTTCTAGTTTTTTTTTGCTCTCAACACTTCGGTTCTCTTTATCTTTCACCGTACCGTGTCTTCTCGGAACTTCCCGTTCGTCTCTGCGGCGAGACCGATTCTATTGTATTTGTGCGTACGTGTTTGTGTTGAAGTAATCGAAGCGAACTAAACTCGAAACTCTTTAGTTTGTTGGGCTTTCTAAATTAATTATTGATTACGTTGGGTTATTTTTTTCTTATCTTCGCAGTCCGTCACGGTTTATTAAATTACGAAATTGACGATTTAATAGAGTACCGAGTTTAATAAAATTTGGTCGTGATGTATGGTTCGAATTTCATAGAAATTTTTCATAATTGTTCACGACATAGGGGTCTTGTATAAATAGAGTTTTAAAAATTACACGCTTCAACAAGTACGAGGACAATTCTAAAAGTAAAGAACGTTTGTTTCGCTAGACATTTTCATTCAAAGTATTTCTTTGGAGACTGTGATTAACTGAAAACTCAAAAAGGTATAAATTCCCTTACCACAATTAGTAATCGTGTCCGAAATACGTATTTCGACAACTAAGTTGTCATCATCAGTAGGTAAAACCGCTAATAAAAGTGTCGAACATGGGGAACAGTAAAGCTAACACATAGAATCGCACACAACTTTATACGGCGTCCACGTATACACTGACTTTAAAATAAATACACAAACTAAAATTACGTCAACTTACCCCTCTTAAGAAAACGGCAACACCATGTGTTTATTCTCACGCCCTCAGCTTTTCGAATGAAAAAAGACAACTAGGAGAAAAACCATCAAAAGTCTCCTAAGTATTACCAAAGATAAAGCTAATTTGAATTTTAAATCAAGTATACAGGCTGATTCATTTTCGGCCCTCACCATAGGGATCTCTCTTATTATTGGAGATAGAGTATAGGTTTAAATTTGGCAAAGTTGTTAAATTTTGTGTTTGTTATAAATCCGTAAAGAAAATAGACCTGTGACAAATGACCTTCGTTATTTAAAAAAAACGCGAAAACCCCATTTTCTTCTTTTACCTGTAGCACCGACATTTGGCCTTGTAGAGAAAAAATAAAAACACCTCCTCGTGGCCATTTCTAAACTTCTATCCAGTGGTGTACTCTAAATTTTTATACGACGTTTCGTTTCTTTCTGGCCATCATCAACTATCTAATTTCTTATAGGCGCCATATTGGATTTAGACATCTTCAGAAAGAGTTTTTTTTTCTGATTTCAAGCATGTACCACATGCTGACTATAGTTTTTGATATTAGGTTTTATTTGAAAGAATAAATTATAAGATTAAATAAGGTAGCCTTTGGAATTTCAATCTGTCAAACATTTCATTTATTGTTCATTAATAATACAAAAATGTCATACACTAACGAAGAGAAACGAGATATGATAAGTATTTTATATTCTTCGAAACGAAATTCAACAGTAGCGAGTACAAGATAACAAAAACATTAATAAAAATACATATAAAAGTAAACAATAAACAATTACAGTAAATGTTCAATTATCTGGCCATCTTCGGTAATGCACAATTGGGCACGCCTTCTGGCATTTTGTACTGCCCTTTGTATAGTTCTTCTAGGAACTGCATCGAAGGCATTCTGAAGTCTGTCTCGTAATTCTTCAATGTTTTGTGGCGCATCTACTTTATAAATATTATTTTAAACATATCCCCATAAAAAAAAATCTAGCGGACTTAAATCAGGTGATCTCGCAGGCAATTCAACAACTCCCCTATTTCCAATCCAACGGTTTGCAAACTCTTGATTTAAGAAATTTCTAACAACAGCTGCATTGTGTGCTGGTGCGCCATCTTGTTGCCACCATAAATATTGTAATTGATTTAATGGGATATTGTCGTCAAGATAGTCAGATACGTATGTACGTAAAATGTTTAAATATCTTTCTCCATTTAAATGTTCTTCATACATAACTGGTTCTAAGAGACGATTTGCCAAAATACCCATCCAAACGTTTATTCCAAAACGATGTTGTGGTCTTCTAGCCCTGTTTTGTCGGGGATTTTGCTGCTCAATAGTGCTCCGTATTTCTGTTGAACATTCCAGAATTTGTAAATTTTGTTTCATCTGACCAGATGATTTTGCTTAAAAAATTTTCATCATTTTCTATCCTTCCCATTAACCAATTACAATATTCTAGCCTTCTCAAATTATCTCCAGGCTGTAAAGAGTGACTAACATGGATCCTGTATGGTTTAAACCTACTTTTATGTAAAGTTCTCCAAACTCTGGACTGGCACAAATTTAATTCTGACGCTACTTCGCGTGTAGAAATTGTTGGATTATTATTTATCTATAAAAATACAAGATTAACATGAAATTTGAAAACACGCTTTTAATTTACCATTTGTAAAATATCTTGTCGATTTTCATTTAAATTCCTGTTGTCTTGACCATTACGCGGCTTAGTAAACGATCCATTTTCGACCAAATTTCTGTCGAGATCTAGAAAAATGGTACGATGAGGCTGTTGTCGTTCTGGATATAATTGTGGATATCTTGTACTCGCTACTTTTGAATTTCGGTTCGAAGAATAAAAAATACTTATCATATCTCGTTTCTCTTCGGTAGTGTATGACATTTTTGTATTATTAATGAACAATAAATGAAATGTTTGACAGATTGAAATTCCATGGCTACCTTATCCAGTCTTATAATTTATTCTTTCAAATAAAACCTAATGTCAAAAACTTTAGTGAGCATGGTTGAAATCAGAAAAGAAACTCTTTCTGAAGATGTCTAAATCCAATATGGCGCCTATAAGAAATTAGATATTTGATGATGGCCAGAAAGAAACGAAACGTCGTATAAAAATTTAGAGTACACCCCTGGATAGAGGTTTAGAAATGGCCACAAGGATTTGTTTTTATATTTTCTCTACAAGGCCAAATGTCGGTGCTACAGGTAAAAGAAGAAAATGGGGTTTTCGCGTTTTTTTTTAAATAACGAAGGTCATTTGTCACAGGTCTATTTTCTTTACGGATTTATAACAAACACAAAAGTTAACAACTTTGCCAAATTTAAACCTATACTCTATCTCCAATAATAAGCGAGATCCCCATGGTGAGGGCCGAAAATGAATCAGCCTGTATACGAAATTAATTGCGACAATTGTAATTTGAAATATATAGATCAAATAAAACGCTCAATAATAGCCCGTTTTAAAGAACAAATATCATTAAATTTAATAGATCCAAAACCATGCATTGGACACGGATCCTAACGTCTCGATAAAAGGGTTAAAACTTGTCAAAAACATCAACAACTCCAGAGATCTCGACGCACGAGAAAGCATTCAAATCGTTAGAAACAAATTTAATACGTTTAACTCGGACAACGGTCCTATTCCATACGGTTACGTTGATATAACAAACTTGTGGATTTACGGATTGTCTTTTTTAAATTCTATAACAATTTATGTACGGTAATTAATTTTAACATTATATAATAATAAAATCAATTCTTTTAATAAATATGTAAATTACGTGATAATTTACCAAAGTTCCAAATAAACTATTTCCATGATTAACATGATTTTTCGGAGTTAATAATTACTGAAATCTGAAAGTTTTAAGATTTCATACATTTCATGAAGTAAATAACTAGTTTAAAATCTTGGAGTGGAGGGTGGCTGGAGGCGGCGGGTAACCCGATGGGGCGGTATGAAATATACTGTTCATTGTCCACTTATATCCTAAACAACTACCCAAAATTTCAAGTTTTTGTCTTAAAAAACTCCAGAAATAATTCAATATTAAGTTTCCGTGCGGACGCCCGTATACCGGGTGTCCGCACTAAAAATACATCTCTCGTATACGTATCAGTGATACGTGGCCGTCTACTAAACAGTTTTACGAATACGTGTTAGGTTTACTATGATCACATGTTCGCAACTTAGTTGTCGAAATAATTTATAAAATATACAAAAGTTGCTGGAATAACAGACCAAAAAGAGCTCTTGGACTACACCAACAGATATTTTCTGGGTATAGTTGCTAATATTGATGATAGACAGCCAGCACATTTTGAAGAAATGTCCTGTAAGGAGACGTGTTTTATGGAACCGGAGACACCGTCAGAGGTTTTCAACACCACAATGGAACTGAAGAACACCATGTCTGCAGGACATGACGAAATATCCGTTCCCGTACTTAAGGCCGTCGCAGAGCATCTAGCTGACCCACTGTGTCATATTGTCAATAGATGTTTCGAGACGTCCACCTTTCCGGATGCTTTGAAGACGGCTGTTGTGTGTCCGGTTTACAAGAAAGGATATATTCATGACATTACAAATTATAGACCTATAGCACTAATTTCGAATGTGGCCAAGGTTTTTGAAAAACTGATATATAGAAGAATGAATGGGTTTCTTGACAAACATAGACTTATCACAGATAGACAGAATGGTTATCAAACAGGAAAATCGACATGTTCAGCCGTATTTCAGGTGATTTGTGAAATACTTGATGCCTGGTCGAACAAGGAGCAAGTAGCAGGAATTTTTATGGACTTGTCTAAGGCTTTTGATAGCGTTAATCACAAAATCCTTTTGGAGAGATTGGAGAACCTGGGATTTAGGGGAAATTGTTGGAGCCTTATTAAATCCTATCAAGAAAACAGAAGACAACGTGTCGTGGCAGTGAATGAGGAGGGAACCATTGGGTCTGGGTGCCTCACTGTTACCAGGGGTGTACCGCAGGGATCCGTGCTGGGGCCTCTTCTATTTTTAATTTACATAAATGGGTTACCACTAGTATTTAATTATCCTATGGCCTTATTTGCGGATGATGTTCCATTGGCAATAAGATCAACAGAAACAAACGTCTTGAGGGAAACCATTGCACAGGCATTGTCCTCTGTTAGCGCATGGTTCAGGGCGAACGAACTTAAATTGAATGTGGGCAAGACCCAAATCATCCATTTCGCTGTTTCTCAGCGGGAAGATCTTGTTGTAAACTTTGGAGATGGTGTACTAGCCTCGTCGTCCGAAGTAATGTTTCTCGGCATAAGGGTCGATTCCCAACTGAATTGGAAGTCCCATATACACTATCTATTTCGGAGGATTTCTCAATTTCACTATGCCCTTAGGGTTATCGCCGGCTAAGTAAACAGTGAAGCCAGTTTGTATGCGTATCGAGCTTACGTAGAATCGCGGTTGCGGTATGGTTTAGTCTTCTTGGGGAACAGTGTGGATGTGGGAAGACTTTTTATTCTGCAGAAGAAATGTCTTCGAGCAGTTTTTAAATTGGGACTTACTGACTCGTGCCGAGAAATATTTAGAACAAGAAAAATACATATGCTTACCGGTCTCTACATTCTGGAGTGTACTTTGTGTGTGAGAAGGGGTATGAGCAGTGCGTTTGGCAGGACATAAGGCTTCATTTTGTTTTTATATATTTACATGTACTTGTATACATATACTTGACGAGTTCTATACACTTGTATAATTTTGAACAAATATAGTTATTTATGTACCTAGGTTCGTAAGTACAGTTTTATGGTCGAGAATACGATTGCAAACCGAGACCCGTAGGGTCGAGGTTTGCATGTATTCGAGACCATGAAAGTGTACTGTACGAACCGTGGTGCATATGAGATTTTTCGTCATACTTACGTTTTTTTTAAATAGACGAATTTGAATGATTTTCCACTTTACTTTTACTATATGTATACACATTAGTAACATCAAGTCAGGAATATTTGTCGTATCTATGGTAACCATGTTTGTGTCGATATAAATTTATATTTTTAATGAATGTCAAAGTATATGCAATAGATTTTCAAAAGTTTTTCTTTCCAAATAAAATTTATAAACATGAATCAAATAGAGATGGATGCTATTATAGCTTGTACTGAGATTTTGCCGGAGAAATCTAAAAACATATATAATGAAACCTATAAAATGTTCAAAGATTGGTGTCACCAGGGGTATGTGGAGAGTATTTCAGAAAGTGTAATGCTGGCATATTTTCGTGATAGATCTATGAAGTTAAAATCACCAAACAGTTTATGGTGTGAATACTCCATGTTAAAAACTACCATATTTATTAACGAAAATGAAAATATTTCAAAATATCCTAAATTGAAAGGATTTTTGAAGCGTAAAAATGATGGTTTTAAGACAAAAAGTCTAGTATCTTTACAAGAGAGGAAATGAATAAATTTCTTATTGAAGCTTCCGACGATACATATTTGTTGATGAAGGTAAGTTTACAGAATGATTTTTTTTAATTCGTTTTCATTCTATACTAATTTTTTGCAGGTTGTTATGATTATGGGAATTGCTGGGGCTTGTAGGAAAGATGAACTAGTTAAAATGAAAATTCAAGATGTGGAAAATAAAAATGATGTAATAATAATTAAAATACCGGATACTAAAAATGGATTAAAACGTTCTTTTACAATTATTGCGAAGGAAGAATATCCAATTAATTGTATGCTAATTATTAAAAAATACATTGGTCTGAGATTAGAAAATATTACCAATGATAGATTTTTCTTAAAGTACAGTTTTGGTAAATGTCGAAATCAGCCTGTAGGAAAAAACACTCGCAAAAATTCCTAGCCAAATAGCAAAATACTTGTCGTTGGAGAACCCCACTACTTACACCGGACATTCCTTTCGAAGGACCTCGGCAACATTATTAGCCGATTCAGGAATTGATGTTCTTGGCCTGAAAAGACACGGCGGATGGAAATCTTCTACCGTGGCAGAAAGCTATGTTTCCGATTCAATGATAAATAAAGTACAGATAGCTGACCGAATTTTATATAAACAAAATATTACAGAGGCTGTTTGCTCAACTGTGATACAGAAAAATTAGAAGAAAGTTGATGATTCCATTAGGAATCCAACCATTAATAATGTTGACATTACTGAAAATATAAACTTGCCTAGTAAGAAAGAAGACTCTATTGTTCAGATAGCTAATTGTTCTAATTGTTCGTTTACATTTAATATTACAAAATCATAAGTTTTTGTACAAGATTCTATTTTTCCTAGTTATGTTAATTAATCATGTTTGAAATAAATTTGTCATAAATTTTCTAATATTGCTATTATTTCCCTAGGGTCGTAATAAATATTACAGCCCGCTACCATAGCAACTGTCAATACGGTATGTAAAGTGTCACTTACGTTTCAAAAAAAGGTGTCATAATTGTTTACTTACGCAGTAGGTGTGAGGAAAAATATATTATTATTATTATTATAAATAGTGCGGTGAGCATATTTTACTACCTTTTTTAAGTGGTCATTTAAAATTCAATTTTATCGAATTTTAAATTCTCGAAATCTCAAAATCTAAACCATACCAGTTCGTATACAATCGCGTAACACCGTTGACAAAACGCAATTAATGCCATATAATAAAATGATATAATCACAAGGCACTGGTAGCTTGAAAACCAGAATTGGCAAAGCGGACAATTTGTACACACAAACAGTGCCCTCCCAATTACTGGCAGCCTGGCTGAACTTGTAGGTATTCGACGGCAAGTTTTTTACCCGATCGCGTCGACGAAGAGAGAAAGATATTCGGGCGACTTTAACAACTGAGGAATGCCGTAACAATGGATCTATTATATGGCCGATGGCATTCCGCTTAATTACAAGAGGTTTTGACGCAGGTGAAGAGACCGAACGATGTGTTTACACCGTACCAATGCGGTCCGACCGCGGATAGTCATGATCAAGTGTCAACGGAGATAAGTTGATTCATTGTTTAATTCGTCCATCTCATATATCATTCCTAAATATCAGTCGGGGAGTCGTCAATGTACAAGAGGAGAATCGTGCCGTTCTGTGGTGTGTTCGCAAGTACCAGCATGTCAGAGAATATGTTTTATTCGAGGTTCGCATTCATGACGATCGTGTTTTATTAAATAGAGACGGTGTTTTTCGTATTATGTCACCGCAAGCGCATAATAATAGGTCGTGGTCAGATGCGGTTAAAGAAAATGTTAATTGAACAGTACAATTCAGTTGCCTATTTATTTTGGACCAAAAAATTTAGCTGCAAACAAAAATGCTATTATTTTATTAATTATTCATTGCTTATTCTATGGTTGAGAGGCGAAGTAATTTCAAAATACCAGGGTCGCTCTGAAAAAATTCAGTTGCAAAAAAC
Source organism: Melolontha melolontha (assembly GCA_935421215.2). Lineage (NCBI taxonomy): Eukaryota > Metazoa > Arthropoda > Insecta > Coleoptera > Scarabaeidae > Melolontha > Melolontha melolontha. The sequence goes on from OW285235.1 coordinate 21,718,924, forward strand.
TACGGGATATTTTCAGTCGCAGAATATTGCAATCTGTTCAAAGACATTTGGCAAATAGTAAGGGCAATTAATTCAATTGCAGAGTTGCATTTTGAGCATATGGTGTCAAAGTTTAATATTGCTAGTCAATCTTTGTGGCCATTTGTAGAAGCACGGATAGGGATTATCCGATTTTTATAAATAGATTTGACAGGGTCCTTGAAATTCTAAGTGGGTAACAGTATCACAATGTGAATATTTGCAGATAATGAAAAAAATATTCACATATTATACAACTAGATACTCGAAAATACACGATTATGCCTGAAACACCACGAGATCAAAGTTCGAGTGGTGTTTTTTTAGGCGATACGTTGAGTTTCGAGAATTTTCAAGTGTCGAGTTGTATACAGGCTGATTCAAATTAAGTGCGAACTATTGCTATCTCTGTTAATATTGATTCTAGAAAGTAGGTTAATTTAGCAAAGTATTAGTGTTTTTAACATTGATTAGCATGCAGTTCATGAAAAAAAAATTGAATAACGCATTTTCGAGAAATTTTGAAATTTATAATTTTTTAAATGTAACAGCCTGTATATTTTTTAAAATTCTGAATGCTAATGTTCTTTGTAATATAAAAGTTTCAATACACTATTGTCCTAAAACGAATAATAAAGTAGTTACAGCAGTTTCTATTTCCTTCTAAATGTTGTCATTGCTCCGCTAACTTTTGACAAAACAGATACATATTTTGTGTTTAATGTTTATTTTAACATATTACAGCTTACAAAATTAAATTAAAAAGAAGAAAGTACATGTATAATTTATAAATACTGCTCAAAGGTTCGTGCCCGCTTCAGTACACTCTGGGTGGCTCTTAAGATTGTCTTTCTATTTAATTGGCGAAAAACTTCTCCGACCTTGTCTTGCAATTCGCGCACGTTGTCGTATCGCGTTTTGTACACCTCATTTTTTAAGTATCCCCAAAGAAAAAAGTCTAAAGGTGAGAGGTACGGAGAGCGTGCTGGCTATTGAATTGGACCATTTGTACCAATACACTTTTCGGCAAAGATGGTGTCGAGGTAGGTTTGCACTAGGTGATGGTTGTGTGCAGGAGCACCGCCCTGCTGAAAGTATAAATTTTGGCGCATCAGGTAATTGTCGTTATCAAGGAAATCCTCTAGAACGTTATGAATAAATTCCAGATATCTGTTTCCTGTCAACGTACCATTGTAGAACAGTGGACCAACGATTACCGAACCAATTAATCCGCACCAAACGTTAAAACTAAATCGAATATGTGCAGCATGTGGTCGAACTATTAATAACTTTCTTGAGACCAGTAGTAACTATTTTTCTTATTAAACATGCCTCTATTTGAAAAATTTGTTTCGTCACTCCATAGAATAAACTGTGCTCCATTCAAATATCCACCACAAAAACTAACAAACCAATGACAGAAAGCTAATCTCCTGGCTGTAATGTTTGAGAGATTCTGAACTTAAAGGGGATATACTTATGCTTTTTCAAAATTCTTTGAACTGATGAATAACTTAATGACAATTCCTTAGTAGCATTCCTAATGGAAAATTTGCGATAGGCTTCAAAATATGCTAACACTGTAATTTCTACTTCTTCGTTGACGACGATATTTTTCTTTGTTCTTTTCTTTCTAAATAAGCAATCATGCAGTCTAAACTGATTGTAAAGTTTTCGAAAGTAACGTCGAACTGGCTGCTGTCGCAAACGATAGTGTTCAGCATAATATTCGCTAGTCCTTAGTGAATCTTTACGACATAAAATGTATGCTTCCAACATATCGCATTTCTCCAAATGAGGAAATACCATAGAGAAATATTGTCAAACACTAAGCAACGAAAATAAAACCAAAATGTTTAGAAAAATAAATAGAGAACTAATGAACACAACACAAAATTAAAAAAAAATATTTTTAATAACTAAACGTGCGAAAGATTTATATTCAGTACGTTATTGACATTTACAAAGGGCATACTAAACTACTCAAAAATGAATAAGGAATTTTTACATTTTTGTATTTTTTAGATAGTATGGGTAAATATTTGTAGTGTATTATATTAGATACATAATTGTACACAACAATTTAAAATTTTCAAGTATATTTATTCAGAAAAATCGTTAGATTACTAAGAAATGATCAAAAATGAAATAAGCAACATTTTTAGCAATAGCTAAAATAAACATTTTTCTGTAACAATGAATTCTAAAATCGTGTATAATGGCCACGGACATCTCTCACAGCTGTACATCTTCGGTGCATACTCATAATGCAATTATTAATGTGTTCTTGTGACACTCTTCTCCAACACAGCGGTAAAATTTCCCGCAAGTGTTGCACGTTAACTGGGGGTGGATTATGTTCGTTGAGCTGTTCTTGAAGTCTGTCCCAAATGTGCTCAATTGGATTCAAGTCGGGAGACGTTGGTGGTAAAGGTAGATGGTTAATATGGAGGTCATTTATTGCTTGCATTACAATTTGTGCACGATGAGGTCTTGCATTATCATCAATAAAAACCATGTTTTCATCCACAGCCTCACGAAAGTCGGCCACATATTGCTGAATAATGTCATCTCTGTATATGTGTCCATTGACATTGTTTTCAAAGAGATGCCCGCCCACACCATGATACCACCGCCGCCAAAAGGCACCACAGCTTTTGTAAACTGGCGTCTATAACGGTCTCCTCGAGTTCTCCAGACCCTTACTCTGCGATTATCACTAAATAAGCAGAATCTGGATTCATCGGTGCATAAACCATGCTCCCATTGAAAATTTTCTGCTAGTCGTTGGTTAACCCAAGTTCTTCTAGCCATTCTATTGGCATTAGTTAATTTTGGGCGTCTAACAGGCCTGCAGCTATGAAGATCCATTTCCCTCAGACGGTTTCTGATGGTTTGATCCGAAACTCTAACTCCAGTGGCGGCACGTAACTGTGTTTGCAACCATACAGCACTTTTAAACGGATTCATCCTTGTCTGAATTCGTATGTAGCGGTCTTGTCTCTGATTTGTTTTCCTCTCAGATCCACTACCGGGTCTTCTCCTTGCAGATCCTATCTGTTGGAATCTTGTTAGGGTCCTACTAACAACACTTGGAGACACATTAAAAATTGCGGCAATTTCTGCTCCAGATTGCCCTCGCTGATGCAATAACGCAATTAAATCAAAAGTTTCTTTATTTAAATGACGTCTTGGCATTGTGAAAATGTGAAATGACGTTTAAAATGAATAATACTTGTCAAAAAATGCGATTTTTATAATTTTGTATTCTAAATTAATACAAGATTCAATATTTTATCACACAGAAAAGACATTTACCAAATAAAATCTCCACAAACGACTGTGGGCCTTCTAATTTATCTATAGTTTGAGAAAATACGTTAAATTTAATCGAATTAATTAGATCTGTTAAAAAAATATCTAATTCCCTATTCATTTTTTAGTAGTTTATTTAATTTTATTTAGGCAAGATTTCTCTATAATTTGAAATTTATACACATTATTCAGAGGGATCACAGCATTCCCAGTTATTAACGTTTATAGTAGCGTCAAACATAATTTTATGGTGTACCTTTACTTACCTTATCCAAGCAGTATTGTTCAAAGCACGACCTGCACTAACCGTTTATCTCACAATTATGTTTTGGTTCACCCTTCTAAGAAAATGTTCTTTGAAATACGTATTTATCATTTTGTTATATATATAGTGCAGCTTATCAGGCCATTCAGCCCCAGAGCTGTGTAATCTTTTTCCGTATCTTTCGATCTTTCGCTTTTATCTTCCAGTTTACCACATCTTTTGCTCTTAGATTTTCTAGCACTGCTTACCTCCATCTTTTCTTGGTCTTCCTCTTTTCTTCATACCGACCGGCTCTCTCCATGCTATTTGTTTTAGTATCCTGTCATCCGTCATTCTTTCCAAATGTCCCAGCCATCTTAGTCTCCGAGCTATTATTACTTCGTCTATTTTTGGTCCTCGATATATGCTGTATACTTCCTCGTTCGTTCTTCTTATATAACCTTCTTCAGTTCTTTTCCCTCCACGGATTCTTCTCAGAATTCTTCTATCCAATCTCATTACCCTTTCTTTCTGATTTTTATTTATCACCCATGTCTCACAACTATACAGTAATGTGGGTCTTAAAATAGATTTATATATTCTGAATTTAGATTTCCTTGATAGGTGCTTTGACCTGATTAGGTGGTTTGCCATTCCTACACTTTTATTAGCTTTTATTCTCATGCTGATTTCCTTTTCTTCTTGGCATCTGGCTGTTATTAGTGCCCCCAGGTAATTAAATGCTTCAACTCTTTCAAATTCCAAATTTCCTTTTTAAGTCATTACTTTACAGATTCCATCGTTATGTTGCTTTCCAATTCTCATTATTTTACTTTTTTCCTGATTTATCTCCAAACCCATCTTGCGTGCCGCTGCTGTCAGTCTTTTTGTTATTTCTAACAATTCATGTTCCTTTCTTGCTATTATCGCCATGTCGATAGGGGATCTCCTTGTCTGAGTCCAATCGTAATATCAAAGTCTTCTGATGTCCCTTCTCCGATATGGGCACTGCTTAGGGTTTTCTCTAGCGTCATTTTTACTAATTGCACTATCTTCGATGGAACTCCAAATTCAATCATTATCTGTGTTATTTTTTTTTCTAAAGACTGAGTCATAGTCTTACTGGGATATTGTATTTCAAGCATGAGGTTAACACTTCTTTCATTGTGAAAATCTGATCCGTTGCTCCTCTTTCTTTCCTAAATCCGGCTTGATATTGTCCTATCAAATCTTCTGCAATGGGTTCCAACCTCTTTTTTATTACTATCGCCAGGATTTTGTATACTGTATCCAATAGAGAGATTCCTCTATAATTATTACAGTTATATACGTCTCCCTTTTTTAAAATAGATATGATTATGGAATGGGTCCATTTTTTCGGCATTTTTTCGCTTCTCCAAATATCTATTATTAACTCTATTATTAAGATTTTTTTTATTGAGATCTTCTCCAGCATACTTTATGTTCTCATTTGTTACTCCATTTCTTCCTGGACATTAATTGTTTTTGAGCTGCTCTATTATTTTATTTATCTCTTGTCTGGTGGGTTCCGATATTGAATTTGTATTGACCGTCCATTCTGTTTCTAATAATTCTTGTGTGCTTTCTTCTACTTCTCCTTTATTTAACACTTGTGCGAAATATTCCTTCCACCTTGCTCTTATTTCCTCTTCCTCTCCTATTAATTACCTTCTCCATCTTTTATATGCACGATCTGCCTGGGTCTTTATTTTACCCTCTTGGCCTCACGATAGAAGTTTCTCATTTCTTTTTCTTGAAAATAACTTTCCATTTCCTGTGCTCTTTGTTCATTTTCTGTCCTTTTCCTTTGTCTGTATAGCTTTTTTGTTTTTAGCCTTTGTCCTTTGTCCTTTGTATGCCTCTCTATCTTCTCTTTTCTGTGTGTGTATTGCTTTAATTCTTAGTTTATTTCTTATTTCTGTTTCCCTCTTACAATCTTGATTCCACCATTTCTTTTTCTTTGTTTTTTGTTTTTTTGGAATTATCTTTTCTGTCGCTTTCTGGATTATTTCCTCCATTCTATCCCATTTTTCGTCTATCTTCTGCGGGTTTTGGTGTTGTATCTTTTTATATTCTTTCCTTATTCCTCCTTCATATCTTTTCTGTATTTTTTGGTGTTGTAAAGCCTCCATTGTTTTTATTTTAAGGTGTAGCCACTAAATGTTCAGACACATCAGTTAAACATTGTAATGTTTAAATCGAAGGCTTGCCGCCTATTGTTATAAACACGTAGTTGCCCGTTAAGCCAGACGAACTTTCCACAATTTTCATTACGGTCTCATTTTCGAAGGTTTTTTGTATAATAGTATTTAGGACACACAATTTAGCCAAGGTCAAGTCTGGGTGAAACCGTATGTACCTGACCCATCTATATATCTATTCCATACAATGTAGCGATGTCAAGTTATGTAAACTTATGCACCTATTCTGCTTCGACTAATCATAAGAAATAGGGTGGCGTATTATGACTGTAATTTCTTTACCTAATTGCTAATATTTTAGAATTAAAAATCTAAGTTTGCTAATATCTATCAACGAGATCACAAGTGCCATTTCGAACAGCTTCAAGAGTTACTAAATTAGGAAATCTAACCAAGTTTTATAATAATATGTTCTGCTTGCGGCTTATGTAACATTGTTTTCTTGTATTTAATAATTAAAGAGTGTTGTGCCTTCAGCAAGTGTTGTTATTATTGGGAACCACTGAACGAGAGAAGACCTTCTTATTCATATCTTGAATCAACGACGATTCGAAAGAAACTAGTCATCATAGATTGTGTCAAATCCAGCCACATACGTCCCAACACCCATAAAATGATTTTTCATTATTGTTTAGGCTATTTCGGCGACTCACAGGTTGAGAAACGATGCTTTAAAGAATCAATTTCGGTACATCTAGGACAAGCAGCATATGATCGGCAATTCATAGAAAAATAGCCATACCTAGCGCATTTGAAGCAAAGCATAACGTGAAACGAAAGAATAATTTGTAAATTTAAAAATAAACCATCACATCGAAGGTAAATAATAACGAAATTTCACAATAACATAAATAACTATGATTAATGTAAACGTCGTGAAATTAACATGAAATTACTTCGGGTATATAAATTTATAAACCACCTCGGTGCGGATTACAATGCATACAACATCACGGCACACAGTATGAAATACGCTATTCTCATTTATATCGCAATCCATACGGCGTTCATAAATAACTAAATCGAAGTCTTAGCAAAGTAAAGAAAGAGGTGCGTCCAGATCCACCGGATTATAAGTCCTTCGTGTGTGCGAGAAAAAGAGAAAATTCGCCGTCCAGCGGCGTCCAGCAGCTACAACAAAATCGATCCTGCCCATGCATCTCATTTACGTATTGAAGAAGTTTATACATACACACACATATATATATATATATATATATATATATAGGTATATATATATATATATATATATATATATATATATATAAGGTATTCACTTATCCCGCGAGCCAGTTTATCTATCTATAAAGGAAAACTGATTTAGTTGTCTAGAATCTCGTGGGCGTGTTGTGTTTGTATCTCTCTGTTGGGCTGAGGTCAGATCGTATCTCGACTCGGGGATGAGCACGATTTATTACTGTGAAATCCATCCGCTATAACTCACGGCCCGTCGTTCCGAGAGTCGTGATAGCGCGCGGGGTTGCTTTTACCACAGCGGCAGCAGCATCATCTCGGACGGAACGGACCTATTGTTACTGTAGCTGTAGTGTTGAGGTTATGTTGGCGCTCCCCATGATGCTGTATTTATGGATTATTTCGCTCGTCATCGATATCGCCGCTGAACTGAATTATCGGCGGTGCCTTGGATACGCGTTCGTTCGTGAAAAAAGTAAACAAAAGGGATTATTTAGATTCGAAAAGATTCAAGGGTGTAAATATCAATTGACTTCCTGGAGTCAATTTAAAGCAAGACTAATTCACAATATCTCTCTCTCTCTCTCTTATAACTATTAAACTAACTCCGAATACTGCAAAAAATAGCACTGTTCTTCCGGATTTCGCGGCGTAGTCGTTGTAATACAAGGGATGTCTTTTATGTTTTGCATACTGGGAGACAGAGGGCGACACTAATCAAATGTCAGTACTCAAAATTAACCTCCATCTTTACGTGTAGCGTTGTAGCTACAACGAACTGTCGAAGTTGACAAGTAAGTCGGAAAATGGAATTAAACCGTGAAAATTTTTGGGCAGTAATTTTTTATAATTTTTGAAGACAATTATCTCAACAAGAATGCCTCGCGAAGTTAGTTTCTGCTTTCGGTAATGCTTCACCCCACCAGTCAACAATTTCTCGTTGGTATGGGTAATTCAAACGTGGACGGATTAGCCCTAGCCACGGTTGAAGAGCAAGTGCACCAAAAACGGCAGTCACTCAGGAAAACGTCGATGATGTGTGCTAGCTCATCAACGAAGATCGACATGTGACATACCGCGAAATTGAGGCATTATTGGGGTTTTTAAAGACTTCAATTCAAAAAATTTTGCATGAAAAATTGTGTGTTGACAGAAACAATAGGAGAAAAAGAAATGTAGAACTCTTTCACAGACCCAGTGCGCAAGTTTTTGAGTAATACTAAAGACCCTTAGTATAAAACCATTCTACAACGTATGCTGGCTGCGTATAAACCTCAAATATACAAGATGAGTTTAAAAGTTTATTTCTTACACTCCAATGTCGACTATTCTCCCGAAAATTTTGGATCGTTCAGTGAAGAGCAATTGGAAAAAGGGACGTTAACAAATTTGGGGCGTCAGTATGCTAGCTAGCTAACTACTGTTGGATGCTCAAAAGGTAACAGAAAATGGAAATTGGAAACATGTTCGGAGAAGTATCAAAGAAAAGAAGAAAAATCGAATTTCTATACAGTATTGTGCACACTGGAAAATTTCAGTTAATTTATTCCACGATTTATTTCTGAAAAATCCCAGTACTAAGCACAAGAAATTACCATATAACGGGTGTTCATTTGAAAAGTCAATCTAGTAGCATGTGATTTACTGAGAACATTTTGAAGTATGTCGTAAATTAAAATTTACTACTTAACCTACGCAGTTGTATATTTTGACAGTTTCATACATACAAATAAATAACAAATGTGATTGACATTATCAAATGTCATTTGGATATACGTTTACGGAACAACAAACACATACTAATATATATGCGTCTTATTCTATCAAAATTTCAAAGTAACCTAGATTGACTTTTCAAATGAACACACGTTATAAATATAAAATATTCGCTCAGAATGATTTACTAAAATTTTGATGCAGCAAACCTGTTTCGTTGGCAGTATTTCAAGAGTTTTCCTAATGAAAGATCCAGCTGTTAATGTCTTTTTACGAGGGATGTCTTTTATGTTTTGCATACTAGGATATAGAGGGCGTAACTAATCAAATGTCTACTGAAAATTAACCTCCAACTTTGGGTACACAAAATGACATTTTACGATTAGTAGGTAACGGGTGTTCAGAAACATTCGAAGTCAAGTGGGCTCTGAACAAAAAATCGTATATCTTTACTTAAGTATCTGATACTAATTTGATAACTTATAAAATTATATTAAGTAAATGTATCAATCTATCTCAGACATGACTTCATATTTTCAAGGACCACTTTGATTTCGAATGTTTCTGAACACCCGTTACAAAAAATTCTGGCTTTTTCTGTTCAAAATTGAAAAAAAAATTTTTTACTATTTTTTATTACAGTAAATAAGTGCCAAATTGCGTTTTTGTTTTTAATTTTGTTTAACATATAGATTGTGTTTAAATATGTTTTGATTTGATATAACAAAATTCCGATTTAATAAATTTAATTGGAAATCAAGCTATTCCGTTAAATCGATTATACACTGTATATACAGGGTGTTATAAACGAACGTTTATAAACTTTAAGGGCATGTAGTATGCCCGAAAATAAAGTTAAAATTCTTAATACACAGTGGTCCGCAAATCAACTGTTTACGAGATATTAGCGATTTTATTGTAAACGCAGAATAAATTTTCTTTCTTGGTTTTAAGGTGCTTTTTTTTTTTTTTTTAATTTTTTTAGGTACATTAAATACTCGACGATAATGCCAGTATACGTGTGCTTATAGACTTTGTTTGCTGATCGGAGGGCTCTCATAAAATATTTTTTCTACTGATGACATTGAAATCACTAATTTTGAAATTGATTTCAGTGGTTGAAATTGCATTTCAACCACTGAAATTATCGGACTACCGGGATTTCGCATTTCGAATTGTTTGACATTCAATTTCTGACAAGAGAAATGTCACTTCATCTTTAATTTATAAGTGCATTAATTTGTTAAAACGAGTAATGATATGGATGTAGAGCCAGAATAAGTGATAAAAACGCTAATAATGCATTTTCTAATTTAATCCCTCCCAAATCGAAACACATTTACGAGTTCACTTATAGAAAGTTTATGGACATCGATATATATGCAAGAAATGATGTAGGGTAGAAGTTATTTACAGGTAAACAATCAACAAGCTCAAGTTCAATTATTCCTGATGGGTTCTGTCAAATGAATACAAATACTTCCGATAAATGTATAAATACAATTGGCACTAATTACACAAATTGCTCTATAATAAAAAAAAATAATAAAAAATGGTTTACTAACGTTTATTTTAAAAGTTTGTAGAAAAAATAGTATATGCAACTCGTGGCTGATAAAATTTTAACGTCTCGAGTTACTTTCAACTCTCAACGTTGAAATTTTATTTCAACCACTTGTCCCATAATATACTATTTTTCACTTAAGTATTATTTGTTCATTTCACCTTGAATACGGCTACCATAAACACGTAGGCGTTATAACCGGGCGACATAGCTCATATCGCCCGGTAATTTATTCACAGTTTTTAATGTTGTGTGAGTATAAATAAGGCCCGAGAAGAAATTATATACATTTTATAGAACTAATAATTTTAATTTTTAATGAAGTCTAAAGGAAGAAGCAAAACTTTAGCATTCATTACTAAAATTAAGAGTATTTAAACATTCAGAACTTGAAAACTTCAAACTGTCAACAACTGTCATTTAAAATAAAATTAAGGTTAAATCGTTGATTCAAGGAGTCATGTTAAATGCGTAATGATGACAGTTGACAGAAATCTCGGAACTTTTCCAATGTAATTTGAATTTTCCGCTTAAGAAATTAATTGTGAAAAATAAAATCTTGTATGAACCACTGGCGTTATGGCAATTACATTGGCCTCGGTCGACATTGATCCCTCGGGCCAGAGGCCCTCGGGCTGAATTAACGTCGACCTCGGAGCAATATAATACCCATAACGCCCTTGGTGCATAAATAACTATTACATGTACAAGCTACTATAAAATATTTTATGTCATCTAAATTTAAAGTTTTTTGCAATTTACTTTGATTACAATGGTTGCGTAATCAAATGAATGAGCGATATGTTTATGAATGAGAAGTTTCAAAATGGAACTAGTTCGTTTCAGAAAAGGTCTCATCATACTGGATGGCAGAGAACAGCATGTATACCAGTGGTAGAAAATTAAATTTTGAATATAGTTGAAAAAATCCTAAAACAAATGTTACATGCTCAAGTGGGTTATCTTAAACAGAAGGGGTTATCTTGTTTGAAAGACCTCCATAAAGCTTCTATACCCCTACCATATTCAACTGCTACAAGCCCTTACTGCTCCAGATTATCAAGCGAGAAGGACATTTTTGTAAGTCATTTTTACGTGAAGCTGCTGAGCAGCCAGTCTTCATTGCAAGCATCCTTTGTACAGATAAAGGCACTTTTATTAAAAATGGAATATTTAATTTCCACAGTAATCACGTTTGGTCTGACGAAAATCTCCAAGCTATAGTTGAATCCAGCTATCAACAGCGTTTTAGTTTAAACACCTGATTAGGCATGATAGGAATCAGTTGCTACGATCGGTAGTTTCACCAGAACGTTTATCAAAAGCAACATACCTCAATTCCTTAAACAATACTTTACTGAAACTTTTGGAGGAATTCCCCTAAATCATAAACGCAATCTACCATATGAGCCAAAAATTATTTAGATACGAGATAGCCATGGTTGGAAGGATCACTTTCTTTGATAGGTTCAGCCTGTTGTTGGTTCTACATGTTGATTGGATGTCAGTTTTGACTTGAATTTTTATTTAACATGAATTAAATGTCAGTTTCGATTTGAAGTTTTATTCGACATGATGTCAGTTCTTTTAGCTAACATAACCAATATAATTACAGCAACTTCGAATCTAAACTGACGTTTAATTAGCAACAACAAACTGAACTTATTAAAGACAGTTATCCTCGCAATCATGGCCATCCTTTGTCTAAATAATTTTTGCTCATATGGAATGATTTATGTAAGATGCATTTTATGCTTGCTGTTAGGGAACATCTAAATAATGCATTTCCTGGGAGATGGATATGGCGTGGGATGGATATTGCCTGGCTTCCAAGATTTTCCTATTTAAGTCGGCTGGATTTTTGTATCTGGAACTATTTAACAATTTCAGTGTACACAACACCAGTAAACGATCTTCAAGATTTCCGTCAACGAATTAGAGCAATGTTTCAGATAGAACCCGGGTTTTTTTTGAAAGAGTGCGTGTTTTCGTTGAATGAAGATGCAAATTCTCTCTCAATATGGAAAGGATTTTGAGCATATTATCTAGTTGTAATCATTTTTATTGAAAAATACAAAAATAACATAAAAACCACGAATAAAAATTTATTCTGCAATTCCAATAAAATCGTTACCACCTTGTAAACCTTGTATTTTTAATACTATGAATTATTATTAAAAATCTGGTTTGTAGAACATAAACACAAGTTCAGTGTTAATATTTCTTGTGAACGTGTCCGAACATGTCCTTCCCCAGAGACGCAGAAACGATATCTTCAGACACATTCACAAAAAAGAACGATTTCGCTATCTCACAGAAATTATTAAGACCGAGCGTAGAAGTACATACAGCGCTGCATATTGTCAGACAGCCGAAGTACTCGCTTTGTCTATATAACCAATGCAGAACTAACGAAGTGTTTCCAAAGGTGGCACTGTCTTATCTCTAGAAACTATATTTTGTTTGTGTCTTCACTCATACTTATGGAATAACCGCATGTGTAATGTAACAGAATAATTGAAACATACATGAGTAGGTAAAATCCCACCAGTTTTGCATAACACAAAATTATTTTTAATAATGTAAAAACTTTTAGCCATGCATTTCTGAGTAAGTATAGAGCATCTTTCAGATTTATGTTCTTCTACAGCTGAGCAACATTTTCATTGTCTTGCGATAATACATGCGCCAAGAGACTTTTTCAGTAGAATAATTTAGTCAGTCTAATGGCGTTTTGGTCCACTGGCAGCAGAATTACGGTGCAGTTAGGTGGAAAAAAAAACGCGGTGAAATGACCAATAGCATGGATCTATTTCGAAGCATTGTCAATAAGAAGAAGCGTATATTATTAAAAATCTGGTGGTAAGAACACAAATACAAGTTTAATATTAATATTTTTTGTGAACGTGTCCGAACATATCCCTCCCCAGAGACACAGATACCTATTTCATCTGTCTCAGATTCATCAGTACGCCCCTGCTGGAGAAAGGATATCTTCAGACACATTCACAAAAAAAACAACGACTTCGCTTTCACAAAAAAATAGTATTGAACTTGTGTTTGTGTTCTTCACACCAGATTTTTAATAATATTTTATATTATTATAGATACTTTTGTATTATACAAAACTGGTGGGGTTTTACCGACTCATGTATGTTTCAATTATTCTGTTATGTTGTAAACGGTTGATTTAACGATCAATGTGTCTTACGACTTTTAACCTTATTTTCATCTGTACTACATGCCCTTAAATTTTTTTAATGTTGTTTTATAACACCCTGTATGTTGCTTGAATAGACACCTAGTGATATATCATCATATATATACATAAACAAGGTTAATTTCTATGTAATGGTTACAAACAGTTTCTTCTTTCTGTAATTATTAATTATGTTTATATAACTCTTAAATTAAACCAATTGATCCTCCTGCTTTTTTCTTATTTGTATATATTAGATAGATTAATAACGGTGGACTTGAAGTTGTTTAATTTTTAAGAAGCTGCACGGCATAAACGTGGACTCAGTAATGAATATTCATGATTATTTTTCTTCTTCTTATTTAACTTACAAAACTGGCAGTCACGCATCATTTGCAAAATTGCAAATTTCACCTTGCCCTTCGAGTCGATTGCCTCCAGATAAGTACGTCACAACTAATGGACTTCTGGGAACGAGCTGCTTCTCTAAGCCGTAATTTGTTTTCAGCTTAATTACAAACATTCAATTTAAAAGTAACCAAACTATATTTCAAATACGATATCTACAGTCGTCGATGTTTGTTAAAGGTTCAGATAACATCCCATCGCACAACACAATCCGTCTTGTTATTTTCTCTCTTTTATTTTTTTTTTGGCGATGCAAACATAATTAATATACGAGAATTCGTAAAAGAACAAGGGAAGTGAGTGAGAGACTCTTATTCGTTTTCTAATTGCGCCTGTCAAATGTTTACGTTACGAACAGGTTCCTTTTGCTGCCTTCTTTCCCCAACTCTCCCATTAACTCATTCACTTGTTCGAGTGTCAGGTAAGATGTATCAGTGGGCTAAATGACAAAATGTAAGCAGACGACGATGATTTATAACTCCTGATTTATCAGTTAGCGTGGGAGGAAATTAACGAAGCTTTAAACAAATTAAAATTAATTTCTTCTTTATTATAAAGAATCTGCATTAATTAAAATAATAACATCTAGTTCTTTTTTGAAACTATATATATGTTGTAAATTACTAAAAGTATATATACAGTAAAAATTAATTAACGGATGAGCGTCCAATAAAAAAAACTCATTTATTTCACTCTATATTTCATAACGATTTGTTGCTTCTTCAGTAGTTCAATTAAGAGTTAAAATCTAGCAAAGACGCCACTAAACATGTTAAAATTTATCGTCTAAATTTAAAACATTAAATTAATAAGATGTACGTTTCGACCTTTTAAAAATAAATATATTTGTTTTTAAAAGGTTGACGAGAAACCAACACATTATTAATTTAATGTTTTTTTTGTGTTCATTTTTTGTGTTATTACTTTGGTGTTTTCAAAATCAAAATTATGTTTTAGTGTCAATTGGTGTTTTTTTAAAGCAATTTGATTTTTTGCGTATTTGTGACCTTTCAATCTTTCTTGTAGTAACTGTTTTGTTTGGCCTATGTATATTTTGTCACAGTCTTTGCAGGGTATGTTGTATATTGTGTGTGATTGTTTTAGTGTAGGTGTTGAGTCTTTAAGTTTGGTGTGTAGGAATTTTAGGTTTTTACCGCTTTGGTGTGCTATTTTAAAATTAAATGGTTTGAATATGTTGTCTAATTTTTCGGATAATCCAGTTATATAGGGTGTGGGGATATATATAATTTAGACGATTGATTTTAACATGTTTAATGGCGTCTTTGCCAGATTTTAACTCTTAATTGAACTCCTGAAGAAGTAACAAATCGTTATGAAATATAGAGTGAAATAAGTTAGTTTTTTATTTGACAGACCACTCACCCGTTAATTAATTTTTACTAATACAGTACGATCGATAATACTTAGTAGCTTGTATATATATATATATATATATATATATATATATATATATATATATATATGGCCAAAAAAGTAATCACAGAAAAATGGGACTCCAAAAATTTCACAGACTTACCACTAATAGATTTCCTAGAAGCAATAGAACTAACTTTAACTTCCACATATTTTCAATTCGACAACAAATTTTTCAAACAAATTGAAGGACTAGCAATGGGAGCACCTATATCCAGCGTAGTAGCCCAATTAGTACTAGAGCACATCGAAGAAAATGTTATAAAATCCCTGAAAACAAAACCAACCTTTTTCAAAAGATATGTCGATGATTGCATAATGTTACTACCAGAAAATGAAATAAACAATGTACAAAATAGTTTCAACAATTTCCACCCAAATTTAAAGTTTACCATTGAAATAGAAAAAAACAACTCCATAAACTACCTAGACCTAACACTGACAAGAACAAAAAACAACATACAAACAAAATGGTACACTAAACCAACCGCTTCCGGCAGATATGTAAACTTTTTTTCTAACCAACCCCTAGCCCACAAAAAAAATGTAGTAACAGCGTTAGTAGATAGAGTCTTAAATCTCACAAACCCAATTTTCAGACCAACAGTACTAAATAAAGTTAAAACAATTTTGTCAGAAAACAACTATCCACTACAATTCATACAAAAAATTATAAAACTTAGACTCAATAAAATTTATAACAAAACAAACAACCAAAACAATAACAAAAAAACCAATGAATTCACATATATCCCCACACCCTATATAACTGGATTATCCGAAAAATTAGACAACATATTCAAACCATTTAATTTTAAAATAGCACACCAAAGCGGTAAAAACCTAAAATTCCTACACACCAAACTTAAAGACTCAACACCTACACTAAAACAATCACACACAATATACAACATACCCTGCAAAGACTGTGACAAAATATACATAGGCCAAACAAAACAGTTACTACAAGAAAGATTGAAAGGTCACAAATACGCAAAAAATCAAATTGCTTTAAAAAAACACCAATTGACACTAAAACATAATTTTGATTTTGAAAACACCAAAGTAATAACACAAAAAATGAACACAAAAGCTAGAGAGGTCTTAGAAATTATACACATTTTCAAAAATAGCAAAACAATCAACGACAGGAACGAAATCGATGGGCTTTCAAAACTCTATTACCCTCTCATAAAACAATAGAAAAATCAAAAAAAAAACCCTGCACGCACAAGACAAAAACGGGAAAAAAATAGCTCCCATTAGAAAAAAAAACGTTAACATATACCCCCAAATACGGTCCTGACCACCATGCTCATTCCAATAAAACAGAAATTAAAACCCCCGCAAACTAAAGTATCAGTTCACTTACAAAATCCGCACAAGCACGTTCGTTCTAAGAAAATTGGTCCCGGATGTCCAAACACATGTGTCACATGAATGCGTACCCATGTAAAACAAAAACAAACAACAAATGTGAGTTTTATTTGTCTTTTCTTTGTTCTCTTTACTTATTGTAGTGTAATTCAACTTTCCAATCAGTCATACAGTTGTTAATCACCTTAATGTCTCCCTACCTGTTCATTTTAGCTATTTTTATTTTAATTTTATGTAATATTCAACGTTAAATGTTAACTCAATTTGTAATCATTTTTTAATCTAATTTTAAACTTAAAATTGTTAATAATTGTTAAGTCTACAATTAATTCATACAGATATTAATCACATAAATGTCCCCCTACCATTCTAAGCTATTTTAATTTAATGTTATTTAATTTTCAACGTAAAACACTAACCTAATTCGTAATTCATTTCTTAATATAATTTTAAATTTAAAATTGTTAATTTAATTGTTATATCACACAAAACAAACACAGTTCTCATGTTCATTGTAATGATTCTTGTTTCCAGATGCTTGAAAAAGACTGAATTGATAAAAGTCGAAACGTCGTAAACAAACATCTAAATTCAATAAAAGGTCGCTAAAACCAATAAAAATCTATTATTTTTAATATATATATATATATATATATATATATATATATATATATATATATATATATATATAATGTATATAAATATAATTATTTCGTGACATTTGTATGTTATGGTATATAAATTGGTACAATAAACCCACAGCTTCTTTTCGATATATGAATTACAACTCAAATGCACCTACAGTATTCAATAAAATGATTATAAATAATCTATCACAACAATAAAACTATCACATACTCAATACAGAAAAGATAACATCAAGAAAATTAAAACGATCTTAACAGCATCACAACTTATAGACCAAAGAATTAAAGAAAGAATTCACCAAATATACAACACTGCAGACACCAATAACAATTTAAACAATGAAACAACATATTTTTCAATTAAAAATTTCGTATGATTTGCTTTGTAATTTGTAGACAGCAATGTTTACATCCCCACTTACTTTGCAATTACATACATACTAATTTGATATTTGTATATATTGTGTATTATGTTGTGCAACAATATTAATAAATAATTTTTAAGAAATTACTTAAGTTTCTTTTTCATTTGTGCCCAATTAGAAACCACATAGTCTAATCCCGGGATCCCGGGATTACGCTTCAAAAAATCCTGTAATCCCAGGATTGAAAAACATACAGTCCCAGGTATTTGGTAAATGTCGTAATATTTCGGATACGTAAATAGGAACCTTCGTATTCCATAATGTACTCAAGTTTGATTTCAGATTCTTCATACTCTAAATTTAAATGAATTTTGACACTACAACATTAAACATTCATAGTTTTAGCGGTATTATTTGGTTATTTACTTCATTCCACGTTGAGTAAGCGAAGTCGATATGTACAAAAAGGAAACTTCGAAATCGACTTAAGAATATACTTATAAATCGCAGGAATTTTATAAGTACGTTATTTATTCTCTGTATAATCGGAAGAATTTAACCAAGCGACAATCACCTATACATTTGAAAGAATATAAAAATTCTTAAATAGGTTATTATTCAGCTCACGTTTGGCTGCATTTGAGTTATGCAAAACATACGGACTTAACGTCTCTATACCGTCCGTAGATGGCTGACGACCGCGACGTCCAAATTCGTCGAAAGTGTTTCATGCCATCCCGCTGTCGTCATTCAAATGTCATGTCGGACAATTAAGAAATAATTCATCGTGCACGTATACTCGTATATGCGCGTAGCATAGATGCCCATACATTCGCATGAAAACATACACACACAACACACACATACGTAACAGGTAAACGATATATGTGTGTATTTGCAGCTTCTAGCTATTCTATATTCAGCGAATGCTAAACAGGATGAGCGCGAATAAATTGCCGATTACCTGACGAGAATACACTCCGTGACAGAACTATTGGACATCTTAGTATTTGTTGCGAAGAACAATTAATTTATTACGCTTCCTTTCGAGAAGAAGCAAAAAACTCTAACGACATGTTAATATTTTTTTTAATTTAAATCAACAGAGTCGACATTGATTTATTTACGTTACTTTTTTACTATAATTTTAACAAAGAGAAGACGTATTTAATATTAGCAATTGTTAACTGTTTATGGGCATAGATCGTTGACAATACGAACTATAACGGTTTAAGTTGTCACACTGATGAACAAATTCTTGTTATCCATTTCGTGTACGTCATTAACATATACGCCTTGCAATTTTTCTTGAGGCTACGGGACTTGTTCACGAATACTTGTCCCAAAAAGAGAAGATAACAACGGGGATATTTGAAGTATTTTTACGCTATTAAAACAACGAAAATTTTGCGCTTATAATCTAGACTGCTCAACTTTTGAACTGGTACACTTATATAGCATGCAGTAAAAGTAAACCATCCTTCGTAGGCGCTAGGCATGACTTCCTATATGATCAGGGCTGTGTTTCGGAATGCAAACAAATGTCTATCGAATGACATTAGCGACTCCATTGTTGTTTGTTATTATTATCTGTCATAAGTGCAATTACTGAGCTCGCGGACGCTTGTACTTTTCTCAAGTTTTAAGACAATTTTTGCTAATTTCTCGAATAAGTTTTAATGCAGAGTGGTTGATTGCATTTTAGAGATGCCATTAAGGCGTTTAAGTATTGAAGAGATGAGCCAAGCTATGGGAATGCTTATGACTGATGTATCGCTAGGAACTGTTGCTGCCCATTTCAATGTGAGCCACAATGTGATCACAAGAGTTCGAATGCGTTTTAATGATACTGGATCTGTCAAGCATAGACACGGCGGAGGGCGAAATCGCAGTGCAACAGGAAGGGAGGACCGTTTAATTACGATTCAGTGTCGAAGGAATAGATTTTCTACTGCAAGAACACTCCAAATTCAGTTATTCAATGCAACAGGTACTCAAGTATCCACTCAAACAGTAAGAAGAAGGCTCCACGGGGTAAATTTAAGGTCCAGATCTTCTAAAAAATGCGCATTGTTGACCAGAGCCCACAAAAGAAGAAGGCTAGAGTGGGCACATTAACATGTAAATTGGAATGTTGAAGATTGGGGTCGTTGTTCATTTAGTAATGAGACCAGAGTGCGTCTCCATAGCTCAGATGTAAGAGTTAGAGTTTGGAGAAGCAGAGGAGAACGCTATATTGAGAAAAACGTGACTTACCATCAAGCTTATGGAGGTGGTTCAATTACTGTTTGGGGAGGTATTTCTGCGAGTCGTCGTAGTGAATTAGTTATGCTTGAAAATGTTACAATGAATAGGGTCAGGAACCTTAATGAGGTATTACGATCTGCAGTGTTGCCATTTGCTAATGAAATAAGCGATGGTTTTGTGTTTGTTGATGATAACGCGCGCCCTCATAGCACAAGACAAATCAATGCATTTTTTGAAAAGAACAATATTACGCAAATGGATTGGCCAGCGATCTCTCCAGATCTTAATCCCATAGAGAGCATATGGGGGTAATACCAAGAGGTTGATAAGATCAAGAGGAGTGGATCCAAACAATCACCATCAGCTCCGAACTGCTGTTTTGGAAGAATGGCAAAATATTCCTAAGCATTACATTTGGAATTTGATTTCCAGCATGCCAAGACGCTGCCAGGAGGTCATAAGAGTGAGAGGATGTCCCACGCATTATTAATCTTTAAGTGTTTGGTTATCTTTTCTTTCCAAAGCAAACTTTTCTGTAATACTAAAATGGAGATTTCGTTATTTTTCTATTAAAACTTTTGAAATTCGTTATTTAAGATTTATTCTTTTAATTCTTCGCCTTAAAAGTGTTTCCCAGAACCATATACTATCAATTAAGCAAGAAAGTGTTGCTCAAAAAGTAGTAAATTGTTATTTATATATGTTCTTGTAAGTGTACCAGTTCAAAAGTTGAGCAGTGTATAAACTTACTGTTTTACTCCAGAACACTGGTTCTCAACCTTATTTTGCCAACCGCCCACTTTGAGAATATTTTTTTTTCTAAAGCCCCCCAAATTTTTTTACTCGCGAATCTGAAACAGCTATTGCCATGATTATATTTAAACGTGTAATATTATATACTATAGTCGTCAGATAGGATATGACCCTATCCTATTTCTGAATTTAAAGAATACTGTTTCAATGAGAACAATTAAAACCTATAATTATATTGAAAAGTATTTTTATTAACATTCAAAAGACATTGAATTTATAACTTGCTACAGCACTAAATCCACGTTCAGCTAAATAGGAAGATGGGAATGCTATCAGAAATCGCTGAACAATCGACCATAATCCTGGGTACAGTTGCAAAATCGACTTCTGCAGCCAAAATTCTTGGTAGCCATTCTTGAATTTAATTTTTAATTCCTCATTTGTCGTCAGTCCTATTAGTTCTTCTTCTAACTGGGATGATCCTGCTGTGTTGACATTTGAAAACGGATCCAAAACCCAGTCTGGTATGTCCATGTTTAAAATATCCTGGAATCGTTCTTTGAAATCACTGTGGAGGTTTTCCAAGTGTTGACAGTAAGCAACCAAATCGTCGTGCTTGAATGATACTGCTGATAAATTTGGGAAGTCATTGAATTTGCGTCTGCCGATATTTCTTTTGTATAATAGCAGTTTGGACACGAAAGCAGCAACGCTATTTTTTGTCTTAATCAAGTTTAAGTCGTCACCTTGAAGTTGGAGATTGACATCATTAAACAATTTATACAGTCCTGTCAAGTACGCAATATCGTTCTTTGATGAGATGAGGTTGTCGCGCAATTCCGTGTCTTTGTTTCCTAGGAACTCTATCCGAGACCCAAACAGATTGTAAAATCGAGTTAAACAAGTACCTTTTGACAGCCAGCGCACCTCTGTGTGAAGCAGTAAGCGGTCGAAATCTTCATCATTGGCAATGCAAAGCTGACTCAATAATCTGTTATTCAACGAGTTACTTCTGATTTTAACTGCTCTGATAACATGTTGCAATGCTCTATGGAGGCGTTCACTCAAATTTTTCGCAACCAAATGCTGACGATGCTGGCGATGAATTACGCAATGCAAGCACGTTAGGAACTTTATTTTTAAGCACGCTATGAAGCCTTTGTGACACCCTGTCATAGCCGGGTGCGTCATCCGTAGCAACTGACAAAATATTATTAAAAGGAAATTCCTTTTCGTCACAAAACTTTTACAGTGTATTAAATATGGTTTCTCCTTTTGTATCTGCTTCCAAATTGGTAGCAAACAATAATTCTTGACATATTTTCTCATCTTTGATAAACCTCACGTATGACAATAGCAATGCTTCATTGTTTGATAAAGTGGACTCCAGCTGACATAGTTATTGACGAGGAACGTGGCACGCTAACAACGTACATGCACCGATCGTCGTCACAGTTATAATGAGCTAAGCCCAACTGTTGCTCCGTTAAGCCATTAACATTACATTGAAGATGGGGAGAACTGTATTTTGCCCTACTTCAATGTCGTATAATACATAGCACCTGAGCAAGTGGTCCAATCTGCTCACGGCCGTTGTAAAATGAATTCCGTCTCTGCTTTAGATAACAACGCGTTTTCGCGGTTAACTTATGATGAAAAAATCTCAGTAAAAAATCTTAAACGGCCGATGCCTCAATTATGTTTAGAAAATAAACAATCTGTTAAAGGTAAAGACGTTACAAGAAAATTTCAAAATGGATATTTATCAGAAAAATGACTGGATATGTGGGTGTGAAATTAAAAATACTTTGTTTTGTTTTCCGTGTCTTTTGTTTGGTGGTGAACCGTCTTGGTCAAAGAACGGAATAAGAGACTTAATTCATCTTAGTGCTAAAATTATTAAACATGAAAATTCCGAAGGGCGTTTGAAAAATATATTTAGTCTAAGAATGTTAGGAAAAAATAACATTCAGAATGTTTTAGATTCATCATATAGCAATTCAACAACACAATGAAAAGGTAACAAAAAATAGGCATGTGTTAAATTTAATAATAAATTGCATTAGATTTTGTGGCGCGTTTGAACTGGCACTTCGGGGTCATGATGAACAGCAAACGTCGAATAACAAGGGCATTTTTCGGGAATTGATAAATTTTAGAGAGATCACATCGAAGCAGCACCGGTTTTTAAGGGATTATCAAAAACGATACAGATTGAGCAATGTTGAACGTGTATCATGAACAAGTTGCCAGTGAAATTAAAGCAACCGACTTCATATCTGTGATAGCTGATGAAACCACGGATGTGTCCACTCAGTTTCAGTTGGTGGTTGTTTTAAGATATATTGTGAACGCGAGACCGGTCGGAAGATTTTGGAAATTTCTTCTGCCTAGTGGACATGATGCTATTCTTTATCTGCCTCCATCCTTAACGAAATTAGTTTGCTTGTTGATGACCCAGAAAAACTGATTGCACAGAGCTATGATGGGGCAGCAGTCATGAATGGTGCTATTAACGGCGTGCAAAGACATGTCCAAGACCAGTATCCAAGGGCTAATTTTGTACATTGTTATGTACATCAGACAAATCTAATTATGTCATATGCTACATCGAGCAGTAGTAATTGCAGAATTTTTTTGCCAATCTGACGGGATTATGTACATTTTTCTCCACTTCACCACAACGAGCTGCAAGATTGGAAGAATTCCTTCAGAGAAAAAGCTTACCTCGTTCTTCAAAAATAAGATGGAACTTCAATTCTAGGACAGTGAATACAATATATGAGCACCAAGAAGAAATAATTGAAGCTCTAGAACAAATCGAGGGAGAAGCTAGTTTACAAACTAGCATTCATCAAGCTGGTGCCAATTTGCGAATTTTAGAGGAGGAAAATTTTATCTATTGGTTAACTTTCTGTCATAAAATTATGCCACATGTGGACATATTGTTTAATCAATTACAAAATGTCAATACAGATGCATTAAAAATCAAGAATAATTTAGATAATTTTGAACGCGCTATTGGAAAAATTCGAACCGAAATCGCTGACACAGATAATCAGTTGGTTAAACAAAATGCCCCAGAACTGGCTCCTCGACCATCAAAGCGGCGAAGAGTAACTGATGGTAGCCAAAGAAGTAGGGAAACTATTGAAGTGTGCGACATTATTTTGCTAGAAATAAAAACTAAATTTCGGTATACAGGGCAGTTAATATTAGCAAACTTAATTACTTTTAAACAGTTCTCCTCTTTTCAAAAAAAAATTCCGGAAGATTGCCTTAAAGAAGCAGTAAAATTTTATCCATGCCTCAATGAAAGCAGACTACGAACTGAATTAAGCGTTCTATATTCTAGAGAAGAATTTAGGCAAAATATAGAAGTCGGTGCTGTAGGTCTGCTAGGTCTTCTGCTGGATGGATTAAGCGACACCTTTAATGAAGTTGTTAAGATTTTAAAAATTGTCATTACAATCCCAATGACAACGTCCGAAGCGGAACGCCAGTTTTCACGGCTGAAGAGAATGAAAACTTTCCTGAGAAATACAATGAAAGAAGAGAGATTAAATGCCCTTACTATGTTATCTTGTGAAAAAGAATGTATAAATGATTTCCCAAACTTTAATGAAAAAGTGATAGAACTGTTCTGCAAGTCAAAGACACGTAAAATGGACTTCGTTTATCGTCAGATGTAATTAAACTGTGTAGTGTAATATTTACTATTCCCTCAAAACAAACTCTACAATGAACAGTACCTGTCTGGAACAGTACGTCGGTGAAATTTATAAAGATTGGGTAAGCGTTTTTGTATTACACTTTTTAATTTTGAAATTATGCACACCCTATGTGAACCACCCCGATCCGCCACTGGTTTTATTATTAATTGTTATAATTGTATCTTGTCGAAATTTTCACCATTTCTTAATACGAATAAAGTACGTCTTTTCTGCAAATTGCCTTAAAATATATCTACGTTTTACTGGGTGTTCATTTACTTACGGCGGCCAGTATATTTAACTTTTTTCCTTCCGTGTTTAATAAAACTCATTCAAACAAACAATTTTTGTGTTAAAACTTTTTCTCTACCGCTTACCGTTAACGAGTTATGCACAAAGGCAGAATGGAAAATTTCCAATTTTTAAAAATCCATTTCACCAAGTAAGAGTGTTTGCCGCAGAAAAATTGCGTCGTACATACCTACTCGTATATATGATGTACATGTTCTCAAAGTTTCATAATTTTTTGAATTTCCGGAGCCGGGATCTTCCCTTGTAAGTCCAATAACATCAAATGGATATCAATAATATTATTACATATATGCATACCATCACCCAGAGTCATTTCACGTCCATCTAAGTTTTAATTAGAACCATGCAATATTATTCATAATTTTACCACGCCAACTAATACTGAAAGTAATACTTAACGACTAACAATCAACGTGCAGACGATGAAAGAGCTCAATCGCCAGACTCACGGATTCTAAGTAAGTAATGGCCGTCATTGGTTGAAAGTAAAAAGACGAAAAAGCTCCGGTATCCTAGATGCGGAATGTCTTTCAAGGTCGCCGGTCCTATTAACAGTTGTTGTGTATGTGTGTACGCCGATGATGCCGATGCCGTTGCCGTGCCACGATGGTACCATTCGGCCTTAATTGCCGCCGCGCGGCGATAGAACGGTCGCGCAATAATTGGGTGCTTTCAAATGAAAGATCGATTCAAATCTTTAATTGAGTAATTATTCGTTCCGGCAGCCAGCGAATCCATGCGCTTCTAAATCACCGCTACCACTAACGCATACCACACCGTTTGAAGGAAAGAGACAGCCACACCACACACACATATATCTGTCCACTTAATATCGGCGATACGTATTATTTAATTATCTACATGTGTCTGTAATTTATTATTGTTATTAATTTAATTTACAGTTTCCGTAAATGCCGTTTCACATTATAGACGTGTAATATAAGGTGAGATAGCTTATGAGCGTTTAATATTATCTTAATGTTATGTTATAAACTCTAAATTTGGACGATTTTTCTTTTTATTGGGTGCATGAGACATATCTTCTATTTATGCAGAAATAATAATATGATGCCGCACGATATTAATCTATCGAGAAGGAATAATTAAAGTTAAAAATTACATGTATTAAATGCAAACAATATTTATACGTACGTATAGTTCTTTTCACGATATAGCGACCCGACTAAAGGATTAAAATTGTAAAGTCTATTACGGATAAGTACATGACCACAGCAGTAACAGTGACGAGTTCAAAACCTCACAACAGCGAAAGATGTAGAGTAAAATAACGCCCAAGCAACATTTTTTTTGGTCGAGAGTTTATTTCTTGGAAGAACATGAACTTGCATTTTGCCATCATAGTGAAATTGAATATTCTTCAAACAAAGGATATTACGTAGGTTTAATAAATTTATTGACAAAGAATTTTACAATCTTATTTGGATAATTCTACAAAGTTTTCAAGCAACTTCTAATTTAATACAAAAACGATCTCATTCTATGCATAGAAAAAGTAATATACAAAAAGGTTTAAGTATATCAATACGTTATTGCACGTATTACGCATTTGTTACAAATGAAACAGACATGCAATATACATATCTGTAACTGTACACATGGACAATACACCTCGTATTTTCAGCATTTACTTCTGCTTAAGACACGTGTTTCTGCTATCTATAGGCGTCGTGCAATAACGTATTGATATACTTAAACCTTTTTGTATATTTACCGCCATCTGGCTCGTGTTAGTGGACTACACCTTTACGTATTTTTTCGCTTATGTACTAGCATAGCTAGTCAAGCGAAAGGTCGCCTTTTTCGGCATAGTCTCTTTCGTCCGTCAGATGTCACTTATTAAATAGTGCCACCTTATAGGACGAAATTTGCTATATCTTGTAGGCGATTTCAGCGTAAATGTATATTTGTATTACATTGCTTCACTAGCTTGACTGACGACGCCTATAGATGGCAGAAACACGTGTCTTAAGCAGAAGTAAATGCTGAAAATACGAGGTGTATTGTCCATGTGTACAGTTACAGATATGTATATTGCATGTCTGTTTCATTTGTAGAAAAAGTAATATTGAGAAAAATAAAACTTTAAGTAGAAGAAACCTCCTTTGTTAACATAATTCGGGACTACAGACGTGACAATTAGTAAATTATCAAAAGTCTTACGTTAAGTAACAAAAAAAATTAAAGCACGTTTTATAGGATTTTTAAATGTTTCCACGCAAGGAACAGCTTCTGCTATACAAGCTGACATTAAAAAAACTACGATGTATAGTACCACACGATAGAAGACTATAAAATACTAAAAAAGTTCTTATACACTAATCTCCGGTCGCCTTTTGTGTTCAACATACAGGATCTCGATAGTTTGTCGGAAAATTATTTTTTTAAATTTCTTCCCATCTGTTAACCTAATTATTCCAATAATTTATACAAAATTGACCTACTGCTGACTAAAAAAATAATCTTAACATACTTCATTAGAAAATTTATTTCTCTTCAATAGCTCACAACAGAAAAAAGGTCGACATGAGCTTTAAAAACAACAACATAACATAACAACCAAAACACCAATTAAATTTTAAAAAAATGTTTAAGGTACCTAGCTCTAAAGGTGTTCAAATTGATGGTCTTGTTCTTGGAGACACTTTTCCAATCTTTGTGTTCATGATTGACACAATCTTTGATAACTGCCTGGATTATTACGGAATCTATCAGCAGACTCCATAATTCTGTTCCATAATTGCTCTTCATTAGTTTCTGCGGGATACACCTCTGTTTTCATAAACCCCCAAAATAAAAAATCGAGGGAATTAAGGTCAGGACTACAAGCTGGCCATGGTTAGGTCCTCCATGACCAATCCACCTATTTCCAAATCTTCTTTGCAAAAATTCCCTTGCTCTACGAGAAAAGTGAGCTAACGCACCGTCATGCATGTAGTACATTCTTTGAATAATGTTCAATGGGACATTTTCTAATTTCATTTTCCAAAAAAATATCGATAGAGCTCGCCTGTCAATCGATTGGGCAATTAAAATGGGCCAATTAGGTAATTGTCGAGTATACCCGTCCAAACATTAATAGAAAACCTATACTGGTAATTCCGTATTACGGTTTGATGAGGATTTTCATCACTAAAATAATGTTATGTAGGTTTAAAATAATCCCGTTCCAATAGGTCATTAACTTCTTAGAAATGAAACGGGTGAATAAGTTGTTTTTTTGAGGACTTGTCTGTTTCGCGGTTAACATTCCGTACAGCTGAACTTATTTTTCTGGTGCTTCTTCTCGGATTATTTTCTACTATTTGCAAACCAGCTTCTTCGTTTTCAACGTTTTTTTCTGAAAAAGAACATTTTGATCGCTTGTGGAATAAATTTTAGCGTTTAAATATTCAACCACAAAGAAACAGAATACGCACCGATATTGCCAAAGAACACAGGAGAGATGAAATATCACGATTCCGTAAGTTGTTCTTTGCAATAATTGACAATATTTCCGCCTACATAGACACCAAATTTAAGAACTTTAACACCCTTAAATTTCTAGAATTAGTTAATCCACAGTTTTTTAAAGCTGAATCGCTTAAACAAAATTATCCACAATATTTTGAGTTTCCTGCATTACGTTCTGAACTAGCAGTGATTTATAACACCTCAAAAGGCTTAAATAAAACGAGTGTTAGTGACTTATCAAGTTTCTTAAGGATTGAAGACTAGATCGTGCTTGCACTGAAATTCTTAAACTATGTGAATTAACACTCACTAATCCAGTCACAAGTCTGCAGAATATTCCTCTTCTCCTCTTAAACTAATAAAAAATTTTATTAGAAATTCTACAGGACAAGAAGGAATGGCTGCTTTGGGATTAATACCAATTGAAAAGGAATTAGTGAAAGAATATTCTGGCCAAAATTGTTTTTATGTTGACATCATAGTTGAGGTTGCAAACGAAAATGGAGGCATGCACTTCATTTTAAGTAAGGTAGGATCCTATTGTAGTTTGTAACAAATTTTATATTTTTTACGCCTCTTAGTTATAAAACATATACCGCCTCATTCCGAGCAAACGCAACGATCCAAATGTATAAATATTTCTCCCGCTCCGAATATTCTCGAACTCGAAGATTCGCGAAACACGTCGGTATTATTCCCGAACAATGTGGTAGGTTCTCGATGTTAGGTAACTCGTGTAAATACAACGCATCGCCCGCTATCGGGGCAGCTAATTTTAACTACGGACAAGCAAACGTTATATTGTTTGAATTGTAATCTGTGAAGAATAAATATTTCGTCGTTCGAACTTGCCATCTCCCTATGTAACAATATAATATCAATTTTGATATGGATAAACCAGGCCCCAGTAAAAAACGTAGTCGTAAGGTTGAAGATGAAAATCGACAGTTTCAAGATATTTGGACCGAAAAATACTTTTTTATTTCATCGCATAACAAAAGTGTCTGTTTAATATGCAAGAGTAGTGTTTCTATTCCGAAGGAATATAATGTGAAAAGGCATTATGAAACCCAGCATCATACTTTTACCAAATTAACCGGCGAAAATCGAACGCAAAAAATTTCCACTTTACAAAGGGAACTAATAGACCAGAAAGCTATGTTTACAAAACCAAGTCAAGATGCTGAAACAGCTACTGAAGTTAGCTTTGAAATATCTCGAATAATAGCGAAAACTCGGCCTTTTAAAGATGGTGAGTTTGTTAAGCAGTGTTTAGATATCGCCGCAAAAAAAATATGTCCGAAAGATGCAAAGAGGTTTGAGAAAATTCAACTAAATCGGATGACTGTTCAAAGAAGACTTACCACATTAGCAGCTAATATAGAAGAGCAATTAGCTACGAAATCGAAAAGTTTTGAGTATTTTTCGATAGCGCTCGACGAATCTACAGATATAAGTTCCACTGCTCAACTCTTAATATTTTTACAAGGTGTAACGCAAAATTTTGATGTGAGTGAAAACTGATTGGAATGAGTTCTTTGACAAGTCAAATCAAGGGTAATGACATGCTCAAAGCTCTTCTGGAAAAATGTTCTATAATGGATTTGGATTTAACGAAAATGTCTGGAATTACGACTGACGGAGCACCTTCAATGGTTGGAAGTAAATCTGTGATAATAACTATGTTAAAAGAGTATTTACAAACTAAAAACATAGATACCAAGGAATTAATGCAGTTTCATTGCATTGTACATCAAGTCCAAAATTATTGGGATTTGAAAATGCGATGAAAGTTGTAGTACCTACTGTAATCACGAGGTCTCAATCACCGACAATTCACACAATTTCTCGAGGATATTGAAAGCGAATATGATGATCTCCTGTTTTACACTGAAGTAAGGTGGCTAAGTCGTGGGTTGTCACCAGAGCGGTTTCTTAACTTGATTGAAGAAATCAAAATATTTCTGGCGGAAAAGAAAAAGGACGTCTCCGAACTCGACAATCCTAATTGGCTGTGTGACTTAGCGTTTCTTGTAGACATCACAAATCACTTGAATGTCTTAAATACGCGACTCCAAAGCAGAGATCAATTGATTTCGCAGTTATACTATCATGTTTCGTCCTTTCAATGCAAATTGAGTCTTTTGGACACAAATCAATTCAGCCAATTACAGCCATTTTCCAATCTACAAAAAAATTATGGAGAAATTTAATAAAACTGATGTCAATTTCGACATATATTTGTGAGCAAACGTTTTCAGTGATGAAACTTAACAAAACAAGAAATTGAAAAATAAAAATAATAAAACATGAAATATTACATTGTAATGATTAGATTACATTACGATTACATAATTACAACAAACATTTTTGAATGTTCTTTTATTTTTATCATTTGTAGTAATTCATACTATTTAAAAATAAAAATATTTGAGTTAATAAGTATTCTTTGTAGTGGCCCGTCCTTGGCTTATAATTTTCCCGAGTGGCCCCTGTTCCCTATAAGTCTGTGCATCCCTGTTTTAGGGGGTCGCGGAACTAAGAAGATTGAGAATCGCTGCTCACATTGATGTATTTTCTTCTACTCCTTTGTTAGATCTAAGCTAGAGTATTCTGTAGTGTACTACCCTCGATTCACATTGTACGATAATACGATAATGATTTATATTGTTCAAAATTATTCGCTAATTAAATTTATTTTTGGGTGAAAGCAAAATCTCTAAATGACCATAATTAACAGACTATTAGAGCAAATTGAATAAACTACGCGGCAATTAACTCGCAAAATATTTAAAAAAGTACCTAGCTGTCAAATAAAAACAAATTTCATTTTTTTTTAGAAACATGACAATTCTAGGTTTTTTCAGTGTTCCCCTCATATAACACCTAAAAATCAATCCTTCTGTAATATATAATTTATTAAACAACAAATATAATATAAACATGACAATGTCTAAAGAAAATCAAGATAATTATTCAATATGAATGAAATATTTATACAAGCAGTTTTCTGAAGAGATATTAACGCTTATTAAGTTGTTTATACAATTTAGCATAAACATCGTTACAACAACACACTTGTGTGTACTCTTGTGTTTTGTATACAAGTGTGCGCTTGTGTATGGCCTCTTCTTGTTTATTTACAATAATTTACATAGAACCCATCCGCAAACTAGTGCTTATTTACTAGATACACCTGTGGTGGTGTATAATAAGCTATTTAAATAGTGTTCAAAAGGCGAGAATACGTATAATTATGCAAGATTGATATTCTTTGCATGTAACACAACGCCGTAATAAGGCAAAAACGCAATATATAATTAGATTTTCACACGTTCAATGAGTAAATAGATGCGTGCAATATAGCTACGTACATATTTCTGAGTATGTATAGAGATTTAAATGAAAATAAAAATACGGCAAGGTAAATAAGAAAGAAATAAATATAATAAATAATGTAATTTAATGTAATTCATGGTAATAATAATAATAAAAAAAAGATAATAATAATAATTAGAGACCGGACGCATCAGGCCGAAATTACGATGGAGCATATAAATAGTCTATAACATCACTAAGTACAACACGCAGTTATTGAATAGCACTATTCATTCAGTTTACCGCACATCTGTTTTTTGTCGTTCAATTGTGACTAGAGAATACAATCCCGAGCATGTTT
Source organism: Melolontha melolontha (assembly GCA_935421215.2). Taxonomy (NCBI): domain Eukaryota; kingdom Metazoa; phylum Arthropoda; class Insecta; order Coleoptera; family Scarabaeidae; genus Melolontha; species Melolontha melolontha. The sequence continues at coordinate 21,750,802 of OW285235.1, forward strand.
TTCATCCCGGGATTACGGGATTTTTGAAGCGTAATCCTGGGATACCGGGATTAGACTATGTGGTTTCTAATTGGGCTCAAATGAAAAAAAAAACTTAAAGTAATTTCTTCAAAATTATTTGTTAATATTGTTGCACAACACAATACTCAACATATTAAAATAAAGAACAAAAAAGACAATACTACGATTAGAATTTCGAAAATACAATCGCAGAAATATCAAAGTATCCAATGTTTGACTTCCAAGCCTGCTTCGTAGTTTATTGCCAACATAAGCAGCAGCTGAAAACGCTCGCTCAGGTTCTACACTGGTTGGAGGAATAGACAATAGATATTTATATGCTAATTCTAAGTGATATCCACGAACTCCTCCATTTTCAGACAGGCTCATTTCGCTAATACTATTTACCAACCCCCGATTCATTTTGTACTTCAGGATCTGGGGATTCCATGCTCTTATTAATTTCCAGCTGTAACTTTTCCTATAGTGTCAATTGGGGTTGGGAGGTTTGTTGCCTTGGCTCATCCTCTGTTTGTGATCCTGACCTTTCTTCCTCTTCCGTGTCATCTCGACTATTTAGTCTTTTAACAATACTCCTTATTTGCGCCCTCACTAAAGCCTGTGTAGGAACTGGAAATAAGTCAAGCCATTCCAAATCCGATAATAACTGATTTTCATAATCTTTTCGTCGATTTTGTAAATAATTGAACACACCAGTTAAATCATCATTTTGTCTTTGCTTTATACGTTAAACTAAGGATGTTTTCATTTTATTGGCGAGTGCTGAGTTTTTGCTAGACAATTGTTTTATAAGAAATTTCAAAGTGGTATCAGCTGTGCATAAATTAGCATCTCGTCGACAGATTTCTTCTACTGTTAATTTAATTGGGGTCAGCACATCAACAATTTTATTTACCAAATTAAAATCAGCATCTTCTAAACAGATTGGATGATTGAGATCTATAAGAGCTTTTTGGATGCAGGTTTTTAAAAGAGAAAATCGTTCCAGCATGGTTAAAAGACTATTCCACCTGGTTTTACAGTCCAAAAGAAGTTACAGCTCTTTTTCATGTTCAATCTTCACATATTTTTGAAGTACTGTTTCATTTTTCAATGGTGATCTTTTGAAATACACTACAACTTTGCGGATTTTCTTTATCAGTTCATTAATGTTTTCATCTTTCGTTAACTCTGATATGTGTTCTCGCGTAAGTTCATTTTGTGACATTAAGACTAAACCTGATTCTGGACAGTCTAAGTCTTCTAAATTGTCATCATCATCGCTATCGTTCATATAATCAGCAGTCACAGCTGGTTCATTTATAGTATCATCTGAGTCTGAGGTAGGGCTGTCCTGCCTTGAAAATAATTCTTTATTTTATAAAGCACATCACGGACGGCCGCCAAATTGATACCATGTGCGAGACACAGTTGTTGTTCAGTGCAAACAATAGGGCTGGGCGATACCGGCGTTTTCGGTATCGGGTACCGATACCAATCGAGGTATCGATACTTAGCGATGTATCGGGTCTGTGCACGGTATCGATTCTGAGTACTGGAATCGGTAAAGTATCGATACCTTGGAATCGATACCTTGGAATCGATACCTTGGAATCGATACCTTGGAATCGATACCTTGGAATCGATACCTTGGAATCGATACTTTGGAATCGATACCTTAATTCGATACCTAGAAATCAATATTCATAACCCGTTTTCTAGGTGTCGATTGTTTGATATCGGTTTCAAGAGATATCAAATTAATTTATCGATTCTACCATAACTACGGTATGAAATTTTCAATATTGTGATATTTTGTTTTTTAATAATTAAAGATATGTCATAATAAGGATATTTGATGCGCATAATAATAACATTCTTTTAAAATATATAATGCATACATACTTAAAAAGCTATTGCATCCTTTATGTACATTTAAAAAAATTCACAAAGGTAAAGTATCGATAGGTATCGACGCTTTGGAATCGATACCTCGCCACCCGATACCTCGCTACCCGATACATTGCTACCCGATACATCGATACTTAGCGAGTACTGGAATCGGTAAAGTATCGATAGGTATCGATGCTTTGGAATCGATACCTTGGAATCGATACCTTGGAATCGATACCTTGATTCGATACCTAGGAATCAGTATTCATAACCCGTTTTCTAGGTGTCGCTTGTTTGATATCGGTTACAAGAGATGTAAAATTAATTTACCGATTCTACCATAACTACGGTATGCAATTTGCAATATTGTGATATTTTGTTTTTTTTGTTTGTAATAATTAAAGTTATGTCATAATATGGAATTTGCTACGCATAATAACCAACGTCTTTAAAATATATATTATGCATACATACTTAAAAATTCTTTACTTAAAAAGTTATTTTTATATACATTTAAAAAACGCAGAAAGATAAAATAATATAGGCAAATATGCGTGCTATTACAAAATTATACAAAAAGCCTAAAATATTCATTTCAAAATAGAAACAAACCAAGCACGTTTTATACCTACAATAGCTTGATAAGAATTCTTGACCCAACTTTTTTTACCTTATTATATTAATTAATACTACATATTTATATTATATTTTGTTTATTTTAGTTCCAATTTACAGTCGTGTATTGTGTATTGTGCATTGTATAGAACATTAAAGTGTTTTATATTTATATGAATATGAATATCACCTATATTTCTCTCAACACTGCTTTATACAAATTATGTGTCAACAAATTTTTGCTGTTCCCTAGTTTTGATTTATTATAATTCCTACCTTTATTCGTCGTCTAAAGTTTAATATAAGCACTCATATTTCATATCATTTTAAGCTTCATCACTTTGTTCTTATAACTTGGTGTAATAAGTGGATACGTACGCACCAAAATGTCGAAAAAAAATAGTGTAGTTTGGAAATACTTTGATAAAATTAACGACCAGGGCGTGAGTTGTAATGTATGTAAAAAAGAATATAAGTATACTGGAGAGACGGTGATAGTGAAGTTACTGACGTTGAAATATTGGCCTCCGAAAGGTAAAATTATAATTATACTAGCTGCAGACTTATGTTTATGTATGTAGTTCTTTTTTAATCCTTGCATGAAAAATAAGAAAATTCTAAATTGTCATTTTGCATAAAACAACAACTTATATACCTATGATGTACGCATACTCATTTAAAAAAATGCACAAAGGTAAGCTACCCGATACATCGCTACCCGATACATCGCTACCCGATACATCGATACTTAGCGAGTACTGGAATCGCTAAAGTATCGATAGGTATCGATACTTTGGAATCGATACCTCGCTACCCGATACATCGCTACCCGATACCTCGCTACCCGATACATCGATACTTAGCGAGTACCGGAATCGGAATAGGTATCGATGCTTTGGAATCGATACCTTGGAATCGATACCCTGGAATCGATACCTTGGAATCGATGTTTTGGAATCGATACCTAAGAATCGATACCTTCGCTATATGAGGTATCGGGTACCCGATACCAGTTATGGTATCGGGTATTGGACGATGTATCGATACTTCGCCCAGCCCTAGCAAACAAGCTGTCCCACCTTTATCATAACGTTCGGTCCATCGGTTACAGTAGCCACGATACCAGCTTCCAGGGAAATATCAGATTTACTTAGACGCTCTTTCAATATACGAAGACAATTTTCGGCCGCCATACTTCCATGAATAGGAACGAGTCCTAAGCTCCAATTTTTTTTTATATGAATGAACGTTGACAGCTATGTATCGTTTATTGGACGTTGATGTCCACCCGTCGAAAGATCTAAATCTTTCACCTGCACTTTTGAAATGTTTAAATTCTGCAGTTACTTGCTTTCTGATTTTTTCACTGTAATTCATAACACGCGTTCGAATTGTAACGGCTAATTTTGGTAAATCCGTGTATTTCATTAAATAAATTTAACAATCCCACCTTCAAAACATTTCTCCAAAAATATACTGGTCGAAATGATTCTGATGAATCCACCTTACGCAAATATTATAATTCTAAATGCTACACGAAAGCAGTAGAACGCATTAGAAGACATCTTTCAAATCAGTACCGACGAAACTGTCGATATATTAGGACGCTGCGCCTGCATCGCGGTAAAGTAGCAAAGTTATTATTATTATTTGGCATATACATTTTGTACGTTCATTTGCCTCTAAACGAAACCAGCATTTCGTCGATACACATTGTTACGCCAGGAGAATATAAATTTGGTGAGTTTGTGATAAATTTATTAAAAATTTCTGAAATCGGTGCCAATGCGTCTCCCTGATATCTTACGGCTCTATCCACAGGATTATCAAAACGGAAAGCAATAAGCAAGGTCGAAAATCTATTTTTGCTCATTACACAAGGAAATATTTCGCGCCCAGTTCCATCGGTAGCAAAGGATCCGTTCAATTTTTTCGTTATTCGAAATAAAAACGGCAGTATAAAATAATAAACCCAAAAAAGCACGTCGCTCGGTCATGTCTAAATTCTGAAGTTCAGACCTTTGTTCATTTTTATACTTGATTCTCATACACTGTAATTTTATACTGGTTCACCGCAACTTGCAGTATATCTTCCTAAAATAACATGTTCCAACAAGTAACTGGATCAGCTTTGTTACCCAAATTTTCCGATGGACATATAACAGGAAGTTGCATTACAATATTATGTTTTTGTGTTCTGGTTCGAGATATAAAACTTTCTGATGACCATTTGTAGCGATTTTTGCCGTAGAAATTTGTTGAGTTATTAACTGATGCTGTGCGACTTTACATTCACTCTTCATCTCCTCAATACGTTCAGCCTCATCTTCAGTATCTGCCTCTGCTTCCAAAGCTGATTCATGGTCGCTTACTTCGTAATAATCTTCATCACCACTATTTTCGCCATCTGCTTCATTAAACCAATTTAACAAAGTATTTTTAAAGTCTGGATCACCGTAACGAACTTTGATGAAGTAGGAAAGTTGATCATAGTCAAAACTCACACAAAATAAACGTAGACAAAATTAAAATAGCTACACTAATGCCGTAATCCGGTCACTGTGACCGCGTCGAAATTTTAATCTCACTCTTGTAAGAAATAAGTTCACCAATCAAGTTCAACGTTTACATGTAAACTGACGATCGAGTGATTTGAAGGCACTGAGACGCACATTCCGCTTATATTAACCCATTAATGCCTGAGTAACTTTTGGTTTCTAAAATTTACAATTTTTTTAAAGTTGCTTTGTTTATGTTATCTTAATGCAATGGTACCAGATTTTCGTTTGTTTTTTTGTATATTCCATTTTTTTTAACGTGTGATATATCATACGATAGGCAACTATGGGTATTGCGTATGGTAATATTCAAGGGTGTAATTAAAACCATAAAATCCGATTTCACGAATGTTTATTATACCTTTCGAAAACTTATATTATAGACATGGTAATTATTACTGAGGTGGTGTGTGGTACACTCGAAAACATGTTTTTGGGTGTAAGCCTACGTTACATTTTACACAGGAAAACTTAGTGCATTTTCCACAAAATGCGCAACGTCTTTGCGTATTTTGTTGATCAATAAGGTGATCAATTTTGTCGTATCTTATCTCGTGTAAAACGTTTTTACTACGCTTGGGTTTTGGGCCATTTAAATACTCCGGTGCGGTAAGGAGGTTCTAGTATAGTCCAGAAGGCTGGTGCTTGGATAAGCATATCGATAAAGCAGCCAACTGTTAACCACTGCTGTATTTAAGCAAAATCGAACTAGAGGCCAATACCATTTTCTAGAACGAATGCGGATTCGATATAGGCCCTCATATTATCAAAAAGATCCACTCCCCCATGCCTTGGTTATAAAGATGAATGACAGAAGGTTCATCCACGTCAACATGTTTGTGAAGTTGTCTTGACCAACGTTTACACAATCCCTTAGTCAGGCAAACATCATCAGACTGCACGTTGGTTCCAATCGTTACTTGATTGTTATCCTTCCACCTTGTAAGTGTTATATGATCATCAGGATTTTGTAATGTATGCGTGACACCTCGTATTGCTTTCCTGAAATATTGCAGCGGAGCTTTCTGTATACGATCTGCTCTTATAGTACCAATACAATTAATTTTTTTTTCCCAATTCTTGCAGTAATGATAGAGAATTGAAGAAGTTATCTATATATACTGTGGAATTGGCAGGTATGTAGCCTACACAAAGACTTTCGGTTACACTGGAACCAAGAGATTTTCCTTCAATTTTGTCGCCAGCACCACAATATGGCTTAAATTTTAATACGTAGCCCTCAATAGTTGTAAGTACCCAAAATTTAAATCCATAACGTATGGGTTTACCTTTAATAAATTCCTTCATGCTATGGCGTCCATAATAAGGCTCCATAGCTTCATCTAAAGAAAATGATAAACCAAGTGGCTCAGCTAATTTTTGTGACACAGTATTTATGTGATCGATGAGAGGTTGCACCTTGTAAGTTTTATTGTTGGTGTCTATGGTATTAATATCATTGAAGTGTAAAAACCGATGTATGCTTTCAAACTTATCCCGTGATATAGTGCTACTTATTAACACATTATGCGCATCTGGTTTGGTTTCCCAGTACATCCTTCGAAAAGGAGCTTTACTGTATCCTCAAAAACAACAATATTCCGACATAAACGTACATTTCATCAGTGCAAACAGTGAAATTATGTTTTCCTTTGAAACCAGCATATTTCTGTGATTCTTGACATATATAGTCAATAAAATCTTCTGGAAAGAATTTTTTAAATACGTCAATGGGTTGCAAATTTTTTTTCTTTAATTTCTTTAACAATATTTGGTTCACTGGTTTTATCAATTTTTATTTTTTCTTGGCGACGATATAGTATTTTTTCGTTCCAGTCTGTCGGCCTCTGCATGGGTTTCGTTGCCTTCCTATTTGCTATATTTTTTATTCCAAATAATCTTGCAAGTGGTATATCATCACTGTCACTTGATTCCTCATTATGTCGCTCTTTATCGGCCTGCTCTACACGCTTTTCATCTTCACCACCAACAACAACGACTTGCATAGGTTGTTTCAGTACTCCTTTTCCAATATCTCGGATATTACATTTACCTTCACCGTCGTCGCTTGGTGCGTCATCTAAATCCGTATCTTGTCCGTCCTGTGGAGGCAGCAGTACAAGGTCCATGTGATCGCATTTTCTTATTGTTTCGTATTCTTCATCATCAGAACTTAAGCTTTCTAAATAATTTAAAAGTTCTTCTGCATCTCTTGGATCAGAGGGATTGTAAAATTTCTTGCTAAAAATAAAAGTATTAACAAACAATAACATAGGTATATGCCTACCGTATGATATATCATACAGTCTCTTTACACAGGTATGGATACCTTATCAAGTAATAAATATTAGTACAAAAGACCGTTAACACATTTGTGTTATATATATATATATATATATATATATATATATATATATATATATATATATATATAAGGGATGCCAGTAAGTAAAGAAAAAAGGTATACAAGCGTATAAATTTGACATAACCTTACCTCAGGCTCATTTTTCGGTGGAAAGAGCAAACACGCGGTAATAAAATTGTGAATACTAGTATTCTATATTACTTTACATAAGTATTACTGTATGTAATTTATTAAAAACATATTAGAAAGTCGATTCGAAACGATGAAACTGAATTACCGTTAGAAACAACATGCTCAGATTACTTTGAAGAATATCATAACCTCCGTATGTTAAATCATACCGTAGGCACTAATAGGTTAAAGTGGAGACAATTTCCAAGAAAATTCAATTTCGCAGCGGTCTGTGACCGCACTGCGGTGGTTACGGCTTAAACTAATTAAAATGCATGCATTGTGTTTGCAATATAATTTAATAAAATACATATTTCGCGAAAACACTTTATATTTTCATTAACACTTTTAGCACATTAAAAACAAATCGTGTTAATTTTTCTTTAATTAGTAAGAATCTCAGTCATCAACAAACGAGCCTTTGTGTCTTCTAAAGAGTCATAAAACCCATTAAAAGAGTAAAAATTTCATAAAAGGTGAGACAAAACAATTTTCGCACGAGTCTGTTTTTTTTCTAGGGTCGGGCGATATTGTAAAAATGACAGTCACGGTAATAAATGTCATCCTACCAATCGGAACGAATCAGATCGGTTCGTAAGGGGGTCCCTTTCATTCGGATACGAACTTAATTACTTCAGCTGTTGACAAACATGTCAAGCGACGAACACGGTAATTATATTATCCGATAGTTATTGTCTGTTCCGCATTTCTGCCATCCATAAATTTTATATACGTATTTTCAAGTTTATGATCAAATTTAATGATCAATTATTTTGTTTCTGTGAGATCGTAAAGATTTTAGATCCACTTAAGAATGCTTACAAGTATACTTAGATGTGAAAAAAACAATAAACCAATCTTTAGTTATGTTTGTCTTTCAAGCAGATACTGTTAAAAAATTCGAAATTAATTTTCCATAAAATATTGTTTAGGTGGTTGTCTTACAGACATAAACACTGGTTTGCAGAGGATGTAGCACTGTAATCTGGTATTTTTCTAAATAAAACTAACTGCAACATCATGTTAATGAGAAAACCAATAGTAAAGACAGAGGTATAGTATTGGCGTCGGCTCTTGATTGGTATTCATAACAACGTTTGTTGTGTAGTTTCGCTTTTGAATATTATTTAATATAAAATGTATGATCGTGGTGCTATTAGGGGCCGTTCAAGTATTACGTAAGCAGAATTTTAGTAATTTTAACCCCCCCCTCCTGTCAGCAAGAGTAAGCAAAGCTCTTACCCCCCTCCTATGCCTACGTAAGCATTGGTATAATTTTCAAGTTTCTTTATTGTTATTCATGAGTAAAGACGGCAGACTATGTGCCCGAACAGTAGCGTGATGTGGAGGGATCGAGTAGAGGCGTACGACGATCAATTCAGTTGCCGTTGAGACGTTGTAAGCGATACATTGTTAACACAATCGTGTTGAAAATGTCGGGAGTGCGTAGAAAGAATGCATCGACACGGTTGCATGCTAACGTAGTAAAGACATTTTTACATCGGTTTCCCGATTTAATATATGACGGTACCGTAGTGAAATGTTTAGTTTGTGAAACAACTTTATTAACTTGGAAAGCAAGTCAGTGCCAAAGACATATAAATAGTGACAAACATAAATCGAATAATAGTGGACGCAGATCATATAATAAATTTGTGTGTGATTTAACAATGATGTTAATTGCGACCAATATACCAATTCAGAAAGTGGAACACCCGATGTTTCGTCAGTTTTGGAAGAAATACAATCCTACGTGGAAATTACCAGCAAGAAGTACGCCAATGAGAAAACCAATAGTAAAGACAGAGGTATAGTATTGGCGTCGGCTCTTGATTGGTATTCATAACAACGTTTGTTGTGTAGTTTCGCTTTTGAATATTATTTAATATAAAATGTATGATCGTGGTGCTATTAGGGGCCGTTCAAGTATTACGGAATTACGTACCGTCAGTGCGTGAGAGAATTGTAAATTGTACGAAAAATACGGTAAAAAAAAATTCCTGTGGTTAACAATAGACGAAACTACAGATATTAAAAAACAGTCCATCCTAGCCATTCTAGTACGGACGCTGACTCCGCAAGGACCTTCTCCTCCTTATTTACTAACCTGTAAACGAATGCAAGGGTGTACTGCCAGAGCGATATATGATGTATTAATAGAAACACTACACAAATTTGAGATTTTACCGAAGCAAGTGTTAATGTTAGTTACCGATGCTGCCAAGGTTATGTGTTCCACGGCAAACTTACTCAAAACGATTCAACCAAACCTGCTGCATGTCACATGTTTGCTTCACGCTTTACATCTTGTAACAAACACTATACGTACAACTTATCCTGATGTGGATCAACTGATAGGACAAACGAAAGCGGTTTTTCTTAAATCTCCGAAACGGATTCGGCTATTTCATTCGCTGTGTCCTGATATACCCGAGCCGCCGCAACCAATTCTTATACGATGGGGTACTTGGTTAGAAGCAGCATTTTATTATTATAAACATTTTGAAAAAATTAAATCAGTGATTTTACAACTAGATGCCAAAGAAGCAGCTGCAATACGGCTCAGCCAGGTTCAATTTAACAATCCTCAAGTTGCAGCAAATTTAAAAATTATTTACGACAGTTACGTTCCAATACTGGACGCAATAAAAAATTTACAGAACACTGCGCTGTCCTTATCGGACTCAGTAGCAATTATTGACCACGTAAAACTAGTGCTGCATATCCTTGAAGATGAAAAAAGTGATTGTGTCCGTGAAAAATTTAACAGTGTATTAGATAAACATGTAGATTTTACAAAATTAGGGCAACTTTTTACCAATACTGAAGATCCGTTGTACAGATACAAAGAGCGCTTTAACTATGCAAATATAACATCTCTCAACGTCGAACAATCCTTCTCTGTATATAAACATATATATACGTCGCTACGTACGAACCTTTCCGAGACTAATACAGAAACATATATTATGGTGCAGTTTTTTCATCGCGCACATCCGCATTTTTTTGCAACAATGTAAACATGTTGGGTAAGTTATTTATGTTTTTTCTTAACGTTTTGTATAGGGATTCGATATATTTATTTTTAAGTAAGCGCACTGTTATTCTGCTAAACTCTCCACGCAACTCCACTGCTGGGGCACATAGTCTGTCGTCTTTATTCATGAGCAACTATCTATCATAATTATTATTAAGTCTATCACAATGAAATAAGAAATTTATAAACTATAAAGGAATTTACTGCATATTTAATATTTATTCAAGCAAATCATTAACATCATATTTAAATATTATATTATTAACATATAAATGATATCTATTTATTTTGTTCTATTTGGTAAATTCAAATTAATCGTCCTCAGTCCAAGACACTTGAATCCATGACTGTAAATAAATAAATATTGCTGACGTAATCACCATTCAGACCCCCCCCCCGTCCTCCATGTCATCAAAAATAAGCAAAGCAGAGCCGCCCCTTTGGTGCTTACGTAATACTTGAACGGCCCGTTACACAAGCTTAGTACTCAAAGCCTATATCTATCTAAGATGTGGATCTCTGACTTCTACTGATAAATTCTTTACAATTCGAGTGTGCTATTCAGCGTCTATTTAGGTGGAAAACGAGTCCCTACAGAAAAGTACAGTTATCATCACACTGTATAAGTAGTTTCTTATTTTTCCACGCCTACTGTTGAACGTCTTAATTTTAAGATTTTAATGACACATATATTTCGAGATTATTCGGGGAAATCTACTTCCTACTCATCATCCTCTAGGATCTGGCCTAAGATACACTTTAATTGTGTATTTATGACCAACTTATTACCAATTATGACCAATTATTTAAAATAACAATCCATATGCACTTTTACTGATTTAATTAACTTTATGTTATCCAATTCTATCAGGTGTACAGTTTTTATTTACTCGAAGCTAATTTTAGCATACAAATTCTTAAATTTCTCTTGTTACTTCTTAATCTTTTTGTTTTTCGTTTCAAATACTAGCAATAATAATAATAATAATTAGAAATGAAAATGAACTTTTATTTATCCTTAAATAAATACAATGCCAACAGGCTTAAATTTTAGATATTAGGAATTTCAAAAATGAATCAATGAATGTCGGGAAATGAATCTCGAAATAATTTGGTGAATCTCGCAAATAAATCAGTGAATGAATGTCCTAATTTTGCGATGCTTGTTCCTTTTATTCCCTTGCGTTTAGTTGTTCCCAGAATTGTGTTCCCACTCTAAATCATTTATTTCTGTTTTGTCTAATTTTCATAGTTATTTAACATTTTTACCCCTTTGTATTTTTATCTATCATAGGTAGTTTCGTCTTTTCCATCTCCATGCGCAATTTCCCTGTGTATATACTTTTCTCTTTCATCAAAATTTTAGTATTGGTAATTTTTATTATTGAATTGTAATCCTTAATCTCGTTGCTTCCAGCAACGACTCCTTATTCTCGTTTGAACAGGAAAGTTTTCGCGGAAAATTGACCTAGAACATATTCAAAAATCTCGTGGTGTTTTCCTTCTCTTTCTTTCTCCTTGGTTTGTTCGTAAGGCATTTCCTTGTCTCTTTCTTTCATCTGTGTATCTCTTAACTATATGTTCCTAATGGGAATGAGGGAGCATGCGCCTTTTGTTATGCTTTTGTTTAGCTTTTGTTTACATCGCAAACATTGATGGCATTAATTACTTTATTTGTATTCTACAATGTTTGTTTGCTTGTTGTTACTGATATTTCCGTTGTTTTTAGATTTTCTTGGTCCTGTTCTCTGCGTTTGGATGGCTTATATAATTATTTTTCTTATTTTAAAATGCCGTGGACGCCTTATGTTAATTCATCCGTTTTGGAAAGGATATTTATAAAAATATAATGAATTGAAATTAAATGTGATTATTAACGTACTAATGCATAAAGAAAATATCATTTTGTATCCTTTTACTATATTACTGGTACGTACAGCATGTTTTATTGGTTTACTTATATTCTAAGTGTTTAATAATCAAGCTAACCTATAATTTATTGAAATATCGTTTAATTATTTACATATAAATTCTTAGTAATATACATCTAATTTTTAATACTAAATTCGAAAATTATACACCGTTTATATAAGTTTCGCAAAAAAATCCAATAAAATTTATTTGTAGTAAACATGATCTGATCCAGTTGCCGCTGGAGACAAAATTTAGTAAATTGTTTGAAGTTTAAAATAGCAATTTGTTTAAATAGTTTATAACTATCGTACAAGCTTGATATTCGTAGAGGTATTTATGAATTAGTTGCACAAGTACCTAAACTATATTGTAGTTGTTAGATATTGTGATGTGAGTCATCCGCAATACGTCAGGTGATGGTCTGGCGATGACATTATGCGCCGAACATACCACTCGTCTCCGTAAACGTCTAGAAACTCCGGGGATATTCTAGAAGATCTATAGACCTATAAAAGAACTGGAAATGGAGGGAGACAATTCATTCAACGTGTAATCGTCGTAGTGTGATATTATATAAATGTAAATATTCATATATAAATACATATTGTGAAATAAATGCTCTTATTGTTAGTTATTAGTTTCGTAAATGTTATATAGTGTATTTTGTTTATTTGTTAATATAGTGTGTTTAAATTACTATTACTTTTATTTTTTATTTTTATTTAAAAAGAAGAAAGACAAATGTTTTACAGTGGTGTTAAGGTGTAGAGTTTAATAATTAACGGACTAAGTGTACAATTGAGTGATAATAAATTTGTTTAAATAGGTATGCAGTGCGAAAAGACGTTTATTTTAAATATCGCGATGGCGAACAACGTGAAACTCGCTGAATTAAAAGTGACTGACTTGAAACGAGAATTTGAAGAGTGGGATGAAGATACAACCGGCAAAAAGGCAATCGTCCAGCAACGCTGTTGATGAAAATGGAAAAACGAATAGATTCACAAACTCAAATTGAGCAGAAGAATCTCGACAGTGTAAAAACTTTGGAACAGCGATTAATAGAGAATTCGCAAACGCAAATATAACAAATTGAGCAGATGCAACAAAGAAACCTGTAAACCTCCAGAATTCTGGAGAAAAATCTGGAAAAGAAATTACTGGAAAATTCTAGAAGCTTCAAGAAAAAGTCTGGAACAACTCCAGAAAGTTCTAGATCGGCGACTAAAAGAAAACGCTGAAGCATTAAACTAGGAAGTTTTTATTGCTATGGAGGAGAAACTTTGGAAAAAGTCGAAACTTCTAGAAGAACATTCTAGACTTTTAGAGGAAATTATCTGTGACAATGAGTCATTCTAATCTCAAACAGGTCAACGAAGAAGTAATGCCGTGGTCATGGAAATAAAAGAAGCTCGGCTATCTCAAAGACCAGAATCAAGCCTGGTGGAGATCTCGTAGGAGAGATTATGTCAGTACTCTTCGACGAAGACTGAACAATATCCATAACCAAATAATACATAATATCCAGGATACCAGCGATGAAGGATAACTACGACATCAACGCCGGGAAGGGTGGTTACCATGTAGGCGGTCGGGTTTGGCTTTACAATAAACGTCGACGGGGAATAAGTCACCCAACTCGGAAGTGACGTACATGATGTCACCCCTGGCAGAAACCGACATCCACCTGGAAATCTCCGTGCCCGAAAGACAGCACGTGAACTCGTATGTTCTGTAATAGTATAATATTTTGACTCTTTTGGCTCTAATTTACCGATTTGAATTTTTAAAATCCTATATTATGTAACTTTTGAGTTTTTAATTTAAATTATCTGTTCAATTTAAAATTTTAAGTAGCTTTTCGTAAGTTAATATTACATTTGGATATATGTTTGTCGTTACTTGTGAGCTAAATTTAATTTAATTTCAATTTAATATGCTTTGGTATGTTATATATATATATATATATATATGAAAAATTTTTGTGAAAAACTTATCTGCGCGGAATGTGCATATATCGATATTTCACTGTTTTTTACAGATCATCAGTGCACCTTACCGAAGACAGACATGATATTCACTTCTATACTACGTGTATATATACGAACTGTAATGAACTTCATGTGTATGAGAATTAATAATTATTAAATCTCATTTTACATGCGATTGTCGCTATAATTTGTTGCATTTAATTCTACAATTCGGCAAATTACTTTTGCCCTAGATTGTAGACGCAACAAGCCGCGACATCAACTGTACAAGTTGTCAGTACAAATGAAAAATTTTTGTGAAAAACTTATCTGCGCGGAATGTGCATATATCGATATTTCACTGTTTTTTACAGATCATCAGTGCACCTTACCGAAGACAGACATGATATCCACTTCTATACTACGTGTATATATACGAACTGTAATGAACTTCATGTGTATGAGAATTAATAATTATTAAATCTCATTTTACATGCGATTGTCGCTATAATTTGTTGCATTTAATTCTACAATTCGGCAAATCACTTTTGCCCTAGATTGTAGACGCAACAAGCCGCGACATCAACTGTACAAGTTGTCAGTACAAATGAAAAATTTTTGTGAAAAACTTATCTGCGCGGAATGTGCATATATCGATATTTCACTGTTTTTTACAGATCATCAGTGCACCTTACCGAAGACAGACATGATATTCACTTCTATACTACGTGTATATATACGAACTGTAATGAACTTCATGTGTATGAGAATTAATAATTATTAAATCTCATTTTACATGCGATTGCCGCTATAATTAAATTAATTAAATGCAACAAATTATAGCGACAATCGCATGTAAAATGAGATTTAATAATTATTAATTCTCATACACATGAAGTTCATTACAGTTCGTATATATACACGTAGTATAGAAGTGAATATCATGTCTGTCTTCGGTAAGGTGCACTGATGATCTGTAAAAAACAGTGAAATATCGATATATGCACATTCCGCGCAGATAAGTTTTTCACAAAAATTTTTCATTTGTACTGACAACTTGTACAGTTGATGTCGCGGCTTGTTGCGTCTACAATCTAGGGCAAAAGTGATTTGCCGAATTGTAGAATTAAATGCAACAAATTATAGCGACAATCGCATGTAAAATGAGATTTAATAATTATTAATTCTCATACACATGAAGTTCATATATATATATATATATATTAATTTTGAACGTAATATTTTTATATTCGTTTACCGCTCCTTATTCTCTTAAAGAATATTCTAAATTTATTTTTAACATGAGAATTTCTTTTCTGTAACTGGGTTTTTGTGAACATCTATACTCGGCCAACGCCGGTATAAACAAAAAACCTGTTTGTAAGTCGTGCATGTGCACTTAATACAATATAAAATTTTATTTGATTTATACATTTTTGAAATACAAGTGAAACAATTTTATTATGTGTATAATTTCTTAATTACTATACTGTAAAGTTTTCTTATTGGTATCATAGAAAAGACTAGTTTATTTAATTAAGCTATAATTTAGACTTGATGACATTTTATTTTTATTGCGACATAATTCATGATTCTTTTGAAAATCTATCTTAATTTTTTTGCACTCATTATATAGTAAGATTAGTTACATTTCATTTATAATCACTCTTCTATTTTCATTTTATTATATGTTCAAAATTACATATTTTTACATATACAGTCACCCATATACAGGGTGTATGATTTATTTTTATTTTCATTATGAACTAAATTAAAATTGTTAATACACAAATTAACTGTTGCCTAGCCTTTTCTTTACCTTTGTTTTTTTTTTCTATCTTTAGCAAGTTGGAGTTTGAACATTTATTTCCAGGTTGCAGATATCCTGTGCAGCGTTTTGTCGTTTCGTTTTATAATTAGCGTTTGTATTTCTGTAGTCTGTATGTGCATGCGCCTAAGATCGCGCAAACCCTTTTCTCTGTTTTCAGACAGAGCTTCCGTAAGCAAAGTCACCCACACCCGTCTCCACTGACTAAGGGCACACATCATAAATAGAAGCTCCCAGACTATTGTGCGATACGACTACCAACTTCGTTTTGTTTTGACCATCTTCAGACGCCATCGTTGCACCTGCGCGCGCCGTAGCCAGCAGTGTTTGAAACAGATACGTGTGTTTACCGTAAGGGCATATCCCATTAGGGGTTGGCACATGCACAATGACGTTGGGAGGCGGAGGCGGTATCTATTATTGTTTTTCACAGTCTAATAGATTTTCTTATTCTCAATAAATTCAGCTTATCCCTCGTATAAGGAAACCAAACTGTATTGATCAATGTCATCATCCCGCTCTCATAATAGAGAATATATTCTTGATTAGTTCATGTATTTTATTTGTTAAAAGATTAATAAATAATCAATTTTGAGTTCAATAAAAACGCTACGAATTTCTGCATCAACCCAAAATTTCTAGAATTAATTTGAATCACTATTTTTTTTACACGTTGCGATCGAAACTTTTTAAAGCGATAATAAGCTGTTTTATAATTACACACTTTCTTATGAAATATGGGAAAATACATAAACATTAAAATACATCACAAAAAATACATAATTTTTATTACAAAATAATTACAATAAGATGGTAACTTAGAAACACGCAAAAAACCGTCAAATATATACGGCTTATGCCCAAAATAAAAACGAAACAACCAAACACACCTATTATTAGAATAATCACCCGGTAAGTGCGCATTTTAGAAGTTGAAAACTCAATAAACCCATCACACACTCGGACACGTCTATCCAATTAAAAGCGAAAAATCGTTTCGGAACGAGAGAAATTATTACACACACGTACACGCACGCACACAAACACACTTAAACCTTTAATAAGATGGTATGATTACGAACGCCTAACGTAATAGTGAATAATCATCTTACATACATATCATAAAAACCATCACCGTGGGATACCGATCCAAAAGAAAAGCATCTAATTTAGTAACGACCGGCAAACGAAGTCCGAGACGTTAGAAAAGAATAAGAAGTAGAACCAATTAGCGCAGACTGCAATAATTAGCGGGGAAAATTGGACTAATCGGCCTGGGGAATATAATTGGATAACATACATCGAATGACATGTACATACGAGGGGGTATTGATATATTCTTAGCTCACTATTGAAACAATTTAAAGTTGGGTCTTAGAATATTTTATTATTCAACATAGTCTGCTCTTAAATTAATACACTTAATACAGTGATCCTGCAACGCTATTAACCCTTCTAGAAAAATATTCTTTTTGTTCTGCAAACCAGTTGTCCACCTCTTTGTTACACCAAAATTGACGTCCTTTGTTAGGCTTTAAATTTCATTCTGTATATTATATAGTTGTAAAGCTTTGAATTTCGTCATATATATTTAACGTTTTATCTCCCGGTATACTGTTTTCGTCACGAGTTGCTTTAATTTTATCGTACGTGTACGTAAATCGCCTCTTCCTACCGCCTCGATTGGCGTCTCGATATAAGGAATTCGTTCACCAGCGGCGAATAAGATCAATTGGTTCGGTTAAGTGCATTTTACATTCCTGAGGGGATTAAGTTTTACAAAAGTATTTTCAATAATATAAAATATTATTAAAAATGGGGTGTGAAGAACACAATACAACTTATATATTTGTGAATGTATCTCCTCTCCAGAGACGCAGATACGTATTTCACCTTTCTACAGGATCGTCGGTACGCCCCTGCTGGAGAAGAGATACATTCAACCAAACATAACTACCTTGCTATCAACCAGAAATTATTAAGACAGAGCGTGAAAGAATATTCAGCGCTGTCTACATAATAACTGCCGAACTAAGCAACGTGTTTCTATAGACGGTAACAACCATATCTATAAAAAACTGTATTATCGTGTCTTCACTACTTGTCGGGCGAACCGAATGCGTATATAACAAAATAATTTGAAACATACATGAGTGGGTAAAAACCACACCAATTTGTATAATACATAAGTATTTTTAATAATATAAAATATTATTAAAAATGGGGTATGAAGAACACAATACAACTTATATATTTGTGAATGTATCTCCTCTCCAGAGACGCAGATACGTATTTCACCTTTCTACAGGATCGTCGGTACGCCCCTGCTGGAGAAGAGATACATTCAACCAAACATAACTACCTTGCTATCAACCAGAAATTATTAAGACAGAGCGTGAAAGAATATTCAGCGCTGTCTACATAATAACTGCCAAACTAAGCAACGTGTTTCTATAGACGGTAACAACCATATCTATAAAAAACGTATTTGGTCATGCCTCGATACTCCAATTTAATGATTTGCATTCGACATGCTTTCTTTCAAAATTTACTACACAGCAATACTTCGCAATAGAACATGCACGTATTGCGCTGGCAATTTGCTTACGGGGCGTGTTCGGGACTGAGATAGCATTCATTTCTACAAGTTTAAGTTAATTATAGGTACTTTTAGGAATACATAATTATGAGCAAGTTCGCACAAATACGAAATAATATTGTGTATTTTCGTCAATAGAGATACATCATGCCGATATCGGCAGATAAATTTCTATGCAGATAGGCCGTAAAAATTTGAAATTATTTGACCGAGGTCGTTTTTTATAAGGCTGGCCGTAAATAACGAGTTTTCGTGTATGGGAATTTCCCGGTCGGTTCAGGGAACTTTGAAACTGTCCGTTACCGCAAGTGGACGCTTTAGACAGGTGCCCATTAACACAGGTTTTACTGTACAAAGTGTGCAAGGAACTAATACAAATTTAAAAAATCAGTTGTACTTCCTTTAGGAACACTTTGGAAATTTGCCAAAACTAATCACTTATTTTGAAAATCGAAATCTCAAATTAAATAATGGTTTAATGACATTAGATGTCGCTATTAATAATTTGAAAAGTATTCCAAGTGACTTCGGATGTGGCGTTCGGCAAAAGTTAGACGCAGTGTTTAATGGAAATCCAGATTTAATAACATTGCGGCAATTGTGTATGGGGACAATGTCACAATATCTAACTGCAAAATACGCGGAAATAAAAGAATATTTCCAGTATGCACCTATAACCAGTTGCAATGTAGAAAGGACGTTTTCTATTTACAAAGAGAACAAATTTTACAGAAGAGAACCTTCAGAAAGTATTGCTAGTTAATATTAATACTCCTTTACTCAACCTGAACTACAAAATGAACAAATAAAAATGTATTTCATATTTTATATATCACCACCCGTTTGTTTTCCAATTATATAAATAAAATTAAAAACTTAAAAATTCAAATTTTCGATAGTACGCTCGCGGACGGTGAGTCATGCGTAGAGTGGACCAATTCGGAGCGAAAGCAGAGGCGTGACTAACGAATTGGTTCCCGCATGAGAAACATTATTATTATCTAGAGATATATTATCACGAACGGCGCTGTTATTATGTTAGATACAAAAAAAATGTAAGACGGTTTCTCTAGATTATGAAACGTTCTCGATGATACGTATAAAAAATAAAATCTAAAATGTATGTAATTAGATGATTAAAAAAAACTTACCGTCTTATGCGTTTTCCGTGACTTGAAAATCTGGAGAAGCGCGATGAAATATTGTTAACATAAGGTGCGTCTCCAAAGTTATTTCTCATCATTGTACACAAATCAAATAAGAACACTTCGTATTTTGTATCGGCACCAGTGTCTCTATCTTTATGTCTTTCGCTATGCACGTGGCGTTGCAAATTTCATTTTGTTAAATGGTTTATATATATATTGCACACTAAACATTTTACATTTACCCCATTGTAAGATAAACTAGGATGGTTCTCAATAAACCTATTGACTAAATTTGACGATAGCGGTTTTTTTACTGTACGCTCCTTCAACATTATTAAATACACAGAATACACTTTCCTGCTGCTATTATACGTGTACACACGATGACCGTGAACAACATACTTAGTAATCGTATGTGCGATGGGGCACGCGGGAACTAATTCGTTAGTCACGCCTCTGCTTTCGCTCCGAATTGGTCCACTCTAGTCATCAGCCTCTCTTACCCGGACCCTAGTGATTACGTTACT
This sequence comes from Melolontha melolontha, assembly GCA_935421215.2. Taxonomy (NCBI): domain Eukaryota; kingdom Metazoa; phylum Arthropoda; class Insecta; order Coleoptera; family Scarabaeidae; genus Melolontha; species Melolontha melolontha. Next base: position 21,771,427 of record OW285235.1, read on the forward strand.
TTTTGTAATGTAAGAAAGAGTTTGAGAGCAAATCTTCAAGAACAAAACCGATGTGTAGGTAACTGCGGTAATTTCTTTGAAATAACTAACTCCTTATTATATTAATTAACTAAAGTAATAAATACATACATAAAATGGAAATGTGATTATATTCAAGTAATAATGATTAGCAATAGTGCGACAGCCCCTCTAAGTAAACCGTAGGTATAAGACAACAAGAGAAATTAGCCGCCTGATGATCGTTCTTCTTTTAACTGGGCAAAAAAGGAAATACACGAAGAAGATACGTGAACAGATGAGTCTGTCAGGCGATGCAATATACATGCGAGCGCTGTAAGATTATCATGCTAGATTTAAGAAGCCGTCCGGTGACTTGAAAAATGACACCCCGGCTATTATTAATTATAGGAACGAGGTCATAACTAAAACAGTACGACTCTCGTTAATATCACTATTATTAAGATGAAGAAGTCCTTAGACATTGGATAAATTATGTAATAAGGGGGCATTAAACATTAATAATTTTATCATGTTGAATATTGAAAGAATATATATGTATATAATATCATAATTGTGTAATTACACACATCTTCTGTGCTTTCTAACGGAATTTAGAATTTAGTTCATAATGAGTTTTTATTATTATCAATTGTTGTTCAGTGCTTTACATAAATATAGTAATATAACAGGTACAAGGTGCTAACCAGACATTCCCGGAAATTGAATGTGGCGTACGAAGCGATGGTAGTACAGCTCTATAACGCTAGATGGTGTGAGCCACGTCTATACCAAGTCGTTCTGTCAAACGCACTTAGGTTGTGACAAACAGTCTTTGTGTTTACATTTGATCAGTTGTGTTTGAGTTATTCTGCGACACTACAATGTCTAATGTGAAAGAGCATAGGACATGTATCAAATTCTGTTTCAAATTTGGTAAAACGACGGCGGAAACTTTGATAATGCTTTGTTACGTTTTAAATTTCCTTTTTCAAATATATTCACTAATAACTAGAGCAGACCAATTTCCGTGCGCGTCATGTGCGCCGATGTGAGGATGATTGTATTGCATCAGAACTAATAAAAAGCATTCAGTATGTGTTTGGTACTTGCTTAGACTGCATGTAAGTGTAAGCATACGTAAGCATAAAATATCGTCGACACATAAATCGAGAAAACGACCGTTGTCAGACGAAGTGAATAAGTTTATTATGTATTTCGCGGACTTAATATACGATGGCTCATAAATTGAATGTTTAGTGTGCAATACATATACCATGTGGCCGTGTGCGTCTGCACTATAGGGAAACCTGTAGTGTAAGCAAAACACACAGAGGTGTCCGTGTGTTAGAACGGTAAAGAAGTAGACGCAATGTTCCAATGGATTACAAGAGAGCCTAGTATTTCGCATATCCCTATGATGCAGTCGTATTTGTCCAATAAATTCACATTTAGACGGTGTAGTCGCGCAAGCGCATTAGCTGTCGCTCCCGCATATGGGTGTTAGTTGCAATGTTTATATCGTCAGGGGAACTACTCGCTCACAATATTTAATAAACCGCGTTGATGGTGTACATAACGGTCATTTAAAAAATGGAGTATTATACACCGGAGCAAAAACTCTTTATGATTAAACAATTTTACGGTGGTAATTCCGCGGAAGTAACTCGAGCTTTATTTGCAGCTAATTACCCTGAAAGTCAAATTCCCAATGCAAGCTCCATTCGTAGGACAGTTAATCGATTCGAAACTATATTTTCTTTAGTAACTAATAAAAATAAAGTTGTTCCGGATAAGAATATAAGTGATATAGAAATTCGAGTATGTGCTTTAGTCGAAGTAAATCCCACTATGTCGTCTCGACAAATTGCCCGCGAATTAGGTATCTGTAAAACAACGGCTCAAAAGATTTTACGTACTAATAAATATCGTTCATACAAATTTACAAGTTCACAAGTACTTTTTCCCGATGATTATTATCGCCGAATGCAATTTTGCGAAAGAATGATAAATAAATATCACGAAAACGAATTCTTTCTTAATAGCGTATTGTTCACAGATGAAAAAACATTTCGGCTACACGGACATCATAACCGCGCAGTTTGTCGTTACTGGTCGCGTAAAAATCTACATTTGAATATACCAACGCGAACGCAGTATCCAGAGAAGCTAAACGTATGGGCAGGTATAATTGGGGATCATATAATTGGGCCTTTTTTTATTGACGGTAATTTAAACGGAAATAGATATCTACAGTTACTTGAAAATAGTATTATCCCCGCAGTACGAGAGCGGTTCGATATTAATGAAGTTTGGTTCCAGCAAGATGGTTGCCCAGCGCACAATACCCGTTATGTTACTAACTTTTTAAACGTGGTTTTTGGAAACAGATGGGTCGGTAACTCGGGTCCTATTAAATGGCCAGCGCGATCTCCTGATCTATCCCTAATGATTTCTTTTTATGGCCCTTTTTACATAATTCGATCTACGGATACGATGATGAACGTCCATCAAATCTAGAGGAACTTCGCGCGAGAATTCCGAAGTCACTAATACTGTCACAGCAGATATGTTAACAAATGTGCGTCGGAATTTTTATAATCGGTTGGGTTACTGTTCGTGTCAAGAAGGAGGTTTATTTGAACACTTTACTAATTAATTTATTTAGAATTTAATTATTGCTTAAGAATAACATTTTCTTTTAGCTAATTGCAGGTTTATTGCAATGTTGAATTACAATTCTGTTTTAAGAAGTAAATATTTTATTTTTAAGTATTTTATTATTGTTAAGTTTTTAGAGTGTAATACTACTATAATACTAAATATTATTTTCGTTAAGAAGTTTTTTTATGTTAAAGTCTAGTAGTTCTGTTTATGTATGTTTGTTTTTTTTTGTTGTTTATGAAGCTGTGATGAGTTACTTCACTGAGATGTTATCAGCGATTATCTGATGCTTCAAACAACTGCAAATATTTACTTCTATCGGGAACACAATACCTCCTACACTACTTTTCACTTGATTTGCCTACGAATACATTTATACGTATAACTTATAATACGCCCGCTGTCGGTGTGGCAATTCAAGTTGGCACGCCCATTATAGTCGACCAGTAGTTACTAATACATGCATCGCGCTATCGATGGCGGCCGCACTGTATAATGTGTTGGTCAAAAACACATTGTAAAGAACACGTAAGCAGTTCGAAGCACAATAATAACAAAATTAATCGACAACAGTTTATACATGAACTATGTGTAACTGTGATTGTGTACACTGCCGTTTACCTTGTTAAGTAATGATTCATTTATTTCATTTTGGAATAAATACGTGAATCAAACATTACCGAGCACGACAACGTTACGAAGGAATTTACCATCAGTGCATAAACAGGCTGAAAATAAAATCAAAGCCGAACCGAAAAATAAAAAACTGTGGTTATGTGTGGACGAAACAACTGACAGCAAAAAACAATCTCTAGTTAATGTGATGGCGCGTAATATGGAACCACATCAACCAACGTCTTCAATTTTATTAGCATCCAGACGACTAGAACAATGTAATGCCGAAAAAATTTCAGAGGTGCTATTAGATACTTGGGAAAAATTTAAACTTTCCAGAGGCCAAGTATTAATGTTTATGACCGATGGTGCCGCAACCATGTGTTCTGTAGGCCGGTCTCTTAGAAAATATTGTCCTAACTTATAACTTGTAAACTCCATGCTCTTCACCTTGTGGCAGAACAGGTTCGTAGATGTTATCCAGAGGTAGATGCTTTAATATCGAGTACAAAGGCAGTATTCCTGAAATCTCCAAAACGTATTCGGAAATTTCCCCATTGTATCCCCATACCCCTGAGCCACCACAGCCGACGTGGTTTTATCATTCGATCCGAAAGAAAGTGCAGCTATCAATACAAGCCAGTAAAAATTTCAAGATGCCCAGATTAAAATCGATTTACAAATTATTCGTGAGAATTACTTGGGACTAGAAGAAGCAATAACAAAATTAGAAAATTCGTCGCTGTCGTTAGAGGAATCACTGCAAATAATTAAAGATGTTCACGCACAACTGTGTGCTGTAGAAGACGCAAAAAGTGAAAATGTTCGAATTAAATTTGAAAGTGTTTTAGACAGAAATACAGATTTTGACACCTTAACACGTATTTGTGAGGGCACGTCTACAGAAGCGTTAAGTTGCTTAAGAAAGTATTTTGATTAAGCGAATATAACATCACTAGATATAGAACGATCGTTTTCCGAATATAAAGATATTTTTTCCTCACGGCGGACATGTTTTTCAGAAATAACCTTAGAAACGCACCTGATGTTGAAAATATACAATCGAGTTTCTCCAGTTTGTCAATCCTTGGACGCCGCTTAAAACGGTAAGTGTTTTTTAAATCCTTTTAAATCACTGGTTTCATACATTTTACATTTTATTTATAGGTACATACAACGCTGCTATAATATGTACTATTCTTATTTTTCGTTTGTTTATGCATATTACTTTAATAGCAGAAAACCAAATGTATATTTAATTATTTCTGATAGAATAAATGTCTCTACTTCTATACTTATATCGGTAACAAGCTCATGTTGCGTCCCTATTCTATCGCATATTCTAATATATTACGAGTTACACTCCCATATCGGCGCTCATGGCTCTCACGGAAATTGGTCTGCTCTACTAGTAACATATCGCCCGGTGTACTCAATTCGTTTTAAATTTCATCATTTTCATTTTCTCGAATACGTTGTCGCGATCTGTTATTTTATTTCTATGGTATAATCGCCCGATCCCCACGATCGCCTCGACTGGCGTCTGTTGGGTATCGAGTGTCTACGATTGCACCCTTGAGGGCGGTAAAATAGAGTAACGTAATTCTGCGTTGTTTTGTATAATCGCATTTGCGGATAAAAGCGCAGAACGTTATAGTTTAGAATTGCCGAGTACCGTTTTGTTTTGGCGAATTTGTGGCAGAAAAAAGAAAAACACCTTCATGGCTAAGTTTCTTGACTGGCAATTCTGATACGTGAAAACGGATAATTGCCGCCCTCAGTAGCAGTCGGAACACCTACACCTTCGCCTGATTAGCGAATCCAATACCGGCGAATCATCATTAATTACTGTCATCCTGTGCGAACCCATTTAGAACAACGGGGACTCGTATATACTTTTCACGGTAATTCATTTTTTTTTACTTTTAAATTTCCGTTTGGAAGATTTTGTAATCATATATTTATTAGCTTTCCAGATTATTTTGTTTTATGTTCAAATTAGTCATTGTAGCGTACATAAATTTATATTATATGTATATGGTCTTGTAATAATCACGTTAATCTAAATTCTAATTAGTTGCGATTTAATTGCTTGGTAATTCATACATCGAATTTTAGCATAATAATATTATTCTATTCATTTACCGCCTTTTACATAAATTTATTTTCATAAGATATTTTAAATTTAGTTTGTAACGTGACAGTTTCTTCGCTATATATTTTTTTTTGAATCTGTGAACATCTGCGCATCTTGGCCATCATAAAGCAAAAAAAAAAAACCGTCTGCAATTTCTGTAAAATTTTGTTTGATTTAAAAATTTTTTGTATAAAATTTAAAAATTATTCGGAGATATACGTAATACGTTTTACTTATTATTAGCTGTAATTATTGTTTATCTTGTAAAGGGGTTCATACGGTATACCGTAACAAATTCTATTATTTTTTTTTAATTATCTGTAAAGACTATTGATGTCTCTTAGTTTTTTCTCTCTTTATTAGCGTAATATTCTTAACAATGGTGAAATTTAATTTAATTTTTATTTTGAACTCATATATATATATATATATATATATATATATATATATATATATATATATATATATTGTAGCTATATTTTTCGTTATAATCACCCTATTATTTTGTTTTTAATTGTGCAAAATTTCGGATTTCCTATCACATATATGTGGCACACATATACAGGGTGTATCTTATATTATTAATGTTTTGAACATAATTTTGTTATTATTTTTTTTTATCGTGTTAATATACGAGTTAACTCTTTCCAAGTTTTTTTTCTTTACCTTGTTTATTTTATTTTATTTATCTTTAGCAATTTAGTGTTCGTACATTTATTTTCAGGTTGCAGATACACTGGGCAGCATTTTGTCGTTTCGTTTTTGGTAAATACTGTTTGCAATTAGAACATACAATTTTTATTGTCAAATCATACTACACTAATGGAAATATAGGTGAAAATGGTAATTGGGTTTATTCACCTCGTTTATGTTTGAATGAGTTCCGCGAGAGATTTCCCAACTTCGCAATAATTGAACGAGATTTTTTTTCGGCAACTTCAAGGAACTGTGGACAAATTTGAAGGAACTGGTAATATCAGCGATAGTGTTCGATCTGGAAGAAGACGGGCTAGAAATGATAATGTTATTGATCTGGTTAGACAACGCATGCTGGAAGAATCTACCTTATCCTTGCGTAGATTGAAACAAGAAATCAATTTATGTTATGGGACGTGTCAAACCATTGTTAAACATGACTTGACCATGTTTCCTTATAAACTGCAGATGTGTCAGAAGTTACTGCCACCAGATTATCAGAAGAGGGTATCGTACTGTACCTGGTTTAATGACCATATGAATAACGATATCCTTGAATTAACATTTTTTACGGGCGAATCTTATTTTACATATCTGGACACGTTAATAAACAAGTTATGCGTATGTGGAGCGAGAATAATCCCAATTTTCATAGTGAGGCTCCTTTACATAGTCCTAAGATTGGTGTTTGGGTTGCAATGTACCGAAGACGGATAATAAGGCCAATATTTTTTCAAGATACCATAAACGCTGAAAGATATATAAATTGATGAAAGGTTAATATCAGACGGACGTTACCCACCTAGGTCTTGTGATTTGAGTCCTTTAGACTACTTCTTATTCCCATTGCTTAAGAATAACATTTTTAAAACTCCAGTTCACACTTTAAATGAATTACAAGAACGTATTGTTGAAAACTGTCTCACAGTAACACCTGATCTTTTAATTAAAGTTTTTAATAACATGGGCCGACGTGTTAACCGGTGTATTCAAGAACAGGGAAGACATTTTCAACATCTTTTATAATTTTTTATTGTAAAAGTGTACCTACCTGAATGTTATTGTTTCATTGTGGGAGTTCTTTTCTTAACTGTAATGAGCCTTATTTTTTTTTATTAGTTATTAAAACTTCGTTTATTTATAAATGCATTCTGTAATCTCTATAAATGTTATTAAATATAACATACATAAAATGTAAGTAAATACCATAACCTAAAATCTATTTTATTTGTGACTTTTGCATACTTCAAGGTAATGAATCACAGAAGTAAATAATTTTATAGATACTCGTGGCTTTACGTTTCATGGCTATCACGATCCAAAGACTTTTTGATCATACGTTATATATCAAAACAAAAATGTCACTTTCTGACATAAGCAAAATTTTCCTTGAATTATCGTTACTAATTATTAATAGTTATTTATTGTATAAGTGTTTTAGATAGCATTTTATCCACGCAAGAATGTTTAAACGCGAGAATTCCAGTTCGAGCGTTTAATTTTCTTAAGTGGATAAAATGCATCTCAAACACTCATGCAATACAACGTTTTATCCACAATCACCACATTAATGGAAAGGAATTATTCTAAATTTAATTAAAACATATTCGTATTTATAAAATGAAATGTGGCAGGTTGTGCCATACTTACTGGTTACTATATTTTTTCATTATTTCATTAGTGAATACATAATAGGTTACTTTATATGCTTCATAAGTGTTGGATAAAACTCCTATTATAATGTGATTTTGGATAAAATATCAAATAGCATTGAAACATACCTCGCACTAAAAAATGATCAGTTGAATAAACAAAGACAGTAAAAGTTACTATACAAAGCATTACATTTCCTCTGATATTAAGTTTTATATTAAGAAGTTAATAGCTCTCAAGCTCTGGTATAGTTTGCCTTTTGTTTCATTACTTTGAAGTTAAATTATAATGCACAATTTCACGAACAGAATAGAAACAGGTCTATAAACATAACAAAATGAGTGAAATTGAATCACAAAGGCACCGATATAGGAAAGGAGGAAATCTGCAAGTAATTTCCAGCTATTTCCGTTCGTCGCTTTACCAGCAAAGACTAACAGAGGTATCAATGAGCAATCACAGTGGTAACAAAGTTCCCCCAGAGAACGGTTTATTGTCTTTGGCGATGCGAGGCGCGCATACGTACACAAACACACACTACTGCCATCACAAAGCTGCTCGTAAAATTTTATTGCATTGTCTGTGACCAAAATGACTGGCGGCGCAAAAAAGAGGAACAACAAGAACTGTTTAATGTTTATAGTTGATGTTTTGATTTTTTCTGACAGGATCGCTCTTAATTGATGTGTCAGTTCCAGGGAATGCCGACAGTTTGGATTGTTCTTTATTGCCCCGACTCTCGCAGAGACAATTGGGTATCCTTCGAGTTGTTCTCGTCGAGTCAGTCTTGCTACTATTTCTCAACGACGAAGACGACGGCCAATCGCAAAAAAAGCACCTCAACTCAAAGAACGAATTAAACGCAATAAACTGCGATATGTATTGACTAGTTTTTGTGGTGTATTTCGATTCTGGCGTTTTGTTTGAAAAACTTAGCGTTCGAAAAGCAAACGCATTCCTTATAATAAGACCGAGTCGTTCAAATAAACACTATTAACTAAAAATTTACTGAAGGTTCAAGTATAATTACATTGAGTAGATGAGACTGTTACTTGGTGAAGATCCATATTAATACGATGTAAAATAAAACAAAACAATTAATTTGTTTAATCTTCCCTATATAAAACGTATATTTAGTAAACGTTTATAAAAATGTGACGCGTTTCGCTAACACTGTAGCTTTATCAAACAACGATGGTATAATGATTATTCTACAAATGAAATGAGTGTATGCACATAAATTTGGTAATTACAGGTATATAAAGAAAGAATCGATAAGCTGTTAACAAAGAAAGGAAGAGATTAGTCATTCAAACACAATAATCACTAGAGTGGACCAATTCGGAGCGAAAGCAGAGGCGTGACTAACGAATTGGTTCCCGCATGCGAAACATTATTAATATCTAGAGATATACTATCACGAACGGTGCTGTTATTATGTTATTAAGTAATATAATAAGTTATTATATTACTTAATACTACATATTTGTATTATATTTTGTTTATTTTAGTTCCAATTTACAGTCGTGTATTGTGTATTGTGCATTCTATAGAACAGGAAAGTGTTTTATATTTATATGAATATGAATATCACCTATATTTCTCTCAACACTGCTTTATAGAAATTACGTGTCAACAAATTTTTGCTGTTCCCTAGTTTTGATTTATTATAATTCCTACCTTTATCCTTCGTCTAAAGTTTAATATAAGCACTTATATTATATAAGCAATTATATTATATAAGTGCTTATATTAAACTTTAGACGACGGATAAAGGTAGGCATTATAATAAATCAAAACTAGGGAACAGCAAAAATTTGTTGACACATAATTTCTATAAAGCAGTGTTGAGAGAAATATAGGTGATATTCATATTCATATAAATATAAAACACTTTCCTGTTCTATAGAATGCACAATACAGAATACACGACTGTAAATTAGAACTAAAATAAACAAAATATGATACAAATATGTAGTATTAAGTAATATAATAACTTATTGTATTACTTAATAACATAATAACAGCACCGTTCGTGATAGTATATCTCTAGATATTAATAATGTTTCGCATGCGGGAACCAATTCGTTAGTCACGCCTCTGCTTTCGCTCCGAATTGGTCCACTCTAATAATCACATGGAAAAACCCTAATTAAATAAGTTTAGTAAAGGAGAACGATTTATATCTAGTTTGTCATTCAGTAAATTCCCAGACTTTTTATTTTTATTTATTTCCAGGGCTTCTAAGAGGTCTAATTTATGCGATTTATTTTGTACATGTAAGATTTCAAACTCCGGATCGAATGAATTGTTTTCAGATAATAAGTGATTTGAGTAATTAGAATCTAGTTTTTTGTTATCATAACTACGTTTATGTTCTACCAATATAAATTTTGTCACAATTACTACCACTTATTTATGAGACACTGAGTCTATTTATGAGATTGAGTTTAAAAAATCAGCCAAATATTTTCCAAACATATGGGTCAGGTATGTAGACGATGTGTTTGCAAATTTTGATACCAATAAGTGCGACTTAGATTATTTTGTAACAGAATTAAATTCAAAATTTCCTAGTATTAAATTCACGGTTGAAAAGGAAAACAACGGAGGTTTGCCATTTTTAGATACCTTAGTAATTAGGAATGACAAAAACTTAGAGTTTGATATTTACCGAAAAGAAACCAACGTCAACAGATTTATAACCGCAGATTCAAACCATACTTTTCAGCACAGGAGTGCCTCTTTCAATTTTCTTATCGATCGTTTGTTAAGCATGCCATTGACAAAGGATAGATATGAAAAGGAATTAACTTTAATTAAGAAAATCGCGAGTTACAACGGTTTCGATTCAGAAATAATAAACAAGCTAGTTAGAAAACATAAAGTAAGAAAAACAATTCAGGATTCCACATGTTTGCTACCTCAAATTGATTCGAGCAAAAAATTTATTAGTTTATAATTTCACGAAACTACGAAAAATTTAAGTAAAACCTTTAAACAGTATAATGTTCAAGTAGCATTTCGGTCGAATAACTCCCTAAAATCTCTCTTAGGCAACGCGAAAGACAAAGTTGAGGTAAACAACAAATCTGGTATCTATGAAATAAATTGTAAGGATTATGATAAAAAATATGTCGGCCAAACAAAACGTTCGATTCTAACTCGTTATAAAGAACATGTTTCGCATATTAGATTCAATAGACCGGAAAAATCAAGTGTTGCCCGACATATTCTTGAATCAGATCACAACGTAACATCTGACTGTCTGAGATTAATAAAAAACGTCACACGCCCCCGCCAATTAGATAGTTTTGAGAGCATTTTTATCTTTAAAAATAGGAATAACGTAATTAACGCAGATTTGGGTCCTATACCAGGTTCTTCTTTATTTGAGTTAATTGACAGTTAGATGTTATTAAAGCAAGAAAAATAGGAAAACCATTAAAAAATATTTGAATTCACAAAATTTATTTTTAAATTCGTTTCATTACAATATTTGCCATTAAAATATTCTGACTCAACATTAATTTCCAAAATTTATATTTCAACAAAATTTAAGGATTAGTTTCATAATTGGATCCTTAATGTATGTTAAATTACGGCTTTTATAATATTTCTAAACGGTTTTTCTATAGAATTTACAAATAATGGGTTAATGCTCTTGCATGAATAGGTGGGGATTACCAAAATGTAGGTAATTTTTGTAACATTTAAGATTGAAGATTTTAGTGTTAAACTAGAAGACGTTCAGAACAATCCTTCTGTGAGTGTTTTTGTGCGTTCAAGTGTTACACTGTTTTTTCTACTGAAAATGACAACGTGATTGTAGAAATACGTATTTAGAATCATTAAATTCCATTGTGGTAAGGGTTTTTTAATTTTATTTTATTCAATTACTACCACATTTTAATTTATATACCCCTGATTTATTAACTTTTGAGGATTTGGATTGATTGTTTTTAATTAACCAGGCTAAATTGTTGTCTGTTTTAAAGGAAGTATTTAGGTCTGAAGTTTCTAAACATTTTTTAATTTTAATTGAAGGTTTTCCTATGTACGTTAAACTTTTAAATTGTTTATATTTATTTTTACTCTTATCAGAAGGAAATACTTGTGCTAACGTTTGCTTGTATATTTTCTTAGCTATATATAGATATATAGATGTATATATGCAGATAAGATAAGTATTAAAAGAGGAATATTTCAGGCAGACGTATGAAATCCGCTGTGATTTTGTTTAGTCTTGAAGCCACTAACTACTCTGTTAAATTCTCAAAATAAGGGATATAATTTACAACACCCTGTCGCACAAAATTGCCACCTATGGTGCATAGATGATCTTAAGTTGTATGCTAAGAAAAAAAATTACCTTCACTATCTCCTAAACTGCGTTGGCCGTTACAGCATCGATATCCAAATGAAATTTGGATTGGACAAATGCAAAATAAGTTGCATGGAAGAAGGGCGGTGGTTTGAACATCGTGGGTTCGAAGTGGAAGGAGGACATCGACTAGTCTTGGGATGGAAAACAACCACTATTATAAACACCTTAGTTATTTGCAGGCTGGAGGAATAGAACACAATATTTCAAAAGAATCAGCGGAAGATCAATATTTCTCTAGGCTGCGATCGTTATTGAAAACTATAACTGTTCGTTATGCCAAGTATATCAGGGTACTTACTAACGTGCTCACCCTGATAATTTCTGAACACCAATTTGGATTCTGGCAAGATCGTTACTGATTCAATACTATATTTTCAAAATACTATTTTGCTACTAATCCCAATCGCTTTTTTGTTAAATAAAGATATTCACGTCGGTTGGACTTTTGTCGACAAAAAAATAAGTTTCAATGTCGTAGTCTGTAGTGGACATTATAGTCAATACAATAAAATTAAGCGAATCCACGTCTAGAACGCATTAAACCCGTTATTATCAGTACCTTTTCTCGAGACATTCAATTTTAAAAGAAAATATGTTTTATTTGTTCTTTTAGAAGCGTCCGCGTTCATTCCCCAAGTATAATTAGCGCTCTCGCCCGTCTATTGTCTTTCTTTTTGTTGTCGCTGCGACAGAAATATTCGTATTATTTCTCGCTTCCTGGAAGTTATTTTCAACTTTGAAGCTGAACTGTGTTTTGGATTACCTTTTTATTTTATTTTATATTGCATTAAGATTACACAAATGTTTAATTACTACTAGGTTTGGTGTAGAGAATCTAAGACATACTGCACAGGTGTCTGCGATTACCTTTTAACATAACTACCTCTAACTAAATAATGTTTTATCTACAATTTAACTGAACGATCGTTTATTGGCAGACATTGACAGTTTTTGTTTTACTATAAACATCGATTAATATGTGTCATTGTTCACAAATAAGCGATCACCGATATGTATTCACTTACAAAGGTTACTACGCTGCTAGCATTGGAGGCGTTACTCCCAAGTTAATAGAAAGTTTAGAAATAATGTTGGAATCGAAAAATAAACTTATGTTTACATAGTGTTAATTCTTTAATTGTTTCGACCTTTGCTTGATGTAAATCTATATCACAAATAAATAAAACACACATAAGATGTTTTGATTTACACTTTATTAATAAAATAATGACAGCTGTTTCGCTAACACAGTAGCTTCTTCAAATTCAACTTAAGACTAAAGATACATACAAGATACAGCGTTAATCAGGTAGTTGACCCAAGTTAAAATTCTAGGAACTATTACATTTATATTTTGCTTTTTGAAAACTATACCATGTCCTACTTGTGTGAGGTTTAAGTATAAAAATATAGTATAAGCAACTAAGAAACAATATTTCAACGGGTGAATAGATTTAACAGTGGGGATGAATTCAAGTCTAATTTATCGTTTAGTAACATTTCTGAGTTTTTAGTTTTTAGAAATTAATAAACTTAAAAACTCAGAAATGTTACTAAACGATAAATTAGACTTGAATTCATCCCCACTGTTAAATCTGTTCACCCATTGAAATATTGTTTCTTAGTTGCTTATACTATATTTTTATACTTAAACCTCACACAAGTAGGACATGGTATAGTTTTCAAAACGCAAAATATAAATGCAATAGTTCCTAGAATTTTAACTTGGGTCAACTACTCGGTAATCGACGAAAATCGAAAATTGACGAAAATCTAAAATCGGCGAATATCGAAAATCGACGAAAATCGATCAAATTCGAAAATCGACAAATAACGAAAATCGACGCAAATAGAAAATCGACGAAAATAGAAGATTGGCGAACATAGAAAATTGACGAAAATCGAAGAAAATCTAAAATCGACGAGAAGCGACGAAAATCGGAAATCGACGAAAATCGAAAACCGGCGAAAAACGATCAAATTCGAAAATCAACAAACATCGAAAATCGGAAATCGACGAAAATAGAAAATCGACGAAAATGGATTTCACACTTGAGATCTACTTCCATGGCAGATAGACACCACACTATCAGATTTTGAATAAGAGACGTATGTCGTTTTACAGATAACTGTAAACTTATTCTTTCACCGGAATCTCTTCTGACTATTTCACGACTATCATGGACTCATAAGCAAAATCGAGATACGTCACTGAAGACCACTTGATTCCATTCATTATTCCAGTGCAACCATTTGTTACAACACTGTAGCCGTCCAATTTTATAGCATGGCATTAAAGGTAAACAAAGAAATGGTCAGTACAATCTAACCCAAAAGATCGAATTCTTCGATATATAGATGATATTGGGATTTTCCCTTGTTAGCGAAAAACGTTCCTTAAAAGCCATAAGGTAAAGACCATAGATCTTCACGATCAGTTTGAGACGTCCGAGCCGTAAACGTCGACATTCCTCATTATTTTCTGACCATCTTCGTCAACACAGAGCAATTGCGGGCACACTACTCCTTACATTATCAGCAATATCACGAATTGATAATCTGACTTCTCATAGACCGATTATCCTGACACGTTTAAACTCAGTTAATTGATCAAAATCGCTCGTTGTCGAATAGGAGGCATTCTAATTCTACTAGGACTAGAATACAGTGACAACTTCAAAATATATACAAAAATGTTTAAGTATATCAATACGTTATGCACGTATAACGCATTTGTTACAAATGAAACAGACATGCAATATGCATATCTGTAACTGTACACATGGACAATACAAAATATATATAATGTCAACAGAAAAACAAAAATATTTCCTAGTTCATTGCCAACGCTGTATACATTCATACTTCAAGAAATTGTTTTCATATTTTTACGCCGCTCGTCTCTTTTAGTAAAGCAGAAGACATTAGGGTCAACTACATCGCCGACGAAGAAGGGTCGTCACACAACTATTTTTAATAAACACATTAAAACGTTATTACACTTAATTGCCATTTAAGTGTCGTGTTTCTGAGAATTTTTATGAAGTAAATTTCCATATGTAAATAAGACTGGCCACTCGTTCCATACCGAACATCTGTAACTTGATTGCTGCCTGACGACGACGGTCAAGATTCATGTACGCAGCGTATGCATGTTCGTGTATAATCTATGACAGGTCTCTTCCCATTTAATGCAATAGATGTGTTTCCATTGACAAGCGTCCGTAATAAAATTGATGTCCACACTTAAATGCCGCGATCGTTATTGGAATACGAGGTATACTTTTGAGAAATATGACTTTAACTGGAGATATTTTAAAAGTTAATTCTTATTGGTTTTGATATACGTGTCGATACATAAAAATTAATCTAATATTTAAATTATTATACATAAATATTATTATTTATTAATACGAGTAACTCACCTTGAAATCGCTAGAAATATCATGAAGATATAATCAATAATTAATCTTAAAGTTCATATGAATTCTTTTCAAAAAATCTCGTTCAATTTCTTTTGAAATTATTCTTAATATACTTACCTTAATTTACTATTTTTAATATTAACTTTATATGCAAATTTGTTGCATTTTTCGTGAAGTAATGTAAATGTAAATATCCTTTCTACATATTATGACGCTAATTTATTCGAATTTTTTTTAGAAAAAAATTCGCCCTAAAGTAGGATTCGAACCCACGTGCATGGCTTTGGCTTGGCAGACCATTTGATTTCGAATCTTTGTGGGGAAAAGATTCGAAATTACTTTGATAGCTTAGTGGTTAGAGCGACGGTCCGGCAAGCCATGCACGTGGGTTTGAATTCTACTTAATAGTGATTTTTTTTCTATAAAAAAATCGAATAAATTACTGTCGTCATATGTAGAAAGCATATTTACATTATTTTCATATGTTTATATAATTCTTTAAATGTAGTTTTGAATTTTAAAAAAACATTTTTCAAACTGAAATATTTATTGGTTGAGATTAGTAGAAGTACCTATACAATGTTTATGTTGATTGATCTACTGACAAAAAATATTATCTTTTGCTTCAGTTTAATGGTCCTTTATAAATCCATTAAGTTTAGGATTGATTCAGCCTTTACTTGATGAAATTCTATTATATACCGCGATATCATAAAGTTTCTGGGTCAACGGTGGCCATGGGGTGAAAAACGTCTGTCTTAATTTATATCATCCTTTTGAGAAAAATCTGATAAAATTTTCAGGTTATGTGTCATACTGACATTAAGATTAATATATTGACAAATTTTAACGTCAGCATGACACTTAACCTGAAAATTTTATCAGATTTTTCTCAAAAGGATGATATAAATTAAGACAGACGTTTTTCACCCCATGGCCACCGTTGACCCAGAAACTTTATGATATCGCGGTATATATCAAGTGAAATTCATTAAAATGTGTGTTATTTTATCCCGATAATAGTACATTAGGTTTTGTAATTTTTCCAACAGTCTCCTTCAGTACAAATCAAAACAGTCAATTCCATTTAATATATATAGTCACTTTACAATAATTGTTCTATAAATCTTCTTATATTTATAATTTTACATTGAATTATAATTTTAAAAAGGTACTTGTAACTAGTATTTGATTTTTGATTCCTACAATTCTTTTATTTCCTCAAATAATCAATTCTTTATCCCACCACAAAAATTTTTGTTAACTTATTATTTTTTCCTTTTTCCTTGCTATCAATAATCCCATTCATATATTGTTTACCAGCCTACTTTTTTATGTCTAGGTAAGATATCACTTTTTAATTTTTACATTCAAATTATGTCAGCGTTACAACTATTGTCACATTTGATATATTTATTTTATTTTCTCATTAAAAAATATTTCTTTTTTCTTGACTTTTGTATGTTATAATAGATTCAATTAGTCAGCGATTTAAGGTGTGTTTTACTTTAATATGTAAATATTTAAAATAATCTTACATGTTTCGACAGATAATGCCTTTTTCAAAGAATTTTAAATTATAAATGACAGTATATTAATGTCAAAAATCTATCATATATTATTTAAATATCTGCACACTGGCTTATCATGCTGGCAGTCCTGAGCTTAGATTCGGGACTAGGCTGTCCGAGAAGATTTTCGTGTTTTTCTTCCTGTTCTAGGCGAATGCCGACAGCCGAATATCTTAAGTCGCTCCACGGGCGCAGACATAATAATAACTCATGACTTGCCAATGCTCCCTGTAATTGGCATCAAAATGTTGGGAAATGCTAAGGCATGAATAATTATTATTAAAGTGGAATGTATTTTTGAATAATGTCATTTTTATTGATTGCCGAAACATGTAAGTGATTTGAAACAGAAATAAGAAAAACCCTAACCACAATATATCAATAAATACTATATACGTATTTCACCAAATCCCCAGTGGGATAACACTGAGTGTTATCCCACTGTGTTATCCCACTGTTATTATGAGTGTTATCCCACTGGCGATTTGGTGAAGATCATATCTTCTAAGGTTTACCTTAGCCAAAAACGCTACGTTTAACATTTTTTCAGTTTTAAGGTTATTCTACTGAAGATGGCAACTTAGTTGCCGAAATACATATATAGTATTTATTGATATATATTGTGGTTAGGGTGTCTTTCTTATTTCTGTTTCAGATTTCAAGCAACAGTCTCCACCAATTTCTACTATATATATATATATATATATATATATATTTCATTGTTGTTACAAATCATCAGTACACAACAACGAAATATCGGCATCTGCACGTTTCGGAATAGATGTGACTTTCACACATTTTTCATTTGTCCGGACAACCAGAACGGTTGACGTCGCGACGTGTTGCGTCTGCATTCTTAGGCAAATGTCAATTGTGGAAATTCATGCAACAAATTATGGCGACAATTGCATTTAAGATGAGAATTTAATAGTTAATGTTTTTTGAATATTCACAAATATTCAATAAACATTACAGGTTTAAAAACATGAAACTAAAAATGACTACACTTTAAATTATAAAGAAGTTAAAATACTACAAACTGAAACAAATTGCAAAGTAACATCAGTATTGAGTATGAAATTTCAAATCTGTCAAAATTATATATCCCATTAATCTAAAGCATCCATAATATAAATAACGTAAAAAATTCAAATCCAATAACACTTCAATCTTTTAAAACTCACCCACACCAAGCCGAATATCAAATTATAAGCAAGGACAAAACACAAAAAATTAAAATATGTACGTACTCTAGGCCTACTAAAATTCAGTCTAATTCTAATGTACAATGTGCCATTTTAGATTTTAAGTAAAATAGTTCAAACTGTTAAAAAATGTAAAAAAGAAGAATACAAATTGTAAGTACCACAAATATATATAAATTTACCTTTGAAGGAAAACATCTAGTATTGTAATCAAATTTATTCTGATGAAAACAAAATAAAAGTCGAAACGTTAAGATCATTAATGTCATACTTATACATTTGTAGTTGCTATGGATAAAATTATTCAAAGATACATTCCAATATAATAATAATAAATCATGCCTTAGTATTCTGAAATAGATAGACAACAAAAACAGGGAAACGCAAGACATGAGTTGTTATTATGTATGCGCCCGTGGAACGACTTAAGATGTTAAGCTGTCGGCATTCGCCTTAAACGAGAAGGAAAACCACGAAAACCTACTCGGACAGCCAGATAGTGATCAAAACACGAAACTGTCATTTGCCGAAACATGTAGGATTGTTTTAAATATATACATTTTGAAGTAAAACCAGAGCTTAAATCGCCAACAAATTGAATTTACTATATATATAAATATATATATATATATATATATATATATATATATATATATATATATATTAAAAATAATAGACTATTTATTGGTTTAGCGACCTTTTATTGAATTTTAATGTTTTGTTCTACGACGTTTCGACTTTTATTATTATTCAGTTTTTTTAAGTAACTAGAAACAAAAATGAAAACATGAGAACTGTGTTTGCTTTTGTGAGACTGAATTAACAATTAAATTAACAATTAAAATTAAAATTAGATTAAAAAGCTGAATTAACCAATTAAATTAACAATTAGAGTTAAACTTAAATTAAAATTAGATTAATGATAAGTAAGGAAAAATTAAAGTGATTACATCTGTATAAATGAATTGGAAATTTGAATTAAACTACAACTGCAGTACAGAGAACATTGATAATAAACTCACCGTTTCTTTTGTTGGGTTTCAAAAACACGAATTCTGTGTAACATGTGTTCTCGGGGACATCCGAGACTTTTTTTTATTAAGGACCGACCGCACTAGTTCAAATATTGTAAGTATCTGTGTCTTGGTTCAGAGAGGTATAATTTCTGTTCTATTTTGGAATTAGCAACGGGGTCAGGACCGTGTTTAGGGGTATATAGTTAAAGTATTTACAAATGGGCACTGATAAAAAAAATTTTTTTGGTTTGTGTTTGTGTGTGCGGGGGTTTTGATTTTATCTATTGTTTAATGAGTGGGTAATAGAGCTTAGAAAGTCCATCAATTTCGTTTCTGTCGTTGATTGTTCTGCTGTTTTTGAAAATATGGATCATTTCTAAGACTTCCCTAGCTTTTGTATTATTTTTCTGTGTTATTACTTTGGTGTTATCAAAATCAAAATTATGTTACTATACTAAATATAAATACTAAACCAATAAAAAGTCTAATATTTTTAATATTAAGACACGGCCAATAAAATAAATAAGAAAAATAAAATTCTTATAAACACTAAATATATATATATATATATATATATATATATATATATATATATATATATGAACTTCATGTGTATGAGAATTAATAATTATTAAATCTCATTTTACATGCGATTGTCGCTATAATTTGTTGCAATTTTTCATTTGTGCTGACAACTTGTACAGTTGATGTCGCGGCTTGTTGCGTCTACAATCTAGGGCAAAAGTGATTTGCCGGATTGTAGAATTAAATGCAACAAATTATAGCGACAATCGCATGTAAAATGAGATTTAATAATTATTAATTCTCATACACATGAAGTTCATTACAGTTCGTATATATACACGCAGTATAGAAGTGAATATCATGTCTGTCTTCGGTAAGGTGCACTGATGATCTGTAAAAAACAGTGAAATATCGATATATGCACATTCCGCGCAGATAAGTTTTTCACAAAATTTTTCATTTGTGCTGACAACTTGTACAGTTGATGTCGCGGCTTGTTGCGTCTACAATCTAGGGCAAAAGTGATTTGCCGGATTGTAGAATTAAATGCAACAAATTATAGCGACAATCGCATGTAAAATGAGATTTAATAATTATTAATTCTCATACACATGAAGTTCATTACAGTTCGTATATATACACGTAGTATAGAAGTGAATATCATGTCTGTCTTCGGTAAGGTGCACTGATGATCTGTAAAAAACAGTGAAATATCGATATATGCACATTCCGCGCAGATAAGTTTTTCACAAAATTTTTCATTTGTGCTGACAACTTGTACAGTTGATGTCGCGGCTTGTTGCGTCTACAATCTAGGGCAAAAGTGATTTGCCGGATTGTAGAATTAAATGCAACAAATTATAGCGACAATCGCATGTAAAATGAGATTTAATAATTATTAATTCTCATACACATGAAGTTCATTACAGTTCGTATATATACACGTAGTATAGAAGTGAATATCATGTCTGTCTTCGGTAAGGTGCACTGATGATCTGTAAAAAACAGTGAAATATCGATATATGCACATTCCGCGCAGATAAGTTTTTCACAAAATTTTTCATTTGTGCTGACAACTTGTACAGTTGATGTCGCGGCTTGTTGCGTCTACAATCTAGGGCAAAAGTGATTTGCCGGATTGTAGAATTAAATGCAACAAATTATAGCGACAATCGCATGTAAAATGAGATTTAATAATTATTAATTCTCATACACATGAAGTTCATTACAGTTCGTATATATACACGTAGTATAGAAGTGAATATCATGTCTGTCTTCGGTAAGGTGCACTGATGATCTGTAAAAAACAGTGAAATATCGATATATGCACATTCCGCGCAGATAAGTTTTTCACAAAATTTTTCATATATATATATATATATATATATATTTAGTGTTTATAAGAATTTAATTTTTCTTATTTATTTTATTGGCCGTGTCTTAATATTAAAAATAATAGACTTTTTATTGGTTCAGCGACCTTTTATTGAATTATGATGTTTTTTTCTACGACGTTTCGACTTTTATTATTTTTCAGTCTTTTTCAAGTATCTAGAAACAAGAATTAATACAATGAGAACATGAGAACTGTGTTTGCTTTTGTGAGATTGAATTAACAATTAAATTAACAATTAAAATTAAAATTAGATTAAAGACTGAATTACCAATTAGATTAACAATTAAAGTTAAAATTTAAAATGAGATTAATAATGAGTAAGGACAATTAAAGTGATTACATCTGTATAAATGCATAGAATGCATGTAGTTAAATTCAAATTTTCTATGCATTTATACAGATGTAATCACTTTAATTGTCCTTACTCATTATTAATCTAATTTTAAATTTTAACTTTAATTGTTAATCTAATTGGTAATTCAGTCTTTAATCTAATTTTAATTTTAATTGTTAATTTAATTGTTAATTCAATCTCACAAAAGCAAACACAGTTCTCATGTTCTCATTGTATTAATTCTTGTTTCTAGATACTTGAAAAAGACTGAAAAATAATAAAAGTCGAAACGTCGTAGAAAAAAACATCATAATTCAATAAAAGGTCGCTAAACCAATAAAAAGTCTATTATATATATATATATATATATATATATATATATATGAAGCGTTGTTCTTCGGGATATTTCGCCGCGTTTGGATGATTTCGTCCTGAGAAGGACAACTTTCTTCCTGACGTTTCGGTGACATCACTTTCACCTTTTTCTAGAGGCTCTTCTCGTTGCAATGGTAACTTCAAGAGTGAAGTTACCATTGCAACGAGAAGAGCCTCTAGAAAAAGGTGAAAGTGATGTCACCGAAACGTCAGGAAGAAAGTTGTCCTTCTCAGGACGAAATCATCCAAACGCGGCGAAATATCCCGAAGAACAACGCTTCAACAAACGACCGCGAAAACATTCGACGAAATATATATATATATATATATATCTATATATATTTAGTGTTAATAAGAATTAAAATTTATTTCTTATTTATTTTATTGGCCGTGTCATAATATTAAAATAATAGACTTTTTCTTGGTTTAGCGACCTTTAATGAATTCCAATTTTTTTAATACGAAATATGGAATTCATTAAAGGTCGCTAAACCAAGAAAAAGTCTATTATTTTAATATATATATACGCGTGTGTCTGCGTGTGTGTATGTGTGCGTGAAAGAAAGATAACATTATACTATTTATGTAAATGTAATTATATTGTTTACTAGTAAATAATCTCCAGTTTTACATATAAACAAACTGATACAGTTTTTACAACATATAAACATTTTTGTTTTACACAATTAGTATTTCATAATTAACTTTACTAAATAAAATTTAAACTGTTTTCTTTATAAAAACTTCTATTTTATTTTTGTAATCTTTGTCCGTATATCTTCCTAATGCTTTTGCATTTTCTTCATAAATGTCTATAATTCTACTCGCAACTTAACTTCAAATACTGGCCCACGTCAAAAAGTAATATTTTTTACTTCTTACGTTTATTTCTGTTTTTATCATTTCTTCTTCCATATTTACATTAATATGATATGAAGTACTGAATGCAAGATGTTTTATTTGACACATATTGGATAAGTCAAAAATAATATGTGAAATGAAATTATGAATTTGGCTGTCAAAAATAACGTAACAAAATTATCAATATAACATACATCTCAGAGTATGTGAGTTTCTTTAATGAAAAATTCCAAACGTTTAAAGATTATATTCCTACCTTTTCTTCTTTTCTCTTATAGAAAAAATAATTAATATCTTGTAAAATTCAATTTAAGAATTAAATAAAATATATTTTTTTCAAAACCTTGTAAAGTTTGATATCCGATTATAGTATAAATATTTATATTTGCATTGAGGTAAATATTTTTTATATATTAATAGATCGCGCATTCCTTTCTTGATCTTTGGGAACGTAAAATGATCATTGGGACTTAGGTCGAGACTATACGAAGGATGATATAATAAATCGATATTAACTGTTTTATTTCTATTTTAAATTATGGATCAAGTAAAAGCCGCATCAATTTGACACGACTTGCGTTATTGAAAATTCGAAATACTCGCATGATTTTTGTGAAAATTGTTGACTTCATTTGATATTAAATGTTTTATACCATCACAGGCATTTACTAAACATTAAAAAAGGAAACACATTCCATTTAAAAACCGACTTTTATTTAGTTTAACCGCAATTTGAAGCCCTTACTTTAAGTGGGTCAACCTGTACTTACAGTTTGACGAATTTAAAGACTTTCTCCTCGTCATTAATACAGATCATAATTCCAATAGCACAGTATGGTACATATCTAGTGAAGTTCGACGACTTATTTCCGTCGTGACGTTTTTTCGGGAACCTGGCGGGAAGTCGACCAGAAAAGGCGTTCTTTTCAACGGACGGACAAAACAGAAAGGGACTCGGCTCGTAATGCCCGGTATTTGTTTTCGGCACAAAAGGGAAGATACAAATTATGTCCTTCCTAGCGCGGTACGATGATTTAGTGGCGACTTCGTGGAAACACGATACGATTTTTCGACACGAAGAAACAAAATAAAGCAAAACATTCCTCCTGACCCGAAACCGTTGTCACATTAATTTCGAAATTACACAGTTTTAGTTTTAGTTTCGGAAGCTTCGGGCCTGTTGTACCAAAGTGGATTCGAAGTAATTTAGTTGTAAAATATGTGTAAGTGTAGAAAGCAGGTCTTATAAAGAACGAAAAGTAGGACATAAGAAAAGAGGTACTTGATACACTAATTGCAAAAAGTAAATTTTATTACCGAAGAATTTATTGAGACATTCCTAAGATTTATTACGTCTTTCGTAATGATTTCTCAAGTAGATATTCCTTGTGTTGTATAATAGATGGCAAAAGTTATATACAAAGTGTCTCATAGATTTTTGCGCTGTTGTTTTATCTATTGCTTTAAAGTCTGTCGAGATATAATGAGTGTAATATGAGATATGTTGAAACGGATTTATTTTTAAATCCACCCAGTATAATTATCGCTGGATAAATTCAATGCCATTATGTAAAGAGATTTTTAATTATACTCTTGCGATAAACTAAAAGTAGAGAAATAGGCATAGAACGTAATTAAATAGATTGTGTCTTGAATGCATCTGTATATTACGTATCGAATTTTGTATCAAATATAATATTGATAGCTATATTGGTCATGTTATGACTTAGCATAAACAGTTTAAATTTAGTAAAAATACATGCTTACGTGCCAAAAAATAATTAAATGGTATATCAAAAATCATTTATAGTTTCACAGGTTCATATCTAACGTGCAATTAATAAGTTATTCTTTGAAATTAATATCCATTGTTTACTATTATCTTGGAAATACGATTAATCTTTAAATCAATATAAAACAAACATGTAAATAATTTACATATCTGTAACTATGCACATGGACAATACACCTCGTATTTTCAGCATTTACTTCTGCTTAATACATATGTTTCTGCCATCTAGGCGTCCTCAGTTAAGCTAGTGAAGCAATGTATACAAATTAATACAAACCTGTTATAAAC
The DNA here is from genome assembly GCA_935421215.2 of Melolontha melolontha. Taxonomy (NCBI): domain Eukaryota; kingdom Metazoa; phylum Arthropoda; class Insecta; order Coleoptera; family Scarabaeidae; genus Melolontha; species Melolontha melolontha. The sequence goes on from OW285235.1 coordinate 21,796,364, forward strand.
AACTGGTTTGTATCTGTATTTAAATTTACTGAAATAGCCCGCATAGATCAAGCAAGTTCCGTCCTATAAGAAGACAACTATTTAAAAATTGACATCTTAAGGGCGAAAGAGACTTTGTCTGGAGGGCTACCTATCGTTCGAACAGCTAAGCTGCTACGGGAAACGATAAAATACGTATGTAGATGTAGTCCATTAACAACCAGCCAGATGGCGATAAATATACAAAAAGGTTTTGTTTAAGTATGACAATACGTTAAGCACGTATAAAGCGTTTGTACAATATGCAACAAACATGTAAATAATTTACATATCTGTAACTATGCACATGGACAATACACCTCGTATTTTCAGCATTTACTTCTGCTTAATACATGTGCATAATTACAGATATGTAAATTATTTACATGTTTGTTTCATATTGTACAAACGCTTTATACGTGCTTAACGTATTGTCATACTTAAACAAAACCTTTTTGTATAATCTTTAAATGGTAAATTTTTATTCGAAAATAGACGAAAACAAGCCATATAACAACAGTTTAATGTTTAACAGCATACATTGTTGGAAAAAAGTGACGAGTACACCCTGTATAATCTGAAGAAGCGGTTCTAACGCAATGAAATTTGGTATGGAAGTAGTACTAATATAGCATAATTTACCCTCACTTGGAGAGCGGCGCAGCCCTGCCGGGAAGGGATGCATTAATAGCGGGAGTATCCCCCGCGAGTGGCGCGTACCTTCACTACACCACGAGGCATGGAGTCAATAAGTCGTTGTATAGTAGCGGGAGGGATGTCCAACCATGCTGCTTCAACTCGACTCCATAGCTCCTCAACGTTACCCGGGCGAGCCGGATAAGTTGAAGTCTCCGACCGATCATATCCCAGACATTTTCGATCGGATTGAGATCCGGAGAACGTGCCGGCCATGGAAGCATCCGTATATGGTTCTCTTCTACAAAGGTCTGGGTGCATGTATAGAAGACGTGGGCGCCGTCGAACGTAGGGACCCCATACCATAATGCCCTGCTGGCGGTGGAGAGCCTCCACTCGACAACCCACTGATGTCTAGCCTCCACCCACTGGTGCGGTGTACGGCGGTGTACGGCGGTGCTCGCGAGTCAGTGGAATCCGCTGTAACGCACAGCGCGCTCGCAGTCCACTTTCTAGCAATCGCTCCCGTACAGTTCGAGTAGTGAGTACGCCTTCCCTTCCTACTGGCCAAACGGCTCCAAGTTGCCTTGAGGAAGACATACGCGACGCTAAAGCGCTGTGCACAAGGGCGCGATCTCGTGTGATGTGCTGTGCCCGCGCGGGGGCGTCCCGCTCGCGGCTGAAGGCGCGTACGTCCTTGCTCCATCTATTCTTGCCATGCCCGCTGCACTGCCGATAATGACCGCTCGAGACGGCGCGCGATATCACGGAAGGATACTCCTGTTATGTGCATCCACACAACCATTGCTCGCTCAAACTCACTCAGATAACGCGAACGGCCTTCCATCACGCACACAATACGACTACAACTACCCGCTTCCACCACACTAACAATAACCGGTTTCTCCCTTCCCGCAGCAGTCTCCATGAAGACAACATATTGCGGCTGTCGGAGGTAAAAAATGCAGCGATATAAAAAGTCAAAACTCGCTGCGCAAACTCGTCTAGAAGAAACCTTAATGCTCCGCTAAATCTACGCATTTATCTTGACACGTTCAGATTATACAGGGTGTGCTCGTCACTTTTTTCCATCAGTGTATATAATGTAACTTGAAGGACAATAAACAATTGTAACTATTGCAAGTATTGTTTAAAGTGTATTCTGATAACATTTGAATGTACTTACGTTCATAAATATCAAGCATTGTATCTATAATGCTCATAGAATTAGAAACTAGGTGTAATAACTCATCTGAAATGGATTAATAATATTGACAAGCTTCGAAAAGACATTACAAAGTTTAAATAAAACTTGATATGGTATATGATATATATAAAGGAGATGTGTATTTATTGTCAACAGTGTAGACAAACCAAGATTACAGCTTTAGTTGTATTTGGAGGTTAGAAAATTTAAAAATATACAGTAGATAAAAACAAATATCGAAGACGCGTCAGAGTGAGAACGTCGTTAACCTACATTGATGTGAAACTTATAATTTTTAAATTGCGTTAGACGCGCGAGGAAGATATTAAATATTGTAAAGGGCTTAAAAAAGGTATATAACCCCTTACCACAATTATTAATCGTATCCTAAATACGTATTTCGCCAACTAAGTTGTCATCATCAGTAGCTAAAACCACTAATCAAGGTGTCGCACATGGGGCACAGTAAAGCTAGAACACCGCTTACGCAACAACTACTTTACACGGCGTCCACGTATAGACTAATTTAAACATGCAAATATATATAACGAAAAAGATCGACAAATTTACCTCTCTTAGGGAAACGGCATTCACATATGTTTAAACTCCAATTTGAAATATATCGAACGAAAGATCGACAAAAATTGCCTCTCTTAAGGAAACGGCACTCGACATGTGTTAATACTTCAATTTAAAATGTAACCATTTCATTTTTGCATATGAAATGACCTTATCGTTATTTCTACAATTTGTCGTTACATTTACGTTCATGAATTTAGGAAAATGTGCGACACCTTGATTAGTGGTTTTACCTACTGATGATGACAACTTAGTTGTCGAAATACGTATTTAGGATACGATTAATAATTGTGGTAAGGGGTTATATACCTTTTTTAAGTTTTTACTTAACCACAGTCTCCAAAGAAAGACTTTTTATTGTAAAGGGGCCAAGGAAAGGATTCAAACTATACGAGGCTCGACGCTAATAAAATATCCGTATAATAATATTTCGCTGTTAACCAAATTCAATTGGTTACAAAGTTTAAAATTGATATAAGAAGGCAAGTTTTTAAAACGCAGGTGTACAGGTGAAAAAGAGCATTACAGAAGATTTTTCTACTTTTGAAAAACTCGAGACGTTACTGAGACTATAAAAGGACGTTGAAGAAATATTTTCTATTCTATTCCATTGCGGGCAACGTTTCTATCCGGTCTTTAAATTTTTATCGTAAAATTTGTATAATTGTTAAATTTTTGAAACATGTTCAAATGATTTATCACTTCCGATAAGACAGCTAAATCACGGAGCCATTTTTCATTTTTAAGTATCTCAGTGCCGTTCGTCAAGAAAAGAAATTTTTGTAGGTAATAGTTCTTGAAATCTCTCTAAAAATTTTCTGTGGCTCAACCATCTTATGTCTGTATAAAGAAGTAAATCAGTGTGCTCGACAGAGTCATTAGCTTCCAATTGCACTTTGAAGAGGCATCGTTCCAAACTTCACACACAGATTGACGATCTTTGTATCAATATCAATATATATATATATATATATATATATATATATATATATATATATATATATATATATATATATATATATTCATATTTAGTATTTTTGAACATAGGACTTGCCGATGAATGATGCAATGGAATGCGAAAAATGATGGAAAGTCTTCATTAGTTTGACACAATGCACCAAACCCAATTTGATTGCCTGTAATTGATGGTTCTCCATCAGTTGTAATGTAGCGATCGACTCCAAAAGCTCTCGCGATTGACCGTTTGGGGACCCCTGGCACATGCACTTAGCAAATGAATATTTATCAGTTTTATCACTATTATTATTATTATTATTATTATTATTAAAAATATAAACAATCTTTACAATGATATATTATAAAATTAGACTACCGGATATAGAATTTATAACTTGAGTACAATCTCTTCTGTCATTATAGTTAATTATCGCTCTGCTTAGCTTTATATGTATTGCGCGTAAGAATGGGTGTTATTCTTTCGTTTCATTGTTGGACGCACAATAAATCATATTATGATTATCATAAATTTCGATTTAGTAAACAAGACTAACATAATTTCAACTTGTGCGACACTCAAGTATCAATTCATTCCATAAAGATAAGAGAAACAGTAATAATTAATACAACAAGGAACAAAGAGGCACACATTTAATTCCATAAACAAATTAGTTTTACAAAAATTGCGCAACCGGCAATCAATAATACGTAATGAAGTGTTCCTACGAATAAATTTTCCTCATTATTCCATCGAATTACCATTAATTATTGATAATATAAATTATTACTGTTTGAACTTTGTAAACTTTCTCTAAGTGAACTGGAAATAATTTTTACACTTCGCCATATGTAAATAAGTTAATTGAAGTGAGTTTAAAGACAATAAACACGCACAGCAAAGTCCAACAATATTAACTCGACCATAAGCAGATGTAAATGTCATCCGTAAACAATGGTGAAGTCGGCGGACGCTAGAGGAGGACGACAGATGGCGCTACTGTATACGAAAAAATAAATATACTACATGTATCTGAAGAAATGGTGGTATCTCCTGGTATAACCGACACTTGCCTGCTAGCAGTGTGTAAACTTTACTTTAGTTGATTCAATATTTATACCTAACAGTGTATTCAAATTTACTTTTAAGTGATACGCTTTTCGTGCGATTACACACTCACACCACTTTTCCTCTATCTCTTTCTATGTCTTCTGGGTGCTTTGTTTGTTCTCGAACGTCGTCCTCTTCGAGTATTTGCATTGGTTAAATTGCGGCACTAAACCACTAAACCATTAAATACGAAATAGTAGGAAAGAGAGAAAATAAGTAAAGAACAGATGGTGTTCAGTTGTAGAAATTTATCCGCACGGTGTATTTTATCAATATTTATTTGTTTATTTATTCATTCACCAACACCTGTATGTATGTAACGTAGAGCAATGAAATAAGAAGATACATTGGTTCAGATTTTTTTTAAATTTAGGCAAATTTGTTCAACGTCTGTTTTCCAATTCTTATACTATTTCTTGAATAGATATTTCTTCGTTATAATATTAAGACTCAAATAGTACAATTTATTCAGTTAAAACGGGTATACTGATGAGAAATATACGAGGTTTGTTCAAAAGAAGACCGAACTTTCGTCATCAAAACTACATTACAATACTTTTAACTATACAAGTATTTATATAATAAAACGGATATGCAAAATACATATCCGTAACTGTAAACAAGGACAAACACCTCGTATTTTTAGCATTTACTTCTGTTCAATACATATGTTTCAGCCATCTAGGCCTCATCGGTTGAACTAGTGAAGCAATGTGTATACAAATTAATACAGATCTGTTAAACAACGGATCTGTATCTGTATCTACATTTACGCTAAAATCGTCTCCAAGCCATAACCAGTTTCGTTCTATCAGGCGACACCAATTTAATCAGTGACATCTGACGGAAGAAAGCGACCAGGCCAGAGAAGGCGATCTTCCGCTCGAATAGCAAGGCTATTACAAATAAGCGGAAAAATACGTATATTGGTGCTGTCTATTAACACGCGCCAGATGGCGGTAAATATACAAAAAAGGGATATTTATCAATACGTTTTGCACGTATTACGCCGTTGTTATATAATGAAACGAATATGCAAAATACATTTTATTATTTTTTTAAATGGGAACTAGTAAATTTTACTCTACCATTCGATAGAGATTTTTTTTTCTCTTTACAAAATTTTTTTTGTTTTTTTTAAATTCATTTTAAAAACTTTTTTTAAGAAAAAGCCGGTTCATGTGTTTAACAGATGTTCGGTACATCGCAGATAGACAGAAGCGTAGCGATAAACAAACTTGAGCGACATAATTTTATCAGTGGTTATTGTGTACGTCAAATCTTTGACAGAAATAATTCATTTGTGCAATTTGTTGCTGTTAATATTAACAATGACGAGTTTAAGTGAACATGAACGAATTGAAATACTTATGATGTTGGGTTATGGAGATAGACGCAGAAGTTTACAAGACGTTAGTAATTTATTTAATGATACGCATCCAAATAGAAATCCAATTTCTAAATCCGTTGTTGGTAAAACTTTAAGACGCTTTGAATAAACGGGTAGCGTTAAAGATTTGCCAAGGAGTGGTAGACCTAGAACAGCAAAAAGCGATGATAACAAACTGGATATTTTATTGGCTGTATCTGAATATCCCCATTTATCAACCAATCAATTAGCGGCCAATTTCAATATTTCACAGTCATCGATCGTGTCGTTTTTAAAAAGTGAAAAGTATAAACCTTATAAGGTACACCTTGTATACGAGTTAACAGCAGATGATTTTGATAGGAGATTACAATTTTCTGAAGAAATGTTAAATATTTGCAATAATAATGAAAATTTTGTCAACAATATTCTTTTCTCAGACGAAGCTACTTTTTGCCTTACCGGTGAAGTAAACAGACATAACTGCAGATACTGGTCATCGGAAAATCCCTCTTGGTTTTTGGAGCACCATACGCAGTATGTTAAAGGTTAATGTTTGGGTTGGCATTCTAGGCGGTCATATTATCGGTCCCTTTTTCATCAATGGCAATTTAACTTCGGCTCTGTATTTGCAGTTATTGCAAAATGAAATAATACCTGCTAGTGCTACGCTCTATCCTCATGAAAACAATGAAGACCTGCCCAATGACAGTATCTGGTTCCAGCAAGATGGCGCCCCACCACATTATGGTGTAAATGTTCGTCAATATCTGGACAACGTTTTTCCCCACAGATGGATTGGAAGACGAGGAACCATTGAATGGCCAGCCCGTTCGCCAGATTTAAGTCCTTTAGATTTTTTTCTTTGGGGATACGTAAAAAACAAAGTTTACAAAGAAAAGCCCGATAACGTCGAAGATTTACAAATCCGAATTACCAGAACGATACAAGAAATTCCCCGAGATTTTTTACAGAACTCTGTTCGGGGTTTTGTAAATCGATTGGGTCATTGTCAAATTATTAATGGACGACAATTTGAACACTTACTTTAATTTACTTTGTTATTAATTTGTTTAATTTTTCTTGTAAAAAAGTTATTAAAATGAATTTAAAAAAAACAAAAATATTATTGTAAAGAGAAAAAAACCTCTATCGAATGAAGGAGCAAAATTTACTAGTTCCCATTTTAAAAAAATGCGCGGGCAGGCGTATCTAAAAAACAATTGAAGAATAAAAAATCAAATATTCTCAAATGTAGATCAAAATATCCCAACAAACTTTTATATTGAACATAAATCCCTAAAATGAATATTAACGACAATAAATCGCCGTCTCCATATTTTTAACTAATCCTGTATGTATGTATGTATATATTAAAAGTTTAAAAATAAATTTACATGGGTTGAAAAAATTTATTAATTTTCGTCTGTTGAAATTTGGCTTGTTTCCATTCCGATGATTTTTAAAATATTTAAAATAACTAATTTTTTCAGATGTTGAAATGTTATAAAGTCATCTCTTGCAAAGCGTTTCAAAAGACCAATTTGCCTCAGCATATGATTTTATCGAATCAAGAGCTTCGTCATCGACTTCGTCCTCTTCCTCTGAATCTCTTACTTCCATAATATCATTTTCATTTTCTAATTGAATTTCTATGTTGTGATCTTTAATGTGGACTGTTTCATCGGTATTTAAATATTCTTCCAAAAAGGTAGGCTTAATCAATTTTGCTGTTAAATTAGACGCTGTGCTTACAATACATATGAAAGGTTCACAAGTGATTAAAGGCGCCTCAAAAACTATTCAGAACGAATTGCTAGATGCAATGTGGCAAATTTACAAGCAAGGAAATATTAAAAGAAATTAAATCTGCAAATTTCATTGCTTTGGTGGCCGATGAAACAACAGACACCCCTAATAATCGGCAAATGGTTGTTATTATTCGATACGTGTTTAATGGACAAATTTTTGAACGGTTTTGGTCTTTTTTTAAGCCGGCTGGACATAATGCTAGTGTATTAGCAAAAACATTGCTCAATGTCTTGCAAACTATTTTAAATTCTCTTTCTGGGTCTGATAACAATAAACTAATCGCTCAAAGTTACGATGAGGCGTCCGTGATGAGTGGTACGACAAATGATGTCCAAGCTATTATCAAAAGAACATTTCCACATACAAATTATATTCACTGTTATGCGCAATTTAATTATTGAACGAGCGGCACAATGCAATAAAAATGTAAAAATTTTCTTTGCAAATTTGCGATCATTTTCAAGTTCTTCTTAATTCTTGACGAAATAGTCAAACGTAGATTACCACGCGCTGCTCCTACACGCTGGATTTTCAAAAGTCGAATTGTGAACACATTATTTAAACACCAGGATTCTTTAAAAGAATGTTTAGATAAAATTATTGACGAAGATGGCGTGGATACAGTTACTATTAGTGAAGCAAGTGGTTTATTGAAACATTTTGAATTGCCCGGAATTTCTCTACTGGTTGAAAATATTTCATTTCATCATGCCACATGTTGGAATATTATTTAATCAGAATCAAATGCGCGGGATTGACATTGATAGTGCTCAACTGCAAAAGGCAATTGAACAATTCTAAAGGCAAATTATTCATATTAGAAATTTAAGAAATTCTACTGACAATGATAATCAAGAACGCAATATTGAAGAACCTGCAAGGAAAAGAAAATAAACGACAGCTAGAGATAACAGAGCTGTTATTGCAAAGGAAATATGTGACACTATTTTAAGCCAAATAAGCGACCGATTTGATTTTAGAGATCACTTAAGTGCAGCAAAATTATTTGATTCTAAAAATTTTAAAATTTATAGTCATTCATTTCCACAAAAAAAAATTTTGATGAAACTGAAATCTTATCCTATGTTGGACAGTGTAAAATTGAAAAGTGAACTTTCAGTAATTTATGAGCGCGATTACATGTGTGATGTAGATGGTGTTTTGCCACTTTTAGTGTTCATAACAGATAACAACCTAAAAAAGGTTTTGACGGAAGCATACAAACTGTTGGATATTATTTATACAAGTTTTTTTTGTGCTCACCCCTTCCATAACTCACAAGCCGCCACTGTCCTATTGTACACTTTCGTGATAGTATTATATTGTATAGTAGTATTTCTATTGAATGTAATCAAAGTGTAAAGCTTCAAAAATTAGTAAATAATTTTTTGTATTTCTCTTTTGTACTAATTGGCCCTGGAATGTACTTATGCAGAATATGAAACTGTCCAATGTTATTCCAGATATTTTTCGTTTTTACCATCATTTCATTTCACATTGTATTCAGATCACCGAAACAAAAAGTTTATCACAAAAGTTTTCCTCGTAAATACTTTTTAATAAGGTACCGTTAAAAGCAAGCAACAACAAACCAATTTCGACTTTCCCATCAATAACAATGACGGATGCGGTTTGACACAAACTTATCCGTACGTACTTATGTGATACCCTATGGTCACACGGAGTTATTGACCCTTCCCTTTTCGTATAATCAGTCACCGATGATTGTTTTGTTCTGCGGATGCCTTTCGAATTTGCAGACATTACGTTCTGTGGACGAGTGATTTGCGACAACGATCCCGTTTATATGTCTTCATAAAATAGCCAGAGTAACCGTCCAGGGAGCGAGCAATTAAAAAATTCACATAATGATCCAGTTCGAATGCGACCGGCGCAGAGGCAATTATTTACCTGCACACACAGTGGCAAAAACCGCGATGCAAGGAGAGAGATGACCGTATGCATTAATTGCGTTCAGTTTAACCAATTATCTGATCAACAACCTATATATTTTAATAATACCCGATTGAAACGGTGTTATTACCAGTGTACACTACTACCCAGGTTGAATGCCGTTCTTACTGTCTTGTTCTCTACATCTTCTTTTTCCCTTCTTTCTTGTTTTGTATGGGATATTGCAATGTAAGTAATGCAAATACACGCAAAGGATTCCGGTTAAAAATAAGCGAATCGTCAAAGTCCGTAAGCCCAGTCTAATTTTATAAACTACCTTGGTAAAGGTTTAATATAATCGACTTAAAGCATAGGTTACCACGGCCAACGTATCTGCAGACTTACACGTTACATAATAATTCATTAGATCGTTTTTTGATACAAATCTTTTTAAGAACATATAGGACGAAATTTGCTATATCTTGTAGGCGATTTCAGCGTAAATGTATATACAGATACAAATCTGTTCTTAAAAAGATTTGTATCATTTGTATTACATTGCTTTACTAGCTTAACTGATGACGCCTATAGATGGCAGAAACACGTGGCTTAAGCAGAAGTAAATGCTGAAAATACGAGGTGTATTATCCATGTGTACAGTTACAAATATGTATATTGCATGTCTGTTTCATTTGTAACAAATGCGTAATACGTGCATAACGTATGATATACTTAAACCTTTTTGTATATTTACCGCCATCTGGCTCGTGTTAATGGACTACACTTATACGTACTTTTTCGCTTATGTACCAGCATAGCTGGTCAAGCGAAAGGTCGCCTTTTTCGGCATAGTCTCTTTCGTCCGTCAGATGTCACTTATTAAATAGTGCCACCTTATAGGACGAAATTTGCTATATCTTATAGGCGATTTCAGCGTAAATGTATATACAGATACAAATCTGTTCTTAAAAAGATTTGTATTACATTGCTTCACTCGCTTGACTGATGACGCCTATAGATGTCAGAAACACGTGTCTTAAGCAGAAGTAAATGCTGAAAATACGAGGTGTATTGTCCATGTGTACAGTTACAGATATGTATATTGCATGTCTGTTTCATTTGTTCATTATTATTGTTATTGAAGAAGACGTGGTGGCCGAAACATCTGTGACTAACAAGTAATAAATTCCTTAATGAAATATTCGTGAAAAGTCACATCTATCCCGGGACGTGTGGATGTACTTCGCTCCTTTTGGAGCTTGTCAACACACGGTATCCTGAAAAGCGACATGACTTCCACTTCTACCGGGTGCGGCAATAGTGTGTCGGCGGAGCTTAGCATGAAAACTAATAAAGTTGTAGCAATGAAATTATACGTACACATGTAATATGCTACAGTGCATTTTATATTTTTATTTATATATTTACAGGGTGTTCCAAATTCCCGCAACCACTTTCAATTTTCTTTTTATAGATTGCTATACTTTTTTGTTATTTGATGATAGTCACCCAAATTATCTTTACAATGATATATGACAATGTGCACTTACAACTGTTAGTTTTGGTTTTATTGCAAATTTTGTTAAAATCTTGACAGGTGCAGCGTCTAACATTTTAAGTCTTAGCCCGAAAATGGGTGCAGTGCCTCACGTAACTCTTTTGTTCCCAATTTATGGACTAACACGTTATATGTTTTGAGGGTTAACAACGTGACAACATATACAGAGTGTTAAATATGTCGTGCCAAAGTTATCGAAGTTTAAAGGCTATTTTCTCTTTTTTTTTAAATTGAACCTATAATTTTTTTATAAGTCAGCAAATTCCTTGTAAAATTGCCATTAAAATGGTACCAATAACATAGTACTTATTTCTAGTATTTTCGAAGTTATAACCCTTTAATGGGATAAACCTATGTTTATAATATTCAATATGCGGTGCTGCATCTAATAGTTTGTTGGTTGGCCATGAAATGATATTAAGCAAAAATTGCTGTGTAACCAAACGTCAAATATCTACTTAAAATTTCCGTATAAAGTGCTTCTCTGTAGTTCCTCTTTGCTGTAATCGCGTTCAGTCCGTTGTGGAAAATCCGCGCGTATTTACAAGGATAATTTCGAAAGAACACGGGATAGAAGTCATTGCTGTAAGAAGGATTTAAAAAAAAAATAAATTTCACCATTACAAAATTCAAAATCATCAAGACTTATTACAAACGGATTTTGAAAAGAGCTTTTTTTGCTGTGAATGGCTACTTTTCCAATTACGACAAGATCTAACTTTTCTAGATCATGTGCTTTTCACAGATGAAGCAACATTTGCTAATTGTCGAATAACAAACAGAAAAAATTCTCATTATTATGACACTAGAAACCCTCATTTTGTGCAACCCATTTTATACCAACAAAAATGGAGTGTTTACACCTGGGGAGGCATCATAGGAAACACTATTATAGGTCCATTCTTTTTTAATACTACTTTAAATTGTGAAATCTACACAAATTTCCTACAAAATAATTTACCATTGCTGTTAAAAGGCCTACCAGATAACGTCATAAGGAGATTGTGGTGCCAACATGATGGTGCACCTGCACATTACGGTGCTGCTGCAAGCGCACATTTAGATAGGGTATTCACCAATACATGGATTGGGAGAGGAAGCTTTCTAAGCTGGCCACCGCTATCACCAGATCTAACCCCTTGTGATTTCTTTCTGTGGCCTATTGTAAAAAATATAGTTTATGAAACACATCCTACAACGTCGGAGAACATGCAGCAACGAATCAGAAACGCTTTTCTTCAATTAAGTGAAAACAACATGGCTCAAAATATACGTCTGTCGATGCAGAGGCGATTAAGAGCATGTGTAGAGCAAAATGGACATATATTTGAACACATTTTAAATTAATTTTGTTTTATTATGGAAAATTTACAAAATGTAATTCTAGAACTAATAATAATGAATTAAAAAAACAGGTGTTTTATAAAAGTTACTTTGTTTGATATCATTTCATGGCCAACCAACTATTAGATATTGAATATTATGAACAAGGTATATCCCATTAAAGGGTTATAACTTCGAAAATACTAGAAATAAGTACTATGTCATGGGTACCATTTTAACGGAAATTTTACAAGGAATTTGCTGACAAATAAAAATATTATATGTTCAATTTAAAAAAAAAAAGAGAGAAAATAGCCTTTAAACTTCGATAACTTTAGCACGACATATTTAACACTCTGTATATGTTGTCATGTTGTTCACCCTCAAAACATATAACGTGTTAGTCATAAATTTGTAACAAAAGAGTTACGTGAGGCACTGCACCCATTTTCAGGCTAAGACTTAAAATATTAGACGCTGCAACAGTCAATATTTTAACAAAATTTGCAGTAAAACCAAAACTCACAGTTGTAAGTGCACATTGTCATATATCATTGTAAAGAAAATTTGGGTGACTATCATCATAATAACAAGAAAGTATAATGAGTAATTTAAAATTTCACTTTATATGTAAATATCGCCTAATGTACTGCGCTAATTTCTACAACGAAACAGACAAAGCAGCATTTTATAGACAGGCGGACATTTTTTTCGAGAGGTGCTCAAATTATTTGAATAAATGGTATGATTTTGAAAATTCGGAGTATTGTAAAACGAATATAGTTTCAATGACAAAGTCTATTTCTTGGGAGGACTTGAAAAATTTGACCAGTGAATTGAAAATCGATCTTAATGAAGGCAAACTGTAGGAAGATTTCTGCGTTTTATGGGAGGTTCAAGACAATATTGTTATTGCAAACAAAAGAGTGGATCTGAGGTGGGCAAAATTTTGTTCAACAGTTGAAGATGGCGTTGGAGATGCTTTAAAAGAAATTGTTTCGTTCGTTATGTCTGTACCTGCATCGAATGCCGGCTGCGAGCGTGTTTTTAGTATAGCAAACGATATATGGACAAAAGAGACAAATTGCCTAAATGAAGAGCATGTCAAAGGAGAATTACAGACGTTTGTCAATTTGAAAATGAACTGTAAAGACTTTTTTCTATTTTGCGTTCGAAATGAACTCATTATGAAACCCAAAACAGTATCGAAATGAGCTTCATTTCGATACGCTTTTTTTCATTTTTCAATGTTGGCGTTGTGCGAATACAGAAATAAATATCATTGCTGTCATTTGATTTTAAGAATTTATGTACATTTGACAGATATGATATATGTCCGTATTTTACACAAACAACGTATGTTGTATACAATTGACAACAACATATATATGTTTCTATATCACTCATGTTTATATTTTTAAATGAAATATCAAGTAATGTTAATGAAAATTCATAAATAATATGTAATATAATATACTTCGCGGATAGCAAGATTTAAATTTGAAAATGTCAAGTATCAATGTGACCAACTGCATGCTTTATATAAAAATTAAACTCTGAACTTTCAAATTAAATAATTCCAATTTAAGCAATTTATTAATGTAAAAAACGCAAAATAGAAAAAATAGTATAAAAAACTCGTTTCATAAGGCCTTTTGCCGCACTCGCTCTTTAGAAAACTCGCCGCTATCGCGGCTCGTTTTCTAAACTGATCTCGTGCGGCAAAATGGTGCCTTATGAAACTTGTTTTTTAATATACTATTTTAATTTTGTTAGGCCAGATATTTTAAAATCTGTTCGATTGAATGAATAAGTTCAAAATAAAATAAAAATCGTTAAAAAAAAGTTGTTTTATTTTGCGATAGTCGATGTCCCAGAAACAAAGGACTAAAAGGTGGCAACCCTAGCTGTTCTTGAAATTCTGTTATGTTCTTGAAATTTAAAGAATTTGGCGGTATTTTAGTCTATTCAGAGGAACCTGACCTATAATTGATTTACTTATTTTAAAGGTTTGTTTACCGTCGTAGGTGGAATATTTTAAAAGAATTAAGAATGTGTAACTAGAAAATGTGTGTACGATTAGTAGGCACGGTTTCGCGCTTGCAAGGAATCGGTGGAGGACGAACCGCGTCGGAGTCGGCCATCCACAAGCAGGACACCGGAAAACATTGAACGTGTGCGTGTGTTGCTAGCGAAAGATCGGCGACTGACTCTCCAATTAATAGGAGAAGAAATGCGTATTAGCAAAGACACAATGGGTGCCATCTTCCATGAAGATTTAGGTAAACGCAAGATTTGTTCATCATTTATGCCGCACATCCTAACAGGCGAGCAAAAAGCAAGACGTTTTGAGGCCAGTGGTGATTTCATTGATATGTGTGACTGGAATCCGTCCTTTCTAGGTTCCATTGCCACTGGAGACGAGTCCAAATGAAAAGATAATCAATGGCATGGCGATCACCTTCTTCCCTACGACAAACAAAGACGCGTGTGCAAAAATCCAAGGTGAAGACCATGCTGACCACATTTTTCGACAAAAAGAGAATCATCGTCAATTCGTCACTGCTGGCGAAACAGTGAATGCTGCATTCTACCTGGAGGTACTCAAACGTTCGTTGCATCGCATCCAGCGCATTACGCCACAGATGATCGAGACCGGAAATTAGATGTTACTGCACGACAATGCACCATCGCATACGAGCATCCGTATATGCCAATTTTAGTCTCTGCTTGGCGTGATTGTTTTGAAGGACCCAAGTTGCTATCCAGATCTTGCTCCTGTTGACTTTTTTTATTCTCTCGTATTAATAAGGGGATTTTGAAGGCATCACGGACGTTAGGGTGATTCAGCCCATGAGACAGTTATTGTGAAAACGGTTCCAAGAAAGTTTTCCGACAGTTTCTAGAAGTTATACGAACGTTGTCAAAAATGTTTTATATCTGGTGGCGACTACTTCGAATGCCATTTTTGAGGACCTCGACCCTTGAAACGTGGAATTACTGATCCTGTATCTCGAAGTCGATTTTCATAATTGTCTTAATCGAAGGAAGGTGTGGATTCGGGAAATATTGTGCGTACAAATTTTTTGCCACTAGACTATTTTGTCCTGTTTAGCCATAAATTAAAATCATAGCAGTATATTCGTTTTCGTATAAGTTGCCATTGCGAACGCACCTAGGCACAGCGGAGACTATGTCCATACTAAATGTAAATCCCAACGTTGTTTGTAGCGGTGGATCTCCGTATCGTGATCGGTATATTAACTGCGACAGAGCCGGATTCGGATAAAGAAAAATAATTTTGTCGTTACTACGTCAACATTGGACAACGATGTTTTGTATGAAGGTATTACTTCATATGAATCTTCCACCCCTTTTTTTCTTTGCCGCTATACAAAACTAAGGGTGTATATTAATAAAGTGCCGGTTAAACGGTTAAAAATATTATTTCCATTTTGAATTATGCATCTTCAGCAATGCAATTATTTAAGTATAGCATAGTATATATAAGTACAGTGCGATTGTAAATGTCTGAAGACAGTTCAAATTTATCGCCGTAGTTTTTAGTGTAATTCATATTTTGACGTTGGCTATTCTGTGGTACATCTAACAAAATCGCAGTGACGTTCGTTCATATATTTGTTTGGTTCTCGTATTTTCATATTATTTCCCTACTTTTATTTTCGATATTTCTTTTTCATTTACATAAAAAAAAACTGTTCCTATCAGAACTATTATTCTATATTTTCCGTTATTTAAATAAGTTTAATAGAAACCTCTAATCAATACAATTAAAATGATTGCTTTTATTTTTTAAGTATTGTAGCAGCATGCCATTTACGGACGAGCAGGATGCTTTTATTCTAAAAGCACATTACCGTAGTGGGACTCTTAGAGAAGACGGTGAATGGTCATATTCATTGCAATCTTGCCTGAATCAATTTCGGGAAAATTATCCTAATCATATTGTTTCATATAAAATATTTGCGCAACATAAAGATAGGGTTATTCGCCGCTTGGAAACTAAAAATTGTATTTTTAAGGGTAAATCTAGTGGTCGACCAACAGTCTTGACCGAAGATGTTGTTTATGATGCTAGACAACGATTGTGGCAAGCCCAAACAAATCTATTCGAAAATTAGCTGCACAAACAGGTAAATGCATTTAATTAACGTTATTTTCATTACTAATTTTATTTATTCATTTAAGGTCTGTCATATAATACCACTAGAAAAGTTTTAGTAAAATTTGCATATGCATCCCTACAGAGTAACTGTTATGCAACAATTGTTCAATATTGACTATGAACGTAGAGTGCAATATTGTCAATGGTTCAATTAAAATTTAAATAATGATGATATTTTAAATGTGATATTTATGTCAGACGAGGCTTGGTTTCATTTATCAGGATATATCCATAGCCAAAATTATAGAACGTGGGCAACTGAAAATCCACATAATTATGTAGAAACCAGCTTGCATCCATTGAAAATAGGTGTTTGGATAGCCATGTCAAGATGACGAGTCATTGGCCCGATATTTTTTAATGACACTATTAATGCTGAGCGATATCGTACAGAAATACTGCAAACTTTTATAAATCAATTACACGATGATGAATTGCAAACAGGATATTTTCAGCAAGATGGGGCTCCACCTCATGTAGCTCATGATACATTAGAATTTCTACAACAGTATTTCGATGATAGATTAATTAGTAAGGATCGTTGGCCATCACGTTCACCTGACCTAACAACTTTAGATTTTTATCTGTTTGGTTATTTGAAAACAAAAGTTTTTGAAAATAGACCTTATTCTATAGAAGAACTGCAAGCAGCAATTGTTAATGAAGTTGACAATATAGATGAACAAGGACTCCACCGCATATTCTCAAATGTTAAGAAGAGAATTAATTTATGCCTGGATGCTAATGGTGGACATTTTGAACATTTATTGTAGTGCTTTAGTTTTTTCTGAGTTAGGTTAACCATTTATAATATAACAATACTATTAAGCCACAATTCTCAAACTTCACAAGATTACTGAAAAATGCTATTATATGGTTTTCTGTAAATGACTCGTAGATAATTTTATATTTATATTTTCTTTCTAACTTACTTGTCAAATAAATGTAATAGATATATTGTATCTCTGGAACTAACTTAATATATTTTATGTTACAAATTGTGTTTTTGATTATATTTACCTTAATTATTAATGTGATGTACATTGATCTGTTTGAATAATGTAATGCATTAATTGTTAATAATAGTTACTATCTAACTTAATATTATTATCTATAGTGAGAATATTATTAATTTTGAATGAATTTAGTAGTAATAGCAATATTTAAAACACAAATTAATTTCTTATTTAATAGTGAACCCTCTAATACGGAACGCCACTGAAGAATAATAGAAGCAAATTTTAATGAGATACTAAGTGTGACCAACATTTCAAAGAAAATGTTGGCGCTAAATTCAAACTATCCTCAATCATTTACAATCGCACTGTATAGTATAGTAGTACATATATATAAGATAAGTATAGTATAGTATAGCTTTGTATATGAGAAGCTTAATTTAAAAAGGTATATAACCCCTTACCACAATTATTAGTCGTATCCTAAATACGTATTTCGACAACTAAGTTGTCATCATCAGTAGGTAAAAACTACTAATTAAAGTCACACGGGGCACAATAAAGTAAGATGAACGTTTCCGCACAACTACTATACACTGCAACCCTGTAAAGACTCAGTCTTTACAGGGTTGCAGTGTATAGTAGTTGTGCGGAAACGTTCATCTTACTTTATTGTGCCCCGTGTGACTTTAATTAGTAGTTTTTACCTACTGATGATGACAACTTAGTTGTCGAAATACGTATTTAGGATACGACTAATAATTGTGGTAAGGGGTTATATACCTTTTTAAATTATTATTTAACCACAGTCTCCATTGAAAGAATTTATGAGAAGCTTATTTAAGAACTAATAAATTCTTAGTATTTACCTTTTATTTTGTCATCTCTATATTATTTTTTCTCTAATGCAACAATAAATAATTTTATTTAAATTTCTACTATTTTACTTAACGTTTTTCAAATATTTACCATCTCAATTCTTAATTTAAGATATATAAACACATTCACAAAATATCTCAAAATAATTAGTTCATAGAATTAAGTTATAGCTACCTCATTCTACTAAAAAAATCGACCAATTATTTTTACAATCGCATGACAACGATTTGAATGAAATTCAATATAACAGAAAAGGTAATAAATTCCTCGGACAATGTCTCAATTTCAATTAAAGGAATCGTACGCAAATAAATACTATTGAAACAGAATTCCTCGGAGCTGGTAATGAACTTGACAATGAAAAAAAAGACATCAATTCGTTTGTTACCAGAGAGCGTTCCTAAAATGACATTGTGAGATTCATCATGGTTCCTGGTAGTCTACACTAACTTTCACGGTCATCTAATACTCGTGCGTACGATACGTTAGACGTTACAATAAACAATGAAATTATACGAGGAACGCTTTGAAACTATTGAGCTATATATATTATTCTGACATTAAACTTCAAGAATATTCGGAGAAATCACATCAAACAATTTGTCTGAAATACTAAAGACTGCCAACGTTTGCTTTTAAGCAGACGATAGCACCATAGTGACAAGAGCAACTTCATCATTAGAACTGCAAGTAAAAGTAAACGAAAATATGAGAAATGTAAAGATCGGGTTTAATGCTAATAAGGTCGTAATTAATAATTAAAAAACCCACCTCCTCGAAATTACTGCAAATAAATAAGCTGAAACGAAAGTTATTAAGTTCCTTGGCATGACTATTGGCAATAAATTAAACTGGTGAAAACACATAACTCTTCTATCACGAAAAAAATCAGTTGCTTTGAAACGCGTCACAGAAATTATTTTAAGACCACCATAACATCCTCTAAGATTCACTCAAAATTATGTATGATTACTGGAATATTAAAGCGTACAACAAACCATCTAGGATTACGAAGATACTATCAATTAATAAATTACTTTCAGAGTTCAAGAAAGTACTTCTGTAGCAATTGTTTTATACACTGTATGGACTTTTATATTTTAATGCTTTGTTAGTATATTATGCTTGACAACGTCCAATTTCGGTTTCATAATGGAATTAATGGGAGGATTAACTATAATTCTGAATTAAAATAAAAATATTAGTTTCATAATCCCTAATATCTTTTAATTCTCCGTTAGCACTAATCACACGAAAATGAACATGGCCTGTTTAAGATAACCTCTAGTGTGTCATTGTGATAGTGAAAGCAAATGTCAGTAATTGAAAGCAGCTTTCAATTACTGACATTTGCTTTCACTAACTGACATCTGCTATCAAAACTGACATCAACTTTCAAAACTGACTTCTGCTTTCAACATGACATCTACATTCAATAACCGACATCTGATTCATTAACACTGTTACTTTATAATGCATTTCTAAATAGCTTGAACCTAGGTCTATTGTGGGTGAGTGGTAAAACCGACAGTCCGGCAAACTGTAGACTTGGGTTCGAGTCCCAACATAGACAATATTTATAAATTAAAAAATTTCGTATGATTTGCTTTGTAATTTGTAGACAGCAATGTTTACATCCCCCCTTACTTTGCAATTACATACATACTAACTTGATATTTGTAAATATTTCATATAAAAGCCGAAAAACTCCAATAATTTATCAATTGTTATATATATATATATATATATATATATATATATATATTTAGTGTTGATAAGAACTAAATTTCTTATTTATTTTATTGGCCGTGTCTTAATATTAAAATAATAGACTTTTTTATTGGTTTAGCGACCTTTAATGAATTTCAATGTTTTTCTCTACGACGTTTCGACTCTTTTTATTATTAAGTCTTTTTCAAGTGACTAGAAACAAAAATTAATACAACGAAAGGTAAGAAAATATGTTTACATTTGTACGAATGAATTAAAAATTAAAATTAAAATAATAATAAAGTAAGGAAAATTAAATGATTACATTTGTATGAATAAATTAAAAATTAAAATAATAATAAAGTAAGGAAAATTAAATGGTATAAAACTCACAGATTTATTCCGTTTCAAAACACATATTTGTGTACATGTATGGTCGGACCTGCCCGAGACCTTTCCAGGTTCGACCGCCTCACTCAGAATATTTTGTGTGACTAAATGTTGGAGAAATGAAATTTCCTATTTCGTTTTTAAAATTAACATGGTCAGGCCATGTGTTAGGGAAACATAGTATATGTATTTACAATCGGAACAATAAAATTTATTTTTGTGTTTTTGGTGCGAGAGTCGAAACGTCGTAGAGAAAAACATTGAAATTCATTAAAGGTCGCTAAACCAATAAAAAAGTCTATTATTTTAATATATATATATACTGTGTTAATTAAGTACATGCAATAACTTTAAGGGTCGATTCTTTGTGTAATTTTAAGACGAAATGTCCATATAAATATCGGTCCGCAAATGCTTCGTTTTCAAGATAGAGTGATGTTTTTTAAAATCGTTTTAAAAATTTTTCTCTAGGAAATTTATATTTTTTTAAATTAATAATAATAGTAGTAACTACAACAAATAAATTCAAAATTTAATATTTGTAACAACTAAACAAACCAATTTTACTAAATTAAGTATTGGAAATGACCTCCGTGAGCTTCAGTACAACCATCTAGCCGCCTCACCATTGAATTACGTACTCTTTGAAAAACGCCTGGCGTATTTTTTATTATCTCACATGAATTAACGATTCTATTTCGTAGATCCTTTTCACTTTCAATATTAGTTTTGTACACCAACAATTTAAGGTGTCCCCATAAAAAGTAATCCAAGGGATTCATATTGGGCGAGCGAGATGGCCATGATTGTGGCCCTGCTCCCGATCCAACAATTACGGTAATTTTTATCCAAAAAGTGGCACGCCACTAGACTAAAGTGTAGTGGGGCACCGTCGTGCCCCACTACATACTACATATGAAATCCATAACAGGAACTAAAAGTTCAGGTAATACGTATTCTAAAAACCTTCGATATTCTTCTCCATTAAGTCTTGGTGGAAAAAATGTGGCCCAAAGAGGTGGTCACCGATAATTCCAACCCAGATATTAAAAGAAAACTGTTGAAAATTATTTTCTATCAAGGCATGTGGATTGTTTTCGACCCATACGTGATTGTTGTGAAAATTAATAATTGAATTTCTCGAAAAACAAGCTTCATCTGTAAATAGTATCTGACTTAAGAATCCTGGATTTTTTATGATTTTATGACAAAAAGCAAGTCTTAGAGGCAAATCCCTGAGCAATAAAGCTTGCACGATTTGCATGTGGTAAGAATATAGCTGCTAGTCTTTTAAAATCTCCCATACTGTTACATGGGTTATGTTTAATTTTTCAGTTATTTTCCGGGTACTTGTATTAGGATTTATTTCAATATCATTTAAACCAGTTTCTGTTATTTGTACTGTTCTTACCGTTATAGGCCTTCCGATAACAATCGTCGATCTTTTAAAACTGCCGGTTTCAGAAAGCCGTACATGAAAACTTACAAAGTTCTTCCGTCAGGCACTACACGTTGAGGAAACTTTGATGATAAATACGTCTTACAGCACTAGAGCTTCCTTGAACCATTCCATAACAGAAATGCATATGTGCCATTTCACTATTAGTATACTGAACCATATTAAACAAAAAATACTTTCTAAGAAATTCAAATTAATACCTCGTACATAAATAATTTGACAACTGTCAAGTTATTTACCAAATGCTGGAATTATTTTCCGATGCCAACCTTGCATTTGCGGACCCATGTTTATATGAATATTTTGTCTTAAAATCACTCAAAGGATCGACCCTTAAAGTTATTGTATGTACTTAATTAACACCCTGTATATTTCATATTTCTATTTAGTATTTATTTTTTAATTTGGACTAATTATGACTGATTAAGGCAAAAAAAAAATAAGCTAAAGTGCATGTGAACTTTTTTGTTCAGAATCACCTCTAGAACGTATTGTGTAAGTTTGTCAGGGAGCCCTGAACCTCGCGACAAGATAAACAAGTAAATAATGCAAACGTTACTAACTTATGAAATCCATCATGTCTTCACAACTTCACATTCTCCTTATTTTTAATTTAATCACATCACTTTTATCGAAACGTACATCTTCTTACTAACAGAAACCAAACGAGTAGGGCTCATTAATCTGCAACCTTTTCGATTAAGCGATAAGAAAACCTTTTTTCTCCAAATCGTACACCCGGGATTTAAAAATTATTTCACATTGGTGCTGTAGAAAACCATACAGGCATCGAATGCGTATCGTACGTCCCAAACGGCCGGCATACGTCCGAGAGACACTATCAGCAACACCGGCAATTATTTAAAATATTTTTAAGATGCGCCCCGTAGCAGCACATAAATTCGGTGCTCGCCGCGTCGCGTCGTGAATATGAAACTCTCGGGAATCGAGTGGAATGCGGCTCTATTACGGAATCAAGTTCTACAAACACAGGCATTAACACCGAAGAACGAAGAACGTTCAAGCCTCCAATTTACATCTCAATATCGAGACTTAAAATGTTTACTCAAGTTTACGACGCTGATCAGATGGTTGTCGAAGCATAGTAATAAACGTGCTCTATGAGTATTTATGCATTGTACAGTCGAGGGAAAAATTATTAATGCATGCATAGAAAATACTTTTTATCAAAGTGTGCTTAAGAGTCACATAAACAAAAGATATATTTTAGAACTATTTTACGCCTAGTGGATTCTAACAACTTAATTGAATATCTTGGACATGCAAGTAGATTAGATTAGATTATAATGAAACGACTTTATTTAGCATTAACTGGTTTTCTTTTAATTAAATCCAACAGCTTTGAAAGGTTAATTACTTTTGGTAGCACTCTTTAGAGTTTTTTAATCCATTTTTAAACACCGTATCGTTTCTGGTTACCATTTGAATACGGTTTCTCTTCAATGATGTTCAAGTAAGTTTGTAAGTTAACAATACCTTATTAAAATCCTAAGAATCGCTCTTGCATGCCTTCAAACTCCAGTCAGTTTGCTCTAAATTCTCTCCCACTCCCTGAATTGCTACAATTCTAGCATTCTTAACACGATTTAAGCAAGATTTGTTTTTTACCACAATTCGGGTGTGCTGAATCCGAAAATCGGCGTTTCACGTCAAAATTAAACTGTATACTGTACTATGCTCTTTGAAGAACCACTAATGCGGCTAAATAGTTACTTACATAAAACCTGTTACGATATAAAAAAAGTATTCATTTATTTATTTCAATACAATATTACTCACGAGTATAGTACAAGTATTTACACAATAATCATTAAAAAATTACAAGAGTATTTGTAAAAGGAAAAACAAGAATCAGAGAATAAATTTTCGTTTGTAGCAGTTTCTGCTCTGTATTTTGGTTTGGCAGTCACTTTGAACACTGCAACAGTAGTCGACCATCATATGAGGATCGCTTACAGCACCTAAATTTTCGGGAAACCTATCAAGATGATTATGAAGGAGATGAAAATTTATGCTCATGTTACAACCAAGGCATTGAAACTTTTTAAGCACTAATTGCACTAGATCTTTAAAATTGCAGGCTCTTTTGTTTACAAGAAAATTGTTCGCGACCATCGTGAATGAAGTCCAGGCTTCTTTCTCAGCTTCGTTCATAGAGTTAAAGAAATTTGAATATCTCATTAAAGTTCTAATTTAAGGTCCATCAAATACCCCAGCTTTCATTTTTTCGTAACTTAGTCGTGGAAACTCTTCACATATGTACTGAAAGCAGTTACCTTGTAAATCTAGAGCTTTAACATATTGCTTCATAAGACCCAATTTGATGTGAAGAGGTGGAAAAATTACTTTTTCTCTGTTGACTAAAGGCTGACTTATAATATTCTTTTCTCCAACATCTAGGGATGTTCTGGAAGGGCAATGTTTCTGAATCCAGTGTTGGTTTCTAGCTCGACTATCCCAGAGGCACAAAAAGCACGTAAACTACGGGCAAGATATACATAATCTGTTTCCTTGATGTGACGCAAGGTATTCCCACAAAGATTCGAAATCATAGCCTTTAATAGCTTAGTGGTTAGATCGATGGTCCGGCAAGACAGGGGACGTGGGTTCGAATCGCGCTTAACAGCGAATTTTTTTGTGAAAAATTCGAATAAAATAGCGTCATAAAGTGTAGAAAGCATATTTACATTTACATTACTTCGCGAAAATGCAGTTTCTTAATTCAATTTTGCTTTTATCTCAAATATTTTATATTTTATTTAGTTTTAAAATCGTATCGTCTTTATTTGCAAATCTTTTATACAAGCCAATTTAGTAAACTGAATTTGTATTTATCATCATCTGATGAAGTCACAAGGTGGTGAAACATATTGCTGTGTACTTTGATTTTCAAATGGGCCCCAAGTATCAAACATGATTCGTCACACACGCATATTTATTGTATAGACTCTTATAAAATTTTCTCAGGCTTTTTGTTTTCAAAAGGGGTTCCTTTCAACTAGGCCTAGCATCCAGTGTAATAAGGAGATAAATAATATGACAGGATATTAAATTTAATACATTTAAAGTTCATAACCTGCAAAAATTTACATTATCTTTTAAAGTAACAAATATTATCAATTATATTTTTCTTTAGAAGTAAAACATATCACGTAAATCTTTATTAAATATACACATATCTAAATATCTAAGAAAATGACTGAAAGTCCTTGTTTGATTGATTTTAATAAATCTTCTAAATCGACCTGTGTATCACCTTAGACCAGTGAGTCTGATACTCTACAAAATACCAAAGTATGACACAGTGTTTCTATTTTAAATTAATAAAGGAGCGAAACTTATGAATTTTATAGTTTTCCAAAATGGTAATATTTAAAAAAAATGTGTTATTTCATATTCATGTGACGAGAATATACCCTACCACATGAGATACTTAATATCACACAATTTGTTTTATTTGACATCTCAGTTATTTAATGAGGATTTTTAATTATGAGTCCGAAACCTATATATCTTTAAATGCTCGTTAGACCTTACTCTACTTGCGATTTAGAAGACTTCCGTTATAAAAACAGAAATATATGTATATATATATATATATATATATATATATATATATATATAGTAAACTTAATAAGTCGGCGATTAAAGGTCTAGTTTATTACTTCAAAGTATATATATTTAAAACAACCCTACATGTTTCGGCAATGATGCCTTTGTCAAGGATATAAAAAATATAAATGACAGAATATAAATGTCAAATAATTGAGTTGCTATGGTTTAAATTATTCAAAGATACATTCCAATAATAATAATAAATCATGCCTTAGTATTCCAAAAAATAGATAGCAAGGTGTGAACATATGTGTTGTTCGCTGCTAGCAACACAACACAACAACACATATGTTCACACCTTGCTATCTATTTGAACTTTACATCTTGAAAGAAACTCCCAACACTCTGGCCACATAATACTGTGACCTACCATCCTGAATCAAAGCAACAGCTCTCGCTGCGTCGGTTACAGAAAGATCCATATTTTAAATTACTATTCGACAAGAAACACGTTCAAAAACGTAATTGACAAGTTTTAGATTTCACAACTGACAGTATTTCAATAGCCCTCTATGCAAAAACGATAAATTCGTAAACTTATTGTTAGTACCATAGGAAAAATGTAAAAATGTAAGATTTTTCTTAAACCCTTGTATCTTTTGCAAAAATTAAGCTATTGTAATAAATAAAAAAAGAAATTGTAAAGAAATGATGTGTCTTGTTAACAAAATAAGAAAATACAAGGTGGAGCAACTTTGACAATCCATATGTGGTTTTAAAGTTGATTTAAAAAAACAGACTTTGTGTCACCCTGTATAAAATGATGTACGCCAAATTTTCTTAAAATTCCAAAGATGTGATAGATTACATTTAAATTTACCTACAATATGAAAAAAAAATGAATCAAATCGAATTTAAAATAACTTATTAACGAACAAACTTCATCAATTTTTTGAGTGGATCGATTATTTTGCCGGTGAGTGTGTATATATATATATTTAAATAATCCGGATGATGCTAAATGATAATAATGTGTGAATAAAATGTGTAATTTTGAATAAATCATACTTCAACTGATAGATTCGGTTGGGCGCCTCCTAATATGAACTTATGATACTGGTCTACCAGCCGATAGTACGCAGTATCTCTAATTACAACTAGATGTCGTTAGAGCATGACTAAAATACTGAATAAATTCGACTCTTTCTCAGGCTCATCGCCGGTGATATTATACTCCTATAAAACTGATGAAAAATTAATTGATAATATCAAAGAGATATTTTTAGCTACGCATAAATAAATAAAAGAACCTCTTTAAAATAATAAGTATAAAATATTTATTCAACGCAAGATATCTATATACAATAATAAGTAACTTGACTAACGGCAAAACAAGGAATTATAACTTCATAAATATAACATGATACGTGTGAAATTATGGTTATGTTACTAGTGATATAATAACGCAAAGTTTGTTATGATATAAATAAGTAAACAATGTTATGGTAAGTACTACAAAAATCTCTATAGGTAATGTTCTTTTCATAAAATTTATCAAAATAGTGATATTTTTAAAAGCAAAATCAAGATGTAATTATTAAATTTTGAATTGTTAAGAAAAAGTTACTAATTAGGCTTTTACAAAAAGAATTCAATTAAAAGATGCTTTCTCAGTTTTCTTGCCGGTATCTGATCTTATTCTCGTAAAAATTGGTTCAAACGTTGCTCTGGTATTATTTACACCTTTTATACATATTTTTGTGCTTAATTAATTTAAGAGAACGGAGTATCACTTTTCAAGAATTTATTACTTTTAGGAACTCCGTTAATTAACGGAGTTCCTAAAAGTAATAAATTCTATAAACCACAAGATACAATTTACAAAAGAAACAGAAAAAGACAAGAAAATAAACTTTCTAGACATTACAATAAACAGACATAATAATAAGCTTACATTCGAAATCTACAGAAAACCCACTTTTACAGACAACATATTACACGCAAACGCTAAACAATCGATGAAAATAAAAATGTCAACATTCAATAGTTATATACATAGAGCCACAAACACACCATTAAACAAGACAGATTTTAATACAGAAATAAACACTATTAAATTAATCGCAAGAAATAATGGATATGACCCTAAAATCGTAGATAAACTGTTAAAACGTAAAGAAATACAAAATAATAAGAACAAATACCTATACCCGAAAATAACAGAAAATATACAAAGATGGCACAAAATTACATACATACCACAACTCACTAATAAAATAAACAGAATAGTAAAAGGATTAGATATCAAAATAAGCTGGGTAAATAAAACAAATTTGGGAACAATGATTAGCAACAACAAAGATAAAAGAGATAAAATGGACCAATCAGGTGTTTATAAATTAAAATGTAAAGACTGTGAAGCTATCTATATCGGCCAAAGTGGACGAGCCATTAAAAACAGAGTTAAAGAACACAAAAAGTCAATTTTATATAGTGAGAAAAACACAGGCTTTGCCGAACACTGTATAGAACTCAACCACTTCCCCGATATAGATAACTGCGACTTAATACACAATATCACAAAAAGCAAGAGATTGGACCTCCTAGAAATATTAGAAATAAAAATAGCGAAAAAACAAAATCTATTAATCACCAACACACAGATAGAATATGCCAATACACCCTTTATAGACACCGTAATACACAATATAGTACCACCCCCACTACACACAAGAACAGACAACATATAAGAACAAGTGCGATAGTCTTTAAGTTAGATTTATAGATCTCTTTGAGAATGGCATAACAGCCGAAACAAATGTTAGAGAATTTAAATAAATCTCATAGTGAAACAAGCCAAGTGTTTTAATTTATTTTTATTATTTACTATATGAAATAAATATATACCTATATTTAATGGATAACAGACACAAATAAATAAAACACACATAAGATGTTTTAGATTTACACTTTATTAATAAAATAATGACAGCTGTTTCGCTAACACAGTAGCTTCTTCAAATTCAACTTAAGACTAAAGATTCATACAAGATACAGCGTTAATCAGGTAGTTGACCCAAGATAAAATTCTAGGAACTATTACATTTATATTTTGCTTTTTGAAAACTATACCATGTCCTACTTGTGTGAGGTTCAAGTATAAAAATATAGTATAAGCAACTAAGAAACAATATTTCAATAGGTGAACAGATTTAACAGTGGGGATGAATTCAAGTCTAATTTATCGTTTAGTAACATTTCTGAGTTTTTAAGTTTATTAATTTCTAAAGATTCTAAACAATTTAGTTTTCTACCTTTATTTTCTACATGTATGGTGTCGAATTGTAAATTAAATTCGTGCTCATTCTCTATTAAATGATTAGAGTAGGTTGAGTCAGTTTTCTTATTGATATAAGAATGATAGTGGTCTTGGATTCGTTTTTTAAACGTTCTACCTGTCTGTCCAATATATGTTTTGGTACATGATCCGCATGATAACTTATAGACTCCTGATTTATTGTCTTTGGTAGTTTTTTCTTTATTATTTTTAATATATTTGGCTAGATTATTATTAGTTTTATAAGCAATATTAATGTTTTCTTTTTTAAGGAATTTTGATAATTTACGTTGCTGTTGACCTATGTAAGTAAATGATTTAAACAGCTTGTCTGGCTCCACTTTAATGATCGGGTACACCTCCCTTAATAATTTATTGGCTGATTTTTTAACAATTAATTTATCTATTAAATTTGGGTCATATCCGTTGTTGTGAGCGATTTGTTTTATAATATTATATTCTTTATTATAGTCTTCATTGGACATCGGGATATTAATAAGTCTATGTGTCATGCTGTGAAAAGCCGCTACCTTGTGTTGGACCGGGTGGTTAGATTTATTATGTATCGTGGTATCTGTATGAGCCACTTTGTGGTAAATAGAAAAATGGACCCTATTGTTCACACGTTTTAAAGTGAGATCCAGAAAGTTTATACTATTATTAAGCTCCTTTTCTATCGTAAACGTGATATTAGGATCAATGGAATTGATAAATTCATAAAGAGTGTTCAACTGCCTATCTGTACCTATATATCCTATCAATATATCATCAACGTATCTGTACCAAAACAAAATGTTCTTCACGTATCTGTCATTATGAAAAATCGTATTTTCCAGGTAATCCATATAAATTTCCGCAAGTAAAGGAGAAAGAGGATTTCCCATGATAAGACCTTGTTTACAGAGGTAGAGTTTGTTATTGAAAGAAAAGTAATTTTGTTCTAGGCAGGCTTTTAGTGAATTTAAGATCTCTTCTTTTATTATGGGGTTAGTTCTATTGTATAATAACATTTTATCAATTAGATCTATTGTTGTATTGGGGGGGATACTAGGAAATAAGTTCTTGACATCATACGGATCATGTACCAAAACATATATTGGACAGACAGGTAGAACGTTTAAAAAACGAATCCAAGACCACTATCATTCTTATATCAATAAGAAAACTGACTCAACCTACTCTAATCATTTAATAGAGAATGAGAACGAATTTAATTTACAATTCGATATCATACATGTAGAAAATAAAGGTAGAAAATTAAATTGTTTAGAGTCTTTAGAAATTAATAAACTTAAAAACTCAGAAATGTTACTAAACGATAAATTAGACTTGAATTCATCCCCACTGTTAAATCTGTTCACCCATTGAAATATTGTTTCTTAGTTGCTTATACATACTATATTTTTCTACTTAAACCTCACACAAGTAGGACATGGTATAGTTTTCAAAAAGCAAAATATAAATGTAATAGTTCCTAGAATTTTAACTTGGGTCAACTACCTGATTAACGCTGTATCTTGTATGTATCTTTAGTCTTAAGTTGAATTTGAAGAAGCTACTCTGTTAGCGAAACAGCTGTCATTATTTTATTAATAAAGTGTAAATCTAAAACATCTTATGTGTGTTTTATTTATTTGTGATATGGATTTACATCAAGCAAAGGTCGAAACAATTAAAGATAACAGACACCATATTAAGCTCTGTTTTGTATGTTATAGAATCTTTTGAGGTATTGCATTAGCATTGATACTTCTTTTGGTTAACTGTACATATTTTAAACGAATGCCGGACTGTTCTTATCAATAGGTATTACAAAATGTCAATTTTAAAACATATTATATCATGTACTGTTTTATTACAAAGTTCTTATTGTCTTTTTAGGCTGTTCTAATTTGTTGCGTACATATTATGTAGTAATATATACCTGATATTCTAAAATTTCAATGGATATATTTTATTTAAAATTTTACGTAATCCATGACTGTTAAAACAAACAATGTTTATTTATTGAAGAAATTTGCAAGATTTAAATGTTGATTTTGAAATTTACTACTATTGTAATGTTTTAAATATTCTTTTATGTTTGGTACGTATTGCATGATCTTTTTAATATTTATAAACTAAAACGTAAATAAATAGTAAGCATTGAACATTGAATATAAATTTAAAAAAGTATATACAGATGTGTTTTTCGCACACGATCTGTTTTTAAACCTATTACAAAAAATAATGAGAAACTCTATATGCAATAAACATTAAATTTGTTATATCGATGCTCATATAAGGTGCATTCAAAATTTACGTGTTTTAAACTTTTCACAGCTGTTTCAGCTCTACCTAATTTTTAAATTTATCTCGTTTAGAAAGAATCACAGCAATATGTAGTGTCTACATTGTATCAAATTGAAATTTAAAACGTTGTGTTATTTATTATTTAGGTATTCTATTACATCGTTTCCAGAAACATTTCCAGCAGTCTCGCACTAATTTGTTTATAACAAAATAATATTTAAAAGCGAAAAATTATTCCAGTTCCTCAACAATTTTTACTTATTACCACTAAATGATATTCCAAATCTTCAATGGTGTTTAAGCCAAATTGTAATTATAACTCCTTAACAACTTAATTCATTTGTGAATCAGCATACCTACAACCGAGATAGTCATTTCGTTCCAGAGAACATGAATTGCTCGGCGATAGTTCTCGGATTCTTTGCTCGTGTCCATCCGGACCCCGGCAGATTATTTAGTTGCAGTACGGTCATGTCGCTCAAATGCCGACATATCACGGACCCGTTTCTACAGACGGGTGAAAAGCTCTCTGAACCGTTCAAACACACACACACACACATAACATCTCTCCATGCCGCAAGTTTTGCGAAAGTCGACTCATATATTATCTTCGATTGACGTATCAACGTGCGCGGTGCATTTTATTTTTTGAAAACCCGCAATCTCTTTGTTATCATCATGTCGCTTCTCTGCTCTGTGTCCTTTCTCTTTGCCGGTAATCGTGATGGATGGACGTACCAAAACACGAATTGCAAATGAGATCCTGGACGACTTATTTTTCGTTACTTTTCTTTACTTTTTCTTTTCAGTGTTTCTGAGAATACTTCCGTGAAATGTAGATTGCATGAGCGATTTTATACTCCATCCTTTTCTCTTTCACTAAGCCTTTATAAAATATATGTATATAAAAACATATATAAAATAAGCTTAACACATACCTATGTGTTAAGCTTTAAGATATTTTAATTTCAAAAATTATTCCAATTATAATCTAGATATCAGAATAATTGAAACATACATGAGTAGGTAAACCCCACCAGTTTTGTATAATACAAAAAGGTATTTTTAATAATATAAAACACAGCCAAATTGCAGTTTCTAGAGAGATTGGCTGTGCCACCTTTGGAAGGGCGTCGTTACTTCACATTGGTTATGTGGACGGGGCGAGGTACTTCGGCTGTCTGACAACAGGCAGCGCGGAATTTACTTCTATGCCCGGTCTGGATAATTTCGGTGATGTGCTTCTTTTTTGTGAATGTGTCTGAGAATATCCTTTCTCCAGCAGGGGCGTACCGACGAGCCTGAAGAAAGGCGAAGTACGTATCTACGTCTCTGGAGAGGGATATGTTCGGACACGTTCACAATAGTTATTTAAGTAATAAGGGAGGTAAGTTACATTTACTAGTCGAGGACTAGTTTGCGTCCGAGGGCTTGCCCGAGGTCTTGCAATAGAGTTCGAGACTGGTAAATGTTACCTCCCGAATTGCTTATAAACATTTTTCCCACTCCCCAGACAATAAAATCCTCAAAAATTAAATGTAATCATGATAAACAGTAACGGTGAACAACCTCGCAATTTAATAAATTAGACACATCTGAAACGTCAATAGGAATTAAGTGTTGCTGATAAAGTAGGTGATAATAACATTGAATTATCAAGAAATATAAATAAATATCCCAATTTTGTTAATAATGTTACTAATTGTACAAACTGTAATATTACCATAAATATAAATTAATAGAACACGTGTTTTGATGCACTTTTTTTTCCTAAAGGACGTAAGTAAATTACTTACGCCCCCGTTGTCATAACAATCACAGTCATTTCAGTAAAACCAACTTACGTCTATAGAAACAATGTATTAATGGTATGCTTACTATAAGGGGAGTGGGAAAAAATATTAATAGTGAACCTGTATTTGTGTTCTTCACACCAGATTTTTAATAATATTTTATATTATTAAAAATACCTTTGTGTTATACAAAACTGGTGGGGTTTACATACTCATGTATGTTTCAATTATTCCGATACATTACACATGCGGTTAGTCCGTAGTATGAATGAAGACACAAACAAAATGCAGTTTCTAGAGAGATTGGCTGTGCCACCTTTGGAAGGGCGTCGTTACTTCACATTGGTTATGTGGACGGGGCGAGGTACTTCGGCTGTCTGACAACAGGCAGCGCGGAATTTACTTCTACGCCCGGTCTGGATAATTTAGGTGATGTGGTTCTTTTTTGTGAATGGGTCTGAGAATATCCTTTCTTCAGCAGGGGCGTACCGACGAGCCTGTAGAAAGGCGAAATACGTATCTAAGTGTCTGGGGAGGGATATGTTCGGACACGTTCACAAAAAATATTAATAGTGAACCTGTATTTGTGTTCTTCACACCAGATTTTTAATAATATTTTATATTATTAACAATACCTTTGTATTATAATCTAGATCACAGGTCTCTAAACTTTTTAGCCTAAGGGCGACACTGACGCCATCACTAAGTGCCAAGGGTCAAGATCTAGCCACCCCATCATACCAAAATACTGTAGTTTTGAATTACGCACAAGAGCTGAGATGCGTTGGAGATAACCAATGCGCGTGCTGTGTATTACGTATTGTTACAACCATGCTAAACGTGTAGCAGTGCCATTTTGCGGAGAGTAGAGAAGTTAACTTACAGAACGTGGCAAAGCTATGGTAATATAGCGCCATCATATGGAGAGCGATGAAATTAACGAAAACGTAAATTATGCTAGTCCAAGTACACAGCGCCATCTTGTAGCCAGTAACAAAGCTAGAGCGTATTCTGGAAAAGTTCTGCTGCGTGTGCTGCTTGTCTGGCAGGTTCGAGTACTTTCGTCTGTTTTCGAATATGATATACGCACCTAGGACGCGTGGTATATACTGGAGACAATCGATAGTTGGACAGTTTCATATTTTGAATTCTGAGCGACAATTGCGACCTGAAAGTGAAATATGATGATACTAAAAAAGGTTTAAGTATATCAATATGTTAAGCACGTATTACGCATTTGTTACAAATGAAACAGACATGCAATATACACGTCTCTAACTGTACAGATGGACAATACACCTCGTATTTTCCAGCATTTACTTCTGCTTAAGACACGTGTTTCTGCCATCTACTATTAGGCGTCATCAGTTAAGCTAGTGAAGTAAATAAAGCTTAAATCGCCTCATAAGAAACACGTGTCTTAAGCAGAAGTAAATGCTGGAAAATACGGGGTGTATTATCCATGTGTACAGTTACAGACGTGTATATTGCATGTCTGTTTCATTTGTAACAAATGCGTAATACGTGCTTAACGTATTGATATACTTAAACCTTTTTTCGTATATTTGCTGCCATCTGGCATCGTGTTAGTGGACTTACACCTATATACGTATTTTCTTCTCTTCTGTACCGGCATAGCCGGTTGAGGGAAGGGTTGCCACTTCTGGCATAGTCTCTTTCGTCCGTCAGATGTCACTAGATTATAAGGTGCCACCTGATAGGACAAAATTTGCTATACCTTATGAGGCGATTTAACCTTTATTTACTTCACTAGCTTAACTCATGACGCCTAATAGTAGATGGCAGAAACACGTGTATTAAGCAGAAGTAAATGCTGGAAAATACTAGGTGTATTGTCCATGTATACAGTTACAGACGTGTATATTGCATGTCTGTTTCATTTGTAATGATGATAATAGTAATAGTATTAATTAGTATTATTTTTCGTGTGAATATGTAAAACGAAATATATATAGTAAGTGTAGAAGAGCAATAGAAATATAACATGGCAATATGATCACGGGTTTCGCGGAACACTGTATTCAAAATTCTCATCTGTTTAATACTAATAATTTCAAACTTTTACATTCTTGTAATAAGGGTAAAAGGCTTGACTTCTTAGAAATTTTAGAAATAAAAAAAGCCATAAATCTCAACAGACAGGTCACAAACACTAAGTTGTATTTTTCAAATACCCCCACAATCGATGCTGTAATAAACCTTTTAAAAAATAAACCATAAATATTGGTAGGAGTATTCTTTTCACTTAGTTTACATGACTCTTTGAGAATGACTGTATAAGTCGAAACATATGTCAGAGATATTTTTAAATACATTTTGTGAAACAAATATACCAAGTGTTTTATTTAGTAAATTAGAAATATAACCATTTTGTGATTGAGTTAAGTAATAAGACAATGTGTATAATTTGCAATGACACAGTACAAGTCCTCAAAGATACAATATGAAAGTCATTATTGGATATTCATATATTGTTCCGGATCAGGTGGTCAACTTTTTGAATGTTTCCAAGATTCACAGCGGGCTGATACCAGAAAGATATCTATTCTAGCCTCCATTTTGACGCTCCAATAGATGAGAAGTCTGGTAACCTCAATAAACCAGCAATCACAACATTTTATAACCAGACGAAAGGAGATGTACACACTGTTGACAAGCTATATGCAACATACCACGTTGCTCGAGGTACTAGACGATGGCCCATGGTCATCTTCTTTACAATGTTAAATATTGCTGCGATAAATGCGCAAATCTTATTTGCAGGAAATTGCGGAGTTGCAAAGAATCGACGAACGTTCTCACGTCAACTTGTAAAAGATCTAGTGAATGAACAGATCGAAACAGATTCGGAGTGGCTCGAATAAATAACTCCCCAAATCTCTGCACACTAGATTATCTGAAGTTTCAACTCTTTCTACTTCCAAAATTCCTGAAAATGTCGAAAATACCAGGAAAATAAAATTATTTGAACCATACCAAAAGGACAGGCAAAAGAAAAACACAAAATACTGCTGTAGAAAATGTTATAAATATTTATGCTTCGGACATGTAGCCATTACTTGCAATTCTTGTTATGAACAGAGTTTTCGTAAAGAAAATTCTGAAAAGTGCAGTTCGTAATATACATGTTGGAGGAAAAAAGTACTGTATATCGCTTGCAACTTTTGAATTAGCAATTTAATTATAAAATTTCTTATACAAAAGATGGTTCATATAATATTTGGCATCTCTTGGTTGAATTCATTTTTTTTTAAGTTCACTATCATCCAAGCCAATTATCTTTTTTTTCTTAGCGTCATGTATTTTTTTAAACTTATTTATTAGATATTTTTTTCGTGAATACAATGTTATTCATTTATAGGGGGATGTATAAGAAAATTTTCTGTAGTAATACCATAAGAGCTTTGAATTTATCGATAATTTCACGAATGCTTGTTGCATACCGACGAAGACGAGTGTCAGTTTGACAAGCATTTAAATCACGACAGCCCGTAGGGCTGGAGTGGTTTAATTGTCAAATTGACACGAGTCGAAGTCGTTATGCAGGAAGTATGAGTGAAATTATCGATTTTAATTCAAAGCTCGTATGGTACTTGATTAGATTATTTTACGTAATACAAAATGAAATTTATCTAAACTCTTTATTTATTAATTCATGTATACATTAGTACACTGAAAGGTGCAATTGTGATATACATTCTGTTTTTTATTGGATGTGCTTGAATCAATATTTGCACTGTTGTAACTATTTCCTCGCATTTGATTAATAATAGTTTCATGGTGTTCTTTATCTAGTTGTAGATACGGTTTAATAGAATGGGAACTACTATGGCCAGAAATTTTAATTAATTTTTGCTCATTTACACCAGCTTTTGCTAAATTTGAGACAGCTGTCGCGCGACTAGAATGGTTACTTATTTTTTGGTTTTCTGTGTTGAAACCAGCGAGTTCAGCACTTTTCTTAAACCATTTCAAAATTTCATTTCTTCCAATGGCATATTTTTATACCAGCTACCTTTTTTCTTATTCCATGCTGGATTGACAATTAAAAAGAGTCTATCACTTTCTATACGAGCGTTTTCTGTCCTCTTTGAAATGAGTTTTTTTAAAAGTCTGAGTGGGCAATTACTTGGTTTTACTTTGTTGGGAATCAACCATTTACTGTCAGCACATTTTTGTGCTCCACCTTGGGTAGTTTTCGTGAATATGGGATTGTACTCTATTCTTCCAGTCGGTGTATTGTATACGTTCATTTCTTCTCGGAAGTAGTGAATCAAACATGCCGCGCCTTCTCCTCCTCGCCATGCCAATTCAATCGACACTATCAGGTAAAATTTCTTTTGTAGTCCATCTGGATTTTCTTCATCCCAAACATTTATCATTTTTTCATATTCGTTTTTCTGTAAAGCTGCAGAACTCATTTTCCGTTTACCAGGTATCGCTTGAAGAATTCTCCTTTTGGAATTCCTTGCGTCGCGGGCTGCTTTAAATACGATGCTCTGAAAAGGATCAATTTTTCTGTTATATTCGTTATTAAACTTCTCTTGTAGCAATTTTGCCGTGACATTCCACATCGTTTAAACAACACCTTCTTTATATTCTTCCCCATTCACCTTCCTCATATTGAAGGCCCAGTGTTTCAGAATATCTGCAAGTTCCTCTTCTGTAACATTTTGTTCGATGCTGTAGTTTTTCGCATCACAAAACACAAAATTGTCGCCAAATTGACGCTTTACTCTTTTTCGTATTAGCCGGTTCAGCTTGTTTTACTATTTGATCAATGTTTACAACTGATTCTTGCCCAAATCTCAGCATTGTTTTGTGACAATGAAATCAGTTTTTTGACTTTAGAACTGTCTTTAGAACTTTAGAAATGTCTATCCTTATTAACTGCATTTCCATAACAACGCCTAATTATTCTACTATAAAAATTATCGATAAATTACCGCTGTAATTTCGAGTTGCTTCAGTAATACGCGAATCTGATTGGTTTATATTTGTATGTGTAAAATAATAAATAAAATGGTCAAAAACCTTTATGATTCCGAGTGACAACTCAGTTGTCTTGATTTAATAAATTATTCTGTTTATAAATGTCAACATGACATAATATGAAAAAACTTGACAATCACGCGTCAATCGAAAAAATTTTGACATTTATTCGGTTATAAAAGGTTACTTTATTTAAAAAATGGAAAAATTTTCAGAAAAAGAACGAATTGAAGTTTTAATTAGGGTTGGGTACGGTAATAAACAACGTACGCGAGCGGAGGTATGTGATTTATTTAATAATAAGTATCCTGAACGGATGTCGATTAGCCAAACTGTAATCCGTATTGTAGAACGGCTTAATGAGATGGGTACCGTCAAATGAGGAACAATCAAGCAAAACCGGTTAAATCAATTTTACATGAAAAATTTTCAAATTAATAAATTTGTTCGTTTAAATATGCACACCTGTTTCTTTCACCTTACCATTATACACGGTGTCCAGGAAAATGTGGGAAATCTCTCGGACGCAGATAGAACATGATAAAATAAGATGACAAGTTCCTATAAATTTTTTTTCCTACATACCCATCCTACAGAGACATGCGTCCCTGAAGGACGCCACTGAAAATCGGCTTTTCTTGAATTTTAGTACTTAATATAAACGCAGTGGTGTCCCAGGAGGCACCTTAACGAAATTATTGAAAAATTTCATAAAAGGGCTCAACGTGAGCCCCGTGAAATCACGAGGGCACTCGCGGGCACGACGAATTAAGAACTGTTGTGCTCGCAACAATGACCCAGCCGTGTTCCTTATCACATGACAGTGGAACGTGATTCTCTATAGAAGTTCCTCCCTAGTGTCGACCGGAGTGGAATACACCAATTTTTTGAGGTGTCCCCACAGGTAAAAATCCAACGGCGTTAGGTCGGGAGATCAAGGAGGCCAGGCAATAAGTCCTCCTCCACCTATCCAACGGTTTGGATAGACGTTATTCAGGTACTCGCGCACACGAACGCTGAAATGAGGTACGCCATCATGCATGAGGTACATGTTTCGGCTGGTTTCAAGTGATAAGTGCTCTATTAAATCTCGAAAAGCGCTCTGAAGGAACTCCAAATAAAGTTGTCCATTCAATCGTTCTGGCAATACGAATGGTCCAATCAAAAAATTGTCAATGATTCCTGTCCATATATTAATTGATTGGACACTATTTTAGGAGGTCCTTACTAGTGTCCATCACATTAATTTTTTATTAAATTATATTAAGTACTTTTAAAAATAAATCAAGAAAAGTCGATTTCCAGCGGCGTCCTTTAGAGACGCATATCTCCGTAGGCAGAGCGTGTAGGAAAAAAAATTATAGCAACTTGTCATGTTATTTTTTCATGTTCTATCTGTATCCGAGAGATTTCCCACATTTTCCCGGACACTCTGTAGAATACAAAAATATAAGCTTTAGATTACCTAACTTATCATCGCACCTACCAGGTGATACGCGATAACCTATATTATACAGGGTGGAGCACAGGAACCGGATGTTTTTAGAATGCATAATATTCGACCATTAGAAAAGGAAAGGGCATTTGACAGGTGGGGATACCTTCCCTGACTCAAAGCATTTTACTGTCAGTTACTGTCATGGAGCCGTGGGCGCTAGAGCAGCGCGTATTTGCATATGATTCTTTCGTTAGAAGTGGTGAATCAGTGACTACGGTTCAACGTGAATTTCGTCGGAGATTCAATATTAATCGAAATGACTCTGTCCCCACGCGTAACACAATCCTACGTTGGGTTCATAATCTTCGAACACGAGGCTCAATACTCAAAATAAAACCACTCGGATCCCAACGTACAGTGCGCACTCCAGAGAACGTTGAAAGGCTTCGACAAGCGATACTGCGAAATCCACGCCGCTCTGCTCGGGCTCATTCGGCCGGACTGCGAATCAATAATCGTACTGTAAGAAGGATTTTACATGGTGAATTACATTTGCATCAATACAAAATAGCGGTTGTGCAGGAATTGAATAAAAGGGATTACCAGCAACGAGTGAATTTTGCCCAACAAATGTTTACACTTTATGAGCAGAACGAAAACATGTTGGTGGTAATGAGTGATGAAGGCCATTTCCACCTTAATGGGGCTCTCAATAGACAAAATTGTCGGTATTGGGCTGCCGAAATTCCTCAAGAGCTGCATCAAAAACCGCTGCACAGTCCTAAGGTTACAGTTTGGTGCGCAGTGGGGAGGTTTGGCGTTATCGGTCCCTATTTTTTTGAACAAAACGATGTTACCGTTACTGTAACATCGGCGCGTTACATTAATATGGTGAACACCTATTTTATCCCTGAATTGCAAAGAAGAGGTTTGGATCCTCTACAATTATGGTTTCAGCAAGATGGAGCCACGGCACACACCGCCAGAGCGTGTATTGCTGTTCTTCGTACTCTGTTTCCTAATTATCTCATTTCGAGATTTGGTGATGTTTTATGGCCTCCTCGGTCTCCCGACTTGTCCACATGTGATTTCTTTCTATGGGGGTTCCTCAAGTCTCGTGTTTACGAGGGTAGACCTCGTACGTTACAAGAACTGAAGGAAGCGATACGTCAACAAGTTAATCTAATTCCTAGAAACCTGCTGGAAAGAGTGGAAGTCAATTTTCGTGATCCACTACAACAATGCGTAAAAGAAAACGAAACGAAAACATGCCTGAAGTAATTTTCCGCAAATTATGAAATGCTAAATTCTTGCGTTTGTAATACTACCAATAAATTTCTTTTAATGCAAAAACTGACGATTTTATTGTTATTTCAAAAACATCCGATTGCCGTACCCCACCCTGTAAAATATGACGCATCTAATGGAAGGTTAAGAGAAACTATCTGATTTCTTTTTGATTTGCAAAAATTTGTATGATTTCTTTTATGATTAGAGATCTACACATCAAACCAAAAATATTTATGTTTCGCCTATTTTACTGCTGACATTTTAATAAAAATCTTGCACAATTTGTTTTATCCATATACACGCCCAAACGCACGTGTAAACATTATGCGAAAGAAGTCAAACGCCCGAATAAATCTGCATTTTCAACGACGACGTCCGTATACGGTAATGAGAAGTGTGTTCGTTCCTTTCGGGTCCCTCTACTGACGCTTCGTCACATATTGTGCTGTCACTTCCACACCGATCACACGACTGTTCAGTCCTCTATAAAAAATACCATGTCTTCGTCATGTGTGTTACTTGTAAACCCGTCTGTGGGTATAGTATATAAGGCTGTCCGAGTTGTAGGCACAGAAAATAAATGCTACATAAAAAAAAACTAAATAAAAACCTCGATATCATTCTGAAAGAGAATAAATGTTTGTATGTATTGTGGTGTATAGAAATATATTTGTTTTAATGATTAATGACTTGTGTTTGAAAGTT
The DNA here is from genome assembly GCA_935421215.2 of Melolontha melolontha. Taxonomy (NCBI): domain Eukaryota; kingdom Metazoa; phylum Arthropoda; class Insecta; order Coleoptera; family Scarabaeidae; genus Melolontha; species Melolontha melolontha. The sequence goes on from OW285235.1 coordinate 21,837,848, forward strand.
GTTAACTGTCCTGAAGAATGTCAAAAAGCGTGTTTGTGGACGGTACAAATTTATCAAAGGAGATATTTTTATGGTTGGCGTGTGTTATACGTTATACATTCTTCGAATTCATCACGGGGTGAATTTTCTATTAAACATTCTTTCTTTCTATGTTCTTTTTGTCTGACTAAAATATTGCACCTGTTTTTAATTTTAGGACTTTAAATCTTATTTACTTTTAAATACGGATTGAAATATGTTATGCGAGACATTCAACAGAAACCGGTTAAAATTAAACGCGCAGGGTATATCAAAGTCGTAGGCCTAAACGGCTTTTCACATATTGTTGCAAAGGTACAGGTATGAACACATAAATCTAGGACAAAACCTTTTCTTAATTTTCACTTTAATATAAAACTTACTTTGATTGTCAATTTAATAATATTTCGCTGTAGTTATCGAAAATTCTTAAAACGGCAAGTAAACTTACTTGATCAACTCTTGATATTATCATACACTTGATAATATATACACATGGACAAAAATATTACATATTTTTAAAAATCTTTTATTTATATATTTTTTATAACATTTCTGCCTTTTTTTTTGCTAAGTGTATTATTTTGAAGTGTTCTACGTATATTAGTATTGTTATAACTAGAGCTGAGGATGTTTGCGGTACGGCAGGACCGTATGTAGTGCATCCCCACATTTAACTATTTATCTAAATATTCTCTGAAATGATTTGCCGGATCTCATAAATTAATAGAGTGATATTTTAGTATGCACTGGATATTGTTATTATACAAAATCATAATAGCCATTTGTATTTATGGATCATAAATAATAATACGCATGTATTTGTATTTGGTTGTGAATTCAATTTAAACTTAAAACGAATCGTAATATTTTAACGACAAGCCGTCCTTACAATACATGCATTCGAGACAAAGTGGCAACTCTACGAATAACTTCCATAATTAATCGAAAATGGACATTTTATAGCTGAAGTAAAGCCCCTATTCTTAGAAAACTTTATTACTGTCGTTAAGAACTATTATTATAAACAACAAAGGCCTTTTATTAGTGTTGAAGTTTTAGTTTCATTGAATTTCCATGTTGTAAGTAGTCAATTGTAAAGTGTTCATTCACAATATTCTAAAACAAGGTGTAAATTTAACTAAAATCCAGAAAAACACATTCTGATAATATATTACTAGATTAGAAGCTGTGTTTATTACTATTTATTATATTATTTTTATAACCAAATGCAATAAAAGCTACGAAAACAAAAGAAACCTCGATTTATTAAAATCTTGTCACACAGCCTTTCAAAGCCTGGCAGCAAGATTTTAATAAATCGAGGTTTCTTTTGTTTTCGTAGCTTTTATTGCATTTGGTTATAAAAATAATATAATAAATAGTAATAAACACAGCTTCTAATCTAGTAATATATTATCAGAATGTGTTTTTCTGGATTTTAGTTAAATTTACACCTTGTTTTAGAATATTGTGAATGAACACTTTACAATTGACTACTTACAACATGGAAATTCAATGAAACTAAAACTTCAACACTAATAAAAGGCCTTTGTTGTTTATAATAATAGTTCTAAACGACAGTAATAAAATTTTCTAAGAATAGGGGCTTTACTTCAGCTCCAAAATGTCCATTTTCGATCAATTATGGAAGTTATTCGTAGAGTTGCACACTTTGTCTCGAATGCATGTATTGTAAGGACGGCTTGTCGTTAAAATATTACGATTCGTTTTAAGTTTAAATTGAATTCACAACCAAATACAAATACATGCGTATTATTATTTATGATCCATAAATACAAATGGCTATTATGATTTTGTATAATAACAATATCCAGTGCATACTAAAATATCACTCTATTAATTTATGAGATCCGGCAAATCATTTCAGAGAATATTTAGATAAATAGTTAAATGTGGGGATGCACTACATACGGTCCTGCCGTACCGCAAACATCCTCAGCTCTAGTTATAACACACGTGGATATACAAAAATGCTTAGATTTGTATAATTATAGGTGAGTTAGCAATATTTTACAATTAGGGCAATATTTGATAGTGTGCGTTGGTGAGTCAGAATGATTATCTTTTGTTTTACATTATCAGAGTGACGTTTCTAGTGCATTGTGCGTTGATTCTGAGATTTTTGTTAGTAAAATGCCACATCTAAATGAATTAGAGACTGTTAAAATTGTTACTCTAGCTAACGAGGGTCGCAAGCAAAAAGATATTGCACAAATACTGGGAGTACATCAATCGACGGTCTCTCGTGTTCTACAACGATTTGAAGAGACTGGGGAATACAGAAGGCGATATGGACAAGGGCGTAAAAGGTGTACAACGCAATGGGATGACCGATATGTGCAACTCCAAGCTTTACAAAATCGCACATTTACAGCTCCACAACTAAAAAATGAATTATTGAATACTTTATTTCAAATGATTGTTTAACATGTTTTAGACATAATGTAGTAACTATATTTTATATTAATTAAAATTATAACATTAAAAAAAAAATTCAAAAATTCTGACTTAGGTTGGTTCTGCAACAAACGCAAAATTTGTAATACAAGCTATACATTTTTAAGAACTTTACTCGCTATTCCCTTTTTGCAGCTTTATTTTTCCGTTCCTTTGTTTTACTGAAGTTGATAATAGCTTCATAGAAAGATTTCTCGTCTTCATCGACCCATTGCAGCAATGTTTTAAGGTGTTCCAGTTTAGTGTTCAAGATAGGAATGCTTCCTTCGTAAGCACAGGATTTTGGAAAACACAGCAGTCTATTTTTCGTATTTCTAGCATGCATTAAGGGAAACGTATGCCACAAACAACCATTGATTAGTTCAGAAGCTTTTACATATCCAGGATTTGAAGATAAGTGTATGAAGTGGTGAAATTTCGATATGGAAAATGTTACCTTTGCATCTCTACAAGCCTTCGCTGATTCCTCGGAAGTAGTGTCCTTTTTATAATAAGCTGTCCACCAATTTTGGAAATCTAAAATTTCATCTCCCTTAACTTCCTTGACCGTAAAATTATTTTGCGAGCTTGCTTTGACAATAATTTTTGTGTAGCTGTGTAAATTGTAAACTCTGTTATATTTCCGGAGGTTTCTTTTGGCAACGCCGAAGTCCCTGTCGCAAGGAAGAAAGGAATGGCCTCTTATAGGGTAAAATTGTTGCACCTTCTTAAAACGATTTGTTTCTGCTAAAGCCATACATAATCGAATAATGCAGTGATTTTTATTCTGCCCAGGGCAGTTATCAGAAAACAATCGCAGTTCTTCAACTTGTTTAGGCAAATAGTTCTCAATATAATCCATTAAGAACGACGCTACCTCATTGGAACCCTTTGCTGCAACATTTTCGGTGTATGTGTAAAAATAAGCCTTATTGGTTTTGAAATCGTGAATACAAAACACAGACACGCTTAATTGGGATAAATAGAACAAATCCTGTACAGGAATTAATGGGAGCTGTAGGTTTTGCATGAAATCAAATGCTATTGCTCCAAGTTTTTCATTGCTTTTACATTCTTCAGTAGCAGTCTGAATTGCTGTGTAAAATTTTTTGGCGCGCGTTGATGGACTATCTTTTCAGCTACTGCAGCTTTTTTTGCCGATTCTCCTAAAGATGTACATTTTCTTTTCAAAGTTAGTTCCTCGCATTTATTGCAAGTGTCAACTTGCGGCCGCCCAAAGTGAAGATTAAAATTTTCATGGAAAAATTTTAAATAATAATGGTATGTTACTTTTAAATCAGGATATTTAGCACAAAACATCTCGTGCATTATTTTTACGTTCAGCTTGGCATCCAAATACTGATAGTCTGCCCCAGAATAGTGTGTCTGCTTTACAGGATATAAAGAAATGTGACTTTTAACTAAATTCATAATATCAGCTGTAATGGCATTTCCTTTAGGATACTTTCCTCTTTTATCGGAAGGCGTTTTATTATTTAATAGCAGCTTTTTAATACTTTTTAGTCTCTCAATACTTACACAAAGTAAGTTTGCAAACGTAAACTGACAAACTTCAATCTTTTTGTTCAAATGTATTTTTATTTGTACATCTATTGTGGGCGGGCCTCTATTGTATTATGCTATAATATATTCTATATATAAGCTTAAAGTAAGAAATTAGACGTTAATAAATTAAGGAATTTCCTAATGACCAAATAGATTATTTCAAATGTATTTTTATTTGTACATCTATTGTGGGCGGGCCTCTATTGTATTATGCTATAATATATTCTATATATAAGGAAACATTTAGTTTGTGTAACATTCTCACTGCGACCTCTGTTACAGCAGCATCGCAGTTGAGAACACCGACGACGATACATCGTCATACGAACCCGGAACCAATGGCCGGAAGATATATCACGAAAACTATCACCAACCTAGCTCTGAAGCATAGCTTCAAAAGAAGATGCACTTCGCAACAACGACAAGACGCAGAAATCATAATAAACCAAACAACGGAGGAAGAAGACATTCAGAACCTTCTACAAAAACAACCGCAGATATTTATCGTAGATCCCGACGAGCCGACGGTAAAAATAGAATTATTAGAATCGCCAAAAGAAGAAGCAAGCTCGGTAAACCCGCCCAATATCAACATGCAAGATTTTGATCCAACCAACTTCATCGTCCAACTCCAAAACGCTTTTACAATTACGAAGGAAACGTCAAAGAAACAAAAAACCGACCACGAAAATACACCAATTGAAACAAAAAACTCATTCAGCGCACTCGAAAAAACAAACGCCGAGGAAAAGATGGAAGAAGAAACCGAACTCACTCCACAACCGTAAACTTCATACAACAGCACTCCCAGGGTAAGTGATAAGACATACACTACACAAAACACAAAAACTGAAACAAAAAAAACACACAAAATCGCACCAATTATTATAACCGAAAAAGACAAATGGTCACACATACGACACATACTCAAAACACACAGCATTAACACCGTACAAAGCAAACTCGTGAAACCAGGAATACATATCGAACCGACAACTGACGAAGACTACCGAAACCTTAAACACATACTCGACAATGAACAAATTCAATTTTACACTTTTCAATTGAGAAGCGAAAAGACACTAAAGGTAGTTATGCGTGGCATTCCTACCTTTATCACCGAAACTGACATTACAGACGACTTGACTGACAAAGGCTACCCGATATTAAAAATTAAAAGGATGAACGGCAAACACGGCATACCGGCACCACTAGTATTAATCGAACTAACGAGACAGTACAAATCTATATACAACATACACGACTGCTGCGGACTCGCAATAAAAATCGAACAATTAAACAAACGGACAGACATTATACAATGCCACAAATGCCAGACATTCGGACATCACCAAAGAAACTGCAACGTTAACTACAAATGCATGAAATGCGGAGACGGACATTCGACACATCTATGTACAAAGACGAAGACAACCCCACCAAAGTGTGCAAACTGCGGTGGCCCTCACCTATCCACTTTCTTAAACTGTCCCAACAATCCAAACAACCCTACAAACAAAACCACACCCAAACCTAAATACATACCAGCACCACCCCCAACAACTAATTCCTGGACTCAAAGACAAAACAAAACAACACTTAACACAGTTGACGAATTCGCACTTGCCTTAGGCAATGTGCTAATAACATTACACTCGACAAACGCAACAAACGAACAAATACAATACTTCGTAACACAAACACAGACAATAATAACACTTTACAATAAAACACATTAAACACACACACAACTGAAACGCAAAAAAAAAGTGATGATGACCAACAAACGAACACACATGACTTAAACGCAAAAACGCGACTGACACACAGACTGTACATACACAACATACACAAGACCGCACAAAAAAACACAACAACGCACGATTATTAATCAGACTCAAACACATCACAACCCTGGGAGATACGAAACAATGAAGTGGAAATGGAGGCAACTTCGACCACGAAATAAAATTCAACGACTCATACACGTTTGTGTATTTAGTTATTTCTATCTTGTTTGCGGCGTTTGCTTAAAGTAAGAAATTAGATCCGCTTCTCAGTTTCGAGTTTTGTTGCACACTGTTAAGAATTATGGAGGTCTCTTTCGTGGACAGTAACAACGGAAAATGTTTGCTAGTGGTTAACAAGTACACCTTTTCAAAACAGAAAGTGTTGAAGAGTGGCGAAGTGTTTTGGCGTTGTACAAAAAAATCCTTAAATTGTCCCGCAAAAGTGTTTACGCTTGGTGCAGAAAATTTAGTCAGCAGAAGCCAGCTAGAACATCATGAACAGAATCAGAGTAAATTAAACCGAAAAGTGATTTCAAATGCGTGTAAACGTAAAGCCGTTGATGATATTTCCGAAAAACCAGCGAAAATTATTCGTCGTGAACTAGCTAAGGAACTGCCGGAAACAATTACGATAACAGATTTCACTTATATCCGAAGAAATTTATACAATGCAAGGAGAAAATTTCTTCCTGGGCCGATACCACAAAATAAGACAGAAGTCCATGATATAGTGGAAGCTGCTAATGTTAAAACAAGCAAGGATGAAAATTTCGTTTTTATAAACTGTCCAGTTAGCAATATCGTAGTGTTTTCTTGTGAAACGAATGTTAGAAGTTTATGTGGAATGCGTAAAGTGTACATGGACGGTACATTTTCGTATTGTACAAAATATTTTTTACAATTATTTACAATCCACGGACTTAATAATGGACATTATATTCCATTGATGTTTTGTTTGTTGCCTGATAAACGCAGTGAAACGTATGCAACATTATTTGAAATGCTTTTGTAGTTTTTGTAGATTTTGAGAAAAGCATTCACACAGCGGTTCGCGCTATATGGTCATCAGCACAAATATATGGTTGTCGTTTCCATTTGCACCAATCGTGGTTCAGGAAAATTCAAAGTTTGGGTTTAACAGCAGGATTTAGGAACACAGATTCCGAAGTAGGAAAATGGCTGCGATATACATTTGGATGAACGTATTTGAATCCTGACGAAGTAGGCGATTGTTTCGCCTTAGATTTGTTTGCCGATAAACCTGCTCATGCACAGGCTGACGAATACGCCGATTATTTATTGGAGACATACATAGAAGACGATGCTCCTTTTCCTCCACATATGTGGGCTACTGCAACTCCATCGATCACTAACACCAGAAACGCATGCGAAGCGTTTCATTCCAAACTAAATAAGGATTTGCTTTATTATTGTTTTCATATGAGTACATATTTTTTATTTTCTATCGTTTTGCTGTACTTCAACTTGAAATACACTATTTCTATATTATTGTTTTTGTTTGCTTTATACGGTGCCCAGTTTACATAGACCCTCTGCGAGCACATTTTTAGCTAGTGCCCGAATTACCAACGAGATTAAAATTTCAGGTAGGTTAGTGCCCAATTTACATCCAGCCGCCCGATATTGAAATGCCATCGGAATACCCGCTATGCGTTCACAAATGAATCGCCCATTCTGAAGTACGTCTCATATGCGAAAACGCGATGTTCTAACCTCTTCAACGCCATATTGGATACTGGCTACGTTAATGGCGAACCTAGTAGAATTGAAGGGTCGTTTCCCTACTCCTCTATCACCTACCCTCTCAAAGTACTATCAAAATAAAAAATTTGGCTATTCCCAAGTTGCACACTGTATATCAATTCACCCTCGTAGTAATAAAAAATAATACAATTCCTTTCTACATTTTAAGATTTACATTTAGATTGATTTTGAAAATAATTTTAAACAAAATTCTAATAACAATGTACGCTTTCGTATTTATTTCAACCGTATAATTAAATACTTTCTGGTTGTGCAGCGATGAAAAGAAATGAATAAAACAAAATTCAAGAAAGAAACAAAAACATTTATGACTTCGTCAGAACTGCCTTATCTAAAGAAAAACATCTCCTTCGAAATACCAAGTCGGTATGTGGACGGCGTTCCACCTTTGGCAAAAAACTTGTAAATAATCCGATATTTTCGTCGTCGCCGTCGAAGTACCTGACCATGCCCCGTAACTATTTTCCGATCGCTGCTCGCACAAGGGAATGCCATCATAACAATAGTAAATGATTCGTCACCTTTAATTTTATGGTAGAATTGCCACGGTAATTGTATGTGCGGGAAGGAGTAGAACTCTCGTTTGAATTTTTAACGCCTCCGACACTTCTCAAATTCTTATGTCTCGGAAACGTATCAATATATTGAATTCGTTTAATTTTCCAATTATCGGGGCTATTTGTTGTGATATACAAGTTTTTCGTGTTTCACACGATCGCGTTTCGTCGTAATAACTTCTTGTATAATCAAATTTATATTGTTTTGATATTTATAGCATTCGAATCTCTTTATTTCGCTTCATTTCTATGAAAATAGAGTTATAAATAATTGAAACTAAACCAATATCTACAGTTCGCCTTGCGAACGTTCGATCAGCACTCCGTGTTTCGAAAATGTGAAAGGGATTTAGCACATGTTATAGTCGTCTGTACGTCATTCAGAGGAGTAATAGCAGAATAATGGAAAAGACGATTACTACATGGCACGAATGAATGAATAAACTTACGCTTCAATGCTAGATAAAATTAATATGGCATTAATAAGAAATTTCTAATGTAATGATTAGGGACCGGGCACGAGAGGCCGATGACTCATCGCCCACGGGCGTACTATTAAAAATTTGTATTTTTAAAGAGTTCTTTATTTTATTTATTTAATTGGAAACACAAACGGGTGGTGAGCAATAAAATAGGAATTACATTTTTATTTATTCATTTTGTGGTTCAAGTTGAGTAAAGGAGTATTAACCAGTGACGGCTCTTTAATGAGAGCAAGTGAGCAATTGCACCCCCTGGAATTATGAAACAAAACAAACCAAGCGGCGACTAACTGTGAAAGTATTTATTTATTATATATATTATGTATTCATAGTTATTGACGAGGAACGTGGCACGCTAACAACGTACATATACCGATCGTCGTCACAGATATACTGAGCAAAGCCCAACTCTTGCTCTGTTAAGGCATTAACATTACATTGATGCTGAGGAGAACTGTATTTTTCCGTACTTCAATGTCGTATAATACATAGCGTTGGAGCAACTGAACCAGACTGCTCTCGGGCGTTGTTACAATGAATACGGTATCTTTTTTACAGAACAACGCGTTTTCGCGGTTAACGTATAATGAAAAAATCGCAGTAAAAAATCTTAAACGGTCGATGCCTCAACTATGTTTAGAAAGTAAACAATCTGTTAAAGGTAAAGACGTTATAAGAAAATTCAAAATGAATATTTATCAGAAAAATGACTGGATTTGTGGGTGTGAAATTAAAAATACTTTATTTTGTTTTCCGTGTCTTTTGTTTGGTGGTGAACCGTCTTGGTCAAAGAACGGAATAAGAGACTTAATTCAGCTTAGTGCTAAAATTATTAAACATGAAAATTCCGAAGGGCATTTGAAAAATATATTTAGTCTAAGAATGTTAGGAAAAAATAACATTCAGAATGTCTTAGATTCATCATATAGAAAAGCAATTCAACAACACAATGAAAAGGTAACAAAAATAGGCATGTGTTAAATTTAATAATAAATTGCATTAGATTTTGTGGCGCGTCTGAACTGGCACTTCGGGGTCATGATGAACAGCAAACGTCGAATAACAAGGGCATTTTTCGGGAATTGATAAATTTTACGGCAGAATTGGATATATCGCTCAGAGATCACATCTAAGCGGCACCGGTTTTTAAGGGATTATCAAAAACGATACAGAATGAGCTGCTTCATGCAATGTTGAACGTGTATCATGAACAAGTTGCCAGTGAAATTAAAGCAACCGACTTGATATCTGTGATAGCTGATGAAACCACAGATGTGTCCAATCAGTTTCAGTTGGTGGTTGTTTTAAGATATATTGTGACCGCGAGACCGGTCGAAAGATTTTGGAAATTTCTTCTGCCTAGTGGACATGATGCTAATTCTTTATCTGCCTCCATCCTTAACGAAATTAGTTTGCTTGTTGATGACCCAGAAAAACTGATTGCACAGAGCTATGATGGGGCAGCAGTCATGAGTGGTGCTATTAACGGCGTGCAAAGACATGTCCAAGACCAGTATCCAAGGGCTAATTTTGTACATTGTTATGCACATCAGACAAATCTAATTATGTCACATGCTACATCGAGCAGTAGTAATTGCAGAATTTTGTTTGCCAATCTGACGGGATTATGTACATTTTTCTCCACTTCACCACAACGAGCTGCAAGATTGGAAGAATTCCTTCAGAGAAAAAGCTTACCTCGTTCTTCAAAAATAAGATGCAACTTCAATTCTAGGACAGTGAATATATGAGCACAGAGAAGAAATAATTGAAGCTCTAGAACAAATCGAGGGAGAAGCTAGTTTACAAACTACCATTCCTCAAGCTAGTGCCAATTTGCGAATTCTATAGGAGGAAAATTTTATCTATTGGCTAACTTTCTTTCATAAAATTATGCCACATGTGGACATATTGTTTAATCAATTACAAAATGTCAATACAGATGCATTAAAAATCAAGAATAATTTAGATAATCTTGAACGCGCTATTGGAAAAATTCGAACCGAAATCGCTGACACAGATAATCAGTTGGTTAAACAAAATGACACAGAACTGACTCCTCGACCATCAAAGTGGCGAAGAGTAACTGATGGTAGCCAAAGAAGGCGGGAAACTATTGAAGTGTGCGATATTATTTTGCTAGAAATAAAAACTAGATTTCGGTATACAGGGCACTTAATATTAGCAAACTTAATTTCTTTTAAACAGTTCTCCTCTTTTCAAAAAAAAATTAAAGCAGACTACGAACTGAATTAAGCGTTCTATATTCTAGAGAAGAATTTAGGCAAAATATAGAAGTCGGTGCAGTAGGTCTGCTAGGTCTTCTGATGGATGGATTAAGCGACACCTTTAATGAAGTTGTTACGCTTTTAAAAATTGTCATTACAATCCCAATGACAACGTCCGAAGCGGAACGCCAGTTTTCACGGCTGAAGAGAATAAATACTTTCCTGAGAAATACAATGAAAGAAGAGAGATTAAATGCCCTTACTATGTTATCTTGTGAAAAAGAATGTATAAATGATTTCCCAAACTTTAATGAAAAAATGATAGAACTGTTCTGCAAGTCAAAGACACGTAAAATGGACTTCGTTTATCGTCAGATGTAATTAAACTGTGTAGTGTAATATTTACTATTCCCTCAAAACAAACTCTACAATGAACCGTACCTGTCTGGAACAGTACGTCGGTGAAATTTATAAGGATTGCGTAAGCGTTTTTGTATTACACTTTTTAATTTTGAAATTATGCACTCCCTATGTGAACCACCCCGAGCCGCCACTGGTATTAACTAGCAATAGTTTCTCAGGGTTCTCTTCTGTAAAATTTGTTCTCTTTGAATGAAATACATCCTCGTAGCTAGAAAACTTCCTTTCTACATCGCAACTGGTTATAGGTGCATACTGGGAATATTCTTTTATTTCAGCGTATTTAGCAGTTAGATTTTGAGGTATTGTCCCCATACACAATTGCCGCAATATTATTAAATCTGGATTTCTATTAAAAACTGCGTCTAACTTTTGCCTCAACTTTTTCTAATAATGAAAAAAGACAACTGTATGGGATAGGACTGCTGTCCGAATTTGCCAAGCCGTCAGATTCCTTTATTCATTACTTCCTGGAAATCTGTTTTCATTAGTAACATGATATGCTATGAACTAATTGGTAAACTAGCTAATTTCCAAAAATAAGTCCTTTAAACTCAATTCTCCATATTTCACAATTTCTTCCCGATTGAGTTGCTTGGTCAACGATAGTTCAAACTACTGACATAATTATGATAAAACTTGATATTTATACAAATAATAGGCCACTTAATACGTTATGACATGAAGAAGCTCTTCCACTACCATCCACACCGTCCCCCATTCAGCGAACTCAAAAATGTTTCCTCGTATGTGACTTTATCGAACACGTTCGCAAAGACTTTTCGAATATTATCTCTATTACAGTTCTTTATAACACCATGGTCAGATCTACACTTGAGTATTGTTGTGTGGTTTGGTCTCGAGCGAGTCCAACGTCAAATAGTTAATTTTAGTCTATTCAGATTAAACAACCATCATTATAGATATCTCCTCGAGATGTCTATAATGCTGCTGAAACAGGTCTTTATTACCGCGCCATGCCAAATAAGACATTTGACTATTTTACTGTGTGCAAATACGGAAGGCAGAAAGATGATCCATTAATAATTGGAAAAAGTAAAAATCTTCACTGTTTTAAGTATAATCATGTTGTCACCTTTAGAATGGATTTCTAACAAAAAGCTTTGGACAACAGAAATTATAACAAGATGTCTGCATAAATTTGACAATATACTGAAAAAACAAAATAGAAAAGTGCTTATTTTCTTGGATAATGCCACATCACATTCTAAAGTTTCATTAGAAATCCAAAAGCGATACGTTTTCTAGAATACTTTTTCATCTTAATTCTCAAATGCCTTTTTGGAATTTGATGAAACTAACATTGAAAATTAGCTCTATTTTTCTTATAACTTTCCAGGTAATTATTTTAATTCATATATTTATATTAAATATTTTAATTAATATGTCAAAATTTATATATTTTTCTAAATTTTCATTTTCAATAATTGTTGAATTAATGTTGTTTTTGATGTTACAATCTTGTTCAAATTAATTGCGTTTTCGCGAAGTAATGTAATTGTAAATATTCTTTCTACACTTGACGACGCTATTTTATTCGAATTTTTTCATAGAAAAAAATTCGCCCTCAAGTAGGAATCGAACCCACTACCTCTGGTTTGCCGGACCATTGCTCGACCACTGAGCTGTTGAGGCGTGAATTAGAAACTTTTATGGGGATGTTTTGAGTTACATCCAAGGAAACAGATGAATATATCTTGCTCGTAGTAATGTAATTGTAAATATTCTTTCTACACTTGACGACGCTATTTTATTCGTAGAAATTCGCCCTCAAGTAGGAATCGAACCCACGACCTCTGGCTTGTCGGACCATTGCTCGACCACTGAGCTGTTGAGGCGTGAATTAGAAACTTTTATGGGGATGCTTTGAGTTACATCTGTTTCCTTTGATGTAACTCAAATCCTCCCCATAAAAGTGTTCCCACACATGTTCTATTGGCGAGAGGTCGGGGGATTTGGGTGGCCATGGCAAGATATTAATATGAGCCTCTTCGAAGCGATTTATAGAAATTCTCGCTACGTGGGGAGGGGCATTATCCTGCTGGAAAAGTGGGTCTTCGAGCATTTGAAGATATGGAAGAATATGGGGTTCTACCACCTCATCAATGTAACGCTGGGCGTTCATGGTGGCTTGGATGAACACCAACTGAGACCTACTCCCATATGCTATAGCACCCCATACCATAACACCCACTGCTCGATGCACATGCCTTTCAACGGAAAACTGAATATCACTACGTTCCCCACGTCTTCGTCTTACCCTCATACGGCCATCATGCATCCCTAGACAAAATCGAGATTCATCACTAAACACCACCTTATGCCACTCCACGATCCAATGCATTCGCAATCTACACTACTCCAAACGTTGCTGTCGGTGTTGAGCCGTAAGTGGTAACACAAGATGTGGACGATAAGATTGTAAGCCGAAACCCCTAATTCGGCGATAAACGGTTCGAAGGGTTACTGGACGACCTTGATTACCTAACCACACGTCAGCAATTGATCTGGTACTGGAGAACCTGTCTCTTAGTGCCATTAGGCGAAGGCGGCGGTCCTGTACCCCATTAGTTCTTCTTCTGCCTCCGGTTCCTCTTCGGCGTCTTTCCTGGCCCTCCCTAGTCCATGATTGATAACAGCGCATAATGGTGGATTGGTTCCGGTTAAGGCGATTTGCAATTTCCCTGTATGAAAAACCACCTTCTCGCAAACCAACAATTCGACCTCTGTCGAATTCGCTTAATTGGCGATAATTTCCACGTTGCCGCACTCTAGGCATAATAAAACTCTCTAAACACGTTAAACAGAGGTATAATAAGACAAAACCGTTGAAATAAATTTGAAACAAACAATAAATACACCACACATTAATGTCAGCGAAAACTGAACGAAGTGTCAGAAGTGCCATGACCACTTGATATATCGCAACAAAATTTTAATCAATTATTACGTTTGACTAGTTATACGTTTCTACCAAGTTTGGTCAAAAAATTCGCACCACTTCTTGGTGTTGCAGTTTCCATGTCATTGAGCATATTTAGTATTTCATCCACCTGATGAAGCCATTGTATGGCGAAACAATATTGTAGTGGTATTTACAATAAAAGAATTTTTGAAACTAGAAGTTTAATTACTTATTTCTTAGCGTTATAATGAAGTTTCAACAAGTATCTCCTTCGTCAATTAACTAAGCAAATTTATCAGTTAAAAACGTATTAGAAATGATCAAATTGGAAGAAAATAGGTATATACTTAATTTTAACCCGATTAATAATCGACCTTTTTGTATCCTTAAATGTCTAATACTACAGACACGCTTCAGAAAGCCTAAATACAGTTCTAAAGAATTAATCATTAGATATCCTTTAATAATCGTAATACTTTCGGTTAAGTTTTAAGTTTATATTATCGTATTTGTCTGTTCTTCTTGTAATTACTTGAATACTGATGCTCTTACGCATAACCATAAAATTTATGTAGAATAAAAAAAAATCGAACACGGTTCCTTTACAAATTCCCTCATTAATTCCCTTTTGTCGTCACATCACTGATCAACACTAATACCCACCTTATTTATTACACATATTTACTCTTCCACCGGCATAAATTAACCGTTCCCCTTTTCAACATAATCCCAAATCCTAATAAATACCGTAAGAACCGAAAAGATCCGTATATAGCATGTACCGACGCTGATTCTGTTGCACTCACTTACCTGAAGGTTATGTATAATGTCTTTTGTGAACGTTTCTAAGCGTTCTCTCTTCTCGAAATTCTTGAATAGGCTAAATGAAGCTAAAGTCCGTTGTCGTTTGTTGGACGTTTTAAAAACCTGCTCGTTGTTCGTGGGACACGTCTCTTTTAGACGGACAAAAGAGACCGTGCGGTTACGCTGTTCTTATGCGTGTGCAAGTCTATTCGGATCTCTACTTTTTTCTTTTTATTAAGAGGACGGTGCATGTTGCTGTTAAGAGCAAGTCCACGACGTTACACAAAACCCCGTAAGGATTTTCGGGGCCCTAACGTCATGTATAGTTTTCGTGGTCTAGTCAATGTGTGGATAGATTTTTAGTGCGTGATACTTCCGGTCACAGAAGCATCACACATCTTTCAGCTCGTAAATGATGTTTGTTTAAGTTTTATTTGGAAAGTGTCCTTCGAAAATTTGGTACTTTAAAGAGTGTTGGTTTTAACATTTTTAACGCTTTAATATTCCCCGGTTGTTCAACATAAAGCCTCCTTTTAAAAGGTAGGTAATCTACGTCTAATTGATTGTAACGAACCAAGGTATGAAGGTAACATTAGAAAATGCAATATATATTTTATCTTTGTTCCTCAGTAAATTACAGCTCTCTCAAACCCTCTTATCAATCGAACCAATAGCATGTGCATAAAGAGAGTAAAGAGTATATCGATTACTTCCACACATAGCTTCGCAATGTCAGCAGTTGATTTACGTACCTTATATATAATTAATAACCAGAGAGCGGAGTGAAGCGATTGAATAACCAATTGCCCCGATAAAACGTTGTGACGGAATCAGGTATAGTATGTTATAACAGCCCCACTATTTGCGTGCTCGACTGCATTCGTCGAGCAGATGTTGTTATTTCCGTCGTTATGAATAGTACATTGTGTGTATTCCTTCATAAATTCGATACAACAATGGCGGTAAGACGGAATATACATTTATATATTATTTCGTTAGAAAAATTATATCCGCAAATTTCCGCAAAGTGTATTCTCGTGTTTACATGCTGTTATACACGTGTATTTATTGTTCTTGAAATAGTATATTTTCTATTCTCTTCTATATTGTTTCTGGTTTCGTTTCTTTCAATGTTATTTAGTTACAACGTTTAGTATTTTCAAAAATACGTTTTATATTGTTATATTGTATATTTATCCTATAATTTTTTATAAATATTAAGTTTAATTTACTACCTTATTTTTTGAGTAGTTTTCGTTTCTTCTTTTAGTTCATTTCTTTCTGTTCTTAATATTTCCCTTTATTTTCATTAATTATAGAGAATTCTCGTAGGGCAACCATGGTAGGATGGATTAGAGGCCTTACAGATTGGTTATATATTCGTAGTGATACTGAGATATATTGCAGTGCCTGTTCATTAAGTTTTAGGCGTCCACAAAAGTGTAATGCGCAGAGACATGTTTCTTCGAAAACTCATCATAATAACATATGATCATCTGCACCTGACACTTTTAACGAAGAACAGTGTGAAGCTTTCATGGCGGCCAATATCCCATTCAACAAGCTTAACAATCCAGTCCTCAAGAGGCTTCTTACAAAATGTACTGATCGTTATATACTAGATGAATCTACTTTACGTAAATACCACTTACCAAAATGTTATTTGAGAACCACCGAAAAAATACGAACCAATCTATCTGGTAAGTGCAGACGAAACAACAGACGTAATAGGACGATATGTGTTAAATGTAGTTGTTGGTATTCTTCATCCGACAACTTCATACCAACCATACTTAATTGTAACTAAAATATTGCCAGTGGTAAATGGTGAAACAGTTGCAGACGTAACTGATCAATGTATTCATAATATTCTGTCATCGGATAACAACTATAAAGACAAGATGCTATTATTTTTAACTGATGCGGCAGCTTATATGTTAAAAACAGAGAAGTTATTAAAGCAGTCTTATCACGTTACCTGTGCAGCACATGTATGTGAATACATCAGGGGTCATTTTCCAAATGTTTATAAGTTAGTTTCATCATTTAAGAAGATATTTCTCAAAGCTGAGAGAAAAAGTTGATGCCATATTTAGCAGAAATCCAGTTTTGAATATATTATATCAATTCTGCACAAAGCCGATTGAAAAATCTATACATTTGAAGCATGGTGCACTTTTGCAACATTTTAATCACGCACCCATCACCAGTTGTGATGTGAACGCACATTTTCTATTTTTAAAGACGTTTTAACATCTAAAAAAACTAATTTAACACAGGAACACCTTGAACAAATTTTAGTTGTTAATAGTAATGTTTTACACTTTCAATGTTTCGCAGAAAATACATAGTTTTGAGTTTTGTTCTTTGTAAATTATTTTTATTCAAAATTCGATATGCAATTTGCTTATCAGCATTACTTTTGTTTCAGTAGTAGTTGCTGCCGGTTACCAAACTGTTTATTACATTCGCTCTATTGTGCATTGACAGATACATATTAACTGCGTATGTAGGTATGTGCCACTTACGCACGTAACCACACGTATCAAATTGTTCGAAACTCACGGATCGCTTAAGCCGGCGACTGACTGAAGCCGAGCGCTGTAATGTAATGTAATGTAACACGAGAATTCGCTAATCAGTCACCAAAGCGAGCGCCGAACAGAACCGCTCAAGTCGAGCAAATCGCGCTCCACTTGACTGTCGGTTTTGTGGCGAATCCCTTTGAATGTTACATTACAAGTCAGTACAGGTCGCGTCTTGTCTTCAATGTGAGCACAGTCATCGCATCTGTTAATACTAATTAGTAGTTGATATTGCGCCCAACTGCAAACGTCTATGTGCATTGCGAGTTCTATTATAATATTATTATATAATAATAATAATGTAATAATAATAATGGAGTGGTCTCAAGAGAAAATTTTGTTTTTTATTGAACTTTATCGCAATAAAGCAATATTATGGGAGCCTCAGGATCCACAACACTGCCATAAATTAAAAAAACATGAAGCCTGGCAGCAACTGGCTGACGAGATAAAAACAACAATAGACGAGTGCAAACGCAAAATCACAAGTTTGCTTGCTTCTCTCAGAAGGGAGAAAGCAAAAGTAACTAAAAGTGACGGCACAGGAAAAGGTAAGACTTTTTCACTTCATAATATACTCAATCAGTGTTAATTAATTGGAAATCTTAAATTTTTATTGACATAGTAATGGTTTTTTAAAAAATTAATTTAATTTATTCTTTATTTTTAATTTATATAATTTTGCAAATAATTAACAAATTTTTGTTTAAATTACAGGCGCCGAAGAAGTGTATAAAAGTACCTGGTTCGCATTTAAAGCCTTGGCATTTGTGCTGGATCGGAACAAGCCACGATTAACTATGGACACTGTAAGTAATTTAAGCATAATGTTCTTGCCAGGTTAGCGATCCCTCTTCTATACAAAACTGTGCAACTTCATCACGAATTTCTTGTACTGCAAGGCTAGCTCTTCTAGGTTGATTTGTCAGAGGTAAAAGCGACGTTGTCGGTTCGGTTTCTTGTCTCCAAAGCCCTGGTCTGAAGTTTCCTTCAATTTCTTCATCGAAACTTCCTGAAGGAGTGTATAAGTTAGCAGATTCCCGATTTCTTCTTAAAAAATTGTGTAGATGTGTTATCGCAATGACCACTGAAGTAGCATTATCTGCCTCCAGTAACATAGGCTTCCTTAACACTCGAAACACTGACGACAGTATGCCAAAAGCGTTTTCAACCACCCTTCTAGCTCTACACAGTCTATAGTTAAATATTCTCTCTCTGGTTCGTCTGCGGTGGAGTCCGGAATACACTTTCAATATATTTACAGAAAGAGGAAATGCTTCGTCAGCCACAATGTAATATGGTGTTGGTGGTCTTCCTGTTGACAATGGAACTGGTTCCGGTATATTTAAAGTATTGTTTTCCATTCCTCTGTGTAATGCGCAGCCTTTAAATACTCCGCAATCCGATATTCTTCCTTGACATCCGACATTGACGTAGAACAGAAAGTTGTATTGTGAATCGACCAAAGCCAATAAAATACTGCAAAAGTTTTTATAGTTCTAAAACTCGCTTCCACTATTCATAGGAGCTTGTAAAACAACGTGTTTGCCATCGAGGGCTCCAAGACAATGTGGAAAATTCCATTGGCTGTAGAACTTATCTGCAATCCTGATCCATTCTTCAGCTGATGCTGGTATCTGTAATTTTGAATGTGATTTGTTTTTTCAGATCGAGGCTGACAATGAAATGGCAGCAAATGCGGTAGAAGAAGAGGTGGGCGCGACTACAGACGAAACGAATACAATGGGTGAAACGGCCATAAATGCAAACACGTCAAATGCCGAATCCCGTCCACCTCGTAGCAAGAAGGCAAAAAAAGTCAACCGATGAAATGATGACATCAGCGTTTGACATATTAAAAAAAGCTTCCCAAAAAACCGAACCAACGTGGCCATCTGCCATTGGCGAATGTGAAAGGTTTGGGTTTTTTGCCAGCAATAAGTTGAAAAACTACACACGTTCGACGCGCAACGTTGTTCAATATCACATTTCAAATGTTTTATTTAATGCGGATCAGGGTCGCTACGATAGTGTTTGCGACAGGGTGGACTCGGGGTGTGCACACAATTATGGACAACCACATACACTTCCCTCCCACAGCTCTACACCCACATATACACCAACTCCTTCTGCACAACCATCGCTGCAAAGCCTAGAGGGAAATGCAGCATGCGACCATAGATACCTCTCAGGGACCCAAGAACAGTCAGCAGGATATATGATAGCATCTGCAATTTCACGTCCACCTCGTCCATATATATCAACACCTTTTTTACCTTCACCACAATCCTCGTCACAAGATGCACATTCCCAGGAGGAACATACCCAAGTAAGCCAAGGATTTGATGACGAATTTGGGGATTTAATGAATTAATTGTAAGTTTACATGCATTTCAATAAATTGTTTTATTACCTTTATATTTTGTTTTAATTCCGCTGCAATAGCTTCACTGACTTTCTTGACTATAAATCCTATTCGCTGTCTTGATATTTTAAACCGGAATTGTAAGCTGGTGAAGGAGTCTCCGGAAGCGTAAAAACGCAATGTAACTGCCAATCTTTCCGTTATTGATATAGCTTTCCTGAAATTGGTATCTCGCTTTACAATTCGTGGCGCAATTAAATTAAGCAGGTCTTCAAAATCCGTGGAAGACATTCGCACGAAGTTTTTATAATGTCCACTAATTTCTTGGTTTTTTGGGATACTCATTAATGTCGCGCCGCCATTTACGCTTCTTCCTCTGAATAAATCTGTCTGCCACCACCGTTTTTGTCGTTTTTCTTTTAAGCAGCAATATCCCATTAAAATGTACGCAGCACTAGCCACTTCTAAGTCCGACATCTTTTCTTCTGAACGACCGAGAAAACCGATCGATGATATCGGAGCACTTTTGAGCCGAGCGTTCAAAGTGAGCATTCGCTGGACGCAAGTCACGGACTTTGTCATGTAATGCTCGATGTGAGCATTACATTACAGCGCTCGCCTTCAGTAAGTCGCCGGCTTAACAGAAACTAACTTATTGCGAATACAAGGCAAACACCTATGTGCTATGAATCATCAATCGCTCGAATCCGCTCTCTGCTAATAACACATAAAACATCGTTAAAATATCACAAATATTTAAATGCCTATGCAAGCACGTTCATTATCAAGCAGCTTAAAACTCAATTGCCTAAACACTTTGTTTATACGAAGAACTAATTGTTCGGGACCCTAGAATAAACAAAAGATTTACAAAAATATAAACCTCTCCTTCCTAATTGTTAAGATGACATATTAATTTTCATGAAAAATTAATATTATTGGGACGATAATTGCTAGTTACTAATGCATTTAGGATTAAGTGAGGCAATTATATATGTATGTATGTAGTTATATAATTAAAGCCCCCGGCATTGTATGCAACTTTTAACTGACATATGAGTTATTGTTTATTCACAATGTACTCGCTTACGTTATTAAAAGTGTTGATAGCCAGCTCATAAACTTTCATATGGGTAATATATCCGTGATTTATTATACTAAATTTAAATCATGAAAATAATGCCCCTAGTGCCGTTAAGTATAATAAAATACAGAGTAAAAGATCACTTTGAAGAAATAGCAGAAGCCAACCAATGTGAATTCGGAACTAACAAGGGAGAAGAGTGTCAAATATAACATGTATATTGTGATAAAACAGAAAAGAATTTTAATGTGTTAGGTAGGAAATATTTACTTTTGTAGACGCTAATAAAAAGAATTGGGGAAAAAACTGACTTCCAAAAAAGACCGCGAACAAAAAAGCACCATACAATAACACAGGCCTACAGTGATTTTGATGTTTGAAAGCTGTTTGCTAATTTGTATATGTTTGGGGGGCCTTATTCCAAAAAACGCCATATTTTTGTTCTATCACGTAATTTTTTTTTATAGCGCTCTATATCTTAAAAATGTTAATTTATTAATATACATACCTATGACAAGAATATGTTTGTTCCATGTTAGGCATGATTTTTAAATGAATTGATTTTTATGAAATTAAATGTGATTTGGCAACACTGGTTAATATTAGATTTCTTAGCAAAGCAACAGAGTCGGCGCAGAAGCGTCAATACAACGTTGAAACCTGCTTATGTGCAGTTTGGTTGTGTTAGTCGTCGTGCTACTGTGTCCGCGCGCTTGTTGTCTTCGTTGTTGCGTATTTTAAGTGTTCTAGAACGTATAAATATGGAAAGAAGACATTGTGTGAACAATCCGAATAACTTTTGTTTTATCTGTGGTAGTTATGTCGTAGTAAAGCAGAGGCAAACTATAACTTCGTTTGTGAAAAATGTATACCACGCTTATTTTGGTGTAAAAATTGGCGACCAAGACAAGTCCTGGGCTCCTCATACTGTTTGTTCCGTTTGCGTTGAAGCATTAAGAAACTGGCAAAAAGGTAGGGAGAAATGTTTAAGCTTTGGTGTTCCTATGGTATGGCGAGAGCCTAGAAATCACAGTGATGATTGTTATTTTTGTTCGTGCAATGTTCAAGGATTCAACAGAAAAAATAAGAAACAAATTGTGTATCCCAATCTTGACTCTGCTATTCGATCAGTTCCTCATGGACCAGATGTACCGATACCTACCGCCCCAAAAGCACTAGAAAACGTCATATCGTCAGAATCAGAGGAATCTAATTGCGACCCAGATGACTCAGATTTCACACCAGATTTCAGAGAGCCCGAAGTGTTTAACCAGAGCGAACTAAATTAGAGATTTGCACCGTTCAAAGGATGCATCCGAATTGTTAGCCTCCCGACTTCATGAGAAACATTTACTGGCACCTGGCGTCACATCAAGCTTTTACCGGGATCGCAAAAAAGAGTTATGTCAATATTTTACTCAAGGCTAGTGTATTGCAACAATATTCCTGACTTAATTTAAAAATTAGGAAATATGCCGCATGTAAAAAAGAATGGCGCTTGTTTATTGACTCAAGTAAGCGTAGTTTAAAAGGCGTTTTATTGCACAATGGTAACAAGCTGGCCTCGGTTCCCGTTGCCCATTCGGTACATTTAATGGAAACGTATGAAAATTTTGAACTTCTTTTAAAGAAAATAAACTACCAAGAACATCAGTGGATGCTTTGTGGTGACCTTAAAGTGCTGTGCATGCTACTAGGACAACAAGGAGGTTATACAAAATTTCCATGCTTTATTTGTGAGTGGGATAGTCGAGCAATGGATAGACATTGGACTCAAATAGAATGGCCCTCTAGAACAAGCCTTACACCTGGTAGCAAAAATGTATTAAGAGATAGCTTGGTTGAGCTCAAAAAAGTTTTACTGCCTCCTATCCATATCAAACTTGGCTTGATGAAGCAGTTTGTTAAAGCCCTAGACAAAAATGGACAGTGTTTTAAATATTTGTGCGAGACATTTTCAGCCTTATCCGATGCCAAGTTAAAAGAAGCTATTTTTGTTGGGCCGCAGATAAGAACATTATGCAAAGACAAGGATTTTCAAAACACAATGACCAATGTCGGAAAAAACGCCTGGGTTTCATTTAAAGAAGTAATTGATAAGTTTCTTGGGAACTCTAAGGCCGAAAACTTCGAAAATATTGTTCAAAATATATTACAACACTTTCATCGTCTAGGTTGTAATATGAGTTTGAAAGTGCATTTCCTGTTTTCACACTTGAACTATTTTTCTGAAAATCTTGGAGCAGTTAGCGAAGAACAGGGAGAGAGGTTTCGCCAAGACATTAAGGAAATGGAACGGCGATACCAAGGCAGATGGAGCATAACGATGATGGCGGACTACTGCTGGATGTTAAAACGGGATATGCCCTTAAAAACATACAACCCAATGTCCAGACAACGCAGATTTCTGGCAAAAAGACAAAGATTTCACTTAAAAAAGACTGAGTAAAGTATTTTTTTCCACTTTTTTAACTTGTATTCCACCTTTTTACTCAATAAACAAATAATTTTTTTTAGAAATATCGTTTTTTTTCATTTAATATTTGCAAAAAAAACCTCAAAATCAGTTTTCAAAATAAAAACATCTGTCAAAAAGTTTAATTTTGTAGACTGTGTAATTTGGTTCTAAAAATAAAAAAAAATAATCTAGTTTTTATTTTATTTCATTATTCATTAAATAGAAAGGATCAAATTTAACTTTTAGGAGTCGTCGCCTGTAATCGCAACTAACACACTAAGTAGAAATTCGGATAATGAATCGAATAATTTGACAAGGGGACGTAGTTGTTGATAAAATACCAGGTACTACCCATAAATTTTTCGGAATTTGAATGTAGCGCGCGAATGAATGGTAGTGCACCTCTATAGCGCTAGATGGTGTACGCTACGCCTATAATAAGTCAGTCTGTCAAACGGTACTTTGCTAGGTGATGTCAAACAGTTTTTGTGCTTATATTTGTTGAGTTCTGTTTGAGTTATTCTGCGACACTACAATGTCTAATGTGAAAGACCAAACAACGTGCATCAAATGCTGCTTCAAACTTGGTAAAACGGCAGCGGAAATTCTGAAAATGATTCTGATGATGATAACCCTCACGTACTAATGTGACATCTGAGAGACGGAGCCGTACGTACTTTTACAACAGTACCCCCTTTCAATTTTTTTCACAGTATTGCACTTATAGTTACCTTCCACCAACGCCAATCTGACACTATATCTGACAGCTGGTTATTCGTTGCAGAAGTGTGGTTATAATCTCTCAGACGGTACGTTATGTACGTAGTGTATGTGCTAAGAGACTACCCAATGGCTCAACGACCAAACTGTACAAAACGTGTCAAATATACAGACACAAATTATGAGGAACAATTGTTGCAGTGGTATAAGGTAGAAAGCGATTGTAGTGATATAGACAGTGAATGTGATGAAAACTTTGTTATTTGCAGTGAGCATGACTCCAGTTAGGAAGTTAGGAAGATAGTGTGTTACGTGTCCGTAACGTTTAACGTTTTATTGCTTCATTTCATGATTTAATTAATTATCTCTTTAATATATTTCGTTTCATTTTCAACGAATCTACCTGTATAGGTATCGTTATTAGCTATTTAAATTTATATTCAATTTCTTTAAGCTTTTTTCCTTTTATTCTCTTGACCTTTAGTGCTTGCTTTTTTTTCGTTGCTAAGAACGTACGACTCCCGCTCTTTACATTTTGATTATTGGCCATCGATCTTTGAACGAAGTTACTTACTGTTCCAAACCTGGATATCGATCGATGTAACCGTATTGGATTATTGTAAAATACGGCCCCTTTGGGATATTAATCGATCCTAGATATCTAAAATTTATTCGCTTAATGCGATATCTCTCTTTGGGAGGATTTAAAGTGTTGAGGAAAAAATAACATACACTTGTAACTCGTTAAATCAATCATCGTTTTCATTTTTATTAACCGCCATCAGATGCAATAGTTGGTATGTATAGAGTTATCTCTGCAATTTTCTTTTCTCTTATTGCCGTTGTATTCCCTTATTTATTTAGATGGTGTAACCGATAGGCCGACAAAAGGGTTAAAACAATTGTTTTAACCCCCAGATTTTAAGTAAATAAATTTAATAAAATTTACTTAAAATCTGTTTAGACAATAATACAAATGTATATGTAGTTTATTAAACAAATTTATGCGTAAACACGTTTAGTACCTCATAATATACAGTTAGGGCCGACCAGATGCACATTTTTCAATACCGACAATACTTGTATAGATTTCTGTAAAAATATTTTAAATACCATCCTTTTTGATTTTATAGATATATTTTTTATTTTTTATTTAGTTTGTAACGTACTGTTTAGAAGTAAACACCTGAGGAAGCCACTGTGCTGGCGAAACAATTGTCGTTTTACGAATAAAGAGTAAAAGTGTAGATTAAAACCGTAGCTTTATTTCTATTCTTAATTATGGATCTTCATCAAGTAAATGCCGAATCAATTCAACTATCTTATAGTGTTTTTGATGCTATTAAATTTACTTTTTGTTTAAATAAAGCCGGACAATAAATAACGGAATTATGAATGTTGGCGTTTTTTACGGGACAGTCTGTATAGGGGTTATTGAAATAATTTATATACAGGCGTTTATTAAATAATTTATATACAGGGGTTTATTCAATAAATTTATATACAGGGGTTATTGAGATAATTTATACACGGGGATTGATTAATAAATAATTATTGTTCAGTTGAAACGACTTTGTTTCTCTGTACTTTTCCCTCGTCTCTCGAACCTCGAGAGTGGAACGAGTTTCGGTCTTGGAACCGGCCTTCTGCCCACGCAACTTGCCTTTTTTTTGTGTATATAACATATATTTCATCAAGTTTCCGGGTTTGCGACGTCCAGCGGCATAAATTCGGTGGCGTCCTTTTCCACCTCGTTTAGGTTTTTTTTTTTACTTACCTCTGGGTCTCCCCACCCCCTGAGCTGAGGCAGCCTCAGAAGCCGGGTGGGCCGTTGAACGTTGGCAAGGACGGGCAGGGGCGGTTTTAGTCGAACGAGACTGGGTCTGCTCCGGGGAGCGTTTTCTATTATTATTTTCTTGTTTTTTTTTCCTTTTGTTAAACTACGACTAGTGATCGTAGCAAGTGTTTTAGAGAATGAGTCTATGGAAGAAATTCAAGACGCAACCGTTACCGACAAAAATGAAGAAACCGAAACTTCACAAGTTTGTGTAAGCGTGAAATATGATTATGGATATAAACCGATATAAATGGTCTAGCGAACCTATTGTATCTAGCTGATCTCGCACACAAAAACATAATACCATATTACACTTTCCGGGATTACGGCAAGCAGCTAAAACAGGAAACATTGCAGACGCTGTCGCTGTATGGAAACTTTTGTTTACGGATGTAATTCTTGATATTATTATTCAGCGGACCAACTATAAAATAAATGAGTACAGAGCAAAATATAAGAATCTTAGTTCGCCAACACTGAAAGATATGGACAAAGTAGAACTCGCGTTCTTTGACTTGCTTGCTTTTATAGCTGTGTTCAAATCAAATAATCAGAAGATAGATACAATCCTGGCATCAAACTGCACTGGAAGGGAAATAATTAGATGTATAATGACGAAAGAAATCTTTCTACTTTTATGTCTGAGGTTTGACAAACCAGAAGATAATAATAATGAGAAAATTAAGTGAGTTCAATTTATTTGTCAAAAACTGTCAAGCTTTTTATACAAGTGGAAAATCCGGTTGCATAGACAAAATGCTTGTTGCATATCGGTAAAATATGGGCTAAAAATTATGTACCTAATAGATGCCCGCAATGGATACTTTTTCAATGGATATATTTATACTGGCAGAGATTCTGATGGTAGGGGACTCTTGCCAGAAGATGAAAAATACTGAAAAACAATCTGTATTACGATTAACTCAACCATTATATCAAACAAATAGAAATATCACGTTCGATAACTGGTTCACCTCAATTGAATTAGCGGAATTACTGATAAACCGAGGTCTAAGCTGCGTCGGGACAATGAAGCGAAATAAAAGAGAAATACTTGCAGAGTTTCTACCCAACAATACACAAGCAGTTGAAAGTACGATGTATGGCTTTAAAAAGAAGGCAACTTTAATTTCAAAACGTGTCAAAACATAATAAGGCAGTGTTATTATTATCAACAACGCATCACCAAAAATATATAGACCCTGTCAGTAAAAAAAACAGAAATTATATCCTACTACAACTGCACCAAAGGACGGGTAGATGGGCTAGATGAAAAATGTGCTAAGTTTTCCAGTAGTCGACGCTCACGTTGATGGCCTTTGACTATATTTTATAGACTCTTCGACATTAGCACAGTGAACGGTCACATTTTGTACAGTTCCTATAAGGACAATCCAGAATCATTCAGATCAGAGTTTATTCAAAAATTGACTTTTGCATTAGTCAAACCGCGCCTTATGAGAAGGGCAACCAACCCCCATATAACACGAAAAATTCGATTGACCATTTGTGAGATGTTGGGCCTAGAAGAAAATATCATGGAAGTCAATGTGAAAAACTTAGAAAAACGAAAGATATACCTGCCCTTCTAAGCAAAAAAGGCAAACCGTCTATGTTTGTTGCAGTTGTCAAAAACCAATTCGCTTAGAGTGTTCGAAAAAATTATGAAGTACAAAGATAAAACAAAGAGAGTTCAGACAATACATGATGGAAAAAATGTTCTATATGGAGTTAAATGAATGAAAACAAAATACTTACATCTGCTCTATAATCGAAAGGGTAACAGGAAAAAGATTAAGTGAAAAAATCATGTACAAAGAACACCATACTGATAAACATTAGTTTGCATACACTAAGGTAAATATACCGGGTGCAGCAATAGTGTGTTGGCGGAGTTTAGCATGTAAACTAATAAAGTTGTAGCAATGAAATTTTACGTACACATGTAGTATGCTACAGTGCATTTTCTATTTTTATTTATATATTTACAGGGTGTTCCAAATTTCCGCAACCACTTAAAATTTTTTTTTAAATAGATTTGTATACTTTCTTGTTATTATGATGATAGCCACCCAAATTATCTTTGGAATGATATATGACAATGTGCACTTACAACTTTTTGGTTTGGTTTTATTGCAAATTTTGTTAAAATCTTGACAGTTGCAGCGTCTAACATTTTAAGTCTTAGCCTGAAAATGGGTGCAGTGCCTCACGTAACTCTTTTGTTACCAATTTATGGACTAACACGTTATATGTTTTGAGGGTGAACAACGTGACAACATATACAGGGTGTTAAATATGTCGTGCCAAAGTTATCGATGTTTAAAGGCTATTTTCTCTTTTTTTCTTTAATTGAACCTATAATTTTGTTATTAGTCAGCAAATTCCTTGTAAAATTGCCGCAATAACATGGTACTTATTTATAGTATTTTCGAAGTTATAACCCTTTAATGGGATATACCTATGTTCATAATATTCAATATGCGGTGCATCTAATAGTTGGTTGGCCATGAAATGATATCAAACAAAATAACTTTTACTAACACCTATTTTTTTATTCTTTATTATTAGTTTTAGAATTACATTTTGTAATATTTCCATAATAAAACAAAATTAATTTAAAATGTGTTCAAATATATGTCCATTCTGCTCTACACGTGCTCTTAATCGCCTCTGCATCGTCAGACTTACATTTTGAGCCATGTTGCTTTCACTTAATTGAAGAAAAGCATTTCTGATTCGTTGCTGCATGTTATCAGCCGTTGTAGGATGTGTTTCATAAACTATATTTTTTACAGTAGGCCACAGAAAGAAATCACAAGGGCTTAGATCTGGTGACCGCGGTGACCAGCTTATAAAGCTTCCTCTCCCAATCCACCTATTGGTGAATACCCTATCTGAATGTGCTCCTGCAGCACCACCGTAATGTGCAGGAGCACCATCATGTTGGTACTACAATCTCCTTATGACGTTATCTGGTAGGCCTTATAACAGCAATAGTAAATTATTTTGTAGGAAATTTGTGTAGATTTCACAATTTAAAGTAGTATTAAAAAAGAATGGACCTATAATAGTGCTTCCTATGATGCCTCCCCAGATGTTAACACTCCATTTTTGTTGGTATAAAATGGGTTGCACAAAATGAGGGTTTCTAGTGTCATAATAATGAGAATCTTTTCTGTTTGTTATTCCACAATTAGCAAATGTTGCTTCATCTCTGAAAAGCACATGATCTAGAAAAGTCAGATCTTGTCGCAATTGGAAAAGTAGCCATTCACAGTAAACAAGTCTCCTTTCAAAATCCGTTTGTAATAAGCCTTGATGTTTATGAATTTTGTAAGGGCGAAATTTATGTTTTTTTAAAATCCTTCTTACAGCAGCGACTTCTATCCCGTGTTTTTTCGAAATTATCTTTGTAGATACGCGCGGATTTTCCACAACGGACTGGACGACTGTTACTTCATTATCTTCTGTAACCATAGTCTTAGTTCTTTCATGTTTGACGTATTTCACTGAACCCGTCTGAAGAAACCTTGTCAACAAATTTTCAAACGTCTTAATATCTGGTGCTCTTCGGTGAGGGTACTCCATAGCATATGTTCTTGATGCTAAAAGTGGATTTCTATTGCTAGCGCCAAGAACAAATACCATGTCTATTAGCTCCTCTTCCGAAAAATTCATTCTAAAGAAACACAACTATAAACTATTACGGCATGTAAATAAAAAATGACAACAAAACGATATAACTGACAACAAGATAACAACTAATAACGAACAAACGGATATTGATAATTAACTAGCCGAACTTAAATTATAACAATTAAAGGCGATTACAGTAAAGAGGAACTACAGAAAAATACTTTATACGGAAATTTTAAGTAGATATTTGACGTTTGGTTACACAGCAATTTTTGCTTAATATCATTTCATGGCCAACCAACCAACTATTAAATACAGCACCACATATTGAATATTATAAACATAGGTATATACCATTAATGGGTTATAACTTGAGCTGAGGATGTTTGCGGTATAACCATGGTTATATCATGTAACCATAGTAAATTACTATGGTTATATGATATAACCATGGTTATACCGCAAACATCCTCAGCTCTAGTTATAACTTCAAAAATACTAGAAATAAGTACCATGTTATTGGTACCATTTTAACGGCAATTTTACAAGGAATTTGCTGACCAATAATAAAATTATAGGTTCAATTTAAAAAAAAAGAGAAAATAGCCTTTAAACTTCGATAACTTTAGCACGACATATTTAACACTCTGTATATGTTGTCATGTTGTTCACCCTCAAAACAGATAACGTGTTAGTCATAAATTGGTAACAAAAGAGTTACGTGAGGCACTGCACCCATTTTAGACTTAAGACTTAAAATGTTAGACGCTGCAACTGTCAAGATTTTAACAAAATTTGCAATAAAACCAAAACTAACATTTGTAAGTGCACATTGTCATATATCATTGCAAAGATAATTTGGGGACTATCATCATAATAACAAGAAAGTATAGCAATCTATTAAAAAAAAAAATGGAAAGTTGTTGCGGAAATTTGAAACACCCTGTAAATATATAAATCAAAATAGCACTGCACCCATTTTAGACTTAAGACTTAAAATGTTAGACGCTGCAACTGTCAAGATTTTAACAAAATTTGCAATAAAACCAAAACTAACATTTGTAAGTGCACATTGTCATATATCATTGCAAAGATAATTTGGGGACTATCATCATAATAACAAGAATGTATAGCAATCTATTAAAAAAAAAAAATGGAAAGTTGTTGCGGAAATTTGAAACACCCTGTAAATATATAAATCAAAATAGCAAATGCACTGTAGCATACTACATGTGTACGTCAAATTTCATTGCTACAACTTTATTAGTTTTCATGCTAAGCTCCGCCGACATACTATTGCCGCACCCGGTACATGGAATTTCCTTTTAAATGATAAACTAAACAATATTCTAGCATCGAACAGAAAGCCTAATAATTGAAAGATTGTCGTTACTGCTAATTGCTCGTGTCCTTAACAATAGAACACGATGGATGTATATCGGTAACTAAAACGACCATGGATTTATTAATATTTTTCTTACATAAAAATAATATAGATGTCACTGGTTGTCTGTTGATTAGTTCCAACCTTGACTAATTCACAATAAATTAAATTTGATTTTCGAATCGTTGCCTACTTGATTTAATTAAAAGTGGTGTATTTAGTTGCAAAGAAATTTAATGTTGTCAATTCGAAAGCAAAATAAATCGATAAAATAAAGGTGATATTAAATTTCGGACTAATATTATCTTTACTGCAGACTTGAGAATTTTTGTGAAAACCTGGATAATTAGCAATAAGTGTAAAAGCAAAAGAGAGTAAGTAGGTTATTAAATGAACATTAGCGCTTAAATACTCCGAAATCAAAGAAACCGAAGTAAAATTATATAAGCAGTTCCACCATTAAGAAACGAATTCTTTAAAGTTGACATTTTATTGGTACAATAAAAATCGCAGTTGAATATAGAAAAATATCATTATGATAGGGATTTCGAAAACAAGTGAAGGGAAAAATTGTTTAATACATATACTTTTTCTGTGGGATATAATATTTATTTGGAGAAGGGGGGAGGGGAAGTATTAATTAGTAATATTGTATACACTTTGTTTCCTTGATCTTTTATTACGTTTTAATTGGACGAATTTTACGAAGACGTAAAAATATGCTAATTTCAGAGTTTCATGTCAATTAAATATGTTTACAGACGTTTATATGTCAATTTATTTGTGTAATTAAAAATTACCCAATATTTGAGAAGAAACATGGCGTAATAATATCTTAAGCGCTTCAACAAAGAAAAAGGAAAACGTATTTTATAGTCGCTATAATTGGTTGCATTAAATTCTATAATTCGGCAAATCACTTTTGCCCTAGATTGTAGATATCGGATATCTTGCGCTGATGATGTGTAAAGACAATGAAATATCGGTATCTGCACGTTCCGGGTGGATGTGGCTTTCACAAAAAAATTTTCATTTTTCATTTGTGCTGACAACTTGTACATTTGACATCGCGGCTTGTTGCGTCTACAATCTAGGGCAAAAGCGATTTGCCCTCGATTGTAGAATTTAATGCAAGAAATTATAGCGACAATCGCATGTAAAATGAGATTTAATAGTTATTAGTTCTCATATACATGAAGTTCGTCACAGTTCGTAGTATATATACACGTAGTATGAAGGTGGAGGTAATATCTGTCTACGGATATCGTGCACTGATGATCGGTAAAGACAGTGAAATATCGGCATCTGTACGTTCCGGGCGGATGTGGCTATTACAAATTTTTCATTTTTCATTTGTACTGACAACTTGAACAGTTGACGTCGCGGGTTATTGCGTCTACAATCTAAGGCAAATATGATTTCCGAATTGTAAAATTTAATGCAACAAATTATAGCAACAATCGCATGTAAAATGAGATTTAATAGTTATTAGTTCTCATACGCGAAATTCATTATAGTTCGTATATATACACGTAGTATAACGGTGAAAGTCATATCTGTCTTCGGATATCGTACAGATCGGATGATCTGTAAAGACAGTGAAATATCGGTGTCTGCGCGTTCAAATTCTTGGAATTTTCGATTTTATATTAAATATTTTCAATTTAGAATGTTATTTTGCGAAGTAAATGTGAATGTAAACATTGCTGTCTACAAATTACAACGCAAATTATACGAAATTTTATTTGAAAAATTCAAACTTTCAAACTGACATCTAAATATAAATATCGGTGCCTTATATGGCATTTCCAATAGTCTTGATACCAAGGTCCTCGCGGCTCAGTTGGTTAGAGCGATGGTCCGGCATACCGTAGACTTGGGTTCAAGTCCGAACGTGGACGAAAATTTTTCAAATAAAATTTCGTATAATTTGCGTTGTAATTTGTAGACAGCAATGTTTACATTCACACTTACTTCGCAAAATAACATACTAATTTGAAAATATTTAACGCAAAAGCCGAAAATTCCAAGAATTTATCAAAGGATATATATGTTTTCTTTTAGGTTTCCGCGGGAAGTAGTATGTGTTTTAACTGGATGCCGGGTTTTCTTTTCTTTTACGAGTAAAGTTTACGAGTAACCAGAAGCAGAAGCAATTTACCATCATAATATATGTTGCTGATATAAAATAAATATCTTATCTTATTTAAATATCTATACATTTGCTTATCATGCTGACAGTTCCGTATTTTGATCCCTGTCTGGTTGTCCGAGTAGGTTTTCGTGGTTTTCCTTCTCGTTTAAGGCGAATTCCGACAGCTTAACATCTTAAGTCGCTCCACGGACGCATACGTAATAATAACTCATGTCTTGTATTTCCGTGTTTTTGTTGTCTATCTATTTTAGAATACTAAGGCATGATTTATTATTATTATTATATTGGAATGTATCTTTGAATAATTTTATCCATAGCAACTACAAATGTATACGTATGACATGAATATACTGTCATTTATATTTTATATTCCTTGAAGAAGACATCATTTGCCGAAACATGTAGGGATTGTTTTAAATATATACATTTTGAAGTAAAACCAGACCTTAAATCGCCAACAAATTGAATTTACCATAACATACAAGGGTCACGAAATAATTATCTATATATATATATATATATATATATATATATATATATATATATACAGGCTGTTTTTGAAATAAAGAGACAACATATGATAAATGGAAAGATGTAATTATATAGAATATAAAATTAAAATATTACGACGTGAACCCCGAAATTAAAAACACCCTGAAAATTATATTGCATGACGCCTATGAATTCAAAATATTTAGAATACGCATATAAATAATTAACACCTCACACACACATACGCTGTAGCGTATATTTACATACGTAACAAGCTGGATCAGATGGACGATAACAAAACTTATTATTTTTGTTATTGTCGGTCAACTTTAACATATCATCTCTCATACTTTTTTCAATCGCACATTGTCATGACAATTTTTTTTTTAATATCTTTGTCATTTTTTTTCTCGCTTATGAGAGAGAATTTTGAGAAAATGTTTTGGATTTATATTCTATATAATTACATCTTTCCATTTTTCATAAGTTGTGTTTTTATTTCAAGGACATCCTCTATCTATATATATATATATATATATATATATATATATATATATATATATATATATATATATATATAATATCAGAAAACCCCATGACGGTTCCAAAAATGTAACAATTAATTGATTTTTATCTCAGGTTCTTCTCACGTAAATTGAATTTTTTAATTTATAGAAACTAAATCTAAACTTCTTTTTAATATATCTATTTCTATTTTTTATTAAACGTTTTAAATGAACTACATATTTTCAACATACATTCTTAAAAACCTGTTTATAAACAAATTAAAGTTCCAGTCCGAATTCCTGTCACATGTCTGTCCAAAACGTATGTCACCTATTCATTAATTATGTCTTCCTTAACTTTTAAAT
The DNA here is from genome assembly GCA_935421215.2 of Melolontha melolontha. NCBI lineage: Eukaryota > Metazoa > Arthropoda > Insecta > Coleoptera > Scarabaeidae > Melolontha > Melolontha melolontha. Next base: position 21,872,475 of record OW285235.1, read on the forward strand.
ATAATATATGCCTTTTCCTCTTCATTATTCTTGTCCTTAAATTGTAATATTGTTTCTTCTTTAATATTCTTTCACTACAATTGTCCTTATTGATTCTTGTATATTTTATTTGACCATTCAATGTATAATACTATATCCTAATACCAAGAAAGAACTTCATATTTCCTATTTATAAATTCTTTTCATAAAAATTTATATTGACAATCTTTTTATAACTATATAAAGTATTATTAATTACGGGATTTTCCGTTTTTCCTCATTTAATACTTTAAAATTTATTAAATAATGAATTTATATTTCTTTTTACTCAATTTTATAACTTCTCAATCCGATTCTTTTTTACGTTGCTATTCAATCTCCTTTCTTTAAACTTTGCATGTGGCAACATTGTTTTAAAGTTGGTAGGAGGTTCTATCAATCGAAACTAAGCACAGCAACGGGTAATTACTTAATTATTTAATTATATATATATATATATATATATATATATATATATATACAACGGTTAATTACTTAATTATTTAATTATATATATATACAATATAAACATATGTTTCTTGGGAAGTATCGGCCAAGTAATTAAAACAATATTTAATTTATGATGACGCTCCGATCCTATACATAATGGCTTTTTCAAAACGGTAATATTTGTTAAAAATAGCAAGAGTACAATGTTAAACTAAAATCTGCTTACATGTTAATATATTTCACTGTATTTGTTATTGGTTTGCATTTCTAAATAAAATTAATTCCTTGTCTTTTAGTGGACATGTTTTTATTTGTATTTTTGAAGGGTGAATATGTTTGAAGTGTCAACATATGGAAGATGTTATATAATGGGCAGATATACAGGGTGACAAAAAATTGGGGCTATACTGAAAATAATACACACAAAATAATGACAAATGAAAAAAAATTGTGATAAAAGTTGTAAAGTAACGAAAATAATGGCACTTATGCGAGTAACACAAAACATCTCCTAGACCAAATGTTCGAAGTTACCGCCTCCTGCTTGAATACAAGCTTGTGCTCGCCGTATCCACGAATTATAACGCACTCGGATATCTCGCCTGCTTATTGTGTCTACAGCATCTTGAAGACGTATGATCAATAATTGAATGCTTTCAATTACATTATCGTTATTTTACACCAAATTTTTCATATGTCCCCATACATAAAAGTTCATCGTGTTCGAGTCGGGTGATCTAGGTGGCCATGCAATAGCCCACCTCTACCTATCCATCAAACGTATTATTTAAATGCTCACGCATTTCGGAACTGTTATGAGGTAGAGCATGCAAAAACCACATGTATTGACGTATGTAAACACTGCATGTTCTTCTTAAGTTGCTCGCATAAGTGTGAATCTCTGTTACTTTAGAACTTTTATATTTTTTTTTCATTTGTCATTATTTTGTGTGTTATTGTGTGTTATTTTCAGTTAAATTTTTTATCACCACGTGAGAGATTATTTATATCCGTTTTGTCATTTATGGAACTTGTGTCTTTTCAGATGTGAATGCTTTCTAATATACTTCTTGGTTTGTTATTTTTCTTCAGATGTTTGTTTAATATGTTTTTTAGAACTGTACTATTGCTTGAAAATGTGTGTCCATTTAAAGGTTTTTGTAGATATTGCGTTGTTTGTCCGATGTATACACCTTTGCAGTCGTTGCATTGAATTTCATATGTAACGTGCGATTTCTTTAATGTAGGTATTTCTATTCACGCATTGTATGCGTGCATTCTATGTTCAACACTGTTGTTTCTCCCTATTGAAGATGACAACCTAAATGTCGAAATACGTACTTAGGATACGAATTTCAATATGGTAACGGGTTTATAGTAAGTTCTTTTCAAGTTTTTTACTCAAGTATCAGTCTTCAATTAAATACTTTTTCTACTGTTAATGATGGAAACTGTGAAATACGTACACAGATTTGAAAGTTATATTGTGCAAGGCAAACGAGTTAAACACGATATTTTTCGAGTAATTTTTGAAAAATAATATAGAATTAAAAGCTTGACATACGCGAATAGAGTGTGTTACTAACTTACTAGTAAGTAATTCTAGTATTTCCAAGGAACTTGATAAAAACTTGTATTTTAGACACCCATGTTGTGCAATTAATCATATTTAAAACGCTCTATCAATTACACAGGTCTACAAAATTAAACTTTTTGACACCCGTTTTTATTTTGAAAACTGATTTTATATAATTTTGGTAGGCTGATTTCAAAAATTCTATGCATTTATTTGTATCACGTAAGGTATTTTTGCAAATATTAAATGAAAAAAACGATATTTCTAAAAAAATTTATTTGTTTATTGAGTAAAAAGGTGAAATACAAGTTAAAAAAGTGGAAAAAAATACTTTACTCAGTCTTTTTTAAGTGAAATCTTTGTTTTTTGCCAGAAAGCTGCGTTGTCCGGACATTCGGTTGTATGTTTTTAAGGGCATATCCTGTTTTAACATCCAGCAGTAGTCCGCCATCATCGTTATGCTCCATCTGCCTTAGTATCGCCGTTCCATTTCCTTAATGTCTTGGTGAAACCTCTCTCCCTGTTGTTCGCTAACTACTCCAAGATTTTCAGGAAAATAGTTCAAGTGTGAAAACAGGAAATGCACTTTCAAACTCATATTACAACCTAGACGATGAAAGTGTTGTAACATATTTTGAACAATATTTTCGTAGTTTTCGTCCTTAGAGTTCCCAAGAAACTTATCAATTACTTCTTTAAATGAAACCCAGGCGTTTTTCTCGACATTGGTCATTGTGTTTTGAAAATCCTTGTCTTTGCATAATGTTCTTATCTGCGGCCCAACAAAAATACCTTCTTTTAACTTGGCATCGGATAAGGCTGAAAATGTCTCGCACAAATATTTAAAACACTGTCCATTTTTGTCTAGGGCTTTAACAAACTGCTTCATCAAGCCAAGTTTGATATGGAGAGGAGGCAGTAAAACTTTTTGGGGTCAACCAAAACCAAGCTATCTCTTAATACATTTTTGCTACCAGGTGTAAGGCTTGTTCTAGAGGGCCATTCTATTTGAGTCCAATGTCTATCCATTGCTCGACTATCCCACTCACAAATAAAGCATGGAAATTTTGTATAACCTCCTTGTTGTCCTAGTAGCATGCACAGCACTTTAAGGTCACCACAAAGCATCCACTGATGTTCTTGGTAGTTTATTTTCTTTAAAAGAAGTTCAAAATTATTATACGTTTCCATTAAATGTACCGAATGGGCAACGGGAACCGAGGCCCGCTTGTTACCATTGTGCAATAAACCGCCTTTTAAACTACGCTTACTTAAGTCAATAAACAGGCGCCATTCTTCTTTTACATACGGCACATTTCCTAATTTTGAAATTAAGTCAGGAATATTGTTGCAATGCACTAGCGGTCCCCGTTGAAGAACTGGTCGAATAGCAGAGTCAAGATTGGGATACACAATTTGTTTCTTATTTTTTCTGTTGAATCCTGGAACATTACACGAACAAAAATAACAATCATCACTGTGATTTCTAGGCTCTCGCCATACCATAGGAACACCAAAGTTTAAACATTTCTTCCTACCTTTTTGCCAGTTTCTTAATGCTTCAACGCAAACGGAACAAGCAGTATGAGGAGCCCAGGACTTGTCTTGATCGCCAATTTTTACACCAAAATAAGCGTGGTATACATTTTTCACAAACGAAGTTATTGTTTGCTTCTGCTTTACTACGACATAACTACCACAGATATAACAAAAGTTATTCGGATTGTTCACACAATGTCTTCTTTCCATACTTATACGTTCTAGAACACTTAAAATACGCAACGACGAAGACAACAAGCGCGCGGACACAGTAGCACGACGAATAACACAACCAAACTGCACATAAGCAGGTTTCAACGTTGTATTGACGCTTCTGCGCCGACTCTGTTGCTTCGCTGAGAAATCTAATATTAACCAGTGTTGCCAAATCACATTTAATTTCATAAAAATCAATTCATTTAAAAATCATGCCTAACATGGAACAAACATATTCTTGTCATATGTATGTATATTAATAAATTAACATTTTTAAGATATAGAGCGCTATAAAAAAAAATTACGTGATAGTGCAAAAATATGGCGTTTTTTGGAATAAGGGCCCCCAAACATATACAAATTAGCAAACAGCTTTCAAACATCAAAATCACTGTAGACCTGTGTTATTAAATGTCGTACGTGAGATCTGATCATTTGTATCATAATTGCAAGTTATCGGTTATGTTGCAATTAGTGAAAATATCTTGTTTTTTCACGCAAAGGAAAGGAAGTATTCATATCAGTGTTAATAATCATGTCCGTACCTGTACGTTTAATTATACACAAACGCGAATGGCGCACAGTGCATCGCCTTATTAAGAAACTATACATGCGAATGTTGTACTTATGTTATATTTATATCTAAAATCGCAATCTTCATTATAATATGTGTGTGTTGTGCATTGAAATCAACTGCATTATGTATGCTTGTATCATATGCGTGTTTGTCACTTCTAGAAATAAATTAAAATGTTTACGAAAAGCCGATATAGCACAATAATATTGCATGAAAGGAATAAATTATCGCTTCTGCAAAATACGATTACGCTAAAAGAAGTATGTGGAAAATTACATTAATTTATAAGTACAGTAATGACAAGATATTCCGGATTGTGGTCCGGATATAATGATAATCCGGGCGCCTTTTACGTTCTAGTCCGGATCAACGTATTTTCGCTAATCCGAATTCAGTTTTTAAGAGGTCTTAACTTGCAATTTCAAGCTTCCTAAATTTAAAGACGGCAGACTATGTGCCCGAACAGTAGCGTGATGTGGAGGGATCGAGTAGAGGCGTACGATGATCAATTCAGTTGCCGTTGAGACGTTGTAAGCGATACATTGTTAACACAATCGTGTTGAAAATGTCGGGAGTGCGTAGAAACAATGCATCGACTCGGTTGCATGCTAACGTGATAAAGAAATTTTTACATCGGTTTCCCGATTTAATATATGACGGTACCGTAGTGAAATGTTTAGTTTGTGAAACAACTTTATTAACTTGGAAAGCAAGTCAGTGCCAAAGACATATAAATAGTGACAAACATAAATCGAATAATAGTGGACGCAGATCATATAATAAATTTGTGTGTGATTTAACAATGATGTTAATTGCGACCAATATACCAATGCAGAAAGTGGAACACCCAATGTTTCGTCAGTTTTGGAAGAAATACAATCCTACGTGGAAATTACCAGCAAGAAGTACGCTACGGAATTACGTACCGTCAGTGCGTAAGAGAATTGTAAATTGTACGAAAAATACGGTAAAAAAAAATACCTGTGGTTAACAATAGACGAAACTACAGATATTAAAAAACAGTCCATCCTAGCCATTCTAGTACGGACGCTGACTCCGCAAGGACCTTCTCCTCCTTATGTACTAACCTGTAAACGAATGCAAGGGTGTACTGCCAGAGCGATATATGATGTATTAATAGAAACACTACACAAATTTGAGATTTTACCGAAGCAAGTGTTAATGTTAGTTACCGATGCTGCCAAGGTTATGTGTTCCACGGCAAACTTACTCAAAACGATTCAACCAAACCTGCTGCATGTCACATGTTTGCCTCACATTTTACACCTTGTAACAAACACTATACGTACAACTTATCCTGATGTGGATCAACTGATAGGACAAACAAAAGCGTTTTTTCTTAAATCTCCGAAACGGATTCGGCTAATTCATTCGCTGTGTCCTGATATACCCGAGTCGCCGCAACCAATTCTTATACGATGGGGTACTTGGTTAGAAGCAGCATTTTATTATTATAAACATTTTGAAAAAAATAAATCAGTGATTTTACAACTAGATGCCAAAGAAGCAGCTGCAATACGGCTCAGCCAGGTTCAATTTAACAATCCTCAAGTTGCAGCAATTTTAAAAATTATTTAGGACAGTTACGTTCAAATACTGGACGCAATAAAAAATTTACGCTGTCCTTATCGGACTCATTAGCAATTATTGACCACGTAAAACTAGTGCTGCATATCCTTGAAGATGAAAAAAGTGATTGTGTCCGTGAAAAATTTAACAGTGTATTAGATAAAAATGTAGATTTTACAAAATTAGGGCAACTTTTTACCAATACTGAAGATCTGTTGTACAGATACAAAGAGCGCTTTAACTAAGCAAATATAACATCTCTCAACGTCGAACAATCCTTCTCTGTATATAAACATATATATACGTCGCTACGTACGAACCTTTCCGAGACTAATACAGAAACATATATTATGGTGCAGTTTTTTTCATTGCGCACGCCCACATTTTTTTGCAACAATGTAAACATGTTGGGTAAGTTATTTATGTTTTTTCTTAACGTTTTGTATAGGGATTCGATATATTTATTTTTAAGTAAGCGCACTGTTATTCTGCTAAACTCTCCACGCAACGCCACTGCTGGGGCGCATAGTCTGCCGTCTTTATAATAGATACATATACAATGTTAGTAAACAGTATGAAACTCCCTAAGTATCTCTGCATCTGTTCATTAATTTTAAATAAAATTGCGTTATAACTTTGTAAATAATTCAGTGATTCTAAAAATAATATGTCACTTCCTGTTATACCTGAAATAGAGATCGAATTTAGTTATTTTAAATGGAACAGCCTGTATATTTTTACATTTTTAAATGCCTCGTTAAATTCTGGATACAGTAAACCTCCACGCTGCTATTGAGATTAAAAACATTATTTCCTGCAGATCAGTTTTCATTAGTAACATCATAAGCCATGAATGAATTGGTAAAATAGCTAATTTCCAAAAAATTCGAGAGGTTCGAACGTGCATCTTATAGGAGCGATTTCTGCAGTTGGAATCAGTTTTATGGAGCGTCGCCGGCGTTCCTTTACAGCAGAATTGGCTAATAACACAGGCCTGCATTTTTCAAGTCTTTGAATGTTGATTTAAAAATCTTAACTGTTTTCTAGTAATTGGGTAGCGCTGATTTCAAATCTGCTTTTATGTCTTTTCTAACTCGTAAGGCTATTTTTCAAACCAGTAAAATAAAAAAATATAGAAAAAACACAATTTATTTCATTTATAAGCTAGTTTTACAATATATTAAAAAAAATACAAAAATATACACAGAAACTATTAGAAATAGTTATTTATTCTTTATGCTTCTTAAAAAAAGTTTTCGTTTTTCAGAAAAGCTTCGTTTGGTTGTTTTTCTGTCATATTCAGCTAAAGGAAGATCTGAAGGTAGTTTCTGGGGCAAGCAAATTTTTTTGGTTCAAGCTAGACCCCAGTACTTCAGAAAGATCTTTTGAAAGTCCCAAATCTCTTACTAAATCATTCAGTTTGGCTTGTGAAAATAGCTGAGGTTGGTTTTGACCTGAGGTTGATGGTTCAAAATCACTATCCATCTGTACGGAGTCGGAAGTTGAAGGTATAGGTATAGGTACATGATCACTGTGAGGAACTGGTCTGATAGCTGATTTAATATTGTTTGGGTACAAAATATGTTTCAAAGTTTTTCTATTATACCCCTTAATATCACAAAGACAAAAGTAGCAATCTTCATGATGATTTTGCGGTTCTCTCCAAACCATCGGTATTCCAAAAGGAAGGCTTTTTTTATTCCCTTTGGTCCAATGTCTTAAACCTTCTTCACATACCTTACAAACAACGTGCGGTGCCCAATCTTTATCTTGATCTCCTAATTTGATTTTGAAATAAGCATAATATGCATTTTTCACAAATTCACCAATTGGTCTCTTAAACATTTTCAAGACGAAATATCCACAAATATAACAGAAATCATCTGGTTTGTTTTTGCAACACCGGCTAGACATATTTTTAAGCAATGTTTATTTATCAAATACCACGCACAACACTAAAGACAAATTAATTTTACTTTTTTACTGATCGACACTCAGAGCTATAATGAAGTAAATGACATTAAAATATACATTTTGTTTGGAATGATAAACTTGAAATCCTTCTTCGCAGTACTAATAAAGTGAAAGCATAATAAATAGGATTTAGCAGATAAAAATTCCCGGAAATCTTGTCCAAAATTAATATATGTCATAAAAGATTTACATCAAGTAATGAGAGCCTATTTAACAAATTTCTTTAAAACCACAACAGAAAATCATTTTTGGGTTAATACCTAGAATTTGAAGTAGTACATTCATTTTGAAATGTATTAAAAGGCCTATTATAAGTTTTTTTTTATATTTTTTTCTTTTTCTTTTGTGCAAAAAAAATCTGTGGGTGGTAGAGACCAACTGTATTTTAATTAGTTATTGCTATATAAAAACTGAGCTTAACAAACAAAAATCACGTCATCACAAATCTTATGCAGGCCTGTGTAATTGGTTAACTACAATTTTCCAGCAGTGGCAAGACATGGGTAATCAACTAGCAGACTTAGTAATTGCTTGTGATAATGCCCCATGTCATTCAATTTTTGAAATAGTTATAAATGAGATTAATAATAATGGAAGAGCAACTTTACTCAGATTACCTTCTTATTCACCCATGCTGAATCCTATTGAAATTTTATGGTTAAAAATAAAAGCAAATATTAAATCGATACCTCGAATTCCAAACGTAAATGCTCCCAATGTTGGGGAATAAAAATTAGTATATCTGGAACAAATTATTGACCAAGCCAAAACAACGATAGTTGGAGGAGATTGTGCTCGTGTCGTTCAGCACTTTACTACATTTAATGCTGCTGCTTTGACGTTGTAAGATATGGTTGTTGGTCAATAACTTTCTATGCGCAGCTGGGTTCATTCAATTTTGGTACGACTCTTTCAGCGAATTTTCTCAATTTTTAAGTGTTGTAAAGCGGACTGTTCAAAAATGTCACAAGGGAGGCTATTTACAGAATGAGTTTTCTCTGTTAAGTTCTCTGACTGACTTCTTGAATTTTTAGAATTAGGTTGTATGTCTACATTTCTTTATATAATTTCCATAGACTATAAAAAAGACTTTTAAAGTTCATGGTAATATCTGTATGAATCAAAAAAAAAATTCTTCCATTTCTTTTTTATTAAGTATGTTTATTTTCAAGTTATAAATAATCATCAACATATCGAATAATCAACAACTTAGATGAAAACGCGTAAAATTTTCTTCGTTGCTAACGTCTTCCCATATGGATGAAATTTCTTCCCAGAAATGTTCCGCACTTTCTGGTAAATAATCTCGTTAGTACAGGTTATTTGCAATTATACCCCAGACATTTTCATGGGGTACATGTCTGGGATATAACTGACCCAACGAAGTGTTACAGCATTGTTTTCTTGCATCCATCTCGCAACAGTGTTGGCAGTATGGACTGGATAGTTGTCTTGTTGAGAGACATTTTTTGGAAAAACCTGTGCGACACTTGGTAGCATGACATTTTCCAAGATCTCCAGATAAGTTTGGCCCACAAATCTTCCGTCGATTCTCCATATTACTCCGATTCCTCTTGACGAAATTCATCCCTACACATTGACGCTGAAATGACCAGCTGCTCGGTAGTGATTCACATACCGTGGATCGAATCTGGTATTGGGTGACCAATACACTTTAATTTTGTCTTTTTTAGATGACTGAAAAATTTCTTCGTCGGTAATATCACTCGGTTCTAAATGGAACCATTTTCAAAATTTACTGACATAAATTTGACTGACAGGATTCTGACATTGACGGCGGTGACATGTTTCTGACGACATTTCTTTATTGAAAATACCGGTTTACACATGAACATTTTAGCGTAGCTAAATTTAATGAACCCTGCAGTAATATGTACTGCAGGGTTCACACACACACACTATCCTATAAAAAACGTAACAATCACAATTCCGTTATTTATTGTCCGATTTTATTTAAACAAAAAGTAAATTTAATAGCATCAAAAAGACTACAAAATAGCAGTGTTCTATTTGTTTACAGTTGTTTTCATTAATGTCAAACGATAGTCGACTCTTTCATTTTAAAGCAACATATATATTTTTGGGTAGGGTGTCCAGAAACTCTCCTGACAAACGAAGACCGGAGATTCCTCTGATAATTTTAAGACAATTAAACCCAAATTCACCTAGTCCGAAAATGCTTCCTAAGGGAGCTAGAGTTCTTTGAAGATGGCGCCTTGTATTTATTTTTTTTTAATTCCTCCAGAACGCTTCTATTTAGAAAAACAAAAACTGGTATGCTTATTTATCCTCCAGAGATGAATCGATTCCATCAATTGCGAATTTCTAGTACCGGTCATAGGCGTCCGTTTTGGATAGGTCAACGGTTATTTTAAGGCATAACTTTTTTGTCTTTAACTTTTAAGCATTTGTGACACTAGATTATTAAATTTTCAGGTATTCCAGTACTAAAAGGTACTCTTACTTTAAGTCGGAAGGATACACCGTTTTCTAGAAAAATCGATTTGTAAATTTTTCGTTTTTTCTTCATTAAAGTTCAATTTATTATGTACCTACTTATTTTTAGCGACGAAGTTGGCTTGGACTATCAAGGCATGGATGAAAATTAATTTAATAAATTAAAAACAAATTATTTATTACAATGGAACGAAACTAACAAAAAAAGAACAAGTATCAAAGGTAGATTGTTACAAAAGTTGCTCGATGTGATGACCATTAGTCTCTATGCATAAGTTTACCCTTTTGCTTAGAGAACGCCGAATGCTTGCAAAAATTCGTCGCAAGCATCTTGTATCCTTAGCCAGAGTTGTGCGTTCTATCGGAACGGAATAAACAAATGCTTTTATGTATCCCCAAACACAATAATCGCAAGGATTCAAATCCGGCGACCTTGTTGGCCAAGCAACTGAACCGCCTCTTCCAATCCAATGGTCTTCGTAGTTATTATCTAGAAAGTCTCGTACATCTCGTACATAAGTTTTGCCGAATATTTAAACGCACCTCATCTAACAAATCAGGTAAAATATTTTGCAGGAAATGTAAGTAATCAGCACCATTTAAACGAGCAGGTAATTCCACAGGTCCAAGTAGATAATCGTCAACTACTCCTATCCAGACGTTTATGCTAAACCTATGCTGATGCTTAAATTCTTGAACAACGTGGGGATTGTCACCAACGTACGAATAATAATGTGCATTATGTACATTAAAAATTACATTTTTTGAGAATGTAGCTTCGTCACCAAACAAAATGTTCCTGAAGAAATTTTCATCTTGATTTTTCTGATTTTGTAACCATCTAGCGAATTCTACGCGAGCAGGAAAATCTCCTTCTAGCAGTGCTTACACCTTTGTAAAATGAAAAGGATATAAATTTTCTTTGTGTAAGATATTTCCTACGGAAGATTTTGAAATTGTGGGGTACATGGCAGATAGTCTTCGAACGCTAATTTCTGGATTTTCCTCAACTGCTGTTAACATCATTATGTCTCCCTGTTTCATTATTTTTTGGGACCACTGAACCTGTTTCTCTTAATCGTTGATGAAGAGCTGTAAATGTTGAGTGAGTGGGATGCTGACGATTGGGAAATTTTTCAGCGTATCTACGTTGCGCCGCTCGAGCGTTACACCTCATTTCGCCATAAACTAAATGCATATCGGCGTATTCCTCATTAGTAAAAACCATTTTTTTTTAATTGAAATCGTTGTGTTTGAATAACACAAAGTAAAAAATGAAAAGATAAACTTCGCGAACTGACAACAATTTGACAATGAAAAACGTAGGTTTTACTTCTGTTGGCAGTTCAGAGCTAACTATTGCAAAAAATAAAAAATTGAACTTTAATGAAAAAAAAAAGAAAAATTTACAAATCGATTTTTCTAGAAAACGGTGTATCCTACCGACTTAAAGTAAGAGTACCTTTTACTACCTACTGGAATACCTGAAAATTTAATAATCTAGTGTCACAAATGCTTAAAAGTTAAAGACAAAAAAGTTATGCCTTAAAATAACCGTTGACCTATCCAAAACGGACGCCTATGACCGGTACTAGAAATTCGCAATTGATGGAATCGATTCATCTCTGGAGGATAAATAAGCATACCAGTTTTTGTTTTTCTAAATAGAAGCGTTCTGGAGGAATTAAAAAAAAATAAATACAAGGCGCCATCTTCAAAGAACTCTAGCTCCCTTAGGAAGCATTTTCGGACTAGGTGAATTTGGGTTTAATTGTCTTAAAATTATCAGAGGAATCTCCGGTCTTCGTTTGTCAGGAGAGTTTCTGGACATCCTGTATGTATTTGGATTGGATTTTTTTTTTCTGAATTCAACGATGTATAACATGTCAATGTTTGATAAACGTTTATTGAAAAAATAAATAATAAAACACAATAAATTTCATGTTTGTCTTCCATTATTTATAAATTTTGGAGTGTGCCATGTAAAAACAAAAATGCGATAAACGTCAGTAAGTGTTCAGTCTGAGTTTATTAAATCTTCTTTATTGTCCTGCTTGAACGTTTTGCCACAACAAAAAAACGTACTTTTATAAAAATTAATAACAATTAGTTAACGGACATGTTACAAGTGTTCTTTGAATGTAATAAAAATCGTCTTCAAGCGGTTCGTCGTTACAGTGTTCGTTTTCTGGAAAGAGAAGTTCTAGATTCGAAAATATTACAGAGAACTGAAACGAGTTTAAGAAATGATGGATAATTTAGCAAACCTAAAACACAACAATGTAAATTCTCCGAAGATATGGAATTATATGTTCTTCTTGCAGTACAAGAAAATTCACGAACTTCGACTAGCGAAATTGCACAATAAAAAACTACAATTCACGGTATTTTAAGAAAACACAAACTTAAACCATACATAGCTCGAACAATTCATGCATTAGAACAAAATGATCCTGGCCGAAGAATTTTTATTTATGCATTAGAACAATACCTGAATTTTTACAGAACGATAATTTGGTCTGATGAATGCACTTTTAACAACATTGGTATTTTGAATAAAAACATACATCCCATTGTCGATGTATGTTTTTATTCAAACCAATCCGAAATTTGTCTTTGATAATAATTTTCAAAGATGTTTCAGCGTAAATGTTTGGTATGGCATTTTGGGCGATCAATTAATTGGGCCATTTTTCATTGATGGTTGCGTAAATCAAGAAAAATATCACACTTTATTGAACGAAAATCTTCAAAACTTTTTAGATGAATTACTTTTCGCAATTTAAATAGAATATTTAATCAACAAGATGGGGCTCCCGCGCACAACGCCAAAGTAAATACTGATTGGTTGAACACTCAATTTGGAAATAGGTGGATAGGAACATCCGGTCCTATCGAGTGGCCTGCGCGTTCACCGGATCTCACGCCCTGCAATTTTTGGTTGTGGGCTTACCTACAAGATCGAGTTTATTTGAACAAATCCAGAAAATGTCGACATTTTAAGACAAAGAACACTTGTCAACAAGTACCTGCCATTTTTCTTTTAAATGCGACTCGTGGAGTAATTAGGAGATGTGCGGTATGTATTGAACAAGGTGGCGGGCAATTTGAACAATTATAGTAAACTGTTTTGTTTTGTTTCTTCTAATACCTACAATACTTACATTTCCAATGTTCCATGGTACTTTCGAAAATTTATTAAAAACAAAGTTGATTTTAATAAATGTTTTTTTTCAATAAACGTTTATCAAAAATAGACATGTTATATACCGTTGAATTAAAAAAAAATCCAATCCGAATATAGCCAAAAATATATAATGTTGTCATTTAAAATAAAAAAAAGTCGACTATCGTTTGACATTAATGAAAACAACTGAAAACAAATAAAACACTGCTATTTTGTAGTATTTTTGATGCGATTAAATTTACTTTTTTTTTACGAGACAGTCTGTATATATATACAAACCTATATGTAACCATATAATTATTTTAATTGTTTATGTTTTGTTATAACTTGTGTGTACATAATCAAAAATAATCCTTTTCTGAATTACAATTGATAATTTTTTAATTTTAGTTGACAGTTTCTGAAATTAAACTTACTAATATGATTTACACTTGACGCTTTTTGAAATTAAACTCGTTAATCTGGATTACAACTGAAGGATTCTGAATTACAGCTGGAAATGGTGTAGATTATGTTTAAATAAAATAAAACATTTTTACAATACACAAAAATTTTGGAAAATATATCAAAAGGATTGAGTACTGCGTTAATTTTGAATATGACTTTATTAAATGAGTTATTTGACAACAACAGACGCTTACAAAAATTAAACATTTCGAAGCAATAAACTGTTTAATAATAACAATACAATGGGCAGAAGAAAATAATATTAACTTGGCCAGCGTCCTAACATTGAAAAAGATCAGGGAAGCCATTGCGAAATTATATGCAAAAGGAAATCACCAATTAAAAATAATGGACTTCTTTAGAAGTATATAATATTCAATCTGTATTATTTGTTTTGCTGTTATATATAGCTCATATATTAGACTTATTGCATGAAAGATATGAAGATATAAAAACTTGATTATGTTTCAGTTAAGTTGTTAAGTCACTAAAAATATAATATTCCGTTAAGCCATATTTTTTAATAATCCGGATGAGCTTGGCATTAATTAATCCGGAATATCGAGTCTTTTCTTCTTTTTAGTTAATTAGCCATTTATAAGTCCCACATCGGGCTATAAATATGCAGGTGTTTCAAAATGTTAAGTTTATACAGAGTGATTAATACCAGAAGGCGAAAAATGAAGATTTGTGTTCGAAGCTCAATAATAACAAAATTAATCGACAACAGTTTATACATGAACTATGTGTAACTATGATTGTGTGTACACTGCCGTTTACATTGTTAAGTAATGATTCATTTATTTCATTTTGGAATAAATACGCGAATCAAACATTACCGAGCACGACAACGTTACGAAGGAATTTACCATCGGTGCGTAAACAGGTTAAAAATAAAATCAAAGCCGAACTGAAAAATAAAAAAACTGTGGTTATGTGTGGACGAAACAACTGACAGCAAAAAACAACCTGTAGTTAATGTGATGGCGCGTATTATGAAACCACATCAACAAGCGTCTTCAATTTTATTAGCATCCAGACGACTAGAACAATGTAATGCCGAAACAATTTCAGAGGTGCTATTAGATACTTTGGAAAAATTTAAACTTTAGAAAGACTAAGTATTAATGTTTATGACCGATGGTACCGCAACCATGTGTTCTGTAGGCCGGTCTCTTAGAAAATATTGTCCTAACTTGTTACATATTACTTGTAAACTCCATGCTCTACACCCCGTGGCAGAACAGGTTCGTAGATGTTATCCAGAAGTAGATGCTTTAATATCGAGTACAAAGGCAGTATTCCTGAAATCTCCAAAACGTATTCGGAAATTTCACGAATTGTGTCCCCATACCCCTGAGCCACCACAGCCGATTCTGACACGTTGGGGTACATGGTTACGGGCGGGGTTTTACTATCATGAACATTTTGAAAATATTAAGGACGTGGTTTTATCATTCGATCCGAAAGAAAGTGCAGGCCAGAAAAAATTTCAAGATGCCTAGATTAAAACGGATTTACAAAGTATTGGTGAGAATTAATTGGGACTAGAAGAAGCAATAACAAAATTAGAAAATTCGTCGCTGTCGTTAGAGGAATCACTGCAAATCGTTAAAGATGTTCACGCACAACTGTGTGCTGTAGAAGACGCAAAAAGTGAAAGTGTTCTAATTAAATTTGAAAGTGTTTTAGACAGAAATGCAGATTTTGACACCTTAACACGTATTTGTGAGGGCACGTCTACAGATGCGTTAAGTTGCTTAAAAAAGTATTTTGATTATGCGAATATAACATCACTAGATGTATAACGCTCGTTTTCCGAATATAAACATATTTTTTCCTCACGGCGGACATGTCTTTTCAGAAATAACCTTAGAAACGCACCTGATGTTGAAAATATACAATCGAGTTTCTCCAGTTTGTCAATCCTTGGAAGACGCTTAAAACGGTAAGTGTTTTTTTAAATCCTCTGTCGTGCACACAATCACTGATTTCATACATTTTCCATTTTATTTATAGGTACATACAACGCTGCTATAATATGTACTATTCTTATTTTTCGTGTGTTTATGCATATTACTTTAATAGCAGAAAACCAAATGTATATTTAATTATTTCTGATAGAATAAATGCGTCTACTTCTATACTTATATCGGTAACAAGCTCATGTTGCGTCCCTATTCTATCGCATATTCTAATATATTACGAATTACACTCCCATACCGGCGCTCATGGCGCGCACGGAAATAGGTCTGCTCTAGTTATTAAACAGTTCGCTTTCAAAATGATAATTGAAGTAGCGGAAAACGTTTATTCACAAGCAATTTTTCACGAATTTGAAGCAGCTCAGGGAAAACTAATACCACAGAAATCCTAGGAATTATGTATCAAAGAATATGATAAGTTTTGCGAGTGGCGGCATGGCAAAAATGTCATTAGCAATAATTGTGATGAAAAAATCGTAATGGCGTGCTTGTCTCAAATGGTAAGAAAATGTATTTAAAATGATTATATTTAATAAATTGTGATGCATTTTCTGTAGTCAAAAGTTTATAAAGCTTCATCTCTTTGATGCGTCTACTCTAAGCCAAAAAAATGTTAAAAATTAAGGAAAACGTTGATATCTCTAAATTCCTTATGGTCACAGAATATATGAAAAGTAACTCCGTGGGTGATGAATCTAAGAAGTCGTGAGTACTTCAGCGAAAGGAAATTGAACAGTTTATGATAAAGCCATTAGATCTCACGTATTTGTTAGGCAAGGTAAAGCCTGTTTTCAGTTCTCGTACAAACTTAATAAATAGCGTATTCCAGGTTGTTACAGTATTCGGCATATTTGGAGCCTGCCGACGCGAAGAGTTGCATGATTTATGTATTCAGGATGTGACGACTGAAGGTTCGGTTTTGTTAGTGAAAATTCGTAGGACCAAAACTTACACTTCCAGACAGTTTACGATTGCTCCCAACGATGGTGTCGTGGACTATATTGCTTTGTACAACAAATATGTTGCTTTATGTCCTAAATATGTTAACATTGACAGTTTATTTCTGTCATATCATAATGGCAAGTATAGTTCGCAGCCGGTGGGGAAAAATAATGGGTGGGCAAATTTGAGGTTAGGAATTAATTTGGCTGTCAAATGATGAAATTTCAAGAAATGTGCTGTCATCCTTTGACATTTATTTAGTAAAAAGTTGGGAAATTTGAACCATGGAACGCTACACTCTTGAACAAAGAATGATTGCCGAGTTTCGCAAATAAAGACGCGGGACATTGTTTCCGCAGAAGTGCTGCAACTATACTAGCGGAAAGGGGCGGTGACACAAGAACGTTGAAGCAATTGGGTGGTTGGCGATCGGATAAGGTAGCCGAATCTTACGTTGAAAATTCTCTGCATAACAAAAATAAAATAGCTCAGAATATCTGTGGGGAGCTTCGATAATCATAGCAGAGGCTAATGAAGGACCTATTAGTTTGGGCTATAGTTTGCGCCAAGTTACAATAACTAATCCAAGCAATTGTACTTTTAATTTACACAAATAATGTTGTAGATAATAATGTATTATTTTCCTCGATGTTAATAAATTTTATATATTGACGTTTGTTTGAATTATTAATTCAATTGTTGCCTAGCAATTTTTGATTGATTTGTGCCATAAAGACCTCTTCATGCCCGCATTTGGGGGCCTATAAAGAAGATTATGATTCTAAAATCGAATAAAAGTAATTATAAATTCACAACAAATTGATTCTTAATCCGTAGGTGATTACTAGTTAAACAACTTTAATCACTTAACAATAAATAAATAAAAATTCAAACCACTGTAATTTAATTGCTAGTCAAGTTTAATGTAAGAATAGTTTTAAATATAAAATAAATTTATTTTAATCCCTTAACGAGTACAATAATTATGCTTAATGGTTTTATTGTTACTTGCAAAGTTTACGTACAAAATGGGATTCAAGAAAGGGAAATATAGTTTGGACGCTTGAAACAGGAATATTTCATGTAACATTTTTCGAAACCCGAAAGGGAAACGCACGAAACGAGAAGATATCCTTGCATCGCGGTTGGCGGTAGAATTTTCGAACATAACTTGTAAGTTACAGTAATGATTTTGCTTTCTATGTTAGCGTTACAGTGATTAAATAAAGTTTTCATATGGCCCACTATTAGTTTTTTGTGAAACTTGAAATTTATATCTTTCACAAGTTTGAACCTTAATATCTCCAAAACAAAGACTGATAGGAAAAAACTTTTCTTCGCATTTTTTACTTAGAATCCCATCTCGAACACGAATTTTCATTTTTCGCCTCCTGGTATAAATCACCCTGTATATGCATAATTCTAACAGTTTCAATAAATCTTGAATTCACGTAAGTGTGAATCTAAAATGGAGCCCTGTGGTACTCCAACACAGTTGTAAAATTATGATTTAGTTTTACGTTACAAGAAGGTTTCGGAAGTTACTAAATTGTGGGCTATGGCCCTAATATCAATAATATTTTACTATCGAATTCATTGCTTTACTAAATTCTATATGTAATGTAAAGAAAACTAAGTTATTTTTGAATCTCTAGAAATAACGTCTAAAGGAACATACCCTGGTGGTGCCGGTGGATGAAACGGTGCACTAGGCGGTTGCATCCTTGGATCCCAGACGTATCTACCCTCGTGGGTCCTCTGATCGATCGGCAACGGCGCGTGAAAAGTGGCGAAAGCCGACGGAAACTGAAGCGGTAGTCCGGCAGACATAGCGGCCTGAAAATCCGTCTCTTTTTCAGGCATCTCACCACCTTCAATCACCACATCGCACTGTCCTGTCGCGTTCACCGTTTCGTCCACTTTGTTCTACTTTACCTTCTTCTCTCCTTTGCCAAAGGAAAAGCAATTTAACAGTCACAACAACAAACACACATTAGGTTATCCATCTACAGTTCCACACTTAATCTCATCATCAGCGTAACACCATAACCATAACAGTAAAGAACCATCGGCCGAGACAGTCATTTAAATTATCATAAGTAGTACGAAGTAACAACAGTCGTTTGTGTCGTGTCGATGATTGGTACTACGTCTCCCAAAATGGCAAAACGACGCTCTTTTACAGTGTGCCGTGTAATAGTGTAAATAGCCAGCGGCTCGTGTTTGGTTGTCTCTCTAGTTTAGAAAAAGTTTCGCCTTGCAACGTGCACAACATCGACCAAAGCGATTAACAGAACCATTTGTGTGTTATGTTGTGCCTGTGTTCTCGGCAACAAGTAACTAGATGTGTAGAGAGGCGATTTACACTGAATGTCTCAATTAAAGGCCAAACAAGGAAATGTCTATCTTTAATTACATATATACATATATATATATATGTGTGAATGCGGCTGGACGGAAGTCTATTTGTACCGTAGATATTAAATAAATTTGTTCCAATTAAAACGAGGATAAATAAAGACACGCTTTCTTCAAGAAGAAAATCAACTTTTAAAAAAATCTTTTCGATTTATATTAACTTCAAGATATTTTACGTAAAAAGCACATTGCTTAATGATGCAATTAATGTTTTAAATTTACCTTCTTTTTAACGTCTAAATTTGTTTTAAAATTATCTTCAGATATGTACCAAAAAAATATTTAATTAAATGATAACTGAAAACACTAACTTTAGAATTTTATTCACTTTTATTCTAATTCTTTTTTAATTCAGTTTATGGGAAATACACTTGAACTTAACCGAACACATTCTGAAACTGTCAAACTTTTAAAATGTCTCGGCCGTCCAAGAGCGTCTTTAAATTGTACGCTTTAATTGTTCTTGAATCTAATTCACGTTGAACTTGCACAAATATAAATATAATTAACTGAAATTGTCAAAAAAAAACTATCAAACGTCAATATTTACTTCGACTTTTTAGGTTCCTTATTTTCATAGAAGTCGATTACATTTATACATACACACTTGAATTGAGCTTGTGTTACAACAAACTGTCAAATTTATAATAACTGTCAAACTTCACATTATATTCCAGAAATTACAACAAATTGTCTGTGTAATATATTTTCCGTAATTAATACATCACAAATTCCTCAAATTAACGCAAACAAAATTCAAGTATTCTTCTAATATTGTGAAGTTTAAAATTTCACAACAATTTTTATAGTTTTTTCCTAATGTTATTGGCATTAAACGTCATTGTCTAATACGAATATAGTTTTCTTCGTTTTCCGTTGAGCGCATGGTTTATTAAGTTAAATACTAAGTACCTACGGGCGCACCAGACTGTAGACTACGTCTAAGATGAACTAACTAGAGGCAAGCGAACAGTTGACAGGCAGACCTTACAACTCAACTAACAAGTATAGGGGAGGGGAAATCGGGGGAGGGGCCTAACTCACGGGCCTGTGCTGTGTGAGACGGACAGACAGCATTTCTGTCTTCCGCGCGGACTTCTTATGGGATAATACGGACATGCTATATTATATTGTTGTTGGATCAGTGGTGTAACGGCCGGGGTGGGATGTATTGAACATCTCAATAATTATTTCGTATAAATAATTAACGGGTCGACCTCACGTGTGATGTTGATGCTTGCATACACTGTGCTGGTGCGCGCGAGATGATTGATTCGTTCGTCTCCGAGAGAATTTGTTCATTAAAATGCAAAGAGTGCGGTCGGCCATACTGAAAGCCGATTCTCGTAATTACGTTACGATATAATTATTTTACGAACTTTTGTTTAGCGGCTGTATACTTTCTTCTTCGTGTTATTGAAGCCAGATCGTGATGTTTAAATAGTCCTTAGATAGTCGTTAGATCGTATTTTGGTTGTAAACTTTTTAAGTCAAATTTATTACTTGCAAAATGATTTATTAAATGAGACCAGTCCATTTCATATTTATACCTACCTTCAAATATATTGTTGCTTTCAATTAAAGAAGAGGTACTTAGGCACATTCAGGAAATATGAATATTTCAAATTACGAAATCTTACAGGTTGGTTTCCCTTTTTGATATTTATCATTCAAAATGTGCTCTTTCAAAGGACACATTTTGAAAATTACACTACGAGAGGATATTAATACATAGTTTGACTTGAAAGTTTATAATAAACAAAAGTAAATATACTTGCTATAGTTACAACTATATTTACCTATTTATTTTACTAGCTGCTCGTAGGTCGGCGTTGCTCGGTCACTTTCTATAGAAAAATTAAAACTTCCTTTGTGTTAACTGCCATAATTTTTGTTTATTCTTTAGCTAAACAACGAATCAATGATATTTTATTATAATCAATCTATCACTCCAATGCCTTTGGATACACAATATTCTTCGTTATCACATCTGGTGCATAAACAAACAGAGCAGATGGTTTCCCATTTTGCGAAAATGCTACATATGCACATAAGTATTGCTAATTTCCAGCTGTTGTAATCATACATAGCAATTCGATAACCGTGCTCGCACACAAAAATGCATTGCTCACCGTAAAGTCGAGGTAGTTCCCGTTTTGTAGAGACAATTGCTCAGAGACAATTTGAAAACATTATACGTATGTTCAGTTGCGGCCCTTGAAAACCAAGACACTTAAATACAAAAATATTTTAAGTGGTGCAAACTTTTTCTAAACGCTACTCAAACCAATTATTGGCGTAGAATGCAAAATGTATTGAAAAATAGTAAATTAAAAAAAACTCTGGTGTATATAAGTTAACATGCGAAGATTGTAATAAGGTATACATAGGACAAACGGGGAGGACATCCAAAATTAGGCTGACAGAACACGAGAGAAGTCATAAAGAAAAGAAAACAGATTCAACTTTCGCAAGTCATTGTATAGATATCAATCATAGATTTAATATAGATTTCAAAATTTTACACATTCAAGATAAAAGTAAAAAAATCAATAGTTACATATTTATGTAGGATTAAGTAAAATTACAGATATCGTATTATTAAATGATATTACAAACTTTACAAATGAGGATAATTTTTCATGTTATTTAAAGTCGAGGTTATAAAAGAAATGATTGAAAATTTACATTGAACAATAATAATTAATTTGTTTGCAGTTATAAAGTAAAAGCCAACTACTGTATTGTTATGTAATGAATATAAAATCGACTATAGACAATATTTTAAGGCAACAGATTGTAACTGGTTAAAACATATTTAGTATAAACTCTCCAGATTATAAATGTAATTTATAAAGTATTTGACTACATGCCTTATTAAATACATATACGAGTATATATACTCTAATAATAAAATCGGTAATTTAAAACATTGCAATTATAAAACTTCAAATAAGAAGTAACCACAAATAATTTAATATTTAGAATAGTACAATCTAATTGGTAATTGAATTCGATTTAACGCCTTTCATTGGATTCATACGATCAGTCAACGTGGACCAGATGTTCTTTCCTTATCATTATCATATGTCAGATTGTCCGAATGGGAGTAGCTTAGCCACGGAACGACGGTCAACGTGGACCGTCGCCGCCAATGATCGACCGCGTATGCCTGTAATATCAAATCAACGCTCTGGCGTTAGACTGCATTTTAAAAAAGTGTTTTCGCTAATCGATTTTTCGTCACACCTACTGCGTAAGTAAACAATTATGACACCTTTTTTTGAAACGTAAGTGACACTTTACATACCGTATTGACAGTTGCTATGGTAGCGGGCTGTAATATTTATTACGACCCTAGGGAAATAGCAATATTAGAAAATTTATGACAAATTTATTTCAAACATGATTAATTAACATAACTAGGAAAAATAGAATCTTGTACAAAAACTTATGATTTTGTAATATTAAATGTAAACGAACAATTAGAACAATTAGCTATCTGAACAATAGAGTCTTCTTTCTTACTAGGCAAGTTTATATTTTCAATAATGTCAACATTATTAATGGTTGGATTCCTAATGGAATCATCAACTTTCTTCTCATTTTTCTGTATCACAGTTGAGCAAACAGCCTCTGTAATATTTTGTTTATATAAAATTCGGTCAGCTATCTGTACATTATTTATCATTGAATCGGAAACATAGCTTTCTGCCACGGTAGAAGATTTCCATCCGCCGTGTCTTTTCAGACCAAGAACATCAATTCCTGAATCGGCTAATAATGTTGCCGAGGTCCTTGGAAAGGAATGTCCGGTGTAGGTAGTGGGGTTCTCCAACGACAAGTATTTTGCTATTTGGCTAGGAATTTTTGCGAGAGTGTTCTTGCCTACAGGCTGATTTCGACATTTACCAAAACTGTACTTTAAGAAAAATCTATCATTGGTAATATTTTCTAATCTCAGACCAATGTATTTTTTAATAATTAGCATAAAATTAATTGGATATTCTTCCTTCGCAATAATTGTAAAAGAACGTTTTAATCCATTTTTAGTATCCGGTATTTTAATTATTATTACATCATTTTTATTTTCCACATCTTGAATTTTCATTTTAACTAGTTCATCTTTCCTACAAGCCCCAGCAATTCCCATAATCATAACAACCTGCAAAAAATTAGTATAGAATGAACACGAATTAAAAAGAATCATTCTGTAAACTTACCTTCATCAACAAATATTTATCGTCGGAAGCTTCAATAAGAAATTTATTCATTTCCTCTCTTGTAAAGATACTAGACTTTTCAGTCTTAAAACCATCATTTTTACGCTTCAAAAATCCTTTCAATTTAGGATATTTTGAAATATCTTCATTTTCGTTAATAAATATGGTAGTTTTTAACATGGAGTAGTCACACCATAAACTGTTTGGTGATTTTAACTTCATAGATCTATCACGAAAATATGCTAGCATTACACTTTCTGAAATACTCTCCACATACCTCTGGTGACACCAATCTTTGAACATTTTATAGGTTTCATTGTATCTGTTTTTAGATTTCTCCGGCAAAATCTCAGTACAAGCTATAATAATAATATAATAATCCATCTCTATTTGATTCATGTTTATAAATTTTATTTAGAAAGAAAAACTTTTGAATATCTATTGCATATACTTTGACATTTATCAAAAATATAAATTTATATCGACACAAACATGGTTACCATAGATACGACAAATATTCCTGACTTGATATTACTAATGTAATGTGTAATGTGTATACATATAGTAAAAGTAAAGTGGAAAATCATTCAAATTCCTCTATTTAAAAAAAACGTAGGTGTGACGAAAAATCTCATATGCACCACGGTTCGTACAGTACACTTTCATGGTCTCGAATACATGCAAACCTCGACCCTACGGGTCTCGGTTTGCAATCGTATTCTCGACCATAAAACTGTACTTACGAACCTAGGTATAGCAAACGCCAATTAAGTTGGCGCGGTGAGGGGTAAGTTCGCGCAGGATTAGAAGTAGTGGGGAGATTTGTATTTGGTTTTACATCAAATGTCAAATAATTCTAACCTCTGAGCGTGTATCACTTTATGATCCCCTAGCAAAGACATTAGGTATGTTCCGTCAAACGTCAATGACAAATGTATTCTGACAATTACTTGAGTAGTGGGGGTGGACGTTTTTAAAAACTGCTTCTGCGCACCCCCTCCTCGCGCCAACTTAATTGGCGTTTGCTATACATAAATAACTATTATAAAAACTTGGTCGGGAGACGAGTTCTTAAGTTCTTTTTTCTATTTTGCGTTCGAAATGAACTCATTATGAAACCCAAAACAGTATCGAAATGAGCTTCATTTCGATACACTTTTTTTCATTTTTCAATGTTGGCGTTGTTCGAATACAGAAATAAATATCATTGCTGTCATTTGATTTTAAGAATTTATGTACATTTGACAGATATGATATATGTCCGTATTTTACACAAACAACGTATGTTGTATACAATTGACAACAACATATATATGTTTCTATGTCACTCATGTTTATATTTTTAAATGAAATATCAAGTAATGTTAACGAAAATTAATAAATAATATGTAATATAATATACTTCGCGGATAGCAAGATTTAAATTTGAAAATGTCAAGTATCAATGACCAACTGCATGCTTTATATAAAAATTAAACTCTGAACTTTCAAATTAAATAATTCCAATTTAAGCAATTTATTAATGTAAAAAACGCAAAATAGAAAAAGTAGTATAAAAAACTCGTTTCATAAGGCCTTTTGCCGCACTCGCTCTTTAGAAAACTCGTTTTCTAAACTGATCTCGTGCGGCAAAATGGTGCCTTATGAAACTTGTTTTTTAATATACTATTTTGGAGTTGGAATTGTTTTTGTAATTTTAAAATAAACTAAAAAATGTTTTTCTATTTTGCGTTCGAAATGAACTCATTATGAAACCCAAAACAGTATCGAAATGAGCTTTATTTCGATACCCTTTTTTTCATTTTTCAATGTTGGCGTTGTTCGAGCACAGAAATAAATATCATTGCTGTCATTTGATTTCAAGAATTTAAGTACATTTGACAGATATAATATATGTTCGTTCTCTACACAATACAATATTCGTTGTTATTGTATACAATTGACAACAAAATATATTAGTTTCTATGTCACTCATTTTTATATTTTTAAATAAAATATCAAGTAATGTTAACGAAAATTAATAAATAATATGTAATATAATATACTTCGCGGATAGCAAGATTTAAATTTGACAATGTCAAATATCAATGTGACCAACTGCATGATTTATATAAAAATTAAACTCTGAACTTTCAAATTAAATAATTCCAATTTATTAATGTAAAAAATGCAAAATAGAAAAAATAGTATAAAAAACTCGTTTCATAAGGCCTTTTGCCGCACTCACTCTTTAGAAAACTCGCCGCTATCGCGGCTCGTTTTCTAAACTGATCTCGTGCGACAAAATGGTGCCTTATGAAACTTGTTTTTTAATATACTATTTTTCTTTTAAAGTTCATATTGAAGGAATTATTTTTATTCCATATTTGAAATTATTTTCTCTTTTTATTCACATTATAAAAAGACTTTTGTATAAGAAAATACTTGAATATGAACATCTGTCCAGCTTTTTAATATGTAAACGGTTCCTGAGATTTTAATTTAAATCGTGTCACAAGTATTTAGATATTTACGCGTGCTAATTGATTGACAAAATATTTTTATTTTAAATGATATTATATTCAAAATGAAATATGAATAATACACCAAAGAAAGTATGGTGTTAAATTCTTTAACATGGGTTTTTAAATAAATCAGATTTAGCTTCGGGGTCTATAGTTGGGCATTTGAATATTCAAACTAAATAGGTAAAACGTATATATATACAGGCTCTCCTATAATTTATGGGCCATAGAGCATTTGGAGATAATAGACATAAAAATAGTTTCAGATTAAAAAAATACAGGATGTTGAAATATAAAATTATGAATACACAACGGAGTTTATTTACAATATTAACATAGTATTTTAATCTACTTTGGTAAATGTTGAAAGTGTCCACCGTTAACTTCAATACATTTTCTTATGATTTTGATTAAATGTTGTCTTAAACCCGGAAAAATATTTTAAGAATTTCTAATAACAATGGCGACTTCTTGGATTTTTTGTTTAAAGTTCTTCCCGTGTGTTGATTTCATCTGCGTATATGTGACAGATAAAAATCTGACGGGTTAATATCTGGGCAACAAGATGGCCAATGAAATTCACTACTGCGGCCAATCCATCGATGCGAAATGCGCTGATTCAAATGATTTCGAACAATAAATGTAAAGTGTGGATGGGTATCATCTTGCATCAACCACATAGAAATCTTAGAAATTAATAGATACAATAATTTACGATTAGCTTTAAATGACCAACTAGATTTAAACAACTCCCCTCTACTAAATTTAAGATTGTAAAATTTTTCCACCACCATTTTTCTCAATAATTTTTACATAAATATTCAAACTTGTATTGTTCATATTCAGTATTTCATCCACCTGATGAAGCCATTGTATGGCGAAACAATATTGTAGTGTATTTACAATAAAAGAATTATTGAAACTAGAACTTTTATTACTTATTTCCCAATATTCCGGAATATTTAGTGTTACACTAAATATTCCGAGAAAGGCAGTTCGACCCTATAAAAAGGTCGACACGAACTTTAATGAACTGAAATTCATTAAAGGTCGCTAAACCAAGAAAATGTCTATTATTTTAATATTATGACACGGCCAATAAAATAAATAAGAAATAAATTTTAATTCTTATTAACACTAAATATATATATATAAATATAATATTTTCGTGACCTTGGTATGATATTGTAAATTCAATCAGTCGGCGATTAAAGGTCTGGTTTACTTCAAAGTATATATATTTGAAACAACCCTACATGTTTCGGCAATGATGCCTTTATCAAGGATATAAAATATAAATGACAGAATACAAAAAATTTTTTTTTTTTGTATTCTGTCATTTATATTTTATATCCTTTATATCCAAACCTCGAAGTGAACCCGATCCTAACATCAGCACCGCCTTCTTACCGTATATTCAAGGTATCACCGATCATGTACGAAAGGTTCTACATAGAAATAAAATCAAAACTGTCTTCAGACCCCATTCTAAAGTTTTGGACCTCTTACCCTCGGTCAAAGACAAAATATCTCCACTCCAAGCACAAGGAGAGTATCGCATTCCGTGTTCGTGTGGCAGTGTGTACATTGGCGAAACTAAGCGGCCAGTCAGCGTGAGTGTGTCCGAACATGAACGTTGTACTAGACTGTTACATATAGCCGGTTCAGCGCTGGCAGAACACAAACTAAACTCCGGTCATCAAATTCGATTCAAAGATGTCAAGCTTCTGTCCCGTGAATCGCATTATTTCCCTAGGAAAATCCGTGAATCTATTGAAATTTACAAACATCCCCGCAATCTCAATAGAGACGATGGCTATACGTTACGTCCGCCGTGGCAAACTCTACTGCACTCAACTAAGAATCACCACGCCCATACGACGCATGCCATTGGCTCATTGTCCCCAGCCAATAGCAGGCCACCGTCTGACCCGGTCCCCCCTATATAAGTTGTACCGGTCTCTGTCATAGCATTCTTCAAGCTACTGCGAAACGACGAACATCTACGTACAGCCCTGAAGATGTCCCTTGAAACAGTGGACGAAACGTTGGCAATTACGCCTAACTTGACGCGGTTCCAACCCGGAAACCGAGATCTATATCTAGAGAACGACCGCGGAAATCTACACCTACTCCTATTACAATTGTTTCGACACACAGTGTCTTCCTCGAAGTTTGCAAGTCCATCCGAGGAAGACACTGTGTGTCGAAGCAATTGTAATGTAAATGTAAATTTTACCTCAATAAAGTGGAAATTAAGGAATATTGCTTCTTCATTTTTATTTAATTAATTATTAATTTATTAATTTCCATTAAGTAAAGGCTGCTTCGATTCAAAATACAATTCTTAAGCTTCAACATCATATATTTATTTTTCTACATAGTCACCATTAAGGCTAACGCATTTCTCCCAATGTGTAACAAATTTTTTCATTCCGTCACTGAAAAATTCTTCCTACTTTTCTCGAGTCCAGAACTTGATAGCTGGCTTTACCTAATCGTCCGAGGTGTAATGATTAGCTTTGGAGGTCTCTCTTGAGTAGAGGAAAAAATTTTAATCGCAAGGCGCCAGATCGACGGAGTAAGGAGGATGTGGAATCGGTTCAAACTTCAGTTTCGCAGTTCCTTTGCAGTTGCGTGCGGGGTGTGTGGACGAGCGTTGATATGTTGCAAGATTATTGGTTCCAGGCTGCCTATAACACGACAAACTTGACGTCGGGGGTGTTTTAAAGTCTGTATGTACTGAGAAGAATTTAGTGTTTTGAACTTTTTCGCCTGAGGAGAAGACGGATGTCAATATTCAGCGCTCTGTCTTTTTTCTTCCGGGTCGCAATGATTGGACCCATGACTCCTTCGTCACAGTAGCGCTGCAAAGGTTCCTCGCAGCATTCCAATCGACACTGCTTGTTCTCGTCTGTGAGACAATTGTTCAATAATGAAGCCGAGATGTTCCATGGATATTCCAATATGGTTTGCGAGACGCTTTTGAGTGATTCGCCGTTCATTTTGAATCAAATCGTCGACGAGTTTGCGATGTTTACCTTCTGTGACAATAATCGGACATTCGCTGCGTGTTTTATCAACAATTTTGGGTTTTCCAGGCTCGAAGTCACGAAATTTTAATACCCATCGATTCAAAGTAGATGTATCACCAGTACCGTCACCGTAAACATTCTTTAAACGACAATTAATCTCACTAGAAATCACTTTTTCAGCAGTCAAAAATTCGATAACACCACGCTGTTTAACTCACGTCGACATATCACTAGAACACGTCCCTATACTTCCCCTTCTCAAAATACTCAGGATGAATTCAACGACTTCAAACCTTGCATGCGTATAAAAGAGGAATTTCACTTCCACATTCCACATGATACGCTGATGAATGTCATTTCGTTCGCGCTGTTCAATCACGTGTGGATTACTTTTCAGCCTAGCCTTGTGCAATAATTATAATGTTAGGTTGAACGTTAAAAGAGTATATCTTCTAGTTATTTCAGACGAATTTTATTTATAAGTTTATTATTATAGAGAAAGTAAAGCTCGTTAATAATACTTTCTTGATGGGATACATAGTTTAAATTTTAGTCACCTAAGCTATCCCATCATACTTTAAATCGCACCAAATTCCTAGTTATGTTTTCAATTTCCCATACCTAATAATTATTTTACCATTTACGCTTCAGTCTTTTACAAAGGTCATAAATTTTACTGTTGCAGTTTGGTTTTATCACGGCCTGTAGCAACAGTGGTAATTCGGACGTAATGTTGCAGTAACATCTAATTAAATACCTTATTTATTATGCTTGTTGTGCATTAAGATTCATTAGATATAAACCGAAAGTTTTACAAAATTTTACGTCGTAAATTTCTATATACTTTAGCAATTAACGTAAATATCTTACGAGTACCTTAACGTAAGTCTTGTAATTAGAAAATACAGTACGACCTAAAAATAAAGCCATTAAAATACTAGTAACTACTGCATCCTACAAAATGAATTGAAAATTTAATAATATAATCATAGCTTATATTTCTCGAAAATGTTATGGAGAAACTGTTTATGGTTCCTATAATCTAGTTAGTTAACTAGGTATGCTCTGATAATCGCAAATATTACATAAACTTTTGATATTCGCGTCAAAATCCAATATTTATGTTCTCAAAGACTAAACACAGCTGCAACTTTGATTCATATAGTCATATGCATCTAAACTCACAACTGATCACTAGGTTAGGCATTTTAAACGTGTTCATAACAGTATCTAAGGTGATATGCGGTCAGGACAATCAATAATTGCAACTAAGAAAATTATCATGTACGAGGTGTGGTTATAAAATAACAAGACTGATGCTGTAAAACTTTTTATTTTAAATTTTTCGTTCACAGCTTCAACGGTTTGAAATCTAGTTATTTCTAATGCAGATTTAACCTTGGAGAACAGATAAATGTCGCATGGTCCCAAGTCTGGTGAATAAAATGAATGTTCTAACCAGTGGCGGCTCGGGGTGGTTCACATAGGGAGTGCATAATTTCAAAATTAAAAAGTGTAATACAAAAACGCTTACCCAATCCTTATAAATTTCACCGACGTACTGTTCCAGACAGGTACTGTTCATTGTAGAGTTTGTTTTGAGGGAATAGTAAATATTACACTACACAGTTTAATTACATCTGACGATAAACGAAGTCCATTTTACGTGTCTTTGACTTGCAGAACAGTTCTATCACTTTTTCATTAAAGTTTGGGAAATCATTTATACATTCTTTTTCACAAGATAACATAGTAAGGGCATTTAATCTCTCTTCTTTCATTGTATTTCTCAGGAAAGTTTTTATTCTCTTCAACCGTGAAAACTGGCGTTCCGCTTCGGACGTTGTCATTGGGATTGTACTGACAATTTTTAAAAGCGTAACAACTTCATTAAAGGTGTCGCTTAATCCATCCAGCGGAAGACCTAGCGGACCTACAGCACCGACTTCTATATTTTGCCTAAATTCTTCTCTGGAATATAGAACGCTTAATTCAGTTCGTAGTCTGCTTTCATTGAGGCATGGATAAAATTTTACTGCTTCTTTAAGGCAATCTTCCGGAAATTTTTTTTGAAAAGGGGAGAACCGTTTAAAATAAATTAAGTTTGCTAATATTAAGTGCCCTGTATACCGAAATTTAGTTTTTATTTCTAGCAAAATAATATCGCACACTTCAATAGTTTCCCTCCTTCTTTGACCACCATCAGTTACTCTTCGCCGCTTTGATGGTCGAGGAGTCAGTTCTGGGTCATTTTGTTTAACCAACTGATTATCTGTGTCAGCGATTTCGGTTCGAATTTTTCCAATAGCACGTTCAAAATTATCTAAATTATTCTTGATTTTTAATGCATCTGTATTGACACTTTGTAATTGATTAAACAATATGTCCACATGCGGCATAATTTTATGAAAGAAAGTTAACCAATAGATAAAATTTTCCTCCTCTAAAATTCGCAAATTGGCACTAGCTTGATGAATGGTAGTTTGTAAACTAGCTTCTCCCTCGATTTGTTCTAGAGCTTCAATTATTTCTTCTCGGTGCTCATACATTTTATTCACTGTCCTAGAATTGAAGTTCCATCTTATTTTTGAAGAACGAGGTAAGCTTTTTCTCTGAAGGAATTCTTCCAATCTTGCAGCTCGTTGTGGTGAAGTGGAGAAAAATGAACATAATCCCGTCAGATTGGCAAAAAAAAATTCTGCAATTACTACTGCTCGATGTAGCATGTTACATAATTAGATTTGTCTGATGTGCAAAACAATGTACAAAATTAGCCCTTGGATACTGGTCTTGGACATGTCTTTGCACGCCGTTAATAGCACCACTCATGACTGCTGCCCCATCATAGCTCTGTGCAATCAGTTTTTCTGGGTCATCAACAAGCAAATTGATTTCGTTAAGGATGGAGGCAGATAAAGAATTAGCATCATGTCCACTAGGCACAAGAAATTTCCAAAATCTTTCGACTGGTCTCTCGTTCACAATATATCTTAAAACAACCACCAATTGAAACTGATTGGACGCATCTGTGGTTTCATCAGCTATCACAGATATGAAGTCGGTTGCTTTAATTTCACTGGCAGCTTGTTCATGATACACGTTCAACATTGCATCAAGCAGCTCATTCTGTATCGTTTTTGATAATCCCTTAAAAACCGGTGCTGCTTCGATGTGATCTCTGAACGATTTATCCAATTCTGCCGTAAAATTTATCAATTCCCGAAAAATACCCTTGTTATTCGACGTTTGCTGTGCCAGTTCAAACGCGCCACAAAATCTAATGCAATTCATTATTAAATTTAACACATGCCTATTTTTTGTTACCTTTTCATTGTGTTGTTGAATTGCTTTTCTATATGATGAATCTAAAACATTCTGAATGTTATTTTTTCCTAACATTCTTAGACTAAATATATTTTTCAAATGCCCTTCGGAATTTTCATGTTTAATAATTTTAGCACTAAGATGAATTAAGTCTCTTATTCCCTTCTTTGACCAAGATAGTTCACCAACAAACAAAAAAACACGGAAAACAAAACAAAGTATTTTTAATTTCACACCCACAAATCCAGTCATTTTTCTGATAAATATTCATTTTGAATTTTCTTAAAACGTCTTTACCTTTAACAGATTGTTTATTTTCTAAACATAATTGAGGCATCGGCCGTTTAAGATTTTTTACTGCGATTTTTTCATTATACTTTAAACGTGAAAACGCGTTGTTTTCTAAAAAAGACACGGAGTTCATCCCTATAACGCCCGAGAGCAGTCTGGTTTAGTTGCTCCAACGTTATGTATTATACGACATTGAAGTACGGCAAAATACAGTTCTCCCCACCATCAATGTAATGTTAATGCCTTAACAGAGCAACGGTAGGGCTTTGCTCAGTATATCTGTGACAACGCTCGGTGTATGTACGGTCGCGGTTACATAAAAGCGACCACTAATTTGACATTTTGTGTTATTTTCATAAATTTTGGCTTTGTAAGTAATGACACTAATGTCAAATTAAATAATATTTGACTTTTTTCATTATTAAGTGACATGATGTATACAATAGGAAAAAGTGCCGGTCGCTTTTATGTGACCGCGACCGTACGTTGTTAGCGTGCTACGTTCCTCGTCAATAACTACGAATACATAATATACATAATGAATAAATACTTTCAGTTAGTCGCCGCTTGGTTTGTTTTGTTCCATAATTGCAGGGGGCGCAATTGCTCACTTGCTCTCATTAAAGAGCCGCCACTGGTTCTAACACTGGGATGTTATACTGGATTTATATGCCCTCGCTGGTCTCTGTTTCACACATTGCATTTCAGGTCCATTTCATTATTTTTCAACTCCTGCTCTTCCTCAATTTGCGTTTAATGATTGCCCGGTGTTTTTCGATTAGATGTAATTCAGAACAAACTGGCGTATTGATAATTTTGGGTATAAACAATAATGATAATAATAATGATATATAACAGACTTGTAATAACTAGCGCCTGAAATATCATGAACACCAAGGACCCTTCCTCGAATTCGTCAGACACAATGAACTGACTAGCAGGGGCACATTTCTCTTGGCCGCAGCAGAAAGAGCTGCTAATCTATTTGGGTTCCCGTTTAAACAAAGTTTAAACAGCAATGGTCGCAGCGGTATCTAAAACGGAAGCTTAGAACAAGAACGAACTAGATCTGTTTGGGAGAACACCTAGGGCCAATGCACTCTCAATTCTATCGCTCTATACAAAAACAAAATATTTCGGAGATTTGGACATTTGCTTTCCTTTTGTCACCTGGGTTGTACTCCGAAACTGAAGAGTATATAATGAGATGCCAAGATGGAATTTTCTCGACCCTTCTGTATAGGAAGGAGGCGCTCGGACTCCAACTGTGAGACGTCAATTGCAGATCCTGCAAAACGCATAAAGAAGGCACGATGCATTTACTCGTGGCGTGCTCTAAATGCGCGCCCACTTTATGCATAAGCAGGCACAACACAGCGCTGAAGGTGCTTTGCTTCCACCTCAGGCATAAGTATGGTATCGACACCAAAGTGACCTTGCCGTATGTCGAAATAAAGCACTACAAATACGAACATTGGATTAAGGCACGTTCAACTAGAAGAAACACGCAAAATAACCCGTAATCCGAAATTCTCCGACTAAGTAACCCGTTATTGAGTTTATAAAAAATTAAGGTAATGTTACAGCAGCAGAAAGAGCTGCTAATCTATTTGGGTTCCCGTTTAAACAAAGTTTAAACAGCAATGGTCGCAGCGGTATCTAAAACGGAAGCTTAGAACAAGAACGAACTAGATCTGTTTGGGAGAACACCTAGGGCCAATGCACTCTCAATTCTATCGCTCTATACAAAAACAAAATATTTCGGAGATTTGGACATTTGCTTTCCTTTTGTCACCTGGGTTGTACTCCGAAACTGAAGAGTATATAATGGGATGCCAAGATGGAATTTTCTCGACCCTTCTGTATAGGAAGGAGGCGCTCGGACTCCAACTGTGAGACGTCAATTGCAGATCCTGCAAACGCATAAAGAAGGCACGATGCATTTACTCGTGGCGTGCTCTAAATGCGCTCCCACTTTATGCATAAGCAGGCACAACACAGCGCTGAAGGTGCTTTGCTTCCACCTCAGGCATAAGTATGGTATCGACACCAAAGTGACCTTGCCGTATGTCGAAATAAAGCACTACAAATACGAACATTGGATTAAGGCACGTTCAACTAGAAGAAACACGCAAAATAACCCGTAATCCGAAATTCTCCGACTAAGTAACCCGTTATTGAGTTTATAAAAAATTAAGGTAATGTTACAGCAGCAGAAAGAGCTGCTAATCTATTTGGGTTCCCGTTTAAACAAAGTTTAAACAGCAATGGTCGCAGCGGTATCTAAAACGGAAGCTTAGAACAAGAACGAACTAGATCTGTTTGGGAGAACACCTAGGGCCAATGCACTCTCAATTCTATCGCTCTATACAAAAACAAAATATTTCGGAGATTTGGACATTTGCTTTCCTTTTGTCACCTGGGTTGTACTCCGAAACTGAAGAGTATATAATGGGATGCCAAGATGGAATTTTCTCGACCCTTCTGTATAGGAAGGAGGCGCTCGGACTCCAACTGTGAGACGTCAATTGCAGATCCTGCAAACGCATAAAGAAGGCACGATGCATTTACTCGTGGCGTGCTCTAAATGCGCTCCCACTTTATGCATAAGCAGGCACAACACAGCGCTGAAGGTGCTTTGCTTCCACCTCAGGCATAAGTATGGTATCGACACCAAAGTGACCTTGCCGTATGTCGAAATAAAGCACTACAAATACGAACATTGGATTAAGGCACGTTCAACTAGAAGAAACACGCAAAATAACCCGTAATCCGAAATTCTCCGACTAAGTAACCCGTTATTGAGTTTATAAAAAATTAAGGTAATGTTACAGCAGCAGAAAGAGCTGCTAATCTATTTGGGTTCCCGTTTAAACAAAGTTTAAACAGCAATGGTCGCAGCGGTATCTAAAACGGAAGCTTAGAACAAGAACGAACTAGATCTGTTTGGGAGAACACCTAGGGCCAATGCACTCTCAATTCTATCGCTCTATACAAAAACAAAATATTTCGGAGATTTGGACATTTGCTTTCCTTTTGTCACCTGGGTTGTACTCCGAAACTGAAGAGTATATAATGGGATGCCAAGATGAAATTTTCTCGACCCTTCTGTATAGGAAGGAGGCGCTCGGACTCCAACTGTGAGACGTCAATTGCAGATCCTGCAAAACGCATAAAGAAGGCACGATGCATTTACTCGTGGCGTGCTCTAAATGCGCGCCCACTTTATGCATAAGCAGGCACAACACAGCGCTGAAGGTGCTTTGCTTCCACCTCAGGCATAAGTATGGTATCGACACCAAAGTGACCTTGCCGTATGTCGAAATAAAGCACTACAAATACGAACATTGGATTAAGGCACGTTCAACTAGAAGAAACACGCAAAATAACCCGTAATCCGAAATTCTCCGACTAAGTAACCCGTTATTGAGTTTATAAAAAATTAAGGTAATGTTACAGCAGCAGAAAGAGCTGCTAATCTATTTGGGTTCCCGTTTAAACAAAGTTTAAACAGCAATGGTCGCAGCGGTATCTAAAACGGAAGCTTAGAACAAGAACGAACTAGATCTGTTTGGGAGAACACCTAGGGCCAATGCACTCTCAATTCTATCGCTCTATACAAAAACAAAATATTTCGGAGATTTGGACATTTGCTTTCCTTTTGTCACCTGGGTTGTACTCCGAAACTGAAGAGTATATAATGGGATGCCAAGATGAAATTTTCTCGACCCTTCTGTATAGGAAGGAGGCGCTCGGACTCCAACTGTGAGACGTCAATTGCAGATCCTGCAAAACGCATAAAGAAGGCACGATGCATTTACTCGTGGCGTGCTCTAAATGCGCGCCCACTTTATGCATAAGCAGGCACAACACAGCGCTGAAGGTGCTTTGCTTCCACCTCAGGCATAAGTATGGTATCGACACCAAAGTGACCTTGCCGTATGTCGAGCAGGATATACCACCTATTGTCTTTAATGACAAAATTAAAATCTTGGCTGAGACGAACATCTTAGACAAAGAGCGCGAAACAATAGTTAAATATCTTGATCTGATTCCGCAAATAAGACTTAGTTATTCGGAATTGCCTGTGACCTTTGTGACGCTGATCATCGGTGTAGAGCATCAAGTACTTCACGTGCTACCACCGAATAGTGTGTTGGACAACCATCATGTTGAAACCACATGTTCTGTAGTACTTCTAAGCTAACGTCCTTCAAGTAGTGCTGTCAGTTCATTTTCCAAAATGTCTCGGTACATTTCACCAATCAAGTGGCCTTCAATAATGTGGGGGCCGATGACTTAGTTCCCAAATATTTCACACCACGGGTTGACAGTCCAAGGGCGCTGGTGCTCAACTTGGCGAAGCCAATGCGGATTTTCAACACTCCAGTAATGTGTATTGCGTAGATTAAGCGTTCCATGGTTTGCGAGAGACGCCGCATCGGAGAACATAATGTAACGAGAAGAATTGGGATTTTGTTGTAGTTGCTCACATGCCCACTGACAAAAAGTTACCCAATTTTAGAAATCAACTCTTTGATGTAAAGACGCATGATATGGATGATATTTATGTTTTAAAATTTTCCAAGCACTGGTGTGGGACAATATATAATCGCGAGCTATTTCTCTTGTGCTAACATGAGGATTAACAGCCATTGTAGTTAATAGTATAATATTTATAAGAAAAGGCCGGTTCATGTGTTTAACAGATGTTCGGTACATCGTAGATAGACAGAAGCGTAGCGATAAACAAACTTGAGCGACATAATTTTATCAGTGGTTATTGTATACGTCAAATCTTTGACAGAAATAATTCATTTGTGCAATTTGTTGCTGTTAATATTAACAATGGCGAGTTTAAGTGAACATGAACGAATTAAAATACTTATGATGTTGGGTTATGGAGATAGACGCAGAAGTTTACAAGACGCTTGTAATTTATTTAATGATATGCATCCAAATAGAAATCCAATTTCTAAATCCGTTGTTGGTAAAACTTTAAGACGCTTTGAACAAATGGGTAGAGTTAAAGATTTGCCAAGGAGTGGTAGACCTAGAACAGCAAAAAGCGATGATAACAAACTGGATATTTTATTGGCTGTATCTGAATATCCCCATTTATCAACCAATCAATTAGCGGCCAATTTCAATATTTCACAGTCATCGATCGTGTCATTTTTAAAAAGTGAAAAGTATAAACCTTATAAGGTACACCTTGTACACGAGTTAACGGAAGATGATTTTGATAGGAGATTACAA
This sequence comes from Melolontha melolontha, assembly GCA_935421215.2. Classification (NCBI taxonomy): domain Eukaryota; kingdom Metazoa; phylum Arthropoda; class Insecta; order Coleoptera; family Scarabaeidae; genus Melolontha; species Melolontha melolontha. The sequence goes on from OW285235.1 coordinate 21,910,508, forward strand.
TTTTCTGAAGAAATGTTAAATATTTGCAATAATAATGAAAATTTTGTCAACAATATTCTTTTCTCTGACGAAGCTACTTTTTGCCTTACCGGTGAAGTAAACAGACATAACTGCAGATACTGGCCATCGGAAAATCCCTCTTGGTTTTTGGAGCACCATACGCAGTACCCCCAAAAGGTTAATGTTTGGGTTGGCATTCTAGGCGGTCATATTATCGGTCCCTTTTTCATCAATGGCAATCTAACTTCGGCTCTGTATTTGTAGTTATTGCAAAATGAAATAATACCTGCTTGTGTTACGCTCTATCCTCATGAAAACAATGAACACCTGCCCAATGACAGTATCTGGTTCCAGCAAGATGGCGCCCACCACATTATGGTGTAAATGTTCGTCAATATCTGGACAACGTTTTTCCCCACAGATGGATTGGAAGACGAGGAACCATTGAATGGCCAGCCCGTTCGCCAGATTTAAGTCCTTTAGATTTTTTTCTTTGGGGATACGTAAAAAAACAAAGCTGCCAAAGATAAGCCCGATAACGTCGAAGATTTACAAATCCGAATTACCAGAACGATACAAGAAATTCCCCGAGATTTTTTACAGAACTCTGTTCAGGGATTTGTAAATCGATTGGGTCATTGTCAAATTACTAATGGACGACAATTTGAACACTTACTTTCATTTACTTTGTTATTAATTTGTTTAATTTTTCTTGTAAAAAAGTTATTAAAATGAATTTTAAAAATACAAAAATATTATTGTAAAGAGAAAAAAATTCTCTATCGAATGGTTGAGCAAAATTTACCAGTTCCCATTTAAAAAAAAATTCGCGGACAGGCGTATCTAAAAAAACAATTGAAGAAAAAAATTCAAATATTCTCAAATGTAGATCAAAATATCTTAACAAACTTTTATATTGAACATAATTCCCTAAAATGAATATTAACGACAATAAATCGCCGTCTCCAACTTTTAATTAACCCTGTATATTTATTGAAAGAATTATTATATGTTTATTTAATAAAATTAGATTATTTGAAAGTTACTTACGTTACTTACTTATTGTTTGAACATCCACATTACACCTGCCTATAGAATAAAGACAATCCACGAAATAAAGCACTACAAATACGAACATTGGATTAAGGCACGTTCAACTAGAAGAAACACGCAAAATAACCCGTAATCCGAAATTCTCCGACTAAGTAACCCGTTATTGAGTTTATAAAAAATTAAGGTAATGTTACAGCTGTCAATTAGCAATTTTAAACCGCGAAGACAGTTTGGTTTCTTTAGATATAGCAACCTTCTTTATGCATATCAGACAATTCGTGTCAACACCATCTCTACGTATAACTGCCAAACTCGTTAATAATAAATGAATGAACTTTATTAACTTCCCGAAATAACTCAAAACAAGGATATCGTTCTAATCACCTTTCTAGTTATCCTAAATGTATTCCGAAACCCGCAATTTGTATTCAGGCAAGAATCAAGGTGCAACCGTATCCAAAATTCGAATTAAAAGTAATTTTTTTATTAATTAAATTTTTCCTGATATTCAAATTAGCTAATTACCCGCCCACGCAAAGTATATCAGTACACTATCATGGATTGAAGATTATGTTTAAAACAATGCCTACGTACTTTTCCAGCAGGATTAGAATCTGTAATAAAATACAGGTATTTCTATTTAAGATTTCAAAGTTACTCCGCCATACCTACATGGAGGAAGAGAGATGGATTAATTCCTCGATTGAATTATTAAATTTTAAATCTGGACATTTTTTCATGAACTGCTTATTTTTCGAGATATTTGAAGGTTTCAAGTTAAAAAAATACACCCGGTTATATATAGATAACAACGAAAACCATGTTTAAAGACGGCAGACTATGTGCCCCGCACTGTTAAATTTAATAATACACATAAGGTGTATTAGATAAAAATGTAGATTTTACAAAATTAGGGCAACTTTTTACCAATACTGAAGATCCATTGTACAGATACAAAGAGCACTTTAACTGTGCAAATATAACATCTCTCAACGTCGAACAATCCTTCTCAGTATATAAACATATATATACGTCGCTACGTACGAACCTTTTTAAATTTGACAGTGTGGGCACATAGTCTGCCGTCTTTAGTATAATACTATTAACAAAACTACTTTTAAGAATGCGTTAGCGACAAACATACATCGTTGATTCGAGTGATGATTCATTGAATACATTTTTTTGTTTTATTCCATCATATAAAATGAACTAACTATTCAATTTCAAAAACGTGAATTAAATTTAACACAGCCTGTATTTATACACAAACTAAACCGCAAATTTAATACCGAAAAATATTTATAGCGCGTATTCCGTCTGTATTAACAAAAGACCTGTTATTTCATACACTCCGCCACTGGTGAAATTGAAGGAACATCTCTTACTAACTTCATTAATGCCGTGGACTGAAACAAGACTAGCATTCTAATTGAAAAAAGCGAGATAAGACGAGTCGCAACGGCGACCACTCTCCAACACTTTGGGATACCGCTTATAATTTTTCTAAATTAGTGTTTCTTCTTTCTTGTTTTTTTTTCTTCTTTAGTTTTCCTTTTCTTTTTTTTCCCTTCGTTCGGGTAGGTACCCGAAATAATAACAAGGCGTCATTACAAACATCTGGTTAGAATATAAAATACCTATCACGACGATATTTCCGAAATCCCCGCACCATCGGATGGGTCTCTCCGGAACCGAACCCTCACTTTTAATGTGTTAATCTAAATGTGAATTCCGTGAATTTATATCTCTTTTATTGGCCGCGATCATTTCTCGGACCACAGGCGAAAACAATTTACGGTTTTGTTTTTGTTGGGTTTTGTTTTAAAAATTTTATGTTCCTCTATTTTTAAATGAAATATGAGCAACAGTCACTATGATTTTCTTCATATCATATTTAGACAACAAATTTTTTATTTTTTTCCTTATTAGGCGTATCAATTCTAGTTTACTAATTTTGATTTAAGAAAAAACTCACAAAATGTAACATCATCTTATTTTAAATATTGTTTTCTGCATTTTACGAAGTTAATTATTCGAATTTTCCTATTGAAAAAATTCAAGCTTAATCAGGATTCGAACCAACGTCCCTGGTTTGTCGGATCATTGCTCTGCCACTAAGCTATTAAGGGCTGTTGTTCCGAATAAATCGGGATGCCTTAAGTTACATTAAGGAACAGATATTAATATTTGTGTCTGTACTACGGCACTTTTTGCAAATTAATTGAATTTTTCGCGAAGTAATATGAATTAAATATTGTAAATTTATAGATTTCTTTAAAAGTTGTAAAATAATACCAACCTTGTCGATTTTATATTTTTTTAAATTTAGTTTATAGCTGTAAGTACCTGAGGAAGCCACTGGGTTAGCGAAACAATTGTCGTGTTTTGATTAAATATTAGAAAGTGGATTTTAGCCGTAGTTTTATTTATATTTTAAATTAAATACTGTTTTCTACATTTTACGACACTAGTTAATCGAATGTTTCTATAAAAAAATTCGCCCTTAAGCAGGATTTGAACCCACGTCACTGGTTAGCCGGACCATTGCTCTGCTACTAAGGCTATTAAGAAAGGTGGTTCCGAATACATCGGGATGCCTTAAGCTACATTAAGGAACATATGGCTGTGGATTTTTCCCCATAAATATATTAAAATTTATGTATCTATCATTTTTTGCGAAAAAAACTGGTTTTACATGCGAAGCCTGTGTGCTAGCTGTATACTAGACAGACACAAGTATACTCTGAGATAAGAAAGTCGTGTTTATAAAAAGATTAATCTTTATCTTTTTATAGTAACTTCGGGTTATTTTTGATTTAATTTGTTTGTTGGTGCTGTTTTATTTCATTGCCGATATTTTATACGAGTTTGTTGATCTCGTAATTGTGATATTTTGCACTTTCTTACTCACCGTGTCTCGAAGATATATATATATATATATTTTTCGTAAGTAAAATATATTATTATTAAATGATATTGTTTATATTGAATGAATTGAATATTATATTATTATTATCGTATTGAGATTTAGTCTTAGATATTTGATATAAATAACAAAGAAGGATTTTTAAAATTTCTAGTAAAAAAATTCTGTAACTGTAAAATTTTATACGTTTGGTATCTCAAGGGCATTTTTTGTTACATGTGGGTGCACATGCGTTAGAGTTTGCTTCGGGCTGTCAAATCTGTTTGTTTATTTTGATTTTGTTCTCGAAATTAAAAAGTTTCTTTGTGATTTGTTATTTTTAATTTTGATCGTCTGTCATTAAGGGTTTTTGCACGCATGCAGCTGTCATTTCCATGCGTTATTTTTACCTTTATAATATTGTTAGATGAGGCAATATTAATCTTTACACTTTAAAAAATATTTTTTTTTTTCTTTTTTGATTTTGTATTAAATTTTCATTTAAATATTATATTGTGTTCTTTAATTTAATAATCCTTTCTATACATTTTAATAAGTAACTTAAAGACATCATAATTTTTCTCAAACGAATTTTGAGTGGCGTCCAAATAAAACTATTGTACTAATTCAATAATTTTCAACTTTTCCGATTGGAACCCTGAGAGGAAAGCAGTCCCATTTTGGAAATCAACCGACTGAGTATCCAAGCTGGATAGATTTGTCGAGAATTGTGAATAAGCAAATTTTAAAATCACAATTCATAGCAATATGTTAATAGGAGAGATTTTTAAGCCCAAATTTTTTCAATAGAAAAAACTCAGAGACTCTTGACTTTTTATTGTTATTTGCTAAATCCTTGTTGTTTCTTATAAATTTTGATAAATTGTTGTTAGTTCTATACGCTGTATGCAAAATTTATAAAAAACAACAAGGATTTAACAAATAAGTAATAAAGACTACCCATTCCTTAAATTATTCGAAACATGTGTTCGTTACGGTATATATATATATATATATATATATATATATATATATATATATATATATATGGTAAACCTAATCAGTAGGCGATTAAAGGTCTGTATATTACTTCAAAATATATGTATTTAAAAAACTCTACATGTTTTTAAATACATATATTTTGAAGTAATATACAGACCTTTAATCGCCTACTGATTAGGTTTACCATATCATACCAAGGTCACGAAGTTATTATATATATATATATATATATATATATATATATATATATATTTCGCCCCATATGCAGCAATTGTGTGTATTAACTTAATACAAAGGTATTTTTAATAATATAAAATATTATTAAAAATCTGGTGTGAAGAACACAAATGCAGGTTCACTATTAATATTTTCTGTGAACGTGTCCGAATATATCCTATTCCCAGAGACGTAGATACGTATTTCACCTTTCTACAGGCTTATCGGTACGCCCCTGCTGGAGAAAGGATATTCCCAGACACATTCACAGAAAAGAACCACATCACCGAAATTATCCAGACCAACATTGTAACGTATTTTGGAATTGTGAATATCCGTAGGTAATAAAAAAAAAAGGAAGTATAGTTTAATGGTTTGAAGGAAGTCGGTATGTATCGACCGAAGTATAAGTTGAAATAATTCAAATATGAGCATATTACGAAAGCTTCAGCTGCATAATCAATATGCAGGAAGAAATGGATATTATACATTCCTCATTCCTATAACAAAACACTACACCTTATTTGTTTGCTTTAAGTATTAGTATTTTCCGATAAATATAAATATCTATTCATTCTAACAAATTTAACAACGATTGACAAATTCATTGAATGAATATTCGTTTCAATGTATACTGTCTTTGTTTACACTTTTATGGTATACTATTTTTCATATAAAATAATTTTAAGTAATAAAAAAACAATAACGTTTTCTAAAAGATAAAAGTAAAAAAATCAATAATTCTGCAAAATAAATTTAAATTTTAAGAAAGTCACTCAATATAGGCATCGTACACACGTTGCCACATCGCATTACGTTCAATACGTATATTGTTGCCTATGGCCCGTTGCGAGTTGGACCTATCGGTATATTCAGTCATGGGGGACTATCTTGATCGCCCAAGGTCGAATACTAATATAGTTTTTGATTACAGCGTATCGACACATTTTTAGAAATTTTTTTTTATTGTTTTTACCGTCTTAAGTTTCCTTCTTGGTGTATAATTCGCATACGTCAAAACATTTAATTTTCGGCAATTGTTGTTGTTTCGTCTGTGTGGCGTCTCAACATTTGTTATTTACGGTTAGATATCGTCTCGATTTTCATTTCAGGATACATACGAGGTGTGTCTATAAAATTCGGTGAATGGTATAGTAAAAATACAAAAACAGAATGGAAATATCTTTATTGGCCTTCGGAGTAGTCGCCACCAGACACAACACACTTTAGATAACGTTTGTATACCTTCTGGAAACTGTCGGAAAAATATTTTCTTGGAACCGTTTTCAAAATATCTATCACACGGTCTTGAATTTCCTTGACGTCCCCAAACCGTTATCCCTTCAAGGTTCCCTTAATACGAGGGTACAAAAAAAACTCAGCAAGGACAAGACCTGGAGAATAGGTGGGCAACACACTTACACGTTCAATGTTTTCTGGTGTCCTGCTTGTGGATGGTCAGCTCTAATGTAGATTGCTTTTATACTACAATACGTGCGATGATTGCAGTGGCGGCTCGGGGTGGTTCACATAGGGAGCGCATAATTTGAAAATTAAAAAGTGTAATACAAAAACGCTTACCAAATCCTTATAAATTTCACCGACGTACTATTCCAGACAGGTACTGTTCATTGTAGAGTTTGTTTTGAGGGAATAGTAAATATTACACTACACAGTTTAATTACATCTGACGATAAATGAAGTCCACTTTACGTGTCTTTGACTTGCAGAACAGTTCTATCACTTTTTCATTAAAGTTTGGGAAATCATTTATACATTCTTTTTCACTAGATAACATAGTAAGGGCATTTAATCTCTCTTCTTTCATTGTATTTCTCAGGAAAGTTTTTATTCTCTTCAGCCGTGAAAACTGGCGTTCCGCTTCGGACGTTGTCTTTGGGATTGTAATGACAATTTTTAAAAGCGTAACAACTTCATTAAAGGTGTCGCTTAATCCATCCAGCAGAAGACCTAGCAGACCTACAGTACCGACTTTTATATTTTGCCTAAATTCTTCTCTAGAATATAGAACGCTTAATTCAGTTCGTAGTCTGCTTTCATTGAGGCATGGATAAAATTTTACTGCTTCTTTAAGGCAATCTTCCGGAAATTTTTTTTGAAAAGAGGAGAACTGTTTAAAAGAAATTAAGTTTGCTAATATTAAGTGCCCTGTATGCCGAAATCTAGTTTTCATTTCTAGCAGAATAATATCGCACACTTCAATAGTTTCCCTCCTCCTTTGGCTACCATCAGTTACTCTTCGCCGCTTTGATGGTCGAGGAGTCAGTTCTGGGTCATTTTGTTTAACCAACTGATTATCTGTGTCAGCGATTTCGGTTCGAATTTTTCCAATAGCGCGTTCAAAATTATCTAAATTATTCTTGATTTTTAATGCATCTGCATTGACATTTTGTAATTGATTAAACAATATGTCCACATGTGGCATAATTTTATGAAAGAAAGTTAACCAATAGATAAAATTTTCCTTCTCTAAAATACGCAAATTGGCACTAGCTTGATGAATGGTAGTTTGTAAACTAGCTTCTCCCTCGATTTGTTCTAGAGCTTCAATTATTTCTTCTCGGTGCTCATATATTGTATTCACTGTCCTAGAATTGAAGTTCCATCTTATTTTTGAAGAACGAGGTAAGCTTTTTCTCTGAAGGAATTCTTCCAATCTTGCAACTCGTTGTGGTGAAGTGGAGAAAAATGTACATAATCCCGTCAGATTGGCAAAAAAAAAATCTGCAATTACTACTGCTCGATGTAGCATGTGACATAATTAGATTTGTCTGATGTGCATAACAATGTACAAAATTAGCCCTTGGATACTGGTCTTGGACATGTCTTTGCACGCCGTTAATAGCACCACTCATGACTGCCGCCCCATCATAGCTCTGTGCAATCAGTTTTTCTGGGTCATCAACAAGCAAACTAATTTCGTTAAGGATGGCGGCAGATAAAGAATTAGCATCATGTCCACTAGGCAAAAGAAATTTCCAAAATCTTTCGACCGGTCTCGCGTTCACAATATATCTTAAAACAACCACCAACTGAAACTGATTGGACACATATGTGGTTTCATCAGCTATCACAGATATGAAGTCGCTTGCTTTAATTTCACTGGCAACTTGTTCATGATACACGTTCAACATGGCATCAAGCAGCTCATTCTGTATCGTTTTTGATAATCCCTTAAAAACCGGTGCTGCTTCGATGTGATCTCTGAGCAATTTATCCAATTCTGCCGTAAAATTTATCAATTCCCGAAAAATGCCCTTGTTATTCGACGTTTGCTGTTCATCATGACCCCGAAGTGCCAGTTCAAACGCGCCACAAAATCTAATGCAATTTATTATTAAATTTAACACATGCCTATTTTTTGTTACCTTTTCATTATGTTGTTGAATTGCTTTCCTATATGATGAATATAAAACATTCTGAATGTTATTTTTTCCTAACATTCTTAGACTAAATATATTTTTCAAATGCCCTTCGGAATTTTCATGTTTAACAATTTTAGCACTAAGATGAATTAAGTCTCTTATTCCGTTCTTTGACCGAGGCGGTTCACTACCAAACAAAAGACACGGAAAACAAAACAAAGTATTTTTAATTTCACACCCACAAATCCAGTCATTTTTCTGATAAATATTCATTTTGAATTTTCTTATAACGTCTTTCTTTACCTTTAACAGATTGTTTATTTTCTAAACATAATTGAGGCATCGGCCGTTTAAGATTTTTTACTGCGATTTTTTCATTATACGTTAACCGCGAAAACGCGTTGTTCTGTAAAAAAGATACCGTATTTCTTGTAACAACGCCTGAGAGCAGTCTGGTTCAGTTGCTCCAACGCCATGTATTATACGACATTGAAGTACGGCTAAATACAGTTCTCCCCACCATCAATAATGTTAATGCCTTAACAGAGCAAGAGTTGGGCTTTGCTCAGTATATCTGTGACGATGATCGGTATATGTACGTTGTTAGCGTGCCACGTTCCTCGTCAATAACTATGAATACATAATAAATAAATACTTTCACAGTTAGTCACCGCTTGGTTTGTTTTGTTTCATAATTCCAGGGGGTGCAATTACTCACTTGCTCTCATTAAAGAGCCGCCACTGGTGTAGGTGCAAGTCCTTATGCAAAATGCGCCGAAGGAAGACATGAAAAAGGTCCAAAGTCTGCTAACGGCGACGAATCTATCATTTCCGGTCTTCAGTCACACTATCACTCACTGCAACAATATTCTCCGCTGAACGTGCGCCACAATTATGCACACGGTTTACTCTATATCCAATTCTTCAATTTCAAAAGAGAGAGAGGGAAAGGGATAGATAGAGAGGGAGAGAGAGAGGGAGAGACCAGAAATTAGAACATTACGATCTATCACAGGCAATACACTAAGAGACAATGAAATCAGAGAAACATGCACAGTACAAGATGTTGTTCGGTGGTCTCAGCAAAGCAGACGAGAATGGAACCAACATATAAATAGAATGAACGGAGTCAGAATAGCAAAAAGCGCAAGAAACAGAAAACCACCAGGAAGATGACCAGTAGGAAGACCTACAAAAAAGTGGGAAGATAGCTAGCAATCCACGTCCTAAAAAAATGCACTGTAATAACTAGACTCGGCAAAGAGGGTAAATTTCCAGTGCAGTGTCGAGAGCAACGTAGAAGGGAGAAAAGCGCAGCACGGAAACTCAAGCGTCCGTATCAAAGCACACTTGTTCAGCATTATTCCATTGGTCGTTGTGAGTGCATGTCAGTACACACATACTTAGAAAATGTCGCATTTAGGTTCGTTTCGGAAACGGCGTATTTCGAAGAAACTAGAAAACGTAAGAGCGAGTATGCCGGATTTAGAATACAAAGGCGATAGAATTAAATGTGTAAGGTGCGACGACTATTTGACGTGTACCAGCAGGTGGAAGTGTTAACGTTGCCTAAAAAGTATAAAACACTGTTCTGAAATCTGTGGCAAACGATACAGCGAACAATTAACATTTGATATAGGTATTCGTTTTATTATATGTAATCTACCGTTCACTTTGCTAGACCAAAAAGCATTTATCTCCTTCTGGAGCAAGTATTCGGATTATACATTACCAAATCCGAAATCGATAAAAAACGTCATGCCACCTGCTCGTAACTAAGTTGAAAGAAGAATTAAAGCAGATTTGAAAGTTGAAAAATTGTAGTTATGTGTGGAGAAAGCACCCGATCGGCAAAAAAATTATGTGGTGATGTGATGGTACCTACAATGGAAGAATTTGAACCGTTTCCTCTATCTTACTTGCTTCCAAAAGAGTTTCAAAATGTACTTGCCATGAAATTTTAAAAGTGGTGTTGAGCGCATTGAACATATTTCAAGTTTCAACAAACCAACTTTTAATGTTTGTGAGTGACGGTGCCCCTAACATGTTTTCCTTAGGCCGATCTCTCAAACAAGAGAGTGGCAATCTGTTACATGTAACATGTAAAATCCATGCTTTAAACCTTATGGCACAATTGATACCCAAATGTTATCCACGAGTAAATGCTTTAATAGCTCATACGAAGGCAGTGTTTTTAAAGTCCCCAAAACGTACAAAAGAATATCACGAACAGTGTTCCAAAAGTGCCTGAACCACCACAGCCGATTACTACCCGTTGTGGAACATGGTTAGAGGCTGCGTTTTACTACTGCGAATATTTTGATGATGTAAAGAAGCTAGTTTTACAATTCGATCCGAGACACACCAACGCTATCAAGAAAAGCCAGAAAATGTTTCAAGATAGCCAGATAGCCAGATGATTTAGAAACTATTCGCACGAACAACTATGGACTAGCGGAGGGAATTGAAAAATTACAAAATGATTCGATGTCCTTTGTGGATTCTGTTAAAATTGTGGATGATGTTCACTCACACCTATGTGCGGCGGAGGGCGAAGAAAATGAATGTGTAATACGAAAATTTGTAAGTGTTGACAGGGATTGACAGGGATTCATATTTTCTCATACCAAGACAAATTTGTAAAGGTCACAAGGATTACTTTAAATTTGCAAATATAACATCACTCAATGTGGAACGATCGTTTTCATCATTGAAAAATATTTACTCGGAAGAGTTCTCGGTGGTGCGCGTCTGGGACATCATCCCGTGACCCAATCCTGTTACACACCATCCATTACGGTCATCGCGTGACTAACATTACAATATTTTCCATATTTTTACTACTTGATACATATTTCATGTAATACTGCATATTTTGGCATATTTTCTTCTGTTTCCAATTGCCTCAGCAGCCGGTAATCACAAGGTGGGGAATATGACTAACTGCATTCTAAAAATTATCGACATATGTATTTAAAATTTTATTTTAGAGTTCTCTGATGATTGAGATGCTATAAAAAGCAAAAGAGTCTTTAAAAAATAATTTAATACCAAATCAATTAAAATTTATTACAAATTTAAACAAATTTTTCTGTACTAGCGGAAACAATTTTAGAATTAGAAACGAGAGAACTGTTTTTGACTGAATCTGTAAATTCAATAAGCAAATGCCATAACGCATTGTTAACTATTACAAGAGCTGGAGAAATAATTTTTAAAAACCTAAACTCAGTATTAGAAAAAAATCAAGGATTCAAATTCTTTCAAAAGTTCCTAATATTTTGAAATGGGAAATTCTAGACGACATTAAATATGAACTTTATACTGTAAACGTTTTAAATAATGCTCCAATTACTTCCGCCGATGTTCAACGATCTTTTCCCAAATTTAAACATTTGCTAGACAACATTTAAAATAGAAAATTTAGAAAGGCATCTAATTGACATTTTCTTAATAGTCCCTAATTGTAATAACTTCATAAGTAAATAGTTATTGTTAGATATTATTAATTATTAATAACTAGCTGACCCGGCGAACAGAGTCAATAAATGTCGTGTTAACTTTTAGCTATGCTTAATTTAGGATTTTATTAACGTAATAAAATGAATACAAAAATTTATTAAGTTCAATAGTTTATTAGGATAATATATATATATAAAAAAATAAAAATTCAATTAAAGTACAAAAATCAAGTATTTCACAAGACGTTTGCTTTATTGAAGCTATGTATTTTGCTGCATGAATTGCATTCGGGTTGATCCTCTTCAGTGAAGGATCTTATGATATACGACATTTTTCGTTTTGTTATCTTCTGATTTATAATCACAAATTTTTTAAAATGTTAGCATGCCTTATTTATTTTAGATACAAATACAGAGACATAACAAAACTTTTCCACCTATTATTGAACCTACATTTGAGCAATTTTTTTTTCTTAAATCCTATCTTTTAAAGAAAATGAACATTTACTCTCTTCAACATAAATTATCTTGAATGTCGGATTAAATCCGTGTTCTTCGATACTGTCTGTCCAAAATGAAGTCATTTGAAAGCTGCCATTGTATTCTAGAAAATGTGATTCTGGTGTTTCGCCACGAAGCACTAAGTGTAGCAGAGTCAATAATGACAATATCACTTTGCCATTAGGGCAGCACAATCCAGGCGTTTCTCCAGCAAACTCCAATGCGCCACAATGCTCGCAAACAACGTCCATTGGACCAATGCGAACGAAAGGATGCGAGCTGTAATCAATTGCGCAATCGTATAGAAACGCTGCTCGATTCAAATCAACACTTGAAGCATTTCTTCTTGCGCATCGAAGATTATTTCGTTGATCTGTGCGATAAGCTCGACGATTTCTCATTGCCAACCGCGCCGTTTCACAGGCTGCCTCTCTTTGCTCTTGTGTTTGAGAAGCACGAAGTCGGGCCATACTAACACAGCGCTCTTATCGTGCGATTTCTCGTTCTTCTTCAGTGAATTGATTCGCAATGTTCCGAAGCCTAATTGCATTACGGCTTTGTTGAGAAAGATTAGGTCTTCTGGGTCACGGCATCGTTAATAATAATACTTGCCCAATAAGATTTATTAATAACACTCGCACAAAACAAACAAACAGGTAACCTTTGTATGCTTTCCAAAACAAATCACAAACAACTTGAAATAAAAAAAATACACTTTTATGTCACTGATTTGCAATGAACATAAATGATTACAAATAAGATGTAAGCGTGCGTGACGTAACCTGTCAATTGCGGAAGATGGCGGAGTTCCTAACCTAATTTATTTAACCCTTAAATTCCCAACCATTTAAATTATACGTAGATTCCGAATGGGGGTATATTGTGGACCCCAGCCGTTTTTTTATAAATAATAATAACTGCAATAGACTTAAACAAGTATTTATTTATTATTCATTAAAAAAACAAGCAAAGTAAAATATTTTTCTATCATTCATTACCAAAATAAGCAAAATAAAATATTTTTCTACTGAACTATTGCAAATAATAATTTTTAAATCTAGGGCTCTTCAACGCTGCAGTTAGTGAGGCAAGATACTGCTTTTGCTTCTTTTCTGTGCTGTTCGCAAATAAATTGTTTACATTTGTCACATCTAATCCTGGACTTCTTATCTTGATTTCTGGGACATATATGGCACCTACCTCGTTTTCGTTCCAAATTCTGTTTTGTGAGCAATGTTTTAGGGATGTCAATTTCGCAATTTTTCAAGGCCTCTAAAATGTGTTTTTTTTTTTGGTCTGGTTTTGCAGCACGAATTTTCATGTTGGCGTTCGTAAGTTGATCTCCTACTTGCAACATAAAACATTTTCTGCGATACAGTTTGTGTTTCATCCAATCGGGATTTCTTGAAATAAATAAAATGAAAGCATTTAGGGCACAAATGTCTAAAATATTCATAAAAATTCTATAAGGCCAACGAGCTGTTCGTCTAGCACACGTGTATTCACGAATAAGTTTGTCGGCATTATCAACACCTCCTTTGCTCTTATTATAATGTTCAATCATGATTGGCTTTTTGTGCTCGTTTTGAGAAATAGAGTTATCAGAATGTTGGGTGGATAGCACGTGTACTATTCGTCCTTTCTTAGGTACATAAGCTACCATTGTGACCTCGTCACTAAATGCAAATTTTGAAAACTTTTCTGGCATTCCTGGAACTTTCAGTTCGTATGGTGTATCAGGTTTAGATTTTCGAACAGTGCCGAGTAATGTTAGATTCTTACTCAGTAAAAACTTCGCAAGCTGTACAGATGTGAAAAAATTATCAGTAGTCACACCGCGCCCTGTACCATACATTGATTCACACAAGTCTTTTACCACACGATACCCTTGATTTACCTCAGGTTTACCTCCGGGCAATTTACCAGTATAAACTTGTAAATTATGTAAGTATGATGTTTCTACATCAGCAAGTGCCCATATCTTTATACCATACCGCGCTGGTTTTGATTTGATGTACTGCCTGAATGGACACTTGCCTCGGAACGCGACAAGCTGTTCATCGACTGTGGTCTCTTCGTGAGCCTTTCTTTCACTTCTAGATATTTTGTCGTCGAATCTCAAATAGCGCGAAATTTGCTGAAAACGGTCTCTAGACATGGCAGCGACAAAGAATGAACGTCTAATACTTTTATCAGATGTCCACAACTCGTGAACACTTTGCTTTCTACATCGTAGAGCTCCAGATTTCAGCAAGATTCCCACAAAATAATCAAATTCAGTTTTATCTAAGCTCTTCCACTGTCTTGGCGAATTTGGATGTGCACTATTCCACGTAGCAATATCTCGTTCCACTTCTTCATTTGTATGAGTACAAATTTGTCCTTTTATGTCGTCTGTAATAAGTAAATCAAAATAGTCTTTTAGTGTTACAGCATTCTGCACATAATCTGTGGGACCAGGTTTCGCGGTAACTATATTAGGTTGGTAGCGCCGTGTAGGCGGTTTTGGTTTACTAAGCCATTTCAATTCCGACTTGGCCACAAATTCTTAAGTACTTTCTGCTACATCAACTTCAAGTTCACCTACTTCTTCATCACTATCTTCTTCGACTTCTTCCTCCAATTCATCTTCTGATTCGGATACATTTTCATTTGGAACAAAATCTGTATCTTCTTCATCTACATCACTGCACTCACTCAAATCAATAGAGTCATAGAAATTTTCATCTAATCTCTGTATCTCTGCTTGTGTATATACTCTGGATGTTCTTTTACTGCTCATTTTTCTTGAATTTTCAAACCTTATCTGAAACAAAGCAAATAATGTTTTAGTCACACTGATTCCGAATAGGGGGACGTCGTGGCCCACTCACATTTCTATTAGATATAAGTTTTCAGGTATAAGATCCTGAACTCGTATTTAAGTAAACATAACCTCACACTATAACTGACACATACCCAGAAGCAGGGTGACCAATAGTTTTTATTAAAAAAATATACCGAAAACATTGACGTTGGGGTCCACAGTGTCCCCCAATTCGGAATTTAAGGGTTAAAAATTAATTTTCTGTATATTTTTTTTTCCATTAATTTTTCCGATATTTTAATAGTTATTCTGCTATTCGGGGCGGAGACGAATCCAACAAATCAGAGATCATTAAAATCGGTCCAGTCGTTCTTGTGATGTAACTAACCCGATTTTGTTTTATGTATTAAGATATCTAACAATAAAAAATTTAGATTTTTATGCATATTTTTCTATATTACAGCATATTTGTCAATATTTTTTGCTTGTTAATGATAGTTTTGCTATTTCTGCCTGCATATAATCGGAGTTTATTTACTTCTGAAGACTTAAAAAAAATTGTTCTGATCCTCTCGTTTATAGGCCTGGATTCTGAAATAAGAATTAAATACACTAATTTAATTAGTTAATTATCACATATTTATAATACAACATTGTAATTTACTACTAACAAAACATAATATAAAATACTCATAATGGAATGAACATTAGCAGACAATATATTAAGCTGGCAATGTCTATACATATAA
Organism: Melolontha melolontha; assembly: GCA_935421215.2. Classification (NCBI taxonomy): domain Eukaryota; kingdom Metazoa; phylum Arthropoda; class Insecta; order Coleoptera; family Scarabaeidae; genus Melolontha; species Melolontha melolontha. The sequence goes on from OW285235.1 coordinate 21,926,587, forward strand.
TAAGTACATCGGAAGAGAATCATTAACAATCATTTACACATTAAATATTTAAGACGATAGTGAAGGATAATAAGCTACACTCTTGACGTGCTTGTGTTAATATTTGAATAATATTGTTATTTAAATATTAGCGTTCGTGTGAAATAAAAAAGATATACACCTCTCATACTAATGTGTTTGAATATCAGATCGCAAATATTATTATTGATTGTACTCTTTACTTATGAATAATCACTTAAAGGTGTTATTCCATATACATTTTGTATAAAGAATAATTTTAAAAAATCATTTGCATTTTCGCGAAGTATTGTGTACGAAATAAATGCTTTCTACATTTACGACGCTAATTAATCGAATTTTTTACCTAAAAAAATTCGCCCTGAGGATTTGAACTTACGTACCTACATTGGTTTGCCGGACCACGCTTTTACCATTAAGCTATTAAGGGACTGTAGTTAAAATCGCCGGGAAGCCTTAAATTGCATTAAGAAACAGTTATTAATATAATATTGTTGCTCGTAGTTGGCAAATTGGTGAAAATCAATTTCATTTTCGTGAAGTATTGTGTATGAAGTAAATGCTTTCTACATTTACGACGCTAATTAATCGAATTTTTTACCGAAAAAATTATCCCTTATGCAGGATTCGAACCTACACTAGTGTTAAAAGTAAATTGACATGACAGTTTGTCAAAAATGACAACATATATTAAAGTGATTTTTATTACTAAATGAAAATTACATATTTCTTGGATAATTAATATTAAATGTACCGTTTGGGTAATTCGAGATATTTATTTCCTGTGTTGTAGGACTTTCAGAATTATTATTCTCGCTATTAGGTACTTCATTTTCTTTATTAAAACACGAACTCATCTTTTGTATGAATTGTGACAACTTAATTTGACGTAATTTAACGGTTGCGTCCACTTGTGTCAAAACGTATTCATGAGCTGTCAAATTTGGTCAGTGGAGTTTCATTATATTTTATAATAAAAATTGTGTTTGTAGAAAAAATATTGTACGATACACGTGTTAAAAATGCTATTTTATTTCACTCGTAAATTGCGAGACTCGCAAACGCTCGTGTCGCAAACTTTTACTGTGAAATAAAATCGCAGTTTTAACACTTGTATCGTAAATAACTATTAACTAACGCCATGAATATGGTATATGACTTTCGTCAATTCCTTTTCCTATCACTTAGGCTGCTAATAATGTAAAAAGAAAATTTGAATCAGTTCAAAATAACAATCCAGGGTTTCGTACTGAACGCCTAATTGTTGACTTGTTTGATGGTAAATATATAGATTTTCCCGAACCGGGGATAAATGTGCGGTCACTAAAAAGCTTTATGTACTTTAAGTATCATCTATTTCATCTGTAGATGCTGAACGGTGGTTTTCAATGTATAAATTTACGGTGACAGACAATTGACATGATTTATAAACTCTGCAATATCCCTTCTGGAGAAGATGTATTTACTATTACTTGGTAAGTACTTGCTTCTCTATGCGTATTTTGATTCGCGTGTGAAAAATTTTAAGTCGGGATTCATGATGTCCTCACTCCGTTTCTGACATTAACGTTATGTACTCCTGACTGCCGATTCCTAATTATCTTTTTCGATGAGAATTACACTTATTAACAAAGTTTTTAATTTTTAAGCAAAACTAGGTGATCCTTTTCATTCTATTATATGTTTGGCTAATTAATTCGGTTCAACTTCGAGTGTATCATTCTACTTTACACTACATTTTGTAATTTCTTCTCTAACGGAAGGTATGTATGAAAACAATGTTTGCTACTTAAAATCACTTTAGACCTCCACCATCATTCATGGCTCTTTATTTTGGAGCATCTGCGGGATTTAAACGATAGCTCATTCCAAATAAGAAAGGATTTTCTATTGTCCTGACTTATCTTAATTTTTATTCCCATTTACCATAGCTAGTGTAAAGCGTGAAGGAGGTGTTGAGATTTGTATGATCTCGTTGGAGGTTACATTTACAAATTGTCTTTCATATCTTCCTATACTGCGCTGGCCGGGTTGATTCTTGTAATTTTTTATCCTTTCTTTCCTAGAGCTCACCTTATTTCTTCTTGCCAGGTCTTTCTTCTTCATAGTTTCCCTTGACTTCGTTGATGTTCATGCTTCGTAGGCTGTTCACCGACACTTATCATCCTACAGCAGCGATGCAAAAACCACGGCCCGCGGGCCGCATGCGGCCCACTATCGATATTTATGCAGCCCGCCAACCAATTTTAAAAATTGTTCGAAAAACTACAAAAGCAGGTAAAAATCCATTCAAATCAATATTTCTTAACTTTTTATTCTATTCTAACTTTTGTAATTGTTAGTAAGATATGTATCTTTAAGTACCTACTACTTTCTTGTTCAGGTTTCCTACGTAGGACAGGTATGCTCATCGTCGTTCCAAGCATATTGTTACGAGACTAGAAATCTGTCGAACCAACTAGATTACTCGAAGATTCGCGAAACACGTCGGTATTATCCCCGAACAATGTGGTAGGTTCTCGATGTTAGGTAACTCGTATAAATACAACGCATCACCCGCTATATTGTTATACGTTATATTGTTTGAATTGTAATCTGTGAAGAATAAATATTTCGTCGTTCGAACTTGGCATCTCCCTACGTAACAATATAATATCAATTTTAATATGGATAAACCAGGCCCCAGTAAAAAACGTAGTCGTAAGGTTGAAGATGAAAATCGACAGTTTCAAGATATTTGGACCGAAAAATACTTTCTTATTTCATCGTATAACAAAAGTGTTTGTAATATGTTATATGCAAGAGTACTGTTTCTATTCCGAAGGAATATAATGTGAAAAGGCATTATGAAACCCAGCATCATACTTTTACCAATTTAACCGGCGAAAATCGAACGCAAAAAATTTCCACTTTACAAAGGGAACTAATAGGCCAGCAAGCTATGTTTACAAAACCAATTCAAGATGCTGAAACAGCTATTGAAGTTAGCTTTGAAATATCTCGAATAATAGCGAAAACTTGTCGTGTTGTTGGTGAGTTTGTTAAGCAGTATTTAGATATCGTCACAAAAAAAATGTGTCCGAAAGATGCAAAGAGGTTTGAGAAAATTCAACTAAATCGGATGACTGTTCAAAGAAGACTTACCACATTAGCAGCTAATATAGAAGAGCAATTAGCTACGACATCGAAAAGTTTTGAGTATATTTCTATAGCACTCGACGAATCTACAGATATAAGTTCCACTGCTCAAATCTTAATATTTTTATGAGGTGTAACGCAAAATTTTGAAGTGAGTGAAGAACTGATTGGCATGAGTTCTTTGACAAGTCAAACCAAGGGGAGTGACATGCTCAAAGCTCTTCTGGAAAAATGTTCTATAATGGATTTGGATTAAACGAAATTATCTGGAATTACGACTGACGGAGCATCTTCAGTGGTTGGAAGTAAATCCGGGATAATAACTATGTTAAAAGAGTATTTACAAACTAGAAACATAGATACCAAGGAATTAATGCAGTTTCATTGCATTATACATCAAGAGGCCCTCTGTTCAAAATTATTGGGATTTGAAAATGTGATGAAAATTATAGTACCTACTGTAAACTTTATAAAATCTCGAGGTCTCAATCACCGACAATTCACATTTTCTCGAGGATATTGAAATCGAATATTGTGATCTCTTGTTTTACACTGAAGTAAGGTGGCTAAGTCGTGGGTTGTCACAAGAGCGGTTTCTTAACTTGATTGAAGAAATCAAAATATTTCTGGCGGAAAAGAAAAAGGACGTCTCCCAACTAGACAACCCTGATTGGCTGTGTGACTTAGCGTTTCTTGTAGACATCACAAATCACTTGAATGTCTTAAATACGCGACTCCAAGGCAAAGATCAATTGATTTCGCAGTTATACTCTCATGTTTCATCCTTTCAATGCAAATTGAGTCTTTTCAGGGCGCAAATCAATTCAGCCAATTACAGCCATTTTCCGAACTACAAAAAAATTATCGAGAAATTCAATAAAACTGATGTCAATTTCGCTTATGTTGAAAAAACTGATATTTTAATACAAGCTTTTTATGATCATTTTCTAGACTACAAAAAAGTTAAACCTCTATTAGACATTTTCAGCAATCCTTTCAACATTTCACCTGAAAATGCACCGGAATCAATACAGCTGGAATTGATAGACATGCAAAATGATAATAATTTACGAAACAAGTTTAATGAATGTAATTTACTTAACTTTTACCGTTGCGTTGACAAAACCGCTTATAAAGAGTTGTGAATAAATGCATTGAAATGCCCAACCTTTTTTGGATCGACCTATATTTGTGAGCAAACGTTTTCTGGAACTTAATAAAACAAAAAATCGAAACCGTCTGGCAAATTAAAATCTGGAAGCAATTGTACGTGTGACGTTAAGTAATGTGGAGCCAAATATAAACAAAATTGTTAGGTCAATGCAATGTCATGCATCAAAATAATAAAACATGAAATATTACATTGTAATATTAGATTACATTACGATTACATAATTACAACAAACATTTTTGAATGTTCTTTTATTTTTATCATTTGTAGTAATTCATACAAATTAAAAATAAAAATATTTGTGTTAATAAGTATTCTTTGTAGCGGCCCGTCCTTGGCCTATAATTTTCCCGAGTGGCCCCTGTTACCTATAAGTCTGTATATCCCTGTCCTACAGCATTTGTGTGCCAAAGTTACTCGTTATCTCGGAAACTACAGTAGGTAGAGATTTATTAAATGGGGAAAGAAGTGTCATTTTACGAGGTTGACTTAGTGCTGCTGTTGTATTGCAGCAAATATTCACACCTTACTAGATATTTGCAAAGAACTAAATTTCTCCATTTACTTTAATCTTGTCTAATTACTTTATCATTTTAGAGAAAGTTGAAAAGGAAAAATATGAAGGTAGCTATATCCTGTATCAACCTACATTAATTAATTTTTTATCGGACTTGGTATTTTCGAGTTATAATTTTCTTAAATGGCACTCATAGTTGGCTATGGCTTCATTAAAAAAGCTTATTTTTCTCGTTACAACAATGCACCACTTCATATGGTTATTGTGTTTAATAAATAAGTTTTTAAATAAGCCATTTTTAATTATTTTTTGCCTTTAAAAACACATTTGGCTACAACGAAGGAGCATTGAAAAACGGTCTCAGATCAGATTAGTTGTCAGTTGTGGGAAGCATAAGTTGCACCCAATATTCAACACTTTGATTAGTGGTTTTACCTACTGATGATGACAACTTAGTTGTCAAAATTATATGTATTTAGGATACGATTATTAATTGTGGTAAGGACTTCTATACCCTTTCTCTATAAACTAATATATTGTTTTTGTCTAAAATTTAAACATATAATCAAAAGATTTGAAATTTTTGTTATTATAAATAATATAAAATACTGAACTTTTAGGTAAATAAAATATGTACCTCACAAACACATAATGATTTACATCGTCTGTTATGAGATTTTCTATGCATCTATAAGAACCAATAGAAAGGCAGTATTAAAAATCACACAGTGATCACGGGTTTTTCCCGCTCTATACACTCAGTGAATAAACCGTACCCGTTCAATAAGGAGATTGAACGGGTACGGTTTACCCATTTGCAACGTATGAATCTAGGGGCCGTATTGACTATAAATTAGGGCCCTATAATATAATAATAAAACGCTGTTAATTTCAAGTATATAATAAAAAATATCTGTACATTGGGTTTATATACAAAGAAAAAATTACAAATCGTATGGCAACATGTGAAGTGGATACATGTAGATATATAAAGCTAATTTATTTGTAATACACAATAAAATTTTTATGTGTCACCGCATTTCATAAATCATCTGTGATTGAGTCGTCTTGTAAGTCGGTATCTGTGTCTGAATCGTATTGCAAATTTATAATCAAAGGTGCTACTATTTTGTACATGCGCAGATATTCGTCCTCTTTTGCTATTGCGTGTTTGACAGCATTTTTCCAATTTACAGCCGTTATATGTTCCATAGCATTTTTTTATGTGTGTTACGCTGTTTTCACTAAATTTCGGTGTTTGATTTATTCGTCTTATGGTATTTTTCAGTTGGGCCCATATTAATTCAATGGGATTGAAAATGCAATGGTATGGTGGTAAACGCAAAATTGTATGCCCTGCTTCTTTGGCTCTGTTATCCACATAATAAACCTTTAAATATTCTTTTGTCTTCATCACCTCTATTAATTGGTTTTTTGTATAATGATCCTCAAAATATAAATCATTTGCTTCTAAAAATGTTTTAATATCTTTCTTATTATTACATTTTGTAGGAACTTTGGTTTGCTGTCGGGAATGATACGGAGCGTTGTCCATCACTATAACACTATCTTTTGGTAAATTTGGCAGCAAAGTGTCACAAAACCATTCTTCAAATAAAGATGAGATCATATCTTCATGGTAATCTAAACTTGAGGATTTAACATTTTTAGCAGATAATACCGGCTGTCCGGTCCATCCTTTTTCTGACACAGCATGAAGAATGATTATTCTCTTCCCTCTCGAAACCGGCGCGTCCAACTGACACATACTTGAACTATCCACCCAACCTTTGCAAATTGTGTCATGGGTGTCATACCACGTCTCGTCTAAATAACATATGAATCGTCCTTCCTGTTTATACCTTCTAATGGGCACAGGTAATTTGCACGCTATTGAATCCGCTTGAGCGTTACTTATAAATCCGGCTCCCTAATCCCACATGCAAAATGAACTCTTGCACTCTAATCATTTGCATACTCATTATCCGTAAGCGGAGAGATACAGAGACATACCTTCTTAAAAGTTATATCTTACCATAGTGCTCCCAAAGGATAACTACATGATCATTTCTATGTATCATAGTATTTCACACATCTATTGTATGTATTTTGTAATAAACTATATTCCTTTTTTTTCTGTAAAATTTAGTGACTATATTTTTATATCTGTATTTTTATGTTGGATTTTTAATTATATGTATAGGAATAAAATATGATAGAAAATTCATTCATGTTTATAGTGCAATTTACCGGTCAGATTAATGGACAATGAAGAAACCGGAGTGCAAAATACCTGTAGGATTACATTGAGCTGGGGGTTTGGCGTGCAATTTACGTATACCCGGACCCCTTCTAATTGCCGCTAAGTATTCATATCGAAGTTTCTGTAACCTCGGGCTTTCCATAATTGTGCGACGTTTGTCTATAGTGCCAAACTTAAAACCAGCTTTCTTTAGCGTCCGCCACAAGGTTGCTTTAAAACACTGAATATTTATAGGCTCATCACTGATTCTTTTATGTAAGCAGTCAAGTGTAGATACAACATATCCTCTGTAGAAGGAGTATACTTGCTGCCTAATAGTATCAATTTCATACTCTTCAATTTTTCTCAGTGCTCCTTTGTCACTTCTTTGCTTTTGAGGCCCTGCGTTATTCTTAATTATTTTATATATTGTTCGAAAAGGCACCTTGGTTACTTGCGACGTTCGTTGAATATTCTGGTTTTGTAGTTCGTTATTTTCTTCCATCAGGGTGTGATAGACATTGAAAATGATCTGTTTTGCATCTTCTGATATATGCTTTCTCTGTCGTGCTCCAACAGTATTATCACTATCCACATCATAATCACTAACACTTTCAGCAAAAGGTCGCTACATGTTCGTTAAGTAAAGAGAGAAAAATCAAATATCAGCAGTAAATATTAACAATAAATGATAAATAGACTCAATATTAGATGTAATATATACCAACTCTCCTAACTATATTTATTTAAATTTTGTTTAATAAATATAAGCACTTATTTCATCTAAATTGTAATTTAATGACTATTTAACTATATATAATAACTACATATTCAAATTAACAACTGTTGGTACTTATATTAATATTAAATTTTATTTAAGGTATAATAAAATATATTTACGGCATATATTCTTTGTTAAAAAATTAATAAATTTTGAATTGAATGAACCCACTTATGTATCTACTCAATACATAAACATTAATCCAAAATGGTGAATAACAAATCAAGCGAAATTAAGATCTGCTTAAATATTTAATTACATGCTAACCAAAGGGTTTACGTAATGTTAACGTAAAACAAACACTGTCAAATTAAAACACTTATACGGATATAATTGACTATTAAAACCGATTAAGCATGTATTAAGATACGGCTGATATTATCAGACAACGTTTCACGGTGAAAGTTCCGCCTACAATATGAGAATTTATAGAAGTAAGCCTGTATACATTGTGTGCACAAAAACAATTAATGATATATTTTATGTTACCGAGAACAAGAATCATAGTTTATAGGATACCAATGTCTACACAAGAGAAACCAGAGCATTTAAATGTTTTGCATTTCTATATTTGGATACTCGTATACCATGATTCAATTACAGAGAGCGTATAAACTTTCAAAACCTGGATTTATTTGTTCTTCCGTAAGAATTTGCGAAAATCTATTGAGCCGGTGAAATTAATTTGTTTTGAAACACAGTATATTACATACCGAGGCGGAAAGTGCTTCATTACCGTCGAGAGATTAGAATTAATTAATTAATCTCGAGATGGGAATAAATCTTTCCGCCGAGGTTTGTATACTATTTTACTCACGATCGATTAGTAATTTATTATACGAGTATAAACTACTAAATCACTAAATTTCAAAAATGTAATAGTATTAAAGCTTATGAAACTTATGGCATTTTGGCAAATCCTTTTGATAGGTATTGCTACTAGGTAACGTAACAATTAATAGTGATATTTTATGACAGATTACAGAATTATTATTGTTGTTAAGTACCTAATTATTGTTACAAATATGTTTAAGGATGGGAATATTCCGCAAAAATTGTCAGAAGCCGCAAAAGAAGCGAGTGAGGGTGTTTTACCACAAAAGAGCAGAGCTAGATACGTTAACACCGGGTGCGGCAATAGTGTGTCGGCGGAGCTTAGAATGAAAACTAATAAAGTTGTAGCAATGAAATTTTACGCACACATGTAGTATGCTACAGTGCATTTTCTATTTTTATTTATATATTTACAGGCTGTTCCAAATTTCCCCAACCACTTTCAATTTTTTTTTTAAATAGATTGCTATGCTTTCTTCTTATTATGATGATAGCCACCCAAATTATCTTTGCAATGATATATGACAATGTGCACTTGCAACTGTTAGTTTTGGCAAACAAGGATTAAGTATATCAATACGTTAAGCACGACAGACATGCAATATACATATCTGTAACTGTACACATGGACAATACACCTCGTATTTTCAGAATTTACTTCTGCTTAAGACACGTGTTTCTGCCTAGTCGGCATAGTCTCTTTCGTCCGTCAGATGTCACTTATTATATAGTGCTACCTGATAGGATGAAATTTGCTATGTCTTGTGGGCGATTTAAGCTTAAATGTATATACAGATACGAATCTGTTTTTTAAATAGATTTGTATTATTTTGTATTACATTGCTTCACTAGCTTGACTGATGACGCCTATAGATGGCAGAAACACGTGTCTTAAGCAGAAGTAAATGCTGAAAATACGAGGTGTATTGTCCATGTGTACAGTTACAGATATGTATATTGCATGTCTGTTTCATTTGTCACAAATGCGTAATACGTGCTTAACGTATTGATATACTTAAACCTTGTTTGTATATTTGCTGCCATCTGGCATCGTGTTAATGGACTACACCTATATACGTATTTTCTTCTCTTCTGTACCGGCTTGGCCGGTCAAGGGAAGGATTGCCTTTTTCGGCATAGTCTCTTTCGTCCGTCAGATGTCGCTTATTATATAGTGCTACCTGATAGGACGAAATTTGCTATGTCTTGTGGGCGATTTAAGCTTAAATGTATATACAGATACAAATATGTTTTTTTAAATAGATTTGTATTATTTTGTATTACATTGCTTCATTAGCTTGACTGATGACGCCTATAGATGGCAGAAACACGTGTCCTAAGCAGAAGTAAATGCTGAAAATACGAGGTGTATTGTCCATGTGTACAGTTACAGATATGTATATTGCATGTCTGTTTCATTTGTAATGTTAGTTTTGGTTTTATTGCAAATTTTGTTAAAATCTTGACAGCTGCAGCGTCTAATATTTTAAGTCTTAACCTGGAAATGGGTGCAGTGCCTCACGTGACTCTTTTGTTACCAATTTATGGACTAACACGTTATATGTTTTGAGGGTGAACAACGTGACAACATATACAGGGTGTTAAACATGTTGTGCCAAAGTTATCGAAGTTTAAAGGCTATTTTCTCTTTTCTTTTTTAATTGACCCTATATTTTTTTATTAGTCAGCAAATTCCTTGTAAAATTGCCGTTAAAATGGTACCAATAACATAGAAGTTATTTCAAGTATTTTCGAAGTTATAACTAGAGCTGAGGATGTTTGCGGTATAACCATGGTTATATCATGTAACCATAGTAAATTACTATGGTTACATGATATAACCATGGTTATACCGCAAACATCCTCAGCTCTAGTTATAACTAGAGCTGAGGATGTTTGCGGTATAACCATGGTTATATCATGTAACCATAGTAAATTACTATGGTTACATGATATAACCATGGTTATACCGCAAACATCCTCAGCTCTAGTTATAACCCTTTAATGGAATATACCTATGTTTATAATATTCAATATGTGGTGCTGCATTTAATAGTTGGTTGGTTGGCCATGAAATGATATTAAGCAAAAATTGCTGTGTAACCAAACGTCAAATATCTACTTAAAAATTTTCGTATTAAGTGTTTTTCTGTAGTTTCTCTTTGCTGTAATCGCGTTTAATTGTTATAATTTAAGTTCGGCTAGTTAATTATCAATTTCTGTTTGTTCGTTATTAGTTATTATCTTGTTGTCAGTTATATCGTTTTGTTGTCATTATTTTTTATTTACATGCCGTAACAGTTTATAGTTGTGTTTCTTTAGAATGATTTTTTCGAAAGAGGAGGTAATAGACATGGTATTTGTTCTTGGCGCCAGCAATAGAAATCCACTTTTAGCATTAAGAACATATGCTATGGAGTATCCTCACCGAAGAGCACCAGATATTAAGACGTTTGAAAATTTGTTGACAAGGTTTCTTCGGACGGGTTCAGTGAATTACGTCAAACATGAAAGAACTTGAAGCAACATTTGTTAATTGTGGAATAACAAACAGAAAAGATTCTCATTATTATGACACTAGAAACCCTCATTTTGTGCAGCCCATTTTATACCAACAAAAATGGAGTGTAAACATCTGGGGAGGCATCATAGGAAGCACTATTATAGGTCCATTCTTTTTTAATACTACTTTAAATTGTGAAATCTACACAAATTTCCTACAAAATAATTTACCATTGCTGTTAGAAGGCCTACCAGATAACGTCATAAGGAGATTGTGGTACCAACATGATGGTGTTCCTGCACATTACGGTGCTGCTGCAAGAGCACATTTAGATAGGGTATTTACCAATAGGTGGATTGGGAGAGGAAGCTTTATAAACTGGCCACCACGATCACCAGATCTAACCCCTTGTGATTTCTTTCTGCGGCCTACTGTAAAAAATATAGTTTATGAAACACATCCTACGACGGCAGAGAACATGCAGCAACGAATCAGAAATGCTTTTCTTCAATTAAGTGAAAACAGCATGGCTCAAAATGTAAGTCTGTCGATGCAGAGGCGATTAAGAGCACGTGTAGAGCAGAATGGACATATATTTGAACACATTTTAAATTAATTTTGTTTTATTATGGAAATATTACAAAATGTAATTCTAAAACTAATAATAAAGAATAAAAAATAGGTGTTTGTAAAAGTTATTTTGTTTGATATCATTTCATGGCCAACCGACTATTAGATGCACCGCATATTGAATATTATAAACATAGGTATATCCCATTAAAGGGTTATAACTTCGAAAATACTAGAAATAAGTACTATGTTATTGGTACCATTTTATCGGCAATTTTACAAGGAATTTTCTGGCTAATAAAAAAATTATAGGTTCAATTTAAAAAAAAAGAGAAAATAGCCTTTAAACTTCGATAACTTTGGCACAACATATTTAACACCCTGTATATGTTGTCACATTGTTTACCCTCAAAACATATAACGTGTTAGTCCATAAATTGGTAACAAAAGAGTTACGTGGGGTACTGCACCCTGTTTCAAGCTAAGACTTAAAATGTTAGACGCTGCAACTGTCAAGATTTTAACAAAATTTGCAATAAAACCAAAACTAACAGTTGTAAGTGCACATTGTCATATATCATTGCAAAGATAATTTGGGTGGCTATCATCATAATAACAAGAAAGTATAGCAATCTATTAAAAAAAAAAATTTAAAGTGGTTGCGGAAATTTGGAACACCCTGTAAATATATAAATAAAAATATAAAATGCTCTGTAGCATACTACATGTGTACGTAAAATTTCATTGCTACGACTTTATTAGTTTTCATGCTAAGCTCCGCCGACACACTATTGCCGCCGGTATATACAATACATACGGCAATTGGCAAATATTTAAATAAGACTGACGTTTCATAAATACTGAAATGACATTACCTAGTCGGGAAAGTGATATAAGCTAGCCGATAAAGTGACGTAAGCTAGCCGGTAAAGTGCTCTTACCTACCTCGGTATGTAATAACGCGTTTTCTAACAAACAATGACTGGAAATCTTGATACCAATTGTAAATATGTTATACGATGAATTACAGGAAGGCTACTTCTGACAAGATGGACCTTATGTACATACTAGTGAACAATAACTGGAAACCTATTATACATACTTAGTTAACAATGGCTGGTCAGACCAAATATCGTCTATTGAAGTCGTTCAATAACAACCCTAGACAAAATAACCAAAGAGATGCCGATTATTAATAACCCTACATAATAAATGAAGCTGTTTAAATTATAAAGTAGGTAATAAATGAATTTGTAAATGTAAAAGATATCGCTTTCTTAGAATTTAAATAAAGCTTTACTACTTAAATGTGCTAATAAAAGTATGTTATACAGTGGTCTAAACATGAAATAGCGCGTTAAATATTTTATAAAATTGGAAATGTTTATACCCATTTAACAATAATAAATATTTCAAATTAACATATTATAAAAGTATAGTAAATGTATCCTCAACAAATAGTGAACGAAAAGATTATAATACAAGGTAAAAGAATACAGACACGTAGCACTACGGCAAAAAAAGCGAACACCAATAACTATAATTAACGTGTGGCAAATACTAAGCAAAAAAAAAATCCAAAATTTGACAAATATCAGCCGATATAACATAGGGAGATTAAGAAAATTTAAATTATTATAAGCCGCTTCGCGGCGATTAATTAAATTCTATTTTCTGTTATATTTATTTCTTTGAAAATCATATTGGCTCCAGAATCAAGTTGCTTTGAATTTCTTACATTTAGGCATCATATGTCTCTAATAGTAAACAAAACGTATGCCTTCATTCAAATCCAAACAATTAGGACCATTCAGTAAAGTAGTTGTATGCTTTATCCGCAAATTATATTATTGTATCGATTGCATCTATTACAGTTCTAGTGGACGTAATTTATTCCGTAGAAAGAGAAACCCCAAGACTCCGTAATTTAAATTTTAATGTAGAACTTAACGCCGCTACCTTATAAAAGAAATTATAGCCTTACAGAGACTGCCTCCTGGCCATTAAAGAATAAATGGAACAAATTTTGGAAATCATTAATAACGTAGTCGCGCAGACACGAGCACCTGCTCTCTCACAGGATTTGTCGATTTTAACTATTAATTAACACGTGACTTTCTTAACATCATCGCACAGTAGATGATGCAGAAGGAAAAGAAGAGTCACGAGAAGGACAGAACGCACACAAATACATAAATAGACAGACAGAATTAGTTGAGGAAGTAGATGACGAAGAGACTAATATTAGCTTGGTTATTTATGTGCAGATAATAAGGATCGGAAATTTAAAACATGTACATTTGTATTTGAATTTGATATAGTGTTGGTAATATTATTGACAAATAACAACACGAAGCAGTATTAATTTATTTTTAAGTTAAGCTGCTGTAGTTCTAATATATTTTCACTATGTGAACTGTAGTTTTTCGCTATGAATATATAATTAAATTGGGATTGTAATTATTACAGGTAAATTTCAGTAACGTGTTAAATTAGCAGCTTATATGAAAAAATACTGATAGATTTAATAGAAACAGAATACATAGAGGAAGAGGAACAAAGCGGTTTTAGAAGTGGAAGATATATATATACATAAGACGATACATTCCAGTCTGGAATTGCAGCCGCTCCTTGAGCTCGTAAGACTCGTTTTGTGGTGAGTCACTCCATTTTCTGTGGTCTATAGATATGTTCTTGCCATCCTCACAACTTTTCGCCATTCTTCCCTATTTAACATTAATACTCTCCCTGCTACGGTCCCCAGGTCTTTAATATCATCCACTACTTGGTCCTCCCACCTAATTTTTGGTCTACCTCTTGTTCGTGCTCCACATGGCTTCCATCTTGTAATTCGTCTCAACGTTGACCCTTCTTCTCTTCTGTTGACATGCCCATACCACCTTATTCTCATCGATTTAATCACTCTTACTATGTTTTCTCTCTCCAATAGCTCCTCTATCTTATGATTAATAAGAATTCTATAACCACCATCTTCTTTTTTTGGTCCATAAATTCTTCTGATTATTTTTCTTTCAAATGTTCTTAGAGCTTCTTCATCTTTCTGTGTTAATCTCGTTGTTTCTCCAGTATATGTCACTACCAGTCTAATGGCAGTTTTATATATTCTTATTTTTCTGTTAATGCTGATTTTCTTATTTTTCATATATTTCTTGTATCTATAATATGCTCTGTTCCCTGCTTTAATTCGATGTTTCACCTCGTCTGTTTTCTGATTCTCACTACTTATCATGGATCCTACGTACTTAAATGTATCCACTTTCTCAAAATTGTAATTTCCATCGCTACTTATTTGCCTTCCCCAATGTTTTCTTATCTTGCGATTCTCATATATTTTGTTTTGACTTGATTTATCTCAAGTCCTCTCTTCTTTGCTTCCGTGTCGAGTCTCAGCAAGGCTTCTTTTAGACTATTTGGATCTCTTGCTATTAATGCTATATCATTTGCATAGGCTATGATTTGCATTTATTTCTCAATAATCATCCCTTTAAAACCACAATCTCTTATAATTCCTTCTACAGCTATATTGAATATTGACGCAGATAATCCATCTCCCTGCCGTACCCCCGAATTACATTCAAATTCTTTTGATACATCGTCCTGCAGCAAAGCTGCTGCTCTGGATCGTTTCATCGTCATTTTCATTAGTCTTATCAACTTTCTAGGTATTCCTAAATTTTCGGCATCTTTGAAGATCGCATCACGTCTCAGGCTGTCAAATGCTTGCTTAAAATCAATGAATAATAGTTCGAAGTTTTGTTCATAGCATTTCTCTATAATTTGGTTTAATATATATATAGCATCGATAGTTGATCTTCTCGGTCTAAATCCCAGCTGATATTCTCCAATGATGTCTGATTTTTCACTTTTTCATAAATTAAGGATGACACTAACTTGTAACATACACTCAAAAGTGATATTCCTCTATAGTTTTCACAAAGCATTGGATTTCCTTTTGTGTACACTGGAATTATTAATGGACAACTCCATTCATTAGGTATCGCTTCCTATTTCCATATCTGTAGGATTAATTTATATATTTGTTGTTTAAGCTCATCTCCTCCGTGTTTTATCAACTCACTGCATATTTCGTCTAGGCTAGGGGATTTTCTTTGCTTCATTTTTCCAATCATCTCATAACATTCTTCCTCCTCGTATCATTTGGTCCTCATACTCTTCTATGCCAAAGGAATCGCTATATCCATCTTACTGTAACTGCTTATGTTTATTTGGTGGCCCTTTAAAGTATTTTTCCCATTCTTCACTATCGATATTCGCAGTCAGATTTCTCGTGTTTTCTTTTCTTACTTGTTGATATAACTTGTTGTTATTCCTATCATTCTCAATATCATTCATCATTTCGTCAATCCATTGTGTTTTCTTCTACCTTACCAGTTTCGTACCTTCTCTTCTCTTTCTACTATATTCTTCATAGTCTTCTTTCGCTCCTGTATTTAACCATTTTAGTCTCATTTCTTTCTTCCTCTTCATTGCTCTTTCACATTCAATGTCAAACCATCCATTCCTTTTCTCTGCTTGTTTCCTTCCTAATACTTTCTCTGCTGCTGTTGTGATACTGTGTTTTATTTTGCTCCATTCCGCTTCAATATCTTCATTTTCATACCTTTCAACTAGTTGTACTCCCATTTCCCTCTCGTATCTCTCCCTCACTCCTTTTACATCCAGGCTTTCCATATTCCATTTTTTCCTCCTTGCTTTCTTTCTTTCATTTCTAATTATTCTTAAGTTTATTTTTGCAATTACATTTGCACCTCTATAAGATCGCACACCTTGTATAATTTTATGTCGTTTTTTACTAATTAAAACATGGTCTATTTGATTACCCAGTGAATAACCAAGTTACTTGGTGTTCCTTCTTGTGTTTGAATCTTGTGCTCATTATATACATATCCATTCCTGCCGCCAAGTTACAGCATCGGCTTCCATTTTCGTTCGCTAGACCGTGTATTGTTTCTCGTCCAGCTACATTGCTCAAGTGGAAGATACCTCTACCAATAATGTGTTTACTATGAATCAAATAATAAGAAAGTGTGTTTCGGTGAATGTGAAAAGGAACATATTGTTCATAGATTTAACCAAATCCTGTGACAAAATACCCACTTAAAAGCTATCGTAAGGTATCGTTTCTCAACCTAGGGGTCGCGACCCCCAAGAGAGTCGCGGTAATATTAAAAGGGGGGTCGCAAAATAGCTTAAACAATAATGAAAAACCATTTTATGAGAAAAAAATCATTTATTATAAACATTTTACTTACAATAAGTACGCATGTAAAGAAATGAAATTATAATGTGATGGTTCCATTTGTTTTTCATTTAAAAGTTTCTCCATACGTGAATCTACGCTAGAAACACATAAAACTAAATTGTTTTCGAGTGATAAAGGACTATTTCTGTATTTAGTTTTTAGCGCAACCATAGATGAAAAATCCTTTTCACAGAGATAAGACGATTGATAAAGGGATTAATATTTTCAATGCTTCTGTGACTAAATTTCCATATTAATAAAAATCAACATAAAATAGAAATCGATATTTTCCGGAAAGAAACCAAATAGATTCATTATCGCTGATTCAAATCATAGTTTTCAACATAAGACAGCTTCTTTTAATTTCTTAGTCAATCGGTTACTAAATTTCCCGTTAACAAAAGAGAGATATGAAATAAAACTAGATTTCATTAAAGACATCGCGAAGTATAATGGTTTTGACATAGAAATCTATATATATAAAAGAGAGTGGCGTTAGTTACTACGCTTATAACTCAAGAACGCCTGGACCGATTTCGAAGATTCGCACCAATTCGGACTGGTCTCCGGCCAAACAAGAAGAATACCCAAGAAAATTCCCGAATTATCACGAAAAAAAAAATTATCAAGAAAATTCATTTTCCCATACATTTTGTAGGGAGTGATTTTACTATGTTTATAACTCAAAAACGCCTGGACCGATTTCGAAGATTCGCACCAATTCGGACTGGTCTCCGGCCAAACAAGAAGAATACCCAAGAAAATTCCCGAATTATCCCGGAAAAAAAAATTATCAAGAAAATTCATTTTCCCATACATTTTGTAGGGAGTGATTTTACTACGCTTATAACTCAAGAACGCCGGGACCGATTTCGAAGATTCGCACCAATTCGGATTGGTCTCCGGCCAAACAAGAATAATACCCAAGAAAATTCCCGAATTATCCCGGAAAAAAAAAATTATCAAGAAAATTCATTTTCCCATACATTTTGTAAGGGAGTGATTTTACTACGCTTATAACTCAAGAACGCCTGGACCGATTTCGAAGATTCGCACCAATTCGGACTGGTCTCCGGCCAAACAAGAATAATACCCAAGAAAATTCCCGAATTATCGCGGAAAAAAAAATTATCAAGAAAATTCATTTTCCCATACATTTTGTAGGGAGTAATTTTACTATGTTTATAACTCAAGAGCGCCTGGACCGATTTCGAAGATTCGCACCAATTCGGATTGGTCTCCGGCCAAACAAGAATAATACCCAAGAAAATTCCCGAATTATCCCGGAAAAAAAATTATCAAGAAAATTCATTTTCCCATACATTTTGTAGGGAGTAATTTTACTACGCTTATAACTCAAGAACGCCGGGACCGATTTCGAAGATTCGCACTAATTCGGAAAATTAATTAGAAAAACGAAACTAAAAACGACAATCCGCGAATCCACAAGTTTAGTATGTCAAAGTAACCAGGAGAAAAAGTACATGTGTTTACCATACCACCCTATTACGAAAAACATTAATAAAGTTGTTAAAGAACGATGTATCCAAGTTGCCCTTCGGTCCGAAAATACCATGAAAAGTCTCTTAGGGAATACCAAAGATAAAGTTAATTTGAATTTGAAATCAGGTAGGTATATACGAAATTAATTGCGATGATTGTAATTTGAAATATATAGGCCAAACGAAACAATCAATAATAACAAGGTTTAAAGAACACATATAGAGAATACAATCCCGAGCATGTTTTGAGTCACAGGATTACGGGGTTCTTGAAGCGTAATCGTAAAAGTATTTATTAATATTGTTGCACAACACAATACACAATATACTAAAATAAGGAACAAAAAAGACAATACAAAAAACTATTTAGAATTTCGAAAATACAATCGCAGAAATATCAAAGCATCCCATGTGTGACTTCCAAGCCTGCTTCATAGTTTATTGCCAACAAAGCAGCTGCTGAAAACGCTCGCTCAGGTTCTATACTGGTTGGAGGAATAAACAATAGATATTTATTTGCTAATTCTAAGTGATATCTACGAACTCCCCCATTTTCGAACAGGCTCATTTCGCGTCTAATACTATTTACCAAGCCCGATTCATTTTGTACATCAGGATCTCGGGATTCCATGCTCTTATTAATTTCCAGCTGTAACATTTCCTTTAGTGTCAATTGGGGTTGGGAGGCTTGTTGCCTGGCTCATTATCTGTTTGTGATCCTGACCTTTCTTCCTCTTCCGTGTCATCTCGACTATTTAGTCTTTTAACAATATTCTTTATTTGCGCCCTCACTAAAACCTGTAGTAACTGGAAATAAGTCAAGCCATTCCAAATCCGATAATAACTGATTTTCATAATCAATTCGTGGATTTTGTAAATAATTCAACACACCAGTTAAATCATCATTTCGTCGTTGGTTTATACATTCCACTAAGGATGTTTTCATTTTATTGGCGAGTGCTGAGTTTTTGCTAGACAATTGTTTTATAAGAAATTTCAAAGCGGCATCAGCTGTGCATAAATTAGCATCTCGTCGACAGATTGCTTCTACTGTTAATTAAATTGGGGTCAGCACATCAACAATTTTATTTACCAAGTCAAAATCAACATCTTCTAAACGGATTGGATGATTGAGATCTATAAGAGCTTTTTGAATGCAGGTTTTTAAAAGAGAAAATCGTTCCAACATGGCTGAAAGACTATTCCACCTGGTTTTACAGTCCAAAAGAAGTGACAGCTCTTTTTCATGTTCAATCTTCACATATTTTTGAAGTACTGTTTCATTTTTCAATGGTGATCTTTTGAAATACACTACAACTTTGCGGATTTTCTTTGTTAGCTCATTAATGTTTTCATCTTTCGTTAACTCTGATATGTGTTCTCGCGCAAATTCATTTTGTGACATTAAGACTAAACCTGATTCTGGACAGTCTAAGTCTTCTAAATTGTCATCATCATCCCTATCGTTCATATAATCAGCAGTCACAGCTGGTTCATTTATAGTATCATCTGGGTCTGAGGTAGGGCTGTCTTGAAAATAATTCTTTATTTTATAAAGCACATCACAGACGGCCAAATTAATACCATGTGCGAGACACAGTTGTTGCTCAGTGCAAACAAACTGTCCCACCTTTATCATAACGTTCGGTCCATCAGTTACAGTAGCCACGATATCAGTTTCCAGGGCAATATCAAATTTACTTAAACGCTCTTTCAATATACGAAGACAATTTTCAGCCGTCATACTTCCATGAAAAGGAGCGAGTTCTAAGCTCCATTTTTTTTTATGAAAGAACGTTTACAGCCTTGTATCGTTTATTGGGCGTTGATGTCCACTCGTCGAAAGATAGATTGAATCTTCTAACTTTCGTTTAGCTGGCGGTGGTGTTCAGATTTTCAGAATCTTGACTTGTTGAAGCTGTTAAACGATTAACGCCAGCTAAAATCTTAATGTTATGTTTTGATGACAAATGTGTATGTAATCCCTTAGTCGATCCACCCAAAGTCTTGAGAATGGCTTACATTTAGCACTATTCTCGTCTTTCGCAACTAAAAAATAACTCCACGCTGACGACGTATCACTGTTTTTTTATGTTTAACAAAGTCTCCCACCATTTAAAATAACTTTTTCAGATAATTGACTTTTAAATTTGAATGACGTAACCTGCGTAACCTTGTCGCTGGTATAATAATAAATGAAAAAAGTAAATCCTAGTAAGCCCATTTATACTTTCGTACAGGGAATCCCCGACGGGGAATCCCTCGTAACAATATTATGATATATCATATGAGGTGATCGGGTGGTTCCCCTGTTGGCCCGTTGTGGAATTACTTTAGCAGTATTGTATTGAAGTATGCGGGCGGGGAAGTCCCTTCTAAGTTACATTTTATTTGGGCTGTACCTGTGTAGTTCTTCTATCGTACTGCGTGCCTTTTGTTAATTTTTTGCCTTTGTGTAATAAGTGCCCTTAATATAATCTAGGTAAGGTCATTGTCAAGGCGCAATGCAATGGATTACGGAATTCAAACTGGCAATCCCGAAAATCCCGAGATTAGCCAAGTACACTCCCGGGATTTACGGGATCAAATCCCGACCGGGATCCGGAGATCCCAGAATTCGGGATCCCGGGATTGTATCCTCTAAACACATATCACACATTAAATTCAATAGACCAGAAAAATCTAACGTTGCCAACCATTCTTTAAATACACAACACAATATACCGATTAAAGGGTTAAAACCTGTCAAATCCATTAATAATCCTCGAGATCTTGACGCATATGAAAGCATTCATATCGTTAAAAATAAAGAAAAGACCATTAAGGTATATAAGGGTCCGATTCCATATAGTTGTCTCTTTTCATTCTTAGAAAAGAGGTAGAAAGTTTGTAGACGCGCAAAGAGAGAATAAACACATGCGGTTGCCGTTTCCTTAAGAGACGTAATTTTGTCGTAATTTTTAGACGATATATTTGTATTTTTAAGTCAGTGTATACGTGGACGCCGTGTAAAGTTGTTGCTTGATCAGATGTGGCCCATATGTGACACTTTGATTAGTGGTTTTACCTACTGATGATGACAACTTAGTTGTCAAAACACAGATTTAGGATACGATTAGTAATTGTGGTAAGGGGTAAAAGGTATATAACGCCTTACCACAATTACTAATCGTATCCTAAATATGTGTTTTTACAACTAAGTTGTCATCATCAGTAGGTAAATCCACTAATCAAAGTGTCAGATATTGGGCACATCTGATCAAGCAACAACTTTACACGGCGTCCACGTATACACTGACTTAAACACACTTTAACACTTTTATCAGTATAGCCATACTGACAAATAGAAGTTGATTTCTCAAGGTATGTAATTTTCTTTCGAAAAATTCCAAGAGTTTGTTTTTATGAGCCGGATGTTTGGTTTCCAAGTGTTGAAAGTAATTTTGATGGCGTCATTCCATCAAACTCTACTTCATTAGCCAAACTGACGAAGTCTAGGTGAAATAGAAACACGTGTGTTTGGCTGAAGTAAGCGTTGGAAAATACGAGGTCCAAATACACATACACATACAAATACAGATGTGTGTAATACATGTCTTTTTCATTTGTAACAAATGCGTAATACGTGCTTAACTTATTGATGTACTAAAATTTCTTTTGTGTACCCAAATCATGCTGTATATCTCTATTTGTCGTCAATAATTGTACGTGGTGTGTTTGAAATCAAGCAAAAACATCTCATACACCTAAAAAAAAATTTGCAGACCTGCGTAATTTGATCTATGTACGTTCAAATCCTACTTAAATTAGAACTTATAAAAACTTATTTACCTAAGGGCTTAGTTAAACAGCACATTTAATCAGTTATTAACAATGAAAACGAAACCGAATAATAATCACATTTTAGCAAAAGACGTCTGCTCACGTGTTTGCACTTAATTAATTCAGCTTACCCTTCAAGACTCTATACACACGTCCCGTTGTTATATCACAGACCATTGAAAAAGCCATTCAGAATGGAGTAGGTCCTATGGAATTTGGATGCAGGTTCTTTCACTTCACTGCCCGCTGCGTTCCTCATCTTCGTCTCTCGCACGTTACAGAGGTCAGAGTCGATAAAGTCGTCCTCGTCGGAGCTCTAATACTCTCAAAGCTTTTGTCCGCGACCGGCTGGACCGAGCTCTCGAACAATATTTCTATTTACTTTATCGCACATAAGGAACTGAACACTCCTACGATTTAAAATCTGGTTCTGCTTTAAATAACGTAAATACTTGAATTAATAGGTGTTTTCTGTTTTCCGTGGCGTGTCGGCGTTTAAAAATTCCGATTCGTGTGATCTAAATTCTTAAAAGGAGAAGTGTTCGGCGTCAGGGATGTATATAGTTCGCTTCGGTTCGTAGGTTCGAACGCGACACA
Organism: Melolontha melolontha; assembly: GCA_935421215.2. Lineage (NCBI taxonomy): Eukaryota > Metazoa > Arthropoda > Insecta > Coleoptera > Scarabaeidae > Melolontha > Melolontha melolontha. The sequence continues at coordinate 21,949,566 of OW285235.1, forward strand.
ACGATACGTTTCTGCATTCTTTTTATGAGCTACTTCTTCATGCACTAGAAGAAAAAAAAATAACGACGGGTGAATTAATTTTTTCACAGGTGGTAATGAAGTTTCAAGTGAATTAATATTCACTTGAAACTTCATTAGGTACCTACCACTAGAGAGAAAACTTACGAAATTAAAGAGTCGACAATTCGACTCTTTGAAAAGAAATATCTGCTCATAATATTATTTAAGAGTTTTAGTCTTCATCATTAGCTTACAAAGAAAGTACCCTAATACCGAATGAATGAAACTTAAGTGTCTTAAGGGGTAAAAAGTGACCTCAAAATTCGGCCCATTTTTGTTTTTTGTAAATGTCTCCGAGAAAAAAATGTATTAACATAAACTTAGCCTCTGTTGATCAATCGCAGGGGTTGTTTTAATTGAGGGAATCAATGCTTTAAGTGGACCAGTTCAATTAGATCAGGGCTCTGACGAGACGAAGAACACTCTATTGCATGACAGGTTAAACAACTCGACTTTTGTTGTAGATATATCACATTTCCGTTCTCTTCTCATTTGGAAAATTTAATATATTTTGGACATGCCCACTTATTGCCACAGAATAAGGAAAACTTGTAGATAATATTAATAAATAATGTAACACAAATATGCAAAGCGCAGATTTTGCGTATTATATGCACGAATTTGTAATGTTATTGATATTTATTTAATTAAACGTTATTTTATATTGTTCCCGAATATGTTCTACCAATAAACCTGGCCGCTAATGAGTCCACCTCGGAAACGAAGCTATAACCAGGACCAGGGGATAAAAGACTGTGTTATTAATTAATCGTTGCTATGTATGCATTGAAATTAGTGGATGTTTTAGTGAAAAATCAAAATTATTAAATTTTTAAAACTAAATTTTTTATGAGGCCCAGAACTCAGGTCTTAAAAGCTTAAATATTATTGTTTACTTATTGTATAATCTACAGGCAACGTCTGCAGATCATGCATAAAGTTTTACAAAGCCATCTGTCCACTACTTATCGTCGAAATGATTTGAGAAACTTCTGTTGGAAAATTGAAACCTATACTGGAAGGGCACCAGATTATCCCTGAACACCAATTTGGCTTTAGACCACAACATGCAACTATAGAGCAAATATATCATGTTTCAAAAAAATCAACTAAGACTTTGAAGACAAATTATATTGTTCCACAGCATTTTTCGATATATCACAGGTATTCGATAAAGTTTGGCACATTTTATAAAATCTTTTATAAAATCAGAATACTCATTCCTCATAACTACGTCCGCATTTTCCAGTCTTGCCTGAATAAATAACCGTCACTTCCTAGTTCGGCATCTTGACGAGTATACTGGTATTTACCCTATCAAATCTGGAATTTCACAAGGTAGCGTACTCGCACCCGTTCTCTACTTACTATACAGGCTGAGGCTAAAATATGTTAATACTATATGGGAGACTATTTTTTTTTTTCGCAGCGTCCTTATATTCCATTCAGGAACGAAGAAAGATAGTTACCTTGATGGAGGTCTTTCAGTCCCCAAGCATCATTAATTTAAGGCCTGGACCCGACGAGATGCACCATCGCGCCTGACAATTGGTATAATCTTTCCGGACATGGTCCGTTCAAGACGATTCCAAGGTGATCAGCGGTAGAAAGAGATCTGTCCGAACTGAAGAGGATATCATCCTCGTGATAGCCAGCCGAACCAAGTCCACACGCAGATTTTCTCTAAAAACGAACATTTCGCAAAGGCCACTGATTAGAATTTTGCATCGGTATTTAGGAATGAAGCCATACCACTTGCAGATTGTGCAGCAGCTCACAAACGCGAAGAAGCAAGAACGCGTGTGTGCTGCACAAATTCTCCTGGAAATGGTAGACATGGAGCCTGACATTATGTTTATATTTTCTGACGAAGCAACATTCCACATCAGCGGTCGTGTGAACAAGCACAACTGTGTCATCTGGGCGACCGAGCACCCGAAGAAAGTTCGAGAGCACATGCGGTATTCCTCCAAGGTGAACGTTAAGTGTGTCATGAGCAAATTTGGATTGATTGGCCCCTTCTTTTTTGCAGAACAGACCGTCAGGGGAGAGAACTATCTTGCCATTCTCAGCACGTTCATGGAGGAGAACGTACCACTTGTAATTTTCCAGCGAGGGTAATTTCAACAAGACGGCGACCTTTCCCATTATAGTGTGATGGTTCGGGATTACCTAAACGACAAGTTCGGTAAACGCTGGATTGGTAAAGGTGATCCTCTTCCATGGCCAGCACGATCACCAAACCTGACGCCATGCGATTTTTGGCTGTGAGACATGATCAAGGATCGAGTCTACGCCAGCAAACCTCGCAACTTTAACTATTAAAAACACCGCATCACTCACGTCATCGCTGGAATTCCTGCCCAAATGGCCCACAGGGCCTTATAAATGAGAATGGACAGACTCCGTAAGTGCATTGAAAGTGATGGATTCCAAATTGAAACCTTGTAACCAAATCCCTGCCTTGTAATTTAACGTGATTAAACACTCATTTAATGTTAACATCTTTTTGCCTCACCTGGTATATTGCCGACTTGCCAACGACTCGAGACCTCACTGTTGCTACATACGCACACAACATAGATTTGCCTCATGTATCGATTCTGTTATTGCTTCGCTATTATTGCAGATGCGTCTGAACGAAATTCAAGACTGGTTAACGAAATGGCGAATCAAAGTTAATGAAAGTAAATCTGTTCAACTAACATTTGCCAGCAGAAGAAGTTATTATCCTACAGTGTATCTAAATAACTACGCTCTACCACAAATATAAAGTGTCAAATACCTAAGAATGTACCTTGATCGAAGACCGACATATATTCCCAAGCATATATTCTCAAAGACGAAGTCTCTTTGAGAATATATGCTTTCTCCATTCTTCTTGGATCTTTGACCAATTAGCCAACCTACCCTTGGAAAATATAGTCCTCGTTTACAAAGTAATATTAAAACCCGTTTAGAGTTATGGAATACAGCTCTGGGGGAATGCTTCCATATCTAACATTGAGATACTGGAAATACTTCAGTCCAAAGTATCCATATGATTACCAATGCTCCTTGGTATTTCCCAAATAGCATCATAGCCTATAACTTCAAAATAAAAAGAGTGAAGAACTAAATCAAAAGTTTCTCTAAAAATTATGCAGAAAGACTTTAAAGACTCGACCATGAAAAAGCGTAGACACAAGAGGTTCAACCCAACTGATCTGCTCACGAGATTTTAATTTTGATCATCTAGGTCAGCGATGCACATACCGCGGCCGGCGGGCCGCATGCGGCCCACTGTCGATATTTATGCGGCCCGCCAACGAATTTCAAAAATTGTTCGGAAAACTACAAAAGTAGGTAAAAATCCATTCAAATCAATATTTCTTAACTTTTTATTTTATTATAACTTTTGTAATTGTTAGTAAGATATGTATCTTTAAGTACATACTACTTTCTTGTTCAGGTTTACTACGTAGGACAGGTATGCTCCTCGTCGTTCCAAGCATATTGTTACGAGACTAGAAATCTGTCGAACCAACTAGATTACTCGAAGATTCGCGAAACACATCGGTATTATCCCCTAACAATGTGGTAGGTTCTCGATGTTAGGTAACTCGTATAAATACAACGCATCGCCTGCTATCGGGGCAGTTAAGTTATAACTACGGACAAGCGAATGTTATATTGTTTGAATTGTAATCTGTGAAGAATAAATATTTCGTCGTTCGAACTTGGCATCTACCTACGTAACAATATAATATCAATTTTGATATGGATAAACCAGGCCCCAGTAAAAAACGTAGTCGTAAGGTTGAAGATGAAAATCGACAGTTTCAAGATATTTGGACTGAAAAATACTTTTTTCTTTCATCGCATAACAAAGTGTCTGTTTAATATGCAAGATTAGTGTTTCTATTCCGAAGGAATATAATATGAAAAGGCATTATGAAACCCAGCATCATACTTTTACCAAATTAACCGGCGAAAATCGAACGCAAAAAATTTCCACTTTACAAAGGGAACTAATAGGCCAGCAAGCTATGTTTACAAAACCAAATCAAGATGCTCAAACAGCTACTGAAGTTAGCTTTGAAATATATCGAATAATAGCGAAAGCTTGTCGGCCTTTTAAAGATGGTGAGTTTGTTAAGCAGTGTTTAGATATCGCCGCAAAAAAAATGTGTCCGAAAGATGCAAAGAGGTTTGAGAAAATTCAACTAAATCGGATGACTGTTCAAAGAAGACTTACCACATTAGCAGCTAATATAGAAGAGCAATTAGCTACGAAATCGAAAAGTTTTGAGCATTTTTCTATAGCACTCGACAAATCTACAGATATAAGTTCCACTGCTCAACTCTTAATATTTTTACGAGGTGTAACGCAAAATTTTGAAGTGAGTGAAGAACTGATTGGTGTGAGTTCTTTGAAAAGTCAAACCAAGGGGAGTGACATGCTCAAAGCTCTTTCTTAGTAGTACCTACTGTAAACTTTATAAAATCACGAGGTCTCAATCACCGACAATTCACACAATTTCTCGGGGATATTGAAAGCGAATATGGTAATCTCCTGTTTTACACTGAAGTAAGCTGGCTAAGGCGTGGGTTGTCACTAGAGCGGTTTCTTAACTTGATTGAAGAAATCAAAATATTTCTGGCGGAAAAGATAAAGGACGTCTCCGAACTCGACAACCCTGATTGGCTGTGTGGCTTAGCGTTTCTTGTAGACATCACAAATCACTTGAATGTCTTAAATACGCGACTCCAAGGCAAAGATCAATTGATTTCGCAGTTATACTCTCATGTTATGGAGAAATTCAATAAAACTGATGTCAATTTCGTTTATGTTGAAAAAATTGTTATTTTAATACAAGCTTTTCATGATCGTTTTCTAGACTTCAAAAAAAGTTGAACCTCTATTAGACATTTTCAGAAATCCTTTCAACATTTTACCCGAAAATGCACCGGAATCAATACAGCTGAATTGATAGACATGCAAAATGATGATAATTTACGAAACAAGTTTAATGAAGGTATATTTACTCAACTTTTACCGTTGCGTTGACAAAACCGCTTATAAAGAGTTGCGAATAAATGCATTGAAATGCGCAAGCTTATTTGGATCGACGTATATTTGTGAGCAAACGTTTTCAGTGATGAAACTTAACAAAACAAAAAATCGAAACCGTCTGGCAAATGAAAATCTGGAAGCAATTTTACGTGTGGCGACAAGTAATGTGGAGCCAAACATAAACAAAATTGTTAGGTCAATGCAATGGCATGCATCAATATAATAAAACATTGTAATGATTTGATACATAATTACAACAAACATTTTTAAATGTTCTTTTATTTTTATCATTTGTAGTAATTCATACTATTTAAAAATAAAAATATTTGTGTTAATAAGTATTCTTCGTAGTGGCCCGTCCTTGGCATATAATTTTCCCGAGTGGCCCCTGTTCCCCATCCCTGATCTAGATGTACCATAAATAATTATCTTTTTTAATTGTACTATACAGGAATCTGCCAATGGACAGTTTTCGACATATTAAATATTTGAAACGTTCAATTTACTTATTGTATTTTCTTTGTACAAATTGTAAATAAATTTGGATGTTAAATAAAAGAAATACGTACCGTATGTAAACATTGTACTTTGAGATTGATAAAAGTCTCTCTACTTATCATATTTATAGTGAATATAAATTTCAGATAAATAGCCTTTTTCGTAAAGGAAACACCCATACGGAATACTATATTTAATTTAACCGAACGATGCACTTAGAATTTTAAAACTCGCTATCAAATTCCGTAACAGAAAATGTGTAATTGAACATTAATACTATTCTGAGAAGGCGGCGTAACAAAGAAGAAGAACTTTACTGATAAGAGTATATTTATTTAATTAACTAAATAAAATCTACTAATTAAATCATTAACAGAATACCTCTAATGAAGTTATCAGTTCGGGTGAATAACATTTTAAAATATGTAGATGGTCCCTCCGCTATTTATCAGTAAAGACATAGAATTGATTAGCATAACATTTACTGACGTCTCCGACATTATAATACACTCAAAGTGCTTAATCGGCATAAGAATATATGGCCGTTTTACGTTCTTTTTTAAGTTTCGATATATTGTGATTAATGAATGGGTTCATTGTTAAATGTAATGAAGAATCCAATGATAGCGTAGGCGCACTTCAAAGCTATTAGAATTACACCAGTGTCGATTAAACGTATAGCACTAACTACAAATTCTATTATTGTGAAACTTATATGGAATATTTAACCAATAATAAAACGCAATGGATAAGATATACTTAACACAAATTATAAAAAAACACTTTGTAAGTTTCAGTACATATTTTATTTTATTGTTCTGACAATATTGTTTCGATAATTTCTACCATTATTAAAGAAAAATCTTATTCAATTAAAAGTAGGAGCACAACTTACTATGTAATGTATAAGTGTATCTATGTATTTGTATGTGTGAGCGCAGTGGCTCTTTTGACTATTTTATGATTGTATCTACAAGGTGGCCGAAAATGACCGAAGGGGTTTGACTTCATTATAACTTCTTATTTAAAACATAATTATTAATTTTTTTTTAATTTTAAATACAGTATATTAATAGAGAATATTTTTAATTTAATTATGAAAAATTATATATCGCAATGACCGAAGGGGTTTGAGTTCATTATAACTCCTTATTTAAAACATAATTTTTTTATTATTTTATTTTAAATACAGTATATTAATGGAGAATATTTAAAAAAAAATTATATCTCGCAATGGATCGTTGATTTGCGAAATAAAGGTCAACGATTTTGGCACGTTGTTCAATTGTGTACTGTTCCATTTTAAATTCACCAAGTCTTCTTTACAAAATACTGAAAACAAAAAAAAAAAAAAATTATAATAAAAAAGTTATAAGGAATTAAAACCCCTTCGGTCATTTTGGGCCAGCCTGTATTATTGGGGTGTTCAAAAATTCCTTTTTGTCAGATTTCGGTTCTTAGAAATTGCTTTTTTTTTACTTCTAACATTTTTAAGTAACCCAGTTTTTTGCTTTTATTGTACAATAGTGTATAGCGTTCTATATCGGGAAACCGAATAATATTTTCGAATATCCACCTGCTTGTTGAATGCAGGCTTGTGCCCGTAAGCCAACAGAGGAAGTACTTATCCGAATTTCATACTTGTTTTGTCGGACTTGTTCGGCAGCTAGGTGAATACGATCCAGCAACTCTTCTCTTGTGTTCGAAACTTGCGCGTAGACTAAATTTTTCATGTACCCCCATAAATAAAATTCAAGGGGATTAAGATCGGGTGATCTGGGTGGCCATGCAACAGGACCACCTCGACCAATCCATCTTGGATAATTGACGTTAACCCAATTTCGGACTACAATTCCGAAATGTGGTGGTGCCCAATTCATGTAAAACCGCATGTCTCGTCGAACATTCAGTGGGACATCCTCTAAAAGACCTGACAGTTCGTCAATAATAAATTGAAGGTAATTGTCCGCATTTAACCTCCCTGGAAGAACGACGGGACCAATCAACAAGGCATCGATTAGGGCCACCCAAACGTTAATAGAAAATTCATGCTGAAATTTAGATGGGCGTATAGCTTTGGGATTTTCTGATGACCACCTGTGCAGGTTTCTCAGATTTGTAACACCACTTCTCGTGAACATAAATTCATCTGTCCAGAGGACTGTTCTGCAGAAATTAAAATGAAGCCGTGACTGTCTTAATATCCAGGTAGAATAAACAAGACGAGCATAGTGGTCTGCCTCAAGCAAACCCTGTCCCCTGCGATAATGATATGGATATAAGCCTTCGCGTTTTAAAATTCGCCAAACTGTCGTTCGTGGCACTCCTAGTTGTCTAGCGATTCGACGTACACTGAGAGTTGGATCCCTTGTAACAATAGCTACTGCTTCTTCCTCAAGCCTGCCGGCAAATTTACTCCTTGGTCGAAAAGATAATCACGCAGTCCGCATTCCCGAAATTGTCTGTGTACTTCCAGAACTTCAATAACTGCTTGACGTGCACTGCCGTTACAGTAGCCATACACAAAATGCATGTCCGCATACTCTTGAGAAGAAAATCGGTAAGGCATTTTGAATAAAGAAAACGTGTCCACTCACTAATAAGCTGTTGTATGAACTGAAACGTAATGTAATCCTTTATTAAAAAATGCAACATTAACAGTCATCTGAACATTTGTTTATTGTATGATATTCATGGTTCAGCATTTACGAAATAAGTAAGAACCTTCTTTATCATAAATCAATTTCCAGTACTCTTTTTTGTACATCTTCAAGAAATTACTGTATGCACTACGACACGTGTTTATTTATTTTAGGATAACATTTTATTATGCAACGTTAACAATCACAGGCCTTTTGAATCGTATAACTTTTTTTAAATAAAATCAATTTGTATTGACTTTAGGATTACTTTTTTTTCATGATCTGACAATCACATTCATAGATGTGTAACTTTGAAACAAATAAAAATGGATATACAAGTTTTGCGTTTTTGTTACTTGAAGTGAAGTCTACTTTACACTCCTAAAATTTGAACATAACGATATGGGACACTTGTATATATATTTTTTCCTTAGTAAATTTACTTTCCCATGCTCCACTACGAATTATTGTTAATATGATTAGAATATGCTGCCATATTTTTCATGAAGGACAAACTAGTATCCATTATGAAGAATGGAGTGGAGGATCAACAGTTGTTGTGGGTGATGTCGAAGAAAAAATTCATAAAAATCGGCGATTTACAATACAATACAATACATACATACAATACATACATACAATACAATACATACAATACAATACAATACAGAACTGAGTGTCTTTTCCGTTAAATTTGACGTACAGTTTTCTACGAGGTTATTACTGAAAATTTACGATACCACAAATTTTGTGCACAATGAATGCCGAAACTTCTTACCGAAGACCATAAAACGATGAGAATGGGATCGGCACTAACTTTTCTGACACGTTACGATGTTGAAAGTGAACATTTTATCAGGCATATCGTAACAGTCGCCTATGTCAAGTTAAGACGAAAAAATAGTCAATGCAGAGCTGAGGTTGCTCTAACTCGCCTCCGAGGAAACCTTTAAAGTGCCGTCAAACTTTTTCTTCGGGAAAAGTCTTGGTCACTGTGTTCTGAGGCAAGAAAAACGTCCTTCTTGTAGCGGTGAAGAGCCGCAGGACAGTGTTACAGCATGGCTTAATTCACAAGCGGCATAGTTCTATGACGAGGGCGTTAAAAAGTTGATTCATCGTTATGACACATGTCTCAACCTTAATGGCAACTATGTACGAGTCGAAAAATAGCTGAGAGTAGTAGCCTTAAGTTGGGTATAATAAAATATCTTCATGTATTGATATATTTTTTAATAACCAAGTGGAACACACTTTAGGAATTGCCCTCGTAAATAAGAGAAATAGCTTTTGCAAAATAGTTCCCTCCTGCTGAAAAGAACATTAGTGTTAACACCCATCAATCAATATAATTTCCCACTAATAAAATACTGATCTCGTTGTGATCTTTTCCAATATTACACTTTACTTTAGAATGCATCCGAAGACAACAGACGAAGAAGAAACATTTTAAAAGACGCGTACAATGTGTTGGGATGAGGTATATTATACGAACGGAGTAGAGGAGAGAAACTTAAACTAAAAAAGAAGAACAACGCCCGTAGCGGACTCTCTTGAGTGTAGAAGATTGAGCTGACCTTGAATGTATAAATGAAGTTATTAAGACATTAGTCGGTTGTGGCCACACTGGCTGGGGCTCGCCCTGATGTTTCTCCTCTCTCACGCTCTTTCTATCTCTCTCTCTCTTTACATCTTGACTCTCGGACTCGCATGAATTATATTATTATATCTCTCAGCAAAATCACAGGAGCTATATCTAATTTACTGGATGTATTAATTATAGGAAACTTCGGGCCCTGTCACACTTTAAATATGTCGGAATCGAGTTTTGTATTGTACACAACAGTTCGAGCTAAAAACCGGGCTTGGTCGCCGTCGTATTATTTGGATACCTGATTCATTTTGCTCATCAAGTTGACCGTATCGTGTAGATGTGGTCTGTTCGGATCTATCGTGGATCGTGAAAGAAATATGATTTTTTTTCTGCCTTAGATTGTCGAATCCTTATTTACAATTTCAAATGATCCATTAGATACGGTTGTTGTATAGTAATTATCTACGTGAATATAACTTCGTTGTGTCCGCTACTGGCTATTGTTAAATGGAACACGGCGTCGATCAATTTTTTAAGGCCTCGTAGTTTCAGTAATACTTACATAAGCAGAACTAATTTGCGAACGAGTTCTTTAAATCGATAATATTTTACACAACGCTTACTCGGCGCTAAGACCATTATAATACGGCTGGCGGATTGATATATAAGGTTGCTAACTCTATAAAATAAGAAGAAGAAAGGACAAAATAATGAAACCTCTCTCTAAATGAAGTATGTATATTGCAAATTTTGAACCTATCTTGATGACCGAAATGAAGAAGATTATTAAAAGGTTAAAAAATAAAGATAATAATAATAATAATAATAATAATAATAATAATAATAATAATAATAATAATAATAATAATAGTAATATCCTTTATGGCCAACAAGCGAACCCAATTACAAAGCAAAAATATATAATACGAGTACATAGCACATACTAACATACAATAGTAGCCCTCAAAAATTAATTATAAATATTAATTAACAATCTTGACAATAATTAATAAAGTTAATAATAACAATAAAATTAACCCTCTAATGCATTAATTTTATTCTGAGCAGATAAATTCAGAATGGATTAACTTTGTTACAAATAGTAGAAATTTTATGTCAGAAATTAATTTTGATATCGAGCTTACCAACTGCAGGCGAGAATAGGTAGTCTGCCTGTAGGCGGACCTGTGCAGTAAATTGTTACATTCGTAAATTTTCTTTTTCTTATCTATATTCTTACCATCGAGCCCGGTATATTATTTTCCATTTCGCGAGTTTAATTTCATTTAACGCGTATCGCGTACGTATCGCCCTCTGATTTGATTATTTGGTAACCGAATCGCCCCTCCTATCGTTTCCGCTTTCATCCCGCGTATAGAGGCATTCGTTTCAAGGCCGTTAACAAATCCAGCTGTGGGTTGTGTGTGTATCATCGACTAAAGAGGAAGTTTAGAATTCACGAAAACTACGGCTTTGAATTAACGCTTTTGCGGATCCGTATGTAGTACGTGAAGCATTATTGGATTTGCCATTTACCGTTAATTGGAGTTTAGGGGCTTAAAGGGGAAAAACTTCCCATTTTCTGGCATTATTTTAGTGCGGCATATCCTATACGAACCTCCGGAATAAATAAAATTACCCCTGGCGAAGACACCTAAGACCTTGGTCGCAACTGCCGACGGATTCGGTTCTCCAGTGTCGTATTTATATTTCAGTTTTGGTGGTTATTGATTTTAACGTCATATAGCCTTTTTTCCTGTATTTGAATTTACTTTAAATTTCTATTCATATTGCTACATAAATATATTTTTAAGTAAAGCCTCTTGTCATATTAAAAACTTACTTTTCTTGCGAGACTTGCAAAAAAATTGTACGTTCTGGTGCAGATGCTCTTACGTTATAGTTATTGTTCATGTTGAATTCAAGAAAAATATATTTGTGTATTTTGTGTTTAACAGGTTGTATTACTGTGTACAGTTTTCTCTAAGGATCAATAGAAAAGGCTTAATAATTTAAATTTGGTCAAATTTCGTAATTTTATTTTTTTTCGTAATAATTTTATATATTTTGAAATATTTATTTATATGTGCTCTCATAGCATGTGTGCTTAGTTTCTTTGTAAAATAACCCTTTTCCTTTTTTTTTGTCAAATTATATTCAGGATGACATTGTATACATAGTGGACATATTGTGTTTGAACAAGTTATAACTGAATAGAATTTTTCATTATTGGTTTACGTTGTTGGTTTATTTAAATTTGTTAACATAATAGTTAATTGTTCACCAGCCTTCTCTTTACCTTTTTTTGTTTGTTTACCTTTTCTTTCTCTCTTTACCAAGTTGGTTTGCTTTGAACTTTTCTTTCCAGATTGCAGGTATCCTGGGTAGCATTTCGCCGTCTTAGATAACGCTTTTTTATTTAGTAGTCTGTATGGGCACGCGCCTACGATCGCGCGATCCCTTTTCTCAGTTTTCAGATCTGAGCTTCCGTACGTAAAATTGAATGGCGCTACCTACCATCCTCTATTTTAGTAATCCACGCCGTCTCCACTGACTAAGAGCATATATAACAAATAGAATCTCCCATAAAATTTGTACGATACGACTACCGGTTTCGATTTTCTTATCGGTCATCTTCTGGACGCCATCACTGCGCCTACGCGCCATAGGTAGCAAAGTACATAGACTTAATAGCATGCGTTTATGTCATTTGTTTAATACAAAAATAATATAAAACGTAGAAATGTAATTATTCACAAAAAACTGGTTTATTATTATGGAAGTCATAGAATAAGGCTTTTGTTGGGAAATTACACAAGGACAGGTTGCATTTAATACAAAATCTTGTGTTTCAGAGGTGCATTTTGGATATTCGCACTGTCTTGCCAGATCGGTCTTGATAAACGCACCAGTGGCCCACCTGGTCGTAGCGGATGTCTTTCGTTGGCAAATATGCCTTTTTTTGCAGATTTTGGAGGGTCCTATGATGATGAAGAGGATGGTCGATCAACCTTTCTTTTCACTGGCACTGTTCCGTACTTCAGAGCGACACTTCCATTCGGAACATAGGGAGCTCCACTTTTTCCTTCTCGGGATAGATTCGATTGTAATGTATGTAAGTATGCATCATTGCTACATAGGTGAGATGGTAAAAGACGCGGTTTGTCCATTTTCTGGTCCTCATCTGGATATGATAACGCCCTAGCAAACCCACACATCCCATGTGCGGATTATATTCTTTGATGGTGTACGGGCAATCGATGTCGTAGTGCTTTTTCTCTTTTTTGTCCCAAATAGTTACTTTCTGCGGTCGTGTGTCAGTGTCTCTGGACGCAAATCGTTTTGTGCCAACATAAGTTGACAGAAGTCGTACGATTTCAGTATCATACCGCAATACGGAGGAAATGTCAATACCGTAAGCACTACCAACGTACTCCTCAGAAATGGCGCGTTTCACCTTTTTTCGATCAGAGCCGCATCGCTTGAAAGTTTGCAATTAGTTATATGCCTGACGAAGCACCTATGTGAGTGAAACTTTCGTAACTTTGTAAAGCAAAAAGTAGTGAAATTCATTAAAATTTGTTTTATTTAACCCGATAATAATAGTAAAAAATAGTGTATTGTGTAACGAGTTACGAAACTAACTTTTTTTTAAAGCGAACTTAAAAGTTATTTCGACGAGTTATAATTAGTTATAAATTAAACATTGATACATAGAATGTGTAGACCATAAGTTTGAAGCCATCGTCAAGCTTTCCCACAATTTTCGAATTTCCGAATATGGATTTACCATATTATCAGCCCTCTATTCAATGAATTTTACATAGACTTTTTCATACCTCTTTCTCAATTTTTTACATAATAAGCCCGCATAGGTTTTCTCAGCTTGATTTACTATTTCTGGTGTGGTGTATTTGGAATATCTAAATCACTTTCTGAATCAGAAATCACTAGGGATGAAAATTAACGTTATGGGTTTTTTCTCACTAGTGACAGAAATCAAATTTTCGCAGCAGTATTCGGTGACGAAAACTGTCTTATAAAGGGTCGTAGTAAAATAAAGTTTGTTTATTTAAATTATTCCTCTGTTTCTGTACGATAGCGCGAATTAATCAACCCGCTCTCGTAACTCCAGGTTTTGAAACTTTATACGCTCTCTGTATATTTATTTGATATTTAAACCTAAAGAATATTCTTGAATTAAAGTCATATTTCCATTTTCCATTCGAAATTCGAAATTTAATTTTTTCATTTTTTTGTTATATTTTTTAATACCCCATAATACATTCCGCACCCCCTGGAATTATGAGACAAAACAAACCAAGCGGCGACTAACTGTGAAAGTATTTTTATTTATTATGTATATATATTATGTATTCATAGTTATTGACGAGGAACGGTACGCTAACAAAGTACACATACCGATCGTCGTCACAGATATACTGAGCAAAGCCCAACTCTTGCTCTGTTAAGGCATTAACATTACATTGATGGTGGGGAGAACTGTATTTTGCCGTACTTCAATGTCGTATAATATATAGCGTTGGAGCAACTGAACCAGACTGCTCTCGGGCGTTGTTACAATGAATACGGTATCTTTTTTACAGAACAACGCGTTTTCGCGGTTAACGTATAATGAAAAAATCGCAGTAAAAAATCTTAAACGGCCGATGCCTCAATTATGTTTAGAAAATAAACAATCTGCTAAAGGTAGAGTCGTTATAAAAAAATCAAAAATGAATATTTATCAGAAAAATGACTGGATTTGTGGGTGTGAAATTAAAAATACTTTGTCTTGTTTTCCGTGTCTTTTGTTTGGTGGTGAACCGTCTTGGTCAAAGAACGGATTAAGAGACTTAATTCATCTTAGTGCTAAAATTATTAAACATGAAAATTCCGAAGGGAATTTGAAAAATATATTTAGTCTATGAATGTTAGGAAAAAATAACATTCAGAATGTTTTAGATACAACATATAGAAAAGCAATTCAACAACACAATGAAAAGGTAGCAAAAAATAGGCATGTGTTAAATTTAATAATAAATTGCATTAGATTTTGTGGCGCGTTTGAACTGGCACTTCGGGGTCATGATGAACAGCAAACGTCGAATAACAAGGGCATTTTTCGGGAATTGATAAATTTTACGGCAGAATTGGATAAATCGCTCAGAGATCACATCGAAGCAGCACCGGTTTTTAAGGGATTATCAAAAACGATACAGAATGAGCTGCTTAATGCAATGTTGAACGTGTATCATGAACAAGTTGCCAGTGAAATTAAAGCAACCGACTTCATATCTGTGATAGCTGATGAAACCACAGATGTGTCCAATCAGTTTCAGTTGGTGGTTGTTTTAAGATATATTGTGAACGCGAGACCGGTCGAAAGATTTTGGAAATTTCTTCTGCCTAGTGGACATGATGCTAATTCTTTAGCTGCCTCCATCCTTAACGAAATTAGTTTGCTTGTTGATGACCCAGAAAAACTGATTGCACAGAGCTATGATGGGGCAGCAGTCATGAGTGGTGCTATTAACGGCGTGCAAAGACATGTCCAATACCAGTATCCAAGGGCTAATTTTGTACATTGTTATGCACATCAGACAAATCTAATTATGTCACATGCTACATCGAGCAGAAGTAATTGCAGAATTCTTTTTGCCAATCTGACGGGATTATGTACATTTTTCTCCACTTCACCACAATGAGCTGCAAGATTGGAAGAATTCCTTCAGAGAAAAAGCTTACCTCGTTCTTCAAAAATAAGATGGAACTTCAATTCTAGGACAGTGAATACAATATATGAGCACCGAGAAGAAATAATTGAAGCTCTAGAACAAATCGAGGGAGAAGCTAGTTTACAAACTACCATTCATCAAGCTAGTGCCAATTTGCGAATTTTAGAGGAGGAAAATTTTATCTATTGGTTAACTTTCTTTCATAAAATTATGCCACATGTGGACATATTGTTTAATCAATTACAAAATATCAATACAGATGCATTAAAAATCAAGAATAATTTAGATAATTTTGAACGCGCTATTGGAAAAATTCGAAACCGAAATCGCTTACACAGATAATCAGTTGGTTAAACAAAATGACCCAGAACTGACTCCTCGACCATCAAAGCGGCGAAGAGTAACTGATGGTAGCCAAAGAAGGAGGGAAACTATTGAAGTGTGCGATATTATTTTGCTAGAAATCAAAACTAGATTTCGGTATACAGGGCACTTAATATTAGCAAACTTAATTTCTTTTAAACAGTTCTCCTCTTTTAAAAAAAAATTCCGGAAGATTGCCTTAAAGAAGCAGTAAAATTTTATCCATGCCTCAATGAAAGCAGACTACGAACTGAATTAAGCGTTCTATATTCTAGAGAAGAATTTAGGCAAAATATAGAAGTTGGTGCTGTAGGTCCGCTAGGTCTTCTGCTGGATGGATTAAGCGACACCTTTAATGAAGTTGTTACGCTTTTAAAAATTGTCATTACAATCCCAATGACAACGTCCGAAGCGGAACGCCAGTTTCCACGGCTGAAGAGAATAAAATCTTTACTGAGAAATACAATGAAAGAAGAGAGATTAAATGCCCTTACTATGTTATCTTGTGAAAAAGAATGTATAAATGATTTCCCAAACTTTAATGAAAAAGTGATAGAACTGTTCTGCAAGTCAAAGACACGTAAAATGGACTTCGTTTATCGTCAGATGCAATTAAA
The DNA here is from genome assembly GCA_935421215.2 of Melolontha melolontha. Classification (NCBI taxonomy): domain Eukaryota; kingdom Metazoa; phylum Arthropoda; class Insecta; order Coleoptera; family Scarabaeidae; genus Melolontha; species Melolontha melolontha. The sequence continues at coordinate 21,966,131 of OW285235.1, forward strand.
CTGTGTAGTGTAATATTTACTATTCCCTCAAGACAAACTCTACAATGAACAGTACCTGTCTGGAACAGTACATCGGTGAAATTTATAAGGATTAGGTAAGCGTTTTTGTATTACACTTTTTAATTTTGAAATTATGCACTCTCTATGTGAACCACCCCGAGCCGCCACTGTTATCTATGCAAAGTAAATCGTCGCAATAGTGTTTGATTGTTTTGGTTTTATGACACTGTCACGCACTGAGTTCAAATTAATTTTTTGCACGTACACCTAAAGGTGAGCTTTAAGTGCTCTACTCATTTTTTTCTTTACTCATTTCTTTAAACAAATTTTAAGTTTAAAACTACAGTTTTTTCTTTTAACATTAACACGTGTTTCCATGTAGAACCATCTTGCTTCGTTTGATAAAGATGAATGCACGTAATTTAAGTCACGACCAAATTGTCCAAGCCATTTCTTTAATTAACGATCGTAGGACTCAAAGATACGTTGGTAGGATGTTAGGTGTCCGATAATCGACAATTTCAAAATTGGTGCTTAGGTATAGAGAAACTGGCAGATAACCCAGCTTTGGAAATCCCAATCGGGGTAATTGCGTATACTTGCACAAATTTTCACGAGAACGTATTATTATTTTAATCTCCAACTCTTAAAAATCATAAACATCGTAATAAACAAGTATATATATTGTTACGCCTAGCGTATAGAACTTTAATTAATTTATTTAAATACACATATATTCGTTTTTAAATATCTCATATTAATTATATTTTAACTTAAGACATTTCTTCTGTATATTCGTTTCCAAAGAGAAAGTATTTTCTTTTGTTATATATCTTGAACTGACCGCCGACGACCCTTATTACCTGGACCGTCAACCGATGACCGAAATGTAGAATTTAGAATATCGAATTTCTTCTAGAACATTCTATTTTTTAAATTGTTTTAATTTAATATTATTTACATCTTCTTTTATGTGTCGTGTTTGATATCGTTAGGAAGCTTATGTCACAAGGGTTATTTTAAGAATAATTATGACATTGACAGACGACGTCTTCAGGCCGCGCTTTTAATTAACTATTATTCGAGATATCGATCCCTCTCTTCGATAGATCATAAACCAACCGTTTCTAGACATTTTCTATCGACGAAAACTAATAGTTCCTTCTTCCCTTGCGAACCTTTCGTGAGAAAACACACATCGCTCATCGTGCTGTTCAAGCACACAATGGAACTCACCACGCTGTCCAGCCTCTTTCGCTTCTAAGGTAATTCTGTATTGTTCTATATATATTATTCTTTTAAGCGAATCCATATTAATTTAACTAATTTCTTATTCCTCCGGTAAAACATCGCTCTGCATATACTTGACCAAGGTATATCTTCGAAGACCACGTGACTATCATCGCCACATAAAGGTAACTGTATTGTTCTATACAGAGATTCTTTTATATACATATTAATTAACCCTTAATTTACTACCCCATTTAACGTTCGTTTCAGAGTATTTTTTGTGTTAATTTTAATCTACTTATTCACCACTCCACGTGTATATAGTACTTTGTTTTATTACTGTTTCACCTTTTCCATTTCCGATATTTTATATTAATTTCTCGATTACTAATTTATCGCCCCTTGTGTATATATTACTAATTTAATGACTTTACATACATCAATTTCTTTTATTTAAATATACGAGTTTCAATTTTTTTATTATGTAAATATAAATACAAAATTTAAGGACGCCGCTGTGTTTTATTTTATGTATTAAGTTGTTGTATATTTATTTTAATTAACCAAAACCACGCACGTCCTGGACCTTTGAAGGAACTTCACCAGCATCCGTAATTATTTTATTATCTATCAAATAATTTTATTATTATAAATAGCCGAGCCCCCCCTTGTATTTGTAATAATATCTGGAATTAATATTTCTTAAGAGAATAAGTTAAACTGCTCCTGTGGATACTAAATTTGAACTTCACCAAAGCATCAATACTGTAAATAATTTCCTTGGCTAGCCGCGAAAAAAATGTTCTTGACTAGCTGTGCAAATGCATGCTTTCGTGTCTCCGTAGAGACGCCAAAATTAAATTTTTTAGTAAGTATAGGATAAAAAACATTTACTTAATCCATATAAATCATATAATACACATTTTTAAAATTTTTAATATGCGTAAACAGCTTTTGCACGTGGTTATTGATCTTAGCATTGCTACAGTCGCGCCGTCGTGCCGTTAGGTGGTTATTGGTAGCGTTGAAAAAACAGGCAAGTGGGAAAAAAAAACAAGTTTTCGGGGAACTACGATTGCCCCACCTACCCGGTCCTGCCAATGTCTAGCGGCCCACCCTGCTACCACGAAGCCTCCTCTCAGGGGTGGGAGACACCCAGAGCTACCAAAAAAGAAAGGTGGAAAAGGGCGCCAGCGAATTTGCCACCGCTAGACGTCGCAAATCCGGAAATCACGATAACTAAAAATTACGGCTAGCCAAGCGGCGGGTAAATGCCGCAACCAACTCGTCCGAAACGATAAAGAAAAGAAAATAAAAGTTCGGGCAACAAGCTAAATAACCAAGCTTTATTAATAATTATGTTAGGTAGAGATAACAAATCAAAGTCAAAATAAAGTAACAAAAGTACAACGTACTATTAGGCCGAGTTGATATTTAACAAAGGAAAAAAGAAAAGAGAAGCGAAAATACTATGTATATAAAAAAAACTGAATAACCTCTACACAAAAACCCCCGTCAAAATACGTATTTATCTGGGTTCACACTGTGAGCCTGAGCCTAAATACAAAATTATGAGCCGGATCTATGGAGCAGACCCTGTATACGTCTAGAGGCTTATCTGTATGCTAAATAAAACTAAAGTTAAAATTTCCAGACGCTCCGGGAGTACGAAAATTGGCATAAATTGAACAAAACAAAGTTTACATTTGGAATTTACTGCAAGTGAGAATTAATGAATATTAAATCACATTCTTACATGTAAATGTCGACTTATATGATGCGTTCGTAACTACAATCCGACAAACTAAGTTTGTACCAGTATGCAGAACACACCCTTTCGCGACAACGAACTTCCTGGTAATTAGGTTAATTAAGAATTAAGAAATACTGAAAAAACAAGTCAATCAACGGGAGGAAACGTACAGACGGCGTTTCGTTCTGATTGGAACTTTTCAATGCACGGTATTCCTCGAAGACGGAGTCCGTCTTCGAGAAATACCGTGTTGTTTTTTCAGTATTTCTTAATTCTTAAAACAAAGTTTGATAATGGTTCTACAATATCTTGAAAATAATATCTATAACACTTTAGATTTTAACGACAAACGTCGTTTGATTTTAAAAAAACAAAGAAAAAGTTACATGAATGAAAATTCACGTTGTATTCTTAAAAGTGGAATTATTTTAATCTTGAAATATAGCAAAAAGAAAAAATTTAATGTTGCTTCAAATTAATTTAAAATTTAAAATAAGATTATGAATTAAAATACGTGTAAAGCACCCAAATGTGAGCTGTATGTGCTTTACTAATTTCTTTCTTTACTCATTTCTTTCAAAAAATTTTAAGTTTAAAACTACAGTTTCTTCTTTTAACATTAATTAACACGTGTTTCCATGTAGAACCATCTTGCTTCGTTTGATAAATATGAATGCACGTATCTTGAAAATGAATTGATTATCTAATTTAAACAAAATAAATAAAAGAGACAATATATCTGAATTTAAAGTCGTAAATCCTAGGAAAAATAAAACCAAATTTTATTTTAACTTCTATGTGAAAGAAATGCGTATCTTTGATCACATTGACGACTTGCGCAAATAAAAAAGAACTCTACGAAGAACACTTTAGATTTTAGCGACAAAGGTCGTTTGCTTTTAAAAAAACAAAGAAGAAGTTACATGAATGAAAATTTACGTTGTTTTCTTAAAAGTGGAATTATTTTAACTTTGAAATATAGCAAAGAAAAAAAAGTATGTAATGTTGCTTCAAATTAATTTAAAATAAGATTATGAATTAAAATACGTGTAAAGCACTTAAAGGTGAGCTTTAAGTGCTTTACTAATTTCTTTCTTTACTCATTTCTTTCAAAAATTTTAAGTTTAAGTTTAAAACTACAGTTTCTTCTTTTAACATTAATTAACACATGCTTCCATGTAGAAGCATCTTGCTTCGCTTGATAAAGATGAATGCACATAATTTGAGTTATGAACAAATTGTCCAAGCTATTTCGTTAATTAATGATGGTAGGACTCAAAGATACGTTGGTAGGATATTAGGTGTCCGATAATCGACAGTTTCAAAACTGGTGCGCAGGTATAGAAAAACTGGCGGATATAACAGGAGACAAGGACACGATAGGAAGCGGTCAACTACTGCCATACACGATGGCTGTTCACGACTTACAACGCAGATGCAAGACAGATAAGAAAACGAGCTGTTTACCGTTCGAAATGTAAATGTTACGTCTCAGACGGTAAGAAACCGACTTAACGGATAAGAAATACGTGCAAGAATACCAGCCAAAGGCCCTATATTCGCTAGAGAGCACCGAACAGACTACAATTTGCGAGAGATCATCGTGATTAGACCGCTGAAAATTGGGCTAACATTCTGTTCAAAGACGAGTCTAGGTATTGCCTGTTTTCATCAGATAGACGCCTTCCAGTATATAGACGAGATGGTGAGCGCTTCGGTAAGTGCAACTTACTGAACGGGGGTGGTTCGATTATGATATGGGGAGGTGTATCTTCCGAGGTTAAGCCGGAATTGTAGGTTATTCATAATGCCTCTATGACCGCAGATAAGTACATTAAGATTATCTTAGATACACTTGTTGTTCCATTTCCACCTTACATAGGTCTGAATTTCCGTTTAATGCATGATAACAAATCGCCAACATTGTACAAAATTACCTAAATCAGGTTGCCATACGTGTTTTGGAGTGACCAGCTTGAAACCTAGGCAAGAATCCAATAGAGCATGTCTGGAACTACATTGGGTGGGCACTATGAACCAGACAAGCTCCAACAAGAACGCTAGAAGAGGTAGATGCAGCGGCCGCTGAAGAATGGAATGAGGTGGGTCCAGATTACATCAGTGGTCTTACGAAGTCTTTCCCTAGGCGGATGGCACGCGGAAATACTCATTATTAGTTCAAGTTTCCGTTAATATAATGCTTTGTTTTGGTGTTAATTTTTCAATTGTTATGTTTATCAAGTTGCGGTCTTTGGTTTTTCCTTTGAATTTTGTTCTATTTTTAATATGTTTATGTACTACTTAGGCCCGGTTTATTCACCTTCCAGTAAAGTACCTGTTAGTTACTTGACAATTAAATTTACTTGGCACATTTACTATTTTTGGGTTTATTCATATAATTTTAAAGGTCGGCTAGTTACTGGAAAGAACTAGATGTTTTTACAACAGTAGTGTGGTTAGGGGAAAATAGAGAAAGATGTAACATACCACTAACACATGGTATAGAGAAGGATGAACAGTTTTGGGTAATTTTAAATTCTAGTTGCCGGCATGACAAATGAGTGCATCTAATATAACTTTAAATCTCAAGCGTTTGTTGTGTGTTATCACGTGTTGTCCATTTTTACTTTTTTCATAAACATTATTAATATAAAATACATATTTTAATATAAAAAAGGTATGTTATATTATTACCTAAATTATGACCTAATCCCAGGCTACAGTTCGCATTTTATTGTCAAAACTTGTTTAATTTCATAGAGAATGGAAAGTAAGGAACGGGTTAGATCGGCAAATTTCTCTATCGAGGAATCAAAAATTTTAGTTGATCTAGTTTTAAAGTACAAGAATGTCATCAAATGCAAAAATACTAACAGTACAACATGGAAACAAAAGGAGGATGCGTGGTCAGAAGTATCAAAAAAATTGTTATTCAACCTCTTTTTGAATTTTCAATACAAGTAAATAAATATGTATATGTATATATATTCTGTATTAATATTGGTTGTTTTATTATTATATTTATTTTGTACGGTTTTTTAAAATATATCTTTTATGTCTAGCATCATATTATAATTTACTATGACAACATGTGAAATAAAGATGAAATTTTTGTTTAGAACATATACTTTAATAATACATAATACTTTATTTACCACACACACAGTATGTAATAAACAATACAAAGGAACAAATTGTCTTCTATTCGATATCGATTCACTAAATTATTAATATTGACAAAATCGCTGTCTAAAATATCGTCAATGTCTTCAAATAAATCCATTTTACTTGTCAATAAATTAATTTTCTACATGACAGTTCACAAACAGTATGATATTAGTCTTACTTGACACTTTATAAGGTAGATGAGCAGCAAGTAAATTTTCTCCCAAGTAAGTAATTTTACTGGGCGGTTAAATTTTACTTGACGGTGAATAAACACTTAATCTGGCAAGTAAGGCTTTATCTTACAAGTAGCGTTACTCGATACTTTACTGGAAGGTGAATAAACCGGCCCTTAGTAATAGAATATAAAATTTGGAAAAAATTGAAAATTAAGAAAAAAAAAATTGAATGATTCCATAATTTTTTTGCGAAGTGTATTTTTGCTTTTTTAATTTTGTCTTATTCTTTGTCTAAAGGTAAATTTATTACTATTATTACTAATTTTAATGTTTACTTGATCTTTCGTAAAACACACAAACAACAAATACCATTATTAAAAGCAATGTGTGTGGTACAATGCCCATCGACTAAAACCACCAACCTCTCATTGAAAACCGCACAATCTTAATGATTCATCGATAAAATTGTTCGCATCTACTTTAATAATGTTATTACGGAATAAAAACACAAGAAAAACGAAGACAAACACACCGTTTCGCTTTAGCAAGTTAAGACATTTTCTAGTGGTGGTAACGGGTGAGGAGCGAACGAACGCAAGACGAGAGAGAGATACGTATAATGACACCCAGAAACACAGGTACAATAATATTCAAATGCGGGATCAACTAGACATAAATCATGGACTCTCGCGTCACCAAATTACAGGCGAAGGTCTTCTAAGTAAAAATTATGTTAATTACGTATGATTTAGGGGATTCTCGATATATTTTTTAAAATCATCCGTAATTACGTATTGTATATATGGGAATATCAGAAACACCTACTTCGGGCGAGAGAAAGAGATGAAGGAGATGAAGGAAAAATAAAAAGACTTTAAAAGTGAGAAGATAGAACGAAAGCGACGACTTCGTCTGGATCATCTAAAACATATATAGAGGAAGAGAGAGAGTGCAAGAGAGGAGAATGGAACGTATTCGAAGAAAGAACCGGCTTGAGCGGACCGCCGACCGAAAGTGGAATATAATAATATGGTAGGTTACAAATCCGGAGTGTCATTTGTGCTGAACAAGGTGTTTCAAAAGGTTCGACAAACTAATGATTTTTTGTCACAACCATATTTCAACGGCTAAAACGGCAGAATAGAGATATTTGGTCGGCTTGTCCTGTTCCGTGCATTAGCGGGAAAAGCAAATAATACATTAACTACAAATACGTGCGGAAAGATTACGCCTAAATCTGCAACGCCAGGCATCATTATATTTCTTAGAATTTACAAAAATTCAATCGCCGCAGTAAATGTAATAAAATTTTGATAATGTTTTTATCTGCTTTGTCTTTAGTACTAATAACTAAAGTTCGATTATTATGCGCAATAAATGCTTTAAATATGCGCATAAATATGTCACGTTCTTCCCAAAAATATGTCAAATATATCCTTCATTTTTAGCATTTATGTATTTTGTGCACTTTATTTTTTATGTATTTCGATTACTGGAAATCAAGGAAAGAGTAGTAAAAGAACAAAAAGTAGTCTAAATTACATGTATACATAAAAAATAATTATTTTTATATAATATGTGATAAGAACATTGCATAGTAATATGGTAAAAGATTACAATTAATAGCTATATATATAGTCCGTCCAGAAAATATCCGGAAAACAAGAAGGACAGTTATAATTTTACAGCATACATTTTTATTACTTGAATAATAATATACGGTTTAGAGAAGGTAATGAGCAGTAAGGGGGAGCAAGCCGACTTCCTCGTCCAGACTGCAAGAACAAAAATCAGGATGAAAGAGTCTGAAGAGATCAGCAGTGCTGTTTACGTCATTCCTATGCAAATAGATCTGGCAGGCGTTAATGATATGGAGATTGTATATAACCGAATGAAGGAACTTATGGAGACTTCTAAGGTGCATCCCACTGGAATCATTAATTTGGTAATTGGTGATGGTCTAAAGGTTGGATATGTCAGGAAAATCTGCGATCAGGTCTTTGCGAAGGAGAATATTAAAATAAAATTAATGGTACAAGGAATAAGATCAGATTCACAAAAGCAAAAAATGAAAAAGAAGAGAGCATAGTGACGGTTAAGGCAGGCGACAAGAGCTATGTCGACGTAGTCAAGAAACTTAGAGAAGAAGTGGATATAAGAAGAATAGGCGTTAGAATTGGGAAAATCCGTAAAACTGGAAAAGGGGACCTCCAACTTGTAGTAGAGGGTGGGCAGAAAATGGCGGCTATATTAGAAAAGGAAATAAAAAGCAAAATGGAAAACATCAATGTGGCGACTAAAGCAGTAGGAACAACAACGCTATATATAATGGGTATGGACTCCGTTACAGGAGAAGAAGAAGTGAGGCAGGCAATATCAAGGGAAACAAATCTGAGAGAGTCGGATTCGATAAGGGTAATAGCAATCAGGAAAGGAAAATACGAAGAACAGACAGCAATCATCGAAGTTCCAAAAAGTCAAGGAATGGCCCTGATCAAACACAGAAAAGTGAGAATTGGATGGGTGGAATGTGGAGTCAGGGAAAGGATAACTAAGATAAATAAGATAACTTGATAATCCTCGCCAGCATAAAAATTAGATTTTAATCACCTTCTGTAATATAGTAAATTCTTAAGAAATTCTTAGCAGCTTCAGTATGTTGATCGTAGGAGTGGCATACATTGTCAGAATTAGCCCAAGACGAAACCCTCGCAAAATTCTCAAATTTATCATCAGGTCCATCCAAACTAATGTCCTGGTTATGTTTTTTGATATACTACCACAATTTACAAGCATCACGTTTAGAATGTTGTTCACTTGCATATAAAAAGGATTTATAAACAGACTCGATCTGCCCCTTCGTAATTCTTCTTAAAATCCTGAATTCATAATAAAAAGATAATATACAAGTACACTTCCAGTTTTATCCGGGTTTAGATCCGGGACTAGGCTGTCCGAGTAGGTTTTCGTGGTTTTCCTTCTCGTTCTAGGCGAATGCCGACAGCTGAACATCTTAAGTCGCTCCACGGGCGCAGACATAATAATGACTCATAGCTTGCCAATGCCTCCTGTAATTGGCGTGAAGCTTTTGGGGAATACTAAAGCATTAATTACTATTATTAAACTTGAATGTATTTTTTAATAATGTAATTTTATCCGTGACAACTTCACATATATAAATACGACATTAATATACTGTCATTTATAATTTAAAATTCTTTTAAAAAGGCAGTAATCGCCGAAATATGTAAGAGATTATTTTAAATATATACATATTAAAGTAAAACAGACCTTAAATCGTCGACTAACCTAATCTACTATTTATGGTATATCTTATATATAAGCGTATTCCGTTGTCACATAAAACAATTTCAAATCCAGATGAGGGTATTTTTATCTCCATACGATGATAGAATTATGAAACACAAATATTCAAAATCTAAAAAAAAAAACTAATGAAAAATTATTTTTTCAACAGCATCTCGTATATAAAAGCAATCCATCTGATTAGAATGCACCATTCACAATCAACACTACACACAAAGTACGGCAGATTTGTTAAGAAGTATCGACACGGTACATTGCATGTGTGACAACCATTACACTTCTTAGCCGGTAGCTCTTCGAGTATTTGCATACACACTGCAAGGTTAGTAATGAGCATGAACTCTCCGACTTGTTTACTTTTAGCCTCTTTCGTGCTGGCATGCAACATCTATCTCAATAGATTTTTAATAAAATATTCCCTCTCTTTCTGTCTTCTCGATTATATTTTTATGTAATAATTCATACGCACTCTATGAAGACAACAAGTAGTTCCGATCCGATTCGGAACATTTTGAATTATACTAGTCGGGCTCTGGTACAGGGATAAATCAAAATAATTAATGATTAAGTACTACCTTGCCGCAACCATAAGACAACATAGAGGAGTTACGCTGAAAACTATCCCGGGGAGATGAAAGGAGAACGGAAAACCAACGCATAACGAAGACGGTAATTTTTAAAAAGTTAAATCCCGAACACAATCATTAACATGAGATGATGGCGGAGAGGCGAGTGATCCTGTAAATTATGGGAAACGAGCGTAATGACACTCTGACTAGTTTTTAATGAGGGGTTTCCAGAAAAACAAGAAAATCGGGCCGCAAACTTTGTTTGTAAAGGGAGAGAGAAGAGGCTTATTAATTTCGTGCGTCGCGCCCTCGCTTTGGTGAACTCGAGAACGAATTTAAGTTCAAGAGTATGTCTTAAAAATATCTTAATTTAAAGCAGTATTTTTGTAAATCCCTGAAGTTGCTCTTTGACAAGTAATAATATACGAATACGTCCTACAGATCTAATCCAATTACAGAAAAAAATATATAAATGTGTCTAACAAATCGGAGACTGTGGCTTATAAGTGAATAAAATAAAATTAAAAAACCCTTACCACAATAGAATTTAATGATTTTAAATACCTATTTCTACAACCACGTTGTCATCTTCAGTAGAAAAACCAGTGTAACACTTGAACGCACAAAACCACTCACAGAAGGATTGTTCTGAACGTCTTCTAGTTTAACACTAAAATCTTCAATCTTAAACCCCACCTATTCATGCAAGAGCATTAACCCATTATTTGTAAATTCTATAGAAAAACCGTTTAGAAATATTTTAAAAGCCGTAATTTAACATACATTAAGGATCCAATTATGAAACTAATCCTTAAATTATGTTGAAATATAAATTTGGAAATTAATGTTGAGTCAGAATATTTTAATGGCAAATAATAATAAATTCCATGAATTCGAATATTTTTTAATGGTTTTCCTATTTTTCTTGCTTTAATAACATCTAACTGTCAATTAACTCAAATAAAGAAGAACCTGGTATAGGACCCAAATCTGCGTTAATTACTTTATTCCTATTTTTAAAGATAAAAATGCTCTCAAAACTATCTAATTCGCGGGGGCGTGTGACGCTTTTTATTAATCTCAGACAGTCAGATGTTACGTTGTGATCTGATTCAAGAATATGTCGGGCAACATTTGATTTTTCCGGTCTATTGAATCTAATATGCGAAACATGTTCTTTATTACGAGTTAGAATCGAACGTTTTGTTTGGCCGACATATTTTTTATCACAATCCTTACAATTTATTTCATAGATACCAGATTTGTTGTTTACCTCAACTTTGTCTTTCGCGTTGCCTAAGAGAGATTTTAGGGAGTTATTCGACCGAAATGCTACTTGAACATTATACTGTTTAAAGGTTTTACTTAATTTTTTCGTAGTTTCGTGAAACGATAAACTAATAAATTTTTTGCTCGAATCAATTTGAGGTAGCAAACATGTGGAATCCTGAATTGTTTTTCTTACTTTATGTTTCCTAACTACCTTGTTTATTATTTCTGAATCGAAACCGTTGGAACTCGCGATTTTCTTAATTAAAGTTAATTCCTTTTCATATCTATCCTTTGTCAATGGCATGCTTAACAAACGATTGATAAGAAAATTGAAAGAGGCACTCTTGTGCTGAAAAGTATGGTTTGAATCTGCGGTTATAAATCTGTTGACGTTGGTTTCTTTCGGTAACTATAAAACTCTAAGTTTTTGTCATTCCTAATTACTAAGGTATCTAAAAATGGCAAACCTCCGTTGTTTTCCTTTTCAACCGTGAATTTAGTACTAGGAAATTTTGAATTTAATTCTGTTACAAAATAATCTAAGTCGCACTTATTGGTATCAAAAATTGCAAACACATCGTCTACATACCTGACCCATATGTTTGGAAAATATTTGGCTGACTTTTTAAACTCAATCTCAAAGTGACTCATAAATAAATTCGCGATAAATGGAGAAAAGCAATTACCCATGGCTGTACCCTGTTGCTGTTCAAAGAACTTGCCTTCGAATTGGAAGCAATTTTGGGCCATACAAAGGCTTGTTAACTGCAAATATTCATTTATTTTTTCCTTTTCAACGTTATTGCTATGAAGTAATTCAGGCAAATATTTTAACGTTTCTGGGATAGGTACTGAAGGAAACAAGGACGTTACATCGAATGAAACCAGAATGGCACCATCTTCCAGACGACAATCTTTAACTTTCTGAATAAATTCTAAAGAATTATTGACCGACAAACTACTGTTTTTTCTGGTAATTTTCTGAATTCATTCACTAACCATTTTGAAATCAAATAAGTCGGTGAGTCAATACCAGCAACAATAGGTCTCATCGACTTACCTGGTTTGTGGATTTTAGGTAAGCAATATAACCTAGGCACTAACGGATTTGCACATTGTAATTTATAAAGGTTGGAATTAGTTATTAAGTTTGGACAATTTTTTAACGCGGCTTTAGTTTTACTTATCATTTTGGGTAATGGGTTCTTATTCAGTTCTACATAAAGGTGTCTCAATAACTTGAATTTTAAAATTTAAAAAGAAACATATTTTTAAATTAAATATTTCGAAATTTTCATTGATTTGTAGAGCAAATTTTGACATCAGACATGAAATAAAATATCAGTCAAATAGTCACCGCGGCTCCGTTGGCAAGTATGTGTCGTTTCGACGAAGCTTCGAATAAAGGCGGTTGAATTTCGAGAATTCGATTTCTTCCTTGAGTTGTGGAATCGTTTCAGAATGGTTCACATAACTCTACTTTTCAAATAACTCCACACGAAGCAGTCCAAAAGGGTTAAATCACAACTCCTAGGCGGCCAGGTCTTCAAAACAAGATGACATGACCTGAGAACTTTGTTTACAATAATTGTTTCGCATGCAGTGTGGTAGGTTGCATCATTCTATTGACTCCACATCCACTCCGTCAAATTCCTGCCAGAAAATGTTTATCAACACATCACAATATTGAACGGCAGTAACATTTACGGAAACACCTTAATTATTTTCGAAAATGTACGGTCCCATAATCACACCAAACCCACAAAGCACACCGAACTGTTACTTTTTGAAAGTGCATTGGAAGTTCCTGCATGACATGTGGATTTTCTGTTCCCCAGATCTGAGAATTCTGTTTGTTGACATAGCCGCTGAGATGAATTCATCACAATCATTTTGTTGTGGAATGCCTCGTTAACGTGCTGTTGTTCCGTGATCCAGTCGGGGAAGTTTCTGCTCTATAGATGAACAAGCTTCCAGAGCCCAACTCTTCCCAAATTATCCTGCACATATGCGCATGCGTCTCCGACATTTTATGATATAATAAGAATCGTAATGAATAATAATCACATTAATTATTTCCATGTTTATCTAATAATAATAATAATAATAATAATAATAATAATAATAATAATAATAATAGATATATTTGCCCAACAGATATACATCTAATTACAGGACAATGTATGAATTTGATAATACTGTTCGTGTGTTACATATACTTAAAGAAGGCAGAAGTAAATAACAAGTGGTGTGAGGTGGTTGATACAATGCTATACGATAAAGCTATTGGGAGTGTGTATATTAGTTAATAGGATGGGTAGGGGGGTGGAAAATAGATCAATACTTTTGTTGGCTGTGAGAATTTCATTGCAAATGGTACACATTGAATAGATTGGGGATTTCCGCAAAGTATTAGTTTTAGGAGTTTGGCAGTATAATGTGGTGGATGTACGCGCGGAGCGCTGTGATGTCGCGAAAGGCAGCTTACTCAGTAGTTTGGGGGCATCAATGTTATTGTGTATTAAGTTGCAGAAGAATGTAATGCCGGTTAATTTGCGACGGTGTTCCAGTGAATCGAAATGAAGTAATTGTAGTAAGGTAGTATGATCGTATCCCTGCCGTGGGGATTCGCCATATTCTTTAAAATGTAGATATTTTAAAAATCTACGTTCCACTTTTTCAAGTGACTCAATATGAGTTGTATATATAGGTGACCATACCAGTGAGGCGTATTCTAATTTAGATCTCACGTAACAGTTGTATAACTGAATAATGGTATCAGTAGACGTGAAGCTTTTCGAGTTGCGTATAACAAAACCCAAGGTCTTGAGAGATGTCGACGTCACGTAAGATATGTGTTCCGAGAAGGACAATTTGGAATCAAATACAACTCCCAGATCTTTCACAGTCGAACCCCGATTCATACATGTACCGCCCCACTGGTAGTCATACACTATTGGTTGAGACTTACGAGTATAGGTAAGTATATTACATTTTGGCACATTCATCGCCAGCTTATTGTATGGCACTAGGCAAGAAGTTGGTCAACATCCCCTTGCAACTCAATGCAATCCTCTATTGAGTTAATTTCCCTGTATAGTTTCAGATCGTCTGCAAATAGCAGCTTCTCGCAGGCAATCGCGCCATAAAGGTCGTTAATATAAATTAAGAATAAAAGTGGCCCCAAGTTACTGCCCTGTGGTATTCCCGATGTTGGACAGAATATTTTAGAGGAATGTCCACGATATATGAGCAACTGCCGCCTGTCGCAGATGTAAGACCTCATAAAGCAAGTCATGGATGGAGAGAATCCTACAGCGTCAAGCTTCTGTAATAGGATGTCGTGATCTATTCGATCAAAAGCCTTGGTGAGATCCGTGTACACGACGTCAATTTGTCCATTGTTGTCAATGGATTCAGCCAGCGTTTGCGACATAATTGGTAAATTAGTAACTGTCGATCTCCTATTGATAAAGCCATGTTGATCTTCAGACAAGTGGCATCGAACACTGGGAAAGATATAGGTATACAGACAGATTTCGAATACTTTCGCGAAGTTATTAATTGCTATGGGTCTATAGTTCTCTATCCGGCCTGTGTCGCCTTTCTTATGAACAGGAGTGATTCTAGCCACTTTCCAGCAATCCGGGAAGGAATTGGTTTCTAACGACAGATTGAAAAGATAAGTTAATGGATTCGCAAAAAGGTAAGCACAATCTTTAATTAAGAAACTTGGTATATTATCGTTGCCCATTGTGAATTTATTTTTCCACGCAGCTGTTACTTTTTTATTTTATTTTATTCTCCAACATAAATTTTAAATACATATATGTAATGTGTGTTCATTTGAAAAGTCAATCTAGGTTACTTTGAAATTTTGATAGAATAAGACGCATATATATTAGTATGTGTTTGTTGTTCCATAAACGTAAATCCAAATGACATTTAATAATGTCAATCACAAATATCAGTTAGTGCATAAAATAATCGTGCGTCGATTCTGGTTTAAATAAATTGCTTCTCAGTTTTAAAATGGCTTTCAGTTTAGAACATAAAATTTTTTTAGTCCAGCTTAAATACCTATTATTTGTTATTTATTTGTATGTATGAAACTGTCAAAATATACGACTTCGTAGGTTAAGTAGTAAATTTTAATTTACGACATACTTCAAAATGTTCTCAGTAAATCACATGCTACTAGATTGACTTTTCAAATGAACACCCGTTATAACCCCGTTCTACTTATTTAATAAAGAGCTGTAATTAAAAAGCTGTAATATTTCATTCAAAAGTACGCTGACATGCACTGTGTGTATGGTGAATGTGGTGGAAATGCCAGGGACGCAGTTAGAACATACGTAGAACGGTATCCTCATCGTAAAATACCTCACAAAAATAGTTTCATAGCGGTGCGCCAAAGACTTCGGGAAACAGGGTGGTTGTACCAAAAAACCAAGAAGTGGGAAAGCTGAGGAAAATATTCTTTAAATTGTTGAAGTAGATACTTCAATCAGCACTAGAGAGGTAATAATAATATATTTATTTGTTCAAAATTATACAAGTGTATAGAACTCGTCAAGTAACAAGTGTTCATTTGAAAAGTCAATCTAGTAGCATGTGATTTACTGAGAACATTTTGAAGTATGTCGTAAATTAAAATTTACTACTTAACCTACGAAGTCGTATATTTTCACAGTTTCATACATACAAATAAATAACAAATAATAGGTATTTATTGAAAACTATAACAAATGTTGAAAATGTTGTCCTTCCTTCAAGATCAATGCACTTTAAAATCCTCCGTTCAAAATTTCTGATGATATTCTGCAACATTACTGGATTGTTATTAATTTCCATGCATATCTATTCGATTCTCTGTAGCATATCACTCAAATTCAATATAGGTGTTCGAAATATGTTATTTTTTAGATAAGGCCACAAAAAGGAGTCGCAAGGTGTTAAATCGCATGAACGTGCAGGCCAGGCAATTTCAGTATTTCGACTAATTATACGCTCATCAAAAAATTCTTTTAAATAATCCAAAGATTCTGCAGTACAGTGACAAGGTGCTCCGTCTTGTTGGAAATATGCATTTTGTAGTTCATCATCACGCAACTGATTGACAAATGGTTGTAAAATTTCCGTACGGTACCTTTGAGCAGTTAACGTTCCCTGAAAAAATCGCTGCCCAAACACCAATTTTCTCTGGATGTAGCGATTCTTCATTAATTACATGTGGATTTTCACTACTCCAAATTCTTGTATTTTGTGAATTTAGGTATCCCGTTTTATAAAGCAATGAAATTTCTTCATGAGTAAAGATGACTCTATGCGAAAGTTCTCCATTATTGTTCATATTTACAAACCAATTACAAAACTGTAGTCTACGTGGGTAATCAATTTCTAACAATTCTTGTACTGCCGTGACACGGTATGGATAAAGTTGCATATCTTTTTTTTAATAACTTGTTAGTTGTACCAACAGAAAGGTTTATTTGTTGACTCAAATGTCGAACAGATGTTTGTGGTTCATTTTCCATTATTCTTCAACACGATTGACAACTTGAGGTGTACGTTTCTTAACTGCTCCGCTGCCTGATTTTCTTAAGAGACTACCAGTTTCAGAAAAAAGTTTTAAATTTCTATCCAAAGTATTCTTAAATTGTATATAATCTATTACAAAATATGGAAACTCAACTTGAAATTCTACCATGCAATCTTGAACTGAATAAACCCATAGACCATCAATTTTATTGCCACTTCGAAAATAAACCTGGACTAAAAAATTTTATATTCTAAAGTGAAAGCCATTTTAAAACTGAGAAGCAATTTATTTAAACCAGAATCGACGCACGATTATTTTATGCACTAACTGATATTTGTGATTGACATTATAAAATGTCATTTGGATTTACGTTTACGGAACAACAAACACATATTAATATATTTGCGTCTTATTCTATCAAAATTTCAAAGTAACCTAGATTGACTTTTCAAATGAACACTTGTTATTATATAGTTCCAATAATTTAGGCATTTTCTTATGTATTTTCGTCATTATTTACGAATTTAAATTATATGCATTAAACTATACAATCCAATTTTAAGCCAAAAATGTTTTTTTAGACGTGTTGTTTTGAAGTACCACATCCCTTGTCTATTATACTATTATCAACAATCGAATTCGTTTCTCTTAAATTTGATATAATATTTCAGAAAGTTTTGTTTGTTATTGTTATAAAAACAAACGTACTTAAAACCATTCTTTTCAAACCCCGCGATAAAAAATTAATATAACACTTTCTAAACGAAGACATCCGCTTACTAAACGATCTTCCGCATCCTTGCCAGTTCGTAGAAAATGGGTAAATGGACGTCTTTAGTTCTTCACGTTAACAATACAAAATCATCACTAATCGGCGTAAATATATGTTGAAAATCGCATAGGTATACAACGAGGTCGTTAGCTATCTCTCAAAAAGTATTATACTCACAGAAAGAGAGAACGCATACATATATATGTATACAGATCTGGAGGTAAGCGCAATGCTCTACCTGAAATCTCCCGTCGGGCGAGAATAATGGCTTCTAATAAATATATCATGAACGTACAAAGGCGAAAAAATTCTTTTCTACGCCTGAACGTGGCTGAATACATTGTTCGATATGGCTACCCCCGATACTTAAGGTTTCAATTGTTCCCCCCGGAACCTTAGACATTACTCCGTAGAAAGTTACCGAGCGTATAAATAGATTACATACTAATTCGTTTGCTTATTTTATAAACTTCAACAAGGATTTTCTCTGGCTATACCTTAAATGTGTGTATTTATGTTGGTGATTAAGATAATCTGAAGTAAGAATCCGTTGAATATAGCTGGTACAAGGGGCCGGTTTTATGTTCCCGAACTAGGCAGCTTTAAATTTTAACGCAATTTACCATTACACAGACCTACAAACAAAATTTTTTTTTTGGTGCATCTCTGTTTGTTTGAATTGTCGATAAAGTAGGTAATGTACAGTATATTGACATACGTCATTTTAACTCATCAGCTCTAGTTTACCTACTACCCTCATTGTGAATTGTTGTCGGTCTTGTTATGGTCTTGTTCGTAACTAGTCATTATTACAATATCATCGATAAAGTTTGTGTTACTATTTCATTATGGCTAGTACGTCCAGACGCTGTGTTAACGATCCTGATATATTTTGTTATGTTTGTGGTGAATACATACTGAAAAATCAGCGTAAATCGATTACAAACACGGTGCGTCCTTTGTATTTTGCTTACTTCGGTATTGAAATTCTACACCAAGATAAAGTGTGGGTGCCTTATAGTGTTTGTAAAATATGCGTTGAACATTTGCGACAATGGGAGAGAGGGAAACGTAAGTCTTTGAAGTTTGGAGTGCCTATGATATGGCGAGAACAAAAAAATCATTATGACGACTGTTACTTTTGTATGATTAATATAGTGGGCATCAACAAAAACAATCGCCATAAATGAAAATACCCCAATATTTCTTCAGTACAAAGACCTGTTCCTCATTCAGAAAATGTTCCAATACCAACTTTTCACCAGGTAGTGCAGCAATCTCAGTAGGATGAAGCTGAAATACCTATTTCTTCCCAAGTAGATGATGACTTTCAATACTGCGGTAAAACATCAGATCCTAAGCCATTTTCGCAGAATGAGCTTAGTGACCTCATCAGAGACTTAGATCTTTCGAAGGAACGTGCAGAGTTACTAGCGTCAAGATTAAAAGAAAAAAATTGTCTTTCCTCAGATGTTCGAGTGTCTACATATCGCACGAGAGAGGGAAAGTTATTGTAGTTTTTTTTATCTGATGAAAATTTTGTGTATTGCTGTAATGTGAGTGGTTTGCTGGCTTTCATGGGTTTAACGATCTATCAGCCCAATGAATGGCGTCTCTTTATTGACAGTAGTAAACGAAGTCTAAAAGCAGTTCTTCTACATAATGGAAATAAATATACACCCGTTCCAATTGCTCACTCAACATGTTTAAAAGAAGAATATGAGGTAATTTCAAATCTTTTACAAAAAATAAAATATATTGAACATAACTGGGTGATCTGCGTCGACTTGAAGATGGTTAATTTTTTATTGGGTCAACAGAGTGGTTATACTAAATACCCATGTTTTATTTGTCTCTGGGACAGTCGAGCTCAATCACGTCATTGGACTGCAAAAAATTGGCCTGTGAGAGATGCTCTTGTTGTTGGGGAAAGAAATGTTATAAATGAACCCTTAGTTTCAAGAGAAAAAATCATTCTTCCGCCATTGCATATAAAATTAGGGCTAATGAAGCAATTTGTTAAGGCTCTCGATAGAAATGGTCAATGTTTCCAGTTTATTTCTCACAAATTTCCTGGTTTAAGTACTGAAAAACTAAAAGCAGGTATCTTTGATGGACCTCAAATACGTAAATTGATGAAAGACACAACTAATTTTGAGACTTGTATGAATGATGTGGAGAGGCTTGCCTGGCAATCTTTTGTAGCAGTTGCACAAAATTTCCTCGGAAATCATAAGGCTGACAACTATGTAGAACTAGTAGAGGAAATGCTGGTGCGATTCAAAGATTTAGGCTGTAATATGAGTATAAAATTACACTATCTCAATAGTCATCTACATCATTTCCAACACAATTTAGGAGATCTAAGCGAAGAACAAGGGGAACGTTTCCACCAAGACCTAAAAACAATGGAGAATAGATACCAAGGAAGGTGGGACAGTCATATGATAGCTGACTATTGCTGGGGAATCATGCGAGATTGCCCGAGTCAGTTTCATTCTAGAAAATCACTCAAAGACAATTTCTTGATGTTTAATGTCAATAAAATATATATTTTTTCGTGAATTGTGTTTTTCTTTTCTCGGGAACTAGAGCTGACAGAAGAAAACGAGTAACATTTTTGATATCGCCATGTAAGACGTACTTAAAATCGGGTCTAAAATCTCCAGCACCAAAATGGTTGTAGGCCAGTGTTATGCTTTTTAAAATCGCATATGCCTTGGTAACTTGTGTTCCAATTTACAAAACATTTCCAACTTTATTAATTTTATTATCTGTCAGTTTGTGTTGTCATGTATTGACGTTATATTAAAATAAATAAAATCGTAAATATAACCATTATAAAGTTCCTCACAAAACAAGGAAGAACTCCAAAAATTACACTGGTCAACAAAGTTTCATTGTTTTAATATTTCTCAAATTTTTAATTTATTCTGGCGCGTCAGGTTTTGGAACAAAAAATGTTTCAAAGCAAATGAAATAATGTTAATTAAGTCTTGTTTAAAATGTTTTTCTTTTATACTGTTCTTCGACACTTTCTAATATCAATGTCCAACAATAACACTAGCCAAATAGCAGAGTAATTCATGCCCAAATGCAAAACAAAACGATCTCCATGAGGACAACAAAAGGGTGTCCTCAAGGAGGCGTATTATCACCGCTACTATGGAGTCTAGTAGTGGATAATCTCCTCAGGACATCAAATGACCAGGGAATATGGTCGCAGGCGTTCGCCGATGACATTGTCATAGTGTCCCAGGGGAAACTCCCGGGGACAGTGGCGAGCATCATGCGAAATGCTCTGTGAATTGTGGAAAGATGGTGCCTTGAGGAGGGATCAACTTTCAATCCTCAAAAAAACAAGTTGGTAGCCTTTACCAACATGAGAAAACTAAATGGTCTGGGTAGCGTAAGGCTGTTTGAACAAGAGTTAGAACTAACCAACGAAGTGAAGTATCTAAGCATAACACTTGATGCGAAACTGAATTGGAGCAGACACCTAATCAAAGTGGCAGACAGGGCGGCGCAGCTCATCTGGAGATGCAGAAGAGCTGTTGGCAAGACCTGGGGACTAAACCCAAATGTGATACACTGGTTGTACACAGTAGTAATAACCAACGATTACCTATGGAACAGTTGTCTGGTGGAGGAGGACGGAGCGGACATCATCGGTGGGGCTCCTTACGACTCTCCAGCAACAGGCTCTGTTGGGAATCACGGGAGCTATGAACAGCACGGGAACCGCCTCCACGGAGGCCATCGTGGGTCTCCCTCCGCTGAAACTATTTGTAAAGGCGGAGGCAATGGCTGCGATACTGAGGCTGAAGGCCAATGACGTATGGCGTCCTAATAAGGTTGTAGGGAGCCACAGGAACTATACTGGAAGAGCCGATATTTCAAATGCCGGCGGACAGTATGGCACCTGAGATTATGTTTACCGCTAAGCTGAACATATTTATACCGACTAGGGAACAGGCAAAAAGTCGTTCGATTGATTATGGTGCCGGCACCTGGTACACTGATGGATCACAATCTAGTCAGGAGGCAGGTGCAGGCGTATGCGGATTGTGCCCTAGAAGGAAGATATCGATATGTCTGGGGAAACATACTACGGCTTTCCAGGCCGAATTGTTTGCAGTCGCAGCCTGCGCCGAGGAAATTCGGGAGGGCGGCTGCGCAAACAAAAAAAATTAACATAATGACTGAAGACGGCAGACTATGTGCCCGAACAGTAGCGTGTTGTGGAGGGATCGAGTAGAGGCGTACGACGATTAATTCAGTTGCCGTTGAGACGTTGTAAGCGATACATTGTTAACACAATCGTGTTGAAAATGTCGGGAGTGCGTAGAAACAATGCATCGACTCGGTTGCATGCTAACGTAGTAAAGAAATTTTTACATCGGTTTCCCGATTTAATATATGACGGTACCGTAGTGAAATGTTTAGTTTGTGAAACAACTTTATTAACTTGGAAAGCAAGTCAGTGCCAAAGACATATAAATAGTGACAAACATAAATCGAATAATAGTGGACGCAGATCATATAATAAATTTGTGTGTGATTTAACAATGATGTTAACTGCGACCAATACACCAATGCAGAAAGTGGAACACCCAATGTTTTGTCAGTTTTGGAAGAAATACAATCCTACGTGGAAATTACCAGCAAGAAGTACGCTACGGAATTACGTACCGTCAGTGCGTGAGAGAATTGTAAATTGTACGAAAAATACGGTAAAAAAAAATTCCTGTGGTTAACAATAGACGAAACTACAGATATTAAAAAACAGTCCATCCTAGCCATTCTAGTACGGACGCTGACTCCGCAAGTACCTTCTCTTCCTTATTTACTAACCTGTAAACGAATGCAAGGGTGTACTGCCAGAGCGATATATGATGTATTAATAGAAACACTACACAAATTTGAGATTTTACCGAAGCAAGTGTTAATGTTAGTTACCGATGCTGCCAATGTTATGTGTTCCACGGCAAACTTACTCAAAACGAATCAACCAAACCTGCTTCATGTCACATGTTTGCTTCACGCTTTACACCTTGTAACAAACACTATACGTACAACTTATCCTGATGTGGATCAACTGATAGGACAAACGAAAGCGGTTTTTCTTAAATCTCCGAAACGGATTCGGCTATTTCATTCGCTGCGTCCTGACATACCCGAGCCGCCGCAACCAATTCTTATACGATGGGGTACTTGGTTAGAAGCAGCATTTTATTATTATAACCATTTTGAAAAATTAAATCAGTGATTTTACAACTAGATGCCAAAGAAGCAGCTGCAATACGGCTCAGCGAGGTTCAATTTAACAATCCTCAAGTTGCAGCAAATTTAAAAATTATTTACGACAGTTACGTTCCAATACTGGACGCAATAAAAAATTTACAGAACACTGCGTTGTCCTTATCGGACTCATTAGCAATTATTGACCACGTAAAACTAGTGCTGCATATCCTTGAAGATGAAAAAAGTGATTGTGTCCGTGAAAAATTTAACAGTGTATTAGATAAAAATGTAGATTTTACAAAATTAGGGCAACTTTTTACCAATACTGAAGATCCGTTGTACAGATACAAAGAGCGCTTTAACTATGCAAATATAACATCTCGCAACGTCAAACAATCCTTCTCTGTATATAAACATATATATACGTCGCTACGTACGAACCTTTGCGAGACTAATACTGAAACATATTGTGATGACTCATCCTACGACTAATAGGCGCGTCATACTTGTTTGGTGTTCTCTTCAGCCTTCTACATCATTCGAGAATATATGAACGAGATATATAAGCCGCGTCGAAGAAGGGATAGCCAGACATTCAATACCCAAGTCTCGCGAAGTATACATAAATATAGTTACATAAATATAGAATACATAAATGTACTTATTGTTGTTAATAGTTAGTTATACGTTTTAATATTAATATAGTGTGTGTGTCTAAAGTTAGTGTTAGTTTTATTTAAGAACCCGTAAAGACAAACGTTACAGTGGTATTCAGGTGTGGACTAATTAATAAATAATAAACTAAGTAGACAATTAAGTGTTAATTAAGTATTCGTTTAAATAAATATACAGTGCGGAAAGACGTTATTTTAAATATCGTGATGGCTAATAGAATGAAACTCACGGAATTGAAAGTGTCCGAGTTAAAACGAGAATTAGAAGAGAGGGATGAGGATACAACTGGCAAAAAGTCGATCCTCCAGCAACGGCTCCGCAATGTGTTGATCCAAGAAGGCGAGGATCCAGAGAATTATGTCTTTCAAGTTCCAGGCGGAGATGCTGACGTGAATTTGCTGTTAATTCAAATGAAGCAAATGGAACAGAATAATCTGGATAGTGCGAAAAATATGGAACAACGATTAATAGAGAATGCGCAAATTCAAATGCAACAAATGGAGCAGAAGAACCTGGAAACTTCTGGAAACTTAGCGAAAACTCTAGAACAAATGGAACAGAAGAATCTGGATAGTGCTAAAAATATGGAACAAAGACTAATAGATAATTCGCAAACCTTGGAACAGCGTCTAATAGAGTCACAAACTCAAATGCAACAAATGGAGCAGAAGAACCTGGAAACTTCTGGAAACTTAGCGAAAACTCTAGAACAAATGGAACAGAAGAATCTGGACAGTGTGAAAAGTTTGGAACAACGATTGATAGACAATTCGCAAACTTTGGAACAGCGTCTAATAGATTCGCAAGCACAGATGGAAGAAAGAAACCTAGAAAGCGCTAGAATTCTCGAGAAAAATCTGGAAAAGAAATTACTAGAAAATTCTAGAAACTTCGAAAAAGTTCTAGAACAGCGACTAGCGGAAAAATCAGAAGCGTTAAAAGAAGAGGTTTTCACAGCTGTAGAAGAGAAAATTGGAGAACATTCTAGACTTTTAGAGGCAATAATGATTGAGATGAAATTACCCGCTGCCATGAGTCATTCTGATCCCAGGCAGGTCAACGAAGAAGTCATACCGCGGCCCATCGAAATAAAAGAAGAACTTGTGGCTATTTCAAGGACCAGAATCAAGCCACCAACCTTTGATGGAAAGACGTCATGGGCAACTTACCTGACGCAATTCGAAGCGGCCGCAGAAGCAAACGCATGGTCTTCTGCCGAGAAGGCGATTGCTTTAGTCATAGCATTGAGGGGTGATGCTAGTGATATTTTGCAGACATTGCCTCCTGAGGAACGTAAAGATTATTCTCAACTCATTAAACGCTTGGAGATGAGATATGGCCATGCGCATTTGGAGCAAGTATACCATACCCAACTGAAGAATCGATCACAGAAGAAAGGCGAGAATCTTCAGGAATTTGAGGCAGATATTGCTCGTCTAGTTCAACTTGCATATCCGATGGCGCCAGATAATTTCATGGAATACCTAGCGGTCCAGACGTTCATAGATGGTCTCCGGGATATCGATACGCAGCAAGCATTAAGGTTGGCAAGACCGAAAACCTCGATCGATGCTTTGGCGTACGCACTTGAATTTGAGACTGCAAGACAAGCCTCTTTGAACAATGCTCGTGGCTGTTCTGTCGACGAACAGGAAAATGAGGAGTTCATGGAGCAGGTGGTTAGTCAAGTCCTAAATCAGATCAAATCAAATAAAAGTGCGCGGCCATGTGGGAATTGTAGAAGAAACGGTCATATCCAGAATAAATGTGATAAAAGGACCAAGAAAGAATCCGCTGAGAATCCGAAAGTCCCAAGGACTGCCCAAATCGCATCCTTGCAAAATCAAACCAATGGCCTGTATGTGGATGCTATTATGGAAAGAAGAACCTATGCTTGCTTGCTAGATACTGGATCGACGAAAACCATTGTACGACCCGATTTAATATCCAGGAATAAAGAATTACTTTCTAGTAAATGGAGACTAAGGACAGCTACTGGAGAAGCAGCTTCTGTGGAAGGTGAAGTAGATGTCAATTTTGTCATAGGACCAACATCAATCCGACATCGTGTTCTCGTAGCCAACATAGAAGAACAGATAATCTTGGGATTAGACATCATGAACACCTACGGCTTCCAGTTAAACATGAAAGAAGGCACTTTAAAAATAAATAATGAGGAATTGTTTCTTCATGGGAAAAATTGTGGGAGTGTACAAGTAATTACTGCAGAGAATGTTGTCCTGGATGCAAGAAGTGAGACATTTTTGACGGCGTGTATGGAAGGTGATTATTTGGACGGAAATGTTACAATGTTGGAACCAAAGGCTGATGATGACGAGGTGGGCCGAGGAATAGTAGTTGCCAAAATGCTGGTTAAGACTCAGAAGACTGTACCGATAAGGGTAATGAATGTGAACCATTACCCTGTTTCATTAAAGAAGGGTACTATTCTGGGGTGGTGTTCGCCAGTGTCGGCCGTCGTTCATCGCATAGAAGCGAAGAAGAATGGATTCGTGCAGGTTCCTGAGAAATTGTCCAAGATAATCGACTCCGCCTGTCAAGGATTGAACAAGAAGGAACAAAGCCAAGTTAAGGATTTAATCAAACATTATGAAGACGTCTTTGAAACTGAAACTGGTACGAAAGGAAGAACCAATATTGTAATGCACAAAATAAATACCAGCGATGCAAGTCCAATTCGACAAGGACCAAGGAGGTTACCTCTGGCAAAACGTGAGGAAGCCAAGCAAATTATACAAGATATGGAAGGCCAAGGAGTAATTGAACCATCGAACAGTCCATGGGCTTCACCAGTGGTCCTTGTCAGGAAGAAGGATGGATCTACCAGATTCTGTGTGGACTATCGTCGTTTGAATAGTGTGACCAAAAAGGACAGCTATCCTCTCCCAAGAATAGACGATACGCTAGACACCTTGGCAGGAGCAAAATGGTTCTCCACTCTAGACTTAAAGAGCGGTTATTGGCAAGTGGGAATGGATCCCAATGACAAAGAGAAGACTGCCTTCAGTTTAGGTACAGGACTCTGGCAATTTACAGTCATGCCATTTGGACTGTGTAACGCCCCAGCTACCTTTGAGCGACTCATGGACACTGTACTGAGGGGATTGTCTTGGGATACCTGCCTGGTATATCTCGATGATGTGATTGTGGTAGGGAAGACCTTTGAAGATCACATGAAAAATTTGGAAGTAGTATTCCAGAGGTTGCGAGATGCCAACCTGAGATTAAGTCCAAAGAAGTGTCACCTTTTCCGCAAGGAGGTAAATTACCTTGGACATGTGGTTTCCGGAAAAGGAATTGCTGTGGATCCAGAAAAAGTAAAAGCTGTGGAAAAATGGCCGGTACCCAAAGACAAACATCAGCTAAGAAGCTTTTTGGGATTATGCACATATTATCGACGCTACGTTCCTGGATTCTCCAACATTGCAAAACCACTTACTCGCCTAACAGAAAATCGAGCATTCATTTGGAACAACGAATGCCAAGCGGCCTTTGAGTTGTTAAAAGGTACGTTGATCAGTGCACCCGTTCTGAACTATCCGCTGCCATCTGGGAGGTTTGTTTTGGATACGGATGCCAGTAACGTCGGGATTGGTGGCGTGCTCTCTCAAATCCAAGATGGACAAGAAAAGGTCATTGGATACTTTAGCAAGACCCTATCCAAACCGGAGAGGAACTACTGCGTAACCAGGAGAGAACTATTGGCAGTAGTTAAGACCATTGAGCACTTTTACAAGTACCTGTATGGGCAGAAGTTCCTGATCCGCACTGATCATGCCGCCTTAAAGTGGCTCTTGCAATTTAAGAATCCAGAGGGTCAAGTAGCTAGATGGATTGAGAGGCTACAGGAGTATGACTTTGTCATTGAACACAGAGCAGGCCTCAAACATCAAAATGCAGATGCCCTTTCCAGAAGGCCCTGTCAAGAAGACTGTCGATATTGCAACAGAATCGAAGACAAATCGGCCAACGCTCTTCGAACCACCGTTGTTGATGACCAATGGCAACCTGACAATTTGCGCGCAGATCAAGAAGCTGATCCGGATCTTGCAGTCCTCAGGGCTTGGAAAAGAAATGGGCAAAGACCGACCTGGCAAGAAATTGCTCCCCATTCACGAGAATTGAAGTCATACTGGGCACAATGGGATTCTTTAACCATAGAAGACGATCTCCTGAGACGTGAGGTCGAAAATCACGATGGAAGCGAGCGGAAGATGCAAATGGTGGTTCCCAAGAACAGAATACCAGAGGTATTGCGAGAACTCCATAATGGTACTTCTGGGGGACATTTTGGAGTCCATAAAACACTGGAGAAGGTGCGCCAGAGATTTTACTGGGTGAATTGTTCACGAGATGTGAAGGAATGGTGCCGAAAGTGTGCTAATTGCGCCCGAAGCAATGGTCCCCAGAGGCGTCGACGTGCACCCATGCGCCAATACAATGTAGGAAGCCCATTTGAAAGGATCGCCATAGATGCCGCCGGCCCTTTTCCAGAAAGCGACAAAGGAAATAAATACATAATAGTGGTCATGGATTACTTTACCAAATGGGTTGAAGCATATGCTCTACCAAATCAGGAAGCTGGAACTGTAGCAGACGTGATTGTGAAGGAGTTCGTCAGCCGTTTTGGTGTACCCTTGGAACTTCATTCCGATCAAGGACGAAATTTTGAGTCCAATCTATTCGAAAAGATGTGTGGACTTTTGGGCATACGGAAGACGAGAACAACTCCCTTGCATCCACAATCAGATGGGATGGTAGAGCGAATGAACAAGACCATGATCAGACACTTATCCAAAGTGGTCTCCGAACACCAGAGAGATTGGGACGAACATTTACCATTATTTCTAATGGCGTATCGGGCCTCCGTTCAAGAGACAACAGGCCAATCACCAGCAAACGTGCTATTCGGGAGGGAACTCCGATTGCCCTGTGATTTAAAGTTTGGGAGCAAGCCTGGTGAAGATCTTGCCGGAGAAGATTATGTCAGCACGCTCAGACGACGACTAGATAATATCCATGAACAAGTCAGACATAATATCCAAGATGCTAGTGACAGAATGAAAGAGAGCTATGACATCAACGCCGAGAAGAGTGGTTACCATGAAGGCGATCGGGTTTGGTTGTATAATCCACAACGTCGACGGGGCCTATCTCCAAAACTTCAAAAGAATTGGGAGGGGCCATACGAGGTGTTGAAGCGGATCAACTATGTAATATACCGCATCAGGCGAACACCTCACAGTAAGCCAAGAGTCGTACATTTTAATCGATTAGCCCCATACTCTGGAGACAATAATGACGAAACCGCTGACTTACGCCGATTGGATAGCCAATACCATGAACTAACCTTCGAAGACTTTATGCAAGAATATTCTGGTTCGAGAAAAGCTCGATTTGGAGTAACCATCGAGAAACAGCAAGATTTGTTTACAGTGCCGCCAGACTACGCGCTTGCTCATTGCGTAGCCCGAGATCTGCGAATGGCCAAAGGGATTGCCAGGGAATTTAAAGAGAGATTTGGCAGAATCGAAAAACTAAGGCAGCAGGGACCAGCAATTGGGAAGAGTCTCCAAATAATAAATGAAGGACAGCCCATATTTTATTTGGTCACGAAAGAACTGTCGAGCCTAAAGCCAACCTATCGTGCCTTATGGGAGACCCTGACCCACTTACGCGAACAAATGTTACAGCAAGACATTCTGAAATTAGCAGTTCCAAAATTGGGTTGTGGATTGGACCGCCTGGACTGGAGAATTGTAAGGAGCATGTTGGAAGTAATCTTCCGACATACTGGTATGGAAATTCTGGTATGCAGTTACCGCCTTGAATATTCCTGTCCATCCAGGCAAGATAAAACCGTGGACTGTTATTTCGATATGACGTCACAATGTAACAAAGGCCCTACCTGTCGATTTCGCCATCGGTTGAGGGAATCAAAACTTGACATGTTTCGGGACGAAACTTCATTCTTAAGAAGGGGGCAATGTGATGACTCATCCTACGACTAATAGGCGCGTCATACTTGTCTGGTGTTCTCTTCAGCCTTCTACATCATTCGAGAATATATGAACGAGATATATAAGCCGCGTCGAAGAAGGGATAGGCAGACATTCAATACCCAAGTCTCGCGAAGTATACATAAATATAGTTACATAAATATAGAATACATAAATGTACTTATTGTTGTTAATAGTTAGTTATACGTTTTAATATTAATATAGTGTGTGTGTCTAAAGTTATTGTTAGTTTTATTTAAGAACCCGTAAAGACAAACGTTACAATATATTATGGTGCAGTTTTTTCATCGCGCACATCCGCATTTTTTTGCAACAATGTAAACATGTTGGGTAAGTTATTTATGTTTTTTCTTAACGTTTTGTATAGGGATTCGATATATTTATTTTTAAGTAAGCGCACTGTTATTCTGCTAAACTCTCCACGCAACGCCACTGCTGGGGCACATAGTCTGCCGTCTTTAATAGTGACTGATAGTCAGGCGGCTATTAAAGCCATTATGAACCCATCTACCAGGTCTAAGCTGGTGAAATATTGTAAACAGGTCCTCAATAAACTGGCACAAGACAATACAGTGTCGCTGATATGGGTGCCAGAACATGAGGGAATTAAAGGCAATGAGACCGACAAACTGGCCACTGGTAGGTACGAATAGGAACTTCAGAGGACCAACACCAAAGGATTCCGCTAAAAGGGACTGGTTATGGCTAGAAAAAGAACATAAAAATAAATGGAGGTTAACGGGAGGTCAACTCCATACCAAAACACTACTAAGGGAGCTGGACGGAAAGTTTTCAGCCAACCTAATTCGTAGTAACAAAAAAGAAATTAAAATAATTACCGGGTTAATAACCGGACATTGGCCTTTAAGGAAGCATTTGTACAGCATGGGCTTGGTTAGCGAGCCCTGGTGTAGGAGATGTGAAAAACAGGAGGAAACTAGCCTTCATGTAATATGCACGTGAGGAACTGAAGGAACTCAAACAGAAATATTTCGGGAGAGATCTATTGGATCCTTCGAGTGTACCCAAACTTCCCCTGAGGAGGATAGTGGCTTTTATAGAGGACACAAGACTAACAGAGTGGAACTGAGAGATCTATTTGGGATAGTACAAAGAGCAGTGTGCTCAAGTGCCTGGACGTGCTGGCGTCCAACCCAAAACAGAAGAAGAAGAAGAAGAAGAAGAAGAAGCCAAGAATTAATTTTTTTTCTGCTGACTATGATTTGACACTTGTTTTAAATTAATATTAGTACACTATATTATTAAACCCATTTGTCCCTATCACGTCAAGGTTTCTTTTCTTACGGCACTTCTTGTTTGCCGATTTCAAAATTCTTGAAAATCCTTAAGTAAACGCAGCAAATTCGTAATTGTTCAAAGAATTGAAAGACATTCCAAATACATTTATCTTATTCGCATAATGTACACTTGTACCTGATAATATTTAAGTAGTGAATGAATTAATTAAGTAATAAACAATTATAAAGAAATGCAAGTCTAACCTATTAAGCTAACCCTCTTCATTAAGTAAACATCTAAGGGTTTAATGAGATTTTATTAGAAAATATTGATCACTTAAGACTACTTAAAAGTAAGCAAGGGTGGTAATAAGACATTAGTTACATGTTAGTTGTTAGGGAAGAAACTAGATCATGTCTACAACTCGAAGATGTGTAAATAGTGCCGATTCGTTCTACTAAATTTGTGGCACCTTCACCGTTCCCAATCGAAGAGTAACTATTACTTCTTTCGTTAAAAAATGTATTTGGCGTATTTTGACGTAAAACTTGCTGATCAGGATAAGTCATGGGCTCCACATAATGTGTGTAAACCATTTGTGGAGAATTTGCGCCAGCGGAGATATAATTTCTAACGATGCACCACAACGTTTTGTTTAATTAGTTTAATTCTAAGCGTTTAATGCTTATTTACATATTGTTCAATTATTTACATCTAATTTTTAATGCAAATTTGGAAGATTATATACGAGATGCATTTTAAAAGACACAACCTCTGTTGATTTCATTTTTATTTGTTTTTGGCTATTCATGTTACGTTTAATTAATTTGTACATTATTAAATTCTATTTATATTTTATTTCCAACGTCAATTTCACAGCATTATGTGAACAGTTTCCACGATTAAGTAATTCTATGAACGAAGCTGAGAAAGAAGTCTGGACTTCATTCACGATGGTCGCGAGCAATTTTCTTGTAAACAAAAAAGTCTGCGATTATAAATAAACGGACTCTTCTCTACCGGCATAGCTGGAAGAAAGAAAATCGCTACTTTCAGATGTCACCAGATTATCTGGACAAGATTTGCTATACCTATGAGGCGTTTGATCAAACTTTACTTCACTGGGCAAACCGACGAAGTCTGTTGATGTGACAGAAACACGTGTCTTTGGCAGAAGTAAATGTTGGAAAATGCGAGGTGTATGTCCATGTGTACAGGTACAGATGTGTGTAATGCATATCGGTTTCATTTGTAACAATTATATCAAACTGGGAATTAAATGGTAACTATATTAAATGGTAAAATTTAATAAAATAATAATAATAATAATAATATTTATTGATGTATATATACATACATACGTCATATTGATATATTCAGTATAAAATATAAATGAGAAAAGCACAAAATAACAATAAAAGAAAAAACACATTAAAATTGATGATTGAAAAATCACTTAACGAGTAAAAACATTCCTTTAGTAGTATGTCTTTGGCTTTGATTTTAAATCGTCCACAGTCCAGGCCTTTCTTCCATTGGGAATTTTATTGTAAATTTTTAAGGCTAGGTAATTTGTACTCATTTGACTTCTCTGTAACCGATGGTATGGTATTACTATGTTATTTCTATTCCTGGTGCCGTAATTGTGAAAATTACTATTTAAGTAGAACTTTTGGTGTGTATTGTGGACATACTCCAGACAGGTAAGTACATACAAGGATGGCAAGGTCAGTATTTTATGTGTTTTAAACAGTTGCCTGCAGATAGTTTTGCTGGACACACTACTAAGAGCCCTAATGGCACTTTTTGCATTTTAAACACCGACTCAGCTGCACCTGACGCACCCCACGCTAGGATGCCATATGTAGCTCTACTCTGAAAATTAGAAAAGTAGGTCGTTCGAGCTGCTTCGTATGTCGCTACCTGTTTTATCCTACGAATAGAATAAACAGCCGCAGCAAGGCGGCGACACAAATCTTCCACATGGCAATCCCAACTCATGTCGCTGGTGAGTTGTAGACCCAGAAATTTGATGCTCTCTTTGCTCTCATTAGAGATCCTTTTTGTTGTAAGTGCTAACTGCTGTGTTTTATCTTGATTTAGCTTCAGGAGGTTACTGCCAAACCATTCGCCTGCCTCCATTAGTGCATGCTCCAAATTTATACTTCCCTCTCCCATTTCCTGGGCCCGAACCAAAATGGATGTATCATCCGCAAACTGGGTAACTTTCCCTGCTGATATGTTATAAGGTAGATCATTCACGTAAATTAGAAAGAGCAGAGGACCTAATATTGACCCTTGTGGAACCGCTCGATTTATCGATAATGTATTCGAATATTTATTAGTCCAACTGCTTGCTTTCTGTTCGTTAAGTAAGAGGAAATAAGTTCATTTGCTCGTCCTCGCACGCCGTATCTGTGCAGTTTCTGTAAAAGTATTGGATGGTCCATGGAATCAAAGGCCTTACTCACATCGCAACAACCAAGAATCACCACTTCCTTGCGATCAAAAGCATCTGCAATATTGTTCAAAAGCTCAGAAATTGATGTGCTAGTAGATCTGCCTTTTAAATAGCCATGTTGAGTATCATTTAAGAGTTTGTATGTCTCAAAATAATTAAATAATCTTTTCTTGATGATGGTTTCTAAAATTTTTGACATGATTGGCAGTATTGAGATTGGTCGGAAATTTGCTTTATCATCCGTGCCCCCCTTATGTATAGGAAGCACTTTGGCTACTTTCAATTGATCAGGGAATATGCCACTGCACATACAACTATTGAAAATCTGCGTTATAGGATCCACTATATAATCTATAATATTTTTTAATACAATGATATTTAACGTATATATATCAGTGGTTTGCTGATTTCTAAGGCTATATACTATTTCTTTGATTTCTTCATTTGTTGTAGGGCGAAGAAAAAAGGTATTTGGTGAACTTTCAATATTTTTGGTAAGTAGGTCATCAGGAGCTAAATTTGGACCCCCAATTGACCTAATTGAATCATTGCCAATATCAACAAAGAAAGAGTTAAACTCATCAGGTGTAATATTTGACAAAACATTCCCATCACGCTTATTATTTCCCACTTCTCTATTTATAATATTCCACACTGCTCTAGACCTATTTTTAGATCTTTGAATGTAATTTGAGTTCATCCTTTTCTTGCTCAAGAGTATCTGTTCTTTGTATTGCTTTTTTAAGTGCCTATATAATTCACTAGCCTCCCTCTCGCCTGTAGCTCTACTTATTACTTCAACGCTATCAAGAACATTTCTCATTTCTTTAATTTCCTCAGTATATCACGACATATCGTTGTAGTTGCTACTAATATTTTTTACTACCTCAGGAAATGATTCATCAAAAATATCCCAATAGAAAGTAAAATAGTTATTTACGAACCAAGTGCGTGAAATCATATTTCGCGAATGAGTGACCAGTTTGGACACGAATTCTCGAAATGTTTCACGCACCAAGTTTGTACAATATTTTTTGTACGAGAACTATAAACAATAATAATATTTATATAAAATATAAATATAATTTCAAAATTTTTATATTTATAAGTATTTTTAACAATATTACTTGTATCTGTCAGGATGGCCGAGCGATCTAAGGCGCCAGACTCAAGGTTTACCTTGCCCGTTATACGGGTTCTCGAGCGTTCTGGTCCGCTCTGAGGGCGTGGGGTCGAATCCCACTTGTGACAATTTTTTTTTAGTTTTCTATAAATTTAAAAAATAGTATTTGTTGCTGTTCTGACATTGAATTATATACCTTCCAAATATAACAATTTCTATTTCATTTCCTTTTATTTTCATAGAAAAACAACGAACTGGGTAGCATATTATTAAGGTTAGGGATTTATGATTTTAAAATGTCACTAAATTAATCAAGTTCCAGGAAGTACCAACTTTACTTTTACGCACTCGTGTTTAAAGTGACTTTTTACGCACGCAAATCGAATCGTGAAATGACAGGTTTTGATAAGCGAGTACAAAAAAGCATTTGATACGTTCCTGTATGTTGTCAATAGTATATATACAGTGCACTCCAATTTACATTTAAAAGCTTGTTCACAAACGTGCAAGAATTAATCTCATTCATTTGTCTGGTGTTTACCTTAGTCAGCTTTAGTGTTTCAACTTCGTCCTTAATTACTAAGGATATTCTCTGACAGAAATGGTCAGACAGATGAGGATTAAAGGTCTCAAAAAATGCTTTGTTTATGCCCTCCGATATAAAAATATTATCTATGCATGTCTTGGAGTTTTTTGATACTCTGGAAGGCTCACTAAATATTTTATGTAGCCCATAAGTTACAAATAAATTGCTCATACGAATCGCATCCTTCGTCATAATACTGAAATCCATATTGAAGGCGCCTGCTACTATTAAATTTGCATCAGGCAGGCATTCATTTATTTCCTGCAAAGCACCATTTAGATTTTTGAGGGCGCAGTCCAAATCACCTGTAGGAGACCTGTAGATACAGACAACAACGATATTTACATTTATCAAATAAACACTCAAGTTCAATATCCAATTCAACCGAATATTTGTTCGGTATGTCAATTCTACGAAAGCTCAAACCTTTTCGTATCAATATCAGCACGCCACCGTGCATTTTATGAATTCTGCAGAACGCCGAAGACATACTATAACAATCCATTTTTATATTGTTAATAGACGAAGTCGTCAACCAGTGTTCCGTTAAACACATTATATTTGGTTTAAATCATTCATATGTATACCGACTTCGTCGATTTTACCGGATAGAGATTGTATGTTAATATTATGCACAGTAATGCATTCGTCGCTAGATATAGCCTGTATATTTGTATTTTGAATATTTATGTGGCCATCTTCTAATATGCTTTTATTTAAATGTACATTAGCACTATTTTTCGTTGAAGGCTCCGGTAGATCGAAAAAATCTAAATTTTTTGACTAATATACCTTCAGGCCAGAACAACGGATCCTATAGTTCATTTTTAAGAGAAACATGAGCCCCCATTTTAAAAGACGTGCTATTTCCCTTAGAATTTAATTTAGTAACATCAAAAGTATTATTTGGAAACTTCCCCTATAAATATTTCACGTTGTCGGGAGTTTTTTCTTTTGCAATATTTTTATTATCAGTATCCTTTTTTTCGATATATACCGTGTGTTCCTGGATGGAGTTGACAAGAGGAAAAAAAATTTTATTATTGATTTTACAACAAAAAGTAATTCTTTATAAAAAGTTCTGCTTGTTGAGTAGATAAATTAACCATCGGAAAATCTAAAATTAAATGTACAGAATGTTCACAAATTAAGATAACATGAAAATGCTTCAATAAAAAAAGTTCTTTAATTTTGGCGATCAAAAGTTGTTGTAACGTATAACAATATTGGACTGTAAAACGTCATTAATTGTAGATTTGTCAGTTATTATCCGTTGGATTTGCAAAATGTTAACTATCAGAGAACGTATTTATTTGATTAAATGTTATGAAATTGGAAACGTATCTTATCGATACGCTATAGACATGTTTCACGAAAAATTCCCAAACACGGCAGTATCGCGCGAAGCACTGCGCAAACTTGTGCAGAAATTTGATTTAACTGGATCTGTAGTAAATGTTAAGAAACCCAAGAAAAAATACAATGAAGACGATAGGGCTACACTTTTGGCAGTAGATTCAGTGATAGAAACACCAACATTATCCTTACGGAAACGATCACAAAGACTGAATATTAGTAAATCTCATTTGCAGAGAATTTATAAAGAAAACAATGTTTGACCGTTTAAACCACAGTTCCGACATACACTTGAAAATGGAGATGAAGAGAAGCGATTGGATTTTTGTTTATGGGTTGGTGAGAAATACCTCGTAGATACACGTTTTCATAGAATGATATTTTTTACTGATGAAGCAACCTTCTGCACCAATGGTCACGTTTCATCACAAAACAGTCGCTATTGGGCTTTCCATAATCCAAACTAGGTCATTCAAAAACGAATTCAACGTTATAAAAAAGTAAATGTTTGGTGCGGAATTTTTTACGATCGAATCGTTGGACCATATTTTATTGACGAGAACTTGAATCAACACGTTTATGTGCGTCTTTTAGAAACTTATCTATTACCATTTCTACATCATTTACCGCTAGAAATTCGGGGTAACATTTTCTGGCAACAAGACGGATGCCCTGCTCATGCGACGCTTTTGGTACGGCAGTGGTTGACAGATCAGTTCGGAGACAGATGGATGGGTAGATTTGGACCAATAAATTTTCCTGCTAGATCACCTGACCTGACACCACTTGATTTTTTTTTGTGGGGTACATTAAAGCAAAAAGTTTACGGAAATGACCTGCCACATAATCGGGAAGTACTAAAAGCACGAATACAGGATGCAGTTAATGAGATAAATGTACCACAAACCATACGCAAAGTCTATGGTGAATTTATTAAAAGGGCGGAGGTATGTGTGGAAGTAGGAGGTGGCCTTGTAGAGTAATTTTTGTTGACTTCAATTAATTGAAATTTTGTACTTAAACTACAAAACATGCAATAAATGATACTCTTCTGTTGAAGCATTTTTATGTTATCTTAATTTTTCGACATTTTGTACATTTAATCTTAGATTTTCCGATGGTTAATTTATCTACTCAACAAGCAGAACTTTTTATAAAGAATGACTTTTTGTCGTAAAATCAATAATAAAATTTTTTTTCCTCTTGTCAACTCCATCCGGGGACACATGGTATAACAGTTTCTGATGAAAAATTTAATTTCTCGCTTCCCTCTATATTGGTCTCTTTTAATACTTCGCACTCATTACTTTCATTATTTTTCGTGTCGGTTTTTATTGCTTTTATTTCTTCTTTTAACAATTCAATCTCCTTTCTTAATTCGGTTGTATGTTTTTCTAGTAGATCGGAGAATATTTGTTTAAATTCAGCTAAAGACAGCATAATTTTACTTTTGTGCTCTTGTATTGATTTTCTTCTTGTATTTATCATGTTGAATATTATTCACTACAAATAATCACCCTTTCTTAAACAAAGAAGTTAAAGAGTAACAGAAAACACGTCTTAACTCTTCGCACACTTTGACACGAATGTTCTATCTTGTAGTGGATTTTGGAATTTCCTGTGGTTAATCTGGTAATCGTCTTTCATATTTTAAACCTAGAATATCGAACAGAACTCATGTCATATCACGATAAAAATCACTTGAACATAAACACTAACATATATTCACGCGTACAGGCATATATGACATGTGTACGAACGAACATATAAAATAATGTTCTTTATTTTCGTTTCTAATGAGGTGTATATTTCTGGTCGTTGGGTTGAATGTCATTACACGTTATACACATACATATACACTCACAACGCACAATATACACGGGCATACAAATACACTACTGCAAACACTCACGTGCACATACACGTTTTCATTTGAACAACTTAATCATACCCAGAAACAACGCGGCGCGACCGACGTACATGAAGCACAGTTACGAGTTATGGTCGGCTCTCTTCAGCGAGCTTAAACTGGACAGATTGACGGTGCAGATACATTTGAAATGTGACAGGCGACAGCGTGTAGATTCGTCAAAACGTAAAACGGTCTTCGTCTGTGTTTATTGTTGCGATGATACACTTGCCGTTGCTGGTGATGATGCCGCTATACGACATAGCGGCTATATAACAGCTCCGATGATAATAATGATTTTATTGCCGTAGCGATGGTGTGTCGCGATTGTAGCACTGTCTTTTTATTAGGACATTCACATACACTTATCAGACTCTAGGAAATAAGTATACGAGTTTCAAAAAATATTAACACATTAGCATTTCAATTAATCTTGAAATTATAATTATATTTAGTATAAAATCCTGATTTATTTTCCAAGATGTTTACCGCGAAATATGTACAACATGTCCCAGAACTCGCGCCCCAGAGAAAACTGACAAATGCCGACGACAATTGTAGAGTGGAAATTAGAAAGGGACTAAATGCCATTTTTAACGAAATTCAGTTAACAACATAGAAAGGTTCTAAATATCATACTTTATGTCCTGTGAAAAGCCGTCAGTGGCAAAGTTAAAATTAAATTGTCAGGAGGGTAATAGATGTCGCTTGGCGTATGTGAGCAAGCGTTTTCACTTGATAGGTCCTAAGTCCATCACAGAATATTGCCAGTTTGTTTTAAAATCGGCAGGTGTTAGTTATGTGTTTTGTGTGTCTGTATATTAAAATGGAAGGATATCAAAGAATAAGAAAAGGTAAAGGTAGTGGCTCATATCATACTGAACAGAAGCATTTAAAATGGAATGGAAAGTCGTACAAAACGTATAAAAAAAAATGGTACCTGAAAAAACCATTCCCAAAGAGCAGGTTAGGTATACAAACATAATGTTTCCCTTTCTGGTTCTAATCTTGAAAATATGTTATATGTAGGTATCATGTAAAAGCAAGCTGGGATGTAAAGATGTTACATACGAAAGGCGACGTTCTCTTTGGGAAAAGTTTTATTGTCAAGATGCTAAAACACAAGGGACGTTTTTAATGGGTTTAATGAGTATGTGTGCTGTGCAAAGAAGGCGGCACGGTTCATATGGGGATCCGCAAAGCAGTCGACGTCAGGCCACTATAGCTTATTCCGTTCCTGATGGTAGAGGAAAATTTGTTCGTGTATGTAAAAAACTTTTCCAAGACACCTTCGCTGTTAATGATAAAAGAATTCGTGTACTTATTGAGAAAAAAAAATGGGTGAAGCCTGTTATCATGATAAACGTACCAGACATGCTGCGCCAAAATATTCTGAATTTGACCGGTCGTTAGTCAAGGCTCATATTAACAGGATCCCAAGGGAAGTTGGCCATTACTCAAAATCTAAATCGGAAAAGGAGTACATTAGCCCCGACTTAAATATTCACAGACTGTTTAAAGCATTTCTGCAATTGCACCCTGATTCAATAGTCACCTATAAATTTTACAGGTCTGTTTTCATAAAGAATTTTCCCAATCTGTGTTTTCACAGACCACATGTTGATACGTGCAGCACATGTGATAAACTTGACTGTCAAATCAAGGCCAACATTGAGTCAAGTCAATCTGCTAAAACTCAGCTGGAACTTCATCACCGAAAGGCCGAGAGAGCAAGAGAAGTGCTAAAAGAAGATATGATTGAGTCTCAAGAACCCGAAAGCATCAAGTGTTGTGTATCCATGAACCTACAACAGGTCATGTTCGTTCCATCACTGACCCACAGCGATATGTTTTACCTCTCACAGCTATCGTGCAACAACTTAGGTGTTCATATTGGCGATACGAATGAATCCTACATGTGTATGTAGCACGAGGGGGTAGCGTCTCGCGGAGCTAACGAAATTGCGTCATGCCTCCTCCATCTTGCTAATCAAGGACTGATTTTTAAGAACCATTTAGTAATATGGTGTGATAATAGCGGGGGCCAGAACAACGATAGAATTTTATTATTTACCTTGATGTTTTTAGTAGCCAATGGTGTTTTTGAAACTATCGAGCAGAAATTTCTTATCAGCGGCCATAGTTTCATGCCCTGCGATAGGGACTTTGCTTTGATAGAAAAGCGTAAGAAGGTAGCTAAAGCATATGTTCCCTCGGACCTACACGCAATAGTTAAATCAGCAAGGTACTCTCCTCCATTCAATATTGTTGACATGACAATTTCTAGCTTTTGGGACCTAAAAAAGCTGCGGATGCATATATTAACACCACAAAGTTAAATATAAGTAAAGCTTCAGTGATAACCATTGAAGAGGCTAATCTTCCATTTATTAAAATGAAGACCACTTTCTCTTATATTGAGGAAGGAGTGAAAGTCAATGTTTTAAAGAAAAATAAAACTTTAGCTGACCTTAGACGGGCTAACATAATCAAGCTGCCGCCAGAAAGTAAAGTGTCTGAAAATAAAAAGGTTTCTCTTCGAAGCATGATTCCCTACCTTAAGAATCCGGCACACCAACGTTTCTATAAAGAGCTACTTCACATTGACGAAAATGTTTCAGAAAATCTAGAAAACGCCTGAAATTAACAATTTTTTACTAAAAAATGTCGATGACACTTACGCCCTTTCCAAATTTTGCACTTCTGTTTTTGTTTATATTGGTTATAGAACGTTATTTTGATAATAATTTTTGCTAATAAGTATGTTTTAAGTTTTGTACTACTTGCATATATTTAATAAACGTTTATCAAAAAATTTTCTATGTCTACACTTAATTTTGAACTTTGCCCGTTTTGTTTTTCGCGATTATTTCTGAATTTTGTTTTTGGCACCTACGCCCTTTCTAATTTCCACTCTTCAATTTAGATCCCAAAAATGTAAACGAAGAAAAATTAATTGCTTGCATAACAGAAATGTGAGATTTTTAAGATCCACCGATCCCAAAAAGGGCACTCCAGGTGTTAATGTGAATAAAATCGGTTGCTAAGCTTATACAATTTGTTTCAAAAAGAATTACATCTAGTTGTCCATGAATTTCTCCTATAAATTATAATGTTCTGCATTCTTTAAATGCGGATATAGATTAAATGGTATGAAGGTTACCTACCTGTCACTGTAAAAATTTATCATCGAGAGTTGTGGTGACGAAATTAATAACAAGTTCAATTAGATTATTAATTTATTTAATAAGAAAACTTTAAAGATGAAATATTAATCAAACAACCAAAGTACATAACTAATTTGTAGAAATTTTAACTATTATAATTTATAACAAGTGTTCAAAATGGCCACCACATGGACATGGCCACAAAATGGACATGGTTGAATGCATAATGCAATACGACGTTTCATGTTGTCAAAAATATTCTGCAATACATTTTCTATTATTTCATTATATTTAATTGTAATTGTATTCATCAAGTTATTTAAGTTATAAATTCTTGTCTTATTTACTTTATTTTCACGAGTTGTATGTGTAGCAGCCCCATCTTGCTGAAAGTAAACCCCATTGAATTTCTTTCGTTACACTTGTGTTAATAACTGTTCTCGTATCGTTGGCTATTAATATTGGTCTTATTTTTTTACGATGAGATACAGCTAACCAAACTCCAACTTTAACAGGATGTAAAGGAACTTCGATGTGATTGTTTGAATTGTTTATTGACCATGTCCTGTAATTTTTTTTGTTTTTTTACAAACCCGCTTAAATGAAACTACGCTTCATCAGTAAAAAACTTACATCAAGAATTTCGTCATTATTTAAATTTTCTTGAAAGAAGTTGCAATAATACCAGCGTGATTCGACTAGATAAGATCTGTCGAATAATCGATACTTTGTATGAATACAAAATATTCTATGAATTGTGATTTTGTAATTTGCTTATTCACAATTCACAACCAATCTGTCCAGCTTGGATATTCAGTCGGTATATTTTCCAGATGAGACTGCTTTTCCCTCAGGATTCCAATTGGAAAACGTGTTTTTTCTCTTCTACAAATTTATAATGAGCCAGTAAAAGAGTTTTAACAAATGTTTTAATTAAATTGCTTTAAGTTACTTGTAAACTTCTTGAAGTAATGTTAAATAAAAAACACAATAAACTTAAAATGAAACTTTAATACAACAATAAAAAAAAATTTTAAAAAATGTCCTTATGAAATATAAAGACTAATATTGCGTCATTAAACAATATTATTAAGATAAAAATATTATATGAAAATGACCGTAGATATAATAAAGAACTTCCTTAGTGACAACCGAGCAAAATTAAAACTAATGAATTCCAAAGATACTTTTCAATTTCTCCCTCACTAAACAAAGTAAACAACGTAATATGACAGCCCGAAACAAACTCTAAACGAATGTGCAATCCACATGAAAAAATGCCCTTGATGTACCAACGTATAAAATTTTACAGTTAACAGATTTTTTTAACTAGAAACTTTAAAAACTCTCTTTGTCATTTATTTCAAAATTTCAAATAACTAAGATTAAATATCAATACGAAAATAAATATACATAAGAAAATACAGTATTACACTCTTTTAAAATATAAAGA
The DNA here is from genome assembly GCA_935421215.2 of Melolontha melolontha. NCBI lineage: Eukaryota > Metazoa > Arthropoda > Insecta > Coleoptera > Scarabaeidae > Melolontha > Melolontha melolontha. The sequence continues at coordinate 22,009,197 of OW285235.1, forward strand.
TATCTTTTAATTAATTTACTTACGTAAATGAAAAAAATATATATTTTTTCTCGAGACACCTGAGTTAGAAAGACCTCCAAATAAACTACGAGATCAACAAACTCGTATAAATAAATCGGTAATGAAATCAATCACCAACACAATTAAATCAAATCACGAAGTTAATTAACAAAGATAAAGAATTTATCTTCTCAAAAACACGACCTTCTAACTTCAGAGTACATTAGTGTCTGCGGATACAGAAAGGCAAAACGGCATCTACAACTACACTAGTCAAAAATATAAATCAGTTCAACATAAAAATACATTCATAAATAATAAAATTTTTCAAAATATTTGCGGGGAAAAAGCCACAGCAATATGTAAACGACCCTTCAAAATTATATGAACGGTACTAGAAGATACGTTTGTTTGAACTGATAAACGAGGAATTGATGTATTTGGGTTTCCTCCAACAAGGTTTTCTTCGTGTTACGTATTCAACAATATTTTGCTGTGTACGTGGTCTACCAGAACTTTTGCCTTTTAACACAGATACTGTGTTAAAAGCCAAAACTTCTCTACGACTAGACGAATGTAATGATATAAAGCAGTATTATCCACAGAAAACTGCAAGTAAAACTGTCGTTTACATTCCGCGTAGGAATATTGCCATTCTCCATTAATAAATTGTGCACTTCGGAAATACTCTTCAACAATAAAAATATTTTCTTGCAATGTGTACATTATTTAGTAGTATTGTTTATTAAGTAAACAAATATTTATAAGAAAAAATTATATTGCTAGTCACAAAATGACAAATGTCAAAATGACATTAGATAAATACATAGTTTGTTATAAATAAAAGGCAAGTGGCTTATAATAATTTCATGGTCGCTGGACCGGTAGAATTGGTTCAGTATATTGGCTTGCTAAATCACCAGATCTTACTTCGCCAGATTTATTTTTATGGGGTTGTCTCAAATGCAAAGTATACAATCAGGTACCTACAATACATGAAAATATAATTGGTTGAATCAGAAATGGTCGTGCCGAAATTCAAGAAGATACACTTCTCAGTTGTCTACACTAGAGCAGACCAAGGATGATTGTATTGCATCAGAACTAATAAAAAGCATTAAGTATGTGTTTGGTACTTGCTTAGACTGCATGTAAGTATAAGCATACGTAATAAAATGTCGTCGACACATAAATCAAGAAAACGACCGTTGTCAGACGAAGTGAATAAGTTTATTATGGATTTCCCGGACTTAATATATGATGGCTCAAAAATTAAATGTTTAGTGTGCAATACATATCTAATGTGTTGGTGAAAAACACATTGTAAAGAACACGTAAGCACTTCGAAGCACAATAATAACAATTAATCGACAACAGTTTATACATGAACTATGTGTAACTATGATTGTGTGTACACTGCCGTTTACCTTGTTAAGTAATGACGAATTTATTTCATTTTGGAATAAATACGCGAATCAAATATTACCGAGCACGACAACGTTACAAAGGAATTTACCATCGGTGCGTAAACAGGTTGAAAATAAAATCAAAGCCGAACTGAAAAATAAAAAACTGTGGCTATGTGTGGACGAAACAACTGACAGCAAAAAACAATCTGTAGTTAATATGATGGCGCGTAATATGGAACCACATCAACCAACGTCTTCAATTTTATTAGCATCCAGACGACTAGAACAATGTAATGCCGAAAAAATTTCAGAGGTGCTATTAGATATTTTCAAAAAATTTAAGCTTTCGAAAGACCAAGTATTAATGTTTATGACCGATGGTGCCGCAACCATGTGTTCTGTAGGCCGGTCTCTTAGAAAATATTATCCTAACTTGTTACATATTACTTGTAAACTCCATGTTCTACACCTTGTGGCAGAACAGGTTCGTAGATATTATCCAGAGGTAGATGCTTTAATATCGAGTACAAAGGCAGTATTCCTGAAATCTCCAAAACGTATTCGGAAATTTCTCGAATTGTGTCCCCATACCCCTGAGCCACCACAGCCGATTCTGACACGTTGGGGTACATGGTTACGGGCGGGGTTTTATTATCATGAATATTTTGAAAAAATTAAGGACGTGGTTTTATCATTCGATCCGAAAGAAAGTGCAGCTATCAATACAAGCCAGAAAAAATTTCAAGATGCCCAGATTAAAATTCTATTCTATCTCATGTTCTAATATATTACGAATTACACTCCCACACCGGCGCTCTTGGCGCGCACAGAAATTAGTCTGCTCTAGTCTACACTCATTTGAAATGCAGGTCAATAAGTGCACTGAAGTCAAAGCGCTTTACTTTACTTTTACATTTTGCAGATGATGAGACGAGGGGAAATCTAGCACTCTGATAAGTGAGGCGAAGGGACTTACATAAATGAAGCACCCCAAGGCACCACGTCGTTGTTGGTGTTATACGTCAAATTTCGACCCTTGTACATTTTTAGTATCTGCTAGATTAATTGCTACTTTATCATACTACTTGTATTGCTTAAAAATAAATTACCCTGATTTGTATTTTTGTTTGTGGGTTATTTTTTAGGCTATATATACTAGGTTTCTGCTATATTTAAGTACTACTCTTTGTACTAATTGAATTCTTAAAATTTAAAATACCTTATCTTGCTTTTGGTTGTTAGTTATTTATTTTTGTATAACTAGATATACATAAAAGGTTTGCTAATTTTATTCCTAGTTTCCAGTTATTAGATCTTTCAGTAACGATTTCTTAACTTTTTCAATACTTAAAATTATATATTTTTGGTACTGCTTGGTTCCATAATAATTCATTTGTTTATATACGTACTACTGCCAGTTAGTTGTTACTATTGTAACTTAGGCCTCTCCTTTATATATCGTAACGGCAGTTGGGATAGTTTCCATTGACGTTTAATTTAATAGGACATCCTTTAAATTGCTAATTTTATGGTTAAATTATGGAGTCTGTGTATTCTGTAAGTCATGTCGCATTAGAGGGTTAATATTATATCCACATATAAATACCTGAGTCAATTGGGGCTTTCTTTTGCGTGATTTTTTAGTTTAATTAAATTCATTTTCCTATGGTTTGTTTACAAATATCAGGTTAAGTATATTTCTTAATACTATCAAACTTTGCGCATACGATTTAGAGTCACATGGACATAGAATTAGCATCTGTGTGCGTTTACTTAATTTCTGCAATCATTTTATTCCTATAAATTAATAAACGTTGTTTTAATTTAGTATTCTTACTTAAAATGTACACTAGGTATTTATGAGAATTTTTGAGGACGTCAATTATGGCTTTTAATTTGTATTTCGTACGAAATTTGAGAATTAGCACACCATCTATTAGTATTTATTTGTGTTATAATACGATATAATAGTATTAATTTACTGATTGTCATTAGTGAAATTTAAAAGGAAAGAGGTTGTAAATTAGTAGTATGTTTTCTTTGCGGTCGATTTCCTTTTTGAAAATAATTAAATGTGGGATAATTGGAATATTCTTTTAAATATTGTTTTTTTGCCGTATGACGTTGTATGGTCGTCTATATAAGACGCTTACAAGACCTTCTCGCACTCATTAATCTTTCGTTAAAGTATTTGTGGTTAAGCCTTCATTGCCAGGGTTGTGGAGTATCTAACTGGTAGAATTTTAATTAAAAGACATGGTATGTGTTCGCTTATAGCGGGTGTTAAATTCTACTGGGTATTGCAAAGCAATGCTGAAGTTGTTCTAGGGTTGGTGACACGGATTTAAATGGCTACATTCTTCGACCACATAGGAAGTCTTTAACTTTGTAGGAATTAAAAATTCATTGAACTAGGTGAGTCCTTAACTAAGAATGTCTTGTAAACGGCATTGTTTCTCTCATTAATTTCGTTTCTGTAACTTATATTTTTTTTTCTTTCTTCCTTAAATTCATTAGAGAGCTTCTAAGGGACTATTTCCGAATCAGCTGATTAGAGCTTGGACGTAAGCAGCTGTTGGTCGATTTGCATCTAGGAAATTTCCGTACAAATGATAGTGAAGTTCACCATAAGGTAGAATTATTTTGATCATATTCACAAAGACTTAATTGGTTTAATTCGACCGCTTACACGGAAACACGTGAATATAAACTTGTATGTAATTTAAATACAATTTTGACTAAGTCGTATTTTTTTTGTCTGTACTTGTCTAGTGAGCATATTTTTTTTATTCTCTTGATTTAAATTTTACGTCCAAATTATCGCTTTGCTTTGTGCCATTTTTTTTCCTTAGTGCAAAGAATTTACTGAGGCATCTAATTTTTTTTTAATTATATAATGATAAATTTCGATTTAATTTGTGTAATATAATTTTTTATTATAACTAAGTTTTGTGAGCAATTTTATTTCACATCTGATTAATATATTTTCTGTACATACAGTGTGGCCAAATCTTAATAGACTTATTTTGGTATAACTTTTTGTAAATTGAAATTTACGCAATTAAATAATTAACTGTGTGTTATATAAATAATGATTGCATATACAGTGTGTGTCAATATCTATGTAAGGTTTAATAAAGATCTTTGGTAAATTATTTATACAATTCTTAAATTAAGATTCTTAGCTAATTTAATTGTTTTCCATATTTGGTCAAATCATTTCAGACGTTGACCTTAATTTTTTTATAAAATCTGGTGATCTTAATATTTCTTGTAATTTATCTGAAACACTTGCTTTTATGTGCAAATTGTTTAACTTCACATATTAGTCAATTTCTTGTCTACACTTTAAAATTCTTTTCATTCATATATTATACTGGGTGAGTCTTAAATATTTTCTGAATCATTCAAATATTTTATTGTGACGTGGTTAGCCAAGTTGGTGTAACCGTATTATTTTGACATTCTAGGTACAATATCCCTTTGTTGTTGTGTTGATTGGATTACAATAAATCCTTATTGTTATTGTTTTGAACTCAGTTGTTTTATTTGGTTTAACAACGATGCACGTAGTTACCTAGATTTATTCAATTTACTATCGGCAAGAGTCTGTGTTCTCTGTTACGGCTAAAGGTATAAACATTGTGGCCACCTTTATGATATTAGATCTCCCCCTCCACTCGCCTCTAAACCAGGAACTGAAACCGAACCCGAACTGCTGTTTATAAAGACTTTGAACCCGCACCCGTTGAACCCAAAAATTCAGCAAGGTTCGGGTTCAAAAATATAAAAAAATAGAGAAATATTTAATAGAAGAATAATAAAAAACATTACATTTCTTGCATGCAAAAAAAAATTAAAAACAAAATCAAAATAAAATAGCGACTATTTGTAACGAACAAGTAACCAGTAACCTTCACACAAACTAGACTAAAATGGGAAATCCCCTTTTTCTGTTTGAGCTATGTACAAACATAATATTTGTGTTAAACAAATCAGTAGGCAAACATTTTCTTGTAACCAACGCAAATAGTAGCGACGCAAACCGTGTATTAGTATATTTTAACTTTCTTAAAGTAAACGTGGGTTGTTAAAATTAACTCTTAAATTGTTTTTAGTAAAGTGAGTGCTCACATTCAAATTTAAAAATTTATATAAATTTTTTGATTTTTCTAACCCAGAGATGTCTACGAAATTTACGAAAAATGTATTTGTTTATGATGCAGGAAAAGATGTATCTATATGCTCAGAATGCAAATATGAAATGAAAGGTAAACATACGGCAAATCTTGTGCGACATATACAACGGAAGCATCCTGAACTATTCAAGAAAACTCAAAATGAATCGTCAACATCTAAATTGAGTCAGATCACCAATAAAAGAGCAAGAGCGGAGGAAAATACCCTTGAACAGTATTTAAATATTATCAAGATAAAAACCTGCAAACAAAGTTTCATTGATTCATGCGTAAAATTAGTAACCGTTAATGGCCGTCGTTTCACAATCTTCGAAGATTCTGGCATGAAAGAAATAATCGATCCGATTATGAATGCACTAAAAGTATCAGTAAATAGTCATAAATTCATAATATAAGTGATCTTGTTAACAACAAAGCAACGGAAATAAAAAACTAAATTAAATTGGAAATATCAAACAAAATTATTTCAATTAAAATTGATTCTGCTTCTCGTCTTGGTAGATGTATTGTAGGGATAAATATTCAATATATTTTTGACGGAAAAATAAAACTACGAACTTTGGACATGCATGAGGCTCAAAATCGTCAGACAGGAGCCTACATAAAAAATCTTATCATCAGCGTTCTTGATTGTTACGACATAAAACTGCAGCAAGTATATTCAATTACATCAGATAACGGAAAAAATATGATCAAAGCTGCTGAATTATTAAAAGACGAGTATGAAAACTTTGACATGGAAGATGAATTTGATGCAGCTGAAGCAAATGCGCTTTCTTATATTGAACTGGAAGGAGCAGAAACACATTCACACCCAAATATTATTCATTTCAGATGTGTTGCTCATAGTTTACAGTTGGCAGTGCTCGACACAATATCTAGTCCTCCTTTTAAGAAAATTCTTGATCAATGCAGAGCCATTTGCAAAAAATTGCGAACACCAAATATTTCTTCTTTAGCTAAGAAGCTAAACTTGAAAAAAGCCGTACTAGACTGTCAAACTAGATGGAATTCCAGTTATGACATAGTTCAAGCCTTATTGGAATACAGAAGTTTTTGTTCGGAATTGCTGGATGCTGAATTAACTATGACTGATAGCACTTGGAATATTTGTGAAGAATTCGTAGAAGCTTTTGCACCTGTTAAAAAAATAACGCTGAAACTACAAGAAGAACAGATGAATTTAGGCGATTTTTATAGAATCTGGCTTACTTTTAAATTGGAGCTAATAAAAGATGACAAAACAAAATCATTTTCAAAAGAATTATATTTAAATATTATAAAAAGAGAAAACAACTTTATTAACAATCCATTTTTGATTGCAGCAGTATATCTAGATAGCAGATTTAAGGTCAATCTAAGTCCCGAAGATGTTGAAAATGCTAAAAAACATATTTTGAAAACAATAAAAACTTTGAAAAATTTACAAATGGAAAGAGAAAAAGAGAATTTTGTGAGAGAATCAATATCTTTTTCTTCAGATGATGATGAAGATATGCTCGAACAAGTTCTAAAAAAGAAGGAAAGGTTTTATAAATAAAATTCTTCAAATGTAAATGTCACCGCTTCGATTGATAATTTAGTTAAAAATGAATTTGATATATATGAAAAATATCCAAGACTGGGAAAAGAAAAAAACATTTTACTATTTTGGGAGCAACATAAAACGGAAACGCCATTATTGTATCAAGCGGCTCAGATTATATTCGCTGTACCTGCTACGCAAGTAAGCGTCGAGAGGGCCTTTTCAGCCTTGAAATTCATTTTATCCCCACAAAGAACAAATTTAAAAGAAGAAAACTTGAAAAATATATTAATTGTAAAATTAAACGAAAATTTCTTTGAAGAATAAATTTTCTACTAATAAAATACATGTAGTTTTTTTAAACTTTGAACCCGAACCCTGAACCGAACCCGAACCAGAACTTTTTATTTTGATTAACCCGAACCCGAACCTGAACCCATTTTTTTCATAGTTTCAGTCCCTGCTCTAAACTGAGCTGGTCTTTAGCCGAAAGATCCCGGGGCAATCATGTATTGAGGTAAATTAGGTAAGTCATAAGCAGTAGGTATTACCTACTGCATATAGCAAAATATACGCTAAAAGTAATTAATTTCCCAGCAATTTACATTTCTACAGATTATGTTTTCCCAGTTATTCGAAATTTGTAAAATGAATTAAGTTTTTCTAAGACTAATTTTGATTATTTACAAAGAAAACGTATTTTTTATTGCACACGTATTGCAGAATCGTGTGCATAGGTTCTCAGTGCGAGAAATTGAAAAAAATTAAATTTAATCAGTTATACCCTTCGTGATTTGAAAAAAAATGTTTCAGACAAATCCTACGTACTTTTTCCAGTACAATTAGATCTGTAATAAATCTGTAATAAAATACAGTACAATCCCGATTATCCGAATCGCGATTTTCCGAAATCCGGTTTAACCGAAACAAACTATTTAAAAACAAAAATCCCGATTAACCGAAAAAATTCGCATTATACGAAACGCGTCTGGGATTCACCTATACTGCTAGGAAACCCCTCGGGGTTTCACGGCAATACGACGGTCTAAAATGCGAATTGTTTTGGTTAGCCGACAGAGTGTTACAAGTACATATGTATTAACGTCTGTTATTATCGCAAAAAGAGTAGTTTTATTCTCAAATATTTTACAAAATGCAGTGTCAGAGCAATAAACGTAAACGCGTTGTTATCAGCTTGCAGGAAAAACTTAAAGCGGTTCGACGATTAGATAATGGTGAATTGCTTAAAAATATAGCAAAGGATTTAGGCGTAGGCGTAAGTACGGTTGCAGAATGGAGAAAAAATCGCGAAAAACTTGAAAAATGGTGTAGTGTTTTGTCATCGCCGACCCCGGCACGAAAAAGTATGAAAAGAGGTGAATACGAAAAAGTGGATGATTCTTTATTTTTATGGGTTTACACAGAATCGAGAACGTGGAATACCAATTTCGGGGACCATTTTAAAACAAAAAGCAGTGAGTTTAAGCGAAGAATTGCCGGTCATTGAAGCGCCTGAAAGTTTTTCTGCAAGTGATGGATGGCTAGACAGATGGAAAAAAAGACATGGTGTACGTCAACTGAAAGTTTGTGGGGAAAAGTTGTCTGCCGATGTATCTGCCGCGAAAAAATTTGCAAAGAATTTTATGGAGCTTATGAAAGAAAATGATTTACAACCAGACCAGATCTACAATTGTGACGAAACCGGCTTGAATTACAAAATGTTGCCCTCAAGTACCTTAGCTTCAAAAACGGAAGCTGGAGCACCTGGTTATAAACGTAGCAAAGAACGTATCACTGTTCTTGCATGCGCTAATGCTTCTGGGAGACACAAACTTCCATTATTATGTATCGGTAAGTCAGCAAAACCACGAGCCTTCAAGAATATTCGTCCCAATGCTTTTCCTGTTTTGTATAAAAATCAAAAAAAAGGCTGGATGAATGCAATTCTATTCAAAAATTGGTTTTTTGAAGATTTCGTACCAAAAGTAGAGTCTTTTTTAAAAGAGCACGGATACCCCAGAAAATGTGTTTTGTTACTAGACAATGCTCGCACTCACCCAAGTGCGGAGGAACTTGAAAGTGGGGAAATAAAAGCAATGTTTTTGCCTCCTGCTGTAACTTCTCTCATTCAGCCCATGGATCAGGGTGTGCTGGAAAATTTAAAACGTAATTACAGGCGTTTGCTATTGGAGCATATTTTGGAAGAAGTAGATGAGGGTGCCAATCTCACTGAATGTCTAAAGAAGTTAAACTTGAAAAATGTTGTATATTGGATAGCTTCAGCTTGGAATCAAGTAAAAGGTAGAATCCTGGAAAAATCTTGATCAAAATTGATTCAACACGAGGAGGGACGTATCACAGAAGCAGAGTCCGACCATGAAGAAAGTTTACAGCAAATTTTCGCGAAAATACCAGGATGTGAAAATGTTACGGAAACAGAAGTTAATGAATGGTTAAACAGTGATAATGTAGAAAATGAAATGACTGACCAAGAATTAATTGAAAGTGTTTGCAAAAATGCTAATGAAATAAGCAGTGATGACGATGACGAAGTAGAATGCACTGACAATATTCCAGTAAAAATGTCACATTCAGAAGGACTAGAAGCCTTGGAGAAAGCGTTAACTTATGTAGAACAACAAGAAAATGCAACTGCCGCGGATGTTCTTTTTATAAAACGTTGGAGAGACATTGCGGCCAAAAACAGAAGTAGTGCTAAACGAGTGCAGTTAAAAATTACCTCATTTTTAAACAGTAAAGTGTAGAATGGGATATAATCTTATATTTTACGTTGCATTTAACATTTCTTTTATGAATGTACATATGTATGTACATACATATTTAGGCATTTATGTACATACTATGTTAAAAAAAATTAAGTAATAAAAATTAAACAAATTATTTGTTGATGTTTATTTTTAAATTAATACATAAATTCAAGTAAAATATTTCATAAATGTTTTTAAGTCGATCTAATGATATACGCATCCCAAACTCCTATTTTCCAAAAAAAAATTCGGATTAACCGAAATTTTGATTATCCGAAATCACTTTGGTCCACATTATTTCGGATAATCGAGACTGTACTGTATACGGGTTCCTATTTAAGATTTAAAAAATCACCCCCACCCCACCTACATGGAGGGAAGAGAATTCTAGCACTAATGTACTTCCTCCACTGACTTATTAATTTTTACATCTGTACCTTTTTTCGTGAACTGCTCTTATTGTTCGAGATATTTGACCATTTCAAGTTAAAAAATACCCTCGGTGTATTAATTTAACTCAAGCATGACTGCTATATTTCTCGTTCTCGTTCATAATCTTCTCTGAAAACAATTTGTGTCGTTATTCTTAGACTTGATAGCAAAATAACTTGTATTCGTGCAATTTAATAACTGTAATTACCTTATTGATGTCACCTTCATACATACAAAAGGAATAATAATTACAATTTCACTAAATTTTTCTTTTTTTATGAGTTAACTTCATAAACATATTTTGTAAATATGGTACCGGAGCCAATTAACGCCGATATGCGCACTTAATTACTGTGACATGTATTAATGCTTGTCTCCGTCCGCTTACATATGAAAAAGACGCTTCTGTACGCGTTACTTTTATAATTAAGCAATATTTATGGTGCAATTTATCATATTACTAAAATCAAAGGCGAATACTCGCCATCCCACAAATCACAAGCTTAAGCAGCAATGGAAACTCTCCGGTCGCCGAGAGAATTTTATCTTCTAAAATACTCACGGCAACAACGTTATGCCACGCTCTTCATACGCATACACTTTGCGTTGTGGACATAAGACGTTTCGCGTAATAATTATGTCGTTGAATAATATCTAAGTGAGTAATAAACACGAGCTCGTAACGGCGCCCTGTCTTTAATACCAAATCGTCGGACGTTTATTTCATCAAAGCAGTAATACTGTTGACCGTACGACAGAGAGAAGTTTATAACAACAATAAATCATCACAGAGATTGTATGATGTTAATATTGTGTAAACGAGCACTTTTATTTGCGCCCGGTTACGAGAAAATAATACACTGACGTTTCCTCCCGAAATAGTTTCAAACACTTCCGCGTTCTGACTGGATAATCATTTCCATTAGGAAAATCTACTTCGACAAATAAAAAGAAATACCGAGCCCTAATATGAAAGTGAGAATTATACAAACGTAAAAGGGACTAACTAGTCAGGTCAAAACAGATTTACAAACTATTCTGAACAATTACGTCGGACTAGTGGAGGCAATAGAAAAATTATAAAATCTTTCGGTGCCTGTTTAATCACAGATTAACCATCACATTAATCTAAATAAGATAGTGTAGTTCATATTTTATAGTTATCGTGCTGTATATGTTACGTATTATATTTTAGCTATCAAATAATTCACATATCCAAGCCAGGTATTTAATCTTAACTAGTTCAGTATACTGCTAATGCAGAAATAATCGGAGGTCAGGTATTTAAAATAAACCAGCTCATTATTCTAAACCAGGGATGCACAGACTTATAGGGAACAGGGGCCACTCGGGAAAATTATAAGCCAAGAACGGGCCACTACAAAGAATACTTATTAACACAAATATTTTTATTTTTAAATAGTATGAATTACTACAAATGATAAAAATGAAAGAACATTAAAAATGTTTGTTGAAATTATGTAATCGTAATGTAATCTAATCATTACAATGTAATATTTAATGTTTTATTATTTTGATGCATGGCATTGCATTGACCTAACAATTTTTTTTATGTTTGGCACCCCATTACTTGTCGCCACACGTAAAATTGCTTCCAGATTTTCATTTGCCAGACGGTTTCGATTTTTTGTTTTGTTAAGTTTCATCACTGATAACGTTTACTCACAAATATACGTCGATCCAAATAAGCTTGCGCATTTCAATGCATTTATTCGCAACTCTTTATAAGCGGTTTTGTCAACGCAACGGTAAAAGTTTAGTAAATTACCTTCATTAAACTTGTTTCGTAAATTATCATCATTTTGCATGTCTATCAATTCCAGCTGTATTGATTCCGGTGCATTTTCGGGTGAAATGTTGAAAGGATTGCTGAAAATGTCTAATAGAGGTTTAACTTTTTTGAAGTCTAGAAAACGATCATGAAAAGCTTGTATTAAAATATCAATTTTTTCAACATAAGCAAAATTGACATCAGTTTTATTGAATTTCTCCATAATTTTTTGTAGATCGGAAAATGGCTGTAATTGGCTGAATTGATTTGTGTCCTGAAAAGACTCAATTTGCATTGAAAAGAACGAAACATGAGAGTATAACTGCGAAATCAATTGAACTTTGTCTTCGAATCGCGTATTTAAGACATTCAAGTAGTATGTGATGTCTACAAGAAACGCTAAGTCACACAGCCAATCAGGATTGTTGAGTTGAGAGACGTCCTTTTTCTTTTCCGCCAGAAATATTTAGATTTCTTCAATCAAGTTAAGAAACCGCTCTAGTGACAACCCACGACTTAACCACCTTACTTCAGTGTAAAACAAGAAACCACCATATTCGCTTTCAATATCCTCGAGAAATTGTGTGAATTGTCGGTGATTGAGACCTCGTGATTTTATAAAGTTTACAGTAGGTACTACAACTTTCATCACATTTTCAAATTCCAATAATTTTGAACAGAGGGCCTCTTGATGTATAATGCAATGAAACTGCATTCATTCCTTGGTATCTTTATAGTTTGTAAATACTCTTTTAACATAGTTATTATCCCAGATTTACTTCCAACCATTGAAGGTACTCCGTCAGTCGTAATTCCAGATAATTTCGTTAAATCCAAAACCATTATAGAATATTTTTTCAGAAGACCTTTGAGCATGTCACTCCTCTTAGTTTGACTTGTCAAAGAACCCATACCAATCAGTTCTTCACTCACTTCAAAATTTTGTGTTACACCTCGTAAAAATATTAGAGTTGAGCAGTGTAACTTATATCTGTAGATTCGTCGAGTGCTATAGAAAAATACTCAAAACTTTTCGATTTCGTAGCTAATTGCTCTTCTATATTAGCTGCTAATGTGGTAAGTCTTCTTTGAACAGTCATCCGATTTAGTTGAATTTTCTCAAACCTCTTTGCATCTTTCGGACACATTTTTTTTGCGGCGATATCTAAATACTGCTTAACAAACTCACCATCTTTAAAAGGCCGACAAGTTTTCGCTATTATTCGAGATATTTCAAAGCTAACTTCAGTAGCTGTTTCAGCATCTTGAATTGGTTTTGTAAACATAGCTTGCTGGCCTATTAGTTCCCTTTGTAAAGTGGAAATTTTTTGCGTTCGATTTTCGCCGGTTAATTTGGTAAAAGTATAATGCTGGGTTTCATAATGCCTTTTCACATTATATTTCTTCGGAATAGAAACACTACTCTTGCATACTAAACAGACACTTTTGTTATGCGATGAAATAAGAAAGTATTTTTCGGTCCAAATATCTTGAAACTGTCGATTTTCATCTTCAACCTTACGACTACGTTTTTTACTGGGGCCTGGTTTATCCATATCAAAATTGATATTATATTGTTACGTAGGTAGATGCCAAGTTCGAACGAGGAAATATTTATTCTTCACAGATTACAATTCAAACAATATAACGTTCGCTTTTCCGTAGTTAAAACTTGACTGCCCCGATAGCGGGCGATGCGTTGTATTTATACGAGTTACCTAACATCGAGAACCTACAACATTGTTCGGGGATAATACCGACGTGTTTCGCGAATCTTTGAGTAATCTAGTTGGTTCGACAGATTTCTAGTCTCGTAACAATATGCTTGGAACGACGAGGAGCATACCTGTCCTACTTAGTAAACCTGAACAAGAAAGTAGTAGGTACTTCTAGATACATATCTTACTAACAATTACAAAAGTTAGAATAAAATAAAAAGTTAAGAAATATTGATTTGAATGGATTTTTACTTACTTTTGTAGTTTTTCAAACAATTTTTAAAATTCGTTGGCGGGCCACATAAATATCGACAGCGGGTCGCGGTATGTGTTCTAAACAGTCATCGCATAAAACTTGTGAAACATAAGAATTATGAGAACATCATTATAAGCATCTTTGAAAACTCTGTAATTAAACGAGGTTATATCAGCTATACCGCAACAAATATTAAATGTCCTCGATTTTTTAATTACGCTTATTTATTGTATATAAAATTAACATGTTTAGAACCGCTAGTATTAAGTTGTATATAGAATTTGTATATATACCATAAATTTTGTTAAATAAATCATTAAGGAATGTTCTGTTCTTTAATCTCTATTCAGTGCCATTAGTGGAATCTCTACAAATAGTCTACACTCTCTTCACGCACAACAGTAGAAGACGCAAAAAATGTTTACGTTCTAGAAAGGTTTATTAAAGGTTTTAGAGAAAGATTCAGATTTTGCCACACTAAGACAAACTTGTGAAGGTGTGCCAACAAAACCGTTAAGTTGTTTTAAATATTATTTAAATTATATAAATATAACATCAGTAGATGTAGAAGGGTCGTTTTTTTTTCTGCACATAAGTACATTTTTTCGCAACGCCCTCAGTTTGCAGAAATTACCGTGGAAACATATCTAATATTGCAAATATTTAATCGATTTTAGTTTGCGACGTTTAAATCGGTAAGTCTATCATCACTTTTTACAAATTTATACCTTATTATTTATTTATATAGATGTCGGTGCCCTTTTTAACAGTAATAATTAGAGACCACCCTAATTACTTGTATTGACACCAAACTAAAAGTTATCTCGTAAAGCATTGTCAACCCAGATCAACCTTAAACAGAATTCGATCAAACAGAGGAAGGTACGTGGACAGCTTGCGTGGGTGATGCAGGGTTGCTGACCCAGAATGTGATATTGTCGAAGATTATCCCCTGAGACGATTTGGAAGAGAGTTTGAATCTGACGAACTGTATTAAATCCTTAGATGTTTGTAAATAATTTATTTGTATTGTATTGTATTGTATTGTATATACAGGTGTGCTTAGTCCCATGCGCTAAATAAATAAGGGACCACCATCTGGGTTCGATAGCAGTGGTGTCATTGCGTTGAATTTATCGAAATAAAATATTTTCCGTTGGAAATACACCTACGCGTATTCGTAAATATAGAATTTATAAACTTTGCACTATCAACGCTATTCATACACTACATACACACAGCGCGCGAAGCGCTGGCGTTGGAGACGTACGACATGAGCCGAAAGTAGCTCTCAACCTACCGATCTTCTCGCTGTTTCACAACACTGTGACCGGACCAATAATTGTGGTCTCTATTAATAATTTATTACTTTAAACGAGCGAAGTGCAACGTTGTCCGATGGCGACTGACAAAATATACATACGCGCGAGGATGAGGCGCCGGTACGATGTTACCCGAATGAACTTCTCTAATCATTATCAAAGTCGCTCTCAGCCGGGTGGGCTACGTGAACACACGTGGACACACGTGCAGCAAAGCGAATGAGTGGTAACCGACCGGTTACATAAAAATTTAAAAAAATCTTGGCTCAGAATTTTGAAAAACCACACGTTTTAAATAACGAACAGTGAGAAAAATCTTTAATTTATATGGGATATTTAACAAGCACTGTATACGTATATAGCCCCACGTTTTATTTACACTTAAATATAGCCTCTACAACTATGGGTCCCTCTTCGCTGGAGTTATTCGTGAAAACCGTGGCCATCTCTAGATCCCGAAACTGAAGCCCAACTGCTTATGATATCCCAATAAGGTAGAGAATTGGGTGTTGGTTTTTCTAATTTTTCAATGATGTCTTCGTATTTTGCTTCTGTCTCGGCGAATGTATCGCGTAAATTTCTTCAAACACCATTATGTCTTCGTTGAGTTCGTTTATCGCTCCCCATTGCTTTGTAATTTTCTTTAATAGGGCTTCATACTTGAATTTGGATTTGTTGTCTTCGATTTCTTATTTTGCTTGGTCTATGGATGTAAGGAATTGCTGAATTCTTGTTTGTTGTCTCTTCACTCGCATTTCTTGACTTTTGACTTTTTCTTTCTTCAGAAGTCTCTGGGTTCTTCTTATTTCCTGTTTCTCTTACGTGTTCTTGAGCGGCTGTGTGGTACGCTTTAGCTTCGCCGTATACGTTGTGTAGCTGACTGTAGTAATCTATCTTGAAGTATTGGTGTGATAGATCCATGGTGGACATCTGTTTGTGATTTATTTCCACTTGGTTCCAATATTAGTTTAGGGTGTTTATCTGCTTCGAAAAGGATTTTTGGTCTTTTCTACTGGTTCTCTCTTTCTTTGTGCTCGCAAGCAGCTTGGTCATGAACTGGCCCAATTCTTACTGTTTCTGTGAAAGTTCATTTATTGCGTCCATGATAAATGTTCACTCGTTATCTGGAGCAGAAAATGCAATTATTACTTTTATAATTAATATATAGTGAATTTAAAGAGATTTGTTTAAATTGGATAGTGGGAAGTTTTGTGCTATTGAGAGCAGCCTCACTCCCGTAATTATGGCTTAGTCCGTAGCTTAAGTAAAAGAATAAACACTGTTAGAAAGCAGCCTCACTTTCTACTGCGGTCAAAAGGTGGCTTAACGACACAGTGCTTAATAATGGTAATAGGATTGTTATGCGCTACCGAGAGCAGCCTCACTCTCAAAGTTTGTGGCTTGGACCATAGCGCTGGTAATAGGATCAGACACTACTAGAAAGCAGCCTCACTTTCTACTGTGGCCAAGGGTGGCTTAATGGCGTAGTGCTGTTAATTCGAATGACCATGGATATTGATTTTAAAGAACAGAACATTCCTTAATCACTGGATTCGAAAGACCATGGATAATAATTAAAAAACACAACAATAATAATTAAAAAACACAACAAAAACACACAAGAGGACATTTAATGCTTGTTGTGGCATCACTGATATGTAACCTCGTTTAATTATGGAGTTTCCACAGATGCTTATAATGCATTTTGATGTTCTATTAATTCTTGTATTTCACAATTTTTATGCGATGACTGTTTTAATGAACTGGTTTAGATTAAATACCTGACTTGGATATGCGAATTATTTAATTGCTAAAATATAATCGGTAAACTATACAATATGATAATTATAAAATATAAAATTAAACTATCTTAAATATATTAAAATCATGTTATTTAATCTGTGATTATACAGGCACAGATATACTACGGGTACTAGACGAGCCATTAAGTTTGTTCCAACTACCGGTTTCGTTACTCATTTGGTGATAATTTTGTGCGCAAGCGTTAGTTTTGCACTGCTTCTGGACCAGTGACAATTATAAAAAAGTTGGAATGTATTTGTGGTCCTTTGGTTATCAATTTAGTTTGAAGTACTGCCAACAGTAATAATTGAAATAATCAACTTTGTTCTGTCCTATGATATTATGTGTAATTGTTATTGCTAACTATAGTTCCACAGGATCAAGTAATGTAATGCGCATGTCACTCCAACCAATACATGCTTCGGTCTGTGAACTAGTTAGACCGTTCCCTGACTGGTTTGTGTACAGTCAAAATTTAGATGGAACACTTTTGGTATTGTTCAATGTACGGTTAGAAATGAAGTTGGAAAGTTTCTTCTGTAGTGCGCATGTACCGGACCGTCACTGTACGGTTTTCTTACCAAGTTGGAACAAACCCATTATTTTAAATGCGGATGGACAGTATGGCTCTCCAAGTTCACTGGTAGATCGCAATATATTGATGGCACAAAAGCAAGAATTTGTGGAAAATGCCCTAGACGAATCGCTTGGAAAGTCATTAGGAAACAGTTTTCCAAGCTATTTTGTTAAGAGATTATCACCTTTATGACAAGCGCACATTGTTCTTTAAAAAGCATCTGTACAGCATGGGTTTGGGTAACGAATCCTGGTATAGAAGATGTGAAAAACTGACCTTCTTGTAAAATGCACTTGTGAGGAACTGAAAAATTTCACCTGAGCAGGATATTGGCTTTTATGAAAGACATAAGACTAATATGAGAGTGAAATGAATAGATCTATTGCGGGCAGTACAAAGTACTTCGACTCACTGACGTCCAACCTAAAGACTTAGAAGCAAAAGAAAAGCCTGTGTTAAATTAAAGACTATAGAATCTTTTCGAATTTCCAATATAAAGTCACTGCACAGATAACACAACAAATTTGAATCATCTGTACGACTTTTAGAGTATGTTTTAAAACCATATAAGTATAGTTTGAAGAACTATTACTAAAACCCAAAAAAAAAGAGTTCCAGAAAGGGTATTTGGACTTGAAAGATGTTTCGAGACCACCTTCTCCGCTACCGAAGAGAACCTGTGGAATATTGCTGCTATCAGGGAGATGCCAATGTCCGGTAGGTTATCGCGAGAGAGAAAAATATGTCGGCATTCCTTAATCGGTAATTCGTATCATTCTGTGCGAGCGTGCTCGAGTAAAGGATATTTCCATGTTTCCATGCGTTAACCGACGAGCAAACGGCACGACGTACTTTATGGTAATGCAAAATGCTCGATAAATTTTAAAATGGAACATACCGTTATGTTAACAGCGCCTCGATAGCTAACGACACCTAGTTTTACTACCATGACGTGCACACATCGTGCTAGAAACACAAAAGTCACTTCAAGGAGTGTCTGTCCAGTGTTGTTAAAACACTCAAAAACTTATATCCTAGTTTGAGGCCACACACTTGGTTTTTCACCACTACAACGCTACGATCCATCGATTAAGTATCAAAGCTGAATATTCGCCAAGAACCAGCGCTGAAAAATCCACCCTATAACAGCCATTTTGATTTATGCAACTTTGCTCGGTTTTCCCACTTGAACAAAACAGGTTCTTCTTAGGACGTGGGATGAAGAGTGTGACCAGACTTCAAAAGAAACGTTGGTTCAATGACTGATTTAAAATAATTGACAAATGCATAGACTGTTGTGGAAATTATATTGAAAGATGCTCCATTGTACAACTTTTGTAGTTTCCTTTGTATTATTACCAAAATAGCAAATTTGGTACATGACTATAGATAGTATAGATGGATTATTCTATATTTTAACTTCTTACTTACGATCAGCTTGTTAAAATTGAAATATCAAATAAGGAATGTGAAAAAAACATTCCTTTTAGAGTGTCGAATTGCTTTATTAGAATACAATTCAACTTAAGTAAAGTTATCTCCCTAAATGAAAAGGTCGTAAATTTCCCAATGATCAATCTCCGTGGGAAACTCTGTATACCTAACATGAGCAAGAGTTGGTATTTAGCCATTATACATTCACTAAGAGCACGATTTGATTACCATAAATGCATCAAAGATTACAGGTTCACTGAATTGAAAAGTATTAACGGATACAGAGACAATGAGAACGGATTGACACTTCAGTTTTCATTTCCATTGCGGCACGAGTAACTCAAACTTGATGGAGAACTTATACTTACTGAGCAACCTCTCACATATCTTACACATGTATACATGGACGCGTATGCGTGTAAAATTATAATTTGCTTAATCGCATTGTATTATAAAACAATGCCTCCACACTATTTATGGACATTGAAGTGAAGAAATTTACATGAATTTATTTACTTTATAATTGTATTTGAATTTTATACGCGATAATATTTATGTTGTGGACGAAATTAAAAGCATAGTTCTTACTTGGTGAATCAAAGCTGCGTACATAGAAACTCAATTCAATCTTGAATTTCAACTGAAACCAAAACTCTATTACACAATTTTGTTAATGCGTTTAAAAGTGGGTTTCTTGAATTAAAATAATAAAAATGTAACAATAACTAGTAAATTGTTAATTGACGAAGGAGATACTTCTTGAAACATCATTATATCGCTAAGAAATAAGTAATTAAACTTCTACTTTCAAAAATTCTTTTATTGTAAATACCACTACAATATTGTTTCGCCATACAATGGCTTCATAAGGTGGATGAAATACTGAGTATTTCATCCACCTGATGAAGCCATTGTATGGCGAAACAATATTGTAGTGGTATTTACAATAAAAAAATACTCTGAATCAGTGGCGACTCGGGGTGGTTCACATAGGGAGTGCTTAATTTCAAAATTAAAAAGTGTAATACAAAAACGCTTACCCAATCCTTATAAATTTCACCGACGTACTGTTCCAGACAGGTACTGTTCATTGTAGAGTTTGTTTTGAGGGAATAGTAAATATTACACTACACAGTTTAATTACATCTGACGATAAACGAAGTCAATTTTACGTGTCTTTGACTTGCAGAACAGTTCTATCACTTTTTCATTAAAGTTTTGGAAATCATTTATACATTCTTTTTCACAAGATAACATAGTAAGGGCATTTAATCTCTCTTCTTTCATTGTATTTCTCATGAAAGTTTTTATTCTCTTCAGCCGTCAAAACTGGCGTTCCGCTTCGCACGTTGTCATTGGGATTGTAATTACAATTTTTAAAAGCGTAACAACTTCATTAAAGGTGTCGCTTAATCCATCCAGCAGAAGACCTAGCAGACCTACAGCACCGACTTCTATATTTTGCCTAAATTCTTCTCTAGAATATAGAACGCTTCATTCAGTAGTCTGCTTTCATTGAGGCATGGATAAAATTTTACTGCTTCTTTAAGGCAATCTTCCTGAATTTCTTTTTGAAAAGAGGAGAACTGTTTAAAAGAAATTAAGTTTGCTAATATTAAGTGCCCTGTATACCGAAATCTAGTTTCTATTTCTAGCAAAATAATATCGCACACTTCAATAGTTTCCCTCCTTCTTTGGCTACCATCAGTTACTCTTCGCCTCATTGATGGTCGAGGAGTCAGTTCTGGGTTATTATGTTTAACCAACTGATTATCTGTGTCAGCGATTTCGGTTCGAATTTTTCCAATAGCGCGTTCAAAATTATCTAAATTATTCTTGATTTTTAATGCATCTGTATTGACATTTTGTAATTGATTAAACAATATGTCCACATGTGGCATAATTTTATGAAAGAAAGTTAACCAATAGATAAAATTTTCCCCCTCTTAAATTCGCAAATTGGCACCAGCTTGATGAATGGTAGTTTGTAAAACGGCTTCTCCCTCGATTTGTTCTAGAGCTTCAATTATTTCTTCTCGGTGCTCATATATTGTATTCACTGTCCTAGAATTGAAGTTCCATCTTATTTTTGAAGAACGAGGTAAGCTTTTTCTCTGAAGGAATTCTTCCAATCTTGCAGCTCGTTGTGGTGAAGTGGAGAAAAATGTACATAATCCCGTCAGATTGGCAAAAAAAATTCCGCAATTACTACTGCTCGATGTAGCATGTGACATAATTAGATTTGTCTGATGTGCATAACAATGTACAAAATTAGCCCTTGGATACTGGTCTTGGACATGTCTTTGCACGCCGTTAATAGCACCACTCATGACTGCTGCCCCATCACAGCTCTGTGTGATCAGTTTTTCTGGGTCATCAACAAGCAAACTAATTTCGTTAAGGATGGAGGCAGATAAAGAATTAGCATCATGTCCACTAGGCAGAAGAAATTTCCAAAATCTTTCGACCGGTCTCGCGTTCACAATATATCTTAAAACAACCACCAACTGAAGCTGATTGGACACATCTGTGGTTTCATCAGCTATCACAGATATGAAGTCGGTTGCTTTAATTTCACTGGCAACTTGTTCATGATACACGTTCAACTTTGCATCAAGCAGCTCATTCTGTATTGTTTTTGAAAATCGCTTAAAAACCGGTGCTGCATCGATGTGATCTCTGAGCGATTTATCCAATTCTGCCGTAAAATTTATCAATTCCCGAAAAATGCCCTTGTTATTCGACGTTTGCTGTTCATCATGACCCCGAAGTGCCAGTTCAAACGCGCCACAAAATCTAATGCAATTTATTATTAAATTTAACACATGCCTAGCCTATTTTTTGTTACCTTTTCATTGTGTTGTTGAATTGCTTTTCTATATGATGAATCTAAAACATTCTGAATGTTATTTTTTCCTAACATTCTTAGACTAAATATATTTTTCAAATGCCCTTCGGAATTTTTATGTTTAATAATTTTAGCACTAATATGAATAAAGTCTCTTATTCCGTTCTTTGACCAAGACGGTTCACCACCAAACAAAAGACACGGAAAACAAAACAAAGTATTTTTAATTTCACACCCACAAATCCAGTCATGTATGAATATGAAAATATCCATTTTGAATTTTCTTATAACGTCTTTACCTTTAACAGTTTATTTTCTAAACATAAATGAGGCACGGCCGTTTAAGATTTTTTACTGCGATTTTTTCATCATAAGTTAACCGCGAAAACGCGTTGTTCTCTAAAACAGAGACGGAATTCATTTTACAACGGCCGTGAGCAGACTGGACCACTTGCTCAGACGCTATGTATTATACGACATAGAAGTAGGGCAAAATACAGTTCTCCCCACCTTCAATGTAATGTTAATGGCTTAACGGAGCAACAGTTGGGCTTTGCTCACTATATCTGTGACGACGATCGGTGCATGTACGTTGTTAGCGTGCCACGTTCCTCGTCAATAACTATGAGTACATAATATACATAATAAATAAATACTTTCACAGTTAGTCGCCGCTTGGTTTGTTTTGTTTCATAATTCCAGGGGGTGCAATTGCTCACTTGCTCTCATTAAAGAGCCGCCACTGCTCTGAATACTGAAATACTCAGTATTTCATCCACCTGATGAAGCCTTGTATGGCGAAACAATATTGTAGTGGTATTTACAATAAAAGAATTTTTGAAACTAGAAGTTTAATTACTTATTTCTTAGAACTAGTAATTGAAGTACGAAATCTGCATTAATGTTTTCTTTACTAAATAAACACAATTAATACGATGTATAATAAAACAAAACAATTAATTTGTTTAATCTTCCCTATATAAAACGAATATTTACTAAACGTTTACAAAAATGTGACGCCTTTCGCTAACACTGTAGCTTTATCAAACGACGATGGTATAATGATTATTCTACAAATGAAATGAGTGTATGCACATAAATTTGGTAATTACAGGTATATAAAGAAAGAAACGATAAGCTGTTAACAAAGAAAGGAAGAGATTAGGAATTGAAACACAATAATCACATGGAAAAACCCTAATTAAATAAGTTTAGTAAAGGAGAACTATTTATATCTAGTTGGTCATTCAGTAAATTCCCAGACCTTTTATTTTTATTTATTTCCAGGGCTTCTAAGAGGTCTAATTCATGCGATTTATTTTGTACATGTAAGATTTCAAACTCCGGATCGAATGAATGGTTATCAGATAATAAGTGATTTGAGTAATTAGAATCTAGTTTTTTGTTATCATAACTACGTTTATGTTCTGAAATTTCTGAAAGTTCTACCAATATAAATTTTGTCACAATTACTACCACATTTTAATTTATATACCCCTGATTTATTAACTTTTGAGGATTTGGATTTATTGTTTTTAATGAACTTTGCTAAATTGTTGTCTGTTTTAAAGCATGTATTTAGGTCTGAAGTTTCTAAACATTTTTTAATTCTAATTAAAGGTTTTCCTATGTACGTTAAACTTTTAAATTGATTATTTTTATTTTTATTTTTACTCTTATCAGAAGGAAATACTTGTTCTAACGTTTGCTTGTACATTTTCTTAGCTATAATATTATCAATTAAATTTGGATCATAGTTATTATTGACAGCTATTTGTTCAATAATATTTAATTCTTTCTTGTAATTATTAGCCGTTAAAGGAATTGTCAAAAGTCTGTGTATCATACTATTGTAAACTGCAAATATATGGTTATATGGGTGGACTGAACTATTATGAATTGTTATAGTAATAGACTAATTTATGTGGAATTTCCCCCGTTGCGCCAATCGCAATTGGGACTATTAGGACCTTGTCCATCTTCCACATACTCTTGATTTCGTCGCTGAGAAGTAAATATTTATTTACCTTCTCACTATAGTTCCTTGAAGTGTTTTTTGCCAACGAAACAACAATGTCAATGATGTACGTTATCAGAAAGCATTTATTTCATTCGCATCACTTGGCGAAAATGCAATTGATTTGCACAAGTTTGCTAACTACGAGCACAATATTAATATTTGTTTCTTAATGCAATTTAAGACTTCCAGACGATTTGAACTTCAGTCCCTTAAGAACTTAATGGTAAAAGCGTGGTCCGGCAAACCAATGGACGTAGGTTCGAATCCTGCATAAAGGTGAATTTTTTTTTTCAGTAAAAAATTCGAATAATCGGCATCGTATATGTAGAAAGCGTTTATTTCAATAATATACCGTATTTAATATTATAACTTCTATTAACAAATTCATTCACAAGAAGTGTAGGTAAAAATACTGGTACTTTTATAGATATCTTAAAAAAGGTATATAACCGCTTACCATAATTACTAATCGTATCCTATATACATATTTCGACAACTAAGTTGTCATCATCAGTAGGTAAAGCCATTAATCAAAGTGTCGCACATGGGGCACAGTAAAGCTGGCACATCTAATCACGCAACAACTTTACACGGCGTCCACGTATACACTGACATAAAAATACAAATATATCGACTAAAAATTACGAGAAAATTACCTCTCTTAAGGAAAAGGTAACCACATGTGTTTATTCTCTTTCTACGCCTCTACAACCTTTCTACCTCTTTTCTAAGAATGAAAAGAGACAGCTATAAGGGATCGGCCTCTTGTCGCCATTCCTAGTGTTCTGTTTGTTTTTAACGATAGAAATTGTGTAGTGTGGCCAACCATTCTTTAAATGCACTACACAATATGTCGATTAAGGGATTAAAACTTGTCAAAGCCACCAATAATCCCCGCGATCTTAACGCATACGAAAGCATTATCGTTAAAAGCAAACAGAACACTATGAATGGTGACAAGGGACCGACCCCTTGCAGCTGTCTCTTTTCATTCTTAGAAAAGAGGTAGATAGGTTGTAGACGCGTAGAAAGAGAATAAATACATGCGGTGCTAGGTTTACTGTGCCCCATGTGCAACACTTTAATTAGTGGTTTTACCTACTGATGATGACAACTTAGTCGAAATACGTACAGCAGACCGATTTTCATGTGGCCGGTGGGAGAATTTGTACGTGCGTAAGTAAGGGTCAGTGTTAGATAGAGACAGTATTCGGAAAAATGAAATGCAAACTCTTTGTGTGAGACGTGCATTGGGACGTAGTAAGGGATAGTAAGGGATGCCAGAGGTTCCCCTACCTATGAATTTCGTGCGCATCTCGAGGGCGGTACTTCTAACCGGCCACATGAAAATCAGTCTGCTTTATTTAGGATACGATTAGTAATTGTTGTAAGGGGTTATAAACCTTTTTTAAGTTTTTACTTAACCACAGTCTCCAAAGATATATTTATAGATATATTTTACATTTATTTTATCTTGATATTTTAAATCGTTAAAGAGAAAAATATTCTTTTAATAATGTTATGACTGTAATTGTGTTTATAAAATTAAACACATGTGCTCCATATGCATATCGCGATAAACTCTAAATGACAAATCATATTTTGTTGATAAACAAGGCAGTCCTAGCAAGATTATCGTACACGATGGGTGTTAAATCGTTTCTACTAGCTATTATAATACTTGCTGTATTAGATTTTGGTAAGTGAATATTTGACTTTTATAAAGAAAATTGGTAAAATGAACAAATACACTATACATATATGGGTAGGCTAATACTAAAAACATTAGGAAATATTTTAAGACTTAGGCCGTAAAATACTTAATTTTTTTGCTTTTTGCTATTAGAAGGCCTTGATCCCAATAACATTCCAACAGATTAATTAATAGGATCTTTGCTAAAGTAATTACTATATTTGGAGTATTTAAAATAAATCTAAAAATAAAAATCAATCTTATTTTGATGTCGAATTATTATTTAATTGAATAGTTATTGAATTTGCGAACTTGTTCAAAAATTGTATTAATTACATCGCATAGCGACAATTATGTTGGATGAATTGTGATGCATGTATCTGGATGTTTACAACGCTGTTTTCAAATATCGTATTCGGTTTCCTGTAGCAGCTCTAGTTTTAAAGATATGAAGTGACGGAATTTCTAATAAAAATATAGTCAAATCTCTCATAAATGAACGCAATTTTTGCCGCCTAGTAGAAATAATACAATCATTTTTTATTCGGTATTGAACGTTTATTCGCCTAAGATGTCTGACAATAAAAAAATAACTACTAATGAGTAGAATTAATAATTTGTACATTTTACTAATAATATACAGGGTGAGTCATAAGGGACGACCAAAAATATACCAGTGTAAACGAGACACCCTTCCGAGTACAGAACTTTTTATGAACTAATGTCCTAGTATGTGTTTATTCCTCCTGGTTTGAAGGAAGTTTTCGGCATGTATCGACCGAACTATTTGAGTTGAAATAATGCAATAATTCGAATAACACTAATTTATTTACAAGATAACACAGGCCTGCATAAAAATTGTGATGACGTGATTTTTGTTTGTTAAGCTCAGTTTTTATATAGCAATAACTAATTAAAATACAGTTGGTCTCTACCACCCACGGATTTTTTTTGCACAAAAGAAAAAGAAAAAATATAACAAAATCTTATAATAGGCGTTTTAATACATTTTAAAATGAATGTACTACTTCAAATTCTAGGTATTAACCCAAAAATGATTTTCTGTTGTGGTTTTAAAGAAATTTGTTAAATAGGCTCTCATTACCTGATGTAAATCTTTTATTACATGTATTAATTTTGGACAAGATTTCCGGGAATTTTTACCTGCTAAATCCTATTTATTATGCTTTCACTTTATTAGTACTGCGAAGAAGGATTTCAAGTTTATCACTCCAAACAAAATGTATATTTTAATGTCATTTACTTCATTATAGCTCTGAGTGTCGTTCAGTAAACAAGTAAAATTAATTTGTCTTTAGTGTTGTGCGTGGTACTTGATAAATAAACATTGCTTAAAAATATGTCTAGCCGGTGTTGCAAAAACAAATCAGATGATTTCTGTTATATTTGTGGATATTTCGTCTTGAAAAAGTTTAAGAGACCAATTGGTGAATTTGTGAAAAATGCATATTATGTTTATTTCAAAATCAAATTAGGAGATCAAGATAAAGGGAATAGAAAAAGCCTTCCTTTTGGAATACCGATGGTTTGGAGACAACCGCAAAATCATCATGAAGATTGCTACTTTTGTCTTTGTGATATTAAGGGGCATAATAGAAAAACTTTGAAACATATTTTGTAACCAAACAATATTAAATCAGCTATCAGACCAATTCCTCACAGTGATCATGTACCTATACCTATACCCCCTAAAGTACTACAAGAAGATATTGAAACCTCTTCAACTTCCGGCTCCGTACAGATGAATAGCGATTTTGAACCATCAACCTCAGGTCAAAACCAACCTCAGCTATTTTCACAAGCCGAACTGAATGATTTAGTAAGAGATTTGGGACTTTCAAAAGATCTTTCTGAAGTACTGGGGTCTAGGTTGAAACAAAAAAATTTGCTTGCCCCAGAAACTACCTTCAGATCTTCCTTTAGCTGAATATGACAGAAAAACAACCAAACGAAGCTTTTCTGAAAAACGAAAACGTTTTTTTAAGAAGCATAAAGAATAAATAACTATTTCTAATAGTTTCTATGTGTATATTTTTGTAATTTTTTTAATATAATATAAAACTAGCTTATAAATGAAATAAATCGTGTTTTTTCTATATTTTTTGATTTTACTGGTTTGAAAAATAACCTTACGTGATACAAAAAAATAAAAGCAGATTTGAAATCAGCGCTACCCAATTACTAGAAAATAGTTAAAATTTTTAAATCAACATTCAAAGAGTTGAAAAATGCAGGCCGTGTAATTAATTAATTTATCTTGGAGTTCCGTTAAACTTAATACAATTGCATGAATTTGGTCTTAATAGTAAAGGTCGATAAACTGGCTAATACATAATATTTTCTTGTAGTGAGATCGCTGAGATCTGGGTTGGAACTAAATTTTGCTTTAAATTATTTTTGCCAAGAAAGTTTTGTCCCCGCCATTTACAAGAGAGGGAGAAAACAACTAAATTGATTGATAGTTTACCAACGTCATAAATGTATTAAAATAAACAATATGCACATGAAACCTTAATTATTGGAAAATAAAATAAATATTAAATACTAAATACACAATACAATAGCTATTGAATGGCAATCTGCCACGTTAGCAAATTACAATAAACCGGAAATAGGCTAGAGGTAAGGTACAGTATTCAAAGAATACAGGAAACATGTAATAAACCGAGATCTCTAACCTATCGTAAAATATGAATACATTAAGTACAATACATGAAATATAACAATAAAACTTATGCTATTATAAAGCAATATAATACCTGACCAGGTATAGGTAATTAACTAAATTAAATATGTGGGAAACTCCAAGACATTTTGATACACTTCATATTTACTATTAATATACATTATTATTCGTCCCTCTAATTCTTCTAGATTGACCTATTTTTATACACTTGAAATTTCAAGTGACCCCACAAGAAGAAATCAAGTGGCAATAAGTCTGGGAAACAGACTGGCCATTCGATTGCTCCTTTGCGTCCAATCCAGCTTGCAGGAAATACCTCGTCCGGATAGTCACAAACTTTACGCGCAAAACGCGGCGGAGCCCAATCCTATTGGATCCAAATATATTTGGTAGATAAAGTCTATTTGGATTTGGAAATATATACATATATATATATATATATATATATATATATATATATATATATTAGTGTTTATAAGAATTTTATTTTTCTTATTTATTTTATTGGCCGTGTCTTAATATTAAAAATAATAGACTTTTTATTGGTTTAGCGACCTTTTATTGAATTATGATGTTTTATTCTACGACGTTTCGACTTTTATTATTTTTCAGTCTTTTTCAAGTAACTAGAAACAAGAATTAATACAATGAAAATATGAGAACTGTGTTTGCTTTTGTGAGATTGAATTAACAATTAAATTAACAATTAAAATTAAAATTAGATTAAAGACTGAATTACCAATTAGATTAACAATTAAAGTTAAAATTTAAAATTAGATTAATAATGAGTAGGGACAATTAAAGTGATTACATCTGTATAAATGAATTGAAAATTTGAATTAAACTACAATACAGTAAGGTAACTAGAAACAAGAATTACTACAATGAAAACGTGAGAGCTGTGTTTGCTTTTGTGAGACTGAATTAACAATTAAATTAACAATTAGAATTAAAATTAGATTAAAGACTGAATTACCAATTAAAGTAACAATTAAAGTTAAAATTTAAAATTAGATTAGTAATGAGTAAGGAAAAATTAAAGTGGTTAAATCTGTATAAATGAATTGAAAATTTGAATTAACCTACAATTACAGTAAGAAACAATGAATGAACACCTACAATGACACCTACACTAAAACAATCACACACAATATACAACATACCCTGCAAAGACTGTGACAAAGTATACATAGGCCAAACAAAACAGTTACTACAAGAAAGATTTAAAGGTCACAAATACGCAAAAAATCAAACTGCTTTAAAAAAACACCAATTGACACTAAAACATAATTTTGATTTTGATAACACCAAAGTAATAACACAGAAAAAGAATACAAAAGCTAGGGAGGTCTTAGAAATGATCCACATTTTCAAAAACAGCAGAACAATCAACGACAGAAACGAAATTGATGGACTTTCTAAACTCTATTACCCACTCATTAAACAATAGATAAAATAACCCCCCCCCCCCGCATACACAAACACAAACCAAAAAAAAAAAAAACTTTTTATCAGTTCCCATTTTTAAATACTTTTACTACATACCCCTAAACACGGTCCTGACCAATTTTCTAAATTCCAAAATAGAACAGAAATTAACCTCTCTTAACAAAGCCACAAACACTTACAATATTCCAACCAGTGCGATCGGTTCGTTATAAAAAAAGGTCTCGGGTCCCCGATAACACATGTTACACAGAATGCGTGTTTTTGAAAACGGTGAGTTTTATTGTCATTCATTGTTCATTCATTGTTTCTTACTGTAATTGTAGGTTAATTCAAATTTTCAATTCATTTATACAGATTTAACCACTTTAATTTTTCCTTACTCATTATTAATCTAATTTTAAATTTTAACTTTAATTGTTAATTTAATTGGTAATTCAGCCTTTAATCTAATGTTAATTCTAATTGTTAATTTAATTGTTAATTCAGTCTCACAAAAGCAAACACAGCTCTCACGTTTTCATTGTAGTAATTCTTGTTTCTAGTTACCTTACTGTATTGTAGTTTAATGCAAATTTTCAATTTATTTATACAGATGTAATCACTTTAATTGTCCTTACTCATTATTAATCTAATTTTAAATTTTAACTTTAATTGTTAATCTAATTGGTAATTCAGTCTTTAATCTAATTTTAATTTTAATTGTTAATTTAATTGTTAATTCAATCTCACAAAAGCAAACACAGTTCTCATGTTTTCATTGTATTAATTCTTGTTTCTAGTTACTTGAAAAAGACTGAAAAATAATAAAAGTCGAAACGTCGTAGAATAAAACATCATAATTCAATAAAAGGTCGCTAAACCAATAAAAAGTCTATTATTTTTATATATATATATATATATATATATATATATATATATATATATATATATAATAATAACTTCGTGACCTTGGTATGATATGGTAAACCTAATCAGTAGGCGATTAAAGGTCTGTATATTACTTCAAAATATATGTATTTAAAAAACTCTACATGTTTCGGCTGTGTACGCCTTTATCAAGAGAATACAAAATATGAATGTATTTGTTTTTGTATTTTTTTCATATTTTGTATTCTCTTGATAAAGGCGTACACAGCCGAAACATGTAGAGTTTTTTAAATACATGTATTTTGAAGTAATATACAGACCTTTAATCGCCTACTGATTAGGTTTACTATATATATATATATATATATATATATATATATATATATATATATATATATGTATATACAAGTGTCCCGTATCGTTATGTTCAAATTTTAGGAGTGTAAAGTAGACTTCATTTCAAGTAACAAAAACGCAAAACTTGTATATCCATTTTTATTTGTTTCAAAGTTACAGATCTATGAATGTGATTGTCAGATCGTGAAAAAAAAATGTAATCCTAAAGTATCCTGATTTTATTTAAAAAAATTCAATTAATAATATTTTCGAAATGTCCACCACCTTGTTGAATGCAGGCTTGTGCCGGTAAGCCAACAGAAGAAGTACTTATCCGAATTTCATACTTGTTTTGTCGGATTTGCTCGGCGGCCAGGTGAATACGATCCAACAACTCTTCTCTTGTGTTCGAAACTTGCGCGTAGACTAAATTTTTCATGTACCCTCATAAATATAAGTCAAGGGGATTAAGATCGTGTGATCTGGGTGGTCATGCAACAGGACCACCTCGACCAATCCATCTTGGATAATTGACGTTAAGCCAATTTCGGACAGCAATTCCGAAATGTGGTGGTGCTCCATCCATGTGAAACCACAGGTCTCGTCAAACATTCAGTGAGACATCCTCTAAAAGATTTGGCAGTTCGTGAATAAGAAATTGAAGGTAATTGTCCGCATTTAACTTGCCGGGAAGAACGACAGGACTACTCAACAAGTCATCGATTAGGGCCGCCCAAACGTTAATAGAAAATTCATGTTGAAATTAAATGGGCGTATAGCTTTGGGATTTTCTGATGACCACCTGTGCAGGTTTCTCAGATTTGTAACACCACTTCTCGTGAACGTAGGTTCATCTGTCCAGAGGACTGATCTGCAGAAATTAAAAGGAAGCCGTGATTGTCTTAATATCCAGGTAGAATAAACTAGACGAGTATAGTGGTCTGCCTCAAGCAAACCGTGTCCCCTGCGATAGTGATGTGGATATAAGCCCTCACGTTTTAAAATTCGCCAAACTGTCGTTCGTGGCAGTCCTAGTTGTCTAGGATTCGACGTACACTGAGAGTTGGATCCCTTGTAACAATAGCTACTGCTTCTTCCTCTAAGTCTGCTGGCAAATTTACTCCTTGGTCGAAAAGATAATTACACAATCCGCATTCTCGAAAATGTCTGTGTACTTCAAGAAACGTTCTGTAATGAGGAATGCGCCTATCGGGAAATCGATGTCGGTATTCAATAACTGCTTGACGTGCACTGCCGTTACAGTAGCCATACACAAAACGCATGTCCGCATACTTTAGAGAAGAAAATCGGTAAGGCATTGTGAATAAAGAAAACGTGTCCACTCACTAATAAGCTGTTGTATGAACTGAACCGTAATGTAATCCTTTATTAAAAATTGCAACGTTAACAGTCATCTGAACATTTGTTTATTGTATGATATTCATGGTTCAGCACTTACGAAATATGTAAGAACCTTCTTTATCATAAATCAATTTCCATTACTCTTTTTTGTAGATCTCCAAGAAATTACTGTATGCACTACGACACGTGTTTATTTATTTTAGGATAACATTTTATTATGCGACGTTAACAGTCACAGGTCTGTTATTCAATCGTATAACTTTTTTTTAAATAAAATCAGTTTATATTGACTTTAGGATTACATTTTTTTCATGATCTAATAATCACATTCAAAGATCTGTAACTTTGAAACAAATAGAAATGAATATACAAGTTCTGCGTTTTTGTTACTTGAAATGAAGTCTACTGTACACTCCTAAAATTTGAACATAACGATACGGGACAATTGTATATGTATATATATTTGTATATATATTTAGTGGAATGCCCTGTATATTATTAAATTTTTATAATTATCTTCTTCTCCTAATTTCAAAAATATAGCAAATAATACTCGTATCTTAAACCGCTTTCGGGTTATTAAATGTCGAATATCGTAGTTACTGTAATTATGTAAAAGTTAACATTATTAAAGCATTATGTTTGATAGGTGACATTTCTTTAATAAAATAGTCAAAATGGTTTACAATGAGGATCAAAAAGTGCAAATATTTACCTGTTTTATACAAAATAACAAAGATTTATTTAAGAAATTTAAATACAAATAATTATTAATAAATTATAAAGGATATTCAATATGTCCACCATTATTTTCAATGCATAAATAATTGATAACGTCTTCTTCAATTTATAAATGTATTGGAATTTAAATCGTTGTTTATCTTGTTAACAGTCTTATAAGTTGTTCAACAGTCCTATGTTGAATTCCGAAACCAAATTAATGGTCTGGTACAATGCCTTTTGAATTAACTACTGTTAAGAGTCTTTTAACATACAGCTTCTTGAAAACTTCAAAACTTTTAATATAAAATATGTTTTAGGCAGCGCTCTCAAATGCTACCAATGTTCCGGAATAAAACAAAAAACAATTTGTGGTAAAGGTCCTGAATCAGAAATACCCCAAACCGAATGTAAGGATGATATGGCATGTATACTTGAAGACATCAAAATTAATAGTAGGACCTATTATCTTACACAGAACTAATTCACAGAACTAATTATTTACAGAGCAAAGAACGATCGGTCGGGCTTGCATGAAAAAGAAGGTGGCTGCTAATTACTGCGATCAACTAAGAAAATTTTCTACTATCGGTCATCCTGAAAAAATATACTCTTGCAATGTGTGTGACACTGATCTTTGCAATATCTGAAACACCACTATTTTTAGTAAATTATATCGTAAGTGATTTTATAAGTCAATCAAATTTAAAACGAAATTAAATAAACCTATAGAATTTTAAAAATTATTTAATCTAATCCTACCAATCCATTCTTAATTATAGTTTATTTAGCTGAAGCATATTTAAATAAACTGTAAACAGCATAGATCGAAGGACAGAACTTTGAGGAACTCCACATTCGTACTCGACAGATTCGTCTTCTGATTATTTAAAAAACACCTCGTTTTTCTATCACTTAAGTACAATCGAAACTGACTGGAACTACATGATCAAAGCCTTGACTGATGTAAATAAAAATTGCTAATGAGATACTTGTATTGTCTTCTTACTATTAATTTACTTAATGCTTTTGCTCAATACTGGGAGTAATTTCTTCAGCAAATTCATTACACAAATTGGATTACACTGGCCAACATTAAATTTTTTTTCTGCTGACTATAATCTGACAGTAGTTTTTAATTAATATTGGTACGCTAATGCCAAATATGAAACACATTTGTCCCTATCATGTCAAGTTTTCTTTCAACGGCACTTCTTGTTTGCCGATTTCAAAATTCTTAAAAATCGTTAAGTAAATGCAGCAAATTCTTAATTGTCCGTAGAATTGAAAGACATTCTAAATACTTGGTATTAGCGTACCAATATTAATTAAAAACAAGTGTCAGATCATAGTCAACAGAAAAAATATTTTAATTGCTGGCCAGTGTAACCTACATAAGTTTAAAACTTAAAAAAGGTGTATAACCCCTTACCAAAATTACTAATCGTATCCTAAATACGTAGTTCGACAACTAAGTTGCCATCATCAATAGGTAAAACCACTGATCAAAGTGTCGCACAAAGTCGCGGCTTTGACATAGTAATAATCAATAAATTAATTAGAAAAACTAAATTAAAAAAGACAATCCGCGAATCCATAAGTTTGGTATCCCAAAGTAACCAGGAGAAAAAGTACATGTGTTTACCATACCATCCTATCACGAAAAACATTAATAGAGTTATTAAAGAAAGAGGTTTCCAAGTTGCCTTTCGGTGCAAAACTACCATCAAAAGTCTCCTAGGGTATACCAAAGATAAAGTTAATTTGAATTTGAAATCAGGTATATACGAAATTAATTGCGATGATTATAATTTGAAATATATAATAACTAGGTTTAAAGAACACATATCATAAATTCAATAGACCAGGAAAATCTAACGTCGCCAATCATTCTTTAAATACACAACAAAAGATGTCGATTAAAGTGTTAAAATTTGTCAAAGCCATTAATAATGCTCGAGATAT
This sequence comes from Melolontha melolontha, assembly GCA_935421215.2. Classification (NCBI taxonomy): domain Eukaryota; kingdom Metazoa; phylum Arthropoda; class Insecta; order Coleoptera; family Scarabaeidae; genus Melolontha; species Melolontha melolontha. The sequence continues at coordinate 22,044,399 of OW285235.1, forward strand.
TGACACATTTGAAAGCATTCACATCGTTAAAAATAAAGGAAACACCATTAATGTAGGTAAGGGCCCGATTCTTTATATTCTTTTCATTCTTAGAAAAGAGGTAGAAAGGTTGAAGACACGCAGAGAGAGAATAAACACATGTTGTTGCCGTTTCCTTAAGAGAGCTAATTTTGTCGTAATTTTTAGTCGATGGATACGTGGACGCCGTGTAAAGTTATTGCGTGATCAGATGATTACTGTGCCCCATGTGCGACACTTTGATTAGTGGTTTTACCAACTGATGATGACAACTTAGTTGACGAAATACGTATTTAGGATACGATTAGCAATTATGGTAAGGGGTTATATACATTTTTTTAAGTTTACTTAACCACAGTCTCCAAAGAAAGACTTTATACATAAGTTTAAATGAGGCCTTTTAAATTAAATTTAATTAATTTAAATTAATTTAATTTTATATTTAATAATCAGGACGTCGCTTTAATTAAGTTCAAATGAGGCCTTAATTAAAGCAACGTCCTGATTATTAAATACGAGTTTGAGTATGTAACTAAGAAAAAAAAGATGATAAAACCAAAAAATACTAAAAAGTTCATAGACAAACGGTGCGACTCATCGCAAATCAATATAATTAGAATTAGTGTACCTGGTGGACTAGGTTGGGCGAGCGTTAGCTACGTCTGTCAGAAATGTAATAATGGCGTAAATTTAATAATGGCGTCTAGACTCCTAAATCTTCCAACAAAAGTTTGTAACAAAAAACTGTATGCAACTAAATCCCAAAATCTCATTGCCACAATAAACTAAACTTTTGTTACTTTATCCTGGTTACATTAAATCTTGTTAATACAGTGTAAATGTAACATACGAGTCGAGTTACACAGGTAGCGTTTCGCTTGTGTGGCGACGGCATGCTAATTGATCATTCTAGAAGCCTCTGTTCCTTACTTTCAAAATCACACAATGGAGTTTTCCACAATAGCATTACTCGGAGAATACCTGACCATAAGTTAACAGTAAACATAGCTGAAAGGTGACGTAACATATACAAAGACGCCATACTCAGGGGATAACGAAATTGTACGAACTTCCGGATTTTACCACATTAAGACAAATTTGTAAAGGTGTATTTACAGAGCCGTTAATTTATTTCTAAGATTTTTTCAATTATGCAATTATTGCATCAATGGATGCAGAATGGTCGTTTTCCGCATATAAATATATTTTTCCCCACGGCGCACGAGGTTTGCTGCAACAACTGCGGAAACATATCTTATTCTTCAAATATTTAACAGATCCCATCCACTTTGTAAGTTCACAGAAGACGCTTACAACGATAAGTATATCCCCACGTTTTATAAATTACTACATACTACTATTACGTATTATTTAATGTACCTGTTATCAAGCGCACTAATATTTCGATTATTCTCATACTCAATCTAGTATTAAATGATCCTAAAATTAGAATTTATTTCCTCTTTTCGTGTACGTAACTATAAATATATAGTTTATTTCAAATTATAAGAATATAACTTTGAACGGCTCTAATGCTTTTATTGTGATGATAATTATTATACCTGGTCTCCTTATTGAACGGGTACGGTTTACCTATACGTATCAATCTAGGGGCCGTATTAACTATAAATTAGAGCCCTATAATATAATAATAAAACGCTGTTAATTTCAAGTATATAATAAAAAATATCTGTACATTGGGTTTATATAGGTACAAAGAAAAAATTACAAATCGTGTGGCAACATGTGTAGTGGATGCATATGGATATATAAAGCTAATTTATTTGTAATACACAAAAAAAATTTTATGTGTCACCGCATTTCATAAATCATCTGTGATTGAGTCGTCTTGCAAATCGGTGTCTGTGTCTGAATCGTATTGCAAATTTATAATCAAAGGTGCTACTATTTTGTACATGCGCATATATTCGTCCTCTTTTGCTATTGCGTGTTTAACAGCATTTTTCCAATTTACAGCAGTTATATGTTCCATAGTATTTTTTATGTGAGTTAACACTGCTTTCACTAAATTTCGGTGTTTGATTTGTTCGTCTTATGGTATTTTTCAGTTGGGTCCATATCAATTCAATGGGATTGAAAATGAAACCAATAGTATGGTGGTAAACGCAAAATTGTATGTCCTGCTTCTTTGGCTCTGTTATCCATATAATAATCCTTCAAATGTTCTTTTGTCTTCATCACCTCTATTAATTGTTTTTTGTTGTATAATGATCCTCAAAATATAAATCATTTGCTTCTAAAAATGTTTTAATATCTTTCTTATTATTACATTTTGTAGGAACTTTGGTTTGCTTTCGAGAATGACATGGAGCGTTGTCCATCACTATCACACTATCTTTTGGTAAATTTGGCAGCAAAGTGTCACAAAACCATTCTTCAAATAAAGATGAGGTCATATCTTCATGGTAATCTAAACTTGAGGATTTAACATTCTTAGCAGATAATAGCGGCTGCCCGATCCATCCTTTTTCTGACCCAGCATGAAGAATGATTATTCTCTTCCCTCTCGAAACCGGCGCGTCCAACTGGCACATACTTGAACTATCGACCCAACCTTTGCAAATTGTGTCATGGGTGTCATACTACGTCTCGTCTAAATAACATATGAATCGTCCTTCCTGTCTATACCTTCTAATTGCCGTTAAGTATTCATATCGAAGTTTCTGTAACCTCGGGCTTTCCATAATTGTGCGACGTTTGTCTATAGTGCCAAACTTAAAACCAGCTTTTATTAGCGTCCGCCACAAGGTGGCTTTAGAACACTGAATATTTATAGGCTCATCGCTGATTCTTTTATGAAAGCAGTCAAGTGTAGATACAACATTTCAATTTCATACTCTTCAATTTTTTTCGGTGCTCCTTTGTCACTTCTTTGCTTTCGAGGCCCTGCCTTATTAATAATTTTTTTTATATATTGTTCCAAAAGGCACCTTGGTTAATTGCTACGTTCGTTGAATGTTCTGGGTTTGTAGTACGTTATTTTCTTCCATCAGGGTATGGTAGACTTTGAAAATTATCTGTTTTGCATCTTCTGATATATGCTTTCTCTGTCGTGCTCCAACAGTATTATCACTATCCACATCATAATCACTAACACTTTCAGCAAAAGGTCGCCACATGTTCGTTAAGTAAAGAGAGAAAAATCAAATATGTATACAGCAGTAAAGATTAACAATAAATGATAAATAGACTCAATATTAAATGTAATATATACCAACTCTCCTAACTACATTTACTTAAATTTTGTTTAATAAATATAAGCACTTATTTCATCTAAATTGTAATTTAATGACTATTTAACTATATATAATAACTGTATATTCAAATTAACAACTGTTGGTACTTATATTAGTATTAAATTTTATTTCATCTAAATTGCAGTAATTACAATTTGCTTAAATTTTGTCATTACGGACCTCAGCAGTTTTATTGCGTAAAAGATAATCGTATTGAGCGGCCAGGTAGTTTTTGCCGCAGGTGGTGAAATAAAAGCATTAGTGCCGTTCAAAGTTATATTCTTATAATTTGAAATAAACTATACTTATAAATATAGACTAAAGATAATTGTATTGATATTTGTAATAAACGGGACGTCCAAATACTAAAAATAAACCAGTAATAAAGAGTATGAAGTAAAGAGAGCATATCTTTCCGGTAACAGGCTAATGGAACGTCTAATTAAAGATGACAAATGTCCACAAACTAAGATGGATGAACTACTAAGTCCGCATTCACACATATTAGATCAAACACTTGCACGCACAACCTGACTTTTACGTTTGAATATGTAAGCTGGATCGTGATGAATGGGGAATCTTTTTCTCAGGTTCCTTCTTGTATACTAGGCGAGCGAGTCAAAGTTGATAATGAAATTTATTTATATTTAATTAGAAATACGTCTTTAAATTGGACATTACCATATTTAACTGGTGATTAATTTACATAAAATTCTGTTCGTACAATTACAGGATCATTAAGATAGTTATGTAAATAGTTGGATGTAACCAATTTCGATCCGTACGGGTAACGTACGATAATGAAGCTTTGTATTTAATTTATTAAAATGTTTCTCATTCTCTTTTCATTTTTTATTAATTATTTTGAAATAATAAAGTTTTGTAGTGAATTAATACTTAGCCTCCAACATTTCAATTTATGTACTTATAGTGTGAGCACGTTACGGCTGCGGAACATACCATACCATATGGGGGTGTGGACACTTGATAAGAGGTACTATACAGATGTCCTTGAAAGTAAGAGACAACGTATGCAAAATGGAAATGTGCAATTAATTAAAAGGCGAACCCCAAAATTAAAAACCCCCTAAAAATGATATTTTGTGGCCCCTGTTAAGTCAGAATGTCTTTTAGTTTCAAAAAATTCTAATTATTATAAATATCACTACAATATTGTTTCTCCATACAATGGCTTCATCAGGTGGATGAATACTATAGTATTCATCCACCTGATGAAGCCATTATATGGCGAAACAATATTGTAGTGATATTTATAATAAATTCTTTGTAAAATAATTAACTTATCATCTCCTCGTACCTGCCACTTTTGTAATTCGCATTTATAGCCTAAATGTAATACAAATTCAAAAAATCTAATCCAGCAATGAACGGGACTAAGTCCAAACTTTAAGTCTCCATCTTTTGCCCGGAATATTGCACTTTTGTAATTAAATGTGTTCATAAAGTCCTTCGGCGTAGCAGCACAAATGGGACAATCCTGGTTTGATCTAGTTCCAGTTATAATGTTTAAAACTTTTCCATCAATGAGTGTTAAGAATAATTTAAATGATACTTCAACAAATTTTCCATCACCAATTGATATTCTTACGCTTGCCAGAGCGTCAATTTCTTTTTTTAAATCCAGGTCTTCCTTTAAAACAACTTGTTTTGTCTCCTTTATGTACTGAAATTTTATGGGCCGACAAAATCTTACAGACTGTGGTGTGCGGTTGTTCCAAATTGGCTTTCCGGATAAGAGCAGTAACCTTAAAGGAATAACTGTAGTAGCTAAAAGAGAGGTATCACAGCTATTTGACGAACCTGCTTCATTAAAAGTTTGTTTATATTGCGACTGACCAGTGCTGCTATCAAATCCATAGCTTAATATTAATACCGATCCCAAAAAATTCGTCTTCTCCGCTTCCATTACAGTTCCAAAAACTTCTTTTTGGAGGTCAACAATTCTTTCAGCCGTATGCAGTAAAATAGATTGCAACGAAACTTTGGCAAAGGTCTCATTGGCTATTATACCCTGAGGTCGACATTTCAACTTTGCAGCTGTAATTTTCCTATAATGCGGATATATATCGCAATTACGTAATTTGTTTTCGTGGCGTATTGCAATATATTGTTCTTTGGAAAAATTATATTCAAGAAGAAAAGCTAAAGCCTCATCCGCAGATAGTGGAATTGGCTTTTGGAGATCTTGATAGCAAACCTTACGCATTTTTGATGGTCTTGTTGGGCTTTCAATACTTTCTTTTAGCACTGCAGCTAAATCAGCATCACCGTGCTTACGAGCTGATATTGCTGCTGCACGAACGAGAAGATTTGTATCAGCTTTCTCATTTGAAAGGTCTGCAGCTTCTTTTCTTTTCCCAAATTCTGATTTTGCGTTGAATGGTACACGTGGACGACCAACAACTTTTTCGGTGTCATTCACCACAAAATTTAAATCTGAATTTAACCACGCATGATTTTGATCCTTAAACACATGCATCCTTCTTTGACATTTTTCCCACTTTTGAGCCAACTTTACGCAAAAAAAATGTAATGTTTGCTTTATATGTTTCTCCATTTTATCCGAAATCGTATTAGCTTCAATTCTTTCAACTACATGCTTGAAAAGGGCATCAAACTTTTCTTTTTTTATGTATTTTTTTCGCCATATTTCTAACAGTTCAATTTTATTAAAACAAAGGTTACCTGAAAAAAAGAGGCATTACTCGTAAAACGCAAAAAGTAGCAGCTTGAAATTAATTGCAAATAACTCATTAAATATTGCTTAATCTACGTTTTCAATTTCAAAGAGGTCAAATTGGATCAAATTTTTATGTGGCTTACAGAAGATCAAACATTTAGAGAAATTGCACCATTTTAAGGTTATGTACTCTGATGGGTAATTTTCAAGTATACCGACGTAAAGATAAAGCAGTATCAATGACACACATTTATACTTACTTGTCTCTTTATTTTGAATTTTACAGAAATTAATTATCGTCAACACAATTCGAGAAACACACAATTAAAGTTGACCAATAAATAAATACTGATCTCGCTAGCACATTTGTAAAAATATTACTTCGAATGACTTTGACATATATATATAACTATGCTTTATATTTAGCACAAACAAAAATTAGGTATATTTGTTTTGAATGGTTTCCTATTAGAAAACAACAACAACGAAAGTAAAACTGAACTTTGATTTTTTCACTTTTGCACAGAAAAAGCGGCCATCTGACCTAATGTGAAATGGCAAGGCATTCAAATTACATATCGCCGACCTAGTATAAGGAAGTATGCAAACTATACTAAAACGTTGTAAAAGCACAAAGATTACATGATTAAGTCAGCTGGAAAGAACGAATTTTAAATGGCCATACCTAGATTATATTAAGGGCAATTATTACATAAAGCCCAAATAATATGTAACTTAGAAGGGACTTCTCCGCCCGGCATACTTCAATACAATACTGTTAAAGTGTTTCCCCAACGGGCCAACAGGGAAATCACCCGATCACCTCATATGATATATCATGATATTGTTGCGAGGGATTCCCCGTCGGGGATTCCCTGTACGAAAGTATAAACACGCTTATTAGGATACTTTTTTCATTTATTATTCTACCAGCGACCAGGTTAAATTTAAAAGTCAATTATCTGAGAAAGTTATTTTAAATGGCGGAAGACTTTGTTCAACATAAAAAAAACAGTGATACGTCGTCAGCGTGGAGTTATTTTTTAGTTGCGAAAGACGGGAATAGTGCTAAATGTAAGCGATGCCCTGCCATTCTCAAGACTGTGGGTGGATCGACTAAGGGATTACATACACATTTGTCATCAAAGATTTTAGCTGACGTTAATCTTTTAACAGCTTCAACAACTCAAGATTCTGAAAATCTGAACACAGCACCGCCGCCAGCTAAACGAAAGTTAGAAGATTATTTTACTAAAAGTGCCGACGATAGCCTGGATGATGTTTTGGCAAGAATGATTGCATTAGATGGATTTCCATTCAGTGTATTCATAACTTCAGACGATTTGAGAAAATTGCTCTTAGCGAAATACACGGATTTACCAAAATCAGCCGTCACAATTCGAAAGCGTGTTATGAATTACAGTGAAATTACAGAAAGCAAGCAACTGCAGAATTAAAACATTTGAAAAGTGCAGGTGAAAGATTCAGTCTATCTTTCGACGAATGGACATCAACGTCCAATAAACGATACATGGCCGTCAACGTTCATTCATATAAAAAAATTTGGAGCTTAGGACTCGTTCCTATTCATGAGAGTATGACGGCTGAAAATTATCTTCGTATATTGAAAGAGCGTCTAAGTAAATTTGATATTTCCCTGGAAACTGATATCATGGCTACTGTAACCGATGGACCGTACGTTATGATAAAGGTGGGACAGCTTGTTTGTACTGAACAACAACTGTGTCTCGCACATGGTATCAATTTGGCCGTCTGTAATGTGCTTTATAAAATAAAAGAATTATTTTCTAGACAGGCAAGACAGCCCTACCTCAGACTCAGATGATGCTATAAATGAACCAGCTGTGACTGCTGATTATATGAACGATAGCGATGCTGATGACAATTTAGAAGACTTAGACTGTCCAGAATCAGGTTTAATCTTAATGTCACAAAATGAACTTGCGCAAGAACACATACCAAAGCTAACGAAAGATGAAAACATTAATGAGCTGATAAAGAAAATCCGCAAAGTTGTAGTGTATTTCAAAAGATCACCATTGAAAAATGAAACAGTACTTCAAAAATATGTGAAGATTGAACATGAAAAAAGCTGTCACTTCTTTTGGACTGTAAAACCAGGTGGAATAGTCTTTCAACCATGCTGGAACGATTTTCTCTTTTAAAAACCTGCATTCAAAAAGCTCTTATAGATCTCAATCATCCAATCCGTTTAGAAGATGCTGATTTTGACTTGGTAAATAAAATTGTTGATGTGTTGACCCCAATTAAATTAACAGTAGAAGCAATCTGTCGAAGAGATGCTAATTTATGCACAGCTGATGTCGCTTTGAAATTTCTTATAAAACAATTGTCTAGCAAAAACTCAGCACTCGCCAATAAAATGAAAACATCCTTATTGGAACGTATAAAGCAACAACGAAATGATGATTTAACTGGTGTATTGAATTATTTACAAAATCCACGAAAAGATTATGAAAATCAGTTATTATCGGATTTGGAATGGCTTTACTTATTTCCAGTTCCTACACAGGCTTTAGTGAGAGCGCATATAAAGAGTATTGTTAAAAGACTAAATAGTCCAGGTGACACGGAAGAGGAAGAAAGGTCAGGATCACAAACAGATGATGAGCCAAAGCAACAAACCTCCCAACCCCAATTGACACTAAAGGAAAAGTTACAGCTGGAAATTAATAAGAGCATGCAATCCCCAGATCCCGAAGTACAAAATGAATCGAGGTTGGTAAATAGTATTAGACTCGAAATGAGCCTGTTCGAAAATGAAGAAGTTCGTGGATATCACTTAGAATTAGCATAGAAATATCTATTGTCTATTCCTCCAACCAGTGTAGAACCTGAGCGAACGTTTTCAGCTGCTGCTTATGTTGGCAATAAACTACGAAGCAGGCTTGGAAGTCAAACATTGGATGCTTTGATATTTCTGCGATTGTATTTTCGACATTCTAAATAGTTTTTTGTATTGTCTTTTGTGTTCCTTATTTTAGCATATTGTGTATTGTGTTGTGCAACAATATTAATAAATAATTTTTAAGAAATTACTTAAGTTTTTTTTTCATTTGAGCCCAATTAGAAACCACATAGTCTAATCCCGGGATCCCGGAATTACGCTTCAAAAATCCCGTAATCCCGGGATTTAAAAACATGCTCGGGATTGTATTCTCTAGTGAGAGGTGAAAAATACGACAAAAAGTGGATAACTACAAAGAATAAACCAGTAAATTACTTTTATATATACTTGTATTTCGTATTTTATTGAAAAATTAGTATTTACTACAGTTAATAAATACTTGGATTGTAGTTTAACATGTTTCCATAACATACATATATTTCCTTAGAATTTTAACCTGCTTGTGTATTCAGTACACAATGACATATGAAGACATAAAACAGAAACGGAACCATATTATTAGATAATGGTCTCTCGCAGTCACAATTCAGTCCGCAGAGATAATACGGGCATAAATATTAATGCGCCCGTAGTTTATTTATGGAGAAGAAAAGAAAACACGAAATAGGAGCGGCACTAACCTCATATATGTATAAATACAAGTAATGAAATGATGACTCATTTTCAGAAGTAATACACCGGCTTATATGTACATACTTAACTTATATCATAATCACACGGTGGTAAGAACAATTTACTCAACACATGTCTTGACGCACTGGTTCTTAGCTGCCAGCACCGTTTAAGTTTCGACACACATTATATATGCTAAATCATTGCAGTCTCGAATTTTGCATTTTAATTTTGTACTTTTTTATTTATTACAGTTTATAATGTCACCAAAATGAATATTAAACCTTAAGAAGCTGGCGTTGTCATATGGCAACGCTATGCAGCGCTCGATAAGATAATTTTTGTATAATACAAAGGTATTTTTAATAATATAAAATATTACTAAAAATCTGGTGTGAAGAACACAAATGCAGGTTCACTATTAATATTTTCTGTGAACGTGTCCGAATATATCCTATCCCCAGAGACGTAGATACGTATTTCGCTTTTCTACAAGCTCATCGGTACGCCCCTGCTGGAGAAAGGATATTTCCAGACACATCCACAGAAAAGAACCACCTCGCCCTATCACCGTAATTATCCAGACCGAGCGCAGAAGTAAATTCGGCGCTACCTGTTGTCAGACAGCCGAAGTACCTCGCATACCGTCCACATAATTAATGTGAAGTAACGACGTCCTTCCAAAGGTTAGCACAGCCAACTCTCTAGAAAACTGCATTTTGTTTGTGCCTTCACTCATATATGTTTCAATGTATGTTTCAATTATTCTGATACATTACACATGCGGTTAAGCCGTAGTATGAGTGAAGGCACAAACAAAATGCAGTTTTCTAGAGAGTTGGCTGTGCTAACCTTTGGAAGGACGTCGTTACTTCACATTAATTATGTGGACGGTATGCGAGGTACTTCGGCTGTCTGACAACAGGTAGCGCCGAATTTACTTCTGCGCTCGGTCTGGATAAATAATTACGGTGATAGGGCGAGGTGGTTCTTTTCTGTGGATGTGTCTGGAAATATCCTTTCTCCAGCAGGGGCGTACCGATGAGCTTGTAGAAAAGCGAAATACGTATCTACGTCTCTGGGGATAGGATATATTCGGACACGTTCACAGAAAATATTAATAGTGAACCTGCGTTTGTGTTCTTCACACCAGATTTTTAGTAATATTTTATATTATTAAAAATACTTTTGTATTATACAAAACTGGTGGGGTTTACCTACTCATGTATGTTTCAATTATTCTGATACATTACACATGCGGTTAAGCCGTAGTATGAGTGAAGGCACAAACAAAATGCAGTTTTCTAGAGAGTTGGCTGTGCTAACCTTTGGAAGGACGTCGTTACTTCACATTAATTATGTGGACGGTATGCGAGGTACTTCGGCTGTCTGACAACAGGTAGCGCCGAATTTACTTCTGCGCTCGGTCTGGATAATTACGGTGATAGGGCGAGGTGGTTCTTTTCTGTGGATGTGTCTGGAAATATCCTTTCTCCAGCAGGGGCGTACCGATGAGCTTGTAGAAAAGCGAAATACGTATCTACGTCTCTGGGGATAGGATATATTCGGACACGTTCACAGAAAATATTAATAGTGAACCTGCATTTGTGTTCTTCACACCAGATTTTTAGTAATATTTTATATTATTAAAAATACCTTTGTATTATACAAAACTGATGGGGTTTACCTACTCATGTATGTTTCAATTATTCTGATACATTACACATGCGGTTAAGCCGTAGTATGAGTGAAGGCACAAACAAAATGCAGTTTTCTAGAGAGTTGGCTGTGCTAACCTTTGGAAGGACGTCGTTACTTCACATTAATTATGTGGACGGTATGCGAGGTACTTCGGCTGTCTGACAACAGGTAGCGCCGAATTTACTTCTGCGCTCGGTCTGGATAAATAATTACGGTGATAGGGCGAGGTGGTTCTTTTCTGTGGATGTGTCTGGAAATATCCTTTCTCCAGCAGGGGCGTACCGATGAGCTTGTAGAAAAGCGAAATACGTATCTACGTCTCTTGGGATAGGATATATTCGGACACGTTCACAGAAAATATTAATAGTGAACCTGCATTTGTGTTCTTCACCAGATTTTTAGTAATAGATTTAGATTTAGATAGATTAGTAATAGATAGTAATAGATTTTTAGTAATAGATTAGTACCAGATTTTTAGTAATATTTTATATTATTAAAAATACCTTTGTATTATACAAAACTGGTGGGGTTTACCTACTCATGTATGTTTCAATTATTCTGATACATTACACATGCGGTTAAGCCGTAGTATGAGTGAAGGCACAAACAAAATGCAGTTTTCTAGAGAGTTGGCTGTGCTAACCTTTGGAAGGACGTCGTTACTTCACATTAATTATGTGGACGATATGCGAGGTACTTCGGCTGTCTGACAACAGGTAGCGCCGAATTTACTTCTGCGCTCAGTCTGGATAATTACGGTGATAGGGCGAGGTGGTTCTTTTCTGTGGATGTGTCTGGAAATATCCTTTCTCCAGCAGGGGCGTACCGATGAGCTTGTAGAAAAGCGAAATACGTATCTACGTCTCTGGGGATAGGATATATTCGGACACGTTCACAGAAAATATTAATAGTGAACCTGCATTTGTGTTCTTCACACCAGATTTTTAGTAATATTTTATATTATTAAAAATACCTTTGTATTATACAAAACTGGTGGGGTTTACCTACTCATGTATGTTTCAATTATTCTGATAATTTTTGTAGTTTAAGTTTTACTCGGTAGAGGGTTCCACAGCTCCACAGTCACTTGTTGATATTCTTTGCTTCACAAAAAAGTCATTGTTGAGGTTAGAATTTGATTGCGACGAATTTATACATCGTCTTTTATGACTACGCGTTCTATTCGTGCTTCAAAATGGATGTGATTTTTTTAATTATTTTGATGATTACATTTATACTCGGTCATTGTATACTAAAATAGTGTATAGTGTATCTTCAAGTTATTTTCACTTTCCTTGTTTGCAAACTTAGAAATTTCGCGATTTTCATTATAAAACTTCTGCGTTGCCATGCGGCAACGCTAGTCATTGACACTACTGTCTTTTCTATGATCAGCTGATCTTTACAGTGAGGAATTAACACTTGAAGAAGCCCTTCACATGGCATATTCTGACGATATAGATGTTTCCGAAATTTATATTGAACCTCCAGAATCGTCTCAGCTCACTGATGAAGATTCGGGAGATGAAGGTGATGGAGGATTGGTTGATAACTTATCAGCAAATCAGTTGCACGCTGCTGCAGAACTAAGAATTGCTCAGCCAGAGTCGAGGGCTAATTCTTCATTTGGGGAAGATCTCGAAGATAATGTAGATACAATAAACGCTGGAAATTGTGTAAATTTTAATGATCATAATGTAGCCAAGATTGATTACAATGTTATCACTTGGATAGACGCAGATTTAGAATACGTTCCAAAACCGTTTCCATTACCTGATTATGAAACATTTAAATGTTAGACGCCCGGCGAAATGTTCGACTTTTTTTTTGTGAGGATACTATATTTCTCCTGGTTTCAGAAAGTATCAAATATTCGCAGTTCAAAAACTGTCAAAATTTCTCTGTTACCGGCAATGAGATTAGGTGTTTTTTGGCCATTCTAATCCTATCTGGTTACAATGTTCTACCGGGAAAAAATTATTATTGGGATTCTCGCGGCGACATGGGTAATGAACTAGATAAAAATGCTATGCGACGTGACCGATTTAACTCAATTCTTCGCTACATTCACTGTGCAGACAACAACCATACAGATAAAAGTGACAAATTTTATAAAGTACGACCTCTGTTTGAAAAATATATTGTTCTTGAACAAGATATAAATTATGACGAATCAATGATAAAATATTTTGGTCGCCATTCTTGCAAGCAGTTCATGAGAGGGAAGCCAATCAGATTTGGCTAGACAATTTGGAGCATCAATACAAAAAGTGGGTATTTGGTTAACTTTATAACATACCAGGGCATAGATTCTAGTATCAGTGAAAATTATAAAAATGTATTTGGGAAAGCAGTGGCTCTGTTCTTGACCATGCTAAACCAGCTGCCTGATGTCAAGAAGAATCTACGATATTTATTCTAATTTGAAAATCTTTTAACAAGCTTGAAAGCTCAAGACTACGGAGTAACAGGTACTATTAGAGATAATAGAATACCAATAAATTGTCCATTACCTACAAAGGCCGTCATGAAAAAGAAATCTAGAGGGGAATATGTCCACACCTTGGATAAAACAAACGGTATACTGCTTGTCAGATCGACTGATAATCATATCGTTAGCATGGCATCGACGACTTACGGCATAAGACCTATAGGAGAGGTTAGACGATATTCACAAGCCCAAAAACAAAACATTCAGATCCCGAGACCTCTGGCCATCGCTAAGTATAATTACTCGATGGGAGGAACAGATCTTATGGATGAGAACTTCTCACGATACAGAATTTACATTCGTTGTAAAAAATCGTGGTGGAATTTGTTCACCTGGTTGGTCGATGCTGCCATCCAGAACGTCTGGATTTTACATAAAAAATCCGGAAATAAGCTCACTCAGCTACAATTTAGAAGAGAAATTGTGAACACATAACACATTTGCGATTCCAAAACCCACGAAGTCAAGGCGGTCGACCATCAACCAGTGCGTCCAGCAGATCTTCTTCTCGCGTTTCAGACGACATCCGATTTGACAACAGAGGTCATTTACTTACAGCAAATAAGGATCACAAAAAAAGAATATATGCAGGCGACAATTGTAACCCTATTATACGAACTAGTTGTTTAAAATGCAATGTAGGGCTCTGCCTTAATTGCAATGGTAATTTTCATACGCAGCAGTTGTAATAGTTTTTATAATTTTTAATGTTTTGTAATGTTTGTTAAATAATGGGCGTTGACAGGAGCATATGGCAACATACATTTTTTACGAAATTATTAATAAAAGTTCGTTTTCTCTTACATAAAATAACAGTTTATTGTTGCCTTACTACTTTTAGTAAAGTAAATATAATTTTTAGAAAGAAAAAAAAACTTCGGCTTTTATGGGTTAAATTTAGAATTTTATTTAACAACAATATGTATTTATTTTTTTCTTGGAATCCGGTTTGATAAATTATTCTTTAAATAAAAATAAAATAATCATTTTAACGTTTCGGCATTTATTGTTTTCATCAGAAAAAAATCTTGATTATAAACTAGGTGATAGAGTTAGTTTCTGTAAGGGTAAATTTAAACTAATAATATAGTATTCTCGGCTGTTGTTGCAGATACTTCTTGGTGAAACATTTTAACTTCATACAGTAAATAATAAAAATAAATTAAAACACTTGGCTTGTTTCACTATGAGATTTATTTAAATACTCTAACAATTGTTTCGGCTGTTATGCCATTCTCAAATGGCATAACAGCCGAAACAATTGTTAGAGTATTTAAATAAATCTCATAGTGAAACAAGCCAAGTGTTTTAATTTATTTTTATTATTTACTGTATGAAGTAATAATATAGTAATTATATCCGCTGTATGGTACTTACAATTTGAAAACATTTTCTACTGTTTCGTACTATTACTAAATATAAGTGTAATGTGTTTACATTGACTTCTACACACATTGACTTATACACTAGTCCCGGTCAAAAGGGTTTAATAGATTTCATAAGTTATATATTACAGTTAAACTCATAAGTAGAGCAGACCAATTTCCGTGCGCGCCATGTGCGCCGATGTGAGGATGATTGTATTGCATCAGAACTAATAAAAAGCATTCAGTATGTGTTTGGTACTTGCTTAGACTGCATGTAAGTGTAAGCATACGTAGTAAATGTTGTCGACACATAAATCGTGAAAACGACCGTTGTCAAACGAAGTGAATAAGTTTATTATGGATTTCCCGGACTTAATATACGATAGCTCAAAAATTAAATGTTTAATGTGCAATACATATCTAATGTGTTGGTCAAAAACACATTGTAAAGAACACGTAAGCAGTTCGAAGCACAATAATAACAAAATTAATCGGTTTAAACAGTTTATACATGAACTATGTGTAACTATGATTGTGTGTACACTGCCGTTTACCTTGTTAAGTATTGATTCATTTATTTATTTTGGAATAAATACGCGAATCAAGCATTACCGAGCACGACAACGTTACGAAGGAATTTACCATCGGTGCGTAAACAGGTTGAAAATAAAATCAAAGCCGAATTGAAAAATAAAAAACTGTGGTTATGTGCGGACGAAACAACTGACAGTAAAAAACAATCTGTAGTTAATGTGATTGCGCGTAATATGGAACCACATCAACCAACGTCTTCAATTTTATTAGCATCCAGACGACTAGAACAATATAATGCCGAAAAAATTTCAGAAGTGCTATTAGATACTTTAGAAAAATTTAAACTTTCGAAAGACCAAGTATTAATGTTTATGACCGATGGTGCCGCAACCATGTGTTCTGTAGGCCGGTCTCTTAGAAAATATTGTCCTAACTTATTACTTGTAAACTCCATGCTCTACACCTTGTGGCAGAACAGGTTCGTAGATGTTATCCAGAGGTAGATGCTTTAATATCGAGTACAAAGGCAGTATTCCTGAAATATCCAAAACGTATTCGGAAATTTCACGAATTGTGTCCCCATACCCCTGAGCCACCACAGCCGATTCTTACACGTTGGGGTACATGGTTACGGACGGGGTTTTACTATCATGAACATTTTGAAAAAATTAAGGGCGTGGTTTTATCATTCGAGCCGAAAGAAAGTGCAGCTATCAATACAAGCCAGAAAAAAATTCAAGATGCCCACATTAAAATGGATTTGCAAAGTAGTCGTGAGAATTACTTGGGACTAGAAGAAGCAATAACAACACCTTAACACGTATTTGTGAGGGCACGTCTATAGATGCGTTAAGTTGCTTAAAAAAGTATTTTGATTGTGCGAATATAACATCACTAGAAGTAAAACGCTCGTTTTCCGAATATAAACATATTTTTTCCTCACGGCGGACATGTTTTTTAAATGCTCTGTCGTGCACACAATCACTGATTTCATACATTTTTCATTTTATTTATAGGTACACACAACACTGCTATAATATGTACTATTCTTATTTTTCGTGTGTTTATGCATATTACTTTAATAGCAGAAAACCAAATGTATATTTAATTATTTCTGATAGAATAAATGTCTCTACTTCTATGCTTATATCGGTAACAAGCTCATGTTGCGTCCCTATCCTATCGCATTTTCTAATATATTACGAATTACACTCCCATACCGGCGCTCATGGCCCACACGAAAATTGGTCTGCTCTACTCATAAGTACAGATATTAATTTCCTGAAACGGTGTAAAAGTAACAATGTTTTTCCTAAATTCATGAACGTAAATGTAACGACAAATTGTAGAAATAACGATAGTCATTTCATATGCAAAAATGAAATGGTTGAACCTAGAAATGAAATATCTATACAGTAAGCGTACTAAATTAGAATTAGAATTATATAATTTGCATCTAAAAGCATTAACAATAAGGAATTTGAAGAGTGCTGTAACTTTTATAGGAAGATAACGGAAATTAAAGACCATAAATTGAAAAAGAAATGTTTAAAACTAAATAATAAATTCAGAAAGTTATCTCCACCAAAAAAGTATATTAATAGAATTCCTATAAAAGAAACACTAGTGATCAATCAATCATCCGAGAATGTTAGTGATGTAGAAATAGATCTGTTAAACAAAGGTTTAAAATACTGTTTGCCAAACCGTCAGATTCCTATAGAACAGGTGACTGCAAGTATCGAAACTTCGATTAAGTATTTTGAACAAGGGCCAAAAAACTTCATTCGAGAAGCTTGTAAAACCCAAATCGATAAGAATTAACAGTAGCACAAACAGAAGTCGATCAATAAAGAATGGAATATCATTAAAACTCTTAGATTTAAGGACTGTTTTACCTAAAAGCAGATTAAGGGAACAAGTTAGTATCTATGGCCAAAATCGACTATTTTCAAAGAGTTAAAAATTTAATTGCCGAAGGTCCGCATGTCGAAATTAAGAGAAATCCATTACCTAAAATGATTAATGACACAAAAGCCGCGTTAAATAAATGTCCAATTTTGAAAAAATAGTATAAATTAAATGTTAGTAATCCTTTAGTACCAAGAATGTATTGTTTGCCAAAGATACATAAACCAGGTAACTCGATGAGACCTATCGTTTCAGGTATTAACTCACCGACTTATTTGATTCACAAATGGCTAGTGAATGAATAACCTGCAAATATACCCGCAAAACCAGAAAGTTTGTCAGTTAGTAATTCCTTAGAATTTGTTCAATTAATTAAAGATTGTGAACTGGAAGCCGGGGAAATTTAAATTTCATTCGATGTAACGTCATTATTCCCTTCGGTACCTATTCCAGAGACTATGAAATATTTAGCTTGCTCCATAAGAATAACATTAAACCTTCAAAAATAAAAGAATACATGATATTGTATCTGTGCATGGCCCAAATTGTTTCCAAGTAGGAGAAAAATTTTACGAACAGAAACAAGGCACAACAATGGGTAACTGCCTATCTCCTTTCATAGCTAATTTATTCATGAGTCAATTTGAAGTAGAATTTAAATATAACGCTAAATATTTCCCGAGAGTCTGGATCAGGTACATAGATAACATTCTCGCGATTTTTGATACACGGAAATGTGAATTAGACATGTTCGTTAAACAGTTAAATTTGAAATTTCTAACGATTAAATTCACTGTGGAAAAGGAAAACAATGACAGCATAGCATTTTTATATACATTAGCTATTAGAAATAAACATAAAATAGAAATCGATATTTTCCGGAAAGAAACCAATGTTAATAGATCCATCATCGCGGTTCAAATCATAGTTTTCAACATAAGACAGCTTCTTTTAATTTCTTAGTCAATCGGTTACTAAATTTTCCGTTAACAAAAGAGATATGAAATAGAACTAGATTTCATTAAAAATATCACGAAATATAATGGCTTTGACATAGAAATAATCAATATGAAACAAACATGTAAATAATTTACATATCTGCAACTATGCACATGGACAATACACCTCGTATTTTCAGCATTTACTTCTGCTTAATACATATGTTTCTGCCAATATAGGCGTCCTCAGTTAAGCTAGTGAAGCAATTTATACAAATTAATACAAACCTGTTATAAACAACTGGTTTGTATCTGTATTTAAATTTACTGAAATAGCCCACAAAGATCAAGCAAGTTCCGTCCTATAAGAAGACAACTATTTAATAATTGACATCTTACGGGCGAAAATTTAAATACAGATACAAACCAGTTGTTTATAACAGGTTTGTATTAATTTGTATAAATTGCTTCACTAGCTTAACTGAGGACGCCTATATTGGCAGAAACATATGTATTAAGCAGAAGTAAATGCTGAAAATACGAGGTGTATTGTCCATGTGCATAGTTGCAGATATGTAAATTATTTACATGTTTGTTTCATATTGTACAAACGCTTTATACGTGCTTAACGTATTGTCATACTTAAACAAAACCTTTTCGTATGTACCGCCATCTGGCAGGTTGTTAATGGACTACATCTGCATACGTGTTTTGTCGTTTCCCGTAGCAGCATAGCTGTTCGAACGATAGGTAGCCCTCCGGACAATGTATCTTTCGCCCGTAAGATGTCAATTATTAAATAGTTGTCTTCTTATAGGACGGAACTTGCTTGATCTTTGCGGGCTATTTCAGTAAATTTAAATACAGATACAAACCAGTTGTTTATAACAGGTTTGTATTAATTTGTATAAATTGCTTCACTAGCTTAACTGAGGACGCCTATATTGGCAGAAACATATGTATTAAGCAGAAGTAAATGCTGAAAATACGAGGTGTATTGTCCATGTGCATAGTTGCAGATATGTAAATTATTTACATGTTTGTTTCATATTGTACAAACGCTTTATACGTGCTTAACGTATTGTCATACTTAAACAAAACCTTTTCATAGAAATAATCAATAAATTAATTAGAAAAACAAAATTAAAAAATACATTCCGCGAATTAACACAAAGTAACCAGGAGAAAAAGTACATATTGCAGTGGATTTTTCCCCGCAACATTTTTGAAAAACATTATTTTATATTGAATTAATAATTTTTGATGCCAGTGTATATTTTTGTGAAATTATCTATGAATACTGATTTTATTTTGATTTATTATATTTTTATTTGACTTGCGTTGTTATAGTACGTCGATTTTCTGGATATTTCCGTTAGACACTTCATGTGATCAGAGTTGTGAAGACGTATTTTGTAAAATATAATTCTATATTTTATAAGTTTCTTAGTAGCTTCGTGTATTGTATTAAATTGTGGATGGTGATTGATTTTATTTTACCGTGATATTTACGAGTGTGTTATTCTCGTAATTTAGTAATTTCTGTACGTTCTTCTGACTCTGGTGTCTCGTAAAAAATAAAACACATTTATTTACGTAAGTAAGCTTTTTTAAAGTGTCTCGTAAAAAATTTCTTTAACTTTAAAAATTTTGTTCGCTTGGTGTTCAAGGGCAGTTTTTTATTGCTTGCGATTGCGCATGTTTTAGAGATTTGTTTCGGATCTGTCAGTATTTGTTGTTTACTTTTTGAAGTTGTTTATCTGGGGTGAAATTAAAGGACTTCTTTGAAATTTATTAGTTTTACCTTTGCTCGGGATTCATATAAAGAAGTTTAATTATACGCAACGGTCAATATTCGTATAATAATTTTACCTTAATAATTTTGTTTAATGATGCAAAATTAGTCTTTTTACTTCATAAAGACATTTTTTAAATTTTTTTTTATTACTCGTGTATTCAAGCTTTTTTAAATTCATTGTGTTTTTTAATTCTACCTTTTTTCTTTTGTGTTTTTGAATAACTGAAAGACTTTATTAAATATTTTCTCAAACAAGTTTTGAGTGGCGTCCAATATAAGAATAGTTAACTAACATTATTGTGTATTCGATTGGAAACCCGGAGAGGAAAACAGTCTCATTAAAAGAAAAGTAACCGACTGAGTATCAAAGCTGGACAGAGTTGGTGTGAATAGTGGTACATCCAATTTCTAACTCACTATTCATAGCAATATGTTTACCATAACACCCTATAACGAAAAACATTAATAAAGTTGCGAAATAACGAGATCTCCAAGTTGCCTTTCGGTCCGAAAATACTATCAAAAGTCTCCTAGGGAATACCAAAGATAAAGTTAATTTTAATTGGAAATCAGGTATATACGAAATTAATTGCGATGATTGTAATTTGAAATATATAGGCCAAACAAACCAATCAATAATAACCCGGTTTAAAGAACACATATCACATGTTAAATACAATAGACCAGAAAAATCTAACGTTGCCAACCATGCTTTAAATACACTACACAATATGTCGAGTAAAGGGTTAAAACTTGTCAAATCCATCAATAATCCCCACAATCTTGACGCATGCGAAAGCATTCATATTGCTAAAGACAAACAGAACTCGATGAACGGAGACAAGGGACCGATCGCCTACAGTTGTCTCTTTTCATTCTTAGAAAAGGAGGTAGAAAGGTTGTAGACGGTTTAAAAAGAGAATATACACATGTGGGTGCCGTTTCCTTAAGAGAGGTAATTTTGTCGTAATTTTTAGTCGATATATTTGTATTTTTAAGTTAGTGTATACGTAGACGCCGTGTAAAGTTGTTGCGTAAGCAGTTGTGCTAGCTTTACTGTGCCCCATGTGCGACACCTTGATTAGTGGTTTTTACCTACCGATGATGACAACTTTATTGTCGAAATACGTATTTAGGATATCATTAATAATTGTGATAAGGGGTTATATACCTTTTTTAAGTTTGCTCACTTTAAACTGGCCAGCGCGATGGGCTGACCTCAATCCAATAGAACATATTTGGGATCACGTAGGACGTCAATTAAAAGCACGAGGAATTCAGTTTCGCGACACTCCAAGCGGCACTTCTTGAAGAGTGGGATAATATGGATCAGAATTACATAGATGACTTAATTAACAGTATGCCGCATCGCATCGAGGCTGTGATTAGGGCAAGAGGTGGGAACACCCGCTATTGACTTAAGCGTATTTTATCTTAAAATTTATGAATTTGACAACGCCACTTGTTAAACTAGCTGCTATTAAAGCCTTTTGACACATTGATAGTCATTATTTACTACAGTTCACTACAACAACATTGATAGCTGCATTCACGACAATTTTTTTGCGGAGTGTATATAGGTCAAACAAAACGCTCAATAATAACCCGTTTTAAAGAACCCATATCCACATAATAAATTTAATAGACCAGAAAAATCGAGTGTTGCTAACCATGTATTGGACACGGATCACAGCGTCGCGATAAAAGGGTTAAAACTTGTAAAAAATATCAACAACCTCAGAGATCTCGACGCATACGAAAGCATTCATATCGTTGAAAACAAAATTAATACGTTTAACTCAGACAACGGTCCTATCCCATACAGTTGTCTTCTTTCGTTCTTAGAAAAGTAGGTAGAAAAAGTCAAGTGCGTGAGAATAAACACATGGTGTTGCCGTAATTTTAGTTTGCGTATTTATTTTAAAGTCAGTATATACGTGGACCAAAATGCAAATATCGTTGCCATATTTTAATATAAATATTCCAAAGTAACTGCATAAATTTACTGAAAATATTTTAATTAATAAATCTTGATGTTAAAATATTTAACAGTGTATGCATATCAGTGCGTATACATAACGTAAAACAAAAATTTATCAAAAATAAATGTCGCATAGTTTATATATGGCTTTGCTTGGTGGTCTACGGATATAAAAAACAAACTATAGAAAACGTTAATTTGTGAATAGGTAAGCATATTAAAAGTGTGTATTGAATTTGTTCACTAACAGAGCAAGGTAGAAACGTTTGCAATTTAAATATGGTAATGAAATTCCGGTATACAGGGTTTCTTTTTTGTAAAAAAATATTATGTTTATATTTTATATCCAACAGCTGTGTTGTTCCGTCTGCCGATTTTTCGGTAGATCTACCGATTTTTCTACACTTCTACTGATCTACCGATGAAGCCATCATATCTACCGATTTTTAAACGCATGAGAAAAAAAATAAAATTTTGCTAAAACTGTTTATATTCATGTAAATAATACGTGTTAATGTAAATATTTATAGGGGTATTTTTTTTTAATGTATAATAAAGAATAAAAATACAATATAATAAATTACTACTATAATGGCATTCATCTTTAATCTATAACTATAATAAATAGAAAATTAAAACAGGCAAGCAATTTTATGAGTAGGGACAGTAATAAAAGCTACTATGGATTGTAGTCGATATAATGCTTGAATTCAAAGGCAACAATTATGTATGTCGGTAGGTGTTTATTTGCACGCTTCTCAAGCGCTCTTTATTCTAAATAAAAGGACTATTCTGGTTAAAAATTATCTTAAAGAAACATTGTTTTTCAAATAAAAAATACTTATTCCCACGAAAATAATTATTTCAAAATACGACAACAATGAAATAATCCTTTTCATTCGAACAAATGAATGAATGAAATAAATACAACATATCATTCAATAATGAATAAAAGCGATATCTATTTGGTTATTTGCATATTTCTATGAGTTTAAAACAGTGGGGCATCTTGAGTGAAGGGTTTGTTTCTGTTTTTGTATTTCAAATTTGAAATCAGTATCCTATATCGGTTCTAGAAGAACACATACATAGGTGTCACAGTGAGGTAGTGACAGTGACTGTGAACAAGCTGGCCCAAGTAATATAGCAAAAAAAATAAAATATTCCCAAAATTATAAGGAAGATTGGGAAAAGCTGGAAGACTTTGAGAGATGGCTTTCTAGAAGTAAAAACGGAAAAAAATTTGCAAGATGTAAGATCTGCAGTAAAGACATTAATATTTCTAACGGAAAATATTCTCTAATGAAACACAGTCTTTCGATAATTCATAAACATACAGCAAGGATGATACGCAAACAGCCGCGTTTAACCGAATTTTCAGCAGGTATGGCAGAATCGGCGCAAATAAAGAATAATATTGCCGAAGGTATGATTATTTAAATTATTTCATGTTTACAATAATTTTAATTATCTTGGTTTTAGCCGAGATCCGCTTGTCTGCATTTATTGCAGAACATAATTTGCCATTTTTGGTAATGGATCATTTGCCAAAATTAATAGCTAACATTTGTCCCGATTCAAAGATTGCTCAATGCATATCGTGCGCCAGAAAGAAAACCACAGCTATTGTTCGAAATGTCATAGGTGCTGAATGTTTCGAAAATATATGTGAGGATATTAAATATTAAATATTAAATATAATAAATTTTCCCTTATTATAGACGAGTCTACAGATCGCTCAACGATAAAACATCTTTGTCTCGTCGTCAGGTATGCAAAAGACAATTTAATCAGAGACTGTTTTTTTGTTCTTGTGAAATTAGATAGTGCGAATGCGGAAACTTTATATAATCATGTTATAAATACATTTGTCTCAAATTATGTTCCTTGTAAAGATAATATGATTGGCTTTGCTTCTGATGGAGCAAATGTAATGATGGGAAGATATCATTCCGTTACAACATTACTAAAAAAAGATATACCGAATTTATTTGTCATGAAGTGCATCTGCCACTCATTTCACTTAGTTGCTTCATACGCATGCGAAAAATTGCCAAATTTCCTTGAAAACTTAACAAGAAATATTTTTAATTACTTCTGCTCTAGTCCAAAAAGAATCAGCGAATTCCAAGAGTATCAATTATTTTGCAATGTTAAAATCCACAAAATTTTACACCCGTCCCAAACCAGATGGTTATCGGTTGATTCAGCTATTAAACGAATTCTAGAACAATACAATCCGCTCAGATTATATTTTACAACTGCTGTTGCAGATGGCGATGTCTCAACAGCTGAAAACATACTCGATCATTTAAATAATCCGCTAACCAAAGTCTTTCTATTATTTCTAGATTATGTTTTGCCACTCTTTAATGGTCGAAATCGTGAAATGCAATCAGAATCGCCAAAACTTTACACTTTATATAATAGTGTATCCAATATTTTTCGAACAATTTGTGACTGTTTCCTAAAACGTAACTATTTATTATCTACAGCATTAGAAAACATTGAATTTAAAAATCCACATAATTATCAAGCATTAGAAGATCTGTATTTAGGAGCAAATGTTAGAATTTATCTAGAAGATAATTTGAGTTCAGAACAAATAAAATATTTGCGACTACGTTGTTTGGATTTTTACGTTGAAAGTTGGTCACAAATCACGACTAGATTTCCACTAAAAAACAAGCCACTTAAAAAATTTAATTTCATTGACCCCGAGATAGTAAAAAGTGGAACTATAAGTTCAATAGCAGATATAGCTTTACTTTTTCCAAATTTAATACCACAAAACGAACTTGAAAATTTAGATAGCGAATGGATGCAATTACGAAATTACACAGAACGCCAAAATTTCAGCACAGATATGTTGGAATTCTGGGTTAGTGTCAAGGCAATAAAACGTGGTGATGAATCGAATGTCTTTCCATTATTATGTAATTTTATTCAAAATTTGTTGTGTTTACCACATTCTTCCACGAATGTGAAACGAATTTTTTCCTCCATCAATTTAATGAAAACTAAACAACGTACTAAATTAAGCACGGAAACAGTCACAGGTCTTCTTCATATTAAGACATATATAAATAAAAATAGCTGTTTCGATTTTAAAATAGACAAAAAATTGATATTGAAACTAAATGAAGAAACATTAAAAAATATACCTGATGACGAGTAGAGTTTATTAACTATTATTATTATTAACGTCATTAGTTTTATAAAACATCATGTATATAATAATATAAGTTATTGTTAGTGTGCTTCATATATATTTACATTTTTATTATATTTACTAGTTATATGATACTATTAATAACTATTATTATATGTATTTTAGAAATTAAAATTGTTTTCATATAATTGTTCGATTTTAAACTAAGGATAAAAAAATTTACGGAATTCTACCGAATTTTCACGAACCATTCTACCGATTATCTCAATAGGTCACGGAACGACACTGATCTAACATTTAATTTTATTTAATATATATATGAATACAAATGAATAACTTTCGTTTTAAAAACGAAAACCTACCTTAAAATTATTTAGCATTTACGAGTACTACGAACAGAAAGTAAAAACTATTTCGATTTTAAGTACTTGGGAAATCTAAGGTTTTACGTTATGTTAGTAATTACTACATGGAGACGGAAACGCTTATAATGTTATTATTATTCCAAAAAAAATAAAATAAACAAAACGTTTAACATATTTGTTAAAATAAATTTTAAAATTCGTCCTTGAGAATGCCGACAAAATTGTTTCGATACCGCTGGTCTCCTACATTCGGCCGCCTGCGATATATATCGAGGTTATTCTCCGAACTACGACTTCGTCACGTGGCTACGGTACAGGCGCGGCAGTGAAACGTAACGATTTTTCTACTAGCCGTACGACCAAGAAACGATAAACGAAAAATCCGTTAAAAATTTAAGATTTTCGGCTAGTTTTACCAAAAACATTCAAGAAAATGAGCGCGTGGAGAGCCGCAGGACTTACGTAAGTTATAATTATTACACATTAAACGTTGCTGTACGTCCATACATGTCGTGTTGTCGTAATTTAGTTACATCGATTATTCCACTATCGCCGCTAGACTGGTTAGGAGGGCGTTAAAACCGGAATTTAGGAAGATAGCCGAGAAAAGGGACGATGTATCGGTAAAGATCACATTCTGGCAAGATGGAAAACCGAATCGTAAGTGTTTTTTTTACCATTGTTTATCGTGGTTAGGAGTACATTTCAACAAAACATCATGTTTGCATTGCATTACATAACCTCACTGTTGATAGATGGATAAGCAACCATGCTAGCAGGAGTATACGTATATACAGTCTGTCCATTAAGTACGTATTTAACTGAATGACCAAAATAAAGAAAATTTTGAAAATACAATTACAGAATTAATACTTAGTTTCATTTTAAAACGACCATTTTAAAAATTAGGTCAATATTAAACAATATATATTGTTTGTCTAATAAAATCTAGTAAATGCCGTCATCGAATATTGAAATCAATTTTGGAAAGACAAAATAACCAACATTTTAGCGCAAAAATAATACATATAAAAAATATTCGCATATTATGTAAACTAACTTCAACTAATAATTGTGTATTATGCATTAGCCTTGGTTTATTTTTATAAAAAAAAATTAGCATTAAATTATTTCGTAAGAATTCAAATTTAATGGTGCTTGTTTACGGCTATATTTCGTTTATTTATTATGGTATTCTAGATGTATAGTTTATTTCAAATTATTAGAATTTAACTTTGAACGACTCTATTGCTTTTATTGCACCACCTTCTGTGATGATAATTATTATACCTGGTCTCCTTATTGAACGGGTACGGTTTACCTATTTGCAACGTATGAATCTAGGGGCCGTATTGACTATAAATTAGGGCCCTATAATATAATAATAAAACGCTGTTAATTTCAAGTATATAATAAAAAATATCTGTACATTGGGTTTATATACAAAGAAAAAATTACAAATCGTGTGGCAACATGTGTAGTGGATATATATAGATATATAAAGTTAATTTATTTTTAATACACAATAAAATTTGTATGTGTCACCGCATTTAATAAATCATCTGTGATTGAGTCGTCTTGCAAATCGGTGTCTGTGTCTGAATCGTATTGCAAATTTATAATCAAAGGTGCTACTATTTTGTACATGCGCATATATTTGTCCTCTTTTGCTATTGCGTGTTTAACAGCACTTTTCCAATTTACAGCAGTTATATGTTCCATAGCATTTTTTATGTGTGTTACACTGCTTTCACTAAATTTCGGTGTTTGATTTGTTCGTCTTATGGTATTTTTCAGTTGGGCCCATATCAATTCAATGGGATTGAAAATGCAATGGTATGGTGGTAAACGCAAAATTGTATGTCCTGCTTCTTTGGCTCTGTTATCCACATAATAATCCTTTAAATATTCTTTTGTCTTCATCACCTCTATTAATTAGTTTTTTGCATAATGATCCTCAAAATATAAATCATTTGCTTCTAAAAATGTTTTAATATCTTTCTTATTATTACATTTTGTAGGAACTTTGGTTTGCTGTCGAGAATGATCCATCACTATCACACTATCTTTTGGCAAATTTTGCAGCAAAGTGTCACAAAACCATTCTTCAGATAAAGATGAGGTCATATCCTCATGGTAATCTAAACTTGAGGATTTAACATTTTTAGCAGATAATAGCGGCTGTCCGATCCATCCTTTTTCTGACCCAGCACGAAGAATGATTATTCTCTTCCCTCTCGAAACCGGCGCGTGCAACTGACACATACTTGAATTATCGCCCAACCTTTGCAAACTGTGTCATGGGTGTCATACCACGTCTCGTCTAAATAACATATTAATTGTCCTTCCTGTTTATACCTTCTAATTGCCGTTAAGTATTCATATCGAAGTTTCTGTAACCTCGGGCTTTCCATAATTGTGCGACGTTTGTCTAGAGTGCCAAATTTAAAACCAGCTTTCTTTAGCGTCCGCCACAAGGTTGCTTTAGATATAGGCTCATCACTTATTCTTTTATGCAAGCAGTCAAGTGTAGATACAACATTTCCTCTGTAGAAGGAGTATACTTGCTGCCTAATAGTATCAATTTCATACTCTTCAATTTTTCTCGGTGCTCCTTTGTCACTTCTTTGCTTTCTAGACCCTGCGTTATTCTTAATTATTTTATATATTGTTCCAAAAGGCACCTTGATTAATTGCGACGTTCGTTGAATGTTCTGGGTTTGTAGTTCGTTATTTTCTTCCATCAGGGTATGATAGACATTGAAAATTATCTGTTTTGCATCTTCTGATATATGCTTTCTCTGACGTGCTCCAACAGTATTATCACTATCCACATCATAATCACTAACACTTTCAGCGAAAGGTCGCCACATGTTCATTAAGTAAAGATAAAAAATGTATACATCAGTAAAGATTAACAATAAATGATAAATAGACTCAATATTAGATGTAATATATACCAACTCTCCTAACTATATTTACTTAAATTTTGTTTAATAAATATAAGCACTTATTTTATCTAAATTGTAATTTATTGACTATTTAACTATATATAATAACTATATATTCAAATTAACAACTGTTGGTACTTATGTTATTATTAAATTTTATTTAATCTAAATTGCAGTAATTACAATTTACTTAAATTTTGTCATTACGGACCTCAGCAGTTTGTTTGCGTAAAAGATAATCGTATTGAGCGGCCAGTTATTGCCGCAGGTGGTGAAATAAAAGCATTAGAGCCGTTCAAAGTTATATTCTTATAATTTGAAATAAACTATACGTATAGGTGTAAATGAATTCTTAGTAATTTAGTTCATAAATTTCATAAACAAAAAAAAATCTGATACGTACTTCAATGTGTAAAACCTCACAATTTATATAAAGCAAAAATTAATATTTATAATATCAGAAACATTATTCATATAGTTTAGGATTAACAGCTTGTTAGGATCTTTTGTTTTACACGGTTTCCTAAACAGGGATTAACTATTCTTAATACTGACATAAATTAAGCGGTGAATTTTGTCGGTTTAAGGAACTTAACAGTAAATTAATAATCGACGAAGGAGATACTTGTTGAAACTTCATTATATAGATATAATAAAACACAGTTGTATAGTTTCAAAATAATATATATGCACTACATATGTTTCACCACACTGTGGCTTCATCAGGTGGATGAATATACTAATTCAAAATATTAATTAGATCTTATATATATCAATACAAAGTACAGAACTAATCTTATTCTAAGAGGGGGTGGACATGTATGAGTTTTAAGTTTAGTAGGGGGGAGTTATTTATGTCTAGTTGGTCATTTAAAATTATACCTAATTTATTATATTTGTTAATTTCTAAACTTTCTAACATATTAAGTTTTTTACTTTTATCTAGAACATGCAAAGTTTTAAAATTAGTATTGAATTTGTGATTATGTTCTAGGCAATGATTGGCAAAAGTTGAGTCTGTCTTCTTGTCTCTGTGGCTTCTTTCATGTTCCTTCATTCTAATATCAAATGTCCGTCCTGTTTCAAACAAAGTAGGAAACTTAATAAAAACAAGTAAAGAAGAGACCATTTCATTCAAAACCAACAATTCCTTACAAAACGCTATAAAAAACAACAAAGATAAAACGGACAATAGATTAAACTCAGGGGTTTACAAGTTGACATGCGAAGATTGTAAAAAAGTGTATGTCGGACAAACAGGACGGACATTTGATATTAGAATGAAGGAACATGAAAGAAGCCACAGAGACAAGAAGACAGACTCAACTTTTGCCAATCATTGCCTAGAACATAATCACAAATTCAATACTAATTTTAAAACTTTGCATGTTCTAGATAAAAGTAAAAAACTTAATATGTTAGAAAGTTTAGAAATTAACAAATATAATAAATTAGGTATAATTTTAAATGACCAACTAGACATAAATAACTCCCCCCTACTAAACTTAAAACTCATACATGTCCACCCCCTCTTAGAATAAGATTAGTTCTGTACTTTGTATTGATATATATAAGATCTAATTAATATTTTGAATTAGTATATTCATCCACCTGATGAAGCCACAGTGTGGTGAAACATATGTAGTGCATATATATTATTTTGAAACTATACAACTGTGTTTTATTATACCAACTTAACAGTAGTTTATCAAATTCTTGACGTTTATTTTCCGGGATTGCAAGTTAATTTTTGAATTGGAATTCGAAGACGAAGATATTTTTGAAGATGACATAGATATTCTTGAAATAATAGATTTTGGATTTCCCAGGGCTATATACACTCGAAATAATTATTTCGAGTTACTGGATGATTATACATTTTTTCGACGATTTCGGTTATATAAAGAAACTGTATATTATCTTCTCACATTAATTGAACAGGAATTAGAATATCCAAAGGATGGCAAATACTAATTTGTTTTGCATGTTATAATTGCTTTAAATAAGAAAGTATATAACATATTATTTTATAGAAATAATAGTATCACCCCAATAAATCAGGTACTAACATACTTGTGATTTTTTGCAAGTGGAGGATATCTTAATTTAGTGGCAAACTTTGTTGGTATGGATACTTCAACAAACCGGTGTCATATGGCACATCAGAGCTTAAACAGTTTAAAGATAATAAACACAGACAAAACCAGAGAACCGAGGCAACACCGAGATAGATCTTTGACGGAGGTTAAGTAGGTCCCGAAAATCGCTAATGAGTCTAAGGACATTAGCAATATTAATGTAATACAGAAAATCCCTAACAAGCTTTCTAAAACTGATAGTTACTTAACTATCCCCTAATTTGGAACGGAGCAATGACATTATATTTAACTAGAGTTTATTATTTAATCTCAGGTTATTAAATCCAAGATTAAAGTCATGCTCAGTGAAACTGGCCCTAAGGCTATTCGCTTAAACACCTGTATGGTGCGTTACAAAAAAAACTGCCTTCGAGTTGGCCATAAAATTTTCAAGTGTCTTAACTCAATTAAATAAAATTATTTTTTTTTAATTAAATAAATAAATAATAGACAGTTTTCACAATTTTAAAGTAATTTAAGTTGTCATTAAAAATATTGGAAAACATTATTTTGTAGTAAAAATTTATTTATAAAAGATGTTAAAAAAGATTGCCTTGTCCATCGAGATATTTTCTGACACTACGTCGCATATTATTAACATTTAATACATTTAAAATTTCTTATATTTATTAATATTTACAAATATGAATTTATGAATATTTGTCCATAAAGCGACAATTGTTTCGCCAGCACAGTGGCTTCATCAGCTACTTACTAGACCACGTTATAAACTGAGTTTGTAACGTGCTCTAATAAGGCTCTAGTAACGATCAAAGCAAAGAATTTTTTTTAAAGGGCTTAGAAGTACCTGGTTACTTCTGTTAAATGCGTAATTGTAAAAGAGATTATGTTGAATAAATAAAATGTAAAGACTTATGGTTAAGTAAAAACTTTAAAAAAAACCTACTACAATTAATACTCGTATCCTAAATACGTATTTCGACAACTAGGTTATCATCCTCAGTAGGTAAAATTAGGTAGCAGATAATTGGAATTAAGCGCATAATAGAAATTTATATTTTCCCTAGGGAAACTAATGATAATAGGTTTATCACCGCGGATTCAAACCATAGTTTCCAAACAAAAGACGGGTCCCTTCAACTTTCTAGTCAATCGGTTGCTAAGCTTTCTGTTAACAAAAGATAAATATGAAAAAGTATTAAATTTCATTAAAAATATCGCGAGATATCATAATTTTGACACAAAAAAAATGATCAAATCCTTTATTATTATTAAATTATAAAATTTTAATAAAATGAACAAAGAAAATGAAGTGTTATTGTAATTCCTACAAACAAAAACGGTGAGTTAATTTAGAAACTAGCAAAAAAAGACCTTCACAAAATTAATTGTTTTAAGTGCCAAAATAGGCACCATTTACTGTCAAGCAATGACCTAGTCGGTCTCTAAACCCCTGCAAGACATTTTGGAGTGCAATTGGTGAAGTCCTATTTACTTCAGTCTGAATTTTAAGCTATAAATCCTCGAGATTATTGCGTTGATTTTGATAGACTTTAATCTTTAAGTAGCCCCGCAAAGGATTTAAATCTGGAGACATAGTAATAGGAGCTCTTCTACCAATCCATCTGCCAAGAAACACCTCATTAAATGAGGTGTTTCTTCTGGTCTATAGACCAATATTAGATACTATTGGTCTATAGACCAAACAGTATCTAACATACAAGCCCCTACTTATAATATAGCAAAATTCCTAGGTGGTCGCATATCTAAGATGTTAGGAAAAACTGAATATCATACCAAAGACTCATGGCAATTTCAAAATTTCATCAAGGGACAAAAAGTACCAACTAATCACAAAATTATATCACTTGATGTAGAATCTTTATATACTAACATTCCTACAGATCTAGCTATAAACATAATAGAATCTAAATGGGATGAAATTAGTCCACACACATCACTAAATAAAAACGAATTTATTAGAGGTATACACTTCTGTCTCGACAACACATATTTTCAGTACAAAAATTATTTTTATAGTCAAACATTTGGTATTGCCATGGGCTCTCCTTTAGCTGCTCCTATTGCAAATCTGGTAATGGAACATTTAGAACAAAACGTTATCAATTCATTAGACTTCCACCCCATTTCCTCCAAAAGATATGTTGATGATATCATAACATATATTCCGACTAATAAAATAAACTATCTTTTAAATAAATTCAACAATTTTCACAACAAATTAAAATTCACTATTGAAGAAGAAATTAATAACAGTATTAATTTTCTTGATATTTCTTTAAGCTGTGATAGACAGGGTACTATTTATACAAACTGGTATAATAAACCCACAGCTTCTTTTTGATATATGAATTACCACTCAAATGCTCCTACAGTATTCAATAAAATGATTATAAATAATCTGACTGATAGAGCAGTAAAACTATTACATAGGTACTCAATACAGAAAAGATAACATCAAGAAAATTAAAACAATCTTAACAGATAATAATTATCCACCGCAACTTATAGACCAAACAATAAAAAAAAGAAGAAGAAGAAAAGAAAGATTGCGATAGTTACTACATAAACCAAACTAAACAATATTTATACAAAAGAATACAAGCCCACAAATACTCTAAAACAGACAAATCTTCTTTATCTACACACAAACTAAAACGCGATCAGCATTTCGATTTTGAAAACACACAGATAATTGATAAAGAACAACACACAATGAAAAGGGAAATTAAAGAAATGATTAGTATTAAACAGGAAAAAAATTCAATTAACAACAGAAGTGATTTAAGCAGTGATTTAAATTTAAGCAGTATATACTATAACTTAATTATGTAACGATCTGCAATTTACCATCATAATATATGTTGCTGTTATATAATTATATATCTTAAGTTATTTAAATATCTATACATTTGCTTATCATGCTGACAGTTCCGTATTTTGATTCCTGTCTGGTTGTCCGAGTAGGTTTTCGTGGTTTTCCTTCTCGTTTAAAGCGAATACCGACAGCTTTACATCTTAAGACGCTCCACAGGCGCATACATAATAATAACTCATGTCTTGCGTTTCCCTGTTCCCTTTTGTTGTCTATCTATTTTAGAATACTAA
This sequence comes from Melolontha melolontha, assembly GCA_935421215.2. Taxonomy (NCBI): domain Eukaryota; kingdom Metazoa; phylum Arthropoda; class Insecta; order Coleoptera; family Scarabaeidae; genus Melolontha; species Melolontha melolontha. The sequence goes on from OW285235.1 coordinate 22,078,374, forward strand.
GGCATGATTTATTATTATTCAATTGGAATGTATCTTTGAATAATTTTATCCATAGCAACTCAAAAATTGGTTATTTTAAAATGTTTTTATTTTTCATACATGTTTCGGAGACACGCTCCTTTCTCAATGAACTGTGTTTTTGCGTTGTGTTACTTTTGTTTTATGTCCAAATTCTTTTGTAGACGTCAGTTGTGTGTATGCAAATATATATTTGCATTGTTAAAATATAAAATTCGTTGTTTAAAGACATATAAATAAATAAAATACGGTAAAATTAACATATTTAAAAAACAATTTAAAACATTTTAAAATAACCAATTGTTTATTAATAAATTATATAAATATAAGGTCACAAAAAATACATTATATAGGTATATACAATATATATAATACCCGGTTCCACATTACCTTTCCGAAATCGCGAGAAAAAATACATGTGTTTATCATATCATCAAGTTAAGAAAAACCTAAATAGAGTTGTTAAAGAACGGGGCCTTTCGGTCTGGAAACTCAATAAATTCTCTTCTTGGTAACACAAAGGATAATTTGCATATGAACGAGAAATCGGGTATATATGAAACTAATTGCTTCTATTGTAAATTAAAATATATTGGTCACACGCTGAATAATAACTCGTTACAAAGAACAATATGACATATTAAACGCAATAGACCGGAAAAATCGAGTGTTGCCCGTCATGCGTTAAATTTCTATTATAATATCAGCGTAGATTGTTTAAAACTTAATAAAAATATAAGCAATCCGAAGGAGCAGGACATATATAAAGTATTCATATTATAAAAACACACATACGACGTCGACAAAGGTCCAGTTCCGGCTACCTGCTTGTTCGACTTCTTCTTCGAGATATATATGAGATAGGAGAAGAAGATGTGAGAACAAGCACGTATGTATTATTTCTGACGAAGAGTAAACGGACCTAATTTTAATTTCTTAAAACTTAATATATACGTGGACGCTTGTAAAGTATTTCACGATTCTTTGTGTTAGTTTTACTGTGCCCCATGTTCAACGCTATGATTATTAATGTACCTACTGGGGATAACAACATAAATGTCGAAATACGTATTTAGGATACGATTATTAATTGTGGTAAGGGGTTTTATACCCCTATTAATTATTAATTGTTGTAAGTGTTAAGGAGTTTTACACCTTTTTTTAAATAAGTAGTAGGCTGTGTAATTATCACCTCATATCAGACCATTCTACCGTCGATAGTGTCTCTTATACACTTTGCATAATGCTGAATTTTTGTTTGAATATTTGCCGTAGCAAATATATTTATTGTGAAAACTGTTAGCCACACACTAAACAACCCAAATTTAAAATTAAAAAAATTAAATATCTTCCGATCTTGTAAAGATTATATTTAGGCACAGATAAAAGCAAAGAACCTAATAAGATTAAGTCTACCGCATTTGGCATGTACTAGCTTCCTTTGTGTATAAAAAAAGATAAATCCACTCCGAACAAGAAACGGTAGTGGAGAATTTCTTACCAATAGTATCACACCCACCCATTATTTAAAGTAGATTTTAATTTATGCGGACAAATATTTGAAAATACGTCGGGTCCGTGCGATTACACATACGCTGCTTCCCCCTTAAACTTTGTCTAATACTCCTTACACACATATTTGAATTGCAGCGAACTAACAAGACGATAACTGATTTGTAAAAGCCCATAATCACATGGCAAATATACCACTGCATAGCGAACTTCTTTAAAACTTTGTTAAACATATTAACAACTTACCCGGACTCAATTGGTTCTTGTAACTAAAAGAATCCGGGGTGTATTGTATACATCTGTTTGTCTACAAGTGAGAGTTTTCGTAATTTTTAGATACCTTGTTTGTGAACTGAACCCTTTGCTACGAAATACTAATTGATTTTCTTTTCTTGTTCCAGACGCTAAAACACTGTAGTTAATTTCCACGTTCGACCATTGGGCGAGAATGATTTAGTGTAATTATTGTTAATTATGTTCATTCCAGTATTTCATTCCGAATAAACAGTATTGTTATTTAATATTTGTGTTTTATTTTACTATTTCTTCCCTTATAGGCTTCTGCATTATACAGAGTGATTGATTTTTCATCGTAAACTCAATATTTTATACTGTATTTATATTATTTATATTTAACTGTATTCAAAATTAAATAAGCTAGCTAATCATCCGATAATATACAGGTGTTCAACTTTAAAACAAAAATTTTATTAGATCATCTTTAATTTTTCAAGTGATAGCACTCTATTTCATAGGATTGGAAAGAGGACCAAAAAATAGCATCAGGTACATTTTGGTTTCTTTAAAATATGATACTCTCAGCGAAAATATTGAGTGTACAATGAAAAACCAACCACTCTGTATATCCAGAGAGAAGTATAAATTTTAAGACGAATGTAAAATATTTTACAACAAAACTATAAAAAAAAATGAAAAATAAGTTAACGACGTTGCATAATCTGGCAATTCAAATTTTATTTTATTTTTTTCTAAGATACTGCAAAGTGGTTTTATATTCATCGAAGTAGGCATGTTAGCTAATACTATAAGCAACTGCGACCTGATCGCAGTGGCGGCTCGGGGTGGTTCACATAGGGAGTGCATAATTTCAAAATTAAAAAGTGTAATACAAAAACGCTTACCCAATCCTTATAAATTTCACCGACGTACTGTTCCAGACAGGTACGGTTCATTGTAGAGTTTGTTTTGAGGGAATAGTAAATATTACACTACACAGTTTAATTACATCTGACGATAAATGAAGTCCATTTTACGTGTCTTTGACTTGCAGAACAGTTCTATTACTTTTTCATTAAAATTTGGGAAATCATTTATACATTCTTTTTCACAAGATAACATAGTAAGGGCATTTAATCTCTTCTTTCATTGTATTTCTCAGGAAAGTTTTTATTCTCTTCAGCCGTGAAAACTGGCGTTCCGCTTCAGACGTTGTCATTAGGATTGTAATGACAATTTTTAAAAGCGTAACAACTTCATTAAAGGTGTCGCTTAATCCATCCAGCAAAAGACCTAGCAGACCTACAGCACCGACTTCTATATTTTGCCTAAATTCTTCTCTAGAATATAGAACGCTTAATTCAGTTCGTAGTCTGCTTTCATTGAGGCATGGATAAAATTTTACTGCTTCTTTAAGGCAATCTTCCAGAAATTTTTTTTGAAAAGAGGAGAACTGTTTAAAAGAAATTAAGTTTGCTAATATTAAGTGCCCTGTATACCGAAATCTAGTTTTTATTTCTAGCAAAATAATATCGCACACTTCAATAGTTTCCCTCCTTCTTTGGCTACCATCAGTTACTCTTCGCCGCTTTGATGGTCGAGGAGTCAGTTCTGGGTCATTTTGCTTAACCAACTGATTATCTGTGTCAGCGATTTCGGTTCGAATTTTTCCAATAGCGCATTCAAAATTATCTAAATTCTTGATTTTTAATGCATCTGTATTGACATTTTGTAATTGATTAAACAATATGTCCACATGTGGCATAATTTTATGAAAGAAGGTTAACCAATAGATAAAATTTTCCTCCTCTTAAATTCGCAAATTGGCACTAGCTTGATGAATGGTAGTTTGTAAACTAGCTTCTCCCTCGATTTGTTCTAGAGCTTCAATTATTTCTTCTCGGTGCTCATATATTGTATTCACTGTCCTAGAATTGAAGTTCCATCTTATTTTTGCAGAACGAGGTAAGTTTTTCTTTGAAGGAATTCTTCCAATCTTGCAGCTCGTTGTGGTGAAGTGGTGAAAAATGTACATAATCCCGTCAGATTGGCAAAAAAAAATTATGTAATTACTAATGCTCGATGTAGCATGTGACATAATTAGATTTGTCTGATGTGCATAACAATTTACAAAATTAGCCCTTGGATACTGGTCTTGAATATGTCTTTGCGCGCCGTTAATAGCACCACTCATGACTGCTGCCCCATCATAGCTCTGTGCAATCAGTTTTTCTGGGTCATCAACAAGCAAACTAATTTCGTTAAGGATGGAGGCAGATAAAGAATTAGCATTATGTCCACTAGGCAGAAGAAATTTCCAAAATCTTTCGACCGGTCTCGCGTTCACAATATATTTTAAAACAACCACCAACTGAAACTGATTGGACACATCTGTGTTTTCATCAGCTATCAGATATAAAGTCGGTTGCTTTAATTTCACTGGCAACTTGTTCATGATACACGTTCAACATTGCATCAAGCAACTCATTCTGTATCGTTTTTGATAATCCCTTAAAAACAGGTGCTGCTTCGATGTGATTTCTGAACGATTTATCCAATTCTGCCGTAAAATTTATCAATTCACGAAAAATGCCCTTGTTATTCGACGTTTGCTGTTCATCATGACCCCGAAGTGCCAGTTCAAACGCGCCACAAAATCTAATGCAATTTATTATTAAATTTAACACATGCCTAGCCTATTTTTTGTTACCTTTTCATTGTGTTGTTGAATTGCTTTTCTATATGATGAATCTAAAACATTTGAAAAATATATTTAGTCTAAGAATGTTAGGAAAAAATAACATTTAGATTATTTTTTCCTAACATTCTTAGACTAAATATATTTTTCAAATGCCCTTCGGAATTTTCATGTTTAATAATTTTAGCACTAAGATGAATTAAGTCTCTTATTCCGTTCTTTGACCAAGACGGTTCACCACCAAACAAAAGACACGGACAACAAAACAAAGTATTTTTAATTTCACACCCACAAATCCAGTCATTTTTCTGATAAATATTCATTTTGAATTTTCTTATAACGTCTTTACCTTTAACAGGTTTTTTTTTTTCTAAAGATAAGTGAGGCATCGGCCGTTTATGATTTTTTACTGCGATTTTTTCATTATACGTTAACTGCAAAAACGCGCTGTTCTCTAAAAAAGACACGCAATTCATTGTAACAACGCCCGAGAGCAGTCTGGTTCAGTTGCTCTAACGCTATGTATTATACGACATTGAAGTACGGCAAAATACAGTTCTCCCCACCATCAATGTAATGTTAATGCCTTAACAGAGCAACAATTGGGCTTTGCTCAGAATATCTGTGACGATGATCGGTGTATGTACGTTGTTAGCGTGCCACGTTCCTCGTCAATAACGATGAATACATAATATACATAATAAATAAATACTTTCACAGTTAGTCGCCGCTTGGTTTGTTTTGTTTCATAATTCCAGGGGGTGCAATTGCTCACTTGCTCTCATTAAAGAGCCGCCACTGCCTGATCGTATCAATGCTGTCAGTTGTATTAACAATTGCTACCTACGACGCGCAGGAAACAAGCAGAGAAAAGGAATGGATGGTTTGATATTGAATGTGAAAGAGCAATGAAGAGGAAGAAAGAAGTGAGACTAAAATGGTTAAATACAGAAGCGAAAGAAGACTATGAAGAATATAGTAAAAAGAGAAGAGAAGGTACGAAACTGGTAAGGCGGAAGAAAACACAATGGATTGACGAAATGATGGATGATATTGAGAATGATAGCAATAACAACAACAAGTTATATCAACAAGTAAGAAAAGAAAACACGAGAAATCTGACTTCGAATATCGATAGTGAAGAATAGGAGAAATACTTTAAAGGGCTACTAAATAAACATAAGCAGTTACAGCAAGATGAATATACCGATTCCTTTGGCATAGAAGAGTATGAGGACCAAATGATACCCTCTGAGGAAGAATGTTATGAGATGATTGGAAAAATGAAGCAAAGAAAATCCCCTGGCCTAGACGAAATATGCAGTGAGTTGATAAAACACGGAGTAGATGAGCTTAAACAACAAATATATAAATTAATCCTACAGATATGGAAAGAGGAAGCGATGCCTAATGAATGGAGTTGTGCATTAATAATTCCAGTGTACAAAAAAGGAAATCCAATGCTATGTGAAAACTATAGAGGAATATCACTTTTGAGTGTATGTTACAAGTTAGTGACATCCTTAATATATGAAAAAGTGAAAAATCAGACAGAGGACATCATTTGAGAATATCAGCTGAGATTTAGACCGAGAAGATCAACTATCGATGCTGTATATATATATATATATATATATATATATATATATTGATGTAGGTCAAGCCTACACATAAGAATGCCTTGGTTTATAAAATACAGATCGTTAACGTTTGTAAGTGCATTATAGAAAATAAGAAATCTTTGGAACTGAATTCTTCATCTAACATATCAATAAAGATGATTTCGCGTTTTTAATTGTTCAAAATTAATTCTCATATTTATATATTTTTATCTTTTCATTTGCCTTAGTCATTCTATTTTAATATCTTGTATTTCCGAAGACATTTCAACTTAATTGATTAATAATAATTGATGCGTATTTCTTAGGGAAAACTGTACTTATTTGAAATAACTACACCATAAACCATAACCATAAATTAGCATAATATAAAATTATTAACATTCACATGACAATTATTTATTTACTAAAATAATATATGTAATTTTTATTAGGCATATATATAATTTGAGTGATTAAATTATCATTTTCATTAAAATTAAGCAGCGAGATTATATTAATACATACAAATTAGACGAATAAGAAGCTAGCATTCGAAACAAACGAGAGTAGCGTCACTAGGTAAAAAAACTCCAAAAAACACATCGACGTATTTAAGTGCCTCTCTGGAAATAAAAAGAAAAATCATAAATTAAATTAGAAAACCTATACAACGAACCTAGTAAAACATTACCTGTTTATCCAGCTCCTTTTTGACGCATTTTGCGTGTCCAGTCTTCAACCAGTACCGCATAAACCGAAAATTCCATTTCACCGGGAATAGCATGCAGCCAGAAACAAGCTAATCAGTAACGCCGTCCGAGAAACTGCCTAAACTTGAATCCTGCTCTTTCGAATACACAGAAGACTCCAGACTAACCCAGTCCCGTCTATTTTTTACATAAGTATTATTCCAATCTCCTACAAATTTTGAAAATGTTGAATTAATTCATTTCACAAATATAACCTCTATTCAAGATTTTTTTGAATAGATATACCTTATGGGTACATTTAGTGTTTTTAGTATTTAATATAAGGTTAGAAGAATACAGTTCCCTGTTTACAATTATTCAATTTAATAGTAGCATTCATGTATTTTAGTTTAATTAAATTCACTTTCATTTATTCTATATGCTTAACCTTAAATTTGTTTATTGTTGATATTATCACGTGACATGATTCATTTTGATTTAGACTAATTTTATAATATCGATCACTTACCTGTTAATTAACACTTTCATTAAAGCCTTTACATTATTCCTTAACTCACTCGTTTCATTTAGTAGAATTTGCAATTAAGAAAATACCATTATTTATTGTGTTTTTCACCATCTGATTTTGTAAGTGTTCTATTGTAGTCACCGAACCTACATTTAAAGTGTATTTTATATGCACAACAGAAGAGTCTCATTGTTCTTATATAGCCGGACATTTAACACAAACTTAAGCCCACCAGACAATAAGTATAAGAAGTTATACACATGTACAGCTGTGAGGTTAAGTATACTTCGTAATTAACCGATTATGTATCAGTTGAATTATACGCAAGTAACAGATTTAATATTTTAAAACAACTCCATCTATATGTAATATTTGGAACCATATTTTATATTAAGTATATTTTAAGTATACTTCAATATATTAAACCAAATTATAGAGAAATGCTATGAACAAAACATCGAACTTCTAATATTATTCATTGATTTTAAGCAAGCATTTGACAGCCTGAGACGTGATGCGATCTTCAAAGATGGCGAAAATTTAGGAATACCTAGAAAGTTGATAAGACTAATGAAAATGACGATGAAACGATCCAGAGCAGCAGCTTTGCTGCAGGACGATGTATCAAAAGAATTTGAATTTAATTCCGGGGTGCGGGAGGGAGATGGATTATTTGCGTCAATATTCAATATAGCTCTAGAAGGAATTGTAAGAGATTGTGGTTTTAAAGGGACGATTATCGAAATAATAGCGTATGCAGATGATATAGCATTAATAGCAAGAGATCCAAATAGTCTAAGAGAAGCCTTGCTGAGACTCGACTCGGAAGCAAAGAAGAGAGTACTTGAGATAAATCAAGTCAATACAAAATATATGACAATCGCAAGACAAGAAAACATTGGGGAAAGCAAAGAAGTAGCGATGGGAAATTACAATTTTGAGAAAGTGGATACATTTAAGTACCTAGGATCCATGATAAGTAGTAAGAATCAGAAAACTGACGAGGTGAAACATCGAATTCAAGCAGGGAACAGAGCATACTATAGATACAAGAAATATATGTAAAATAAGAAAATCAGCATTAACAGAAAAATAAGAATATATAAAACTACCATTAGACCGGTAGGGACATATACTGGAGAAACAACGAGATTAACACAGAAAGATGAAGAAGCTCTAAGAACATTTGAAAGAAAAATAATCAGAAGAATTTATGGACCAAAGAAAGAAGATGGTGGTTATAGAATCCTTATGAATCATGAGATAGAGGAGTTATTGGAGAGAGAAAACATAGTAAGAGTTATTAAATTGATGAGAATAAGGTGGTATGGGCATGTCAACAGAAGAGAAGAAGGGTCAACGTTGAGACGAATTACAAGATGGAAGCCATATGGAGCACGAACAAGAGGTAGACCAAAAATTAGGTGGGAGGACCAAGTAGTGGATGATATCAAAGACCTGGAGACCGTAGCAGGGAGAACATTAATGTTAAATAGGAAAGAATGGCGAAAAGTTGTGAAGAGGGCAAGAACATATCTATAGACCACAGAAAATGGAGTGACTCACGACAAAACGAGTCTTACGAGCTCAAAGAGCGGCTTCCATTCCAGAATGGAATGTATAGTCTTATATATATATACCTACGACGCGCAGGCGCAGCGATGGCGTCCAGAAGATGACCGAAAACAGATCGAAACCGGTAGTCGTATCGCACAAATTTTTTTGGAGCTTCTATTTATTGTATATGCCCTTAGTCAGAGACGGCGTGGTGATTAACTAAAAAATGGTAGGTAGTGCCACTCGGTTTTACTTACGGAAGCTGATATCTGAAAACGAAGACTATTAAAATCAAAAACTAAATCCAAAACGGCTAAATACCACACAGGATACCTGCAATCTGAAAATAAAAGTGCAAAACAGCCAATTTGTTAAAGAGAGAGGAAAGAAGGTAAGGAAAGGGCTATAAAACAGTTAACTTGTGTATTAACAAATTTAAATAAACCAACATCGTAAATGAAAAGTGTTATGTAGTTGTATCCTGTTCAAAATAAAATATTTTCACCTGTATGTAATATCAGACTGTATATTAAAAATATGAAATTTGAACATTACCAAAAAAAAAGAGAACCCATTTTCGTCCATAATTCTTCACCTTCAAATAGTAAGCAAGGAAAGCAGAATAATGCATTTTTTATACTACAACCGCAAATCCACAAATGTTTATTATAAATATCCTTATTAAATAGTCTATTAAAAGTTCGCGTCTTACTGGAAATCGTTTGTTTCAGATTTAAATTCGGAACAGGTCTGCCCAACCGCTTTATTTCAATTTTTTCGGCATACGTTCTTTTATAGAACGGATCCACTATTAAACTCTGCACTGAATTCATTATTATTTAAAAATAAAGAGCATAAACACTTTTAAACACACAAATACAACTTTTTTATTCGCTTTTACACCGTTGCACCGTAAGCAAGAAATATGTCTAATGTTTTGGTTGCACTGCTGCTGCAACACTATTGTCGTTTATGGAGATATACCCGAAAGACGTTCGACAAAGTTCGTCAGCCGTATAGGGATATATACGTTCGTGGATTGCGATGAGTTTGCAAACCAAGTGTGTTATTCTCTCATTTATTTAACGTATTCATATCCAATTAGATATACCTATTATATTTATAATAGTTCATTTATTCTGTGAGGTAGTTCAAATTTTTAATTTATAATTTAAAAAATGTAGAATTTCGCTTTTTTTCATTAAATTAAATCTATTAGTTTTGGTGGTTGCGCAAACTTGCAAACCATAGCAGAAACCGCCACTGTGCTGAACCATGAATATCATACTATAAACAAATATTCAGATGACTGTTAACGTTGCATTTTTTAATAAAGGATTACATTACGTTTCAGTTCATACAACAGCTTATCAGTGAGTAGACGCGTTTTCTTTATTCAAAATGCCTTATCGATTTTCTTCTCAAGAGTATGCGGATATGCATTTTGTGTATGGCTACTGTAACGGCAGTGCACGTCAAGCAGTTATTGAATCCCGACATCGGTTTCCCGATAGGCGCATTCCTCATTACAGAACGTTTCTGGAAGTACACAGACAATTTCGGGAATGCGAACTGCGTGATTATCTTTTCGACCGAGGAGTAAATTTGCCAGCAGACTTAGAGGAAGAAGCAGTAGCTATTGTTACAAGGGATCCAATTCTCAGTGTACGTCGAATCGCTAGATAACTAGCAGTGCCACGAACGACAGTTTGGCGAATTTTAAAACGTGAGGGCTTATATCCATATCACTATCGCAGGGGACACGGTTTGCTTGAGGCAGACCACTATGCTCGTCTAGTTTATTCTACCTGGATATTAAGACAGTCACGGCTTCATTTTAATTTCTCCAGAACAGTCCTCTGGACAGATGAATCTACGTTCACGAGAAGTGGTGTTATAATTCTGAGAAACCTGCACAGGTGGTCATCAGAAAATCCCAAAGCTATACGCCCATCTAAATTTCAACATGAATTTTCTATTAACGTTTGGGTGGCCCTAATCGATGACTTATTGATTGGTTCCAGGAAGAAAGCTTCCTGGGAGGTTAATTGCGGACAATTACCTTCAATTTCTTATTGACGAACTGCCAGGTCTTTTAGAAGATGTCCCACTGAATGTTCGACGAGACATGTTGTTTCACATGGATGGGGCACCACCACATTTCGGAAATTGGGTTAACGTCAATTATCCAAGATGGATTGATCGAGGTGGTCCTGTTGCATGGCTACCCAAATCACCCGATCTTAATCCCCTTGACTTTTATTTATGGGGGTACATGAAAAATTTAGTCTACGCGCAAGTTTCGAACGCAAGGGAAGAGTTGTTGGATCGTATTCACCTGGCTGCCGAGCAAATCCGACAAAACAAGCATGAAATTCGGATAAGTACTTCTTCTGTTGGCTTACGGGCACAAGCCTGCATTCAACAAGGAGGTGGACATTTCGAAAATATTATTAATTGAGCTTTTTAAATAAAATAAGTTTTTATTGACTTTAGGATTACATTTTTTTCATGATCTGACAATCACATTCATAGATCTGTAACTTTGAAACAAATAAAAATGGATATACAAGTTTTGCGTTTTTGTTACTTGAAATGAATTCTACTTTACACTCCTAAAATTTGAACATAACGATACGAGACAGCTTGTATATATTATATATTATATTTTGTACTCTCATATTTTATATGTCACGTTGTCATGGTTTTTATATAATGATTTAAAATTACATTACGATTTTTTCCTGTAGAAATTCATGTAACTTCACATATTGTTAATTTTTTAATATTTGCCGATAGATTTTGGAAAAAAATATGATAACAACCTTCCGCACAACATAAGGAACACACACACAAAATTTTATCAAAATCGATTATGTAGTTTGTGAGTTTATAAGTAACAAACGAAATGTTTTTGATTTTTATATACATAGAAGAATTTCAATTTAAGCAAAAGTCTTTCTAATAATATAAAATATTAAAAATCGGGTGTGAAGAACACAAAACAAGTTCATATATTTGTAAAGGCATCTCTCCAGATACGTAGATATTTCACCTTTCTAGAGAATCATCAGGACGCCCCTGCTGGAGAGATGCATTTACAAACATAACAACTTCGCTTTCTCACAGAAATTATTAAGGCAGAACGTAGAAGAACATTCAGCGCAGCCCATTGACAAAATGCCGAAGCGACTAAACACTGCCTCAATAACAAGTGTAGAACTAAGCAAAGTGTTTCCATAGCCGGTAACAACCATATCTATAGAATCTGCATTAAGCAGGGGTGTACCGATGATTCTGTAGAAAGATAATATTTTATATTATTAAAAAGACTTTGTTTTATACAAAATTGGTGAGATTTTACCCAGTCAAGTATGTTTCAAATTATTTTGTAATAATACATTAATATGGTGCAAAGCTTTCTGTAAAGAAACATACCATTTTCCCGAGTAAAGCGCGGGTACTTCATTAAAATTGAGGAATTTTCAAAACGTGGTTTTACTTATGGGGATCCACAAAACCGTGATTCTACGGACATCCCAAAACGACACGACAGTACAAATATAGAACCATTTACAAACTTTCAAATCCAACGTTTTATTTTATAAACGTTTACGTTTTACAAAACTAATAGCGTTACTTTTCCTATTAACAGTCTCACTTTGAATTTGAGCGATAGCAAAGGATCATACGGATCAAAGAGAAAATTCAATTTCCCTGAAACAACTACACAACAACAACATTCCGACAGTACCTTGTATTTCACGTTGTATTCATATTTCTTCAAGCCATCATAAAAACTTAAATTATCCCGGAAGGTAATAAAAACAATTATTAACAATAACAATCCATGCATTATAATTAAGAAAAGTAATTGCCTTCATAATTAATGCTTCAATCAGTGTCTACAACATCTAACTGCAATTAAACTCATGACAGAATCTGCCATCCACCCCTCCACACAGTCCACTCAAATATGTTAATTTACAATGGAAGTAATCATTTAACTGAAATAACGGATAGATAAATGTTTCTATAAATTTTTATCGTTGCTGTAGTGGCACTTATTTATGAATACATTTCCTTACCTGTAATGGCTACGTCAACACATTTATCATAATCGTGTATCAAAGCAAATGGAAATAAATCAACCGTCCCAACAGAATTATTAATTGTTATTTATTTCTTGAACCGTAATAGCAACGGTTTTACAGCGTGTTCTGCGTCAAAACTATATTCCACATATTTATATGCGCACACGAGAAATATTTACAAAACGAATTACTACCTTACGCAACATATTTGTTAATGAAATAGTTTCAACACTTCTTACATACATATAGTGTACCCATGTTATAATGTTATAATTAACATTATATTAAGTTGGTACACATAAAAAGTCAATTTTCATTGCCTACGATTTATGGCGAAGCTATGATGATGGATCATTGCATCCGTGACTTTTTGCATGATAGTTTTTTCGGCAAAAAAACGTTCCATTTCTGAACAAATCTTTAGAACTCAATACACTTCGTCCAACGTTTCTCTAATTTTTTGAGCCCTTCCGAATAATAAGATTTATCTAGGTCCTCAAAATAAGCGTTCCAGTCTTATTTTATTACATTCTCTAATCTGGCATTCCTGTCTCCGGATGGTGGGAGGTGCAATATAGCTTAGAATGGAAAGCCAGGGTAGAAGTGTACTTTTTAAACAACCGCTAATTATTCTCATGGTCTCATTGAGTTTGATGTCGATCTTCCTTGCCTGGCAGCTGTTTAGCCAGACTGGGGCGCAATATTCAGCTACCGAGTAAGCAAGGCTAAGAGTTGACGTTCTAAGGTTGGACCTTTAGATTCGTGGATTATGTTATTTTTAATGTATATTGTAGCTGAGGTGTTCTCTAGATGATTTTTATATGAGAGTGTTCGATCTACTGTTACTCCTAGATACTTTGAGTAAGAATTATAACTAGACTGTGGAACTGGCGCTATCCCGTATCGGGTGTGATTCATCGGTGCCGACAATGTACAATCGATCAACTTAACAATATATATGAGTATTATAGCGCGATGGTATTGATAAAGTTGTCTGTTTGTACGCCTTTCAATGCAAACAGACGGAGTGTGAAATATATTTCGCCAGAGTCGTAATAAATCCAATGAAATGTATATAAAGAAATTTAATTTTAGGAAAATAAATAAAACACTGAAGTTAAATGAATTTAAATTAACTTGAATTAAAACTAATTCAATATATATATATATATATATATATATATATATATATATATATATATATATAAATAATAGACTTTTTCTTGGTTTAGCGACCTTTAATGAATTCCAATATTTTAATACGACGTTCGACTTTTTTATTAAGTCTTTTTCAAGTAATTAAAACTAAAAAATTAATACACCGAAAGGTAAGAAATATATTTACATTTGTATGAATGAATTAAAATTAAAATAATAAATAAAGTAAGGAAAATTAAAGGATACAAAGCTCACCAATTTATTTCGTGTTAAAACACATATTTTGTGTAATATGTATGGTCAGACATGTCGACCTTTTTATAGGGTCGAACTGCCTTTCTCGGAATATTTAGTGTAACTAAATGTCTTGGTGCAGAAATAAAATTGTTTATTTCGTTTTAAAATTAGTTTGGTTTAGCGACCTTTTATTGAATTTTGCTGTTTTATTCTACGACGTTTCGACTTTTACTATTATTCAGTCTTTTTCAAGTAACTAGAAACAAGAATTAATGCAATGAAAACATCAGAACTGTGTTTGCTTATTTTAATTTTAATTGTTAATTTAATTGTCAATTCAATCTCACATAAGCAAACACAGTTCTCATGTTTTCATTGTATTCATTCTTGTTTCTAGTTACTTGAAAAAGACTGAATAATAATAAAAGTCGAAACGTCGTAGAATAAAACAGCAAAATTCAATAAAAGGTCGCTAAACCAATAAAAAGTCTATTATTTATATATATATATATATATATATATATATATATATATATATACATATATATATATATATATGAAAGGGTTTTTTTGGGGAATCCAGCAAAATTAAACTCTATTAATTAAGTCAGTTCTTTATTTTTTAGCCCAATATTTCGCAACGAATTCGAGTACTTCCTCAGGGGATCACTTTAAGAGTAGATGGACATAAATTTATTACTTATTAACAAAAGAAATTAATACTTACAAATGTGAACTTGTTTTTTCTGGAGAAAATTACTCATATGTTTGTAATGTTGTAAATTAATAAAACTAATGTCAACGGACGTACAATTAGTTTTTTTGAAATTACATTTTAAAAAACACAGGACAGCCACATCTAAAAGGAAAGCCACATGTGCAATATTGACGAACAGAAGAATTAATCATACACACACATGTTCTTGTCACAAAGTTAAAACTTAAAATGTTACAGGATGATAGTGTAAAAGATCCGGTAAAGTTTTTTTTTTAATTCCAGGTGTGTAACATCGAATTTGAAAAAGTTACTATTCATAATCAAGGTCACAAATTTTATACACTGGTGTGCGAAAGTCAATGTGGCTATTCTTCAGAATGTGTCGTCTCACAGAATTTTACATTAGAAAAGAAAAAAAAAACAAAAACGTGTTATATAATTAATAAATGAGTTAAAAATTGAGGTGGACCAATGTGTTAAACGGTAACAGATAAGTTATTTTGTGTGGTTTGTTGTTTAGAGTTTATGTTTATTGTTAGCAAGTAAGCATAATTTGCATAATTTTCATCGAATTAGCGTTGTTATTGATCTCTACCATTTCCAAAAACTCTCTACACTTTAAGTTGTGTTTCAAGTAGTTTACAGTCTGAAGGACTTTAACATTATTAAAATTAGGTGTGTGATCATTGTTAATCAATTATTTCGGATCTCTTGAAGTCTGTTTTAATATGTCAGTGTTGATATACATCATAGAACTTTATTTACTACAAGATCTATTATGCAATTTATTCAAAAAGGTTTTAAGTATATCAATACGTTATATGCACGTATTACGCATTTGTTACAAATAAAACAGACATGTAAAATACATATCTGTAACTGTACACATTGACAATACACCTCCTATTTTCAGCATTTACTTCTGCTTAAGGCACGTGTTTCTGCCATCTATAGGCGCCGTCAGTCAAGCTAGTGAAGCAATGTATACAAATGATACAAATCTTTTAAGAACAGATTTGTATCTGTATATACATTTCACTGAAAGCTAGTCAAGCGAAAGGTCGCCTTTTTCGGCATAGTCTCTTTCGTCCGTCAGATGTCACTTATTAAATTAGTGCCACCTTATAGGACGAAATTTGCTATATCTTGTAGGCGATTTCAGTGAAATGTATATACAGATACAAATCTGTTCTTAAAAGATTTGTATCATTTGTATACATTGCTTCACTAGCTTGACTGACGACGCCTATAGATGGCAGAAACACGTGTCTTAAGCAGAAGTAAATGCTGAAAATACGAGGTGTATTGTCCATGTGTACAGTTACAGATATGTATTTTACATGTCTGTTTCATTTGTAATGCAATTTATTGTTCATATTTTGAGCTTATTGTGAATGAGAATTAATGTGAATTCATAACTATTTCATTTCTACAAAACGTCGCTTAATATGTCGCGTTAATTTCTAAAATTTGACAAACTAAGTTTGCACTAGTATGCAGAACGCGCACGTCGCGACCTCACCTTTTCCCGGTTGTTAGGATAATTAAAAATTCTTGAAAAGTCACACATATCCCTGGAACGCACAGATGCATTTCGATCTTATTAGAGATTGTCAACGTACGATATCCTGGACACACATGACTTTTCGCGTCAACGAATACACTGTGTAATACGTGGACGCCGTTTAAGGTTGTTGCGCGTTTATATGTGTTAGCTTTACTGTGTCCCATGTGTGACACTTTGATTAGTGATTTTACCTACTGATGATGACAACTTAGTTGTCGAAATACGTATTTAGGATACGATTATAATTGTGGTACTTACTATTTGAATACTTAGATTAATTTTATCGGACAATTCAACGATTTTTATTTTTTAACTCAAAAACGGCGCATTTTAGGAAAAGAACTCAAGAGAGCTCTTATGTTACAAATTGAACGGGAAATTCAATAACAATTTATATTTTGGAAAAAACCATAGGCGTACTATTTTTTTCTACAAAAATATTAATGTGCTCGTACGCACGCCACTGTTAAAGCTAAAAAATTTTTTTTGGAAAATATGCAACTTTATTAATAGTCGCTACGTATTAAATTTAACTGAAATATCTCAAACGGTTTCGAAAATATTAATTAATTTCCATTTTTTTCCTCAAACTTCAATACCCTGTATTTTCAAACTATCATTTATTTTTCATGTAGATTCCCACCCTTAATTATTCGCATAACAATAAGGGACAAACGATATTATTTTTTTTCAATTTATAGCTAAATTATTAAAGTCATTATTTTATCTAACATGAAGAAGTCAATAACATGCTAGACTTGTTTTAGAAGTTAATTAATAGCTAACTGATAAAATTTATCTGTCTATTTACACAATAACCAATTAGTTTCTTAATAGCCGTCCTATAGATGTTGGTCAAAAATTCATACGACCACCTTATTATTGTACAATTTATACCTGTTTGCTGGTTATTAGTGACTGATCACTTCCTTTCAGGTATCACCGTTTCAATCACCTGCCCTTGGGTAGAGAACGCAATTAGGACACTGGCAATTCAGGCTAAAAAGTTCTTCTTCTTTCTAATTACGGTGAACGTCGTCGACCCACCGTTTTGAATTTATACATTTTATACCTCGTCCCCTGGATCTTTCTTTATCTCAATTAGTTCGATAACAGGTGCTCGAATATTTCTTTTTTTAATACGGAAAAGTTGTTTTGTTGGCTGACGTCGTGTCCGTGTTATGTCAATTCGTTCTGGTTATAATGACGACTTTATATGAATACAAAGAATCTTCATTCAGGACCTATAAATTCTTATTTACAATCGTTCTTCGTACGCCGTATTTTAACAAAAGGACTCGAAATACGAGGAGGTGTTAATAAATAAGGGGTGTTAAAAACTTTAGTAAAAATATACAAGGTAAGCGTAGTGTAATAACTTGAGACCGGACACATCGGGCTGAAATGACGTCATTACGACGAACGATATAAATAATCTACATCTGTAAGTACATCACGCAATTATTGAATAGCACTATTCATTCGGTTAACCGCACACAAGAAATAGATGTGCAGTTAACCGAGTGAATAGTGCTATTCAACAATTGCGTGATGTACTTACAGATGTTGTAGACTATTTATATCGTCCGTCGTAATGACGTCCATTTCAGCCCGATGCGTCCGGTCTCTAGTAATAACTAAACCAGGTCATGTATTCACAATATCCATATCATCAACACGACCTCGTTGAGTTATGATCTTACACCACATTGTTATCATCATGTTACCAGGACACTAGGCTAAGGGGACACACTCTAAGGGTATATAACGAGACACTGAGAGGTCTCTAGAGTCAGAAGCAGAGTCACTGCAAAGCCAGAGTGGGTACAAGCCTAGTGCCTCATATTTATAATGTAGTTGTCCAGAAACCTGGACAACGTTTTTAATTAATAAGCTTTTTTAATTAATCAATTTAATTCTATGCATGTAATTCTATGTATTCTAAAATTTCTTTTTAATTTTGAATTTTTTCACTTCATTCAGAGGGACCAGGCATTTCCCGTTATTAACGTTTATGACAGCGTTTACCCCAATATTATAACATCCCTTTTAGAAATGTATTTAACACAAATTTATCAACTTAGTTGATGGTTATCTATTCAGGCCTTTTACTATTTTGTATTATTCCTACTTAAGGTATAGCCGCTAAGGTCATCGCATGTATAGGCACATCAGTTAAGCCTTCTAATGTTCAAATCAAAAGTTTCCCGCCTATTGTAATAAACACGCCGTTGTCCGTTAAACCAGACGAACCCTTTATAAAGTTTTATTACGGTCGCATTATTAAGGGCCTTTGGTATTAAACAATACCATTTCGGAGACACGATTTATCTCAAGTCACGTCTGGGTAAAACCATGTAACTAGCTTGTTTCGACCAATCGTAAGTGTCTTATGATTGCCTAATACATTTGAGAATATAGTCAAGTTTGCTAAGATCCATCAAGGGGAATACACGCGCTATTCCATTCAACTTCAAGCGTTACTGAAATTAGATATGTAACCGAGTTTTTGTAATTATATATTTGCTATCGCTTATGTAAATTTAGTTTTTGTTTAATACTTAATAATTAAAGAGTGTTGTGCCTTCAACAAGTGTTTTTTTTATTCTGCGAACCACTGAGCAAGGGAAGAACTTCTATTCAAAAGTTGAATTAACGACGATTCAATGAAATTTAGTTATTACGGATTTACGACCCGTGATTACACAGAAGTGTCAAACCCAGCCACATTCACCCAAAACAGTAGTATTTAGTGTTGTTATCGTTATTGAATTATATGTTATTATTTAATCGTTGTCTTGCATATTATTTATCACCCTGATAAACCTGCTGTATAAATCGAATAGCCTCGGCAACAATATTACCTTCGGGACCAGGTGACATTATATGGCGATCCTACCTTTAGTTAGATGATCAGATATTACATGGTGATCCTGCAATCCCATCATCTGATATTACATGGCGCTCTTGCCATCCTACTTCTGATATTACAATAGTTGCACATGTGCTAAGTCTACACTATAAATAGTCAAGTTTTACAAGAAATAGTTACAATCTGCAATTAGATAAGATGTATGAAAATGTCTTAATAAAAATTAATAATAATAATGTGTTAAGTACCCAAAATATAGGAACAAAAAGTACATCTTGCGCGAATAACAAATCAATAAATATTATAAAGGAATTAACAAAACGCGAAAATTAACATTAATATATCTTACACAAGAATCAAAGAAAATTAAAATAAATGAAAAAATCATCGTTTAATCCTGGAATCGAAACAAATGTCATCAGAGTATGTAGTACCGTTTTTAGCGGATTCAGAAACATCCAAGGCATCCCAACCCACCCTACACTAGGATACCATATGTAGCTCTACTCTGAAAATTGAAAAAGTAGGTCATTCTAACTGCTTCGTATGTTGCTATCTGTTTTATCCTTCGAATGAAATAAACAACTGCAGCAAGGTGGCGCAACAGATTTTCTACATGGCAATCCCCACTCATGTTATTGGTAAGTTGTAAACTCAGAAATTTAATGCTCTCTTTATTCGCATTTGAGGTTATTTTTATGGTCAGCCTTAACTGCTACGTTTTATTTTGATTCGCCTGCGTCAATTAATGCCTCTTCCAAATAAATACACACCCCTCCCATTCCCTAAGCTCGTACCAAAATGGACGTATCTTCCTGATAATATATTGTAAGGCAGCTCATTTACATAAATTAGAAAGAGCATTGGACCTAATATTGACCCCTGTCGAACTCCTCAATGTATAAGTAATGTATTCGAATATTGATTATTCCAGTAAATGAAGTGGGTTGTCACTAGAGCGGTTTCTTAACTTTATTGAAGAAATCAAAATATTTCTGGCGGAAAAGAAAAAGGACGTCTCCGAACTCGACAACCCTGATTGGCTGTGTGACTGAGCGTTTCTTGTAGACATCACAAATCACTTGAATGTCTTAAATACGCGACTCCAAGGCAAAGATCAATTGATTTCGAATTTATACTCTCATGTTTCGTCCTTTCAATGCAAATTGAATCTTTTTAGGACACAAATCAATTCAGCCAATTACAGCCATTTTCCGAACTACAGAAAAATTATGGAGAAATTCAATAAAACTGATGTCAATTTCGCTTATGTTGAAAAATTGATATTTTAATACAAGTTTTTCATGATCGTTCAAAAAAGTTAAACCTCTATTAGATATTTTCAGCAATCTTTTCAACATTTCACTCGAAAATGCACCGGAATCAATACAGCTGCAATTGATAGACATGCAAAATGTGATAATTTACGAAACAAGTTTAATGAAGGTAATTTACTCAACTTTTACCGTTGTGTTGACAAAACCGCTTATAAAGAGTTACGAATAAATGCATTGAAATGCGCAAGATTAGTTGGATTAACGTATATTTGTGAGCAAACGTTTTCAGTGATGAAACTTAACAAAACAAAAAATCAAAACCGTCTGGCAAATGAAAATCTGGAAGCAATTTTACGTGTGGCGACTAGTAATGTGGCGCCAAACATAAACAAAATTGTTAGGTCAATGCAATGTCATGCATCAAAATAATAAAACATGAAATATTACATTGTAATGATTAGATTACATTACGATTACATAATTACAACAAACATTTTTGAATGTTCTTTTATTTTTATCATTTGTAGTAATTCATACTATTTAAAAATAAAAATATTTGTGTTAATAAGTATTCTTTGTAGTGGCCCGTCCTTGGCTTATAATTTTCCCGAGTGGTCCCTGTTCCCTATAAGTCTGTGCATCTCTGATCTAGTGCAATCAATGCTTAAAAAATTTCACCGCCAAGGTTATAACATGAGTATAAATAAAGCTTCATTTCCTATATAGTCATCTTGATAGGTTTCCCGAAAATGTACTGTAAGCGGTGAACACGGCGAGAGATTTCATCAAGATTTAAAAATCATGGAAACTCGGCACCAAGGTAGAAGGGATCCTCATATGATGGTCAACTACTGTTGGAGTGTTCAAAAGGAGTGCCAAACCAAAATACACAGCAAAAAGTGCTACGAACGAAAATTAGTTCCTTGATTGTTGTTTTCCCTTTACAAATACTCTTGTAATTTTTTTAATAATTATTGTGTATATACTTACACTATACTCGTGACTAATATTGTATTGATATAAATAAATGAATTATAAAATTTTATACTTTCTTTATATCGTAACAGGTCTTATGTAAGTAACTACTTAACAGCATTAGTGATTCTTCAAAGAGCATAGTACAGTATACAGTGTAATTTTGACGTGATACGCAAAAACTAAAGAGGTTTTTGGATTCAGCATACCCGAATTAGTAAAAAACATGTCTCGCTTAGAAGTCAGCATAAATCGTGTTGGCCAGTGTTATATTTAAAAGCGCATTTTTATTACCCAACACAAGAGAAGTCAAGACTCCAACGCAATTCTTTACATTAATTCATTAATTTAAAAAAGGGACAGTCACGTATACCAGGCCACATGATCAGCAGTGACCAAGTGATATCGAGGCCTTTGGATATTGTGCAGGAATTTGCCACCTTCTTTAGTTCAGTTTACGATGCAAGTGGTCCTCGGGATTCGAGTTTGCTACAGTTGCAGACTACCATTACCAGCATTGATACATTGCCTTTGTCCAATGTCTCTGATCTTGATGTTCGCAATGCCATTGGGAAACTGAAGGGTACAATGACTACGGGTCCAGATGCTATTCCTTAATTTTTCGTGAAGGATTGTGCTGAGTGTTTGTTAAAGCCGTTGACACTCATTTACAATTCAATCATTTGTCAGAGGGTATTCCCGGATGAGTGGAAAAGAGCGAGAATGCCTCCTGTGCTTAAGTCTGGATCGCGTGTGGATATAAGAAATTATCGGCCCATTTCCTTGATCTCCAACTTTGCTAAGATTTTTGAGATGATACTGTACACTAAAATCTATAATCATGTAAAACCATGTATCTGTAATAATCAGCATGGATTTTTGAAGGGCCGATCAACTGCGACCAATTTAAGCAACTTTGCCCAGCTAGTATCTGAGGCCCTTGATGAGCGAAAACAGGTTGATGTCATTTTTACAGACTTTAGTAAAGCTTTTGATTGTGTACAACATCATATACTTCTGCGGAAGTTGGAACGGTTTGGACTCCATACCGACTTCCTGCTTTTACTCAGAAGTTATTTAACTGGGAGGCAGCAATACGTTGAATATGAGGGAATCAGGTCACGAACTTATCTTCCCCGAGGTGGTGTTGCACAGGGTTCGAACCTGGGTCCACTGTTGTTCATACTATTTATAAATGATGTGTGTGATAAATTTGATTCTACCTGTTTGCTTTATGCTGACGATTTAAAAATTTATCGGATAATAAATACTTCTGCTGACTGTGATATCATGCAGAGTGATTTGGATCAATTGTGTACTTGGTGTCAAAGAAATTGTATTAATTTTAATGTTGGAAAATGTAAAGTAATGACATTTTCTCGAAAAGCTGTCAATGTTGAATACAACTATGAAATTAACAGTGTAAATCTTCAGAGATATACGGAGGTTACAGATTTGGGAGTAGTATTTGATAGTAGATTAACCTTTAATAAACATATCTTTCATATTTATTCTCACTGCTGCAAATTGCTAGGTTTTATAATGCAATCTTGCAAAGACTTTGTAAATATTGACACCATTACTATTTTGTATAATTCCTTGGTTCGTAGCAGGCTTGAGTATTGTTGTGTAGTTTGGTCACCAGCGTACTTGAAATATGTTAACCTGCTTGAGTCACTACAGAAGAGATTTTTAAAATATTTGTATTTCAAAAGGCATGGTGTATATTCCGCCTTATCATATGATAATTTGCTGGAGCAATTTGGTTTTAATGGTTTATCTAATAATAGAAAAATTATTGCGTTACTACATTTGTATAAGTTGGTTCATAATATTATAGATGATCCGGTGTTTTTGTCACGGCTTCGGTTTTATATTCCTCGTTTCAACACTAGAAACTCAATTACTTTCTTAAACAGACAGGCTGCAACTAATTCATATAAAAACTCCCCACTTTATAGAATGTGCCATTTATATAATTCATGTAATTATAATTTAGATGTATTTGGCGATAATTACTGCAGGTATTTGGTTTCTGTGAAAGAATGTATTTGTTTCACTTCTTAGATTTAATTTAGTTTAGGATCATTTTTCCATTGATACGTACGTTATGTTTAATGCTTATATACATGTATGTATATTTATAACCCCATAATTGGATGTATTCTGTTGGGTTAATAAACGGTTTATTATTATTATTATTATTACTATTTCTCTAATTTCTTCATTCGTTGCATGGCGTAGAAAAAAGTATTTTGGGTACTTAATATTTTTTCTAAGTAGGTCATCCGGAGCTAAGTTTGGACCCCTAATTGACTTAGTTATAACATTACCAATATCAACAATGAAAGTGATTGAACCTTATAGAAAGCCTGGCTTACATCTAAAAATGCAGCACAGCAATATCTCCGTTTATCCAAATCATTGTTAATTGTAATATTTTATTGCATTTACGTTAATATTTTATTCAAATATCCTCCCCACCCAATGTGGCAACTCTGTAGGGCATTTCTGTAAGCGGTTTACTGTATTCTAAGGCGTGAACGGACTATAGATACATTTTCTTTCCAAGACATACATATTTATTTCCAACGATTTTTCAATTTAAGCCACATTTACGGATTGAATATTTGTTATAAACTTCTTGAACCTTATCCACGGTGCGATCTTATTTACAAGACATAAAAACTCAAAATAACGATGTGGTAAACTTTTTATTTGCTAAAGGTGCCTATTGTACAGGCCCGCACATAATCTATTCTTTAATGATTTACCGCCAGCCAACGTCTTGTGTTGTTGCTGTTATATATTAAGTGTTTCGGAGCTAAATTATAAAGCCGACAGAGACGGCTGGATGAAACAGTAAAAGAAGGACCGATACGATGAGCAGATTCACCCTTCGCACAGGTGGATATTTTTTAAAAAATATTCAACCACGCCGCGCGCCTTGCCTATATGCGGCTATATGAGAGTGTGTTGTGTGTGGAAGCCTTTCGCGTGAATCGTTCAGTTAGTGTTACCTACCACACGAAGAATGCGTGCGAGCCCGTTAGTAGGAGGCTGGAGGGCTCTTGCCCATGACAGGGTGTAATATATAACGTCTTCAACAAACAGCGGCCGGTCCTCCCACCGCCGACCGAGATCTTCATCTGCATCGCCGCGCCGCAGCTGGTTCACTTCTTAGAATATCGAAGAAGATAGTCTCTCTCTATACCTGCACACAACCTTACATATTCTCTTGTTTCTACAGTGACTCACAAAATTATTGGTGCAAAGTGGTAAATAAGATATATTTCTATCAACGATGTTTGGAAACTATTGAAAAATATTTCTCGAAATAGTGTAACGAACTTCCTTCTTTAAATCATAATTGCATCGAACATTAGCGCTAGTTCTCGTTAATTGTACAAAACTCAGACCGCGCCGACACAATTATGATCTTTCGAGATGTCCACGTATATGTATTTATATACCGAGCTTTTCTTTTGTCATACTACTATGCTTAATATGCTCTTACTATGATTTCTAACTATTAAAGAGATTAATGTTTAAGCATTCAACGGGAAATTATTTAGAGTGCCATACAGAATGTACATGAAACTCTTTAAATCTATTTCAAAACTTAAAATTTATCGGGATAGTAGAGGAAAGGAGCCTAATATTGGATACATTTTTGTTAAATGTTAACTTTTTATCAAAAAAAGAGTTGTTAGACATTTGTGCTAGTTTAGTGAAGTTATAGCATATCCATGTATTATCACTTGAGGTGTGCAGCAAAAGAATAAAAGTCTTATTTGAGAAATTATTAATTTTTTTTAAATTGTCAATTTTGTCAATTCAGATTAGTAGTAACCTAATATTGGATATTATATATATATATCTATACTTGGAAACCATGTTTTTAAACAAACACTACTCATAATTTTAATATCTATTTTATTGACTAAAATACAAAATGAAAAAGATCAAATAATAGACTAATATAGGCAACGCAAGATCATCCATCCACACAAAAATCGCAGATATAATTTTTTTTTTGTCTTCAGCACCGGCACATGCTTCATGGAACCATATGTAGCATTTACAACACTTTACCCATTTTTCCCCTGCTTTATCTGAAGCAAATTATTCTAAGCAGAAGAGGCATTCAACATCTTCTTCGCTATCCATATCATTTTCCGAATTTACATCGGATTCTGACGAATCCGAGGAAACAACTTTTTGTTTTTTCTTTTTAAATGTGTTGTTTTTCTTAATCTTATCGGGTGGTTTTGGTTGAATGTTTAAATTTTTCTTAAACTTTTTTGTGGTTTTTAGATTTTGTAATTCTTCAAGGGCTGTTTTGTAGGGAGAACCACTAACTAAGGCAGCGGCACCAGAATTTTTTCCCTTTACTCCTGAAGAACCAGGTAACACTGGTAATGGATGGATGTCAACTGGTTTTACAATTTGTTTTTGATTTTCTTTATTAATTTTACAGAGAATTTCACATTAGGTTTTAAAGAAATATTTTGCAAAATAAGAACTTTAGGTCCAGGTGTTGGAGCAAGAGGTTCTGTTTCCATTGTTGCTTTGTCCATAACATTTGCAGGACTTCCTCCTTGGATAATATTTTCAATCTCAAGGGATGTTTCTAATTTATTATGAATTGAAAAATCATGGTCTCGGAATTTATTCCTATCAAAAGGCATAATGCCACATTTCCGAAATCCGTTTATGGATATTTCCAGTGATGCAGTCCTTAAATAAGCTTTTCCCAACAAACCTGCAATCTGGTAGGGTGAAACTATTCTTCCTGGATTAGCTTTTAACCAGTTCTCAATTTCTTGAGAATAATATGTTTTTAAGGGTCCCATTAAAGCTACATCCAATGGTTGAAGCTTATGGGTTGAGTGTGGATGGAGGCATATTAAGATTATATGATTTTCTCGAGCTTTGTTAATGACATACAAATTGCGCGTGTGTGTATAATGCCCGTCCAGTATTAAAATAACAAGATCTGCGCGGGATGGCTTGGCATGCATAATGAAGTGATCCATCCATTGCGTAAATAAATATGACTGAATACAGCCAGAAGGGTGGCATTTCCCAACTGATCCTGGAGGTGCTCCATCCATAAGTTCAGCTTTAAAATTTTTTCGTGGGAAAATCATCATAGGAGGTATAAAATGTCCATTAGCATTCATACATAACACAACAGTGACAAGCGAACCTCGTTGTGATGTTGTCAAAGCCCCTACCTGTTTCTTTCCCTTTAGGCTTATAACTTTAGCGTGCTTGTGTTGAACTGCACTTATTCCCGTCTCGTCTACATTATAATGTTACTTGGATTAAATTTAATTTTGTCTAGTTCTGGTTCCAAAATATCATAGAATTTTCAAAGATTATCTTTAGTAAATCCTTTGATTCTAGCTGCCGAAACACCTTAAGGAGTTCTAAATGAAATATTTTTGTTTCGTCTTAAGAAATTTCGTAGCCATTTCTTCCCAGCAATAGCCTTCGTTCGTGAAAATGAATGTGGCAAATTATTAGCTAGAGCCAACTGATAAGCTAAACGACGAACATCTGACGACGTTAAACCATAGAATCTTTTCTCTAATTCCAGCCAGTGTAGCGCCAACTCCTTTTCTAAAGCTTCAGGTAGCACTGGTTTACGACCAAGCGTCGATTTCTCTACATCTTCTAGGGGATTCTGTAATTTACAATAATACTCCAAAGTAGCTTTCGGAACATTGTACGACTTGGCAGCTTTCAAATATCCCATCTCTTTATTTAATATTGCATGAATAGCACTGATCATGTCTGCTTTATCCCACTGTTTTCTCTTTTTAGTAGTCATGACTGTAAAAAAATATGTTATCTCAATTAACCTTAAACTGTGACGTAAAATTGGATATCCAATATTGGGAACCTATAGCTGTCCGATATTAGGTACCTCATACAAATTTTAGATTAGCAATATTTTAGTAAATAAAAACAAATCTTTGGGTATAAAAAATCTCTAAGATATTTACTTTATAACATGCACTACTCATTACATTCAAAAATATTTAAAATTTTTAACTTGTAACCAATAAATCACCAGTTTAAAGAGGGAGCAAAATACACTCGGACGCACACATTTCAGTTAAAAATTATTTATGTCGTCACAGTCAGTTGTAGAACCCTGCAAACTTATTAATGGCGTATTAAGATATAATCCAGTATATGGTTAATAGATGACGCACACATATAGTTTTCCTTAAAAATACATAGGTATCCAATATTAGGCACTATCCTAATATTAGGCGCTTTTCCTCTATTCTAGAGTCTAGGTTGGCAATAATACTTATACTGCTACAGTGGGTATTACCAAAGAAAATAAAGCCATAAAGATTTAGGTTATGTTTTTAGAAAAGAAAGAAAATCTCAGTTTGAATGAAAAAATTAATTTATTCTAACGATTAAGTAAGATAAACAAAACAACATAACAAAAGCGTTTATAGAGAGTTTTCGAAATGTCCTCCTTGTCTTTCAAGGCAATAAGCAAGGCGATTTTGAAAGCAACGCTGGGTATTCCGAATAAATTCTGGATTTATTCCATCACATGCAGTAAATATAGGTTCGTTCAATTCATCAAAGTTATGAATTTGCACGTTACTATAAATTTTACTTTTTAGGTAACCCCGAAGAAAGAAATTATTTGAAGATAAATCAGCTGATCTTGGGGGCCATGGTATGAGGCCAAACCTGCCAATCCACCGTCTTTGAAATGTGTTACTTAAAAAATTCCTGACGGCGTGAGTAGCATGTGCCGGAGCCCCATCCATTTGAAACCAAAGTTGATTAACATTTAGTATCTCAATTGTTGGAATGGTGTGGTTTCGTAAGAGATTTAAATATTTTTCTGCAGTGAGGTTGCCGTCAATAAAAAATGAGCTAATAAGACTTATTATTCCACTTTTTTAGGGTACTGTGTTCGGGTTAGGTTTTGGGCATGAGGATTTGTACGGGACCAATACCTAATGGATTAATGGAAAAGAAATTTAGTATTTTTCAATGGCCAAATGTAGGATGCAAACCGGAAATTCTGAGAGTTGACTTTACCATTTATGGTAAATGTAGCTTCATCAGTAAAAAATATTTTATTTAAAATTGCTTCGTTTTCATTTAACATATTAAACATTTTTTCACAAAAATCAGTTCGTTTTACTTTATCTTCCTCGAAAAGCTCCTGATGGTTTGATACCTTGTGTGGCTTATATTCAAATTCTTTCAGGGTTCTGTACACCGAACTGTACGATACTCCAAAATACCTGGCTACATCTAAAAGCGATCCTACATAACACAGAATATTCAGCTTCATGTCTTCTATTAACACATGATTGATTTTATTAGATTTTTTTGTAAATTTAGAAGACAACCATCTTCTTTGAATCTATTCTAAATATTTTAAATTTTCTTTGCCCAAGGTATAGGCCTATTAGAGTAATTAACGGAAAACATGTCTCTGACGGTCCTTAAACTGGTATTCTTCTGATACCACATTAGGATTGAAACTTTTTCATCTCTGCTATACGTATCCATGATTTAAATAAATTATCTGTTTTTCAATAAAATATATTTAATTTAAGATTTTTGCAATAAATAAAAATTGACAAATATGTGACAATAAAAAAAATTTATTTTCTCTCCATGGCAATCTATTTAAGAATTAATCTATTGTTTGTACGTAGATTTTGGTGTATAACTGGTTGTGCCTACGCCACCATACATTTATACCTATGTGTATTTGGAAATGAAAATAAGTCAGTCAATGAATTGTACCTGTAATGTGTAATGACAAAAGAAAAACCCGGTATATTTGTATTTTTAAAATTATATTATATTTTCTAGCGCAAGGTCATATGTGATAGCCGTAACTGCATCGCAGCCCCCACAGTTCACATAAACACAGTTTCTATGCGCCAACGGCTCCCCCAGACGAGTGTTTTCTTTTTTCTGGGTTCTGGGCCATCCAGACTTTTCGTTTTTTTTTATTAAGATATCTTGGAGACAGTTAAGCTGCAATTATACAGCTTCTGTAATTTATCCTGATACCTTTGAGACAGTTAATTTGCAAATACGCAACTTCTGTCGTTTCTCTCGATTTTCTTTAGACCTACAAACTTCATAGCCCGGCTCCGTACCGATTCCAGACCCCGAGATGCTTGCACCGGCCGATCTAAAGACCCAGATGCTCCGTAAGTTATTTCCATTTTGTTCTAAGTCAATGTGATGTTAAATGGTCATCCCGCTTCCCGGATCATTTAAATGTCGTGCACTTAGCTTAGAAATAACCCGTATCACACGAAAAGTTCTTTATTGAAGTAACTAATTTGATTATCCGCTTCCCCGAATCATAACTACTTAAATAGATACCGTCCCGTGAGCCGTTGAGTATATCATAGTTAAAATATTGTAAATCGTTCCCATGTGTCATTAATAACGAACTGTTCTAAGTAAGTTAATGATTTAATCATCTATAGTCAAGATTTCAAGGGCAAAACCCCGCAGTAAAAGACCAACCCCGTCCTGAATTATTAATTAAAAAAAAAAAATGAATCACATATGAACTAAAAAACGCAATATGTTAGAAGCTTTAGAAATTAATAATTTTCATAATCTAGGTATAATTTTAAATGACCATGTAGAAATAAATCACTTTCCCCTACTCAACTGAAAACTACAATAGGCCCACCCCCTCTCAGATTAGAATTTTTTGTTTTTTACCTTTATATTTGTATTTATATAAATAGGAACCAAATGTAAGTTTACAGTGTATATTCATCCACCTAATGAAGCCACAGTGTGGTGAAATATATATGTAGTGTGTGTCTACGATACAATATATTTTTTTAAGCTAAACAAATTGTGTTTTCTATTGGATATAACGAAGTTTCAACATATATCTCCTACGACGATTATTAATTTGATATTACTGTTGTAATCTTCCTATTTTGCTTTTTTATTCTATCTAGTCGGTTAACTTTATTATACAGTCACTCAAAAATGACCGAAAATCAAGTACTGGAATTTATGTCGGTAACCACTTCATTCGATAAGGCATAGCGACCGCATTTTTATATACTCACCCGTCTTATGTTCGATCAGAACCGTATCAGACACATGCACTTACAATTCTAGAGTACGTAGGTATAGAATTTATGAAGTCGTAAAATATTTTATATAGTGACGTTTTTTAAGTTGTCGTTACGGCCACGTTGGCCGTATGAAGTAGAAGATAAAATGGTTAGTTGGTCGCGCGCGTACATACCTACATCGAGGATCAAGTATACTATTGAACGAAAAGTTTAAATACAAAACATATCAGAGTGAATTTCGAACTGAAATATTTGGTTTAACAGACAATGATGTATTTAATTTGTAGAGAGAAATGTGTAAAATATTGAAAATACTTATTACTGGGCTTAGAGTAATAATGCACTAAAAAAATTCAAAATATGCATGAAAGTATGCAGCAGAAACATTCAGAATATGCACTTAAACATGCACTAAAAATCAACTTTTAAAAAATAAATACTAATTTTTTATATTCAGACATTTTTATTTTTCCCTTAAAACAAAAAATTATTGAATTTATAAAAACAAATTATAATTACATTTAATTACAACGTGATGTAATTAATCTTCAAAAATATTGTAAAATCTTTGTTTTTCTGGGAAAACTAAAGAAAACTAACGATAATTTAAACACACACTATAATAAGAAGATTTATTTCACAATGTGTATTTATTTGCATTTATATAATATCACTCGACGACGATTTGGTGTGGAATGAATTAAATCCTTCTTGAGTGCTATTTATATTGTTACGCTTCGCATATATAAAAATATTTTAATTTATTTTTAAATAATATTTCTTCTGAAGATATCTCACATTTTTTAAAATATTAAACTTAACTTAGACATTTTTCTGTACATATTAGTTTGCTAAGAGAAAGCATTTCTTTTGCTATCGCGCTGCGCTAGATCCTTGGTCTTCTACCAGCTTACAACCATAACGTTCACTGTGGAATTTCTATATACATTTCATTAAATTGTTTTAATTTAATTACGTACATCTCCTATGGTATTTCATATCATTTGAATATAATATTATGCATATAATATTTATGCCATCGATAGAACACGTCTTCAGATCGCGCTTCTTATTAATTATTAGTCATGATATCGACAATATCTCTCCCCTCTCAACTTAGGTCATAAACAACAGACCTTTCTCTAGACCAGTGTTACTTCGACACGGATCGGTCTTTTCTTGTGAACCCTCGTAAGATACACATCTTACCCGCCGTGCTATTCAAGTACTGGCCATCGTGCACGGGCCCCTGCATCTCCGCAACTAGAAGGTAATCTGTATTGTTCAATATACCGTCTGATTCTGAGCAAACGCAACGATCCGAACGTATGAATATTTCTCCCGCTTCGAATACAATTCCCCTGAACGCGTTTAGCCAATCACAAACCAGTCTGTCGCGCAACCATTTAACAACTAATGTCACAAATTAGTGTCACCACTGTCACCCTATACGGAGTCTCTTAAGCGTTTGAATAGTGAAAATAAGAAAAGAAAATAGACATTACTGGTTCTCTACAAAATTTAAAACCATTATTCTCAAATCGCAGAGTTCCTAATGATACGTTCCTTTTAGTATGCGCTGCAATAGAACTAAAATCAAATTTGACAGTTAGCGATATTTCCAACGATTTAGGCATATGCTGCTCTTCCGTTAACCGCATACTAAAATTAAATGGTTTTCAAATATTCCAAACATCATCAATTATTTTACGGTGATGAGTTTAAACGGATGAATTTCCGTTATTATATAATTAATTTCTCATTATGAACAATTTATTTTATTATCTGTAAGAGTAAATTTTTCTTAATATTACTAGAATTTAATTTAGTTTTTATTTATTTCTGAAGTTTATTTAGTTTACTATGAACAGTTTTTGTGACTTTTATTATTAAAATTTAATTTATTAAATCTCTTGATGCCTTATTTGCAATTTTCTTAACCGCTTATTAATAATTTCATTACGCTTTGTAGAATAACGTATTGCAATTTACTCATTACCATAACACAGGACTAAACAATTTATAGTCCTTTAATAGTAATTTGGTAATCAGATAATTTTTCTTACGCGGCTCCATAATATGTAAGCATGTATGATATATGAAATTGATGTTGACACGCCTACAGCATTCAGGGGAATTGTATTCGAAGCGGGAGAAATATTCGTACATTCAGGCCGTTGCGTTTGCTCAGAATTAGGCGGTATATTATTCCTTGATCTAATTCAACTAATTAATTTCTTGTTCCTCCGGCCAAACATCGCTCTACATATACTTGTCCAAGTATATCTTCGCAGACCACGTGGCCGACCTTCTTCGCAACTCAAAGGTAACTTTGTATTGTTCGATAGAGAGGTTATTTTATATTAATTCACATTTAATTTACTGCCAAATTTAACGTTCGTTTCAGTATATTTTTAATTACTTATTTACCGCTCCTCGTGTTTATATTGCTTTTATTTAATTACTTTTAAATATATCAACCTTCAATTTCTTTTATGTAAATACAAATACAAACTTTAAGAACAACGCTCCTGTGTTTTATTTAGTAAGTAAGATGTAATATATTTATTTAATTTAACCATTATCATACACGCCCTGAACCTTTGATGATGCTTCACCAGCACCACAATTATTTTATTATAGAATAATTTCATTATTATTAGCACAGCAGCCGAAACCAGAAACGTGTAAAGCCCGTGTTTGTAATCATATTTAAGGAAAAACTCTCGCATGTTCGATTTTCTCGATCCATCTGCATCGACATTTTTCTAGACGGTGCTAGGTCGTGTGATACCTGACGTATCGTCGGATAACTCATATCACAATATATTTGCACCTATTTGCGACTAGAATATTTTTGTACTGTGAAATAACTCTCTCGACATCACATGACACTATTGTTATTCATATTTTACAACGTCACTGGCATTTAAATGTTCATTTTTTTTATTAAAGATTGTTTTATTTTCGCAACACCTCACTGATTTTCTTCAGTTGTTAATACCCCGTATTTTTTGACAGCAATGCATTTAATTTATTGATAAAACAATTTTTCTGGAGTTTTGCTAAACGTTTAACTACTATATTTTCTACTATTTCAATGGTGTATTGTAGAGATAAACCTTTAGTTTCTAACGTAGAGACTGCAGTCGAAATGCACGTCAGATTAGCTTGAATAAAAATGAAATCTCCTGGAACATTTGGTTTTCGCAGATCTCTATGTGCTTCTCCAAGGCACTGCGCTTCTTCAAAGTCGAATTCATCAACAATTTTCTTCAGAATTTCAAAATGTTCAGCGTAATATACAGCAGCGTCGTTCCAAGTACCCCATCTTGTAATGATTGGAGCAGATGCAACGTCCCCTGCAACTTCCCGAAACCTCTGAACACGAGTTGGTGCTTTAAGAAAAATCTTTTTCACAGACGCTATCAGCATATTAACGTCTGCGTGAAGAGTATGAACTGAATAAGCTACACGGGGTAAAGTATGTGCTGTACAGGTCACATGTATCATGTTTGGGTACAAAATCTGTAATCCTCGCATTGCTTTGCACATACATGGTGTAGCATCGCTATAAATTAGTAGCACTTTTTCGTATAAAATCCCAGACGGCCACAATAAGCTTGGAGAATCGTTGAAAAAAGTAGCGACTGTTAAATGATTCACTTTGTCCAGCAATTTTAAAGTCAGTAGATATCATTTATTTTTTTCTTCATTAACTCCTAATACGAGGTGCATTCAAGTTCAAAGGCCTCCGATTTTTTTTCTAACTAACTACTCACCCGAAAACTATGAAACTGGTGTTACATCTCGACGTAATCTCCCTGCAGACGTACACATTTTTCACAACGTCGACGCCATGATTCCATGGCCGCGGCGAAGGCTTCTTTAGGAGTCTGTTTCGACCACTGGAAAATCGCTGAAGCAATAGCAGCACGGCTGGTGAATGTGCGGCCACGGACAGTGTCTTTCATTGTTGGAAACAGCTAAAAGTCACTAGGAGCCAGGTCAGGTGAGTAGGGGTGAGTAGGGAGCATGAGAAATCACTTCAAAGTTGTTTTCACGAAGAAACTGTTGCGTAACGTTAGCCCGATGTGCGGGTGCATTGTCTTGGTGAAACAGCACACGCGCAGCCTTTCCCGAACGTTTTTGTTGCAGTGCAGGATGTCACCGTAGTGCCCTTTGGAACACAATGGGTAAGGATTACGCCCTCACTGTCCCAGAACATGGACACCATCATTTTTTCAGCACTGGCGGTTACGCGAAATTTTTTTGGTGGCTGTGAATCTGTGTGCTTCCATTGAGCTGACTAGCGCTTTGTTTCTGGATTGAAAAATGACATCCACGTCTCATCCATTGTCACAATCGACGAAAAGAAAGTCCCATTCATGCCTTGGTTGCGCGTCAACATTGCTTGGCAACATGCCACACGAGCAGCCTTGTGGTCGTCCGTCAGCATTCGTGGCACACACCTGGAGGACACTTTTCGCATTTTCAGGTCGTCATGCAGGATTGTGTGCACAGAACCCACGGAAATGCTAACAATGGAGGCGATCTGTTCAACTGTCATTCGGCGATCCCCAAAACAAGTCTCTCCACTTTCTCGATCATGTCGTCAGACCGGTTTGTGAGAGCCCGAGGTTGTTTTGGTTTGTTGTCACACGATGTTCTGCCTTCATTAAACTGTCGCACCCACGAACGCACTTTCGACACATCCATAACTCCATCATCACATGTCTCCTTCAACTGTCGATGAATTTCAATTGGTGTCACACCACGCAAATTCAGAAAGCGAATGATTGCACGCTGTTCAAGTAAGGAAAACGTAGCCATTTTAAGTATCTAAAACAGTTCTCATTCTGGACGCTGTCGCTACAATTCCATCTGCCGTACAGTGCTGCCATCTCTGTGACGTATTGACAACGAACGCACGCTCATTTTAAAACAAGGCACATGCTTCTATTTCTTTCCAGTCTGGAGAAAAAAAATAGGAGGCCTTAGAACTTGAATGCACCTCGTATACCAAATACAAAATTTGCTATGCAGCTTTGTTCTACGCTGGTTTTAATCATTTCAAAAGTTTCAGTTTTACCAAACTGAGTACAAAATTTTATCGCATATTTTTGCTTAATTCTCATTTTTTCAATTGGTACGTCAAACACTAACAATTCAATAATTAATTTGTATAAACGTCAAAAATTAAATCAAAGCCTACTTGGGGATAAGTACATTAGAGTTGGGGGTTTTATGTTGTATCCTTGTATTATAAAATTCTAGTTGTGAAAGAAGTTACAGCACCGGTCTCGTTATGTTTTGATACACCCTCGTACATGTAACAATCCAAACTAATATATTATTTCCCACGAACCAAATTTTTGTAAAAAAAAACGGTTTTAAATTTAATGCTTCTATTGTGTTGTGATCTATAAATATTCTGACAAGTAATCAAACTGAATGGTTCCCCTGTGTCCTAGATTGTTAGTCGCAATGTCAATATATAACAACACGATTGAGCAGTATTTTACAGAAATTCCATTTGCGAGAAAAAAAGACACATTTACCCAAATTGCTACATGCACAGAAGTCAGATTCCATAATAACGTTTGTCATTTTCGATAGTGTGATTTTGAGATTTTTTGTCCGTGATCGTTGTCAGAGAATTGTCACTTTGACATTAAACCAATTTAAATTTAAAAATCATTTAAATCAATTAATTTGGTTATTCAAAAAAGATATATAACCCCTTACCACAATTACTAATCGTATCCTAAATACGTATTTCGACGACTAAGTTGTCATCATCAGTAGGTAAAACCACTAATCAAAGTGTCGCACATGGGGAACAGTAAAGCTAACAGATATAGTAACGCAACAACTTTACACGGCTTACGAAATCAATTCCGATGGTTG
The DNA here is from genome assembly GCA_935421215.2 of Melolontha melolontha. NCBI lineage: Eukaryota > Metazoa > Arthropoda > Insecta > Coleoptera > Scarabaeidae > Melolontha > Melolontha melolontha. The sequence goes on from OW285235.1 coordinate 22,115,145, forward strand.
TAATTCGAAATATATAGGCCAAACGAAACGATAAATAATAACCCGGTTTAAGGAACACATATCACATACTAAATACAATAGACCAGAAAAATCTAACGTGGCCAATCATTCCTTCAATACAGAACACAATATGTCGATTAATGGGTTAAAACTTATCAAAGCCATCAATAATCCCAGAGATCTTCACGCATATGAAAGTATTCATATCGTTAAAAGCAAACGGAATACGATTAACGATTAACGGACAACGGTCCGATTGCATACAGTTGTTTCTTTTCATTCTTAGAAAAGAGGTAGAATGGTTGAGGGCGTGCGAAGAGCGAATAAACACATGTGGTTACCGTTTTCTTAAACACATAAACACATGTAGTTACCGTTTTGTTAAGAGAGGTAAGTTGTCGTAATTTTTAGTCGATATATTTTTATTTTAAAGTCAGTGTATACGTGGACGCCGTGTAAAGTTGTTGCGTTACTGTATGTGTTAGCTATACTGTGCTCCATGTGCGACACTTTGATTAGTGGTTTTACCTACTGATTATGACAACTTAGTTGCCGAAATACGTATTTAGGATACGATTAGTAATTGTGGTAAGGGGTTATATACCTTTTTTGAGTTTTTACTTAACCACAGTCTCCAAAGGAAGACTTTTAATTTGGTTGTTGCATGTATCATGCAAAAACATAATAAGAATCACAAGCGTTAAGGGCTATCGGTCTCAAGCAAAATTGGTGGCTGAGGGTACCGAAGAAACTATTGCCTTTGATTAGGCAACAACCCTAACCGGTTTTGACACTTAAATAACTATTGTGTGTTATTGCCTAGGGTTACTAATTACTGTACCTCGGTCACATTACAATTAAGTTCTTGTATTGTTTAATACATGATGAATCATTAATTCTATTATACGCGGTGTTTATTTTTGTTGTGACAATGACTTTTCTAATTCTTAAATTAATATCCAGCCATAATGTTTTCGAAACTTATTCAAGAATTTAATTTAATCAAACCCAGAAAGATTACTTTCCCCCGTTAAACACAAAAATAAACTCAAAACTTAGATATGTATTATTTCTGTGAATCCGTAAACATGTTAATTTAGAAGACTTCTGCGAATTACTTTGTTAAATTATAAAGATATTTTAACATCATCTTTAGCAGTCGCATTAAGAGACGAAATTTCTTGATGAATCGTTTTAATTTAGTTGTATAATGTGAAGTTAACGAACCTGTTTCCTCGTTACGGACATAAAAATAAGAAAAACATGGGACATTAGCACTGATTAAATGGTTCGGTATCACTGATGTTATCTTGTTCGTGCAATAATCACGAATTACACATATTATAATTTACATTTTAATCCCGTTTATGCTATATCCCTATATCAATTTGAATGATTAATTGGACATTATTACACGGTATCTCCTAACCTCTATGTATGAGTACGTATCTTATTAAATAACGTAAAAGCATCTGTTCACATTAAAATGATTCCAGTTACGTTACTTCGCAATTACTATTATAATTTTTTTCTAAAATTATTTTCGTTTATAATATTATTATTATTGACTTTAATAATAAGGTGCTGTAAACTTGGCATTATCTAAATAATAAAATAAAATAAAACAATAACTTTGTTATACCACTTTATTCACATGTAATAGTGACCGCGGTTTCAACATACAATGTCATTATCAAACTGCAAAAGTTACAGGCCTACATAGATCTTATAAATGACACAAAAATATATGGGGGTGGTTTATGATGTTATTTAAAATTACTACTATATACTTAACTATTATATACAACATTGGAAAAGTGGTGTATATATAAGATCCAACTGGTCGTTAAGAACAATATCTATTGTGTTGTTTCCGCTTTTAAAAATTTCTAGTGACTAAAAGATTTAATTTACGACCTTTCTCGGCCAAATGCAATATTTTATGATGCTCAAATGTATTCCTTTCTGTAATAAGATGGTTTGCGAATGCTGAATCTGTCTTCTTTAGTTTATATGACCTCATGTGTTCTTTTACCCGTATAATAAAACTTCGACCAGTCTGACCTATATATACACTTTTACAATCATTACAATATAATTTGTACACTCCTGATTTATTATTGATATCTGTTTTAGGTTTTGCATTAAAAATGAAATTACTTGTTTTACATATGGTTTGTAAGCTATACTAACATTACTATTATTTTTTGCCGTTTGCTAAATTTTAAAATTTTTAAAAACCTGAATACTACAGAACTTACCTTATTGGAAAAACCCAACTTAAATACGTACATGCATTAAGAGACCATTAACCGATTAATGCTTTATTCTATAGAAAGGCCCCTTAGAAAATTACACAAAGGGGACACCCTAATTTAATATACAGAAAGAAACCATGATAAAACTCATCTTAAATTATATATGTCATTTAGAAATTAATATTGAGTCATAATATCTGTTAAAGGCTAATGTAGTAACGAAACGAAATTTAAAAAATTACATAGAATTAGATTAATTTGTTAATGGTTTTCCTATCTTTTTTTGGTTTAATAACATCTAACTGTCAATTAACTCGAATAAAGATGAACCTGGTATAGGACCCAAATCTGCATTAATTATTTTATTCCTATTTTTAAAGATAAAAATGCTCTCAAAACTATCTAATTCGCGGGGGCTAGTGACGTTTTTTATTAATCTCAGACAGTCAGATGTAACGTTGTGACCTGATTCACGAATATGTCGGACAACATTTGATTTTTCCGGCCTATTGAATCTAATATGCGAAACATGTTCTTTATAACGAGTTAGAATCGAACGCTTTGTTTGGCCGACATATTTCTTATCACAATCCTTACAATTTATTTCATAGATTCCAGATTTATTGTTTACCTCAACTTTGTCTTTCGCGTGGCTTAAAAGAGATTTCAAGGAGTTATTCGACCGAAATGCTACTTGAAGATCATACTGTCTGAAGGTTTTATTAAATGTTTCGTAGTTTCGTGAAACTGTAAGCTAAAAAAATTTTTGCTCGAATCAATTTGAGGTAGCAAACATGTGGAATCCTTATTAATTTTTCTTACTTTATGTTTTCTAACTAGCTTGTTTATTATTTCTGAATCGAAACCGTTGTAACTTGCGATGTTCTTAATTAAAGTTAATTCATTTTCATAATAACTCATGCCTTAGTTTTACACAGGTTCATACCCAGAAAGAGACACAAGCTGCTGGCAGCGAACAACACATATGTTCACACCTTGCTATCTATTTTTTGGAATACTAAGGCATGACTTATTATTATTATTGGAATGTATCTTTGAATAATTTAAACCATAGCAACTAAATTATTTGACATTTATATTCTGTCATTTATATTTGTTATTCCCTTGACAAAGGCATCATTGCCGAAACATGTAGGGTTGTTTTAAATATATATACTTTGAAGTAATGAACCAGACCTTTAATCGCCGACTTATTAAGTTTACCTTATCATACCAAGGTCACGAAAATATTATATATATATATATATATATATATATATATATATATATATATATTAAAAATAATAGATTTTTATTGGTTTTAGCGACCTTTTATTGAATTTTGATTTTTGTTTACGACGTTTCGACTTTTATCAATTCAGTCTTTTTCAAGTATCTGGAAGCAAGAATCATTACAATGAACATGATAACTGTGTTTGTTTCGTGTGATATAACAATTAAATTAACAATTTAAAATTTAAAATTATATTAAGAAATGAATTACGAATTAGGTTAGCAATTATACGTTGAAAATTAAATAACATTAAATTAAAATAGCTTAGAATGGTAGGGGGACGTTAAAGTGATTAATATCTGTATGAATTAATTGGAGACTTAACAATTATTAACAATTTTAAGTTTAAAATTAGATTAAAAAATGATTACAAATTGAGTTAACATTTAACGTTGACAATTACATAAAATTAAAATAAAAAATAGCTAAAATGAATAGGTAGGGAGACATTAAAGTGATTAGCAACTGTATGAATGAATTGGAAAGTTGAATTACACTACAATAAGTAAAGAGAACAAAGAAAAGACAAATAAACTCACATTTGTTGTTGAAAAAGACTGAAATGATAAAAGTCGAAACGTCGTATACAAACATCAAAATTCAATAAAAGGTCGCTAAAACCAATAAAAATCTATTATTCTTAATATTAAGACACGGCCAATAAAATAAAAAAGAAAAACAAAATTCTTTAAACACTAAATATATATATATATATATATATATATATATATATATATATATATATTCTATTAAATTGGATGGTATGGTAAACAATTGTACTTTTTCTCGTGGTTACGTTGAGATTTCAAACTTGTGGATTCGCGGATTATCTTTTTTAAATTCGTTTTTCTAATTAACTAATTTATTAATTATTTCTATGTCAAAGCCATTATACCTCGCGATGTTTTTAATAAAATCTAGTTCTATTTGGTATCTCTCTTTCGTTAACGGAAAGTTTAGTAACCGATTGACTAAGAAGTACCACTGCATATTTTTTTATACTCAGCCTGATCATGTATTCATTACACCAGTTATCAACGCATTAAAGTTCCTATGTAATCAGATACATCCGTGACTTGAGAAAATTTTCAGGTCATCCGCGTAAGCCAGGTCTCAACCAATTTTAAATTGGTTTTGTCTTGCGGGATTATAGTGTTACACCATTTTCTTCTTGCCTTCCTTTTGCAACTACTAAATTCCTTATATCTCCTGAATAAGTATTACCAATTACTAAATATTAAATAAAATTCTTCAATACGTAAACCACCCAATCAAATAGAAACTTCCTAAGGTACGTGCAACTAAAATAAAGACACTAATTTAACACCGAAACCTAAATTTTCCGAACGCCTGAATAATGTCCGGTCCGTACTTTTTTGACCGCATTCTAATAAGCCGCAGTACATCTAATTAGCGTTATTTTTTGTTGACGGTTCTTCTGCCGTCGCAATCTGGTCAGACCTCGTTCTTGGCGATCCTCTTTATTACTCTCCTGTTCACCATATTTGCCAACGATTTACTGCCCCAACTGCATACTTTGGCTCCGTCGTAAACGATAACGTGATCATTATTATTCAGGAATATCAACGGCCGCAACGGAGAACTAATTACGTGCAATTACCGTGCGTAAGTTTTTCCACGTCGTCGTCAAGTAGTGAGTGGGTCTCCTCTTTCTACATAAATTGACCCGATATGAGCGAAACACTAATAAGTTTAGTACGAGTCTTGACTAGTATACTAACATACAAATATACTTAATTATTTATGCATAGAATTTAGATAAAATGTTTACGGCAAATAGATATATGGTACATAGTTGCTTTCGTTAATGTACAAATGCTATAAATATGTAGTGTAATAGTTTCTTTTTGCTTTGAAAATGTCGTTGTATACCCAGCGAAATTTATACTCTTCTATATAAAATTAATACTGGTAGCCATAACTTTGTGGTAATTCATTTTGAAAATAATAAAATAAAATAAAACAATAACTTTGTTATACCACTTTATTCAGATATAATAGTGACCGCGGTTTCGACATACAATGTCATTATCAAACTGCAAAAGTTACAGGCCTACATAGATCTTATAAATGACACAAAAATATATGGGGGTGGTTTATGATGTTATTTAAAATTACTACTATATACTTAACTATTATATACAACATTGGAAAAGAGGTGTATATATAAGATCCAACTGGTCGTTCAAAACAAAAACAATCTATTGTGTTGTTTCTGCTTTTAAAAATTTCTAGTGCTTCTAAAAGATTTAATTTACGACCTTTCTCGACCAAATGCAATATTTTATTATGACCAAATGTATGCCTTTCTGTAATAAGCTGGTTTGCGAATGTTGAATCTGTCTTCTTTAGTTTATATGACCTCATGTGTTCTTTTACCCGTATAATAAAAATTCGACCAGTCTGACCTATATATACACTTTTACAATCATTACAATACAACTTATACACTCCTGATTTGTTATTGATATCTGTTTTAGGTTTTGCGTTAAAAATGAAATTACTTGTTTTACATATGGTTTGTAAGCTATACTAACATTACTATTATTTTTTGAAATTGTATTTCCAATTAGCTCGCTTATTTTACCGAAGTAACTTAACGAGACAAATTGTTTCAAATTAGCACTATCTTTAGGATATACTAAACTAAGGGCCACTTGTAACTGTTTTTTCTTTAGTATACTGTCAATTACGCTACTTTTATAACTATTGTTTACCGCTATTTGTTTTATAGTTTTGATTTCACGAACAAAAGATTCATTAGACAAAGGAATATTTAATGCTCTATGTATCATAGAATTAAAAAATTATTGTTTATGTGTCTTAGGGTGTAGTGAATCTTTGGGAATAATGCAACCAGTGAAAGTAGGTTTACGATATATATCAAATTTTAAGCTCTGATCTAATTTGTTTAATTTTAAATCCAGGAAGTTAATACTGTTATTCTCTTCTATTTCTACTGTAAAATTGATATTAGATTGGATTGAATTTATGTAGTTCAGAAATGTTTGTAGTTGTCTATGAGTACCCTTAAAGCAAGCTAGGATGCCGTCTACATACCGATACCAAAATTTAATATGTTTTTTACCTAGTTGTGATGAAAGAATTTTTTCTGTAATATGTTTCATGAAAATTTCAGCTAATAGAGGACTTAGAGGTGAGCCCATTGCCAGACCTTCTGTTTGTTTGTAGAATTTGTTGTTAAATGTAAAGTAACTTTGGTTGGTGACTTAACTCCGTTAGAGATATGATTTCGTGTATGACAACCGGGTTTGTATTTTTCTTTACTAATATGTTTTCTATTAACCTTAAGCATTCCTTATGTGGTATTTTTGAAAACATGTTGGAAACATCAAATGATATCAGGATTTCTGTCTTTTGTATATTACAATCTTTTTTCAAATATCGCAAATAAAGTCAAACTCACTGAATTAAAAGTGAGTGACTTGAAACGAGTATTAGAGGAGAGAGATGAGCATGCATCCGATAAAAAGGGAATTCTCCACCAACGACTTCGAGATGTATTGACAAAAGAAGGCGAAGGTCTAAAGAATTACTTCTTTCAAGTTCCAGGTGGGAACGCTAATGTGGATTTGCTGTTAATTCAAATTAAGCAAATGGAGCAGAAAAGCCTGGAAATTTCTGGAATCTTAGCAAAAAGTCTGGAACAAATGGAGCAGAAGAATTTTGACGGTGTAAAGTCTTTGGAACAGCGACTAATAGATTCACAAATACAGATGGAGCAGAAGAATCTGAACACTTTGGAGCAACTACAAAGAGAAGACTACATTTAGTTTAGGCACGGATTTTTGGCAGTTTACAGTCATACCATTCGGATTATATAACACCCCAGCAACGTTTGAGCGACTCATGGACACTGTACTGAGGCGACTGTCATGGAATACCTTCCTGGTATATCTTGATGATGTGATTGTGGTAGGAAAGACCTTTTAAGACCACATGAAGAGGTATTCCGGAGATAGCGAGACGCCAATCTGAGACTAAGCCCAAAAAAATGTCACTTTTTCCGTAAAGACGTAAATTATCTTGAACATGTGGTTTCTAGAAAAACAGTTGCTGTGGATCCGGAGAAAGTGGGAGCCATGGAGAAATGACCTGTACCCAAAAATAAACATGACCTAAGAAGATTTTTGGGATTATACACATATCATCAACGCTACGTTCTTGGATTCGGTAACATTGCGAAATTACTAACCCGTCTAACAGAAAACTGAGCATTCATTTGGAACAACGAATGCCAAGCGTCCTTTGACTTGTTAAAAGGAACTTTGATAAGTGCTCCAGTTTTAATCTATCCACCGTCATCTGGAAGGTTTGTTCTGGATAAGGATGCCAGTAACGTTAGGACGGTTAGCGTGCTCTCTCAAATCCAAGATTGACCAGAAAAGGTCACTGATTACTTCAGCAATACCCTGTCCAAGCCAGAGATGAACTACTGGGTAACCAGGCTAGAACTTTTGCCAGTGATTAAGACCATTGAGCACTTTTACAAGTAACTGTATGAGCGGAAGTTCCTCATGCGCACTGATCATGCCGCCTTGAAGTGACTCTTGCAATTTAAGAATCCCGAGGGTCAAGTAGCTAGATGGATTGAGCGGTTGTCTTAAGGGTTTGGAAGAAAAATGGGCAAAAACCAACCTGGCAACAACTTAACACTCAAAATTAAAAGACAAAATACCTACATTAAAGAAAACACACGTTATTTATGAAATTCTATGCAATAACTGCGAAGGCGTATACATCGGCCAAACAACACAATAGCTGCAAGAACGTAAATGGACATAAATTTTCAAACAATAGTATAGCCCTTAAAAACATATCGAACAAACAAAATACAATTTCGATAAAACCGCAATAAAGATATCTGAAAAAAACGACAACACTATAAATATATTAGAAAGCATCCACATGCAAAAAAAAAATGAAATTCCATAAATGACAGAACAGATTTAGAAAATCTGTCGAAAGAGACTATGCCCAAAAAAGGCAACCTTTCCCTTGACTTTTTCGGCATAGTCTCTTTCGTCCGTCAGATGTCACTTATTATATAGTGCCACCTGATAAGACGAAATTTGCTATGTCTTGTAGGCGATTTCAGCTTAAATGTATATACAGATACAAATCTGTTCTTTAAATAGATTTGTATTATTTTGTATACATTGCTTCACTAGCTTGACTGATGACGCCTATAGATGGCAGAAACACGTGTCTTAAGCAGAAGTAAATGCTGAAAATACGAGGTGTATTGTCAATGTGTACAGTTACAGATATGTATATTGCAAGTCTGTTTCATTTGTAACAAATGCGTAATACGTGCATAACGTATTGATATACTTAAACCTTTTTGTATATTTACCGCCATCTTGCTCGTGTTAATGGACTACACCTATACGTATTTTTCCCTTATGTACCAGCTTAGCTGGTCAAGGGAAAGGTTGCCTTTTTTCGGCATAGTCTCTTTCGTCCGTCAGATGTCACTTATTATATAGTGCCACCTGATAAGACAAAATTTGCTATGTCTTGTAGGCGATTTCAGCTTAAATGTATATACAGATACATATCTGTTCTTTAAATAGATTTGTATTATTTTGTATACATTGCTTCACTAGCTTGACTGATGACGCCTATAGATGGCAGAAACACGTGTCTTAAGCAGAAGTAAATGCTGAAAATACGAGGTGTATTGTCCATGTGTACAGTTACAGATATGTATATTGCATGTCTGTTTCATTTGTAATTCTGATGCTTAGTTAAGTCAAAGAGCACTCTTCAAACTTTTTTATTCCTATTTTGAAATTATTTTGAAATCGGAGGATTCGGTTCAACTAACATTCTCAAACACGATTTCCACAAATTACCTAATGACTTAATATTATTCCTAAAAGCACAAAACGTGCAAGCAAAATCTAACATGAAAATGTACGTGGAGCAATTATTACGGCATAAATAAAAATTAAAAGTGATGCATATATATCATAAATAGCAGTAATTGGCCGCAACAAAAACATACACACACCTACCTCGTCCGTTCTTAGCGCACGGTTCACCTCCATGTAATTATATTTGAAAATTTCCAAACGTAATTTATATTGATGCGTTTCTGAATTGAACCAAGTTATAAAGCTGTCAGCGATGATTGATACTCCGTAAGTACACGGTGAACGGATGGTGGCCCCTCTGAATATTGTTCTCATTTTTTAAGTATATTCCGTAAGCTAGATCAAATGATCGAATGTAATTTTACATTGTAATCATGAGATAATCACGATTTTGAATCCTATCGGTTATTCTTTATTATTTAAAGGAGCGATCTTACCCGTGGGACTTTGTGTGGATTTGTTCTAAGGCTGTTGAAAAATTATTTTTGTTTGCGTCTATTCAAAATGATTTATAGAACAAATGAGTTTATTAGGTTCTTAATGTAAGTTAATTTAATTAAAAGCAATATATTTTCTGACATTTTAATAATATAATTCCTATAAGGAAAAGCATTATTAAACAATAGAGAATGCGCAAATAGAAATAAAGTAGAGGAATGGGATAAATTAATTACATGGAAATATAAGGAGGAAAATAAACCTCATAATACCTCTACAGTGGCAATAAAAGCTCTACTGTTCCTTACTCAATTTTAATTTGAGATTGTAAGGCTGTATACAATTTAATATTTAAATATTCAGGGACTGTTTGTTAAATGAATAAATGTATTTTCATTTAAATATATTTATTTACACGATATACAGGCTGATTCATTTTCGGCCCTCACCATGGGGATCTCGCTTATTATTGGAGATAGAGTATAGGTTTAAATTAGGCAAAGTTGTTAAATTTTGTGTTTGTTATAAATCCGTAAAGAAAATAGACCTGTCACAAATGACCTTCGTTATTAAAAAAAAAAAACGCGAAAACCCCATTTTCTTCTTTTACCTGTAGCACCGACATTTGGCCTTGTAGAGAAAAAATAAAAACACATGCTTATAGCCATTTCTAAACCTCTATCCAGTGGTGTACTCTAAATTTTTATACGACGTTTTGTTTCTTTCTGGCAATCATCAACTATCTAATTTCTAATAGGCGCCATATTGGATTTAGACATCTTCAGAAAGAGTTTTTTTTTCTGATTTCAACCATGTACCACATGCTGACTAAAGTTTTTGACATTAGGTTTTATTTGAAAGAATAAATTATAAGATTAAATAAGGTAGCCTTTGGAATTTCAATCTGTCAAACATTTCATTTATTGTTCATTAATAATACAAAAATGTCATACACTAACGAAGAGAAACGAGATATGATAACTATTTTTTATTCTTCGAAACGAAATTCAACAGTAGCGAGTACAAGATAACAAAAACATTAATAAAAATACATAGAAAAGTAAACAATAAACAATTACAGTAAATGTTCAGTTATCTGGCCATCTTCAGTAATGCACAATTGGGCACGCCTTCTGGCATTTTGTACTGCCCTTTGTATAGTTCTTCTAGGAACTGCATCGAAGGCATTCTGAAGTCTGTCTCGTAATTCTTCAATGTTTTGTGGCGCATCTACTTTATAAATATTATTTTTAACATATCCCCATAAAAAAATATCTAACGGACTTAAATCAGGTGATCTCGCAGGTCATTCAACAACTCCTCTATTTCCAATCCAACGGTTTGCAAACTCTTGATTTAAGAAATTTCTAACAACAGCTGCATTGTGTGCTGGTGCGCCATCTTGTTGCCAGCATAAATATTGTAATTGATTTAATGGGATATTTTCGTCAAGATAGTCAGATACGTATGTACGTAAAATGTTTAAATATCTTTCTCCATTTAAATGTTCTTCATACATAACTGGTCCTAAGAGACGATTTGCCAAAATACCCATCCAAACGTTTATTCCAAAACGATATTGTGGTCTTCTAGCCCTGTTTTGTAGGGGATTTTGTACTGCCCAATAGTGCTCCGTATTTCTGTTGAACATTCCAGAATTTGTAAATTTTGTTTCATCTGACCAGATGATTTTGCTTAAAAAATTTTCGTCATTTTCTATCCTTCCCATTAACCAATTACAATATTCTAGCCTTCTCAAATTATCTCCAGGCAGTAAAGAGTGACTAACATGGATCCTGTATGGTTTAAACCTACTTTTATGTAAAGTTCTCCAAACTCTGGACTGGCACAAATTTAATTCTGACGCTACTTCGCGTGTAGAAATTAATGGATTATTATTTATCTATAAAAATACAAGATTAACATGAAATATGAAAACACGCTTTTAATTTACCATTTGTAAAATATCTTATCGATTTTCAATTAAATTCCTGTTGTCTTGACCATTACGCGGCTTAGTAAACGATCCATTCTCGACCAAATTTCTGTCGAGATCTAGAAAAATGGTACGATGAGGCTGTTGTCGTTCTGGATATAATTGTAGATATCTTGTACTCGCTACTGTTGAATTTCGGTTCGAAGAATAAAAAATACTTATATCTCGTTTCTCTTCGTTAGTGTATGACATTTTTGTATTATTAATGAACAATAAATGAAATGTTTAACAATTGAAATTCCATGGCTACCTTATTTAATCTTATAATTTATTCTTTCAAATAAAACCTAATGTCAAAAACTTTAGTCAGCATGTGGTACATGGTTGAAATCAGAAAAAAAAACTCTTTCTGAAGATGTCTACATCCAATATGGCGCCTATAAGAAATTAGATATGGCCACAAGGATGTGTTTTTATTTTTTCTCTACAAGGCCAAATGTCGGTGCTACAGGTAAAAGAAGAAAATGGGGTTTTCGCGTTTTTTTTTAAATAACGAAGGTCATTTGTCACAGGTCTATTTTCTTTACGGATTTATAACAAACACAAAATTTAACAACTTTGCCAAATTTAAACATATACTCTATCTCCAATAATAAGCGAGATCCCCATGGTGAGGGCCGAAAATGAATCAGCTTGTATATTTGTTTTTATATCTACAGCGATTTATACTAGCATAACACTGCTGTTAAGACTGGTGTCTCTTGTTAAAGTGTGATTGTTATGATATTAAAATATGAGACTGAAGTCTTAAGACTGTGTGTCTTGTACTGATGTTTAGTTGATATACTGTTGAGTCGCTTATTGCAGGTATAAGACTCTGATTGACACTGTGCTTGAGTTCATACTGATCTACTCTGTGCTATTTTACAAATAAGTAAAAATATACCATTACCACTAACTATTACATATTAACACACGCGGATTGGTTGTACAGTGTATTGTTTGACGTCATAACGGGGAATTTTTGTGTTATTACTTCGTGTAAATTGTGCCTACAAGCAATAATACCCAAAGTTTACGATAGTGTCTTAAAGATCTTATTAATAAATAAATAAGTAAAATATCATTACCAATTAGTTCCGGTTAATTCCTTTGTACAGTAATGGATCCCTCTTATACATATTTAGTACATACCGAAAGATCAGAATATAATATTGTTCCTAAATAAAAATATTAATAAGTAAACTAAGTACTTATTTTATTAAAATTACACCCAACCTTTTCCTATTAGCTAAAGATATAACTCAATGAGCTTCATCTTACTATACTTTCTAACTAATAAAGATATGAATGTATAAGCATTCAAAGGGAAATAATTTAGATTGCCATACAGAATGTACATGAAACTCTTTAAACCTATTTCAAAACTTAAAATTTATCGCGAAAGTATTCTAGAATCTAGTTTGGCAATAATACTTATACTGGCAACCGTGGGTAATACTAAAGAAAATAAAGCCACACAGAATTAGGTTATGTTTTTAGAAAAGAAAGAAAATCTCAGTTTGAATGAAAGAATTAATTTATTCTAACGATTAATTAAGATAAACAAAACAACATAACAAAAGCGTTTCTAGCAAATTTTCGAAATGTCCTTCTTGTGTTTCAAGGCAATAAGCAAGACGATTTTGAAAGCAACGCAGGATATTCTGAATAAATTCTAGATTTAATCCATCACAGTAAGTATACGTTCTTTCAATTCATCCAAGTTATGAATTTGCATGTTATTACAAATTTTGCTTTTTAGGTGACCCCAAAGAAAGAAATCAGTTGGAGATAAATCAGCTGATCTTGGAGGCCATAGTATGGGGCCAAACCTGCCAATCCACCGTCTTTGAAATGTGTTACTTAAAAAATTCCTGGCGGCGTGAGTAGAATGGCCATTTTGAATTAAAGTTGATCAACATTTAGTATCTCAATTGTTGGAATGATGTGGTTTCGTAAGAGATTTAAATATTTTTCTGCAGTTAGGTTACCGTCAATAGAAAATGGGCGAATAAGTCTATCGTTTATTATTCTAATCCAGACATTGACTTTTTGAGGGTACCGTGTTGAGGGTTAGGTTTTGGGCACGAGGATTTGTACGGGACCAATGCCTAACAGGTCTTATTATGTATTATGTTTGGGTACCAAATCTGTAATCTCGCGTTTCTTTGGATATATATGGTACAGCATCGCTACAAACTAGTAGCACTTCTTCGAATAACATCCCCAGACGGCCACAATAAACTTAGAGAATCGTTGAAAAAAGCAGCGACTGTTGAATGATTCACTTTGTCCAGCACTTTTAAACCCAGCAGATATACTTTTACTTTTTTCTTCATTAACTCCTAATATGCCGAATACAAAATTTGGGTTCTACGTCAGTTGCTTTATCCAACGACACTCAAATAGAATGATCCTGTACTTTTTCTCTTAATTTGTTCAGTGTTGTTCTATATAATTCGGAAATGTATTTTTTTCTTATCGTCGATTCGTCTGGAATATTTTCTTTCATAAAGTTGCGAAAACCTTCTTTCGTTAATTTAGCTATGGGAATGACAGCGCAAATAAAAGCCATACAAAGTTCTTCACCGAATACCCTGCTTTTATGTCGGAGTAAATTAGAAATTAGCACTCGTTCTTCGTTATTTCTCCTTTTACGATTTTAATTGCTTGCATGTTTTCCAGTTTGAAGATCCTAATCCTTGTGATTTGACAATAAAAATGAAAGAAATGCACGCACGGCTTTAGATACTTTTGCTTTCATTAGGGAAATATGGGAGATATTTGTTAACAATTGTAAGCAGTATTATACATGCTATGAGTACTGTACAATTGATGCACCAGCTGAAGGTTCCTACTGTCTAAATACAGGAGTTATTTTTGGAAGTTCCTGTTATCATTCCAGTTCGTTATTTACAAGCTAGACGTAGTATTGACCGGTACTGTACTTATTCCGTAATGTGTAATATTCAAAATTATAAAATCTATTTACATTTTGCTATACAGAAATATAAGATCTCAATTATGTGTTTTAGAGAATAGTACATTGTGTATCTAGTACTAAAAGCAATACATTCCTGGACGACAATGTAAATTGTTGGCCGAGGCCAACAAGCATTGAAGTCGCTGAAATCGCAATCAACATTATTATAAATTAAAGAATTTTTATAAATGTATAACATTTTTTCATTAACGTATAATTGCCTATGAAATCGTTTCTTTGACAATCACTGTTTGTTTGTTGTGAAAAAGGTCAGAGATTCATTTCTTATTTTTCTTTAATACCTACTTATCGCTAAAAAACATTTTAACTGGACAGTGATGATGATGTCCTTGTGTGCGGGACACCACCGGAGTTAGTAAAAGTAGCTGAAAATGTAGCCTGCGCGTATTTATTTACTGTCTAAATGTATATAAAAAAAAACTACCGGTACGGGAAAGCTACCGACTTTCCCGGCTTAGAACGAAAAAAACCTTCTCGGACTTCTGATGATTGCTTAGCAACGGACTAAAATACCAGAATAGCTTATTTCAGGATTTGAAATTTCGTCGAGAAAGTAGGAAATCTTGACTGATTTCAGAACAATAATAGTATTTTACAGTAAAAGTCTGTTAATGCTGAACCAGAGAATTTGTGAGACAAGATCGAAGAGTGAGTCAAATTATACTGGCAAGACAGTAATGGCCCTAAGGGACGTATATTGTCAGCGACATTAGTTTTTGTAATGCATTCTTCATTATCAACAGCTTTTTCTAAAAAAAATATTTCCAATTTTATTTGTTCCACGTTTGTTTCTAAAAATTGTTGGATGTGAATGGAATCAGCAAGCAATTAAGATATTCCTAAAGATGTCAGAATGGCCGCAGAGCAAGCCAGCTCATCTGGCTTGCTCTGCGGCCATTCTGACATCACGATAAAGCGTATGCTAAGTTCTAAGAATGTGAAGGGAGATAATGAACCAAATAATTGTGGCGTATGTTCAGAAGTTGTCAATCTTTTGCGCCACCTTCCTTGTGAAGCATTGTGTCGATGTTGAAAGCTTCCTTGCTAGTAAAGGAAAAAATTTACATTTCCCTATAAGAGTTAGGTTTTTATTATATTGTAATGAATAATGATTTTATCAGGCACTGTCGAGTACGTGCGTTGTTGAATCGGGAACTTGAGGGGTGAACAAATTAAGAAATTTCTACTGCAGATGCCAGATAAAGTACATCTGCTGACAAAGGTACATTAAAACTCCTTTATTAAATAGATTAATGATCTATGAATTGTGGAGGAGAAGAATTGACGCTTCTTTCTATTGATGATAATAGAAGATACTGGAAAGTATGTCATTGTTTTATTAAGAGATATTAAAAACGTGACGACGTTTTGTCGTCACAGGTGATAGTTGCGACCAACAGTACAGTTTGTATCGCAGATATGTGGCATTGAGACCGCCAAATTTGAAGACTAGGCGTTTCTTTTTGGGTTATCGAAATCGTAAATGCATCTTTCATCATGTAAACATTCATTTTGTTGGTGGCTTACCATGCAAAATATATACTACTAGTGGTCCTACTTTTCAACGCTTCTAAACGACTCTGATGGCTGACCATGGAGCTAATACGTTGACGTTCAAGTTACAAAGAGAGTGAAAGTCAGGCACAATAGCTGAAAACCACATTCAAGATTCTGTAGGAAGTTGACAGGTACGAAGCAAATGCTCCAAGGGTTTTTGGATGAACCATCAAAGCAGTCGATCCAAGGTGTTGGTGTTAGTGTTAGCAATTATGAAACATTATCTTCGATCTCGTCTATATCTGCTGATGGCATACAGACTTAAAATAATTCAAACTGTCCCATAACATTAAACATTAATTGTAGTAATTGTAAATAACTTAAGTTGAGATGTGTTTTGCCATAGTAATTAAGTCTTCACGGCCTGCGACTGTTAAGGGGTTGTATATCAAACGGTCGTTAAAGCAACCTTAACAGACATTACAAAAATTTTGTACATTATCGTATTGTATAATGTAACGTATGTCAAAATTCAAATATTGTATTATGCAATAATTAAGTCTAATTAAGAAATTGAAATAAAATCACTTAACTTGTAAGGATTTTAATAATTGTAATTCCACCACTATTGATGTGACTGGCGGAAATTATAAAGGGACGTTTTATAAATAATTTTAACTATTAAAACTCTTTTATTTCATGATAGCAAAACAGCTTGACAAAACTTTTTTAAAAAACATTATAAATATAATCTATTACTAGATTTCTCTCTGCAGTCATGTAGTAATAGATATTTCGATATTCGATTCTTCGAGTTTTGCGATTACTACAACGACTACACGACGAAATTCGGAAAATTATATTATTCGTAACACCAGCCGTGAAAGCCTATGATAGTTCATAATTATATAAGATATTCATAATTATTGATCGATGTACATGGTTAAAAATATAAAATTAAATCGGTATAATTAAAAGATATGTTTGCAATTACAAATTAAGTGTTCAGTGGGATTATTTTTGTTTCATGTCAGATGCTTTGTATTGTTAATAAATATGTACCTTCAAACTTTACGTTGAAATTGAATTATATCACTATGTACAATTATATATATTTTTATCTTTACTTATTAGATAATACATTAACACTTTGATGGGTATATAATAAGAATTCTTGGAATATCTAGTGAATGTATCATGATAATAATGTTCATATGCCTGTAAATATTTAAAAAAATTGAAAAATCAATGACAAACATTGTAAAATTAAATAAATATTAACATAATAATTATACATATAACATATCCATTGATCATTACGGTATTTACAAAATAACAGACGCCCATCTGTTTTAAAATCATTATAATCCTTCACAAGTTGACTTAAAGTTGTTTGCTTTCGCGTCTTGACGGATGTTAATACTATTGAAGTGAGTACACAACTAATTCAGATTGTTGGAATGTAAACGGACCTGGTAAAATTAAGGAAATCCCCGCTGTATTTATTTCTCATTGTTCGATTACGCAGGCAATCTCCGGTAATCCTCTTAATATTTCCAAGTACTGTGGTTTCAAAACACTAAGTATTGTGTTGGCTGTTTATAGTAAATACAGCTATTAACTTGCTATTCACTTCACCTATCTATTCAATGGTTTAGTTTTAAAACAATACTTTGCTGAAAAATAGGTCAAATATGCATTTATAATGAAAAAGGTTCAAAATATGCACTTATACATAACTATAACTAAAATATGCATTTGCATATGCACTTATGCAATTATCCGAAGCCTAGAAATCAGAAATGATATTTTTTGACATTTTATTACTACACAAAAACGTAATAAAAATTTGTAAATTAATCCTTTTAGATCAAGTTTTTAATAATGTTTTTCGTAAACCAGTCGTTGAATTATTGGGTTATGAACAAGTGCATAATTCCACGCCAATCAAGATCATGTACGGTTACATTTTTCACAGTAAACGGGGCTGCGAGTGTTTTATTTTTGTTTCGCGAGCACCTGAAATAAAACCTTGACGGGCGAACGAGTTTAAATCATTCGATGGATGGCCATTCGATACCTACAAAACGGATTCGGTTTCTACAAAGAACTTTTTTCGGTTGTACCTCTCCACCCTTTCAAACTGTTAAACTTCCGAAATGTGTTTTGCATAATATTAATGTCAGCAAGTCAATCGGAAAAGAATTTGGGATCACGAATGGTTCTGCCCGTTGAGCGTTTTCGTTTATTTTTATTATTTAGTGGAACGGTTCAATTTTTCGGTCAACGTGAAGACAGCTACTTCTTTTGAAAACAGTACTGAAGAGAGAAAATATTGATTTTATTTAATAACAATTTGGTTATCAAAATATGGTAATATAGAGGTAACTTTTTAACGTGTAATGTGCGTGGTAAATCATATTAGGTTGGTGAATATTTAATGCAGAGTTACTGCCTAATATCGTCTACGTTTGTGATAGGAAGAGAAATTTATAGTGTTAATGTGTCAATTAACCTTTATACTGTATAATCAAAACCTATTTTGATCCAAAATTAAGTTGATTTACAAAGCTGCATAACGAACACGAGTCTTTTCATATATCGAGATATCAAAAATTATCTTGGTCAACGGTAGCCATGGAGTGGCTGTCATCTTTTAAATCAATACATATGGATAAGCGCCGACGAAACGGTGAATATGTTAGGACGCTGTGTGGTAAATGTTGTAGCTGGTGTACTACATCCAACTATTCCCTATAACTCATATGTAATAGCAACAAGTGTTATAAATAGAGTTGATGCGGAAACAGTTGCTGAAACCGTTAAGGAGAATATGCAAATAATGCTTCATTCGGACGCCACGTACAAAGAAAAAATACTTTTATTTGTCAGTGATAGTGCTGCGTATATGTTAAAAACAGGCAGACTATTGAAGAAAACATATCCTAATATGCTGCATATTACTTGTGTAGCACATGCTCTCCACAGAATCTGTGAATATATCAGAGTCACTTTTCCGGAAGTTGATAGACTAGTATCAGCTTTTAAAAAAGTTTTCAGAAAAGCATCATTGAGAGTAGCTCTTTTCAGGGAAAAATTTCCATCTCTGTCACTGCCTCCCACTCCAGTAATAACTAGATGGGGAACACGGCTGGAAGCTACTAGTTATTATGCTGAGAATTTCGATAGTCTAAAACATTTCGTAACACTGCTAAAGGAGGATGCTAGAAGTATTGGTGAGTGCAAGGAGCTCACACAAATCCCAAATTTAAAAAATCAGTTGTACTTTCTTCACGAACACTTTGGAAAATTGCCAAAACTAATCACTTATTTTGAAAATCGAAATCTCAAATTAAATGACGGATTAACCACATTAGATGTGGCTGTTAATAATTTGAAAAGTATTCCAAGTGACTTCGAATGTGGCCTTCGGCAAAAGTTTGAAGCAATTCTTAATAGAAATCCAGATTTAATTACATTGCAGCAATTATGTATGGAGACAATTCCACAAAATCTAACGGCTAAATATGAAGAAATAAAAGAATATTTCCAGTATGCACCTATAACCAGTTGCGATGTAGAAAGGACGTTTTCTATTTATAAGGATGTACTTAATTCAAAGAGAACAAAATTGACAGAAGAAAACCTTGAGAAACTATTGCTAGTCAATATTAATACTCCTTTACTCAACTTGAACGACAAAATGAACAAATAAAAATGTTCCAATTATAGAAATAAAATTAAAAACTTTAAAAATACAACTTTTCAACAAATAAATATGTATTTCGTAATTTTATAGATCACCACGCGTTTGTTTTCCAATTATATAAATAAAATTAATTAATAAATATGTATTTCGTAGTTTTAGATAGATAGATCACCACCCGTATGTTTTACAATTATATAAATAAAATTAAAAACTTTATAAATACAACTTTTCAACAAATAAATATGTATTTCGTAATTTTATAGATCACCACCCGTTCGTTTTCCAATTATATAAATAAAATTAAAAACTTTATAAATACAACTTTTCAACAAATAAATATGTATTTCGTAATTTTATAGATCACCACCCGTTCGTTTTCCAATTATATAAATAACATTAAATATTTTAGAAATACAGCCTTTCGCCAGTACTGCACTGGGCTTTGCGTCATGTGGTAAGCGTGTCCGTTCTCTTGTTATTATATTCATAAATACATAATTCCTTATTTTGCCGTTAGCTAAGTTGCATATTATAGTGTATAGATATCTTGCGTTGAATAAATATTTTATACTTATTATTTTAAAGAAGTTCTTTTATTTATCTATGCATACTTAAAAATATCTCATTGATATTATTAATTTATTATTTATCAGTTTTGTAGGAGTATAATATCACCGGCGATGATCCAGGGAAATAGTCGAATTAATTCAGTATCTTAGTCATGCTCTAACGACATCTATTTGTAATTGAAGATACTGCGTACTATCAGCTGGTAGACCAATACCATTTGTTCAAATAAAGGCGCCCAACATAATCTATCATTTGAAGTACGATTTAGTTTATATTATTCACATTTTATATACTTATCATTATTTCACCAATCATCAGCTACATCTCAATATACAAACGTGTCCACTTAAGTATGAGACAAATGTGAAATATTTTTATTTTTGATTTCACAGAAAACTTTATAGTAAAGAAAAGTTCGTGCATCCTAAGAAACTTGATATTTTGTATTCAGGGTTGCGTTGTATTACTTGGTTAGAGGAAAAATTAAAAAACATTGAAGTTGCCGTAAGAGTACGCTACACTTATTTTTAAAGATATCAAAAATATTCATTTAAAAATGTTGTTTCAAATTTCAAAATATGCTCAAATACGAATTGTTATTTAAAATTTCGAAAAAATAAAAATTAAATTATCGAGCAATAATAATAGCAAATACGCAATAGTTTTTAACATCCATCTATGTGACAGTAGTTCTATGGTTGTCATTTGTATTGTCACTTTAGTAATAAATTTTATGTGATTGTCAGATCCGCTGTCACTTTAATAATTAAGTAATTTTAAGACAATTCATTAAGTTATTACCTACCAACTATGGCTGAACGGTTAACTAAGCGGAGATAACTATAAAACATGTAGAGACGCAGCTGATATTTTTAATGAAAGACATCCCAACAAATTTATTAGTTTCCAAAGCGTCTCAAGAATTTTAAATCAGTTTAAAGCAACTGGTAGTTTAGAAATGCGTTACAAAAAAAGTAGGGAAAAGCAAGTGAGATATTTTGAAAATTCTTTACGTAGGTAATAACTTAATGAATTGTCTTAAAATTACTTAATTATTAAAGTGACAGCGGATCTGACAATCACATAAAATTTATTACAAAAGTGACAATATAAATGACAACCATAGAACTACTGTCACATAGATGGATGTTAAAAACTATTGCGTATTTGCTATTATTATTGCCCGATAATTTAATTTTTAATTTTTTCGAAATTTTAAATAACAATTCGTATTTGAGCATATTTTGAAATTTGAAACAACATTTTTAAATGAATATTTTTGATATCTTTAAAAATAAGTGTAGCGTACTCTTACGGCAACTTCAATGTTTTTTAATTTTTCCTCTAACCAAGTAATACAACGCAACCCTGAATACAAAATATCAAGTTTCTTAGGATGCACGAACTTTTCTTTTCTATAAAGTTTTCTGTGAAATCAAAAATAAAAATATTTCCCATTTGTCTCATACTTAAGTGGACACGTTGTATATATATTGTGGTAGGTCATACTCATGTACATAAGAGGCTCTAAAATAAAAATACAGAATAATTTTCAAACTTATAATGTTAATTTAGAATATAAGATACTGTTGGAACTGCATTTTTCACATATCATATCAATAAAGTTAATTCCGTGTTTTTAATTGCTCAAATTTGAATCACATATTTATTTATTTTCTTGTAGTCATTTGCTTAAGTCATTTTCATCAACATTATTATTTTACCAAAAATATTTAACTTAATTGATTGGAAATATTTGTGACACATATTATGCTTATAGCTGTACCTTGTTTGAATTGAATACGGCGGGAAATATCCCAATTGTAGACAGGTATCTAGCGAAATATTGAACATTTCAAATACACTTTTGCCTATTATAAAATTAAAACTATAATTTTTATGAAATATCTAAACGATTAGTCAGAGTAATTTATTTCATTTATATAAATATTATTAACGAGATTAAATAAATGCAAACAAGTATTACAAAGAAGACGCCTGGATATTAAAGAAAAACAACCGAGAGTTAGCTTGGAATTAATAAAAATTTTTGCACTCGTCGACATTTTTAAAAAGTGTGTTCCTGAAACTAAGTGAGAAAATTGTAAATAAATCATTATAATCTTACCACAAAACATATCCTACGAATCTCCTACCTACCAGGCATCGATCGACGAAGTTTACACAACCTAAAACCTTCCTGGTCGTTTTAAAACGAAATACCATTTTCCGAGGGACGCTACCTAAATATCTACCCACGCCAAGAGACGATACCAGTATATTTCCACAACCAGAGCTTTTATCCTGAGTATAGGAATCCAAAACACCCTTCGAATATCCAGTATCCACCGTAAAACCAAATTGAGTACATATTTATTTACATCTCCTAAAATATTAAGTTTTTTTATTTAAATTTTAAAATAATCGTTGATATTTTTATATGTATACCAACAATGTTAGTATTTAATTAGTATATCTTTTAAACGGAAAAATACAGTTCCCTTGTGTTATAATTATAGTTACTTAGATAAAATTTTAAAGCATTTATCTCATTAAAATCAGTTAACCTAACATTCATGAATAGATCTAGTCACGTGACTATATATATGTTAATGCATTTCATTATCATGTTAAAAACTTATCTTTTTGAATAGATTTTCTTATTAAACCAGTGATTTTTGCCTTTCACTCTCTTGTTTTATTTATTAAATTATACATCTGGAAGTATCACACATTGAATAACTTGTTTTAAACATATAACTATATTCTATTGAGTACCGAACTCGCATTTGTAATATTATCATCAAAGTGTATTATCACCAAAACACAGCTAGCCGGCACTTAGATTAAGATACACACAAAGTATTTAACAATAAGTTTTGTACTTGGAAGAGGCCTATTAAAGTTAAGTATTAATTGTTTATATACATTTATTTATGTTCTGGATATTATACATGTGACAACTGTAATATTTAAACTTAACTCCATCTATAGGTCAGATTTGTAACTACTTGTGAATTTTTAAATTATTTTTAATTTCCTGAGCAAATTAATTCATTACTTTTCCATTTAATTCAACATACCAGCTTCACAGCCTTTTAACAATATATATATATATATATATATATATATATATATATATATATATAGATATATTGAAGTAAAGCCGAAAGGGCTTAATGATAAATACAAAATTCAATGTTTAAATAAACTGGTAAGATAATTTTAAAAATGTGAATTATAAATCTCTATATTAAATATGCTATCAAATGTTACACACAGATGGGGTTGTATAACGTTAAATCTATTACTTGCGTGTGATGCAAAGATACATAATCGTTAATAACGAAGTATACTTAACCTAAACAGCTGTTCATGTACATAACTTCTTATAAGTATATTCGGGTGGGCTAAAATTTGTGTTATGTGTCCGGCTTCGAAGAACAATTTGACTCTTGTGTTGGGCATAGAAAAATACCCTTTCAAATGTAGGTTCGGCGACTACAATAGAACACTTATAAAATCAGCTGATGCCGATGCAATAAATAATGGTATTTTTATATTCAAATCTACTAAATAAAACGAGTGCAATAAGGAATAATGTAAAAGACTTTAATGAAGTTGTTGAAAAACAGGTAAGTGATCCAATTAATTAGATTATAAATATTCAAACGTATCAAGTCACGTGATAAAATAAACATGAAATAAATTCTAAGTTAAACAAAACAACTAAATGAACGTGACCTTAATAAAGCTAAATGCATAAATAATTCTATTATTAAATTTAATTATATTAAACAGGAAACTGTATTCTTCTAGACTTAACTTAAATTATGTTAATATTAAAATGCAACATAAGTTATAACTATTAAAAATAATTTGATTATGGTTTTATTTGTTGAAGTGAATTAATTTATCATTTTCATGTAAAATTCGTAGGAGGTTTAAAGAATACTTATGTGGGCATAAACAGGAATTGGTTATTCTGGACTTCGGGGGTAGATCCGTAAATGCAGGATACAAGTTTGAACGGGCAATCGGATGGCGTCCCCGTTTGGGTTTCGACCTAACGGCAGGCTTTCCCGGTGAAATGGAATTTTCGTTTTCTTGGACACTGGTTATCGTCTGGACTCGCAAAATGCGTCAAACAGGAACTAGATATACAGGTAAGGTTTGACTAGGTTTGATGTATAGGTTTTCTAATTTTATTAATGATTTTTCTTTTAATTTGCAGAGAGGCACTTGAATACGTCGAGGTGTTTAATGGAGATTTTTACCTAGTGACGCCAACTCTCATTTTTTCTGAATCTTGGCTTCTTATTCGTCCAATCTGTATGTATTTCTATAATCTCGTTGTTTTTTATAATGAAAATGATAATTTAATCATTCAAAATATACATATGCTTAATATAAATTCCATAGTTTATTTTAGTAAATAAATAATTGATGTGTGAATGTTGATAATTGTACATAATGCTAATTTTATTGTTGGTATAATTCCCGCTGTAGTTATTTTAAATTAGTACAGTCTCGCCTAAATAATTGACGTCATTTATTATTGATCAATTAAGTTGAAATATCTTTGGAAATACAAGATATCGGAATAAAATGACAAAGGTAAATGAAAAGGTAAAAATAAATAAATATGAGAATTAATTTTAAACAATTAGAAACGCGAAATCAACTTTATTGATATTACATAAGAATAATTCAGTTTCAATATTTTTTTATTATTCTAATGATTACATATTCACATTAAAATTCTGTCTCTTCCTAACTAAGGCATTCTCATGTGTAGGCTTGACCTACATCAATATATATATATATATATATATATATATATATATATATATATATATGTATATATATACACATATAGAGAGAGGGGAAAGTCATCGAAAATTAAGAAGGAGATATCCACAAGGAAAAAGACACTGCCTAAAGTAATTAAACGATCTAAACTTATATCAAATTTAATTGAGTAGGGGCCTCGATTATGCCTTAATACCGTTTATACAATGTTTAAATAACATTTTCTTGACGTCTATTTTAAAAACATACAGTATACTAAAATTTTCATTAACTCTCTTTACAAGCGTATTAACAATTAAACGTTAAAGACCCTCGGCGCCAGTTTTACGCCATCAATATCTTTTTAACAGGTATAATTCAAATCAAAGTATACCGAGACGATTTAAAAAATAAGTACAACGAATTCGGAACAAGTATATTCATCTTTTAACAAAGAAATTTCAGAAGCAAGCATGAAATTAGTTCAAAAAGGTTCAGAAAAAATCTGTTATCCCGTGAAAACCAACTTTCTTAAAAAGAAAAAATATTCCAATTCTTTATACTCTTCTATTATCTCGTGTGAGAACCTAGTTTTATGTACATAAATGAAAGTATATTAATTTATTGTAAATGTTTTCTATTACAAATTTAAACAATATAACGTTAGCTATTAATTATATAACCAATCAGTTTTAAAAAAATCTTTATATTCTACAATCTGAAAGAAAGTTAATCAATGAAATAATAAATTAAAGAAATAAATCAATCAATATTACCTGTATACCTTACCATTCAAAACGAAGAAATATATTTAAATAAAACCGAAATTTAAGGCACCAGGTAAGATACGGAAAGACGCAAGTTTTAAGTTAAACATTTTCTAGGTTTATTTAATGTTTTCTAAATAAAATAAGGCAATTAAAAAAAGCATATTTTGCATATTTTTACTACTTGATACATATTGCAGTGGAATTTACTTTGAAATTGCTTATTTATTTTTTTTATTCACACTACAGCTTATATCGCCGGCTATTCAGTCTAGTAGAATCCACGAACTGCCATCTCATGAATCGTTCCTCACGGAAAGGGGTTTAATGTCGTTTTCCAGAATAAAACCATAAACACAAATAAAACACGAGTCAATTCCTTTATATTAATGTAATAAAAAAAAAATAAAAAAATCCCTCTACAAAGTGTATAGGGTGCTAAAGCATCATCAAACAGTAGCAATGAGGAAACACTCTTTGTGAAAAATGACTCGCACACAGAGAAAAACCTCTTCTGAATCTCGATCAAACATAAAACTAATAAATATTAGTGAAATCTGTCAAGTTTAACCTCTACTGTGACCCCTTCAAACAAATATCAAAAACAAATTAGTTTTCAAAACTCACGATAGTTGAAATTTACTCATACGCCAAAAATAGCATAACAAGGTCAAACCCCACTACAGAAACTCCAACCTTGAATTCAAAATGTTCTCGAAATATTATTTTAAAAAAAAACTTCCCTTATAAAAAACATGACAACTTTTGCTAATATCCATATACTACTTTCAAACATCAATTATTACAATAAATACATGAAATTATAACAATGAAAATAATCCTGATATCAAATATATATAAATAAAATAATTTTTATCAACTTACATAGATCTATGTGTGATTTTATAAAATACACGAGAGATATCTTTTTCACAAAATTTTCAAATAAACATAAAACACTCGCATAAATCGAATTTAAATTAACTTGCACCTTACACTAAATGCAAAAACAAAATACAACCCGAATTTATACAACAAAGAATAAAATTGATTATTTTATCCTTTAATGAACCAAACACTTTAACAGTCAAGATATCTCTCAATCAAAATGAAATTTCCATATCCGCTTATCCATTCCCACCATCTAAAAATCAAAATATATATAACCAACACATTTTAACAAATACAATATCCGAAAAAGCGGCAAGTTCAATTCCTTGGTCAACCTAAATATACGAGGGCTAATCATAATTTCATACATTATAAAATTTATTTCATTTATAAAATAATATATATATATATAACGATCCCCGTCTGAAATAAATAAACATACAACTGAAATAGTTAATTTTTTAGAATGTCCCTATTACGGAGTTCAAAATCGTTCAATCATTTTCCTTACTTGTCCAAGGAAAATCCATGACATGATTCCCCGAAGTTATCCGAGAACAAAGTCAGAACATCCCTGAGCTTTTTTCAAGGATAAACTTCAGCACAGCACTCGAGACAGTACCGCACCCTGTCTTTGTTCCCCGCACTAACTTGTTGTATTAATGTTGACCAGGATCTTCATCGTTCTGATGCTGTAGTGTGATAAACGGATGCAATGCACTGATGTGATATCGTCCTTTTTTCCTACGTCCATCCATCGAATACAGCTCATACGTCACATTATTGAAGCATCTCGATATCCGATAAGGTCCTGTATGAGGCAGATCAAGCTTCTGACATTTACCTTGCTCTCTTCTGCCCAAGCGATAACTTTTTACAATCACCACATCTCCAATATCAAATCTCGTTCTCGTCGTAATCTGCTCATTTTGTTTATTTAAATATTTCTGTGCGTTTATTGTAATTCTTTGTGCAACTTGGTTTTTTAACTGTACCAGGTTGTCAACCCTTTCATTTTGTGTATTCCAGGGTCTGGCAGGTTTCGTCCCATACATCACAGTCGCAGGACATTCCAGTGTGACAGTATTAGGTGTGTTGTTGATGTTATCTTCGACATCTTGGACATGAGCAACCCATCCTGCATGATTTTCATAGGTTTTGATCCTTAGAAACTTTATTATTTCCTGAATGTATCTCTCACATGGATTCCCGCATGGATGACGTATGGAAGAGAAAGAAATTTCAATATTACGATCATGTAAAGCAGTCTTAAATCTATCATTATTAAAATACGAAGCATTATCAGCTAATACTCTATTCATTTTCCCTTGACGCATAATCCATGAATCAATACACTGTATAGAGGTATCTGTATTATATTGCGAAGTGGGAAATAATTTAACAAACTTAGAAAATACATCAACCATTACTAAAATATTTTTATATTCAAATTCTCCTGGAATAAGATTCCCTAAATAATCTATTGCTACCAATTCTAATTTCTCATGAGTAATTATACTCTTTACCTCATACTGACAGGTTCTATTCTTATGTTTGCCCAAACGACAAGTAATGCAGTTTCTGACCACATCTTTAGCGATTATGCGATCTTTCTTAGCATAAAACGCCTCTCTAAACACCAACCATACTTTATATCCCCCTATATGTCCCAAACTTTCATGAATTTGCAACATCGTTTGCCTTGCATACATATCATTTACAGCAATATAACTTATTTCCCTAATCACTTTCATAATCAACCCCTCTTTCATAACAAAATTTTTATAATTATCTTTAGTATTTAATTGTTCCCTTATTATATTAAATCTTTCATCTAGCTGGACCTGAAGGATCATCTCAAATTCATAATTCCCCGTAGCATAGTGTCTATTATATTCATTCAACTCTACATAATGAAATTTACTTTTACTGTTGTACATTCGTGACAACGCATCGGCAGAAACATTTAGAACGCCTTTAATATGCTTTATTTCAAAAGTATACTCTGACAACAATAGTGACCATCGATACACTCTATTATTTTTAAAACGTGTATTCAAAAGTGATGTCAAGGCAGCATGATCTGTCTCTACAACAAAGTTTTTTCCCAATAAATAATATTTGAGCTTTTGAATCGCGTGTACCACAGCCAACATTTCTTTTTCACTAATGGTATATTTAACCTCATAGCTTTTCAAAATACGAGAGATAAAACATATCGGTTGTTCTATCCCTTCGTCATCTATTTGAATTAAAACTCCGCTTATAGCGACATCACTAGCATCTACTCTTAAAACAAACTGTTTATTAAAATCTGGTAGTATTAATTTTAATTGATTATAAAACTCTTTCTTTAACTCCTCAAATGCATTCATTCTTAATTCTGTCCATTTAAACTTTTCATTCTTTTTAAGCATTTCATACAAAGGAACACTAATACGTGCCAGGTATGGTACAAAACGTTTATAATAGTTAACCATGCCTAAAAATCCTCTCAACATTCTTATATTCTTTGGTAGAGGATACTTCTTAATGAGTTCCAATCTACTCTCATCTACACTTATATATTTAGTACTTATATTATACCCCAAAAATTTAATTTCTTTCTTATAAAATTCACATTTACTCAAATTTACCTTTAACCCTTCTCTGGCTAATACTTCCATGATCTTCTCTAAATGTTGTGAGTGTTCCTGCTCATCCCTGCTGTATATTAAAATATCGTCCACGTAATGAACCACAAACTCTTCATAAGGTTCTAAAATTTGTTGCATTGCTCTAATTAAAGCAGCTGCCGAACTGCTTAACCTATATGGTACAGTCCTAAATTTATATACTCGTCCATCTACCATAAATCCACAATATTTTCTGGACTCCTTTTCTAATGGAACCAACCAAAAAGCACTTTTTAAGTCCAATTTACTATATATTCTTGCATTGTAACATTTCGCCAATAATGGTTCTATCGTAATAGGCGTCTCAAACTGAGGCTTTGTTCTTTCATTCAGTCGACGTGCATCTAGACATAATCGAATGTCTCTTGTTTTCTTTTTTACAACTACTAATGGATTAACATAACGCGTTTTACCAGTTTCAATAACACCATCTCTCAGCATCCTCTTGATTTCATCATTTACTTGTGATTGAATATTTTTAGGAATGGGATAATTTTTCACCTTAAATGGTCTCGTCTCATCTACCTCTAAGGAATGTTGGTAATTTCTGGCGATACTAGGAAATTTATTTACTAAATCTATATTCTTTTTAATTAAATTTTTTACTTCTACTTCCTTATCCTCTCTGCAGTCCAATTTCATCATATCTATATCTTCAGGGAACTCCACCTCTCCATTTTCTTCCTTACCCATATCTTCCATCATCATCACCTCCTTTTCTTCGAAATCCTCTTCTTCTATATTATTAATAATTTTTTCACCATCCTCTTCACACTCCTTAATCCATTCAACTTTCGTATTATTAATTATTATATCCCTTTTTTGTATATCTATTATTGCATTAATCTTGTCTAATAAATCTACTCCTAGTATTCCATCCCTTCCTAATCCTTTTAATACTATAAATTCTCCCATGAAATTATTATTATCTATCATAAATTCAACAATAAAAACTTTATTCACTACTGTTAAAATTTTCTTTGTAGCGGTCACTATTGTAATTTTACTTGTGGGCATATATTTCCCCACATTACTTTTAATCAAACATTCAATCACATTCTCATCTAAAAATGACGTTTCACTTCCTGAATCAATTAAACAACTTAACTCTTTATCATTTATTTTTATTTTTATATGAGGTAAAACCGTGTTTATTGCGTATTTCGACTGTTCATACAATGCATTACATTCATTCCTTTTGGTTGGTCTTATTAAAAATCCTTCCTACATGCTAATTCTACTTTACCCTGTTTATCATTTGTTTCTAAATTAAAATTACATCGACTATCTTTAGGACGTGTCCCTGTATAGTTTTTAACTTCTGCTAAATTTTCCTTTCTTATATCTTTACTATGATTATCGTCTATTCTACCTGGTGAAGCCATTTGATTACTTCTATTACTATAGTTATTTACTCGCTGAGGACTTGAATATTTATTATTATTATTGTTTTCTATTCTGGCATATGACGATCTATTAACACTGCGATCTATATAATTATTCTGATATCTTTTACCATATTCCATATCATCTAATCTTTTCAAAAGTTCAATAAATTGTTGCATGTCACTTATATTTTGAATGGCTACTGCCTGACTAATTTGTGCATCAAAATGAGTACTTAATTGGCATATTAAATCTCTATCAGTGATTTTTGGTTGCAAATATTTTAAAATTGAGTGTCTCCTCATAACATACGACGCTCGTTACTCATTACTATTATTATTATATCTACCAACTAATAAATCATTTCTTACCCTCGTTTGTCTTGTTGTTCCCCAGAATTGACTGGTAAATCTGACCTCGAACTCCTCCATCGTCTTCACCTCATCCGAGATCATGTCCCACCAGGTCATTGCATCGTCCTTGAAACAGTTCCCTATTTTCTGTAGCTTCTTTTGGTCCCCTGGCACATCCTCTAGACTTTCCTTTAATTTTTTTAGAAAACCCATGGGATTTGTATTTGCCATACCATAAAACTTCGGCAATGGTTCATTTTGTACTGGTACAGGGATGAACACAGGCACACTCTCTTCACTCTTCTCTTTTCTCACTTGTTCAATTTGTTTCTGCATGTACGTTAGTTTCTGTTCCTGCCATTCTCTTTTTTCCTTTTCTTCTAAAAATTGATCTACGCTGACCGTGTTTTGTGGTATGTTGGGTTCGTTTGTTAACGGAAGTGATTCATCTATTATGTCTTTATCTGTTTGTTTACTGCTATTTATAGGTACCATTTGATCTACTATCTCTTCCAATTTTCTCTCCATATCTACTTGTCGTTGTTTTATTTCCATTTGTTGTTGTTTTATTTCATTGTGATGTTGTTGCATCATTCGTTCCATTTGTTTCATTTCATTATGATTTTGTTGTATCAAATTCATTATCACATGCATCATATCCATCATCCCTCTACTGTCACCTCCTTCCTGTCCTGCTTCATGTATGGGATTTAGATTGAGATTACTTATACCTGCACTCGCACCTTCTAATGACTCTTGACTGCCAATTAGTGGTGGCTGTCTCCATTCATTTACATTCGAAATACCATCCATTTTGCTTGTTATTGTTTACTATTTCTTCAATATAACTCTTTTAATTTAGTTATATTCACGTGACACTTTATACTCTCCAAATTTATAAATTATCTTGTATTTCCAAATTATTTGCTTAACTTCATTCGCCGACACGCTGGGCTGTCAAAATTGTGCAGTGGAATTTACTTTGAAATTGCTTATTTATTTTTTTTATTCACACTACAGCTTATATCGCCGGCTATTCAGTCTAGTAGAATCCACGAACTGCCATCTCATGAATCGTTCCTCACGGAAAGGGGTTTAATGTCGTTTTCCAGAATAAAACCATAAACACAAATAAAACACGAGTCAATTCCTTTATATTAATGTAATTAAAAAAAAATAAAAAAATCCCTCTACAAAGTGTATAGGGTGCTAAAACATCATCAAACAGTAGCAATGAGGAAACACTCTTTGTGAAAAATGACTCGCACACAGAGAAAAACCTCTTCTGAATCTCGATCAAACATAAAACTAATAAATATTAGTGAAATCTGTCAAGTTTAACCTCTACTGTGACCCCTTCAAACAAATATCAAAAACAAATTAGTTTTCAAAACTCACGATAGTTGAAATTTACTCATACGCCAAAAATAGCATAACAAGGTCAAACCCCACTACAGAAACTCCAACCTTGAATTCAAAATGTTCTCGAAATATTATTTTAAAAAAAAACTTCCCTTATAAAAAACATGACAACTTTCGCTAATATCCATATACTACTTTCAAACATCAATTATTACAATAAATACATGAAATTATAACAATGAAAATAATCCTGATATCAAATATATATAAATAAAATAATTTTTATCAACTTACATAGATCTATGTGTGATTTTATAAAATACACGAGAGATATCTTTTTCACAAAATTTTCAAATAAACATAAAACACTCGCATAAATCGAATTTAAATTAACTTGCACCTTACACTAAATGCAAAAACAAAATACAACCCGAATTTATACAACAAAGAATAAAATTGATTATTTTATCCTTTAATGAACCAAACACTTTAACAGTCAAGATATCTCTCAATCAAAATGAAATTTCCATATCCGCTTATCCATTCCCACCATCTAAAAATCAAAATATATATAACCAACACATTTTAACAAATACAATATCCGAAAAAGCGGCAAGTTCAATTCCTTGGTCAACCTAAATATACGAGGGCTAATCATAATTTCATACATTATAAAATTTATTTCATTTATAAAATAATATATATATATATAACGATCCCCGTCTGAAATAAATAAACATACAACTGAAATAGTTAATTTTTTAGAATGTCCCTATTACGGAGTTCAAAATCGTTCAATCATTTTCCTTACTTGTCCAAGGAAAATCCATGACAATATGTATTTTATGTAATACTGAATATTTGTGCATATTTTCTTTAAATTACAAAAATAAAATTCGAAAATAACTGGACATGGGAAATATCAGATTCCCAAATGTTCTGGGAAAGTCAGTTAAAACGCTTTGCGACATTTTGCGGCCTATAAAATTTAAATAAATAACAATACTTCTATATAAAATACAATGTTTTACAATAAATATATGACTTGTATCAGCACAGTTCTGTCCAGAAGTTAACATCACCAAACCGTAATAAAAGGAACAAAATGACTGTAAGAAGGGTACATTATGGTTAGGTATGAACTAATAAATACGTAAATGACTTCAAAAACTATACAAATAAAAAATATAAGGATCATTTCCCGGTTTACAATTACCTCCACAACCAATAATCACTAGGTGGGGAACATGACTAAATGCCGCAATTTTTATTCGAAAAATTATCGAAATGTTAAAATAGTATATTAAAAAACAAGTTTCATAAGGCACCATTTTGCCGCACGAGATCAGTTTAGAAAACGTGAGTTTTCTAAAGAGCGAGTGCGGCAAAAGGCCTTATGAAACGAGTTTTTTATACAATTTGTTCTATTTTCCAGTTTTTACAATAATAAATTGGAATTATTTAATTTGAAAGTTCAGAGTTTTATTTTTATATAAAGCATGCAGTTGGTCACATTGACACTTGACATTTTCAAATTTAATTCTTGCTATCCGCGAAGTAACGAGCCATCGACAAAATTCATAATTGGAATAGACTGCGAAATTAGGTTGGTACTTTAGCCACTTTCACATAATGACATTTATTGTTTGACATTGAAACTATAAGTTTGTAATAACTTGATTAATTATTCGAAAATAAAACACTTGGCTTAGTTTCACAACTTCTTTAATTAGGTACACTAACAATTGTTTCGGCTATTAAGCCATTATCAAAGAGCTATCTCAAACTAAAACTTACTCTACTTAAGGTTCCCAGAATTCCTAACACTACTTAATACACTAAACCCCAAAATACAGTTTACTATAGAAAAGGAACACAAAAACACATTGAATTTCCTAGATATTACAATACACAAAAAAGACAACAAGTTGGTATATAAAATATATAGAAAACCTACATTTTCCGATAATATATTACACGCTAACGCAAATCAATCCCAAAAAATTAAAATGTCAACTTTCCATAGCTATATACATAGAGCAACAAGTATACTACTAAATAAGGAAGCCTTTAATAATGAAATAAACACAATTAAAATAATAGCAAAAAATAATGGCTACAACCCAGATATCATCGATAATTTGATAAAACATAAAGAAAGGAAAATACTTCAAAAATTGTTATACCCAGAAATAAATGAATTAAAGAAGTCCTAGTTGGCATGTAATCACTTATATCCCTCCCATAACACAGAAAATAAACAAATTACTAAAGAAACTCAACATTAACATAGTGTGGAAAAACAAAGTAAATTTAGGTACATTGTTGAATAATACTAAAGATAAAATAGATAACTTAGAGAAATCAGGAGTATATTCCATAAAATGCCAGAATTGTGAAGCGATTTATATCGGACAGAGTGGCAGAGGTATTAATAAACGGTTAACTGAATATATTAGAGATATAAAATATAGTGTTAAACACACAGGGTTCGCGCAACATTGTATAGACCAGAACCACTTACCCGATATAAAGAGCTGTAACCTCATTCATAATGTAGCAAAAAGTAAAAAGTTAAATATATTAGAGATTTTTGAAATTAAAAAAGCCCAAAAACAAAATCGAGTGATCACAAACACCCAATTAGAATTCATAAATACCCCCTATATCGATACAATCTTAAATATGAATTACCCACATTCTCCCACCCTTAAGGAACACAGGTATATATGTTAACCTTAAGTAGAGTAAGTTTTAGTTTGAGATAGCTCTTTGATAATGGCCTAATAGCCGAAACAATTGTTAGTGTATCTAATTAAAGAAGTTGTGAAACTAAGCCAAGTGTTTTATTTTCGAATAATTAATCAAGTTATTACAAGAATGTTACACCAAGAAATATCTGCGAAGTCAACCAATGAAAAAAAAATATATAAGTTTGTGTCAAATTTTTCAAAACTCTTATTAAGAAAATTAAATTTGTTTAGATGTAAATGGACAACATTTTCAATAACTTCTGTAGCTATATGTAAATTTTGATTATGATTTCGATATTAAATAAATTATTTGTTTTCTTTTTTGTTGTAGTATCATTTCAATGCCATAACCTTTTTTTACAATGAAACCAAATGAAACTGTCAAGCATCAAGTAATGTGTCATTATGTGGAAGTGGCAAAAGTACCAACCCAATTTCACAGTCTACTCCAATTATAAATTTTTTCGAATTAATATTATAATACATATTATTTATTCATTTTCGTTAACATTACTTGATATTTTATTTAAAAATATAAACATGAGTGACATAGAAACTAATATATCTTGTTGTCAATTGTATACAATATACGTTGTTTGTGTAGAATACGAACATATATCATATCTGTCAAATGTAGTTAAATTCTTAAAATCAAATGACAGCAATGATATTACTTTTTGTGTGTTCGACAACGCCAGCATTGAAAAATGAATAAAAGCGTATCGAAATGGAGCTTATTTCGATACTGTTTTGGGTTTCATAATGAGTTCATTTCGAACGCAAAATAGAAAAATTTTATTTTAGAGTTCTCTGATGATTCATATGATATAAAAAAGCAAAAATGTGTTCAAAATATAATGTAATACCAAATCAATTGAACAAATCTAGTATCAATTGCTACAAATGTTTCTGTAGTACCAGAAACAATTTTGAAATTAGAAACAAGAGAACTGCTTTTGACTGAATCTGTAGATTCGATAAACAAACGCATTGCCACCTATTACAGGTGCTTGAGAAATAATTTTTAAAAAGCTTAACTCAGTCTTAGAAAAAAATCAAGAATTTAAAATTCTTTTGAAAAACATTTTGAAAGAGGAAATTGTAGATGACATTTAATTAGAGCCTTACATTGTAAGAGATTTAAAAAGCGCACCAATTACTTCCGTCGATGTTGAACGATCTTCCACATTCAAACACTTGCTACAAAACAGAAGATATTCATTTAAAATAGAAAATTTAGAAAAGCATCGAATTGTCATATTGTTAGTGTAGCACCTAATTTAAAAAAGGTATAAACTTACCACAATTAATAATCGTATCCTAAACACGTATTTCGATAACTAAGCTGCCCTCATCAGTAGGTAAAAACCACTAATCAAAGTGTTGAACGTGGCACACAGTAAAGCTAACAACATAGAATCGCGCACAACTTTACACGGCGTCCACGTATACACTGACCTTAAAGTGAATACTAAAATTACGTCAACTTACCCTTCTTAAGAAAACGGCAACACCATGTGTTTATTTTCAACACCCTCAACCTTGTTACGTGTCCATAACGCGCAACGTTTTATTACTTTAATTCGTATTATACTACTGGCAGTTTCCAACACACTTCCTCATAAATTAATAGACACAACAATTTTTAATAGTAATTTTCCATTTATCCCTTAAGTACTATCGTGTTTTCAGGTAACACAACTGCAATTAATTATTTCGTTAATTATCTTTTTTTTTCTACTTTTGAACTATCTGTGCAATAAACTAGTCTCTTATCTTGTGATTTGTTCAAGGAAAAACAAAACTTTATTCACAACAAAATAGAAAATTTACATTTATAAAAAAATATAAAAAATGTTCCCTCGTACAATTTTTTTTCACAAAAGTATCTGCAGTGTATTTTTAAGATGTTTTCACTTTTTCTACTGTTGGAAGTCATGATCTTATTCTCTGTAAAAGAAAAGTGGCATTAATATTTCATATAAAAATTCTGACAATGACGTTGTGAGACGTATATTTTTTATGACAAAAATCATGCCGTTTTTTCATGCACTCAGATTTATACAAAATTCTTACAATTTACCTTTCTAAACATTATCTGCATTCTATGAGTATCTCAGAATGGTCCTTGCAGACATGCTGACGACATTTATGACACGTGGTTTTTATTTTCTTGTCTCTGCTTCGTCCACAGATGTGACACCTTTTGTAGGTTCTTACAGGTCCTGCTTCTTGTGACTGTTGTGGTGTATCTAAACCTAGTAAATTTTTGATGATTGATTTTAGCCCAGATGACAATCCTTTTATTTCATGTCTCCGTTTTACGTGATCATTGACGAGTTCTCTTCCTAAACGAATATAAAATTCTCTTCGTGTCATATCGACTGTACCGTCTGAAGTGGCTAAGAAAATTGTATAACTGTTGACACGTGAAATGTCTAACATTGTAGAAATTTATAATTTCTGGTTTCTCATTTGCTTCAACATTTTCGTTGTGATGCATAGACGAAACCAACAGAACACAGTTGTTTTTTTTTGGTACAAAGAAAACCAACGTATTATCGTGTGTAAATCCAAATTTACAGGAGTTTATTGGTATCTATTTAGTTTGTAAAAATGCAGTTGGAATTTCGCGCTTATTCTTGCGAAGTGTCCCGACATATGTCAAACCAACCTTTTTCAATTCACTCAATAGTTCTATAGAAGAAAACCAATTATCTCCTGTAACATTTCGATTTGTGTTCATAATTGGAGAAACTAATTTCAGTACACTACGTGTTGGAACCGAAAGTTTGTTTGGATTGGGTTCGGTTGTCTTTCCGCTATAAACAAATGAATTTATCAGATAATTCGTTTGTGAATCACATAGGCACATAATCTTGATTCCATATTTTTTTGGTTTACTTTTGATGTATTGGCAAAAGGAGCAGCGGCCTCGAAATCCAACAAGCATTTCATCTACAACTGCATATTCGCTGCAACTGTAATTGTTCGTGCAGTTTGTATTGAAAATTTCATAAATTGAAATTGCTGCAAGTTTATCACCATTGTCAATTCTGTTCCTCCTAGTTAGTTGATCGTCAAATCTCAGCGTTAACAAAAGAAACAAAAACTGTTGCTCAGACATAACACCTCTAAAAATATCTCTTCCCATACCATCCGATGCAAAAAGACTTCTAGTGTCTTCGTGATTAGACTTGAACACTCCAGCCAGAATTAGAAGCCCCAGCAATGCTTTTAATTCAATCAGGTCTATGTGTCCCACATAACTAGCCGTCGGTCCATGAGAAAAACTCGTTTCCGTAATTTTTGCATTTGTATGTTCTAATATTTCATTTAGGATTTCTTCCGTAATAAAAAGAGACCATGCTTCAGAAGGTGTTCTAGGAGGAGTATTTACTGCCGGACCCTTTGCTCCTGATCGATGACTGACTATATTAGAGGACCTGATACGCGAAGCAGCAGGAGGATTTTTGGACCACTTATACCGATTTCGTCCGTAAAAGTAACTTGCACTCGCACTTGCACTTGCACTGACATCATCCAAATCTTCAGTTTCGTCTTCAGATTCGACTTCAACCTCTGAAGATGTGTCGTGATCACTATGTTCGCTTGCTGCATCACTCAAATCATTATCATGTTCACCAGGGCATGCACTTTCACTGATATCATCGTAAAAGTTTGCAGCAAGATTTACTAACTGTTCGTTAGTCAGAAACTTTGTCATATTGTTGTTAATATTCAATATACGTTTTATGGAAGAGAAACAACGACCAATATTGACAAACACTATGGTTTTTTACGAACTGAATAAGAAATTTATTTGAGTCTTATATATATTGTACACAAACAGGGGAAATACAACTTTATTCAATGCTACATATAAAAAATCCCCCAGGTCGAATATATATGGGTAAATCCCCAACACATGTAAGACATTATAAAAAATTCCCGAAGCCGAATGTAAACGAGTGAATCCCCTACACATGCACGACAAGTCTTAAACAAAGAGCTGTGATTCGCCCAAAAGAGGAAATGGATATTATCACTATAAAATTCTAAACAATGGGTTAGAAAAAGTTGCGCTATTTTTGAAAAAGTCGAACGTAACTGCTATCATGGGGTGTTGAGACACCCCAAAGGCTATTTTTTGCTATAACTGTAAAACATTGTAAATAATAGATTATAGAATATTACACATCTCATTCGTATAGGAGAATACCTGAAACACTAGAAAGGTAACAAAAATAGTTTCGAAGAAATTTAGAAAAAAGTTACCTCTGGGGTGCCGAAACACCCCACGATAGTACTTGAGGGTTATTGATACTGTTGCATGCGAAATTTGTATAAGCATTACTAAAATACACCTATACATAATATATATTCCTCCCGCTACGTCTCCCACCGATCTTGAAAATTTCTTGAACGCTATTGAGACCCATATCCAATCAGAATCCGCTAAGACTCTTATTGTTGGCGATTTCAACATACCACGCTACGTAGATGCACATTCGAACGACGCTAAATCGGGGTTAATCAACTCTTTCATGTTATTCAATGATCTTCATCAAATTAACTCGATACTGAACTCGGACAATCGCTTACTAGACTTGATATTTACCGAACCGGACTTTGTAACAGCTGAAAAAGAAGATATACCTTTAGTCAATGTAGACTTACACCATCCACCGCTTACTCTAAACTACCGTTATTACAACAATCGCACAACATCAATACCTACCAATCCTGAAGCAAGGATATACAATTATAGAAGGGCAAACTACTTTGATTTGTATGGAGCACTGTTGGCTGTTGACTGGTCATTTCTCAATGCCTACAACACTGTCCGTGATGCTTGTGAGCACTTTTATGCAAAAATTTATGAATATTTGGATGCCTTCGTCCCATTAAAGAAAGAAACTAAAACTCATTCCTACCCAGTCTGGTTTACCTATGAACATATCAAGACCTTAAGGCTTAAACATACCTACCGATTGAGATATAAAAAGTATGGGAATCCCGATGATCTCCAACAGTTCAAACATTTACGTAATAAAGTTAGAACGAACACTTCTATACTATACAAAAACTATCTAGCCAAAATCCAATCGCAATTGCAGGAAAATCCAAAAGAATTTTGGAGCTTCATCTCCTCCAAAAAGGCAGGATCAGGAATTCCCGAAACGCTTAGCGACGTCAACAATATATCGTACTCCACACCAGAAGCCATCGTTCAGGCCTTTCAGGACTTCTTCCAGTCCACATACGGAGCTTCTTCGTCTGCTGTCAAACCAACGTTGCGTCAAATAGACAGTAATTTGGTGGGCAAGCCAGTTTTCCAACAGTCGGATGTATTATTAGCAGTGAAGAAGCTGAAAAATAAATTCACAATGGGCAACGATAATATACCAAGTTTCTTAATTATAGATTGTGCTTACCTTTTTGCGAATCCATTAACGTATCTTTTCAATCTGTCGTTAGAAACCAATACCTTCCCGGATTGCTGGAAGGTGGCTAGAATCACTCCTGCAATTATTAATAACTTCGCGAAAGTATTCGAAATCTGTCTGTATACCTATATCTTTCCCAGTGTTCGATGCCACTTGTCTGAAGATCAACATGGCTTTATCAATAGGAGATCGACAGTTACTAATTTAACAATTATATCGCAAACGCTGGCTGAATCCATTGACAACAATGGACAAATTGACGTCGTGTACACGGATCTCACCAAGGCTTTTGATCGAATAGATCACGACATCCTATTACAGAAGCTTGACGCTGTAGGATTCTCTCCATCCATCCATAATGACTTGCTTTATGAGGTTTTACATCTGCGACAGACGGCAGTTGGTCACATATCGTGGACATTCCTCTAAAATATTCTGTCCATCGGGAACATCGGGAATACCACAGGGCACTTTTATTTTTAATTTATATTAACGACCTTTGTGGCGCGATTGCCTGCGAGAAGCTGCTATTTGCAGACGATCTGAAACTATACAGGGAAATTAACTCAATAGAGGATTGCATTGAGTTGCAAGGTGATATTGACCAACTTCTTGCCTGGTGTCATGATAATAAGCTGGCGATGAATGTGCCAAAATGTAATATACTTACCTATACTCGTAAGTCTCAACCAATAGTGTATGACTACCGGTGGGGCGGTACATGTATGAATCGGGGTTCGACTGTGAAGGATCTGGGAGTTGTATTCGATTCCAAATTGTCCTTCTCGGAACACATATCTTGCGTGATTAGAATACGCCTCACTAGTATGGTCACCTATATATACAACTCATATTGAGTCACTTGAAAAAGTGCAACGTAGATTTTTAAAATATCTACATTTTAAAGAATATGGCGAATACCCACGGCAGGGATACGATCATACTACTTTACTACGATTACTTCATTTCGATTCACTGGAACACCGTCGCAAATTAACCAGCATTACATTCTTCTGCAACTTACTACACAATAACATTGATGCCCCGAAACTACTAAGTAAGTTGCCTTTCGCGACACCACAGCGCTCCGCGCGTACGTACACCGCTTTATACTGCCAAACTCCTAAAACTAATAATTTGCGGAAATCCCCAATCTATTCAATGTGTACCATTTGCAATGAAATTCTCACAGCCAACAAAAGTATTGATCTATTTTCCACCCTACCCATCCTATTAACTAATATACACACTCCCAATAGCTTTATCGTATAGCATTGTATCAACTACCTCACACCACTTGTTATTTACTTCTGCCTTCTTTAAGTATATGTAACACACGAACTGTATTATCAAATTCTTATATTGTCCTGTAATTAGATGTATATCTGTTGGGCAAATATATCTATTATTATTATTATTATTATAATTAATTATATCTTCAATATATTTCGTTAGATTTTTAAACGAACCTACCTGTATAGGTATCGTTATTCGCTATTTAAATATATATTCAATTTCTTTCTAGTTTTTTTCCTTTTTTCCTTGACCTTTAGTGCTCGCTTTGTTTTTTTCGTTGTTAAAGAAAGTACGACTCGCTCTTGAGACTTGGTTGTTCGCTATCATCTTTGAACGAAGTTACGTTCTTTTTACCTAACACGGATATCGATCGATCTAAGCCATATTGTTATCTTTGTAATTACGGCCCCGTAGGGATATTTATCGATCAAACCTATCCAAAGATTATTCGCTAAATGCGATATCTCCCTGGGAGGATTTCAAGTGTTAGGAAGAATTAAACTGGTAACTCGTCAAACAATCATTGTTTTATTTAATCGCCATCGAACGTATAACTCGATGGTGTATCCGACGGGCTAAACAAAAACAAAAAACACCACGTACATCACCTGTTCCGCTAGTGAAGATTTTCTTTCCTGAAGGGAAAAGGATCGCCGAACGCAGTTGGACCCGTCAGATAAGCTTGTTACACTAATTCTATTTGTTAATTATTAATTATCATTCGTATATTTCCCATTTCGTTACATTAAAAAAATTATAGTCATTATTCATTAGTGAAATAGTCCCAGGTGCTTTCTAACGAAAAATTTGTGTCGCCTGACCTTACTTTTTGTAGATCACTTTTTTATACCTTTGCGTTCGCCTCACGAACGTTTTTTTTGTTGTTTCAATTTTAACCTTGCGTTTTAACATGAAATTTATTTCAACACCTTAAGTGGTTGGTATTTCAAATTTTTGCTAATTTAATTAGAATACTTTTTTTCACGTGAATTGTTTGTATTACATATTTTGCCAAGTAATTAGATTACTTTGTTTTTTTTTTCACTTTAATTGTGTGGATTTCATATTTTTACCCTTTAATGTGAATACTTTCATTATACGCAAATTACATATTTTGCGTAACCTTCTTTGTATAATAAAAAACGTTCTAGCTAAAGACCGTTTTATTACCACGAATTGTGGAACTTGTAATCTATTGTGAACCAATAAGGAAGACTACGTATTTTTTTTAGGGCGTACTAAGGCCCTCAGCCACTTTGTAATTTTTATTTTTTTGATTTATTTGAAATTAGAGAACATCGTTCTTAATTTAAAATTCTTACTTGCTTTTGACTGGCCTTCAGCCCATAAATAAACTTCTATTTAAAATTTAATTCTTTTTTTGGTGACTTTAACTATGCACGGTGTGTTTAATAAATAGGTTGTTTGGTTGCAATAACGTATTTTCATTTTCTTTCCCTCGTCTCTCGATCCTCGAGAGTGGAACGAGTCTAGGTCACGGAGCCGGCCTTCTGCCCCACGCGACCTGCCTTTTTTATTTCTTATTAGATTTGTTTCATCAAGTTTCCGAATTTGCGACGTCCAGCGGCAGAAATTCGGTGGCGCCCTTATCCACATTTTCTTTGTCGTAGATACCTAGAAAATGAATAGTAATAATAAATATTTAAATAAACATTTAAATTGTGTGTTATATTAAAAATTCTAGGAGGGGCGCGCGGCCTTATACAGCTACCGCCACTGCAGATGAGTGCAATAAAAGTTTAAAGAACCAGTTTTCTCGCTAAATATAATTCAATAAAGTTTTGTTTTTTTGCATGAACATAGAAAAAGAAATTAAAAACTAAAATTACTATTATATGAATATTCGCGTAAAGTTTAATAATATAATCAAATTCTCAATGGTTCTCGCTGCTCTATTTCCCATTGTTCGATGTCAAATTCCATTAATACGCTGTGTCTACTGGTTGAATTGCTTTCCGACAGAAAAGAGTGTGTCGTTTATTAGATTTAGATAAATTCATTAAATTTCTTTGTTGCAGCAGACGGCCGCTCTAATTTGAATACATTATTATATTCGTGATGGTTTCCGAAGCAAGAAATGACTTCGTACTACCGGAATG
The DNA here is from genome assembly GCA_935421215.2 of Melolontha melolontha. Classification (NCBI taxonomy): domain Eukaryota; kingdom Metazoa; phylum Arthropoda; class Insecta; order Coleoptera; family Scarabaeidae; genus Melolontha; species Melolontha melolontha. The sequence goes on from OW285235.1 coordinate 22,159,658, forward strand.
TTTTCTGTACTGTTTGATTCGTATTGTTCGTGTAATTCGAGACGCACGTAGTGCGTATCGGTGGAAAATTTTTTCGTCTTTGTATCGGATCAATAGGTATAACTGTAAAGTGTATCTACTGAAAGTATTCAAAGTCTACTGCAATTAAAACATACTTTTTTTGGAGTTACAATAGATGACATTATGCAGGAAGTAGATATACAAAGGAATAATAGAAATGAAAGGCCACTAAATTTAAACTAGCAAAACTATTCGAAAATAATCAACGTGTTTACAATACTTAATGACGATCAAAGTAAATTATCAATTAATTTGGTTAGTTGGTGGAGTTTAAGAAATTTTTTATCAATATATTTGGGCGAGCAGGTCTTTTCAAAGAAATATGGATGCGACCGGCATCGAAAATCAAATGTTGTACTATTGGCGTGAGGGAGAAAAGAAAATCATTGAACAATACAGTATAATCATTGAATCAGTTGTAATTCTTAGGTTGTAAAGTGCAGTGTGATATCACTAAAGCTCGGATTATATACATGTAAAAATAGCAACATGCACATATTTTGACAAAAATATTGACGAATATGCTAATATGCGAAATTTTTTATAACATTCTAACGAAAACCAAATTCGATTCTATGAAACAGAGGTGTGTTACATTATCCAGGCTGCCCATTTTCTATCAACGTATATGGGTAACTCTCTTAGTATTGAAGATACCGGATCGGTTAAATTAGCAAAGTTGCTCAGAATTTTGAAAGCTTTTTCAGATTTGTCATATGTTGTCTGTTCGGGAAAAATAGATTTTATTTTGTATTTTTAGTTTCAGGCCCAAGGTAATTAACAACATTAAATATATCTGAACTCCAAGACCTTTTCTATATACATTATATAGTATTTACAATTTAAAACTAGGATTGAATACATTAACATAAATATACCTTCAATGTCGTATAATACATAGCGTTGGAGCAACTGAACCAGACTGCTCTCGGGCGTTGTTACAATAATTCCGTGTATTTTTTAGAGAACAACGCGTATTCGAGTTAACGTATAATGAAAAAATCGCAATAAAAAATCTTAAACGGCCAATACCTCAATTATGTTTAGAAAATAAACAATCTGTTAAAGGTAAAGACGTTATAAGAAAATTCAAAATGAATATTTATCAGTAAAATGACTGGATTTGTGGGTGTGAAATTAAAAATACTTTGTTTTGTTTTCCGGGTCTTTTGTTTGGTGGTGAACCTTCTTGGTCAAAGAACGGAATAAGAGACTCATCTTAGTGCTAAAATTATTAAACATGAAAATTCCGAAGGGCATTTGAAAAATATATTTAGTCTAAGAATGTTAGGAAAAAATATCATTCAGAATGTTTTAGATTCATCATATAGAAAAGCAATTCAACAACACAATGAAAAGGTAACAAAAAATAGACATGTGTTAAATTTAATAATAAATTGCACTAGATTTTGTGGCGCGTTTGAACTGGCACTTCGGGGTCATGATGAACAGTAAACGTCGAATAACAAGGGCATTTTTCGGGAATTGATAAATTTTACGGCAGAATTGGATAAATCGCTCAGAGATCACATCGAAGCAGCACCGGTTTTTAAGGGATTGTCAAAAACGATACAGAATGAGCTGCTTGATGCAATGTTGAACGTGTATTATGAACAAGTTGCCAGTGAAATTAAAGCAACCGACTTTATATCTGTGATAGCTGATGAAACCACAGATGTGTCCAATCAGTTTCAGTTAGTGGTTGTTTTAAGATATATTATGAACGCGAGACCGGTCGAAAGATTTTGGAAATTTCTTCTGCCTAGTGGACATGATGCTAATTCTTTATCTGCCTCCCTCCTTAACGAAATTAGTTTGCTTGTTGATGACCCAGAAAAACTGATTGCACAGAGCTATGATGGGGCAGCAGTCATGAGTGGTGCTATGTACGGCGTGCAAAGACATGTCCAAGACCAGTATCCAAGGGCTAATTTTGTACATTGTTATGAACATCAGACAAATCTAATTATGTCACATGCTACATCGAGCAGTAGTAATTGCAGAATTTTTTTGCCAATCTGACGGGATTATGTACATTTTTCTCCACTTCACCGCAACGAGCTGCAAGATTGGAAGAATTCCTTCAGAGAAAAAGCTTACCTCATTCTTCAAAAATAAGATGGAACTTCAATTCTAGGACAGTGAATACAATATATGAGCACCGAGAAAAAATAATTGAAGCTCTAGAACAAATCGAGGGAGAAGCTAGTTTACTACAAACTACCATTCATCAAGCTAGTGCCAATTTGCGAATTTTAGGAGGAGGAGGAAAATTTTATCTGTTGGTTAACTATCTTTCATAAAATTATGCCACATGTGGACATATTGTTTAATTAATTACAAAATGTCAATACAGATGCATTAAAAATCAAGAATAATTTAGATAATTTTGAACGCGCTATTGGAAAAATTCGAACCTAAATCGCTGACACAGATAATTAATCAGTTAAACAAAATGACCCAGAACTGACTCCTCGACCATCAAAGCGGCGAAGAGTAACTGATGGTAGCCAAAGAAGGAGGGAAACTATTGAAGTGTGCGATATTATTTTGCTAGAAATAAAAACTAGATTTCGGTGTACAGGGCATTTAATATTAGCAAACTTAATTTCTTTTAAACAGTTCCCCTCTTTTCAAAATTTCCGGAAGATTGCCTTAAAGAAGCAGTAAAATTTTATCCATGCCTCAATGAAAGCAGACTACGAACTGAATTAAGCGTTCTATATTCTAGAGAAGAATTTAGGCAAAATATAGAAATCGGTGCTGTAAGTCTGCTAGGTCTTCTGCTGGATGGATTAAGCGACACCTTTAATGAAGTTGTTACGCTTTTAAAAATTGTCATTACAATCCCAATGACAACTTTCGAAGCGGAACGCCAGTTTTCACGGCTGAAGAGAATAAAAACTTTCCTGAGAAATATAACGAAAGAAGAGAGATTAAATGCCCTTACTATGTTATCTTGTGAAAAAGAATGTATAAATGATTTCCCATACTTAAATGAAAAAGTGATAGAACTGTTCTGCAAATCAACGACACGTAAAATGGACTTCGTTTATCGTCAGATGTAATTAAACTGTGTAGTGTAATATTTACTATTCCCTCAAACCAACTCTACAATGAACAGTACCTGTCTGGAACAGTACGTCGGTGAAATTTATAAGGATTGGGTAAGCGTTTTTGTATTACACTTTTTAATTTTGAAATTATGCACTCCCTATGTGAACCACCCCGAGCCGCCACTGCATCAACAGCGAATTTACTTCAGTATCTCCGCCTGGAACTTGAAAAACATAATTCTCTGGATCCTCGCCTTCTTGGATCAACACGTCTCGAAATCGTTGCTGGAGGATTGGCTTTTTGCCGGTTGTATCCTCATCTCTCTCCTCTAATTCAATTTTTATAAATCAGTCACTTTTAATTCAGCTAGTTTCACTTTATTCTCCATGAGGATATTTAAAATAAGCGTCTTTTCGCACTGTATATTTACTTAAACAAATATTTAATTAACACTTAATTGTCCACTTAGTCCGTTATTTATTAAACTCTACACCTGAACACCACTGTAATATACATACTTGTCTTTATGACTGTAAAATATTTGTCTTTCTGGGTCCTTAAATAAAACTAACGGTAATTTAAACACACACTATATTAACAATAAAAACGAAATACACTAAATAACAATTTAGAACTAATAACTAACAATAAGAACATTTATGTATTTATATTTATATAAGATTACTCGACGATGATTTGGTGTGGAATGGAATAAATCCCTCTTGAGCGCTATTTATATTCAAGCGAAAATTCGCGTATATTCTATCTTCTCGATCCTTCTGCATCGATATTTTTCAAGACGGTGCCGGGCCGTGTGATACCTGACCTATCGCCGGATGACTCACCGCAGTATGTATGTATAAATGAAAACTCTTTCTTTGGAGACTGTGGTTAAGTAAAAACTTAAAAAAGGTATATAACCCCTTACCACAATTATTGATCGTATCCTAAATACGTATTTCGACAACTAAGTTGTCATCATCAGTAGGTAAAACCTCCGTTTAAAGTTGTTGCGTGATCAGTTGTGCTAGCTTTACTGTGCCCCATGTGCAACACCTTGATTAGTGGTTTTACCTACTGATGATGACAACTTAGTTGCCGAAATACGTATTTAGGATACGATTAATAATTGTGGTAAGGGGTTATACCGTATGTATTAAATATCATTAGGCATAGAGAATCAACGTATGAGTGCATACAATGTATACGTACACGAGAAAGCCAGTCCAATGCCAGCGAAGACCGCGACGACTGACTATTGTCTCCGATACCGATTGACTGGAAATTTTGCATTCAGTCTAGCTGCGGCCGTTACAGTTTGAAAGCGTACAATAAAATTAATGTATAATGGCTCTTTATACACCCACTGAAAAGCTTCAGTTAGTAAAATGGTTTTATGCTGGCAACTCTGCAATGAAGTGCATGAATTTGTTTGCGCTGACTTTTGCAGACCGTTCTGTACATTGCAGACAAACAATTTACAATATTATAAATAAATTTGAAACTTGTTTCTGTCTCAATAACTGTACGAAATGCAAACCAAGAGAGGTATCACCAGAAAAAATTGAGGAAAGAGAACGGCGGGATGTATTAATTTGTAGTATTGTGGAAATTGATAACACGAGATCTATAGAAGTGCTGCCAAGGAATTGGGTAAAAGTAACACAACTATTTCACGTATTTGGAAACGTAATGGTTTAAAATGTTTCAAATATTCGAAAACTCAAGAAATATTTCCCGAGGACAATTTCCGGAGAATGGAGTTTTGTCAAGACGTTATGGAAAAGATACATCGAGATGAAAATTTCGTTAAAAATATTCTCGTCACCGATGAATCAACTTTTCCATTACACGGAAAGCACAATCCCTCTGTTCTTCGATATTGGGCTTCGGAAAATCAACACCGGCATTTTGCAAATCCCACTCAGTATCCTCAAAAACTAAACGTTAGGGCAGGTATTTTAGGTGACCATTCTATAGGTCCCTATTTTACTGATGGTATATTAAATATATTAAATTATAAAAACACCTTGCTAGGTCTGTGGCTATTATATAGACAGCGCTGAATATTCTTTCACGCTCTGTCTTAATAATTTCTGGTAGATAGTAAGGTAGTTATGTTTTGTTGAATGTGTCTCTTCTCCAACAGGGGCGCACCGACGATCATGTAGAAATGTGAAATACGTATCTGCGTCTTTGGAGAAGATACATTCACAAATATATGAACTTGTATTGTGTTCTTCACACCCCCATTTTTAATAATATTTTATATTATTAAAAATACTTTTGTATTATACAAAATTGGTGGGTTGTACCCACTCAAGTATGTTTCAAATTATGTTGGTATATTAAATGCCGACAAGTATCTCGAATTACTGAAAAATCAAATACTTTCCGCCATTCAAAGCATTGGAATAAATCAGGAAATCGTTTGATTTCAACATGATGGCTGTCCAGCACATAATGCAGTGAGGTAAAGGAATTTCTAGGAAATACTTTTCCTGACCGTCTTATTACTGCAACAGGAAACATTAAATGGCCCCCGCGATCTCCTGATCTATCTCCAAATGATTTCTTTTTGTGGGGATATCTAAAAAATATTGTTTATACTCATGAAGCTGGTAGAGCAGAAAATCTAGTTGCCTTGAGAGAAAAATAACTGAGGCTGCGAATTCATTAACTGCCGACATGTTAGCAAATGTAAGAGCTAATTTGTACGACCGCCTAGGACAATGTCTTGCTGTGCAAGGAGGAATTTTTGAACCTCTTGTATAATTTATTATAATTTTTAGAATCCTTTTTTATTTATTTTATTAGGATTATTCTTTAATTTTATTAGAATTACGCTTTTGTTTTAGCGACGCATGGCAGAAAACGGGCTGAAAAAAATAAGAAAAGCAAATCCCTTGCAATTCGTAAATGTTATTTTAGAACTCATTACAAGTATCTATGTCAATGGTCAAATGATTACTGCTATCTTGTATTTGCGAAACAATCGGAGGCAATCGTTGCCGGCCGTCGCGGTCTTCGCCGGCATTGGATCGGCTTTTCCATATACATACATATACATCGTATGTACTCATACGTATTCCCTATGCCGAATGATATTTGACACATGCGGTATACTTTTTTTAAGTATGTATAAATGGTTGTTTTTATTTGATTAACTTATCCGCTTTGTATGACATTCGCTTAGTATGACCTAATTATGATTTCCCTTCAATGCCATTATAAATGAATTCTACTGTGTTAAAATTTTCAGGAGGTTTTAAATTTTGGGTTTCGCATCGTAATTGACTCACAATATTTTGGATTCATGTTCTATATAATTACATCTTTCCATATATCATATGTTGTCTCTTTATTTCAAAGACACCCTGTAGATAAGCATTTGTAGGAACCGGATCAATATTAAACTAAAAGGTGTGTCATGCATTATATTAACCGAATTCATTCGATATCTCTTAAAAATTATGTTCTTTCTTTTAATGAATTAATTAAATGTACGATTACGATGATTAATTATTTCTAATGAATAAGTATATGTTTGTATAATATGTATTACTGTTTAATAAACATTCTTGAAAGTACATCTTGTGTTACATTTTTGCATGAGCATAAAGGGAAGGAGGTATATTTATCATTCTAGTTGAGCAGGTCATAAATCTGTTGCGTGTCCGCTCAGTTTTCACCCAATTTTAGGTTCCACAGCTCCCAGATTTTAAAAAGAAATGTACGGTTGTGACATATGTGTGTTCTGTTGAATATAAATACATGTCTTTGCACATGGGCGTACCCAAAATAATTGACTAACTTTTTCCAATGTTTCTTTATAATTTACATAATTAATGCAGGAGCCTCTTCGATCTCTCCTTAGATGAGAGGAAAGGAATCTTTTTTAATTAGTCTATCTCTCATTAGATGAGAGAGCAAAAATCAAGCGTCTATCATAATCTCTTACTTTCAATGTGCGAACGAACTCTAGTTTGTATGGAATATATCTTTACTTAGATTATTTTGCACCAAAGGCCGCCCCTTTGTGCAATGACATTTTTTGATATTCTACGACAGATAGCATTACTTCTAACTTCGTGTCCTCATTGGCAACCAGTTGTCGGCGTTTTCGATTAAAATTATTGTGAACACTTCTATTAGTCTTGAATTTATTTACTATTTTCGTAACTATTAATTGCTGAATATTTCTATTCGGATGTTTATTGTTGAAAATAACTGCTACTTCTCGATGCGTTTTATAGTTTACTCCCACAATCCTGAAAATTTTAATTTTTGTCTTCACAACTTAATAACGCTGCCATTTTTATGTATTTTATAAATTTTAACGGGTGTTTTGACGTTCTACGTCAAACATTTATTGTCAGTGCATCCTTAATTGCATGTAATTAATGTGTACGTACACTTAAATTCTCAATGTTAGAGGAAATTTAAAAAAAGTTTGAAATATCGTTTTTTAATATACACTTTTTCGACATACCTCATATACGACTGAAAAATTTTGGATTCAGATGATTGTATTTTAGGTTTTAGCCCATGCAGAACTGTTTATGCACAATAACTTTTTTCTTAAAATTAATAATGAAAAAGTTTTCCATATGATTCCAACTTAAGTAGACACACTGTATATCTAGATTAAGGAATTTTAATATTTACGACCAGTTACTTAATCACTACATTCCTGGTGCGTTTGCCAGTATAATTACCACTCATCTGCTTTTTGAAATTTTAATTTAATTTAGCTTAAACTCTAGTAAACTATTTTCGTTTTCTCGTATATTGTTCAATTATTTAATGATTTACCATACCTGTTGATTCATAACTAGAGAATACAATTCCGGGATCCCGGTCGGGTTTTGATCCCGTAAATCCCGGGACTGTACTTGGCTAATCTCGGAATATTCGGGATTGCCAGTTTGCATTCCGTCATTCGTTGCGCCTTGACAATGACCTTACCTAGATTATATTAAGGGCACTTATTACATAAACACAAAAAATCAACCTTAGGTACGCCGTATGATAAAAGAACTACACAGATACAGCTAACTTAGAAGAGACTTCCCCGCACGGCATACTTCAATACAATACTGTTAAAGTAATTCCCCAACGGGCCAACAGGGGAATCACCCGATCACCTCATATGATATATCATAATATTGTTGCGAGGGATTCCCCGTCGAGATTCCCTGTACGAAAGTATAAATACGCTTATTAGGATTTACTTTTTTCATTTATTTTTCTACCAGCGACAAGGTTACGCAGGTGACGTCAACGCTACATTTAACATTTTTTTTTCAGTTTTAAGGTTATTCTACTGAAGATGGCAACTTGCCAAAATACGTATATAGTATTTATTGATATATATTGTGGTTAGGGTGTTTTTCTTATATCTGTTTCAGATTTCAAGCCAGTCTCCACCAATTTCGGATATACATATATATATATATATATATATATATATATATATATATATATATATATATATATATATTAATATAAAACCGAAAGGGCTTAATAAAATATAAATACAAAATTTAATGTTTAAATAAACTGGTAAGATAAATTTTTAAAATGTGAATTATAAATCTCTATATTAAATATGCTATCAAATGTTACACATAGTTGTATAACACTAAATCTGTTATTTGCGTATGATGCAAAGATACATAATCGTTAATAACGAAGTATACTTAACCTAAACAGCTGTTCATGTATATAACTTCTTATAAGTATATTCGGGTGGGCTAAAATTTGTGTTATGTGTCCGGCTTCGAAGAACAATTAGACTCTTGTGTGGGCATAGAAAAATACCCTTTAAATGGTAGGTTCGGTGACTGCAATAGAACACTTACAAAATCAGCTGATGCCAATGCAATAAATAATGGTATTTTTTATATTCAAATCTACCAAATAAAACGAGTGAGATAAGGACTAATATATAAGACTAATGAAGTTATTGAAAAACAGGTAAGTGATCAAATTAATTAGATTATGAATATTCAAACGTATCAGGTCACGTGATAAACTAAACATGAAATAAATTCTAGGTTAAACAAAACAACTAAATGAACGTGACATGAATAAAGCTAAATGCATAAATAATTCTATTATTAAATTTAATTATATTTAACAGGAAACTGTATTCTTCCAGACTTAACTTAAATTATGTTAATATTAAAATGCAACATACGTTATAACTATTAAAAATAATTTGATTATGGATTTTTTTTGTTGAAGTTAATTAATTTATCATTTTCAAAAATTCGTAGGATGTTTTAAAGAATACTTATGTGGACATAAACAGGAATTGGTAATTCTGGACTTGGCTGGTAGATCCGTGAATGCAGAATACAAGTTTGAACGGGCAATTAGATGGCGTCCCCCGCTTGGTTTTCGATCTAACGGCAGGCTTTCCCGGTGAAATGTAATTTTCGTTTTCTTGGACACCGGTTATCGTCTGGACTCGCAAAATGCGTTAAACAGGAACTGGATATACTGGTAAGGTTTGACTAGGTTCGATGTATAGGTTTTCTAAATTTATTAATGCTTTTTCTTTTAATTTGCAGAGAGGCACTTAAATACGTTGAGGTGTTTAATGGAGATTTTTAACTAGTGACGCCAACTCTCATTTGTTCTGAATCCTAACTTCTGATTCGTCCAACTGTATGTATTTCTATAATCTCGACATTTAATTATAATGAAAATGACAATTTAATCACTCTAAATATACATATGCTTAATATAAATTATATATTTTATTTTTGTAACCAAATAATTGACGTGTGAATGTTGATAATTGTACATAATGCTCATTTTATGGTTGGGATAATTCCCGCTGTAGTTATTTTAAATTAGTACAGTCTCGCCTAAATAATTGGCGTCGATCAATTAAGTTGAAATATCTTTGGAAATACAAGATATCGGAATAAAATGACTAATGCAAATGAAAAGATAAAAATAAATAAATGTGAGAATGAATTTTAAACAATTAAAAACGCGAAATCAACTTTATTGATATTACATAAGAAGAATTCAGTTTCAATATTTTTTAATTATTCTAAAGATTACATATACACATTAAAATTCTGTCTCTTGCTAACTAAGGCATTCTTATGTGTAGGCTTGATCTACATCAATATATATATATATATATATATATATATATATATATATATATATATATTGAAATAAAGAGACGCTGGTATGTTTAAGAGGCCCAACGTTCGTGTGCCAAATGAAATAAGACGGTTGATCTGTAATAAAAGAATCTAAGCAAAATATGATTATGAAAATTAATAAAAGGTTATGAAAGTTAAAGTTAATAGAATTGAATATAAAAATTGGACGCCTTTAATATGAAAATGTATTATTAGATCAACGCTATCTATGTTCTCTCTTAATAATCCAACTAGCTGTCGTGAGCATGAAATAAGCTAAATTAGACTCTTCAGGATCTTCGTCGATTATATATGTGTATGTTTATCCCTATGTATGATGTTTTAATAGATAAATCTAATATTTAAAACTCTACAACTAAACACCAGCAAATAAAAGAGTTAGTTATGAAATAAGAATAAATAATTTATTGAAGTAAATAAGGAATCTGTAACTTTGAACAAATGAATGTACCTAGCGACAAATAAAATAGTTTACAAATAATGAACGTGTGCATAATACAAAGAGGTTATGTTTAGTAATGAAATATGGTCTAATATTGAATACAAACAGTCAACACAACTCAGGTAAGGTAACTCAGGTAATTCAGGTAAGTACCACAATGTTTAAATAATTTATATAGTTTTACTATTATGAGAAAGTCTACGATGTGTATAAAAGTAAAATTCTGGATTTTATTATATTAATAAGTTTGTTTTGAATAAATAATATTAACTATTAGGACTTTATTGTATGATTATGATTGAAGTGAACCTGTTTTCCATCGAATTCTGCAGTTATCCAGAATGAAAACGATGTGTTCGGGAAAATACAAAGTACGGGTCCTCCAATCTCTGATGACGGCGTTTGCGGCGTATAACGCTTCGGTTCTGCCTCTTCGTCGGAACTCCAATACAAAAGATGCTCGGCTCGAATCTTATTAGTATCCAAGCGATTGTCTTCATGTTTGTTTTCAAAAGATGTGTCAAGTATTAATATTTCGATTCAGCATAAATTTGTAATTATATCATAGGTATTTTAATTTTTATTTAAATTTTACTATAGAGATGTACTATAATACGGTCATTCGATATTAGATTTCAGATAATGACGCCGATAGCGATTATTTATTTTCAAAGCCTAGTTAATATCGTCAAATAGCCTCGAAGTTTTACTTTTACTACATCCGTAAACATAAAGAATATACATAATATAATAATTTTGACATTATAATTAAATTTATAAAATATTTCTCAAACTGTCAGAACATGCTTTCCAATACAAGGTTATGTTATATTCGTGTGTAGTAAATAACATTTTCGCGGGTTAGTTGCATTTTAAAAAGTGGGCGTGGCGTGTCTAACTAGTATCGATACAAAATATTGATGTAGATAAATTAGCTATCTGTAATTTCGCGCTAAAGATTTGAATTATGAAATTGTAAATAAAAATATAAAAAGTAAGTTTTGAAATAAAAATAAGTTAATTTGATATATACAAAGTTATCGTCATATTAATTTATTTACATTTCGATACTAATTTTACAAATTAAGTCCGCCAATTTAACCCTTCTTCTGTGTGTTTTATGATATTAAATACTGTTTTTCCCATTACAGTTGCTGGAATAAGGGTGCAGTTTGCCCCATTACAATATATATATATATATATATATATATATATATATATATATATAACATTTGATAAATTATTGGAGTTTTCGGCTTTTTTTAATATGAAATATTTACAAATATTAAATTAGAATGTATGTAATTGCAGAGTACGTGGGGATGTAAACATTGCTGTCTACAAATTACAAAGCAAATCATACGAAATTTTTTATTTGAAAAATATGGTCTACGTTGGGACTCGAACCCAAGTCTACAGCTATCCGGGCTGTCGCCTTTACCACTAGGCCACAATAGACCCAAGGGCAACAGCCCGGATAGCTGTAGACTTGGGTTCGAGTCCCAACGTAGACCATATTTTTCAAATAAAAAATTTCGTATGATTTGCTTTGTAATTTGTAGACAGCAATGTTTACATCCCCACTTACTCTGCAATTACATACATTCTAATTTAATATTTGTAAATATTTCATATAAAAAAAGCCGAAAAACTCCAATAATTTATCAAATGTTATATTTAATGAACGGCTAAGAAATTATCTAAACACTTATATATATATATATATATATATATATATATATATATAGGTATTCTCTTGAAAAAGGCGTATACAGCCGAAACATGTATTGTTTTTTAAATACATATATTTTGAAGTAATATACAGACCTTTAATCGCCTACTGATTAGGTTTACTATATATATAGGTATATATATATATATATATATTATTTGTGTTCTTTCAATATACCTACGCAGTTATTTAATTTTTATTTACTATTTTTGTCGTAATCAGGGTATGAAAAGTTATCGAAAACGCTTAAAGGGGAAAGTTATTGCAAGCCTGTGTTTTTAACGGACCGTTTATTTTAACAGCAACGCTTAACAGAATCGACCCGATTTTCTGTTACGCCTCTGTTGTATATACCTACAACCCCTCTGAGAATATAGGATGTGTCCACAACTCGACACTTATTTCTGAAAATTTGACGAATGACTTCTCCGACTGCATATGTTTCAGATATACATCTTCGAGAAAAAAAATCACCACCACAACTGTATTTCCTGTAACACACAAACCTTGTTAAATAGACATTCCGTCAAGGCGACGGTCTAAGACGAGTACCATATTTATGAATTAATTATTTCCATCGGCAACGTTCACAAAAGAGGCGAATTCCTTACACTGACGCCTAATTTAATTATATGTTTGATTTCCTGTTATATCCATTGAAGTAGTTCTTCGATGTGGTTCTTTTATCGTTATTTAAAACACTATTTAAATGAGAACAGTCTTAAGTTGCCATAATAACCGCGTATCGTGTGTTATTATATATTTAAAATAAAATAAAAACGAAGATAATTAAAATTTTGATAGTTTAATTGTATATATTACACAAAGAATTCGGGCTCTTCGCTAGTTTCTATGCTTTCGGTGAATTTATTGGATAATAAAAGGAAATTTTACGACTTTTTAATCCGTATTTAAAATTTTGATTAAAATGCAAGTATGCTCACTGGCATATTCATTAATTTAGCTAAACTATAGATATCAGGATGTTATGTAATTATATTTAGTTGTACGAACGTGATTTTGTAAATAAGTCCATTAAAATCGTCGAAATTTATGAATACTAAAGTAAACAATAAAATTGTTAATTAGGTTAATAAAACATCTGGTATATTGGACAAACAAGATTGAGAAACACCAGAGAAGTTAATAAAAAATACAATATCATTCACAAACAGAATGTGTTTTTGTTAAAGGCCATTGGAAAAAATTAAATATTTAAATATTAAAGAAGGAATGCTCGTCAGATCTCCTCTACATTATCTATAATGAATATTCCAGGTGGGGAAATCTTCTTTCTAATCAGGCATAGAGCCTTTTAGAATACGACAACGTCTTCCATAATTCGATCTTTAAAGGTTACCACATGCAAATGACTCCACAACATACTACAGAGTAGAGTTATCTATGCCCAAATGCTAAACAAAATATTCTCCATGAGAACAATACCCTGAGGGTGTCCTCAAAGATAAGTACTATCACCGCAACAATGAAGTCTAGTAGTGGATAATCTTATCAGTATATTAAACGACCAAGGAATATCCACGCACGTGTTTGCTAATAACTTTATCATTGTGTCCCAGACAAAATTCCCGAGAACAATGGCGGGCATTATGCGAAATTCTCTGCGAATCATGGAAAAATAGTGCCTAAATAAGAGACTATCTGTTACTCCGCAAATTACAATGTTAGTAGTGTTGCTAGAACGCTAGATGGGGTTAAGGTATATTGTATTTTAACACGTGAGAGCGCCAAATTGATACAAGATGGCGCTTGTGGCTCATGTTGATTGTTTCCGCGCTAGCTGGAGCGTCCTAACAATACTGTAAAAATTTAAATAATAAATGGTGGTCTCTTCTTCTTCTGTTTTGGGTTAGACGCCAGCACGTCTAGGCACTTGAGCACACCGTTCTTTGTACTATCCTCAATATATCTCTCAGTTTCACTCTGTTAGTCTTGTGTCCTCGATAAAAGCCACTATCCTCCTCAGGGGAAGTTTGAGTACACTCGTAGGATCCAACAGATCTATTCCATGCTGTACATATGCTTCCTTAAAGGACAATATCCGGTTATTAAGCCGATAATTATTTTAATTTCTTTTTTTTTTACTAAAAATTAGGTTGGCTGAAAACCTTCCATCCAGCTTCCTTAATAGTGTTTTAGTATGGAGTTGACCTTCCGTTAACCTCCATTTCTTTTTATGCTCTCTTTCTAGACATAACCAGATCTCCCTTTTAGCGGAATCCTTAGCGATTCCACATACATGTTCTGGCCCTATGAAGTTCCTATTAGTACCTTCTTTGGCCAGGTCGTTGGCCAAATTTATGAATGTAAAGTTAACATCAAATTGTAGAAATAGCGAAATAGTATATTAAAAAACAAGTTTCATAAGGCCTTTTGCCGCACTCGCTCTTTAGAAAACTCGCCGCTATCGCGGCTCGTTTTCTAAACTGATCTCGTGCGGCAAAATGGTGCCTTATGAAACTTGTTTTTTAATATACTATTTCGCTATTTCTACAATTTGATGTTAACTTTACATTTATAAATTTGGGAAAAACATTGTTGATTTTACACTGTCTCAGAAAATTAATATCAGCATTTATTAACTTTACTTTAGTATGTAAACTATGAAATCTATTTAACTCCTTTGGCCGGGTAGCCATATTAACTAACAAATCGGAGACTGTGGCTTATAAGTGAATAAAATAAAATTAAAAAACCCTTACCACAATAGAATTTAATGATTCTAAATACGTATTTCTACAACCACGTTGTCATCTTCAGTAAAAAGACCGTGTAACACTTGAACGCACAAAAACACTCACAGAAGGATTGGTTAAATTACGGTTTTTATAATATTTTTAAACGGTTTTTCTATAGAATTTACAAATAATGGGTTAATGCTCTTGCATGAATAGGTGGGGTTTGCCAAAATGTAAGTAATTTTTGTAGCATTTAAGATTGAAGAATTTAGTGTTAAACTAGAAGACGTTCAGAACAATCCTTCTGTGAGTGTTTTTGTGCGTTCAATTGTTAGACGGTTTTCTACTGAAGATGACAACGTGGTTGTAGAAATACGCATTTAGAATCATTAAATTCTATTGTGGTAAGGGTTTTTTAATTTTATTTTATTCACTTATAAGCCACAGTCTCCGATTTGTTAATTTATTATTACTATTCATTTTATTATTATTATTCACTATCGTAACGTAAATATGTATGAATGTAAATATGTTGTTCTTTATTTTTCCTACTTATAAACTGTGGCTACCTAGGGCTTTGTTCCGAATGGTCACCGCAGATTTAATTAATTTTTAATTTAATTAATCGTACCGTATCGTATAATATAACAGGGTACAGTTGCAAAAAGACTTACTAATTTTCGAGAAAAGTGTTTCTGACATTATAAATCAAATTGATTCTCTTAAAAACATTGTTGAATCAGAATATCCAACATCTAAAAGAAGGCGAATGGATGATAATTTTCGAAGTATTATTGCCAAAGAAGTTTGTGATATAGTTACAGTACAAATGAAGGAACGCTTTTCTTACCGGGGTCATTTACAAGCGACTGATCTTTTTAACAAAGATAAATATTCAGAGTTTTCAAAAAATTTCCCTGACTGCTTTAAACGATGTATGTTCATTTTATCCGATGTTGAGCAAATCAAGATTAGGAACTGAGTTGGAGGTAATTTACTCGAGAGAAGATTTAAAAGAAATTATAAAAAAATTAAAAATTATTGACTCCAATGACAACAGCCGAAGCAGAACGCACATTTTCGATGCTTAAACACATAAAAACATTTTTACAAAATACCATGCTTAATGACAGACTGAATACTTTAGCTATGATGTCCATAAATCGAAATTTAGTGCACGAAATAAACAATTTTGATGATAAAGTCATGGAAAAATTCATTTCCATGAAGGACCGCAGAGCGGAATTCATTTTTAAAAAATGACTTACCCACCCATTTTATTTAGTTTAATCTGTGTAAATATGTTGTTCTTTCTTTTTCCTACTTATAAACCGTGGCTACCTACCGTGGCTACCTGATTTTTTATGACATTATAAAAACTATTCCGCTGTTCCAGCTCTTCGTTTTTGCAAACTTGAATTTTAAGGTAGGTGGATTTTTGTTTAAAATGAGGCCCTTATTTTGAATTTTTTCCGTTTTGATTTACAATTATTATTGTTTTTGTCGTTATTGTAGGTATTAATATTTTTTAATTCCTATGTATTTATTCAACTTAAATAAATGTTATAAATGGATACTTTTTTGGTATTTGGATTTGGTATTATTTCTGGTGCGCCCCTCCAAACTCAAGCCCCACGACACGCCACTGATAGTTTACTTTAAACAATTGGCGGGACACGACGATTGATGTCGTATATATCGACTTTGCCAATCGACTTTGCATTTGATCAAGTAGATCACGCTATCTTGCTATCTAAATTCATGAGTTTTGGATTTAGTGAACCGCTAGTTGACTTTTTAACTTGGTACCTATATAATATCCCTCAAAATATATTCTCCAACGGATATTATTCAACACTATACATTGCCACTTCTGAAGTTCCGCAAAGCTCTAACTTAGGACCACTTCTTTTCATTATTTTGATTAATAATCTTTCAGGAGTTTAAGAACCTTTTCTTTGCCGATGACTTGAAGTTGTTTTCTCGAGTCACCGACTCGGAGGATAGTCTTCTACAATAAACCGATCTGGTTAACATACAGAATTGGTGCACAAATAACAATTTACCCCAATAAGTGTAATATATTATCTTTCACGAAAAGAGTAAATATTATAAATTTCAATTACCATAACACGTGTTGAATCAATTAAAGACTTAGGCGTTACTTTTGATATGAAACTCATATTTGATAAGCATATCACCAACATATCTAAGCAGGCTACACAAACTCTAGGATTCATTATCCGTAATTGTGGTTAATTTTCTAACGTGAGCGTATTGAATTCCTTATAAGGTAAGTCAGGGAAAGATGCCTATAGTTTTATAATTTCATAATAATTCAAAAAGTATGTATATTTTAGAAATTTCAAATACATTATAATGTTTAGAATGTTATAATAGAAACAAATTTTATTTAAATGGTAAAATGATTAATACAAAAACATTAAACTGAAACTTTACGATTGGAATCTTACCCTGAAGTATAGGGGTAAGATGCCAAAGTGAACAAGCTAACTTCCATAAGGGATTGAGGCATCTGCACCGAATATTTCAGTTCTGTATTGCTTCTGGATTGCTGCACAATCATCCAGTGGCGGCTCTTTAATGAGAGCAAGTGAGCAATTGCACCCCCTGGAATTATGAAACAAAACAAACCAAGTGGCTACTAACTGTGAAAGTATTTATTTATTATACAGTGTGGTCATAAAGTTTGGAACCAAGCTTATAACCGCATTATTTTACATTTTTAGGAAAAACGTTCGGACAGGTAAATTTTCTTTTTTCAAACGCCATCTTTTGATATACATTTTTTTTCTATGACGTCATTGGTTTTCGAGTGATGACGTTATCAACTCTTTCTTTAAATGGCAACCATACTATTTTTTTCTCGTTTTTGGTAGATCTTTATATCCACCAAATAGTGATATAAAACAATTGGTATGTTGCATCACAATTTTTTTGAAAAAATGATATAAATTTAGAAAAAAATACGAAAATTTTATTTTTGTACAAAATTAAAATTAAATTAAAAAAATACATCTGAACTTAAATTTATTGTAACAGTTAACGTAAATTTTCAAAATGGACCCCACCAACCAACTGACACTGTCCCAGCCGAGTGTAAATGCTTTGGAATCAATAGTAATCTGCGTTATTCGCTCCAGGTCAAAAGAAATTCGTCTTCCCAATCGGCCAATTACTTATTAAAAAATCTTATTTAACATTAAATAGTTTCACAAAAAAGGGCCAAAGAAGTTTAATTTATTTAAAAAATTGACATGATGTGGCAGACCATTTCTTAATTAAAATTATCACCCAAAAATTGTAGATTTCAAAAACTAATTAAGCTTACAAAATTTACTGAAATATGTAAGTAAGTTTTTTTCACACTTCTGTCTTGTGTGAGAACTTAAATATTCTTCTTGAAC
Organism: Melolontha melolontha; assembly: GCA_935421215.2. NCBI lineage: Eukaryota > Metazoa > Arthropoda > Insecta > Coleoptera > Scarabaeidae > Melolontha > Melolontha melolontha. The sequence continues at coordinate 22,178,266 of OW285235.1, forward strand.
AAACCGGATCGTCAAAAGCACATGTACTCATGTTACTATGCAAAAAATTTACAAAAACAAAAACACGCACTTTTTTGCAAGATATTTCTTTATGACATTCTTGCTTCTTTTTATACAATTTATGTACAAAAATTTTAGTTTGAAATTGTTTCTATGGCGACAACATTGTTGAATTATTTACTTCTATTTTTGACGTTAAATTTTTGATATATTGCGTAAAAATTGTTCATTTTCGCTAATATAAAAAATGGCACATTTATCTGAGCGAGAAAGAATCGAAATTTTAATTATGGTTGGGTATGGGGACAGACAAAGAACGCATGCAGAAGCATGCGATTTGTTTAACCATGAACACCCTGATAGACCTCCAATTACCAGGTCTACGGTGACAAAACTAGTTGGAAAGTTTACCGAAACTGGATCCGTAAAAGATGGACCACGGCAAGGTAGACCTCAAGTAGGAGATGATGTGAAATTAAATGTGCTTCTAGAAGCAGAAGAAAGGCATCATGTTTCCACCAGTAAACTTGCGTTAGCCGATCAGGTGGCTCACTCATTTGTCGTCAACTTATTTAAAAAAGAACACTATCGTCCTTACAAAGTTCAACTTGTACAGGAATTACATGAGGATGACGAAGATCGTCGACTGCAGTTCTGTGAAGACGTAATGTTACGTTGTGACCAAAATCCAAATTTCTTGGAAAACATCGTCTTCTCAGATGAAGCTACGTTCTGCCTAAATGGATCTGTTCACCGCCATAATTGCAGATATTGGTCGCAGAACAACCAGTCGCAGTCATACTCAGCGTAGAGGAAAAGTTAACGTATGGGTTGGAATGATTGGACGACGCATTTTAGGACCATATTTTTTTTAAGGAAATTTGACTGCTGTGCAATATTTAGAATTTTTAAGATTTGAACTGGTTCCAGCGCTCGCTGTTATTTTCCCAAATCACGAGGGTGGTGATGTACCCCATCCAAATATTTGGTTTCAACAAGATGGGGCGCCTCCCCATTATGGTGTAGAGGTTCGCCACTATCTTGACGAAATATTTCCCAATAAATGGATTGGAAGGAGAGGCGCCATAGAATGGCCACCTCGTTCTCCTGACCTGACTCCGTTAGACTTTTTTTTGTGGGGTTATTTGAAATCGAAAGTGTATTTTAACAAACCGAACAATTTAGAAAATTTAAAAGAACGAATTCGCGTAGAACTTACACAAATATCCCCAGACATAATTGAGGCTAGTATACGAAGTGTTTACACTCGGCTGGGACAGTGTCAGTTGGTTGGTGGGGTCCATTTTGAAAATTTACGTTAATTGTTACAATAAATTTAAGTTCAGATGTATTTTTTTTAATTTAATTTTAATTTTGTACAAAAATAAAATTTTCGTATTTTTTTCTAAATTTATATAATTTTTTCAAAAATGGTGCAACATACCAATTGCTTTATACCACTATTTGGCGCATATAAAGATCTACCAAAAACGAGAAAAAAATAATATGGTTGCCATTTAAAGAAAGTGTTGATAACGTCATCACTCGAAAACCAATGACGTCATAGAAAAAAATTGTATGTCAAAAGATGGCGTTTTAAAAAAGAAAATTTCATTGTCCGAGCGTTTTTCCTAAACATGTAAAATAATGCGGTTATAAGCTTGGTTCCAAACTTTATGACCACACTGTATATATTATGTATTCATAGTTATTGACGAGGAACGTGGCACGCTAACAACGTACATATATCGATCGTCATCACAGATATACTGAGCAAAGCCCAACTCTTGCTCTGTTAAGGCATTAACATTACATTGATGGTGGGGAGAACTGTATTTTGCCGTACTTCAATGTCGTATAATACATAGCGTTGGAGCAACTGAACCAGACTGCTCTCGGGCGTTGTTACAATAATTCCGTGTCTTTTTTAGAGAACAACGCGTTTTCGCGTTAACGTATAATGAAAATATCGCAGTAAACAATCTTAAACGGCCGATGCCTCAATTATGTTTAGAAAATAAACAATCTGTTAAAGGTAAAGACGTTATAAGAAAATTCAAAATGAATATTTATCAGAAAAATGACTGAATTTGTGGGTGTGAAATTAAAAATACTTTGTTTTGTTTTCCGTGTCTTTTGTTTGGTGGTGAACCGTCTCGGTCAAAGAACGGAATAAGAGACTTAATTCGTCTTAGTGCTAAAATTATTAAACATGAAAATTCCGAAGGGCATTTGAAAAATATATTTAGTCTAAGAATGTTAGGAAAAAATAACATTCAGAATGTTTTAGATTCATCATATAGAAAAGCAATTCAACAACACAATGAAAAGGTAACAAAAAATAGGCATGTGTTAAATTTAATAATAAATTGCATTAGATTTTGTGGCGCGTTTGAACTGGCACTTAGGGGCCATGATGAACAGCAAACGTCGAATAACAAGGGCAGTTTTCGGGAATTGATAAATTTTACGGCAGAATTGGATAAATCGGTCAGAGATCACATCGAAGCAGCACCGGTTTTTAAGGGATTATCAGAAACGATACAGAATGAGCTGCTTGATGCAATGTTGAACGTGTATCATGAACAAGTTGCCAGTGAAATTAAAGCAACCGACTTCATATCTGTGATAGCTGATGAAACCACAGATGTGTCCAATCAGTTTCAGTTGGTGGTTGTTCTAAGATATATTGTGAACGCGAGACCGGTCGAGAGATTTTGAAAATTTCTTCTGCCTAGTGGACTTGATGCTAATTCTTTATCGGCCGCCATCCTTAACGAAATTAGTTTGCTTGCTGATGACCCAGAAAAACTGATTGCACAGAGCTATGATGGGGCAGCAGTCATGAGTGGTGCTATTAACGGCGTGCAAAGACATGTCCAAGGGCTAATTTTGTACATTGTTATGCACATCAGACAAATCTAATTATGTCACATGCTACATCGAGCAGTAGTAATTGCAGAATTTTTTTTGCCAATTTGACGGGATTATGTACATTTTTCTCCACTTCACCACAACGAGCTGCAAGATTGGAAGAATTCCTTCAGAGAAAAAGCTTACCTTGTTGTTCAAAAATAAGATGGAACTTCAATTCTAGGACAGTAAATACAATATATGAGCACCGAGAAGAAATAATTGAAGCTCTAGAACAAATCGAGGGAGAAGCTAGTTTACAAACTACCATTCATCAAGCTAGTGCCAATTTGCGAATTTTAGAGGAGGAAAATTTTATCTATTGGTTAACTTTCTTTCATAAAATTATGCCACATGTGGACATATTGTTTAATCAATTACAAAACGTCAATACAGATGCATTAGAAATCAAGAATAATTTAGATAATTTTGAACGCGCTATTGGAAAAATTCGAACCGAAATCGCTGACACAGATAATCAGTTGGTTAAACAAAATGACCCAGAACTGACTCCTCGACCATCAAAGCGGCGAAGAGTAACTGATGGTAGCCAACGAAGGAGGGAAACTATTGAAGTGTGCGATATTATTTTGCTAGAAATAAAAACTAGATTTTGGTATACATGGCACTTAATATTAGCAAACTTAATTTCTTTTAAACAGTTCTCCTCTTTTCAAAAAGAATTTCCGGTTCTATATTCTAGAGAAGAATTTAGGCAAAATATAGAAGTCGGTGCTGTAGGTCTGCTAGGTCTTCTACTGGATGGATTAAGCGACACCTTTAATGAAGTTGTTAAGCTTTTAAAAATTGTCATTATAATCCCAATGACAACGTCCGAAGCGGAACGCCAGTTTTCACGGCTGAAGAGAATAAAAACTTTCCTGAGAAATACAATGAAAGAAGAGAGATTAAATGCCCTTACTATGTTATCTTGTGAAAAGGAATGTATAAATGATTTCCCAAACTTTAATGAAAAAGTGTTAGAACTGTTCTGCAAGTCAAAGACACGTAAAATGGACTTCGTTTATCGTCAGATGTAATTAAACTGTGTATGTAATATTTACTATTCCCTCAAAACAAACTCTACAATGAACAGTACCTGTCTGGAACAGTACGTCGGTGAAATTTATAAGAATTGGGTAAGCGTTCTTGTATTACACTTTTTAATTTTGAAATTATGCACTCCCTATGTGAACCACCCCGAGCCGCCACTGCAATCATCGCACGTATTGTAGTATAAAAGCAATATACATTAGAGCCGACCATCCACAAGCAGGACACCAGAAGACATTGAACGTGTACGTGTGTTGCTAGCAAAAGATCAGCGCTTGACTCCGCTATTAATAGTAGAAGAAGTGACTATTAGCAATGACACAGTGGGGGCCATCATCAAGATTTAAACACAAGATTTGTTAACGATTTGTGCAGCACATCCTGACTAGAAACATGCTATACGTTTTGAGAACAGTGGCGATTTTATCGACATGTATGACCGGCATCCGTGCTTTCTGGGTTTCATTGTCACAGAGGACGAGTCTTGGTGTTGCCAATATGACCTCGAAACGAAAAGACAATTAATAGAATGGCAGTCACCTTTTTCCCGACGACAAACGAAAATCCCTGTGCAAAATCTAAGGTGAAGACATTTTTCCAAAGAGAGAATTCGTTCCTACTGGCCAAACAATAGTTGCCGCATTCCAACTGAAGGTTCTTAAACGTTTATTGCAGCGCATCCGGCGCATTAGGTCACATATGATCAAGAGCGGAAATTGGATGTTACTTCACGACAATGCTTCATCGCATACGAGCATCCTTGTACGCCAATTTTTGTGTCTACGTGGCGTGACTGTTTTTAAACACCCACCTATTCTCCAGGTCTTGTCCCTGCTGAGTTTTTTTTGTACCCTCGTATTAAGGGAACCTTGAAAGGATAACGGTTTGGGGACGTCAAGGAAATTCAGTCAAGGAAATTCAAGACCGTGTGATAGATATTCTGAAAACGGTTCCAAGAAAAGATTTTTCCGACAGTTTCCAGAAGATATACAAACGTTGTCAAAAGTGTGTTCTGTCTGGTGACGACTACTATGGGCAATAAAGGTATTTCCATTCTGTTTTTGTGTTTTTACTGTACCATTCACCGAATTTTATAGACAAACCTCGTATGTATCCTGAAATAAAAATCGAGACGATATCTAATCGTAAATAACAAATGATGGGACGCCACACAGACAAAACAACAACAATTTCCTAAAATTAAATGTTTTGACGTATGCGAATTATACACCAAGAAAGAAACTTAAGACGGTAAAAACAATAAAAAAAATTTCTAAAAATGTGTCGATGCTAGCGCTTAGTCTGGTGTAATCAAAAACTATATTAGTAATCGACCTTGGGCGATCAAGTTATTCCCCCATGACTGAATATATGCTCTCACACACACATATGCATACATAATACATATGAAGAAACGAGGGATGATTAAAATTTCCGCTCGGTCGCCCCCACTACGTCTACAGCGTTTCGCTTAACTTCGTCGACGGTGTGGAGACGAAGTGAGACATCAAGTTGTCTGGTTCTAGTTTTCTATATAATGATCGAAGCGGCGCTTTTACGGCATGTTTGTATAGCAACACTATTATCAAGATAATGTCTACATGGCCGCGTCATCCGCCCAGGGCGATACGTGCTGCTCCAGCGTACGCTGCTCTCCGCATTACACAGCTTCTCACTATTATATAGTTTATATTTCCGTTCAGTTTCTGTAGGTTCGTGGTAATTGAGTTTCAGTAATTCGGTCCGGACGACGTGCTGAGTTCCACGCTATTAAAGTTTTGAAGTCTGAATATCTTCTAAATTTACCAAATAAGAAAATATTAAGACATGATGAAATCTCGTGTGCTTATTTATTTGATAGAAACGTTAATGACAAAGATGTTACTTAAGATAGATAGCTGTGAATGTTCTTTTTTTTAACTACGCTTCTCTCATTCTCAATATTATCACATAATTAATTTGCGCTCCTTAAAGTTTTGGAGCTGGTACTAGGGTTGCTATTTATGCATCCGGATTTCGATGACTTGAAAATACAATAAAACGTGGTTATAGCGTACCAGAGGGCAGTGGCGGCTCGGGGTGGTTCACATAGGGAGTGCATAATTTCAAAATTAAAAAGTGTAATACAAAAACGCTTACCTAATCCTTATAAATTTCACCGACGTACTGTTCCAGACAGGTACTGTTCATTGTAGAGTTTGTTTTGAGGGAATAGTAAATATTGCACTACACAGTTTAATTACACTGACGATAAACGAAGTCCATTTTACGTGTCTTTGACTTGCAGAACAGTTCTATCACTTTTTCATTAAAGTTTGGGAAAACATTTATACATTCTTTTTCACAAGATAACATAGTAAGGGCATTTAATCTCTCTTCTTTCATTGTATTTCTCAGGAAAGTTTTTATTCTCTTCAAACGTGAAAACTGGCGTTCCGCTTCGGACGTTGTCATTAGGATTGTAATGACAATTTTTAAAAGCGTAACAACTTCATTAAAGGTGTCGCTTAATCCATCCAGCAGAAGACCTAGCAGACCTACAGCACCGATTTCTATATTGTGCCTAAATTCTTCTCTAGAATATAGAACGCTTAATTCAGTTCGTAGTCTGCTTTCATTGAGGGATGGATAAAATTTTACTGCTTCTTTAAGGCAATCTTCCGGAAATTTTTTTTGAAAAGAGGAGAACTGTTTAAAAGAAATGTTTGTTAGTGCCCTGTATACCGAAATCTAGTTTCTATTTCTAGCAAAATAATATCGCACACTTCAATAGTTTCCCTCCTTCTTTGGCTACCATCAGTTACTCTTCGCCGCTTTGATAGTCGAGGAGTCAGTTCTGGGTTATTTTGTTTAACCAACTGATTATCTGTGTCAGCGATTTCGGTTCGAATTTTTCCAATAGCGCGTTCAAAATTATCTAAATTATTCTTGATTTTTAATGCATCTGTATTGACATTTTGTAATTGATTAAACAATATGTCCACATGTGGCATAATTTTATGAAAGAAAGTTATCCAATAGATAAAATTTTCCTCCTCTTAAATTCGCAAATTGGCACCAGCTTGATGAATGGTAGTTTGTAAACTAGCTTCTCCCTCGATTGTTCTAGAGCTTCAATTATTTCTTCTCGGTGCTCATATATTGTATTCACTGTCCTAGAATTGAAGATCCATCTTATTTTTGAAGAACGAGGTAAGCTTTTTCTCTGAAGGAATTCTTCCAATCTTGCAGCTCGTTGTGGTGAAGTGGAGAAAAATGTACATAATAATAAAAAATTCTGCAATTACTACTGCTCGATGTAGCATGTGACATAATAAGATTTGTCTGATGTGCATAACAATGTACAAAATTAGCCCTTGGATACTGGTCTTTGGGCATGACTTTGCACGCCGTTAATAGCACCACTCATGACTGCTACCCCATCATAGCTCTTTGCGATCAGTTTTTCTGGGTCATCAACAAGCAAACCAATTTCGTTAAGGATGGAGGCAGATAAAGAATTAGCATCATGTCCACTAGGCAGAAGAAATTTCCAAAATCTTTCGACCGGTGTCGCGTTCAAAATATATCTTAAAACAACCACCAACTGAAACTGATTGGACACATCTGTGGTTTCATCAGCTATCACAGATATGAAGTCGGTTGCTTTAATTTCACTGGCAACTTGTTCATGATACACGTTCAACATTGCATCAAGCAGCTCATTCTGTATCGTTTTTGATAATCCCTTAAAAACCGGTGCTGCTTCGATGTGATCTCTGAGCGATTTATCCAATTCTGCCGTAAAATTTATCAATTCCCGAAAAATGCCCTTGTTATTCGACGTTTGCTGTTCAGCATGACCCCGAAGTGCCAGTTCAAACGCGCCACAAAATCTAATGCAATTTATTATTAGATTTAACACATGCCTATTTTTTGTTACCTTTTCATTGTGTTGTTGAATTGCTTTTCTATATGATGAATCTAAAACATTCTGAATGTTATTTTTTCCTAACATTCTTAGACTATTTAAAAAAAAAGGTATATAACCCCTTACCACAATTCTAAATACCACGTATCCTAAATACGTATTTCGACAACTAAGTTGTCATCATCAGTAGGTAAAAACTACTAATTAAAAGTCACACATGGGGCACAGTAAAGTAAAATAAACGCTTCCGCACAACTACTATACACTGCAACCCTGTAAAGACTTAGTCTTTACAGGGTCTTTTCGATGCAATTTTAAATGAGATATACTAATTAGAAAGGCAATTGAATTAACTAACTAAAAATTGAAAAATGATGTCTGTAACGACGCAATAACTAAGTTAAATAACTAAAAAAGAAAAATTGAATCAAAAGAAAAAATTTCAACAAAGAAAACTAATTGCAAAACATTGCAGTTTAAATTACTAGAGGAATATTTTAAAGTCTTAGCTGTGTCCGTCTCTTCCAGCAAGCGGGATGTTGCGTCGGTAGAGGGAAACACCTGTTATCGGGAGCACAAGACAAAAAAAGAATGAATTAGAAAAGTATAATTAATAAATGAATTACAAAATTACGTACCAGGATAATATCTGAAGGTTAACAACGCAATATAGTGTATGGTAGAGAAGGAGTCAATCGGCCCTAATCGCCATCAAGAAATCCACTGTCGGGTAATTGTAGTCACAATTAAAAATTGTAGCGACTAAATTAAAAGCTCGCTCAAACGAGAGGGCTGCCAAAAAAAAAACAGAATACTACTTAAAGCAATCAAGCCCTAGACTAAGCCGTTACAAAATAATGACGAATGACCGATAGCGATCTCAGTCTCTTCCGTCTAGGAGTTATCGCCACTCGAGAACCGACAGGGAAGGAAGACCACGAAGAAAAACTAATACGTAATTATTGTATGTGAAGATATATTCAAAATAAACATAACGGAATAAAATAAAAGAAGACACTAATTCGCAACCAAAACGAGGACGTAGCTACGAGAACGTAACAAACTTTGGTTGTTGTTTTTATTTTGATATTTGCACTTTACAGTTCAGTCTTACTTTCAATTTAACTGTGGAACGTTACAAGATCCTCCGATATTCTCCTGACATTTCGCCAAGTGATTACCACCGTTTTGACAACTGTGTGAAGCATAGACAGCTCAAAACTCGAGATGACGTAATAAATGCAGTCAGTCAATTACCGGCGTATATGGTATGATGGTAATTACTTCGATGAATGATGGTGTATTATTGTTTCTTAATAAATATTTACAGTTTACCATCAAAAACGGCACGAACTTATTTGGTTATCTGATACTTTGAAATTAAATGTTACGCAATATGATTTGGGTAACCTTTATACTAGTGACTTTAATCTCGGCTATAAAATTATGTCAATTGATACGCGTCCGACATAATTTTGACAAGTTGAAGATCAATTTAATAATAAACAGATTTACTAATGAAGATATAATTAGAATAGAAATGGACGTAATTATTAACTAATTTAAAATGCACAAGAAATATTCGAGAATTATTAAATGCCTGGACTGACTGTCCGGTAATTTTGTGACTGTTGGATAATAAACTAGCAATATTATTATTATTTCTTATTCAATTTTGTTTAAATAATATGAAATATTATTTAAATCACTTACTATATCTAGAATTAATTGACTTATCTGATTTTCTTGTACCGATAAATTAAAAAAATGCAAATTTTCGATATCTACATAACCAGTAAATTGTTGGATTTTATTTCAAAATTCAAAAAGGACGTACATTAAAAGAGCAAATTCTTTTAACTTAAGACATTTACCAATTTACTTTTATTTGCCTTATACGCATTTAACATTTCGTTTTGGTCCTCTTTTTTCTGAAATGTAAGCAATCGTGATCGTTTCAACCATTTCAGGCCGGCCAACACGAAAACGGTGGCGGTGATAAATATAGCAGAGAGATGCTGGAACCAGTTTTGGCACTTGCGGTCGCTCCTGACGGCGTTTCGGTATTTCGCCGCGAAGTTCCCCTTTTTTACCATTATGAATATAAAGTTCGGACGAAGCCGTTTCATTTTCATAAGATAAATAACATAATGACTGCTTACACGTATATATCAATTATTCATGGGCGTAATTCCAAAAGGGGCCAAGAATTTATGTTCGTTTGAATTTTCCGGTAAAACGTTGCCCGCATTAACGAAATTATTGAGCGATTAGTCGAAGAATTTATTTATGTCGTAAAATTTAGCAACGGAAAGTAACAATTTTCTGTGCAATTATTCTTTTATTACGGTGTGTGGTTATTCTACTTTTTTTAAATTAAGATATTGAGCGCATGAACCTTTTATGCGCTGTAACACTGAAAATTTGCACATAAGAAAGCCCATTTCAACATTTCAAGCTTTATAGAGGTGCGGTATAATCTCCCACCAACGAACACCCACGGGAAATCCTAAAATGTTCGGTATATACGAGCGGGTCAGCTAAAAATTCACTTAAACAGCTATTAGCCACTAAAATTCAAGGAAACTGCATACTACAATTAATTAAACATCTTAACACAACTTAAAATTAAATAATTTTCAAAATTATAACGATATTGAAAAGAAACAAAAATAATTTTTATACATTTATAAATTGTAAAAGTCACCACTGCGAAACATCACCTTTATTTTTAATTACGGCTTCAATTCATCTTGGCATTGTGGCAACTAAGTTCTGACAATTTTGAGAAGCAAATTCGTCTCAAATTTCTTGCAATTTTTTTCAAAAATTCCGAGATGGTTTTTGCAGAACTGGCACGTAACCGCTTTTCCATGTTATGTCACGATGTTTTTATTGGTGATAAATCAAGACTACTGGACACCCACTCTAAGAGAAGAATATTATTATCAGAGAACCATTCGAAAGACCTTTTCGACATATGACAACCTATGCCATTTTGTTGGAAAATAAAATTCTCCAAAGCATCTTCCATAGTTGGTAATAAAGAATCACAAGGTCACAAAGACCGAAATTTTACAGCTCTTAGAAACGTGCCTGGAACAAAATTATTTTCAATTTAAAAAGAAATTTTATAAACAAACAGAGGGTCTAGCAATAGGAAACCCACTAAGCCCCTTATTAGCGGAAATTTTCATGAATAATTTAGAAACTATAATTAGTACACATCCCTTGTTTGGTAATTGTGTATATTGGTTTAGGTATGTTGATGACATATTAATTTGCTTTAACGGTTCAGATAGACAATTAAAAACTTTACATAATTATATCAACACTATTCACCCCAAAATAAATTTTACTATAGAAACAGAAATAAATAAAAGCATTAATTTTCTAGATTTAACCATATCACACAAAACTAATAAACACGAGTTCGCTATACACCATAGACCAACACATACAGATACCACAATACACGCTAATTCTTTTCATCCTATAACACACAAATTATCAGTATACCAATCAATGGTATATAGATTAATTCATGTACCTATGATTAAAAGTAATTTCGACCTTGAACTAAATAGAATATACACAATAGCATTATACAATGGTTACTCTATAAATATTGTCAATAACATCCTAAATAGCCAACAAAAATCTAAAACCCTTTCCTTAGTTTATCCAAAATTAAAATACAAGATAATTAATTCCTATAATTTAATCATTTACTTAGGAAAAATTTCGGAAAAAATTGGTACTTTCATTAAAAAACTTAATAACGAACATATATCATTTAAAACAGACAATACTATACATAACATTATTAAAAACAACAAAGATAAAATACAAAGAATCAAACTCTGGTGTATATAAGTTAACATGCGAAGATTGTAATAAGGTAATAGGACAAACGGGGAGGACATTCAAAATTAGGATGAAAGAACACGAGAGAAGCCATAAAGAAAAGAAAACAGATTCAACTTTCGCAAGTCATTGTATAGATATCAATCATAGATTTAATATAGATTTCAAAATTTTACACATTCAAGAAAAAAGTAAAAAACTAAACCTGTTTGAAAACTTAGAAATTAATAGATACAATAGTTTAGGATTAGCTTTAAATGACCAACTAGAATTAAACAACTCCCCTCTACTAAATTTAAGGTTGTAAAAATTTTTCCACCACCATTTCCCCAATAATTTTCACATAAATATTCAAACTTGTATTGTACATATTCAGTATTTCATCCACCTGATGAAGCCATTGTATGGCGAAACAATATTGTAGTGGTATCTACAATAAAAGAATTTTTGAAGCTAGAAGTTTAATTACTTATTTCTTAGCGTTATAATAAAGAATTTGTTAAAATACTTAAATATTTTTCTGTATTGACGATCTCGTCAATAAAGTGTAGTTTTCCGACATCTTTTGCACACATTGGGCCCCATACCATAAAAGAAGCTGGAAATTTTACCTTCCTTTTTAAGCATTCTGGATGAAACGCTTCGTTTTTTTGTCTAATAATTCTGCTTCGACTATCACCCACAGAAACTTCGAATCGAGATTCATCACTTCAGTAAATTCGATTCCACTACTGAGAAAGTCAATTTTTAAGTTCTTTAACCAATTTCAATCTGTTTTTTTGTTTTGCTGTCAGTAATGGTTTTTCTTTAGTCTAAAGAAATTAATGATTTTTTTGTAAATTTTTCACTCCAAAAATAACAATATACCCAAACCTTATATGAACCAAATCCCAAATTTTGAGTTTCTCTATGGCATATCGATCTTGAAACATCTTTACCAATTGTTTCACTGCATAATATGCTGAGTTGTCCTTAGTTAGCATGTCTATTTTCCCCAATTATTCTTTGTTCTTCTGTTAATGTCTGTGATTTTAGATTTTCTTATATATCGAGACTTTGGCGCAATTGAATTACTTGTTTTATACAAACGCACAATGTTTCTTACACTATATCGCGATAAAGATAATAATTCACCTATTTCTGCGTTCGGTTTGCCACTTTTAGATAACCTAACTATAATAGACCGAAGTCTGTCATTAATCTGCATACCTCTACCCATATTTACCCTTAAACTTACTTTTAATGATTTTGACAACCTAATGACAACCAAGAATGATTGCATTAGATGGATTTCCATTCAGTGTATTCATAACTTCAGACGATTTGAGAAAATTGCTCTTAGCGAAATACACGGATTTACCAAAATCAGCCGTCACAATTCGAAAGCGTGTTATGAATTACAGTGAAAAAATCAGAAAGCAAGTAAGTAAGTGGTCATCAACGTCCAATAAACGATACATGGCTGTCAACGTTCAATCATATAAAAAAAATTGGAGCTTAGGACTCGTTCCTATTCATGGAAGTATGACGCCGGAAAATTGTCTTCGTATATTGAAAGAGCGTCTAAGTAAGTAAATTTGATATTTCCCTGGAAACTGATATCTTGGCTACTGTAACCGATGGACCAAACGTTATGATAAAGGTGGGACAGCTTGTTTGCACTGAACAACAACTGTGTCTCATGGTATCAATTTGGCCGTCCGTGATGTGCCTTCTAAAATAATGAATTATTTTCCAGACAGGCAAGACAGACATACCAGAGTTAACGAAATATAAAAACATTAATGAGCTGAAAATCCGCAAAGTTGTAGTGTATTTCGAAAGATCACCATTGAAAAATGAAACAGTACTTCAAAAATATGTGAAAATTGAACATTAAAAAGAGCTGTCACTTCTTTTGGACTGTAAAACCAGGTGGAATAGTCTTTTAACCATGCTGAAACGATTTTCTCTTTTAAAAACCTGCATTCAAAAAGCTCTTATAGATCTCAATCATCCAATCCGTTTAGAAGATACAGATTTTGACTTGGAAAATAAAATTGTTGATGTGCTGACCCCAATTAAATTAACAGTAGAAGCAATCTGTCGACGAGATGCTAATTTATGCACAGCTGATGCCGCTTTGAAATTTCTTATAAAACAATTGTCTAGCAAAAACTCAGCACTCGCCAATAAAATGAAAACATCCTTAGTCGAACGTATAAAGCAACTACGAAATGATGATTTAACTGGTGTGTAGAATTATCAGTTATTATCGGATTTGGAATGGCTTGACTTATTTCCAGTTCCTACACAGGCTTTAGTGAGAGCGCAAATAAAGAGTATTGTTAAAAGACTAAATAGTCGAGATGACACGGAAGAGGAAAAAAAAGGTCAGGATCACAAACAGATGATGAGTCAAAGCAACAATTCTCCCAACCCCAATTGACACTAAAGGAAAAGTTTCAGCTGGAAATTAATAAGAGCATGGAATCCCCAGATCCTGAAGTACAAAATGAATCGGGGTTGGTAAATAGTATTAGACGCGAAATGAGCCTGTTCGAAAATGGAGGAGTTCGTGGATATCACTTAGAATTAGCATATAAATATCTATTGTCTATTCCTCCAACCAGTGTAGAACCTGAGCGAGCGTTTTCAGCTGCTGCTTATGTTGGCAATAAACTACGAAGCAGGCTTGGAAGTCAAACATTGGATGCTTTGATATTTCTGCGATTATATTTTTGAAATTCTAAATAGTTTTTTGTATTGTCTTTTTTGTTCCTTATTTTAGTATATTGTGTATTGTGTTGTGCAACAATATTAATAAATAATTTTTAAGAAATTACTTAAGTTTTTTTTTCATTTGAGCCCAATTAGACAACACATAGTCTAATCGCGGGATCCCGGGATTACGCATCAAAAATCCCGTAATCCCGGGATTGAGAAACATACTCGGGATTGTGTTCTCTACATGTAGTAGACAAAAGTAAAATATATAAGAAACTTAAGAAATTCATAAGTTTGATAATTTAGGCATAATTTTAAATGATCAGATAGAGGTAAATCACTCTTCCCTACACAACTTAAAACTACAATAGGTCCACCCCCTCTCAGATTAGAATTGTTGTTTTTCACCTTTATATTTGTATTTATATAAATAGGTACCAAATGTAAGTTTACAATGTATATTCATCCACCTGATGAAGCTACGGTATGGTGAAACATATATGTAGTGTGTGTACAATACAATATATATTTTTGAAACTAAACAAAAATGCGTTTTCTATTTAATATAATGAAGTTTCAACATGCGATTATTAATTTAAATTACTAGTTATTATACACATTCACATAATATAACCAAACTATCAAAATTATACGTTTGTGACAGATTGCGTGCGCGTTACATTACGTAGTAAGTTGTGGCCCTATACAAGGAGCCCCGTATCGTTATGTTCAAATTTTAGAAGTGTAATGTAGACTTCATTTCAAGTAACAAAAACGCAAAACTTGTATATCCATTTTTATTTGTTTCAAAGTTACAGATCTATGATTGTAATTGTCAGATCATGAAAAAAAATGTAATCCTAAAGTCCTAAAATCAAACTGATTTTATTTTAAAAAGTTATACGATTTAATAACAGGCCTGATTGTTAACGTCGCATAATAAAATGTTATCCTAAAATAAATAAACACGTGCATACAGTAATTTCTTGGAGATCTACAACAAAGAGTACTGGAAATTGATTTATGATAAACAAGGTTCTTACTTATTTCGTAAGTGCTGAACCATGAATATCATACAATAAACAAATGTTCAGATGACTGTTAACGTTGCGTTTTTTAATAAAGGATTACATTACGTTTCAGTTCATACAACAGCTTATTAGTAAGTGGACACGTTTTCTTTATTCAAAATGCCTTACCGATTTTCTTCTCAAGAGTATGCGGACATGTATTTTGTGTATGGCTACTATAACGGCAGTGCATGTCAAGCAGTTATTGAATACCGACATCGGCTTCCCGATAGGCGCATTCCTCATTACAGAACGTTTCTGGAAATACACAGACAATTTCGGGAATGCGGACTGCGTGATTATCTTTTCGACCGAGGAGTAAATTTGCCTGCAGACTTAGAGGAAGAAGCAGTGGCTATTGTTACAAGTGATCCAACTCTCAGTGTACGTTGAATCGCTAAGCAACTGGGAGTGCCACGAACGACAGTTTGGCGAATTTTAAAACGTGAGGGCTTATATTCAAATCACTATCGCAGGGGACACGGTTTGCTTGAGGCAGACCACTATGCTCGTCTAGTTTATTCTACCTGGATATTAAGACGGTCACGGCTTTACTTTAATTTCTGCAGAACAGTCCTCTGGACAGATGAATCTACGTTCACGAGAAGTGGTGTTACAAATCTGAGAAACCTGCACAGGTGGTCATCAGAAAATCCCAAAGCTATACGCCCATCTAAATTTCAACATGAATTTTTTATTAACGTTTGGGCGGCCCTAATCGATGACTTGTTGATTGGTCCTCTCGTTCTTCCTGGGAGGTTAAATGCGGATAATTACCTTCAATTTCTGATTGACGAAGTGCCAAGTCTTTTAGAGGATGCCCCACTGAATGTTCGACGAGACATGTGGTTTCACATGGATGAGGCACCACCACATTTCGGAATTGCTGTCCGAAATTGGGTTAACGTCAATTATCCAAGAGGGATTGGTCGAGATGGTCCTGTTCATGGCCACTCAGATCACCCGATTTTAAATCTTCTTGACTTTTATTTATGGAGGTACATGAAAAATTTAGTCTATGCGCAAGTTTCGAACACAAGAGAAGAGTTGTTGGATCGTATTCACCTGGCTTCCGAGCAAATCCGACAAAACAAGTATGAAATTCGGATAAGTACTTCTTCTGATGGCTTACGGGCACAAGCCTGCATTCAACAAGGAGGTGCACATTTCGAAAATATTATTAATTGAATTTTTTAAATAAAATCAGTTTTTATTGACTTTTGAATTACATTTTTTCAGGATCTGACAATCACATTCATGCATCTGTAACTTTGAAACAAATAAAAATGGATATACAAGTTTTGCGTTTTTGTTACTTTAAATGAAGTCTACTTTACACTCCTAAAATTTGAACATAACGATACGGGACAGCTTGTATTTAATTGTACAAGATTTTCCTTTGAGAATGGTAGAAATTGCCGAAACAATATTGTCAGAACAATAAAATAAAACAGTGAAACTTATCAAGTGTTTTTATCATTTGTATTAGTATATCTAAATACAATGTTTCACCAAGAATCCGCTGCAACGTCTATTAACAAGCAATGTATTGTAAGTATGAGTGGTTAACTAAAGTTTGACATTTTTTTTTCTAAATTTCGTATGTAACAATTGACCCCGTGCCAAGAGTAAAAAGGCGATACCGTAGTTTTAAATAGGCACACCACATTTCTGCATAATAACCGCAAACATAACCCCATAACATTTCAATACACACGCACGCACACGCTCTGCAACCGTCGCATATATCTGAATTGGAACGTGTTGTTTTCGAAAACAATACACAGGCACATGCTGTTAGTGTTTGTTAATGGCAATTACATTGTTGTGCGATGGAAATTGTCGAAGATTGGGCGGATCGAAACTTAACCCTTTCGTCGATTCAACAGAAATTTTCACATCAACGATTCCATTTTTTTCCCTGTAGAATCGACCGCGCGATGAATACACAATGAAAGGAGTCATCTGAACAATGGATTTTGTCACAGCGGCAGAGCATAGCCATTCCATCAACATTGATTTCTTCAATAATCGGCGTCCTTTCAAACATCTACACGGTGTCGTTCTTATGCATGCATGTCCGCTGCTTTCGATGAATGGAGTAATGTTTGAATGCGTTCTACCGTGAACTTCGTGGCTCTCTTTCTCTGTGTTCTGGAATTCCTCGATTCCAAACACAAATAAAACAATTAAGCGAGCATGTGTCGTGTCACTTTAATTCACTCATTGTAATTAATGAAATGGAAACACTCCGTGTTTATTAGAACTGAGCGAAACAAACCGTATTTCAAGAGGTTATTTGCTTTATGTTTTGTTGAATCTAATACTTCTTATGACGTATTCAATTAAGGAAATATTTTCTTGGCACATGCAATGTTAAAATAGCGTTAATGTACTTGAGATTTTACGTAATTTTATCAAGAAAGATTAATGAACTTCGGATGGATTTAGAAGTAAAAATTCGAAAATTCTTTCTACAGAACAATTAATAAGTTTCTGAAAGATGCCCCAGGCGATAAACATTTGTTGTCAAAGGTAAAGAATTAAAATGTTGTATCGTTATCATCACATAAAAATCAGTTTTTGTTTTTTTGTTTTCAGGTTATCCTCATTATTGGATTAAGCGGGGCTTGCAGTAAACAAGAACTTAGAAATATAAAAATGGAACACATTCAGGACACGGGAAAATCCTTGATAATTGATATTACAGATTCTAAAACTAAAACGAGACGTTCATTTGTAGTACCAGAAACGTTTTATATCACATGACAAAAATACACGAATTTGCGTCCTACTGAAATGAAACTTCCTTTATTTCTTAATTACAGAAATGGAAAATGCATGACACAGGTTGTGGGGATAAACACAATCGGTAGTACACCACGTAAAATTGCTGAATATCTTGAACTGCCGGAACCAAAGCAATATACTGGCCATTGTTTTAGGAGATCATCAGCCACTATGTTAGTTGATGCAGGAGGTGATATGCTATCATTAAAGCGACTTGGTGGCTGGCAATCTTCTACAGTGGTGGAAGGCTATGTGAATCAATCTCTTAAAAATAAAAATGACAACGCATTACGAATATCGGAGGCGATTACCAATTATCAATCTTCGTCTTCTGATGTACTGTGCAGTACTATAATTATAAATAACCGTTCATCACCATTAAGAAATAAGGCACAATCGATTTACAATAATTGTTCAATTGTTATTAACAACTATTATAATAAAGTTTAAATAATTGCGATGTCTTTTATTTAATACAAGAAAATAAGTGGGCGTAGAAAATAGTATATTAAAAATCAAGTTTCATAAGGCACCATTTTGCCGCACGAGATCAAGTTTAGAAAACGAGCCGCGATAGCGGCGAGTTTTCTAAAGAGCGAGTGCGGCAAAAGGCCTTATGAAACGAGTTTTTTATACTATTTTTTCTATTTTGCGTTTTTTACATTAATAAATTGCTTAAATTGGAATTATTTAATTTGAAAGTTCAGAGTTTAATTTTTATATAAAGCATGCAGTTGGTTACATTGATACTTGACATTTTGCAATTTAAATCTTGCTATCCGCGAAGTATATTATACTACATATTATTTACTAATTTTTGTTAACATTACTTGATTCTTCATTTAAAAATATAAACATGAGTGACATAGAAACATATATATGTTGTTGTCAATAGTATCCAACATACGTTGTTTGTGTAAAATACGGACATATATCATATCTGTCAAATGTACATAAATTCTTAAAATCAAATGACAGCAATGATATTTATTTCTGTATTCGAACAACGCCAACATTGAAAAATGAAAAAAAGCGTATCGAAATGAAGCTCATTTCGATACTGTTTTGGGTTTCATAATGAGTTCATTTCGAACGCAAAATAGAAAAAGTATAGTACGTTACAGGAGTTGTAAGCCCATTACGCACTCGTGATGGGTTACTTACAACTCTTGTTACGTAATATACTATTACAAATATTTTTTTATCGAACACCTCAATCTTATGAAGCTATAGCTATAGTAATTTTGAATAAGTAAAGTAGCCAATAACATACCATGTAGCATACCAAATAAGAATCAACCGTTGGGAATGATGGGGCTTAAAATAAGAGCTTGTGATTGGCTAAAATAGAGGCCGTTTTTATGCAGGCGAAATTAAGTTTATTTTGTTGTGTCAAATTTTCATTTTGCTGTCAGTCTGATCAGTATTTCTATTAGAGCTTGTCAATTGCCTGTTTTGCTAGTTGTTTATTGTGCTCTTTATTAATATTCGTTAAAAATAGTTATTTATATTATAAAGTGAAAAAAGCATTTTCTAAAGATATTTTATCACTCTCCTTAATTTATTTAATCGCAACCGTTTTAGAGCATGGATGACGCAGCTTTACCAGGTCCATAAGAAAATCGTAAAGGAAAATATGAAAAAGTGGACAGATGCAGATGGCTTATATTGTGTATTTTAAGAACAAAGCTAATATGTCCAAAACAGCTGCTGTTCGTCAAACGTCAAGGGAAGTAGGGATTAGTAGGAATACTATGTTTGACATTATTAAGGAAATTGAAATGTCTGAATTTACACATTCTCCGTTAAGAAAACGAAGTTGTCGAGATGTTTACAATAAATTGGATAAAGTATCAAACAGTACGATTAGAAGGCACGTGCATTCATTTTTTCTATAAAAATGAGTTACTAACTTGCGCAAAAATATGTGAAGCTATTAAAGGGGATGCCAGTTACCTCCCTTTAACACGAACATCACTTTGGAGAATCCTAAAGAAACTAGGATTCAAGTGGGAAAAACACACACGAAACAACATATTAATTGAACAAAATGATATTATCTTATGGAGACGTCGTTATTTGACAAGTATAAGAAAGTTTCCGGCAGAAGGGAGAAAAATCTATTATTTCAATGAAACATGGGTGAATGCAACTTACAAAAAAGCAAAAATATGGAAAGATAAAATGGTACTTAATCCTAGGCAAGCATTTATTGAAGGTCTTTCTACTGACTTAAAAGATCCATCTGGCAAAGGAAAGCGACTAATTGTACTTCACATTGCAGTGATACTGGTCTTATGAATAGGGGTTTGTTATTATTTGAATTCAAGAGAACTGGAGATTACCATGAAGCTATGAATAGTGAGGTGTTCATCGCATGAATGCAAAATATATTACCTTCTCTTGAGCCTAATTGTGTTATAGTAATGGATAATGCACCCTATGATTCTATTAAACCAGAAAAGTTACCTACTTCATCATGGAGAAAGAAGGCACTTATTCAATGGTTTTTAACAAAAGGAATTTTAGCTGATAATACTATGCTATAGGTTGAATTGTTTGAGCTTAAAAAATTACACATCCTGTCACCCACTTATACGTGGTCGATGAAATAGCTAGAGGAAGTGGTCGGACAGTTTTACATTTACCTCCATATCACTGTAATCAGAACCCTATTGAACTTGGATGCTGTCAAGTCAAGCATCAGCGGCTAAAGGTCGCTACACACGGACGTACATGTTCTAAAACATGTACGTGCATGCATTAACGTGAATTCATTAATGTCGGTGTGTATGCGAAATAATGTGACGTTTTTGAATGCGCATTCAATAAACGCAGCGCGTTAAAAAAATCTGTCTTTGCTGGAAATTATCACCGCACATACACTTATATGCATGCAAGTCTCAGCGTGTAGAGGCAAAAGAACAGATGAGTGCGAGAATTTACAGTAACGTCGGAGTTCGTCCGCATTAAGCAATGAGCCAAGAACTCCATTAATACGTGATAAAATAATCTAGAAAACGAAAAGCTCAAGGTATAGAAGAAGCAGATAGATTACTGGATGCTGTGACCGCAAGACTTAGTAAACCTGCAGGTGAATTTGAAATGAACTTATTGGCCAAAATATTGCGCTTAAAATACGCAGATTACCAATTGAAACAAAAATATATATCGAAAAATTAATTAACGATTTATTATTCCAGGCCAAACTAGACAATGTTTTTTTTTCTCAACATTTTTCTTTTTGTATTATATATGTATTTTTTATATTAGAATTTTGTAAAAATTCTTTCTTTGGAGACTGTGGTTAAGTAAAAAACTTAAAAAAGGTATATAACCCCTTACCACAATTATTAATCGTATCCTAAATACGTGTTTCGACAACTAAGTTGTCATCATCAGTAGGTAAAACCACTAATTAAAAAGTCGCACACGGGACACAGTAAAGGTAGAAAAACCGCTCAGGCACCAACTATTATTCACCGCGTCCACGTATAGACTAATATTAACATGTGAAAAAATAAACTACGGAATTAGTTCCGTAGTTTATTTTTTCACATGTTAATATTAGTCTATACGTGGACGCGGTGAATAATAGTTGGTGCCTGAGCGGTTTTTCTACCTTTACTGTGTCCCGTGTGCGACTTTTTAATTAGTGGTTTTACCTACTGATGATGACGACTTAGTTGTCGAAATACGTATTTAGGATACGATTAATAATTGTGGTAAGGGGTTATATACCTTTTTTAAGTTTTTTAGAATTTTGTGTTTATTTTTTATTGTTTACGATATATACGAGAAGACGTCCTAGAGGGGTAGGGGGACAACCAATGCAGCGTTGGATAGCTGCAAGTGTCTACTACTCCAGTACTAACACACGTTTCTGTCGCTGTAGTAGTATTTTTTCTATAGAGGTTAGAAACGAACGTGTTTTTTCCTCGTGCCTATAACAATGTGTGACGAAAAACACGAGCAACGGATCAATGTGAAATTTCTCGTTAAATTAAAAAAACTCCGACTGAGTGCTATAAGTTGTTGAAAGAGGTCTATGGTGAGAATTCTTATCTCGTGCGCGTGTTTTCGAATGGTATAAACGGTTTTCTGAAGGCCGAGAGAGCACCGAAGATGGCCAACGTCCAGGTCGACCTGTCTCTGTTTCAACTCCGCAAACAGTGACCAAAATCATGAACTAAGTGGTTATATAACTAAAATTTACATGTAATATCAAAATTGCACAAGAGACAATAAATATAAGTTATAAGGACATTGTTCTACAGGTATCTGATCCGGTTCCACTTCTGTTTCTATTTTATACTAGTGTTGGAGCTACACTCTGTAACTGGTGTATTTTTTAACTTGAAACTTTCAAAAATCTCGAAAAATGTCCAGATTTAAAATAATAATAATTCAATTGAGAAAACACATTAGTGCAAGAATTAATTCCTCTCTCTCCTTCCATGTAGGTGGTCAATTTATTTTCCTTTGCTTAAAAGTTTAGCGAGGATAGAGTTATGCCAACCTGTATTTAAATTTGACATTTAAATTTAGTGCAATATATTCTTATGACATCGACCATGCCCCCACCTAATCTGGGTTGTGTGGGTCTTCGACAGTATGGGACTTCTATACGAACGACCGTTGGGTAAGGTCGATATCTTAGTAAACTCCGTTAATCGAAATATATTTCACACCAGCCCTAAGTGTTTTAGAAATTAACGCAGTTGCGGCTTCAAGCTAGGGTGTAGTGAAAAAAAATTATGTAAGAAAGCTCATTACCGTAACGAGTATTTGAACGTCTTTATTCTGAGACAATTCAGACGTTTATAGGCTTCGAGCTATTCTTTGGTATGTCCATTTGTTGGAAGTTAAAACATATCGTAATCAAGGAGAAAATCGAAATTAACCAAGGATTCAACATAATTAGAAAGGCAAGGCCATCTCTTTCTTGCCGACCATCTGGGTCAAGGCCGCCGTTTTTGCGAATCTTCTGTGTTGTCTTACGATGAGGTATTTTTTGTATTAAACCTTTTTTTTTTAATGCGGTGAACTGAAAATCTTCGCTGATATTTTATTTGCTATAATTCCTATTTCGAGTTTTAATCCTAATTAAAACAGCATGTAAATTTAGATAAATTCGTATGATTTCCGTTAAATTGCTTTTTTTGACGTGATACACGTAATTTTTAAAAGAATTTATTTGATTATTGTTGATTTGTCAAGATAATTAACGCTCATATAATTATTACTTAAACATTTATAAAATTAACTCACGTACATTTTTTATCGTTATAAAAATTTACTCTTAGATACTTTTGAATTAAATTAATGATTATTTGCTTGATTGGTTGCTTTTACGTAGTAATAATTTTAAATTTTTTATTGTTGGTTAATTAGTTGATTTAACGCAATTAATAAGAAAAGTACTTAACTTCTATTGTATTCCTTTATTTTTTGTAACAACCTTGTGAGAGACTAGAGTTATATATTTTACAATGTTTTTTGTAATTCCCATTGAATTTTAATACTATTCTCGTAACATATACTGTGTATGTAAAGTTTAACAACAGATCTGCCGTCGAACTACGAATTTTGTAAAGGCTAATTGAAATCGATAATTAATTAATTGTCTCATTTTTGATGCATTTTGCAGATTAATTTAATTTAACTGATTTTGATGTTTTAAGTTGATACAGTGTAATAACTAAACCAGGTCATGTATTCACAATATCCATTTCGTCAACACGACCTCGTTGAGTTATGATCTTACACCACATTGTTATCATCTTGTAACCAGGTCACTAGGCTAAAGAGACACACTCTAATGGTATATAACGAGACACTGAGAGGTCTCTAGAGTGAGAAGCAGAATCACTGCAAAGCCAGAGTGGGTGCAAGTCTAGTGCTTCGCATTTATAATGTATTCACTGTTATCGTTGTTGTTATCGTTATAGAATTATATGTTATTATTTAACCGTTTCGATTACCTCCGGGACCAGGTGACATTACATGGCTATCCTACCTTTAGTTAGATGGTCAGATTTTACATGGCGATCCTTGCGATCCCATCATCTGATATTACATGGCAATCCGGCCATCCCACTTCTGATATAACATGGCGATCCTGCCCACGTCTGATATTATATGGCGATCCTGCCAGGATCTGATATTACAACAGTATAAACTCATGTAGTTTCTTTTTTTGGTAATATGTTCAATAATTGAATGATCTGATATACCGGGTGTTCATATTCCAATGTCAATTTTTCATAAGTTAATTTCTATATAATATTATTTGTGACTTGAGAGTTGCTTGTTATTCACTTGTCAATCACTTGTTTTCTTTTTGCTGTTATCTAAATATACGAATTAACTATTTCCGATTCTTTTATTACATGTATTGGCTACGTCTTCCTGTATTTTAGTTTGTCGTTTTAGTACAATTTAGTAATCTGTCAGCGCATGCGCCTATGAACGTGCAAACCCTTTTCTTAGTTTCTTAGTTCCGAGCCTCCGTACGTAAAACTAAGTGGCGCTTCCTTTCATTTGTTTTAGTCAATCCACACCCGTCTCCACTGGCTAAAGGCATACACGAGAAATAGAGGCTACTTTAATTGTGCGCACCTGCGCGTGCTAGGTAGCAGTGGAGCGGTGGTAACTTTGATATCTTAAATAAGAACCCGTATATTTGAATACAGATTCAAATTCTACTGGAAAAAGTACGTAGGATTTGTCTAAAACATTTTTCAGAATCATATGCATAGGTTCTCAGTGCGGGAAATTGAAAATAATTGAATTTCATCTATTACAGCGCCATCTATCATGAATTGAAAAGAAAGGGCGTTCCAGAAAATATAAGGCGCTCCATTTAAAATACACGAGATTTTTGAGTGCAAATTTCCTTCAATTTTTCGAACTTTTGCGAATCTTTTTTGTGTCAGCGATTTACGGAACATTTTGTACTAGTATATCTAGTGTCGGAAGTACACATAACCATATATCACTGAAAAAGTAATTTAGGTGGCTATCGAGATAATTTCTAAAAAATATAGGAATCTATTTAAACTGTAAAATCTGAATGTGGATGCAGGAATTTGTAACACCCTGTATACTAGTAAATAATTTTACAATTTCCGCTGTGATATACTATATATGCACAGAAAATCTTACTTTCCTGTCTTTGTTAGTTTTCACGCCAAACTCAAACACACTAATGACGCATCCTGTATTCCAATAATTACACAGGTCTACAAAATTAAACTTTTTGACAAATGTTTTTATTTTGAAAACTGATTTTATATAATTTTGGTAGGCTGATTTCAAAAATTCTATGCATTTATTTGTATCACGTAAGGTTTTTTTGCAAATATTAAAGGAAAAAAACGATATTTCTAAAAAAATTTATTTGTTTATTGAGTAAAAAGGTGGAATACAAGTTAAAAAAGTGGAAAAAAATACTTTACTCAGTCTTTTTTAACTGAAATCTTTGTCTTTTTGCCAGAAAGCTGCGTTGTCCGGACATTCGGTTGTATGTTTTTAAGGGCATATCCCGTTTTAACATCCTGCAGTAGTCCGCCATCATCGTTATGCTCCATCTGCCTTGGTATCGCCGTTCCATTTCCTTAATGTCTTGGTGAAACCTCTCTCTCTGTTCTTCGCTAACTGCTCCAAGATTTTCAGGAAAATAGTTCAATTGTGAAAACAGGAAATGCACTTTCAAACTCATATTACAACCTACACGATGAAAGTGTTGTAACATATTTTGAACAATATTTTCGTAGTTTTCGTCCTTAGAGTTCCCAAGAAACTTATCAATTACTTCTTTAAATGAAACCCAGGCGTTTCTCCCGACATTGGCCATTGTGTTTAGAAAATCCTTGTCTTTGTATAATGTTTTTATCTGCGGCCCAACAAAAATAGCTTCTTTTAACTTGGCATCGGATAAGGCTGGAAATGTCTCGCACAAATATTTAAAACACTGTCCATTTTTGTCTAGGGCTTTAACAAACTGCTTCATCAAGCCAAGTTTGATATGGATAGGAGGCAGTAAAACTTTTTTGGGGTCAACCAAGCTATCTCTTAATACATATTTGCCACCAGGTGTAAGGCTTGTTCTAGAGGGCCATTCTATTTGAGTCCAATGTCTATCCCTTGCTCGACTATCCCACTCACAAATAAAGCATGGAAATTTTGTATAACCTCCTTGTTGTCCTAGTAGCATGCACAGCACTTTAAGGTCACCACAAAGCATCCACTGATGTTCTTGGTAGTTTATTTTCTTTAAAAGAAGTTCAAAATTTTCATACGTTTCCATTAAATGTACCGAATAGGCAACGGGAACCGAGGCCAGCTCGTTACCATTGTGCAATAAAACGCCTTTTAAACTACGCTTACTTGAGTCAATAAACAGGCGCCATTCTTCTTTTACATACGGCACATTTCCTAATTTTGAAATTAAGTCAGGAATATTGTTGCAATACACTAGCGGTCCGTTTTGAGTAAAATATTGACATAACTCTTTTTCGCGATCCCGGTAAAAGCTTGATGTGACGCCAGGTGCCAGTAAGTGTTTCTCACGAAGTCGGAAGGCTAACAATTCGGATACATCCTTTGGAAGGTGCAAATCTCTAATTAAATCATTTAGTTCGCTCTGGTTAAACACTTCGGGCTCTCTGAAATCTGGTGTGAAATTTGAGTCATCTGGGTAGCAATTAGATTCCTCTGATTCTGACGATATGACATTTTCTAGTGCTTTTAGGGCGGTAGGTATCGGTACATCTGGTCCATGAGGAACTGGTCGAATAGCAGAG
This sequence comes from Melolontha melolontha, assembly GCA_935421215.2. Taxonomy (NCBI): domain Eukaryota; kingdom Metazoa; phylum Arthropoda; class Insecta; order Coleoptera; family Scarabaeidae; genus Melolontha; species Melolontha melolontha. The sequence goes on from OW285235.1 coordinate 22,205,382, forward strand.
TCAAGATTGGTATACACAATTTGTTTCTTATTTTTTCTGTTGAATCCTTGAACATTACACGAACAAAAATAACAATCATCACTGTGATTTCTAGGCTCTCGCCATACCATAGGAACACCAATGCTTAAACATTTCTTCCTACCTATTTGCCAGTTTCTTAATGCTTCAACGCAAACGGAACAGACAGTATGAGGAGCCCAGGACTTGTCTTGGTCGCCAATTTTTACACCAAAATAAGCGTGGTATACATTTTTCACAAACGAAGTTATAGTTTGCCTCTGCTTTACTACGACATAACTACCACAGATATAACAAAAGTTATTCGGATTGTTCACACAATGTCTTCTTTCCATATTTATACGTTCTAGAACACTTAAAATACGCAACAACGAAGACAACAAGCGCGCGGACACAATAGCACGACGACTAACACAACCAAACTGCATATAAGCAGGTTTCAACGTTGTATTGACGCTTCTGCGCCGACTCTGTTGCTTTGCTGAGAAATCTAATATTAACTAGTGTTGCCAAATCACATTTAATTTCATAAAAATCAATTCATTTAAAAATCATGCCTAGCATGGAACAAACATATTCTTGTCATAGGTATGTATATTAATAAATTAACATTTTAAGATATAGAGCGCTATAAAATAAATTTGCGTGATAGAGCAAAAATATGGCGTTTTTTGAAATAAGGGCCCCTAAACATATACAAATTAGCAAACAGCTTTCAAACATCAAAATAACTGTAGACCTGTGTTATTATTATTCTGCAAACAACCATTATTTTCACAAAAGTATAAAATTATTAATTAATATTTGTAATAAATGCATTTAAATAAGTGGAAGTTGTACTGAAAAATAAAAATTGTAACTTTTTTTCGGCCAGGTCGAGAACATATGGCATTTACCTCGTAACATCATTCGTAAAAAAAATTTTGTGCATATGCGAGCTATATATATTACTAGCTTATTCCTTTCGTATGCATAAGCAATTTTCAACTAACGAACGGATAAATCTCATAATACAGAAAAGCTGATTACCGATGCTGCGGTTCACCCAGGTGATGTGAAAATGTTATTGTCACAGTTTGTGCGCCCGATAGTATTTAAGGACAGCTGTCAGCGGATTAAGAGTATCGCATGAGTGTTGATGATCCGTACATGAAAGGGGCACACACACGTACTGAGGCAAGTCGACTGGGAACATGCCGCATTAAGGGATTAGTGGTAAACGGTAGGTCACTGTCATTAGACCAGAGATATACTTATGAAATTGGGGGTTACGGCCATTATGCGGTTCGATTTCCGAATGCCTTATTGTCCCTACTAACATGCGTTCTCTTAATAGAGACGCCAAACGGCTGCGTTATTACGTAAACATACTAGGTTATGAAAGAGAGGATTTCGTTCTGCATAATATAAATGTTGCAATAGCAATTTGTATGGGGAACATGGATTTTTGTATTGATATTCTAGGATCAAGTAGAGAGGGTGATTATAATATTTTATGCAAATTATTATATTTAAATATCTTCTCATTACTGGATCTAACAGAACGTTTGTTTAGTTTTTCCATTTTCTATTTCATTTTTTTATTGTCCTTTAGAAACTATCCACGACAGGTTTTAGAAAAAAAATACTGAAAAGTAAATGAAATAATATTAATTAGGTATGTATATTATATGAAGCTGTATGGTATGGTACTGTTTAATATATTTTTCTTTTTACTTTTCTTTTATACTATTCTTCAACCATGTTTATCACTCACGTCCGGGAAATCCAGATGCGAGTCCAAAAAATGAAAAAGGATCATGTTACAGCCCAATTTATGGTAACTTCTATAATAATAATAATAATATTCATTTATTTACCCAACCGATTAACAAAATCCAGTTACAGGGTAAGAATTGAAGAGTTGAGTGCAATAACCAGGCAACTCCACTTTTTTCCGAAACCAAATTTTTAGATAATTATACGTTGAAAAAATAGGCGCATCGTTTCGTGAAAGAATCAGCAAGAACCGGGCGACTCCCGGATCTGCCTGATCCATAGACAAATCCCCAAGAAGATAGTCTTACTTCATGATAAATAATTGAGACAGCATTTAACCTCATCTCGTATCCATAACCGCGAACTAAAATAGAACGGACCTACCTCAACTTACATTTTGAATTTTTTTTTGTATAAAAATTTACTAAATTCTTATTCTTCTTGTTATAAGTAGAGCTGGGGATGTTTGCGGTGTGCCAGGATAGTATTCAGTTAAACGCACGAATATAATGACCTTGTTTCGATCGGTGATGCATGCGTGATTTTATTGCTTTACATGCATTCGCTATTTATATCACTTAGGTATGTCAGTTATGTGTACTGTATATAAATAACACACTTACCTTATTTACGATTATTATAGCATAGCGCCAAGTGGATAAGACTTGCAGTAAGTTTGTAGCATTAGATACGTTTCCATATTTGTAGCGGTGAGCGATGTACGCCGTGATGAATAAATTTTTTTATATTTTGAGAAAGACCGCTCGACATCTACGGATGTAACACACGCACAATTAAAATAATCTTTATAGATAGAAACCGAATCTACACTTGCACCATTACTAATTTGTTTTAATCTGGTAAAATCAAAATCATTGTTTATCACACTCTCGAACTTTTCTATTACATTAACATTTTTGTTGTCATTTACTGCGCATAGCTTGGCGTGTACATCGTCCAGTATTTGCAGTGACTCCGCTAACGATAATGCAGTATTTTGAAATTTCTCGATTGCGTTAAACAATCCTATATGATTGTTATAAATAGTTTGTAAATCTGCATCAAGGGAAGGGTTTTGAAAGAGTCTCTGGGTTTTCTTAATGGCTACAGCTTCGGCAGGATTGAATTGCAGAACCACAGATTTTATTTGTTGGAAATACTTGGCATAATAAAATGCCGCCTTTAACCAACTTCCCCAACGTGTAAGGATTGGCTCTGGTGGTTCGGGAATACCAGGGCACCGACTGTGAAATTCTCGAATTCGTTTGGGAGATTTTAGAAACACTTTTTTTGTGGTTGCTATTAATGCATCCACCTCTGGATAACATTGCCGAATAGTTTGTGCCACAAGGTGTAAAGCATGAACTTTACATGTCACATGCAAAAGTCTCTCACAATCTGCTTTAAGAGAACGGCCTACAGAACGCATTGTCGCAGCACCATCGCTCATAAACATCAGGAGTTGATTAGTTGAAACTTGAAATTTTTGTAGCGTATCGAGCACTACCTTCGTAATTACTTCGCTAGTGCACTTTTCCAATCTTTTGCTGGCTAATAAAATGGGAAATGTTGATTTGACAGGATCTAGTACACGCACTATAATATTCACAATAGAATGTTTTTTTCGATCTGTCGTTTCGTCGACACATACCCATAACTGTTTATCATTTACTACTGCTTTAATTCTGTTTTCAATGTCCTCACGCATAATTGGTAAATAGGTGAGTAACGTTCTCCGTGACGGTAGCTTTATCTTGGAATTGGATTTATTCCAAAAGTCGTGAAAGGCTTTTTTATCTATCAGGTGAACTGGCACATCGCAGACGAGTAGCATTGTCAATAAATCGAAAATGAATTGCGTTTTAGACAGCACATTATTTTTTTTGTCTTTGTGGTGTACACTTTCAACATGTCTTTTACAGTCGTATTTGTCCCAGCAAAGTAACTGTTTATCACATAATTTACAAACCACTTTTGCTCCATTATAATACAAATCGGGAAAGTCTCGGATAAATTTCTTCACGTCGTTATACAATGGGCGCTTTCTTGGCTTGGGCACGTCCGTCATACTTATTAAATAGAGCTCAAGACAACACACGATCACGTTGCCAGTTCACGACTAACTAAAGTGTTTCGCTGCATCGTGTTTATACGCTGGTGGGGATGCACTACATACGGTCCTGCCGTACCGCAAACATCCTCAGCTCTAGTTATAAGTATAAAAATAAAATGATAAATAAATCTGGTTAGATTAAATATTGAATTTCATTTTTATACCTATAAAAAGAAGAATAAAAATTAGTGTTAAATATATGTAGAACATAGAAGTAATAAATAACGAATTTCTTGTTTTATGTATAGATGGGCGATAAATAAAAAACAAACAGCTATATTTTTTACACATTGGTTGTATTTAACAAGTCCAGCATACGACAAAAAAAATCATACATTAAACTTATATTAGTAAAACCATTACAAATGATATACAAAATGTGAATTTACCAGAGACTATACAAAAATTATAAAGAAGAAAATACCTAGTCGTAAAAAAATATCTTTACCTGTCAATATACTTTCCTTCTTAATATTGGAACATGGGGCTTCTCATACTACTGTTCCAACTGCATTAGTAGAACAAATAACTGCTTCTTTGAAATATCTTCTATGGCATATTTTGATGTAATTGGAACATTATGCATGTCATCTAAACAACATATATTAATCGATCAGTTAAATATGTTGCAAAGGATTACCTACCTGGTAAATAAAGTGTTGGTATGGCCTTTGACATTAGTTCTTCCTTGTTAAATATTGTGAATCAAAATACTTGCTCCAAATAGTAAGCGAATATCGTCTATTCTAAATGAACATATTCTTGTGGCATTAATCAACTGTTGAAACCTGCATGTTCTTGCTTTTGGAAATTCATGAAGTATAGACCCTTCTTGTATACAATTTGCTACGTAACACCATGTCACGTTGAATAATTTTAAAAAATAAAATTGATATATTTTATACGTGTATATAACTATTTGTTTACTATTTAATATTTACATAGACTGCGCATTACGTAATATAAAAAAAAATAGTAATAATCGTTTGATTACCTTAAAATTGGATCAAGTCTTCAACTTTTGCCAAATTCAACCACGTTTTTAATTTATCTACGAAGTTTACTTTTCTAACTAGGTTAAGTTAACTGTATAGGTTAACTGCTTCATGTATAAAATAAAACTAAAAGAACGCCCAGTTATGGTTAAGACAGGTAATTTATCGGAAAGTTTCTGTATCTAATGCCATCTTGAAGTCATATCCTAACATTAAAACACTATCTCAATACTTCCCATTTAACAGTATACCCCTTGACCTGATTCTTGCACATAACTGCTGCCATCCTTTGGGTACGAGCTAAACCAATACTGCTGCCATTCTATAATAATAATAATAATCACTTTATTTCGAAGACATGCTTCGTACAGAAAATACAAGAAAATATAGATACAGGAACATGTTGGAAAACGTCAAACAATATGTAATAGTTACAATTATATTATGTGTGAATCTTATGGAAATGTTGCCAAATAATCACTTATTGTGTAACAACGAACATACAGTAAACATTCCTTGACACTTAAATAAATAAAAACTTTTAATTGTTTTTATTTCTTTTGGTAATTTGTTGTAGAAGATACATCCTCTAAACTCTAAACCCTTCGTAACACTTATGCGCAAAGTACGGTACATTAAGTATGTATAAGTCATAGAAAGTGAGAAGCTTATGTTCCTCAAACAAAGCCCTGCACGACTTTGCTGTCTTTAGGCCGAAAATTATACGCATCGCTCTTTCTTTCATTAAGAATATTCTTTGACTCGACGACGAACATTCCCAATGTATTATACGATACCGCAGAACTGATAAGAAGTTTGAGTCATAAAGAGTTTATCCGGACTGCATGTTCTTTTCAGGGACCTCAATGCAAAACATATTTTACCCAATCTTGAACATAAATTTTGAATATGATTTTCCCATTTCAAATTACTGTCTACCATTAAACTCAACACCCTAGTCTGATCATTGATGGAGAACCGGTTACAAGTTAATCCAATTTCTATATCCGTTACCAAATTCTATTTTATATTTTGGAATATAACACAAGCTGTTTTTTCTTTATTAACAGAAAGTCTGGTAGCTTCAAACCATAGACATAAATTGTCATATGCAAGGTCAGTTAAATGACATAGCTTGTTTATCATGTTTCCCGTAATAACTACGCTTACATTGTCGACGTAATTAATTCCCTCAAGACATGAAGAGATGCCATTAATAAAGACTAAAAATAGTGCTGGGCCAAGCCTTGAACCCTGTGGAACCCCGATATCAATACTTACCTCCTCAGATGTATTGCCTGCACAACGTACTCTTTGTGTTCGATTACTTAAATAGATCGAAGCCAGTCGTTAGCAATCCCTCTAATGCCCATCCTTTCAAACTTGAACAACAGGTATTTATGATTGACACAATCAAATGCCTTGTTAGTTATCAATAGAGTTTATGTCACCTTTTTTATAAAGAGAATGTACAATAGACTTTTTTAGTTTTTAAGGAAATATTCCCTTCTGGAAAGATAAATTGATAATATGGCATAAAGGTGCGGCAACATGTTCCATACAACATTTCAACAAAAATGAAGATATATTGTTCTCATCAGGTGCATTTGATGAATTTAAGCCTCTCACGCACTCAATAACATCTAAGCATGTCACCGGAATTACAAAAAAGTTGATGAGAAATTATTTAAATATTTATTAATATTTAACAAGTTTTTATTACTATAAAACTTAGTAATAACAATATTAGGAGGAACTGTAGAGAAATAGTTACTAAATGTTGTACATAAATCCACTTCTTTTGCAAAAGTATGGAGTAGAACAACATGACTTGCCACATAGCTTTCATCTTATTTTTTGAATTATGGGCATAGTTTTTGTCATGATTTATTTTGTATTGTTCAACATAATACTTGTAATACTTTTCGAAATTCTTGAATTAATTTTTAAATATTTCATATTTGGTTGACATTTCTTTAAGAAATAACAACTTCTGTAGTTGCAATAAAAAAATGTCTCGAAGGCTTCTTCAGCCGACGAATTTTCATATACTAGATCCCATATTTCCAATTATAATAAGTTTACAAAGTGTTGAAGATTGTAGCCATTAATATCTCGCTTCCCGACGGAGACACCACTACAAAGCACTTGCTCCAATTGAAAGGTAATCTGAGGATGTTTGCGGTATAACCATGGTTATATCATGTAACCATAGTAAATTACTATGGTTATATGATATAACCATGGTTATACCGCAAACATCCTCAGCTCTAGTAATAACTTGTGCTAAATGATCCGACTTATTCAAATCAATAGGCATAGCTTTATATGCACTTAATTACATATTTATGATAATATTATCAATACATGATTTAGTCGTACCGCACACTATGGTTGAAGATTTTATCGGTATAGTCATATTATAGGAAGCTATAAGATCCGAAAAATCTGAACTGTATCTGTTATTGATGTCAAAATGTGTATTAAAATCTCCACCCAGAACAACAATTTTGCACTCTAAACTTAATTTATCTAAGATAGTGGTTAGAACAGAGATGAACGACGATGTTAGCGTTATAAATTTCTGTCCCACAGCATTCCACTTCACGGCCTGAACTGAGGTTGGTTATGTCATTACGAGGAATGTTTCTCTTGCATATATTGCAGCTCCACCATATGCCTTCAGAGGTCGACAGAAGGAGATCAGCTTGTAATTTGTATTAATATAAATTGCCAGTGTTCAGTCAACAGGACAATATCCGGATCAATAGAACTTAAGGCTACTTCAAACGCGGAGATTTTGTTTCCTAAACTCCGGACATTTTGATGTAAAATTTTCATATTTCTTAGTAAAAGACAAGAAACGACAGCTGGAGATAACAGAGCTGTTATTGCAAAGGAAGTATGTGACACTATTTTAAGCCAAATTAGTGACCGATTTAATTTTAGGAATCACTTAAGTGCAGCAAAATTATTTGATTCTCAAAATTTTAAAACATACATTTCCACAAAAAAATTTTGATGAAACTGAAATCTTATCCTATGTTGGACAGTGTAACATTGAAAAGTGAACTTTCAGTAATTTATGAGCGCGATGGCATGAGTGACGCAGGTGGTGTTTTGCCCAGTTTTAGTGTTCATAACAGAACAACAACCTAAAAAATGGTTTTGACGGAAACATACAAACTGTCGGATATTACTTGTACAACGCCCATGTCGACAGCAGAAAGTGAACGATGTTTCTCCACCCTCAAACGCATTAAAACTTTTCTGAGGAGCACAACATCAGAAGATCGACTGAACGCATTGGCGGTCCTATCAATAGAAAAGAAGTTCATCCAGTCTATCCCGGATTTTGACAACAAAGTCATAGGCGTCTTTTCCAGCATGAAAAATAGGAGAATGGAGTTTATGTACAAAAAATAGGTAAGTTTTTTTTTTGGTGCCCACTAGGGTGGAGCGAAAATTTTTTTTTTTAATTTAGTTTTTCCTGTATTAAACATCGATGTTCTAAGTACTTAAAAATGCAGAGAAAAAAATCTTATCTTCCTAGGTCAACGTCTTGAGGTGGCGCACAAGACTTTATTTAATTTGTGGAACTTTATCATTTATAAAAAAGTAAACAGTGTGGTTTAAATTTGTTTTTATTCAATAAATTCAAACAGTTACAGTCTTTTATTTACTCACATAAAGCATATTTAATACAAAAACAAAAATCATTCGTTAGCAAATTGTAAAGGATCTCGTTGTTGAAAAAATTGAGATTTCGACTCAAACAGTGGTATGTCTTGCCTTGCTTTAATTCTAGAGCGAATGAAACCGTCTCTTGCTTCTGATCCACAAACAGATATTGAAGCTTCAGTGACGAGCTTGACACAACTCTCTACTGCTTGGGTATGACAAGGAAACATCCCAAATTGACTGAAATTAATTCCCGAACGAATCAGGTTTGAAATTTCTGTATTAGAATATTTCATAGTCATTGGTGGTTCAGTTATTCTCACATTCGACCAATTTATTAACTCATAGTAATTTGTCGCATTTACTTGAAGTTGTGGAAGGCGGAACTCGCGAACTTTCTTGCTTTTAATACACACATTTTCTTTTCTTGCTTCTAATACTCTTCGGAGAGCTAATTCTCAAATTTTTGAAGTACCATCTTGAAGCATGGCCAACAGCATATTTTCTGGGTGTGCGAAGAATGAATTTCTGTTTATAGTTTTTAAAACTCTTAAGGTCGTCTCTTAAATATAAACTTCTCTTGACCATGTTGAAAACATGAACTGGACCATGGTTACAAGATGGCTTTGACTTTATGTCAAACCATGTTGGCGCGTATACTTTCATAATGAAAAGTGCTAGTTGCTTAAGGTTTTCTGGTGGTGTAGCCATTCCAATGTATAAGCGAAGAATCCTATTGGCGCAAGTTAGCCAGCGAGAGTGTGCTAATTTCCCAGGGTCTCTTTCAGCTAAACTTGGTGAAACTAAACCAGACGAAATGGAAGAACAAATCTCGTAAAGATATTTTTGATCAGTGCTTAGCAACTTTATATCAATATCCGGCAATTCTGCAGGAATCGCTTCAAAAGCTTATAACTTAAAATCAAGGCACTTGAGGAGGTTTCTACCTATAGCTCCAGAAAAGCTATTAGGACCTGCTGTATTTCCATCAAGACTTAATAACAAATGGCGCAGTGGCAATTCATTTGCGTGTAATAAGCACACAAACCATTGCAATGGTCTTTTTAAATGTGTTTCCAATAAGGCAATGACTCCATTTTTATACCTTGTGTTGACAGCCGTTCCATCATATCCGATTGCCACCAAAGATGAATTACATTTATACTTTTTATCTGATAAGGCGACAATATTCCTCATAATATTAGCTGCTTTTCCTGAATCTATTGTAAATTGTCGAATATATTCAGAATTTGGCTCAGATACCATTGAAATATGTTCTTCGGTAATAGTCTTTCGCTGTGACTTATTTTCTTTTGAAGTTATAATTAAAGTTTTGTCTTTACGACCATCAAAATAAATAGAAGTCAGAGGTTTTTCATTGCTAATAGAGCTCAACTGCTTTCGAACTTTTTTCCTTTCTCGACGTATTTTACTACGATCTATTACGCTTGATGAGGTTTCCGCATCTATAATGTTTAAATCAACCATTACTGCGTTTACAACAAATGCTGCAGATCGATCTGAAACTCCAGTCCTGTCACAAGCTGTAGCAAGGGTTTGCAACTTTTGTCTCATCTGCTTATTTCCCTTTTGATTTTCTCTTTTGTGAACTTTTCTTTTTCCATCATTAAAGCAAAAATCATTGTGCTCTGATTCTGATGTTTCACTTGAAGTGCTACTGCATGACCGATGTAATTCTGACATAGACGAAGAAGTACTTGAAGTCATGTTTTTTTGAACGAATTGATCATATTTTCTCTTTCGAACTTCATTGCGTCGAATAGATTTTGTTGTCAACCTATCCACACAGCCAATATCCATTCTACGCTCATTTCGTTGGTCCTTTAAAAACTTTTCTTCTGCTGGAGGTATTTTTGTCACACATTTACATATGTTTCTGGACGCGCACTTACAGATTGCGATGTCAAATAATTGTTTTTGAGATTCCTTTAAGAAATTTTGTTTTTTTAATTTACTGCGCAGTTTTTTCATATTTTTGTATTTGTTGTAATAGGAAATCAATCTTGCTAAGATTTGTTGATGACTTATTATAGGAACCGATGCCTTTTTCCATATTTGTTCAATATCAGTAGCAATTATTTCACATATGCACTTAATTGAAGGATCTTTCCGGTTGTTCAATTCAAGCATATCATTTTTTAGGCACAGGTAATATTTAATAATATCACAATGCGTAGGCAACACATTAGCACTTAATGTAATTGGTTTTCCAAATACAGAGCAACACAAATCTTTCCTAGTTTTAGGCATTTTAAATCTTTCCTCAGCAATCACGTTTTAACTTTTGGTAACGAAAATTTTACGTTTGATTAAGTTTTATAAACTTTTTTAACACGTTGCACTTCTAAATACTATGAAGAAACTGAAAGAAACTGTTTAAAATGATACTTTATTTTATGCATGGGAATCCCCTAACTTTGTTTTTGAGCAATAAACTCAACAGTTGCCAACAGTTTTATTTAATGGTAGATAAAAAGACTTTTAAATTGTACTTTTCTGCTTTTATGTAAATTAGGTTATTTTTCAAACTTCACCCTTCATGCGCCACCTCGAAATAAAGTCGCAGAGTCTTGTTATTTTGCATAAATAGTGCTTTCTAATAGGGTCATCAATTAACAATACAGGAGTTTTTCAAAATTAAAAAAAAATCTTTTGTTCATTTTCTCTCCACCCTAGTGCCCTTTTTCATAACTCAGGAGCCGCCACTGACTACGTAAGCATTAAAATATAGATATTCGTAACTAGCGTAAAATCTGGATATTACACAAAAATTCTAAAGTTTAATTGCGATATTGGATGTAAATTTTAAAATCATGTATCGCGAAAAGCAATTTTTTATAACATTGATAATAAATCAAAAGCCATTTGTAACTCGATTTAGTATTTTAATGATTTAATTATATCAGTAGGATAGGGTACAGATAATTCTGTGCTACTACTGTTATTTTGTCCTCAACTGTACATGTAAAATAAGGCGCCTAATCTTATTAACAAGAACATCCATTCGTACTAAATCAAGCTTTATCCTCAGTATGCTACAATTTTCCTATCATCAATTATAACCTCAAAGAGACCCAACGATTCCAAGTAAGTCCCCAGTAAAATCGAGATACCTGATACACTCGTCACGTCCTGTGTATTTGTGTGTATCTGTCTCTGTGTGTGTATTTTTCGAATAGTGAGACGAAAGAGAGTGCACCCACCTTACCTGACTTACAGCGTTGAAACCACAAGGCGTCTCCGCTAATTTATTTACAGACAACAAGCGCCGTTTCTCTTCTCGCCCGAACAAAAGATACCGAAAAATCATCAGGAAACATATCGAGAGACCTCTCCGATATCGAGCACTTAACATCCGAAACACCATTATAGGTTATACGAAGGGAGGACAAGTGGAGAAGATTGTGGTGTGGTGTCGTTAGTCTTCAGAGTCGATAAGCCAAATTATCCGGGTCTTTTCTACGTCCATGCATAAAGCAATAAAGTCGCAATTAGAATAAGTCAATGATAGCCGGATGTGGATATTTACGTACACATAATCCTCCTGCTTCTATTACTACTAAGTGGTATCTGTGTTCTGTGAGGGACTTAATGTAATACTCTTCTTTTGATTAAGATGTCGTAAATATTAGTATTAATAGCGTTAAATGAATAAGTATAAATGTGGTCTAATTAGATGATTAGCGCCTTAAAAATTACATTTTAATGCCTTAAACATTTCACGTCAGGTTTAAATTAATTAATAATTTAATAGTAATTAATAATAATGTCTACATCTTTTCCTTTGTATTGTCTTTCTTTGAAGTCGTGTATCCTTGTTTACTCCTTATAATTTTATTTGCTTCTTGTAATAAATAACTATAAAATAACTATAAATAAATATCTATAAATGCCTATAAGTGTGCTTGTTGTGAAGCTGCTGACCAGTCGCAGAAACATGGCTTCTTCTCTGGAAGATATACTATAATTAATCTGGCAACTTTCACACAATATGTTAGTGATACTATTGAATGTCAGGGTCAGGTTGATTGCATTTATTTTTACTACTCCCGCGTATTTGATACTATCGATCAGGTGATACTCCTAAATAAACTTTCTTCTTTTGGTTCCTCTCTTTGTCTTCTTAGCAGTGGCGGCTCTTTAATGAGAGCAAGTGAGCAATTGCACCCCCTGGAATTATGAAACAAAACAAACCAAGCGGCGACTAACTGTGAAAGCATTTATTTATTATATATATTATGTATTCATAGTTATTGACGAGGAACGTGGCACGCTAACAACGTACATATACCGATCGTCGTCACAGATACTGAGCAAAGCCAAACTGTTGCTCTGTTAAGGCATTAACATTACATTGATGGTGGGGAGAACTGTATTTTGCCGTACTTCAATGTCGTATAATACATAGCGTTGGAGCAACTGAACCAGACTGCTCTCGGGCGTTGTTACAATGAATACGGTATCTTTTTTACAGAACAACGCGTTTTCGCGGTTAACGTATAATGAAAAAATCGCAGTAAAAAATCTTAAACTGCCGAGGCCTCAATTATGTTTAGAAAATAAACAATCTGTTAAAGGTAAAGACGTTATAAGAAAATTCAAAATGAATATTTATCAGAAAAATGACTGGATTTGTGGGTGTGAAATTAAAAATACTTTGTTTTGTTTTCCGTGTCTTTTGTTTGGTGGTGAACCGTCTTGGTCAAAGAACGGAATAAGATACTTAATTCATCTTAGTGCTAAAATTATTAAACATGAAAATTCCGAAGGGCATTTGAAAAATATATTTAGTCTAAGAATGTTAGGAAAAAATAACATTCAGAATGTTTTAGATTCATCATATAGAAAAGCAATTCAACAACACAATGAAAAGGTAACAAAAAATAGGAATGTGTTAAATTTAATAATAAATTGCATTAGATTCTGTGGCGCGTTTGAATTGGCACTTCGGGGTCATGATGAACAGCAAACGTCGAATATCAAGGGCATTTTTCGGGAATTGATAAATTTTACGGCAGAATTGGATAAATCGCTCAGAGATCACATCGAAGCAGCACCAGTTTTTAAGGAATTATCAAAAACGATACAGAATGAGCTGCTTGATGCAATGTTGAACGTGTATCATGAACAAGTTGCCAGTGAAATTAAAGCAACCGACTTCATATCTGTGATAGCTGATGAAACCACAGATGTGTCCAATCAGTTTCAGTTGGTGGTTGTTTTAAGATATATTGTGAACGCGAGACCGGTCGAGAGATTTTGGAAATTTCTTCTGCCTAGTGGACATGATGCTAATTCTTTATCTGCCTCCATCCTTAACGAAATTAGTTTGCTTGTTGATGACCCAGAAAAACTGATTGCACAGAGCTATGATGGGGCAGCAGTCATGAGTGGTGCTATTAACGGCGTGCAAAGACATGTCCAAGACCAGTATCCAAGGGCTAATTTTGTACATTGTTATGCACATCAGACAAATCTAATTATGTCACATGGTACATCGAGCAGTAGTAATTGCAGAATTTGTTTGCCAATCTGACGGGATTATGTACATTCCTTCAGAGAAAAAGCTTACCTCGTTCTTCAAAAATAAGATGGAACTTCAATTCTAGGACAGTGAATACAATATATGAGCACCGAGTAGAAATAATTGAAGCTCTAGAACAAATCGAGGGAGAAGCTAGTTTACAAACTACCATTCATCAAGCTGGTGCCAATTTGCGAATTTTAGAGGAGGAAAATTTTATCTATTGGTTAACTTTCTTTCATAAAATTATGCCACATGTGGACATATTGTTTAATCAATTACAAAATCTCAATACAAATGCATTAAAAATCAAGAATAATTTAGATAATAATTTTGAACGCGCTATTGGAAAAATTCGAACCGAAATCGCTGACGCAGATAATCAGTTGGTTAAACAAAATGCCCCAGAACTGGCTCCTCGACCATCAAAGCGGCGAAGAGTAACTGATGGTAGCCAAAGAAGTAGGGAAACTATTGAAGTGTGCGACATTATTTTGCTAGAAATAAAAACTAGATTTCGGTATACAGGGCAGTTAATATTAGCAAACTTAATTACTTTTAAACAGTTCTCCTCTTTTCAAAAAAAAATTCAGGAAGATTGCCTTAAAGAAGCAGTAAAATTTTATCCATGCCTCAATGAAAGCAGACTACGAACTGAATTAAGCGTTCTATATTCTAGAGAAGAATTTAGGCAAAATATAGAAGTCGGTGCTGTAGGTCTGCTAGGTCTTCTGCTGGATGGATTAAGCGACACCTTTAATGAAGTTGTTAAGATTTTAAAAATTGTCATTACAATCCCAATGACAACGTCCGAAGCGGAACGCCAGTTTTCACGGCTGAAGAGAATGAAAACTTTCCTGAGAAATACAATGAAAGAAGAGAGATTAAATGCCCTTACTATGTTATCTTGTGAAAAAGAATGTATAAATGATTTCCCAAACTTTAATGAAAAAGTGATAGAACTGTTCTGCAAGTCAAAGACACGTAAAATGGACTTCGTTTATCGTCAGATGTAATTAAACTGTGTAATGTAATATTTACTATTCCCTCAAAACAAACTCTACAATGAACAGTACCTGTCTGGAACAGTACGTCGGTGAAATTTATAAGGATTGGGTAAGCGTTTTTGTATTACACTTTTTAATTTTGAAATTATGCACTCCCTATGTGAACCACCCCGAGCCGCCACTGCTTCTTAGACTTATGAAATCGTATTTAAACAATAGCATTAATTACGTTCTTTATAATGGTTACTTATCTGAAGCTTTTGTATACCGGGTTATTATTTTATCATTACACATAGGTAGGGGAAGGAGGGTCGGAACAGACGAGCGGTGTGGAATGAGACATGTCGATATCTTTGATTAATGTACTTAAACTAACGGCGAGCGGTGGGTGAACATCGTCTGTACTACCCGTTTGTTCAAGTCAGTCGTCGTCCATACTTATGCAATGTATGTTATGTTCTCACATTTTTCTTATTTTCTTGAGTAATTTTATAAGTTTCGTGTGTTTTCAGTTTAAGGTAAGTAATGTTCTATTAATTGCAGTCGATTGAAAATTGAATGGTATGCAAAGTTATGAACGCTCATTAGAATATCACAAACGTAGTCAAAAAATAACATCGCATAACCTCACAATTGTATGTGTAAACAAACTGTGCGTCTGGGGCGAAATGGGACGGGGCAGAATAAGATATGTCTCGTTCTGCCCCGACGTGTCATTCTGCCTCTTCAAGTCTAGTTTTGACTGTGATATTCGTCAATTTCAGATGGTTCGTAACTATCTTAGAAAATCAAATCGGCAGGAGTGGTCTCTTAACGCTATGGAGCAGGCAATAAATAGAGAACTGGGATTAGATAGAGCTTCATCTCATTTCAGTGTATCAAAATCAACATTGGGCAGATACGTCAAGAAAAGGCGAGAAAATCTAGTCATGAAGATAACTAAGAAAGCAGGAAAATTTGAATGTGTCTTCACATATGAGCAGGAGCTCGAGTTAGTAACCTACCTCAAACCATACGGAGAAACGCCTATTCGGTGTATGTATGAAAGATGCACGTAGATTGGCGTACCAGTTGGCAATTCGTAATAACATTTCTAACAAGTTCAACAAAGACTGCGAAATGGCCGGAAAGGATTAGATGGCTGGTTTTTTTAAGAAGACATCCTGATATTAGTGTACGTCCACCAGAGGCCACGTCCGGAGCTCGTGCCATGGGTTTTAACAACGTAGCTGCAACGCACACAAAAAATATCGATCTCATTGATCTTGCTCGAAATAACGGAATGATTTTACCATGCTTTCCTCCCCACTGTTCCCACCGTATTCAACCCTTAGACGTTGTATTAATGAGGCCTATTAGCGTTTATTATGAGGAAGAAGTTCGAATGTGGATGAGGTCTAATCCAGGAAAAGTGGTGACCTTATTTCAAATTTTGACTTTATTTAGGGCTGCTTTTATTCGTGCATGTTCGATGCAGAGCGCTCTAAATGGCTTCAGGAAAACAGGGATTTGGCCTCCAGATAAAACTATTTTTACTAATGACGATTTTCTTCCGTCAGCTACAACAGATATTCATTTAGTTAATTTACGGACTAACAACCAAGTTATTAATGAGGAAATCAATAAGCAAAATATTGAAATGGTTTATTCAACAGTAACAAATGATGAAACTTCTTATTAAACTTCTGTATTAAGTGACAAAAATACGTCCAATCTACCACAATGTTCTTGGATGCGAGATGTAGCTGTAGAAAGCACATAATTTCCAACGGCATCTCCGAAAAATGTTTTGGCCGTACTCGACGCAACAAACGTCTGCTAATTCCAAATTGTGGGCATCGTTGTCTCGTCAATGTGTTCCAAAAGTTCAACAAAACAAGCAAAGGACGTCCAGAAAAAAAGGAAAAACGAACATTGTCAGTTGATAAAAACAATCCCTTAAAAAAGTTGAAGAAACGCTGGGAAAAGTGTATACAGCTAAAACGAGACTATGCTGAAAAATAAGTAAATTTCCAAAATAATTTGTTTTTCTATATTTTTCTAATGAATTATTGAACCACCCTCGTATAGTTTATAGTGAAGTTTCAAACTCCAGGTATAAAATCAAATTTAACATACTGTATATCTTCTTCGTCAATCAGTTATATAACATCAAACATATTTTTAAATATTTATGTAATATTAATATTTGGAAAAGGGAACAGAAGGTCAGTGCTTCACGTTCCTTTTTTTTGTTGTGTGTAGGATAATTTATTTGTAACTTTGATTTAAGGCACTGATGGGTGTGGTTTGGTCACGACCTGTGTGCGCGGCGGCCAATATTTCAACAAAATTCAGCTGAAATAGCTGTCGGCGTCGTTGGCGTTGCCATTCTTGTCCTGGTATAGAACAAAAAGAGACATCATACTCTTAATGACGTATTGTTGTGTGAACCGCGCCGTGTATATATGAGTAAAAATATTTTTATGTGAGGCGGCGCGCTTACGTTTTACCCACGGTTTAAAACGATTTTGTTTAGCGCATTTTATACGGTCGTGTCGCCTTTTTTAATACGGCTTATCCGAGAAATCTCGCTTAATGACTTTATTTCGCACAGTCCGTAACAGTTTGTCATTTTTTGTGAAGTATGTTTGTCTGAGTTTTTTTTTTTTTTGCTGTGACTATTCAAGCGAACGTGTTTTCTTTATGCATAACCACTTAAGTTTGTGTATTTAACAAAAAGCAATCAAGAAAAAGAATGGTTCTTTTAGTTATTTGAAAAAATTCTTTTTAAATTTTTATTTCGTGTTTTAGGGACGACGAAATATGAATTACCAATTAAACCGTTGATCGTTATCAAATCTAAACTCGTTGCTGAAAAAGTTCAGCAGAAGTTATTCTGCCTAATATTTTATTCCCAACAGTTTTATTACAATATATCGGTCCAACCTCCGTATTCCAGTATACGTCTTATGGAAATTTGTTTCATGGTTGCCAAATTATCCAATCAGCTGTACATTACCATTTCCGGTTAATTATTTGACATTTCACGCGATCAAATCATAACCTTTATTTACATTTTTTGACGTTGAAGGTGCAAAATTATTGAGATTCATATGACATTTTGCTTATTATTTTATAAAAGTAACTAAATTTTAACAGAGTGCATAGCGAATTCGCTGCACGTAAAATTATAGGAAAGAATACTACAAGGAAAATTTCAATATTTATTAACAATACTACACACATTTCTAAACAAATATACATATGAAGTGTTATGAACGATATCTATGCAACGTACAGTGAATATTTACTTCGATATTGGGGTGTTATGCAATTTATTAAATTAAAAACGATGATGATCCTTTAACAAATAATAGTTTCCACTTTTGTAACAAAAAGAACTGGAATCATAGTAATCATACTAATACGTATATAATACAATAATATTTAAGAAAGGAATAGCAATTACACACACATATCTATGTCTCATGTTAATTTTTAGTCAGTCGAGGAATCACTTTGATCTTCAGATGATGACGAATGTGTTACGTGAATAATATAATTAATTCTTCGATGTCGTCTTGCAAATTATCGACTATCCACATTTCCTTTTCAATATTTTTTACATGTTTGATGTAGTTTTGCCAATTATTAGCTGTTACAGTGCTATACGCTCTTCGAATTAATTGCTCCATATCTTTTACCTTAAATGTGGTATTATTCATTCTTACGTAGTTTTTAAGTTGTGCCCATACCATTTCAATGGGATTTAACTCGCAATGGTAAGGTGGTAATCGAAGAACTTCATGACCTTTTTCTTTTGCAAATTCGTCAATCCTACTTTTATCATATTGCGGTTTAATTTGTGACACGCAATACAGTAAGTCCCTTTTTAGCATATCGTTACTGATTTGTATTTGTTTTTCACTGAGACAATCAATGACATCGTTTTTCCTCCATGCTGTTGTTGGAATTTTTTCCAATTTTCCGCAGTGATAGGAAGCATTATCAAGAACAATGACTGACTTCTGTGGTATATTTGGAAGTAATTTATTTATAAACCAATCCTCATATGTTTCTGAATCTATCTCATGATGAACGTCGGCAGTGTTTTTCTTGCAAAGAAATGTATATTCAGCACCAGGAACAAACCCATTATCACCACCAGCATGAACTAATGCAAAACGAGGTCCAAGCCCGGTTGGTGATTTCAAACCAGTGCTTAGTCCTTGAATAAAAGCTTGTCGACTATTTTGAATAGTAGTATCTGTCCAAGTTTTATTTACCGCATGCCCTGTATTCACCCATGACTCGTCAGTGTATATAATAGTTCGACCTGAAATAATATAGAGTTACAGCCATGTCAAATATCAAGAAGTAAATTGTACCTTCTTCTCTAAATCTTTTGATCTCTCGTAAGTATTTGTGCCTCCACCTAATAATCTCATCTCGTTCAATGAGTATACTATTTCGTCCTACTTTTTTAAATTCGAAACCCATATCGTGTAACAATCTATGTAAAGTTGTTGGACTGAAGTTAAGAAGTTCATCATCAGCATTGACAGCAGCAAGAATTGTATTTAATGTAGGTGGCATATTTTGTATAAAAAAGCCATGCACTTTACGTCGAATAGCTGCTTGCGTGTTCTCATTATATGTATGTAGTCGATCATTTAGTTGTATACCTTTCCTTTTTTTAGGCTTTTTTGGACTTGATAATAAACCAGTTCGTTGCTCCTGTTTTGCGTGATATATTGCACGGCCTGAGATACCCAAAGCTTTACTTGCTTCTTGAAAGGCAGCACTCACATTCATTGATTTATTGAAATAATTGAAAACATTTGCAACCATACACTTCTCCTTACGGCTAAATTTGTCTCCTTTGCGCCCTTTTCTTCCTACAGGCTCCATTAATGCAGTGAAAACTGTAATTACATTTATATTATGTTATAACGTTTATAAAAATCAATAAAAATACCCATATTACACTGTGCACGCTTGAAAAGAACAATTTGTACAACTATATAGACAAATTAACAATTTAACGAAATATTTTAAAAGTAGGACGACGACGGTTGACAGTTGATATTAATAGACAGATAGTACTGTTGTCGATGCCGACAACATATGTCAATAAGTTGCAACATAGCAACCGAAAGTGAAGATAGCGTTAATTACAGCAGCTAAGGATAGTAAGAGATAAAAGTTGCTATTATATCCCATACTGAATACGGAGGTTGGAACGATCTATAGAGACCGGACGGATCCGGCCGAAATTACGATAGACCATGTAAATAGTCTATAACATCGCTTAGTACAACAGGCAGTTATTGAATAGCACTGTTCAATCGGTTAACCGCACATCTGTTTTTTGTCGTTGAATTGTGACGTAACTATTTCAATATTACAGTTAAATTTCTTACTTCACGGGCGTAGATAGAAGCGTGAGGAGTTTTTATAATGTATTTTATTTATTAGTTTATATTTCGTAAGATAAATAAAGTACGGTGCGTTAGTTTCTTTTTTCCATTGTTTGTTATAACTAGAGAACGGGCACGCTTACCACTCAGTGCAGTACTGGCGAAAGGCTCTATTTCTAAAATATTTAATTTTATTTATATAATTGGAAAACAAGCGGGTGGTGATCTATAAAATTACGAAATACATATGTATTTGTTGAAAAGTTGTATTTTTAAATTTTATAATTTTATTTCTATAATTGGATCATTTTTATTTGTTCATTTTGTCGTTCAAGTTGAGTAAAGGAGTATTAATATTGACTAGCAATAGTTTCTCAAGGTTTTCTTCTGTCAATTTTGTTCTCTTTGAATTAAGTACATCCTTATAAATAGAAAACCTCCTTTCTACATCGCAACTGGTTATAGGTGCATACTGGAAATATTCTTTTATTTCTTCATATTTAGCCGTTAGATTTTGTGGAATTGTCTCCATACATAATTGCTGCAATGTAATTAAATCTGGATTTCTATTAAGAATTGCTTCAAACTTTTGCCGAAGGCCACATCCGAAGTCACTTGGAATACTTTTCAAATTATTAACAGCCACATCTAATGTGATTAATCCGTCATTTAATTTGAGATTTCGATTTTCAAAATAAGTGATTAGTTTTGGCAATTTTCCAAAGTGTTCGTGAAGAAAGTACAACTGATTTTTTAAATTTGGGATTTGTGTGAGCTCCTTGCACTCACCAATACTTCTAGCATCCTCCTTTAGCAGTGTTACGAAATGTTTTATACTATCGAAATTCTCAGCATAATAACTAGTAGCTTCCAGCCATGTTCCCCATCTAGTTATTACTGGAGTGGGAGGCAATGACAGAGATGGAATTTTTTCCCTGAAAAGAGCTACTCTCAATAGTGCTTTCCGAAAATTTTCTTAAAAGCTATCAACTTCCGGAAAAGTGTCTCTGATATATTCACAGATTCTGTGGAGAGCATGTGCTACACAAGTAATATGCAGCATATTGTTGCATATATTGTTGCAGAGATATGTTTTCTTCAATAGTCTGCCTATTTTTAACATATACGCAGCACTATCACTGACAAATAAAAGTATTTTTTCTTTGTACGTGGCGTCCGAATCAAGCATTTTTTGCATATTCTCCTTAATGGTTTCAGCAACTATTTCCGCATCAACTCTATTTATAACACTTGTTGCTATTACATATGAGTTATAGGGAATAGTTGGATGTAGTACACCAGCTACAACATTTACCACACAGCGTCCTAACATATCCACCGTTTCGTCGGCGCTTATCCATATGTATTGATTTAAAAGATGGCTTCTAATGCGTTCTACTGTTCTCGTATAGAACCTAGAAACATAATATTTGCGTAAAGTTGATTCATCAGGAACATTTCGACCAGTATATTTTTGAAGAAATATTTTTAAAGTGGGATTTCTAAGTTTATTTAATGGAATATTAGCCGCCATAAAAGTTTTACAGAGTTAAGATGTGTTTGCGATCCTAAGTGACGAATTTTTCACGATATTTTACGGATTTTGTAATAAATTTCGGAATCACCGACAATGGACATACAATCAGTATGACCGTCAATCCAACTCGCCATTGTTTTACAATGCCGTTCTCGACATTCTTCCATATCATGTCTGAAAAAGTAACTTAAACAATACTCTAGATCTAAATAAATGAAAACTAAAAATGTGTGCGTAAGTTATTGAAACTGAACGAAATTCAATGCACACTTACGTCGAAATAATATGGGAGAAGTAGATTCAATCAAACGATATTAAACAGGATCTATAACAAAAATTACGATGTAAATAACAGTTAGTACTACGAAAACAAGAAACTAACTCACAGCACTTTATTTATCTTACGAAATATAAACTAATAAATAAAATATATTATAAAAACCCCGCTTCTATCTACGCTCATGAAAACACTATAAAAAGCACTATATTCTACGAATACAATAGCTGGCTTGTCCATTGTTATCGCAGCGAGCCCAGGTGGCCGAGTAAGTCAAACAAATACTTCATTGAATTACGCCGGGATGTACTCAGCGACGTTATACACAATTCCAATTGCCGATTGCGTTTTATGGAAATTGCGTCCGTTCTCTAGTTATAACTGTTAATTGCATACTTCGTAATTTTTGTAATAGATCCTGTTTAATATCGTTTCATCGAATCTACTTCTTCCAATTATTTTGACGTACGTGTCACAGTGAATTTCGTTAAGTTTCAATAACTTACGCATACATTTTTAATTTTCATTCATAGAGATCTAAAAAATTGTTTAATTTACTTTTTGAGATATGATATCGTGAAACAATGGAGAGTTCAATTAAGGGTCAAACTGATTGTATGTCCATTGCCCGTGATTCCGAAATTTATTGCAAAGTCTGTAAAATATAGTTAAAAAGTTCCAAGAAATCGCACGTAAAACGTCACTTAGCACCACAAACACAATAAACTTAAATAAACATAACAATCCCACCTTCAAAACATTTCTCCAAAAATATACTAGTCGAAATGTTCCTGATGAATCCATCTTACGCAAATATTATGTTTCTAAGTGCTACACTAAAGCAGTATAACGCATTAGAAGCCATGTTTCAAATCAGTACATATGGATAAGTGCCAACGAAACTGTCGATAAATTAGGACGCTGTGTGGTAAATGTTGTAGCTGGTGTACTACATCCAACTATTCCATATAACACATATTGCAGTGAATTGTGATGTTGATTGCTTATTTAACTTTAGTTCACAATACACAGTAGCTTGGCCTGCTATACTCTAGTCGGATACGCCTTCCTGGAGCACTTCAATCTTCAGAGTTTACCCTCATAGGGTACGTAGCACAAGAATAGAAACAAAAGGTATTAGGAAAACAAACAAAGATTCACCCCTCAAAATTTTTATCCCATAAAAAAATAAAAAAGAAAAAATTAAACTTTATAAAGTATAAAGTTGTACTGAAACATCTATCATGTGAGGAAAACTTGTTCAAAATATGACTGTTACACTAGGCTAAAAACCTCACTAATATTGACCGCGAGCAAATAATAAATTAAATATTTAGAAAAAAACTATCAGATGTTATCAATTACGTTATCCCAAATAACAAACTTGAAACAGCACAATAGCTCTTTGTACACGTAACTAAAATTCTAAATCATGCGCACATTTAACATGATACAAATACCTTTTCCCACCAATTCTAATCTTCTAGAACATATTATTTGAAAAAAAATCACTTCCCAAAAATCTGATAACTTTTCTTAATATTCATCTGATTACAAATATTTTATAAACTTAAAATTACAGACTTTACTGAGCTCAATTATCTTAATAGTATTACAAAATTATTTCTAAATACATAAATGTAATAGCAAAATTATACGTACATTAATTAATGTAAACGTCACTTCACAAAAAATGATTACAAGAGAGACTACAGATAGGTCATTTGAATCAAAATTACAAGTATACAAGACTCGTAATAAATCGAGAATTAACTTTAAACACATCAATAAAGCACCACTAAAACACAAACCGAATTTATCTAAAAATATCTGAATAAAAAGAAGTTCTATTCAGCAGAAAAAAACTAGACCTATCTGTTCAATGACTGGTAAATCTCTGCATCTCCATCCTCCCGGAAACGGAATCATACCCCTTCCTAACATAAAGCAAAAGAGCTACAATATGAAAATACTACCACTCCATCCGGACTGAATACATCAAACTAAACTCGCAAGATATACAAGCGTGGACATAAATATACATTATAATAAAATATTCATAAAATATAAAATATCCTCAAATATTTCTCTGGAATAAAATACACATAAATATATTGTCTTTTATAGTTTCTTTTAATTTCTTTCTTCGGGGAAAAGTTCATAGCAATATGTAATAGCAACAAAAATATAAATACAGTTGATGCGAAAACAGTAGCTAAAACCATTTACGAGAATATGCACCAAATGCCTTTATTCGGACGACAGGTACAAAGAAAAAATACTTTTATTTATCAGTGAGAGTGCTGCATATATGTTAAAAACAGGCAGACTATTAAAGGAAACATACCCTAATATGATGCATATTACTTGTGTAGCCACAAGCTCTCCACAGAATCTTTGAATATATCGGAGACACCTTTCGAAAATTGAAAAACTTCCATCTTTGTCACTGCCTCCCTCTCCAGCAATAACTAGATGGGGAACATGGTTGGAAGCTACTAGTTTTTATGCAGAGAATTTCGATAGTTTACAAAATTTCGTTACATGTTTAAATGACAATGCTCGAAATATTTGTAGTGTCAGTTGTAGTTTCTTCTGGAACACTTTGGACATTTGCCAAAACTAATCACTTATTTTGAAAATCAAAATCTCAAATTAAATGATGGATTAACCCAGGCGCGGTTCGTGATGACGTATTTGGGAGTGCAAGTACAATGATGCGAGTGCTTCGTGTATTCTCGTGTACTAACTGTAACGTTTTCTTAGTAAACACCGAAAACACACGAGGCACTCGCATCATTGTACTTGCACTGTACTTGCAAGTATTGTTAGTTAATATTAATACTCCTTTACTCAACTTGAACTACTAAAAATGTATTTCATATTTTATAGATCACCACCCGTTTATTTTCCAATTATATAAACTTAAAAACTCTTTAAAAAATACAAATTTTCAATAGTACGTACGTGGGTGATGAGTCATCGGCCTCTCGTGTCCGGTGCCTATTTATTACATCTTCTCAATGCATTGGTATTGGCAGTTTTCAAAACATTTATACAGTGTTAGTAAAAAATATGTAACCCCTTAAGTATCTCTGCAACGATTCGTTCTTTTTAAATAAAATTCGGTATACCTTTGCAAAAAGATTCAAGGATTCTAAAAATAGTATAAGATTGCCGTCACTTCCGGTTATACCGGAAAGAGACATTCAATTTTTTATTTTAAATGGAATACTGTATATTTTTACATTTTTGAATCCTCTGTTAAATTCTAGATACAGAAAACCTCCAGATTGCTATTGAGATCAAAAGCATTACTTCCTGGAATTCAGTTTTCATTAGTAACATCATAAGCCATGAATGAATTGGTAAAATAGCTAATTTCAAAAAACAAATCCATTATACTCGGGATTTTAACAATTTATTTATTTTAACAAAAAAACAATTATTTGCTGACCAGATTAAATGTTCAAGATTTTGCCCTTCTACTAACTGACAATATGCTAAACGGTCTTTAAATTAGCGCATATAATTGTATAACATTTCGTCCAGCATTTGTAATAATAAGTTTGTTATGCGTTCTTCCAACTCATTCAAATTTTCAGATCTACTTCTATATGCCTTATTTTTAAGATAACCCCACAAGAAAAAATCGAGAGGCGTTAGATCAGAACTACTTTTTGTAAAATCAGTAAACTGTTTTATAAATTGGTTTATAAAATGACTACCGGAGGCATACTCATTTCTGCCTCTACGAAATTATTAAGTATACAGAGCCTTCATTATTTGTTGTAACATGATACATATGCAACCAACATTACAGATTGGTACTACTCCTATACTAATATTCCTAGTTCAAAATAGTTTGACAGATGTTTTATAATTTTATTTTAATTGAAACGTAAGTAATTTCTTGGAATAATAAAAATAAATTTTAGTTGTATGTTTATTCAATTAAAACACTAGTGTTTATTATCATTTTAATAGCATAAATTTTATTTACAGTTAATAATGAAAAAATTGTCAATTTTGCCTCTGTACAAACACATTTTATGAGGAGCTAACGTACTGAAAGCTTTTTCACAATAACATATTTATAATAAATGTTGGAAATGATGACCATTTTGTTGCAAACAAATATTCACCCTACGTTTTAAATTTTCAAAAACATTATGTAAATCATTCTGCGTAATGTTATTTATTTCATGCACAATTGCTGCTTCTAGTTCTTGTAAATTATGTAGTCTATTTCTATATATCCTATTTTTCAAATGTCCAAATAAGTAAATATCAAGCGGAGTAAGATCGGGAGAACGGGGTGGCCATAAATTAAACAGTCTATCGTCGTAAAATTCTGTCAAATAGTGGTGTGTGTCTCTGGCCGTGTGAGCAGGTGCATTATCTTGTTGAAACCAGCCATTTTCTAATTCATCGTCATGCAGCTGATTAATAAATTCATTTAATATTCCTCGATATCTTGCTGCAGTAATGGTATCGTAAAAGAAAATTGGCCCAATAATTCTTCTTCTCGACATTCCCACCCATATTCCTACTTTTAAAGGATGTAATGATGTTTCTACTAGTTGGTGTGGATTTTCTGTAACCCAAGATCTATAATTTTGTGAATTTACGTATCCTGTAAGATGTACCCATGCTTCGTCACTAAAAAAAGTTAAATCTAGGAGATCATCGTTCATTCGATTATTAAACCATTCACAAAATCTAATTCGCCTATCGTAATCGACTGGACGTAACTGATGAACAACAGTAACTTTATAAGGATGCATATGTATCTTTTTTGTTAATGCTTTGTGACATGTTCCAACTGAGAGACCTACAAGAACATTTTTTTGAATGTTAACTTTGTACAATTAAAAATAAATATGAAATACCTGTTTGCTGAGATAGTTTTTTAACTGATTTATGAGGGCTATGTTCTACTCGCTGCCGAATATCATCTACAACAGCTTCAGTTAATTTGGTGGGCCTCCCAGTCGATTTCCCTTTACAAATACAATGTTTATCCTCAAAACGATGTGTTATAATATGTCTACGATGTCGAAATGAATCATAATCAAAGTCAAAATCTGGGAAGCGTTGTATAAATTGATCTATACAACTTGGAAGTGAATAACTCCAATTGCCTTCGACATCTTGTGTAGCACTTCTATAATGGGCCACTAAAATGAATGCATCTTATTCGACGGTAAATGCCATTTTGGAGGTTATAACCTAAAATGAAATTATTTTATTTATACATACATTCAATGTTATTAATAGATAACTAACCTTCACAAAAGTTAGAATATCTTCAATAGCTCTTCAAAGAACTGACTTTTTTAACGCGAAATAAATATAAAATTAATGCAAAGAAAATCTAATTGACACAATACACAAAACGTACAAAACTGTCATAACAAAACATTTGAGTTTAGGAACTTATTATGCAGGATTGCCAATCCTAATGTATGCAACCAATATTGCAACACGTCACGTGGGTTACAACCTATTATGAAGGCATGGTACATGT
Organism: Melolontha melolontha; assembly: GCA_935421215.2. NCBI lineage: Eukaryota > Metazoa > Arthropoda > Insecta > Coleoptera > Scarabaeidae > Melolontha > Melolontha melolontha. The sequence goes on from OW285235.1 coordinate 22,233,245, forward strand.
TTTGTTAATAGTTGTCGCAGGATACAAACACCAAGTACAATGTGTATGTTGCAATCTGTGTTCATGAATATACCAGAAAGTTATATCATAATAGTTCATAACTAATTTTTTGAATTTTGAAAGACAATTATGACACGAAATGGCACATTTTCTGTGTATTGTATCGTAAATAAAAATAAATTGAGTGCAATTGAATTCATAATTGTAATGTGTAGATACATCATATAGTGGTTTGTACGCCCAACTAGGAAAAGTCTAACAGTTTACCATCAAAAGAAAATTTAGCTATATTTGAACTTCCAATTGCGGACAAGTGTTGGAATTTCAATAAACTATTTCTTATTGTATCAAAACTACTCACATTTAAACGGCAAAACCCGTCCGATTCGTCGTAATAACCGTCAGGGTCTAAATTAAAAATTTCGGTTGTAGATGTTTCACTAATTGGAGTATTTAAATTTTCGATGAAAAAAGAACACTTGGTTATATGTTTCACTAAATTTTATTTACATAAAATAAGACAATTGTTTCGGACTCTGCAGTCCATTTTCAATTAACATAAGAATAAATTTTCTAAAGTATAAATAGATGTATGTAACTACAAAATAGAGAGGGGATAACGTTACTAACAAATTTTCGTGCAAATGGAAAAGGGGGGGTAATTTAAGATACAATAAAATTATTCAATAACTAATTAAATTCAAATAACTGCCCTCATTATCGGCGAAAGGCTAAACTCTGTTTGCTCGTTTACAATGTTTAACGACTTATTTTTCGCCTTTGAAATTTCTAATATTTCCAGGAGATTTAATCGTAATCCTTTTGAAGAAGAGTGTAATATATTAAAATTGTCTGATGAGATCATATGGTTGTTATCAATGCAGTGTTCTGAAATCCCTGAGCATTTCCTAGAATTTAAAATGGCTTTTCTGTGGTCATTAATACGAGTGTGAAAACTTCTACCTGTTTGCCCGATGTAAAACGCATCACAGGTCATGCAATTGACTTTGTATATTCCACATTTTTGTGTTTTTTCAAATCTATCTTTATTGTTGGCCCACAATTTACCTAAATTAGATTTATTTACTGAAATAGTTTTTATGTTGTTTTTTGTTAATCTATTAGTGTTTTTATTCGAGGTTCTACCTACATAATTTATGAACCTATGTTTAGGAGATTCTTTTTGAGAAGAAGCATACAAAAAACTATTAATTTGTTGACGTTTTTTCTTTTTGATAATATTGTCTATTCTATAATGGCTTCACCCCAGACATAATAGACAATATTATCAAAAAGAAAAAACGTCAACAAATTAATAGTTTTTTGTATGCTTCTTCTCAAAAAGAATCTCCTAAACATAGGTTCATAAATTATGTAGGTAGAACCTCGAATAAAATCACTAATAGATTAACAAAAAACAACATAAAAACTATTTCAGTAAATAAATGTAATTTAGGTAAATTGTGGGCCAACAATAAAGATAGATGTAAATGGGATTTAAGTAAAACACTTATATTAATTTCCAGTATATATTACACTTTATTATATATTAATAAATAGATAACATGTTTCGCTACGATGTAGCTTCTTCCGAAGAAGCTACATCGTAGCGAAACATGTTATCTATTTATTAATATATAATAAGGTGTAATATATACTGGAAATTAATATAAGTGTTTTACTTAAATCCCATTTACATATAATGGATTTCCAGCAAGTATCGGCCGATTCAATTAAATTTAATAAAGATAGATTTGAAAAAACACAAAAATGTGGAATATACAAAGTCAATTGCATGACCTGTGATGCGTTTTACATCGGGCAAACAGGTAGAAGTTTTCACACTCGTATTAATGAACACAGAAAAGCCATTTTAAATTCTAGGAAATGCTCAGGGATTTCAGAACACTGCATTGATAACAACCATATGATCTCATCGGACAATTTTAATATATTACACTCTTCTTCAAAAGGATTATGATTAAATCTCCTGGAAATATTAGAAATTTCAAAGGCGAAAAATAAGTCGTTAAACATTGTAAACGAGCAAACAGAGTTTAGCCTTTCGCGATAATGACGGCAGTTATTTGAATTTAATTAGTTATTGAATAATTTTATTGTATCTTAAATTACCCCCCCCCCCTTTTCCATTTGCACGAAAATTTGTTAGTAACGTTATCCCCTCTCTATTTTGTAGTTACATACATCTATTTATACTTTAAAAAATTTATTCTTATGTTAATTGAAAATGGACTGCAGAGTCCGAAGCAATTGTCTTATTTTATGTAAATAAAATTTAGTGAAACATATAACCAAGTGTTCTTTTTTCATCGTGAATTTATCAAGATGTTTCACCAAGTGCCAAGCGAGAGTTCAATCAATTTAATTTAAATTTTGTTCTTGTTCAATAGGTATATTATGATTAAATTGAATTGAAGACATTATATTTAATGTTTTCTTACCTATGCGACTACTATAACACAAATTGAAGCTGTTGCTGTATGTAGCTCTTTTTATATTAATTGTACGAGGCCATTAATGACGCCGCTGTGGGTGACCTTTCAAACTAACTTGCATTCGAAGCGAGAGAAAGGTAAGTATCTAAAACCTTTGGTTTTTACACACAACAGCTGCGGCGGCGGGGGAAAGTAAGCGGGGATGGGTGAGGGGCAAGGGGGGTAATCGATCGAATCGACGCGACTTCGTCATGCGTCATGATTCATGATCATGATTGCCCCCCTTGACCATTCAAAGGCACCCTTTCGCCCTATCCATTGACCACGAAAAACTTGATCCAAATACCACCGCACAATTCTAGAAATGCGCAGGCAGTTCTCAACAGGAATTAGTGGATTGTTTGGATTAGAATAAACCCTAGCAATATTATTTCTTATTAAATCCAAATACTGAGGTCGATTAAGAGTACCTTCAATGAAGAAAGGCCCAATAACATTATTGTCTATCATCCCTGCCCACACATTTATTTTCTCCGACTATTGAGTATGCACTTGTCGTAGTCAACGGGGATTGTCTCTAGATCAAATTCGATTGTTATGTCTATTGATATACCAAACAAAATGTTGCTTCATCTGAGAACACAATTTTTCTGATAAAATTTGGACTTGCTACGCATCTGTTCTGCAAGTTTTCACAAAATTCTATTCTGCGATCAGAGTCGTCTGCAGTTAACTCGTGACAGAAGTGAAATTTATAGGGCTACAGCTTTACTGATTTCAGTATTTTCATAACGGAACTCTGACATATATCATTATTAAGAGCTAGTTGTGTGGTTGATGTTTGTGGATTCTCCTCAATTACTAATAACACATCCAACTTTACGTTCATAATCATTTGTGGTCGATTTTGGCCTTCCAGACATAAGTTCATTTTTTACATGATTAGTTCGTAAATAACAGAACCTCTGCCTTTGTGATTTGATTACCTGGATTAAGTTCATTGAATAAATTTAAAACTTCGTTGTAAGAACACTGTTTGTCTCCATAGCCTCGCAAAATTAAAATTTCAATACGTTTTGATTCAGTCAGGAACACCATAATAGAATAGACTTGCCGACACCTCTCTTATTCCCAAATCTTCGTGTAGAATTTTAAAAACACTCGTTTTTGATATTCCCATTTCTCTAGCAATAATTGAAACTTTTACTCGGCGGTCAGTCAACACCAAATCTTCAAATTTGTAGATGATTTCTTCAATTCGTACTTCCAGAGGTCTTCCACACTTTAGGTCATGATGAATAGTTTCTCTGTCCCATTTGAACTGCTTACACCAAAATTTGACTTAGAAATAGTACAAACTAAACGACAGAACAGTCATTTGTCATTTCGCGTTAAAAATATGCAGTTCTGGGTCAAAAAAAGGATGGATCGTTGTTAAATGTTGTCGAATGTTAAATCCTCAAGTTTAGATTACCATGAAGATATGATCTCATCTTTATTTGAAGAATGGTTTTGTGACACTTTGCTGCCAAATTTACCAAAAGATAGTGTGATAGTGATGGACAACGCTCCGTATCATTCTCGACAGCAAACCAAAGTTCCTACAAAATGTAATAATAAGAAAGATATTAAAACATTTTTAGAAGCAAATGATTTATATTTTGAGGATCATTATACAAAAAACCAATTAATAGAAGTGATGAAGACAAAAGAATATTTAAAGGATTATTATGTGGATAACAGAGCCAAAGGAGCAGGACATACAATTTTGCGTTTACCACCATACCATTGCATTTTCAATCCCATTGTATTGATATGGGCCCAACTGAAAAATACCATAAGACGAACAAATCAAACACCGAAATTTAGTGAAAGCCGTGTAACACACATAAAAAATGCTATGGAACATATAACTGCTGTAAATTGGAAAAATGCTGTTAAACACGCAATAGCAAAAGAGGAGGAATATATGCGCATGAACAAAATAGTAGCACCTTTGATTATAAATTTGCAATACGATTCAGACACAGACACCGATTTGCAAGACGACTCAATCACAGATGATTTATGAAATGCAGTGACATATAAAAATTTTATTGTGTATTACAAATAAATTAGCTTGATATATCTATATGTATCCACTACACATGTTGCCACACGATTTGTAATTTTTTCTTTGTATATAAACCCAATGTACAGATATTTTTTATTATATACTTGAAATTAACAGCGTTTTATTATTATATTATAGGGCCCTAATTTATAGTCAATACGGCCCCTAAATTCATACGTTGCAAATAGGTAAACCGTACCCGTTCAATAAGGAGACCAGTTGTAATAATTATCATCACAGAAGGTGGTGCAATAAAAGCATTAGAGCCGTTCAAAGTTATATTCTTATAATTTGAAATAAACTATAATCCAATATGGGTTGCAGTAGAACAGAAAACATACATTTTTGTTTTTTTTGCCTATTTATGATTTTCTTTTTGAATTTCGATTATACTAATACAGCCTAATTATTCATCAATTTTCTAAAAAAATAAGAGTTACAACAACCTACAAAATAAGAAGGAAATATCGTTCCACTGTGACCCTCTCCCCTATTATCTGATTTAAACCAAATTTAACTTCTTATAATCATAATAAAACACGTTTTCTAACTCATTTCATTACAAAACACATACATATAGTATAAATGAAATATCAAATATTCAAATTATTTAATAGTAACTTATAAAAAACAAACTGTTTTGCTTGCTGTAAGTATTTATGTATTTATAAAGGAGTGCTTCAAAATTCAAAACGATCTAAACTCATCGTTTACCTTTCCAGTTTTATTAAAATAAGAAATCCAGATAAAGATATCAGGTTGGAATCAGTTGGTGATGATCCGAGGCGACAGGTAACAAATCAGCTAGGGGGCCGGTACCATGCACACCTGGCCGCCGACTCGTCCAATACCACACTTCAAGATACGATCAGGCCACGCCCAGTTCAGAAATCAAGTTTAGAAGACACAATAAGAAATACAGTATCGAGAGATGATTTTTTTTTTACTTCGGTTTCTTTTAAACCGGACTCTGTATTAAAACATCACGAGATAGGATTTTAAAGATGTAGTTATAGTTATAAATCAGTTAGCAAGTGAATATTATTTAATCATAATAATTACGTGCATCTACATAAACGTAAAATCTTATCCGCAAATAATTATGGATTTTTATTTCCTTCTAGTTTGTTATGTTATAATATAATCTGAGACACATATTTCTTTGGCGAAAATTTTAAATTAACGAGTAAAGCTGTTTATTATCATTAGAGAACGGATGCAATTTCCATAAAACGCAATCGGCAATTGGAATTGTGTATAACGTCGCTCAGTACATCCCGGCGTAATTCAATGAAGTATTTGTTTGACTTACTCGGACACCTGGTCTCGCCGCGATAACAATGGACAAGCCAGCTATTATATTCGGAGAATATAGTGTTTTTTAAAGTGTTTTCATGAGCGTAGATAGAAGCGGGGTTTTTATAATGTATTTTATTTATTAGTTTATATTTGGTAAGATAAATAAAGTGCTGTGAGTAAGTTTCTTGTTTTCATAGTTTTAACTGTTAATTACCTACATCGTAATTTTTGTGAATATCGTTTGATTGAATCTATTTCTACCAATTATATCGACGTAAGTGTGCATTGAATTTCGTTCAGTTTCAATCACTTACGCACACATTTTTAGTTTTCATTTATTTAGATCTAGAGCATTGTTTAAGTTACTTTTTCAGACATGATATGGAAGAATGTCGAGAACGGCATTGTAAAACAATAGCGAGTTGGATTGACGGTCATACTGATTGTATGTCCATTGTCAGTGATTCCGAAATTTATTACAAAATCCGTAAAATATCGTCAAAAATTCGTCACTTAGGATCGCAAACACATCTGAACTCTGTAAAACTTTTATGGCGGCTAATATTCCATTAAATAAACTTAGCAATCCCACTTTAAAAATATTTCTGAAAAAATATACTGGTCGAAATGTTCCTGATGAATCAACTTTACGCAAATATTATGTTTCTAGGTGCTATTCGAGAACAGTAGAACGCATTAGAAGCCATCTTTTAAATCAATACATATGGATAAGCGCCGACGAAACGGTGGATATGTTAGGACGCTGTGTGGTAAATGTTGTAGCTGGTGTACTACATCCAACTATTCCCTATAACTCATATGTAATAGCAACAAGTGTTATAAATAGAGTTGATGCGGAAACAGTTGCTGAAACCATTAAGGAGAATATGCAAAAAATGCTTCATTCGGACGCCACGTACAAAGAAAAAATACTTTTATTTGTCAGTGATAGTGCTGCGTATATGTTAAAAACAGGCAGACTATTGAAGAAAACATATCTTAATATGCTGCATATTACTTGTGTAGCACATGCTCTCCACAGAATCTGTGAATATATCAGACACTTTTCCAGAAGTTGATAGACTTGTATCAGCTTTTAAAAAAGTTTTCAGAAAAGCACCATTGAGAGTAGCTCTTTTCAGGGAAAAATTTCCATCTCTGTCACTGCCTCCCACTCCAGTAATAACTAGATGGGGAACATGGCTGGAAGCTACTAGTTATTATGCTGAGAATTTCGATAGTCTAAAACATTTCGTAACACTGCTAGAGGAGGATGCTAGAAGTATTGGTGAGTGCAAGGAGCTCACACAAATCCCAAATTTAAAAAATCAGTTGTACTTTCTTCACGAACACTTTGGAAAATTGCCAAAACTAATCACTTATTTTGAAAATCGAAATCTCAAATTAAATGACGGATTAACCACATTAGATGTGGCTGTTAATAATTTAAAAAGTATTCCAAGTGACTTCAGATGTGGCCTTCGGCAAAAGTTTGAAGCAATTCTTAATAGAAATCCAGATTTAATTACATTGCAGCAATTATGTATGGAGACAATTCCACAAAATCTAACGGCTAAATATGAAGAAATAAAAGAATATTTCCAGTATGCACCTATAACCAGTTGCGATGTAGAAAGGACGTTTTCTATTTATAAGGATGTACTTAATTCAAAGAGAACAAAATTGACAGAAGAAAACCTTGAGAAACTATTGCTAGTCAATATTAATACTCCTTTACTCAACTTGAACGACAAAATAAACAAATAAAAATGTTCCAATTATAGAAATAAAATTAAAAACTTTAAAAATACAACTTTTCAACAAATACATATGTATTACGTAATTTTATAGATCACCACCCGTTTGTTTTCCAATTATATAAATAAAATTAAAAACTTTATAAATACAACTTTTCAACAAATAAATATGTATTTCGTAATTTTATAGATCACCACCCGTTCGTTTTCCAATTTTATAAATAAAATTAAATATTTTAGAAATACAGCCTTTCGCCAGCACTGCACTGGGTGGTAAGCGTGTCCGTTCTATTTATCATTATTATAGGCAGATATCTACCTATTTATTTTAATTTAACTAAATAGCGGGTTAGTATTTGTATAACACCCCCTGCGACGAGAGCTTAACGAATTGTAAATACATCTAAGATATAAGCTGTTCCTTGCTTTAATAGCCAGAGTGGTATTTACATAAATTGTGCGTAAGTAAGCGAACTTGATTAGCTTATTTCTTGCTTAGTTCTGGATATTAAAATTAATAGTCATTAATTTGGCATTACCGCTAAAAATTTCGCACATTTAAGTAATACAGTCCATATAAATTTTCGTTAGTAGCAAAATATAAATTGTAAAGTGAGAAAGCATATATTTTATTGTAAGAAAATATGGAGACATTGGGACGAAGACAGGAAAGGTGAGCAATATGAAATAAATAACTGTGACTCGATGACGGGCAATAGAAATAGTGAAGCTAAAAAGATTCATTTATTGAACAGGCGAATTTTTCTGTCGGTCAAGGAATCGCTAGCAAAATTTACATTATTGTTTACTAATGCTTCAAAAACCTTAACTTGATGCGGATGTGCATTTTATAATGATGAAAACCAAGAATGTCAAAAAATTAAGCTAAATGACAATATGTTTAGCTTCTCTGCTGAGGGCGGAGCTATTTCAAGAGCCCTAGAATATGCAGACACCCTGGAAAGCAGCAACATGATGCAATGGATTTTTCCCCGAAGAAAGAAATTAAAAGAAACTATAAAAGACTATATATTTATGTACATTTTTTTCCAGAGAGATAATTATAAAGATTTGATATTTTATGTAAAAATTTATTATAATGTGTATTTTTGTCCACAACTGTAGAACGTACGGGTCTGTGTGATGTTTGCAGTTCCCGCCACTTTGGAAGTTATAATATTTGATATTGTAGATGTTATGATTTATTTTTAGGTAGGGCTATCATGCTGTTTCTGGGATACTGATGTTTTAGAGATTTACTTGCAGTTGTACAGATAGGTCGACATTTTTTTTATTACTGAATAAACTTCTTTTATTCAGTAAGATTTTGGATAAATCCGGTTTGTGTTTTTGTGTGGTGATATTGATGTATTTAGAATAATTCTCGAGTTATTACGAGTCTTTAAACTTGTAATCTTTAATTTATAAGACCTATCTGAAAAAAATCTCTCATTTTAGTGAAGTGATAATTACATTAATTAATGTATGTATATTTCTCTTAATATATTTATGTCTTTAGAAATAATTCAGTTATATAGAAGAGCTCAGTAAATTCAGTAATTTTAGGTTTATAAAATTGTTGTAATCATCTGAATATTAAGAAAATTGCCAGATTTTCTTTTGAAGTTTTTTTTTTATTAATAAAATGTGCTAGAAGGATAGAAGGTGGGAAAATCTATTTGCTTCATCTTATTTGTATGCATGAATTAATGTAGTTGCGTGCGCATCACAGATAATTTTCTGTTTTATCGTTTAAATTTTGGGTTATCGTAGTTTGAAAAGTCTGACAGTTGTTCTGAATATTTATTAATTTGAATTTTGCTCGCGGTCAATTTTGGTGAGTTTTTTTCGCTTCTGCTTTCATTTAGTATCAAAGTTTTTCTCACCATCTGTTTCATTATTATATGTTTCAGTTCGACTTTATGCTCTATAAAGTCGATTTTTTCTTTTTTTTCTTTTTTTTATGGGATTAAAATAGTAAGGGGAAGATTCTTGTTTAAATTCCTAATACCTTGCGTTTTAATTTTTGGTGCGACGTACCCTACGAGGGTAGACCTGCTGATCAAAGAGCTCTAGGAAGGCGACCCGACTGAGATAGACCGGCAAAGCTACCGTGGATTGTGAACCTAAGTTAATTAAGCTATTAACATCAAAATCCACTGCAATATGTATAATGAGCGACAGTAAAAGTGTGCTACAGGTAGTGCTTAATAGAGATAACATCTTTAAACTCCACCCGATAATTTTAAATATAATACACTGTTATTATAAGTTAATCAAAAATTGCTTCTTGATTAACTGAGTTGTTAACTGGTTGGATTGCTAGGTTGAAGTTTGGGCATGGACAATATTATAAGTTAATCAAGAAGCAAATGGAAGTAAAATTTTACAGGGCGAAAGGGCACGTTGGCATAGCGCCAAATGAGATTGCAGAAACGTTGGCAAAACAAGTCATAAGTCATAACAGACGCAGACATCCTGTCTGAAGTTCTTTATTGGCAAGACATGGTACCAATAGTGAAGAAAGAAATATTACAGGAAGAATGGAATAAGCAGTGGGAGGACACGTATCAAAAGAAAATGACCCAGTATGGTTTCAAAATCAGAAAGTCACAAGATACAATTACGCAACGATTGCTAGGTTGAAGTTTGGGCATGGACAATACCCCACCCACTTACACAAACTAGATATGATAGTATCACCAGGGTGTAAGTGTGGACATGATTATGCGGACGTCAATCACCTTTTATTTCAGTGCCTAGATTATATGATTCAAATGGAATTGTTTTCTGAGTCAATTAGTCACTTAGGAATAGAAATGCCCACTAATATTGTAATATTATTACGGGCAAATAAGATAACAGTATATGAGGTGATACTAAAATTTTTGGCAGAATGCAAGTTAATGAAGTCGACATTCCTTCCTACCTCTACCTTTGTGAATTTACCTTTTGACCGTTGGCCGCTTGTGTGTGTGTTAATAGTGTGTCTTCCTGTGCCTTCCAAAGTTTTAATGTTTTTTGGTTATTTTATAGAAAACTGGGGTTGGAATTTTGCTTGGTGGGCTTATGGACAAAGATCCCGAAGAGCCCTTAAATTAAAAAAAAAAGATTCATCTGGTAGTTTAAGCTAAATAAATACAGTTTAATGTGTATAATAATTTATAAGAAGAGAATTCAGAAGTTACAGAAAATGTCATTATAGAAAGAACGTCGAAGTTATATGGTGTCTACAACAGAACAGTTCATAATACAGTGAAGCATGGCATTAGAAAAAGAAAAGTTAGAAGTGATCAAGAATCCACAAGGAAAGTACCAAGTTGAGACGTCGATATTATTCGACGAACAGTATATACTGTATGTACAACCACAGCGAGGTTGGCACATTAAATAGCTTACATCAAAAATACTTAAATAGAAGCCTATAAATCATAGTTTTTCAACTTGGGGATCGCGCTGATATTAAAGGAGAGGGGGAGGGGGCGAAAGAGCCTAAACAATAGTGAAAAATTATTTTATGAGAAAAAATCATTTACTCAGTGGCGGCTCTTTAATGAGAGCAAGTGAGCAATTGCACCCCCTGGAATTATGAAACAAAACAAACCAAGCGGCGACTAACTGTGAAAGTATTTATTTATTATGTATATTATGTATTCATAGTTATTGACGACGAACGTGGCACGCTAACAACGTACATGCACCGATCGTCGTCACAGATATAATTAGCAAAGCCCAACTGTTGCTCCGTTAAGCCATTAACATCACATTGAAGGTGGGGAGAACTGTATTTTGCCCTACTTCAATGTCGTATAATACATAGCGTCTGAGCAAGTGGTCCAGTCTGCTCACGGCCGTTGTAAAATGAATTCCGTCTCTGTTTTAGAGAACAACGCGTTTTCGCGGTTAACGTATGATGAAAAAATCGCAGTAAAAAATCTTAAACGGCCGATGCCTCAATTATGTTTAGAAAATAAACAATCTGTTAAAGGTAAAGACGTTATAAGAAAATTCAAAATGGATATTTATCAGAAAAATGACTGGATTTGTGGGTGTGAAATTAAAAATACTTTGTTTTGTTTTCCGTGTCTTTTGTTTGGTGGTGAACCGTCTTGGTCAAAGAACGAAATAAGAGACTTAATTCATCTTAGTGCTAAAATTATTAAACATGAAAATTTCGAAGGGCATTTGAAAAATATATTTAGTCTAAGAATGTTAGGAAAAAATATCATTCAGAATGTTTTAGATTCATCATATAAAAGCAATTCAACAACACAATGAAAAGGTAACAAAAAATAGGCATGTGTTAAATTTAATAATAAATTGCATTAGATTTTGTGGCGCGTTTGAACTGGCACTTCGGGGTCATGATGGACAGCAAACGTCGAATAACAAGGGCATTTTTCGGGAATTGATAAAATTTACGGCAGAATTGGATAAATCGCTCAGAGATCACATCGAAGCAGCACCGGTTTTTAAGGGATTTTCAAAAACGATACAGAATGAGCTGCTTGATGCAATGTTGAACGTGTATCATGAACAAGTTGTCAGTGAAATTAAAGCAACCGACTTCATATCTGTGATAGCTGGTGAAACCACAGATATGTCCAATCAGCTTCAGTTGGTGGTTGTTTTAAGATATATTGTGAACGCGAGACCGGTCGAAAGATTTTGGAAATTTCTTCTGCCTAGTGGACATGATGCTAATTCTTTATCTGCCTCCATCCTTAACGAAATTAGTTTGCTTGTTGATGACCCAGAAAAATAGGTCGGACAGAGCTATGATGGGGCAGCAGTCATGAGTGGTGCTATTAGCGGCGTGCAAAGACATGTCCAAGACCAGTATCCAAGGACTAATTTTGTACATTGTTATGCACATCAGATAAATCTAATTATGTCACATGCTACATCGAGCAGTAGTAACTGCAGAATTTTTTTTGCCAATCTGACGGGATTATGTACATTTTTCTCCACTTCACCACAACGAGCTGCAAGATTGGAAGAATTCCTTCAGAGAAAAAGCTTACCTCGTTCTTCAAAAATAAGATGGAACTTCAATTCTAGGACAGTGAATACAATATATATGAGCACCGAGAAGAAATAATTGAAGCTCTAGAACAAATCGAGGGAGAAGCTAGTTTACAAACTACCATTCATCAAGCTGGCGCCAATTTGCTAATTTAAGTGGAGGAAACTTTTATCTATTGGTTAACTTTCTTTCATAAAATTATGCCACATGTGGACATATTGTTTAATCAATTACAAAATGTCAATACAAATGCATTAAAAATCAAGAATAATTTAGATAATTTTTAACGCGCTATTGGAAAAATTCGAACCGAAATCGCTGACACAGATAATCAGTTGGTTAAACAAAATAACCCAGAACTGACTCCTCGACCATCAAAGCGGCGAAGAGTAACTGATGGTACCAAAAGAAGGAGAGAAACTATTGAAGTGTGCGATATTATTTTGCTAGAAATAAAAACTAGATTTCGGTATACAGGGCACTTAATATTAGCAAACTTAATTTCTTTTAAACAGTTCTCCTCTTTTCAAAAAAAAAATTCCGGAAGATTGCCTTAAAGAAGCAGTAAAATTTTATCCATGCCTCAATGAAAGCAGACTACGAACTGAATTAAGCGTACTAAATTCTAGAGAAGAATTTAGGCAAAATATAGAAGTCGGTGCTGTAGGTCTGCTAGGTCTTCTGCTGGATGGATTAAGCGACACCTCTAATGAAGTTGTTAAGCTTTCAAAAATTGTCATTACAATCCCAATGACAACGTCCGAAGCGGAACGCCAGTTTTCACGGCTGAAGAGAATAAAAACTTTCCTGAGAAATACAATGAAAGAAGAGAGATTAAATGCCCTTACTATGTTATCTTGTGAAAAACAATGTATAAATGATTTCCCAAACTTTAATGAAAAAGTGTTACTATCCCCTCAAAACAAACTCTACAATGAACAGTACCTGTCTGGAACAGTACGTCGGTGAAATTTATTGGAGGATTTATTAAGGATTGGGTAAGCGTTTTTGTATTACACTTTTTAATTTTGAAATTATGCACTCCCTATGTGAACCACCCCGAGCCGCCACTGCATTTACTGTAAACATTTACTACAAACATTTTACTTATAATAAGTACACATGTAAGTGTACTTATAAGTTCATGAATTCAACATTTCTTTCTATATCTACCTTTGTGGATTTACCTTTTGACCGTTTGTGTGTGTGTCAATAGTAAAGTCACTAAATGTGTCTCCCTGTGCCTTCCCAAATGTCAAAGTTCTAATGTTTCTTTTGTTTTTGCTTGATGGGCTTATGGACAAAGATTCCGAAAAGCCCTTAAACACACACACAAAAAAAGTAAATATGTAAAAAAAGAAATTAATGTTATGGTTGCATTTATTTTTCATTTAAAAGTTTCTCCATACGTGGATCTACGTTACAAACACACGAAAGCAAATTGTTTTTGAGTGATAAGAGGTGATTCCTGTAATTAGTTTTTAACGCAACTTTAGACGAAAAACCCTTTTCACAGAGATAAGACATGGCAAAAGGGATTAATATTTTCAATGGTTCTGTGACTAAATTTCCATATTAATTTCGACGAGCAAGCCAAAACGTATTTAACTCTTAATATGTAAATTGCAGTTGTAGCGTTTTGTCGACAGACATTTCGATGAGCTGTTCGCGAATCCTAACTGCTAACTTAGCAGCGACGAGAACGTTTTCACTAAACGGATTCAGTACCCATCTCTTCGAGAAATCATTTTTATTTTCCGGGAAATACTCCATCCACTGAGTTTTTATCTCACGCAAATGCATCTTCATGCAATCCAAACTGTGGCGAATAATAGTGTCTTGTTTATTCAAGTGAGTGAGAACATATCCAAATTTTTGATTTGAAGGCGAATAATCTAGAGGCGATAATCAAAGGCAATGAAACATTATCATTCAGAATTTTAAAAAATATACAGGCTGTTCCATTTAAAAAAATTATAAATTTCAAAATTTCTCGAAAATGCGTTATTAAATTTTTTTTTCATGAATCAATGTTAAAAACACTAATACTTTGCTATTTAACCTACTTTCTAGAATCAATAATAACAGAGATAACAATAGTGCGCACATAATTTGAATCAGCCTGTATACAGATACAAATTTGTTTTTTATACAGATTTGTATATTTTGTATCAAAGCTTGATGCGAGTTGTCGCATCGATATGCTAATTTGTTTTTGGCATTTCAAATACATTTATAAATTTAAGACGTTATCAATTATTCATTGAAAATAATTGTGGATATATGTAACTTCCAAGAATTAATCGGAGGTGACCCATATCTAACCAAAACTTTACCTGGTTCAAAATTAGTTTCCTGGTTATCAGAAGACTTAAGACAGCAAAACAAGCAAGCATACACCATTACGATCCATATAAACTGTTAAACCTCTTCTATTTGATGTTACGATTGATATTGTCTCAGCGTATTTAATCATTCTCGCACAGTCACAACTAACAATAATCAATATACCTATATGTTTATGGAGCCAGTTTAATAGTCAGAAAACCATGCTCAGATAAAATGGAATACTATATACGCACAAATAACTACGAGTATCTCATTGACAATTTTGTTTATTTGGTTTTGATGTTTGGAAACATCAGGGTCTATGAACAACCCGAATATCATGTTTTTGTTAAATTATACACTTTATTACTGCATTAATATAATTTGAGAACTTACTTAAGAACTAGTACACTTTGAAAATAATGTATACTTGGGAATTCTTAATTATTAATAAAAAAGCAGGTAATATTTATGTAATATATTTATTATTTTATTGAAAAATGCTTTTTCTATTACAATCTCAAAATTAACAAATCTATAATGGTGATAACTAAGTAGCAACCCGATTTCCTTCAGTTATTTGTAATGGTGATGTATCCTTCAACTTTTCAATATTTTGTTTATAAACTGTTAAAAGATAAAATATTTTGCGGGTTTAATTAAACATTAATATTAATCAAAGTAATTGTTACACAATTACTTATGCTACAATTTATTGATATTTTTATGCAAATACAATTGACTTCTGATTTTATTGATGTTGGACATATCTTCATGTCCTCCATCTACTGCAACAATATTTTAGAATAAATTAATTATGTACATCATTTTACTAGAAAAAAGATCGTGATTTTGTTTTATATCAATATTATACAAATATGTAACGATTTATACACTTAAATGCTCTAAAATCTTAAAGATTTAATGCAAAGACTTACAACTGACATTCAAATCTGTAGACGTTGAATAAACCTTGATTGCTTGCTTCATTTCCTTGGGTACCTATATCCTCTATAATATATAACTCTGTAGATGGTGAATCTAGTGCAATATTTTAAAATAAATTGAGTAGATTTCATCATACTTCGGTATTATTCACATGCGTAACTTGCTTAAGTTTTTGTATTATATATTTATAATTCACACCTAATTTGGTGGATGTTGATGGTTTTGCTGAATCACAAAGGTATACAACGCATACTACAAAAACTAAGTGGTTCTGAACTACTAAAACTATATAAAGTACACTATACAAATAAGAACGATGGTTCTAAAAAAATAAATTCAAATTTTCAAAATCAGTATAACCTATAATACAACACTAATATCCAAAACGTAAACATAAACAAACGCTATTTACAACATGGCGATTTTTGATTCTGCGCATAAATTCCATGATCCGTTCTTGTCCATTCTGGTTATTGTGTGGCTTTGTCGATTGGTGCGATTTTACCTAATAACACAAGGAATAAAAAATCATATTTGTGGAACTTTTTTTTAACAAACAACAGATCAGAAAGCCACATGTATGTTATGCAAACACGTCGTCAACTACAAAACTTATTAGTTATTTGAAACGTCATATGGTACCAAAACACACGTTTGCAGACTTTTAAAATTAGAGAAATAAGTAAAAATACTCATGAAGTACAATCCGAAATTGGTGGAGACTGTGGCTTGAAATCTGAAACAGAAATAAGAAAAACACCCTAACCACAATATATATCAATGAATACTATATACGTATTTCGGCAACAAGTTGCCATCTTCAGTAGAATAACATTAAAACTGAAAAAAAATGTTAAACGTAGCGTTTTTGGCTAAGGTAAACCTTAGAAGATATGCTCTTCACCAAATCGCCAGTGGGATAACACTAAATTCCTAACATCGAAATAACACTTATATACTACTTAAACCTAGCGTGAAATTTAGGGAACCGTGAAGCGTGAATACATGAAGCGTAAAAATAATGCTATTGTCACAATAAGGTATACAAACTGGACTGAGGGATTGGTCCATTGTCAGAATTCATTAATTTATTCTTATTTCTATATATATAAATACTTTCATAACTATCTAATTCTCTGTAATTATTAACAGTTTTAATCAACCTAAGGTTATTTGCCGGCACAGAATGACCTGTGTCCCAAATATGTCGGGCAACGTTAGATTTTTCGGGTCTATTGAATCTAAAGTGGGAAATATGTTCCTTGTAACGAGTTGAAATTGAACGTCTAGTTTGGCCGATATATTTTTGGCTGCAATCGTTACAATTTATTTCATATATACCAGATTTATGTTCTACCTCAATTTTGTCCTTGGTGTTACCTAGAAGTGATTTTAATGAGTTACATGATTTAAACGCTATTCGAAGAGAATGGTTTTTGAAGATAGCGTTCAGATTTCTAGAGGCTGAATGGTACGGTAAACAAACAAATTTCTCACCTAGGTCTTTTTGAGGTAGTAAGCTCGTGGTTACATAAATTAGTTTCCCAAGCCTATGTTTCTTAATTAGGTTGGTTATTATTTTCGAATCGAAACCATTGTATGCAGCGATGCTTCTGATTAATCCAAGTTCTTTTTCATATCTATCTTTTGTAAGCGGGCAACTTAACAACCGATGGATAAGAAAATTAAAGGATGCCATCTTTTGTTGGAAACTGTGATTTGAATCCGCGGTTATAAACTTGTTCACAATGGTGTCTTTTCGGTAAATATCTATTTCTAAATTATTATTCTTAATTACCAAAACATCTAAAAATGGATTTGTTCATTGTTTTCTTTTTCTGTAGTGAATTTAATTGTAGGGAATTTAGAATTTAATTCTATTAAAAAGTCGTCCAAATTACACAACTTGGTATTAAAAACCGCGAAAATATTATCGACATACCTCATCCATACTTTAGGGAAATATTTAGATGATCTCTTAAATTAATGAATTCTGACAATGGACCAATCCCTCAGTCCAGTTTGTATGCTTTATTGTGACAATAGCATTATTTTTACGGTTCATGTATTCACGCTTCACGGTTCCCTAAATTTCACGCTAGGTTTAGGTAGTATATAAGTGTTATTTCGATGTTAGGAATTTAGTGTTATCCCACTGGCGATTTGGTGAAGAGCATATCTTCTAAGGTTTGCCTTAGCCAAAAACGCTACGTTTAACTTTTTTTTTTTCAGTTTTAAGGTTATTCTACCGAAGATGGCAACTTAGTTGCCGAAATACGTATATAGTATTTATTGATATACAGGGTGAGTCGTGAGGAATCGACCAAACTGTACGAGTGTATTCTACAGGTGAAAGTAATGTAAAAAAACTCAAATGTTGCTATCCGATTTTTATTTGTTTTCGAGTTATAGCGTAATTAAAAATAAACAAAATTTCATACATTGAAGTTTTTGTATTTTATTGGTATTATCGTTCTTTCTAATATATTTTCAAAAATACCGCCATTCATTTCAAAACATTTTTTACATCGTCTACCAAGGGCGCTGGTTGCGTTCCTGATTGCGTCAGGTTGATGTTTGATATTGTCAGCAGCATTCATAATCCATTGAATTAGTGCATCACGAGTGTCCACTTTTACTTGATACACTTCATTTTTTAACCAGGCCCATAAACATTAATCGAGTGGCGTGAGGTCTGGAGACCTAGGAGGCCAACCAATGTGACTACCACGTCCAATCCAACTCCCTGGAAACCTTTCAGCCAAATGTTGCCTGAATGTACGAGCGTAATGTGCAGGCACTCCATCGTGCTGGTAGAAGATTTGGATTCTGATGTTTATGGGAACATCCTCTAGCAGTCCGTGCAGTTCATTTTCTAAAAAATGTAAATAGGTGTCTCCCGTGAGGCGATTCTCAAAAATGTAAGGACCAATTAAAAAACCGTCGATCATACCACACGTTTACCGAAAATTCTGACCATACATGCTGGTTATGACAATTATTAATACCGTCACGGGTGAATGTCGCTTCATCCGTAAACAGTATACACGATACAAAACGAGGATTATCATTTATCCATCGACAAAATTCCATACGTCTACGATTATCATCTCGTTGTAGGTGCTGTACTCTTTGTACATGGTAAGGACGTAAGCCATGCTCGTGGAGTGTTTATATCACCCTTGTTTGTGGAATGCCCAATTGAATTCTCCGTGTGCTGGTAGTTGCGTCTTGTTCTACTACATCCAGAATATCTTCTACTTCTTGTAATTGTTGTCGACTGCCTCGTTCAGATATTATGTTTACACTGGGAAGCTTTCCGGTCGCGCACAATGTGTTGAATATACTAATAAATACAGTTTTATTAGGATGTCTGTGATGTGGAAACCGTTGACGATATTCATTAGCAGCAGCTGTAGCATTCCCATCACAAAATCCATACACAAACACCATATTAGCATATTCTAAATTAGAATAAGTGTGTGGCATTTTAGTTTGTTACACTATAGTCGTACAAACGTCAAGTCGATGTCACAATACCCGAACACAATGTTATAATTTACTCCAAGGTATAGGGAACATTTTTTATGATGGCAGCGCCCTCACTATATCAACGATGAACTAGAGGTAGTGACATTAGACGCATTAGGAATACAAACCACTCTACACTATTTCTCGACTGCTTTCAATGTCACTACCGCTAGTTCGGATAACCACGAACAGGTAGCGCTTCAGCTAGGAAGACTTCCCTATAATAATAATAATAATAATAATAGTTTATTAAGCGCCCAACAGCAAAGCCAAATATAGGCACAAAGAAAATGTATCGTACATGAATAAATTTACAAAAACAAACAAACAAAAATATATCCAATACACAGTTAACTTAAACCCAAAAATAAAGAAGAAAATCAAACTTTAAACTCTAAACTTCGGTTCAAAAAATATGTCACTAAAGTATTTATTCCCACATCTACACATTTGATAAATCGGACTCCTCACCAATGCATTACTCCGGCACACGGGATAGGCAAAAGTTGCAGAATTGCGTGACGCAAACTGAGGCACAGCAAAACACAGTCTTCCAAGTATCGAAGACCAATCGATGTTATTATGTACAACACTGCGTAGAAAGTTAGCACAGGTTACTTCGCGCCGGACATCCAGCAACACCAAATCATGTTCCCTGGGAAGTAGGTTATGGTCAGTATTTCTAGGATAATCCCCACTCGTTTTAAAAGTAAGATACTTCAAAACACGACGCTGAACACTCTCCACATGCAGTTTATGATGAATATAGATGGGATGCCAGACTATTGAAGCGTATTCCAATTTACTTCTAACTAATGAACAGTAGATATGCTTAATAGTTGCGGGTTGTGAAAAATATTTGGAGCTGCGCAATACAAAACCAAGCACAGCAGAAGCAGATTTGCACATATTAATGATATGGTTGACGAATGTTAATCCGCTGTCAAATATGACTCCTAGGTCTTTGATTGTACCATCAGAAGTTAAAACTTCATTATTAATGTTATAATAAAAATGGTAAAGATCTTTTTTCTTTGAAAATCGAACCACGCAACATTTTCCTATGTTGAGCTTCAAACCGTTACGCTGACACCACGTCCACACCAGGTCGATGTTCTTCTGAAGGAGAAGTGCATTATCAGGCCGCTCAATACGCATATAAACCTTCAAATCATCAGCATAGGCTAGTCCAGAACACGTCAAAGACTGAAGTAAGTCGTTAATAAATAATATAAAAAGAAGCGGGCCCAAGTTAGATCCTTGAGGAACTCCAGAACTCGAAACAAACTCGGATGACTTAAACCCATTGTAGAAAACGTAGTTCATCCTTCCATGTAAATAGGATTCAAGAAGCAATAGCAGATCGTTACTAACTCCAAAATTGTGTAGTTTCTTCAACAAAATATCATGGTTAAGAGTGTCAAATGCACGACTGAAGTCGGTATACACCACATCCATCTGCCCTCTTTCATTAAGCGTGTCGGAAATATCTTGAGATAATGAATTGCTACCGGGGTTTCACTGTTTTTAATACATACATAAACATGGTATACTAAATCTACATTTTTAATTACGCTATAACTCGAAAACAAATAAAAATCGGATAACAACATTTGAGTTTTTTTACATTACTTTCACCAGTAGAATATACACCTTGAGTTTGGTCGATTCCTCACGACTCACCTTGTATATTGTCGTTAGGGTGTTTTTCTTATTTATGAAGTTCAAACTACACAAAATATTGAATCGGAACCATCCACTAGCAGAATTCTCTCACTGCCTTCCACAGAACAATTAGCGCATGGAACTGAAACTCAAAAGCAAATATTTTTGTTGCCTACTTATTATTAGAACATTATTTCGTTTCGTTTTATTAGTTCACTAGCTAATCCCGACCACGCTTCGCTGTGACTCAATCTGAAATGAAATGAATGAGAAAAGAGATAAATGTATTATAGTAAATATAAATTCACTTGGAAAACAAATCATCCAATTGCGTTGCTGTGGCTATGTGAAGTTAATGGAAAAAAAATGTTTTTGACAAAAAAATTATTTTTTTAATTGTAAAGCTGATAAATTGATTACATTTTTTGTTTAGTCCATTTAGTTATTTAACATAACTTATAAAAAATGTAACCCGCTATTTTAATAATGTTCCTGTCACTTGGCTTTTGACACATTGTTGATATTACTTCAAAAACGTCACCTTTCAAATATCTCAGTGTTATTTAAATTCTTTTAATAAAATTTGTATCGTATATGTTCTCTTTTCTTCGATCCTACCTTGAATAAATACAATAGTGAGTGTATTCTCTTAAATATTTAATCTTCCTTTCTTGTGATCCTTAATTTTTGGATTTTATATCACTTTATGTTTAACTTCTTTCTATAACAGCTTCTCTGAGCCTGTTTCCTATTACTTTTCATTCTCATTGAACTTGTTATTAAATTCCTTCTATCAATACTATTCTTATTCCAGTTATAATTTTTCGATTGTCAATTTATTACAAACAAAATGAATATGGCCATTGCTATACTACTACATTATATTATAACATTATTTTCTTTAGATTGATATTTTTAAATTCGTTATATCTTTTGAATGGAATGTCCGATTTTAATAATTTAAAAAGTATTTTACTGGTATTGAAATGGTCTTTAATAAAATATCATTTAATAGGATAAGGAATAATACAGAGGTATGGATAATATGGTTTGATTATTGTCGGCACTTTCATTAACTTTCAAAATGTAAAAAAGTAGTTATAGTGGCATAACTACAGTAGTTGGACATATGGTTTCGCGGAGTTTTTTGTAGATATTAATATGTTCTATAATACTGTAGAACATTTTTTTGTTCTATCAACAATAGTTTCCGCAGCGTACGCGATGACAGATTTTTTGTGACTAATTTTTTCACACCTTGGGTTACATTAATGCATTTTTATTGGGGATCCCTTTTTTTTTTTGAAAATGTAATATAGCCTATGTCACTCAGTGAAAATGCAGCTTTCTAATGGTGAAAGAATTTTTGAAATCGGTCCAGTAGTTTTTGTGTGAAAACATTACAAACATACATACAAAAACACAAATGTTTCCTCTTTATAATATTAGTTTAGATAAACTTTTTCGTATTATTAGTATTATACATTTTTGGTTTATTTTATTTGCAAATAGTCTTTTATTTTTTTTATTGTTTATTTGTTAATTTAAAGTTTATTTTATAACAAAATTTAAACATTTGAAATTAAGTTGTTGATATTCCTTCAATTTTATCATAAAATTGGCACACTTTAGAATTTCATATTTACTTTTAACCCCTACCTTCGACCAACTACAAAAAGTAATCAAAGTAATCACTACTAAATACTATTTAGACAGTGCAGTTCCGCAAAAACATCGTGACTTTACATTTAAAGGAACTGACTGTTCCAGCTCCGGTCGCGGAGTGGTGACAAAATCACCGACAGTGAAATCACGCCAAATCTCTAATACTTACATAACCTCTAGTGATGTACCGGGTCCTAAAAAATTACGGGTACCGGGTATTGAGAAAGAAAAAAAAACGTACTCGGCCGGGTACGCGGACGTTATGTGAGTGTGCATCCTACGCCATCTGACGGAAAGGCTGCATATGTAAACAAAACCGGGAAATCCCTGAGTTTACACTGGAGCTGCCGGTGTTTTGTATATAATATACTCTCAGTTCGCATTTAATTTCAATTGCGTATGGGTCGAATTACAATTCTTTAATTCTTACGTACCTATGTACCCTTTCAATAATGAGTTCAGTTTGGAATTATTTTAAAGTGTTTTCTGAAGACGAAACGAAAGCAGTGTGCAGTTTTATCCAGAGGTGGCACAAATAGAAAATCCTACGGAACGTCAACGTTATTGAAACATTTACGTTTAAAACATTCAGATGAGTTTAGTGATTGTGAAATTGTTAATGTTAAGAAAATGTAATTAGACGATCCGACACCGGGACCTTCGCGCCCCATTAAACAACAGACATTGGTAGTGTTTAGACAAAATTATCACATGGGACATTAATAATATCAAAGCAAAGAAAATCCATGATAAAATTAGCGAATTGATAGCTGTGGATAACCAACCGATTGCAATAGTCGAGAATGTTGGATTTATTAATAATTTGAAAACGTTAGAGCCCCGATAACAAATACCTTCACGCAAATATTTCTCAGAAATTAATATTCCTACTACATACGATAAATGTTGTTCGAAAATTTGTTATTTAATCGATATTGAAAAATTACAACTGAATTTGATCTCCTTGACATCAGACATATGGACCTGTTCTGAGAATAACGAAAGCTTTGTAAGCCTCAGTGGACATTGGCTTAATGAAAAATTTGAAAAAAAGGGCGTGGTTCTAAATGCTCGCCATTTTCCTGGAAGCCATACAGGTACTGCCGTTAGTGATTCATTAAGCGAAATGCTACAATTCTGGAAATTAGACGCTGAACACCACATACACGTATTGCTACGAGATGGTGCTCGTAATATGATTAGTGGATCAAATATTGCCCATTTGAGAAATGAGTCATGTTTTATTCATAGCATCCAATTGGTAATTCATGATAGCTAATATTCTCAAAAATATATTGCATAATTGCAAAGTGTTGCAATATAGTAACCTATTTTAATCACTCGCAGGTAGCTAGTACTAAGTTGAAAGAAATACAAACCAAATTATCGCGTCCACAACACAAATTAGTACAAGACGTAGTCAAGAGATGAAATTCGACCTATCATATGCTCAAAAGGATATTAAAGATGCCATCGCACTATATTCATCTGATCGTGATATATCAAACTTGAATGCAGCAAATTTGAAGTTAATTGAAAATATAGTTAACTTATTTGAACAATTTTACATCGTTACAGTTGAAGCTAGTTCAGAGGAAGCTCTTATTTCCATGGTAACCCCAAATGTAGTTGCTTTAGAGCGCTTTCTCTGTAAAAAAAACTACACGACGAAGGAACAGTAACCATGAAAAAAGAAATGCGAAAATCTTTAAAGGCTGGTTTTGAAAATGTGGATAAAAAAATAAGTTGTATGTAATAGCTACGGTATTAGATCCCCGTTACAAACTAACATTTTTAAAACCCGATACACAAGTTATTGCTAAAAATTGGATTATAGAAGAAATGAAAAGGATTTCTCCGATAAGTATTGATAAAAACAATGCCAATAAACAAAGAGAACCTGCAGAACATTGAAAAAATAATCATGATAAAAATGAAGATGTGTTGGCTTGCATAGATGAAATTTTATTTGAAAATAAATCCATTGAAGAAGAATCCTATACTGTGGGAAATTCAACAGATAATATTCAACTTTTAAATTTTCTTAAACATCCTAATATTTCTCGTACCGAAAATCCGTTGGTTTGGTGGGCAAAAAATGCAAATATTTATCCAACACTATCCAAATTGGCTAGACAATACCTAGCAACGCCTCCTAGCAGCATACCCAGTGAAAGAATGTTCAGGGAGGCGGGTATTATTTACGAAGAAATAGGCTTCTTCCGCGAAACGCAGAGAAATTATTATTTCTGCATTATAATCTCCCATTATTGAGATTTAATTTTTTGTTTTGTATTTTTTAATCAAATGTCTAGTTAAAATAAATTTTGTGTACTTTATTTTCATTCACTTATTATCTTATCTTCTTTTCAAATTTCAGATAAGGAACCCATTACCCGGCAATATTTGCTGGATCCGAGTAATTGGCGGGTACTGAAAATTTTGCCGGGTACCGGGTAATTTCAGGGTACCTGGTACATCACTAATAACCAGGAACTGGAACCGAACCCGAACCTGAACCCAAACGGGTTCAGATTCGCTGTTTATAAAGACTTTGAACCCGCACCCGTTGAACTCAAAAATTCAGCAAGGTTCGGGTTCAAAAATATAAAAAAATAGAGAAATATTTAATAGAAGAATAATAAAAAACATTACATTTCTTGCATGCAAAAAAAAAATTAAAAACAAAATCAAAATAAAATAACGACAGCGAACAAGTAACCAGTAACCTTCACACAAACTAGACTAAAATGGGAAATCCCCTTTTTCTGTTTGAGCTATGTACAAACATAATATTTGTGTTAAACAAATCAGTAGGCAAACATTTTCTTGTAACCAATGCAAATAGTAGCGACGCAAACCGTGTATTAGTATATTTTAACTTTCTTAAAGTAAACGTGGGTTGTTAAAATCAACCCTTAAATTGTTTTTAGTAAAGTGAGTGCTCACATTCAAATTTAAAAATTTATATAAATTTTTTGATTTTTCTAACCCAGAGATGTCTACGAAATTTACGAAAAATTTATTTGTTTATGATGCAGGAAAAGATGTATCTATATGCTCAGAATGCAAATATGAAATGAAAGGTAAACATACGGCAAATCTTGGGCGGCATATACAACGGAAGCATCCTGAACTATTCAAGAAAACTCAAAATGAATCGTCAACATCTAAATTGAGTCAGATCAACAATAAAAGAGCAAGAGCGGAGGAAAATACCCTTGAACAGTATTTAAATATTATCAAGATAAAAACCTGCAAACAAAGTTTCATTGATTCATGCATAAAATTAGTAACCGTTTCACAATCTTCGAAGATTCTGGCATGGAAGATGAATTTGATGCAGCTGAAGCAAATGCGCTTTCTTATATTGAACTGGAAGTAGCAGAAACATTAGCACATTCACACCCAAATATTATTCATTTCAGATGTGTTGCTCATAGTTTACAGTTGGCAGTGCTCGACACAATATCTAGTCCTCGTTTTAAGAAAATTCTTGATCAATGCAGAGCCATTTGCAAAAAATTGCGAACACCAAATATTTCTTCTTTAGCTAAGAAGCTAAACTTGAAAAAAGCCGTACTAGACTGTCAAACTAGATGGAATTCCAGTTATGACATGGTTCAAGCCTTATTGGAATACAGAAGCTTTTGTTCGGAATTGCTGGATGCTGAATTAACTATGACTGATAGTATTTGGAATATTTGTGAAGAATTCGTAGAAGCTTTTGCACCTGTTAAAAAAATAACGCTGAAACTTTCTTATAGTTTCAGCGTTGATTTTAGGCGATTTTTATAGAATCTGGCTTACTTTTAAATTGGATAACAAAAGATGACAAAGCAAAATCATTTTCAAATGAATTATATTTAAATATTATAAAAAGAGAAAACAACTTTATTAACAATCCACTTTTGATTGCAGCAGTATATCTAGATAGCAGATTTAAGGTCATTCTAAGTCCCGAAGATGTTGAAAATGCTAAAAAACATATTTTGAAAACAATAAAAATTTTTAAAAATTTACAAATGGAAAGAGAAAAAGAGAATTTTGTGAGAGAATCAACATCTTTTTCTTCAGATGATGATGAAGATATGCTCGAACAAGTTCTAAAAAAGAAGGAAAGGTTTTATAAATCAAATTCTTCAAATGTAAATGTCACCGCTTCGATTGATAATTTAGTTAATTTTATAAATAATAATTTAGTTAAAAATGAATTTGATATATATGAAAAATATCCAAGACTGGGAAAAGAAAAAAACATTTTACTATTTTGGGAGCAACATAAAACGGAAACGCCATTATTGTAT
Source organism: Melolontha melolontha (assembly GCA_935421215.2). NCBI lineage: Eukaryota > Metazoa > Arthropoda > Insecta > Coleoptera > Scarabaeidae > Melolontha > Melolontha melolontha. The sequence goes on from OW285235.1 coordinate 22,260,340, forward strand.
CAAGCGGCTCAGATTATATTCGCAGTACCTGCTACGCAAGTAAGCGTCGAAAGGGCCTTTTCAGCCTTGACATTCATTTTATCCCCACAAAGAACAAATTTAAAAGAAGAAAACTTGAAAAATATATTAATTGTAAAATTAAACGAAAATTTCTTTGAAAAATAAATTTTCTACTAATAAAACACATGTAGTTTTTTTAAACTTTCAACCCGAACCCTGAACCGAACCCGAACCTGAACTTTTTATTTTGATTAACCGGAACCCGAACCTGAATGCATTTTTTTCATGGTTTCAGTCCCTGCTAATAACCTCCAAATATCTGTACTTACATCCATTATAGACTATATATTTTCTGTTTAATATTAATTTCTCTACAAATAAGTATTTTCAAAATTTATTTAGATTTTTGATACAGAATTCCATTGTTGTATGATTTTTATTACTTCTTGTAAATATTTCAAATATGTAACTGTTGCATATTGTTTACTTTTTGATTTAATTAGTTCCACAAGTCTATTAAATATATTCTTTGATATATAAATGGAAAGTATTCAAAAGTATGTAGATACATCAATTAAAAACCATTACGTTTTACAACTAAAACTTAATTCTAAGGAACTATATGACAATATTACAGATCTGCTCTTTTGAATTAAGAGCCAAAGCAAGCCAGGCACAAACTGTTCAAATGTGCTAAATTCGTATATTTTGTTCTAAAAGTATTGCCAACCTCCCTAAATATCACATTTAGTTAAATGCTGCTTAAATACATTTCATAATACATAACCCCCAATTTAAAGGACACTTAATTTAAATGTATTTTAAATAAAACTACTTTTAATATCAGTTGATAATAAAGGGTATGAAATGGACGAACTAATAAGAACTAAAAGAAGGTTAATCTAGATCTGAATACTAGGTTTCCAGTCAACGTAATTAGAAGGAACAAAAAAATATTTTAATTATCGCCAGCTTGATAACTGTCCTTGAAGGAAGCATGGGCTTACTTAGTGAGCCCTAATGTAGCAGATGTGTAAAATAGGAGGAAACCACGCTTTATATAATATGTAATTCTGAAGAACTGAAGGGATTTATTCAATTCAGTAATGATTTATTGGATCCTGCAAAGGTATTCAAATTTACCCTGAGAAGGATAGTGACTTTTATCGAGGATACAGGAGAGTAAAATTGAGAGATTCATTGGTGATGTTACAAAGAGCATTTTGCTCAAGTGCTAACTTGTGTATCCAATCTAAAGACCTAGGACATAATTTTTAAAATAAAACACATTGAACAAGTTTCTACTATTATATTTATGAAAAATTGTAAATATTACATTACAATACACTTATATTACAAATGAATCTATTACAAAAAAAAAACGTGATGTTATGATAAATTTTTGGTTCTTATCTAGGAACAACCAGTAATAATGAAATCACAATTCCTACACCACTAAAGTCTTATAATTAAGTCGATTGATTACGTACAACGTTCACTAACCTTTATGACTTAGCAAGTTAAATCTACTTCGGCAATCCGGCACTTATACTGTCCTCTATGCCGCAGTGGTTACTTCCACGCAACATCTTGAAGTATCCCATATCTCCCCAATCGGAATTCCATGAATTGGCGATCAACCAATACGGAGTTCCGTCTTCTACACCCCAACCCAAGATTCTGATAGCATGTCCGCCCAAAAATGCACCCTTTACATGTTGATAAACACCTACGATTTGATATTATAATTTAAGAATTCAATTTATTTTTAGAAATATATCTTACCGCTCTTGTAATTTAAAAGATCTTCGTAAACGGAAAATGCCCCCTCCACCGGTCCATTCGTCATGATTTCCTGCTGAATTTGTAACACGTCGCTCTTAACGGAGTATGATTTCTTTCCGAAATGAAGGTCTTGTTTATAAGGTACAGGGTATGAACTTTGGCAGACTTTGCGACACTTTGGCGTTTCGTTATCATCACCCGTGCACGGTTGTCGAGTTCCATTAACGTGGTGCTCACAAGGTGATATTTCGTAGGGTCGGCAGCCCTAAATGAACAACCAGATAAATATTAAATCAAGTAGTGTAGAGAGGGATTATGAAAAAATACTGGGCAGAAGTAAATACACAACAATCAATAAATACGCAGATTTGGCAACAAAGTCTCTAAATTAATAGTACAATAATCCATAGCTTTTCATTTTATATAAATATTTGTATTTTATTTATTTGGAGTAACATCGCACCGGAAACTCGTCCTCACGCGAGTGTATATATCGCCAGTCGCCGCCGGACAACGTTGAACGCACTCCGCTCATTTAGAACTGAGCAGTGTTCGGACGGTGACTGACAAAATATATATACGTGGAGGACGAGCCGCTGATGCGATGTTGCTCGAATGAACCTTTCTAAGTATAATTCTTTTATTAAGTATTAATACTGTTGTTGTTCTACTCCTCCATTGTACAGGGTGCGGCAAAACAAACAGTGCAGTATTGATGGGCTATTAAAAAAAATGGCACATCTTACGAAAAAGTGGTTTATTCTGCTTGAGTCAGTACTACACCCCATTTTTTCACTTAAGTTTTAAAGATCACATCAGCAAGATGATGTCCTCCAGAAGCGATGCACTGATGTAGACGATTTCTGAAGTTTTCAACTGCGTTCTGGCACATATCGATCGGAATGGCGGCGATTTCCTCTGTAATACGGATCTTCAGTTCTTCCAAATTGTGAGGACGATGCTGAAAAACCTTTTCCTTGAGGTAGCCCCACAGGAAAACATCGCAAATGCTCAAATCCGGTGATGTCGCCGGCCACCCCAGGTCGCCCCTCAGAGAGACGAGGCGCGCAGGGAACATCTGCCGCAGTTTTGTCATTGAAATCTGCGCTGTGTGGGCCGTAGCCCCGTCTTATTGGAACCAAATATCCCCAAGGTCTTGTTCTTCAGCCAACCGTGCCAATTGTGGATCAAAAAATTTTTCGAGCATCGAAACATAACGCCGGGCGGTGACGGTTGTTGCACGCTCATCCTCCTCAAAAAAGTATGGTCCAATAACCCCAAATTTGGAAATGGCACACCACACAGTGACTTTCGGGGAGTGGAGAGGTCTCTCGTGAACTTGTCGTGGGTTATTGGCCGACCAATAACAGAAATTCTGTTTGTTTACGGCTCCAGAGAGATGGAAGTGGGCTTCATCACTACTGAAGAACGTTGACCTTGGTGGGATACGGTCTAACATTTCTTGGGCGCGATTCACACGGTTTTGAAAATCTGGAGGCATCAACTCCTGAACCAGCATAATCTTATAGGGATGGAAGAATAAATCTTTATGCAAAATCCTCCTTATAGAGCGGTCGGACATGTTTAATGCAGTTGCATGTCTCCGGGCAGAGCGTGTTGGTGATTGTTCAACAGCTGCTCTCACTAGAGCTACATTTTCGGGAGTTCTCACTGTTCTGGGTCTTCCCATACCCCTAGGCCTTTTTGTTGAACCAGTTTCTTCCAGCGCACGAACCCAACTCGCGATAACATTGCGGTGCGGAACGGGATCACGAAGTGGAATGTTAAAGTGCCGTCGGAAGGTCCGCTGAGTGATGATGAAAGAACGACCGCTTTCAAAAAAACGTGCGAACGGCGAAGCCGCGAAGCTCTCCGTTCCAAACCATTGCTACGACTGAAAACGGGGTGAGTTACCGGACACAATGAATCCCCTCCCAGGTTCCCATCCTCACCACCGCGGATGTAGTCGCCCATCGCAACTGCACTGTTTGTTTTGCCGCACCCTGTATTATATTATTAACTCTGAAAGATACACCAACAGAAATTAACACAGTAAGCTAGCATTAAGTATTTAATTTGTAAAATTATATTTTTAAATTATACATTAAACGGTAATCATATGGCGCCCAACGTGGAGCCATACATGAATTGATGTTTTTTTTAAAGGAAATTGAGGAATTGTTGAATATAAGAATTACAATTTTGGTTAGGATTTCGCAAAGTTTACATGTTTATTTCTATTGATTGTCGGTATTTGTTTTACTTAATCGACTGCTCTAAAGTCAAAACGAACATGAACAAAATGGGTATAGATATTTGTTTTCAATAATGAACTTTATATACATATTATAACAATAATCAGTTTTCAAACAAACTATTGCATCCATCAAAAATTATATTATCTAAATTAATTAACAAAATTATTATTTCTTATAAAACGATAATACCAACAATGCTAAACTAAAATAGATGTAAGATCAAAATCTAACTCAAAGAAGGATAGGGAAGATGTTTCATCAGGAAATATCGTAATCAAAAGTCTTCTAGATACAATGATGGAAATGAAGAAAGAAGTATAATGTATAGAATCCACGGTTGGCTCTTGGTGAAACATAATGAATAATTTACTAAAGAAAACACTCGGTATATTTGTTTCACAAAATATATTTATTTAATCTCTAACATATGTTTCGACTTTTCAGTAATTATCAAAGAGTATTTAAAACTAAAATAAAAAGTACATTCTACCACTATTTATGAGTTTTTAAGGGACTTTATTACAGCATCAATAATAGGGGTGTTGAAAAAATCCAGCTGTGCATTTGTGACATGTCTATTAAGATTTATGGCTTTTTTAATTTCTAATATTTCGAGGAAGTCAAGTCTCTTTCCTTTATTACAAGTATGTAAAAGTTTAAAATTACTGGTATTGAACAAATGTGTATTTTAATGCAATGTTCGGCGTATTCATTTTACCATAAAGAATAGAACTTCTATGCTCTTTTATCCGTTCTTTTATTGAGCGTCCTGATTGGCCGATGTATATCGCATCACAATCACTGCAACTTAATTCGTACACACCTGACTTATCACACAATTCTGTTTTTTCTTTATTATTTACTAAAATATTTCCTAGATTGACTTTATTCACTTGGATGACATTTAACCCTAATTTATTCAGTTCATTAGAAACTTTATTGCTAACCCCAGGTATATAGTTGAGTGTGTGAAATGTTTTATTCGTTTTTGTATATGTGTGCCCGTACTAAAAATTCTTCGTAAGGATAGTACGTTGTTTTTTGATAATCATTTTATCTATAAATTCTGTTTTATATCCGTTGTTTCTAGCTATTGTTTTTATGGTGGTTACTTCTTCTTCGTAATTCTCATTATTTAAAGGGAAATTAATCAGTCTATGTATAAAACTATGAAACGCTGCCATTTTTATATTCCATGAGTGACTGGAATTTGCCGGGATTACTGTATCCGTTGTAGTGGGTTTTCTAAATATATCAAACTCGAATCGTTTATCCATTCTTGTTAATTTTAAGTCTAAAAAATTTAGAGTTCCGTCTAACTCTTTTTCTATAGTGAATTGTATTTTATTGTTAAGAGAATTTAAATACTTGAGAAATTGGTCTAGTTGTCTATCTGTGCCTGACCACAGGCATAAAATATCGTCTACATATCTGCCCCAAAAGGAAAGAAGTGAATAAAGCAGGAAATATTTAACAAGACATGAAAGAAATGAAAGAGTTAAGAAAGACAAAACAGATAGTCGACAAAACAATGAAAATTGAAATAAAGAAATAAAGAAATATATGAACAAACAAACAAAAGATGGAAGAAAACATTAGACTGGATATGAAGAACAAAATGAATAATCTAGCAAAGATATAGCAATCAACAAACAATAAGCAATATACGGTGTAGTGATAAAGTTTGGAACAAAATTCATATAAGCGTTGTTACGTGCTCGTAGCTACGTCCTCGTTTTGGTCACGAATTCGCGTCTTCTTTTATTTTATTCTGTTATGTTTATTTTGAACCAAACTGTAGTACTTTCGCTTGCGTGTGTATCTCTCCACATACAGTAATTACGTATTAGTTTTTCTTCGTGGTCTTCCTCCCCTCTCGATTCTCGAGTGGCGATGACTTCTAGAGGAAGAGACTGAGATCGCTATCGATAGAGAGAAGGTCGATGGTTGTCATTCGTCATTGTTTTGTAACGGCTTATTGAAGGGCTCTATTGCTTTAAGTAGTGTTCTGGTTTTTTTTTGGCAGGCCTCTCGTTTGAGCGAGGTTATAATTAAGTCGCTACAATTTTAATTGTAACTACAATTACCCGATAGGGGATTTCTTTGTGACGATAAGAGTCGCCTGATTCCTTCTCAACGATATACTGTATTGTGTTGTTAACCATCAGACATTAATTTCATTCATTTATTAATTATACTTTTCTTATACAAAAGGTTTTGTTTAAGTATGACAATACGTAAAGCACGTATAAAGCGTTTGTACAATATGAAACAAACATGTAAATAATTTACATATCTGTAACTAGTTACAGATATGTAAATTATTTACATGTTTGTTTCATATTGTATACTTTTCTTATTCATTCTTTTTTTTGTCCTGTGTTCCCGATAACAGGTGTCTCTTTTTTCCCCTCTACCGACGCAAACGTCACACACAGGAACAAACGACGCTCACGAACATCCCTGCTTGCTGGAAAGAGACGGACACACAGCTAAGACTAAATATTTCTTTATTAATTTAAACTGTAATGTTTTGCAATTAGTTTTCTTTGTTGAAATTTTTTTAGATTCAATTTTTCTTTGTTAGTTATTTAACTTAGTAATTGCGTCGTTACAGACATCCTTTTCAATTTTATTTAGTCAATTTAATTGCCTTTCTAACTAGTATATCTCTCTATATGTACCGGGTCTGTTCAAAAGATCGGACTTTCCATTTTTGGTTTTAAACTAACTGTGAACCAACGGAATACGTATTTTGATGGGGTGTGAACTATCTGTGCACAAACGGCATGTGGATAATTAACGTACTTAGTCTTTTTTTTGTAACTAGTAAATTCTTTTTTTTTTATTATTTTAAGTCGTTTCGTAAATAAAGTCTGATTACATCTGGCTGAAATCCGCATTTTTCTTTCTTTTTTTTTACGTTTCGGACGGCCTGGTAGCGTTCCCTACCCGCTGCGCATCTTGCCTACTTTTGATGATCACAATTTCCGAATTTGGCGACGTCTAGCGGTTCTAAATTCGGTGGCGCCCTATACCACCTTAATTCGTGTCCTGAAGTACCTTTGGATCTCCCCACCCTTGGGCTGAGGCTGTCTCTAAAGCCGGGTGGGCCGCTAGATATTGGCAGGGGCGGGTAGTTGAGGCAATCCTCGTCGCCCGAAACTTGGTTCCTCTCTCTTCTATTATCTCGATATACAGAGCGTAGCAGCGTTCTATTATGTTTTTAAGAAAATCCTTCGGACAGGTCAATTTTTGTTTTTAAAATGCCGCCTTTTGAGGAATTTTTTTTAATGACATCATTGGTTTTTGCACAATGACGTCATCGCCATTTTTAAATAACAACCTTCACTTTTTTTCTATTTTTATTAGACCTTCGTACTGTTTAAAGAGTGGTGTAAAAGAATTGGTACTTACATAACTTTAAATAAATGACACATTTACTAAATAAAAAATAATTTAACAAAAATCTGAATTCAAACCAACTCAACTGGAAAAAGCTTGACTGCTATCTAAATTGTAAAAAGGCAATCTAAATTTTGAAGTTAAGAACAAAAAATGGCACATTTAACTACACGAGAAAGAATAGAGATGTTAACAATGGTTGGATACAACGATAGGCTAAGAACTCATGCGAAAGCTTGTGAGTTATTCAATCAAACGCATCCTGATAGGCCTCCAATTGCAAGATCTACTACAGTAAGTAAATTGGTAGCCAAATTTACGGAAGCTGAAAGTGTAAAAGATTTATCTCGAGAAGATCGACACGATCGAAGCAAAATTAAAATTGTTATTTGAAAGGAACTTTATCATATTTCTACAAGGCAACTTGTCCTAGATAAAAACGTGGACTACAGTTTTGTTGTAAAATTATGTAAAATTGAAAAATATCATTCGTACAAAGTGCACTTAATTTACGAGTTAAACGAAGATGATCCAGACTACCGATTGCAATTTTGTAAAAATTAATGTTTCGTTATCAAAATCCCAATTTTCGAAAAAACCTTATTTTTTCTGATGAAGCCACTTTTTACATCAACGGATCAGTACATCGCCATAACTGTAGGTATTGGTCACGGAACAATCCTCACTGGATACGGGAATGACACAGTCAACGTCAAGATAAATTAAATGTACGGATGGGAATGATAAGGACGCCATTTTCAAGGACCTTACTTTTTAAAGGAAAGCAGACTGCTGCCCAATATTTAAGTTTTTTTTCAAATTTTATAGCCAAAATTTGACGACAATCTGCCTTTATAAAGTTAAAATGTCACAAGTAGAAATTGACTTGTAGCTATTCTATGCCAAAAGTATGGAATTTGGAGCAAGTGAAAATTCATCTAAATTTATTAGTTAAGAAAATTAATAATAAAAATTAAAGATTTACCTGATTGGATCCATAACTCCCGCCGGAAACTAAACCTTTTCGGACCCAGTAACTCCAGGCGGCACCCGGGTAACCACCATTGCAACCCATACCGCAGGTGTAACAACAAGAAACCAAATCATCTGCTGAGAATCTAAAGTGTACAGTTGCATTTGAATGAATGCACACTCTGTCGGACATAGCCTCAACTGCACCAAAAGCCTGAAACACACAAATGAAAGTTGTTCTCTTAAGCAAGCAAAAGATATTTTATCCTGTTTGTTTAATAGGAGGCATGTTTTTTAAGTAAAACTCGTTTACAATTTATTCTACGAAAACAGAAGGAACTTGGGTAGTGCTTTTACTTCAATTAGTAATCAGTAGAGACCGGACACATCGGGCTGAAATGGCGTCATTACGACGGACGATATAAATAGCACTATTCATTCGGTTAACCGCACACAAGAAATGGATGTGCGGTTAACCGAATGAATAGTGCTATTCAACAACTGCGTGATGTACTTACAGATGTTGTAGACTATTTATATCGTCAATCGTAATGACGTCCATTTCAGCCCGATGTGTCACACATCGGGCTCTGGTCTCTGGTAATCAGGTGCTGGTATCAATATTTTAAGCATTTTATTATTAGTTGCTTATGATTAAGGATGCCCATTCGGGAGCAAACGCAGTGTCGCAGTGGAAGGAGATTAGGTTGCACGCGCATGTATTATCTTTTATATGTACATATTGTCGTGAATTTTTCCCTGAAGAACATTTTTGAAAATGATTATTTATTATGTTAAACTTGTTTACAGATTTATATTTGTTAATATTTTGAATTTTGTTTAAATATTTATTAGGGCTTGTTTTGTTGACCGCGCCTGTACATTTATATATTTACATTGTGTAACGAAGTTATATTGAACAGGAAATAGATCGACTAGGGAAATTATTGTGTATTAGATGTACCTGATGTCTGACTTTATTTTCCGGCCACTCAGAGATATTTTGTATTGCAAGTGGAATAGTCGAAGAAATAAAAAACTTCCTTTTTTATTTCTATACTTTTATAATATCGGTTTATTTTGATTGTGTGCTTTGATGTGAATTAAATTTCATTATCGTTTTATTACGAGTGTTGTTTAGCTCGTATATTTTTCAATTTTTGAAATCCACTTGATATGTCTCGCATTAAGTTTTTTGTGTGTGAAAAATTTTACGTTAACGTAAGTAATTTTCATATTAGTTTTATATTAATTTTTCTTGTAATTCATTGATAATTGTGCTAATTTGTATTTTGATTTAGTTATATTAGCTTAAAATATAGATGGTGAAGAAAACTTTCATATTTTTTATGGAGTTTTTTGTCACGTTGTTCTAGAACATTTTTGAAAGTCTGGTTTTGGAGGGAGATTTTATGCTTGTGTTAGTGCGCACGAGTGGAAATTTAATTACGCGTCTTGACAGCTGGTCTGTGTACGTTTGAAGTTTTGGGGGTTAATTATTTAGATTTTTTAAATTGAAAGTTTTCTAAACAAATCTATTAGATATTAATTTTTGTTCGCGTTTCACAAGAGTCTTTTCATTGTGTGCGTGTCTTGTATCACACAATCTTTTTCCTCTATGCTTTTGTATAATGACGCATTAGCCCTCTTTACACTTTGTAGAGATTTTTTAAATTTTTTTGTTAAATAAAATATTAAATTACAAGTGTGACTTTCCTTTATTGATTGTTTTAATTTTTTCCACTTTCTCACTCGAGAGAGAGAGAGCCCAGGATCAAGAAGTCTCAATTAAGTAGAAAACGTAACTGAGCTAGTTCGGACATATTGTGGATGAACAGTGGACTACCCCAACAAGTAAACCCACTATTCATAGCAATATGTTTTCGATATGTGTCTAATCTCTAGGCGGCTGCGATATAGTACAATTATTTCGTGTAAAGTAAGTAAATCGATAATGTTGAAAGCTATAAAGAGACCATTCTACCACGAAGCACAGAAATTAATAGATACATTTTCGGATTTAATTTACGCTGGTACTACAACAAAATGCAAAGTTTGTGAAATACCGCTCTCGTGTACGACAAAATATACCTGCCAAAAGCATGTGAATAGTGCAAAGTATATGTATACGAAAAAAATGGTGACGTATTTGTGTTCGAGTTATGTATAGACGTTTAAAACGGTAAGTGTTCCAGCACATTTTGTAAATTAATAACTTTATTTATTACTTACTATTATTCATTTATAAGTATACGTGTCAGTGCGCATCGGTATTTTAGAGTAATAATTTTAATCGCCACGGGGCGTTAGCACCACGTTAGCTAATCGGAAATATAAAATTAATTTTTTTGAAAGTTAGTAAGTATATATCACATATCAAATTAAATAAGCCAAAAAAATCCAGCGTCGCACGATATGCATTAGATGCTGATCATAACATCACGGTAGAAGGGTAAAAACTTATCAAAAATATAAGCAATTCGAGAGAGCTTGATATATATGAAAGTATTCATATCGTTAAAAACAAAATTGATACTTTCAACTCTGACAACGGTCCTATCCCATATAGTTGTCCCTTTTGATTCTTAGAAAGCGGGTAAAAATAGCTGATGGCGTGAGAATAAACACATGTGTGCCATTTCTTAAGAGGGGTAAGTTGACGCAATTCTCTGTGTTATTTTTACTGTGCCCATGTCCAACACTGTGATTAGTGGTTTTACCTACTGATGATAACAACTTAGTTGTCGAAATACGTGTTTAGGATACGATTATTAATTGTGGTAAGGGGTTTTATACCTTTTTCTAAGTTTTTACTTAACCACAGTCACCAAAGAAATACTTTACAAAGCAAGTAACAAAAACATAACCTATGAAATGTGTATAGGTGGTTTATTCAGTAGTATTTTAATTTAGTTTTAGTAAAGTTTCATTCTATTTTCTATGGCTATAGTGATAGTAATAATATAACCCAAAAATAAATAGGAGTATACAGTGTGTTCACATATTCATTCTCAACATGGGGATCTCGCTTATTATGAGAGATAGAGATTTGGTTAAATGGGATCAAATACTCCAAAGGTAATGTTGTACCAAACCCTATACACTAGCTTTGAATATTTAACGTACTTCGGGCGCTATAGCAAAAAAAAAAGTGAATTTTTATTTTCTCGATTTTCTTTAATAACTCAATTGTTTTTAAAGTAAGACAAATTTAATTTGCACTCCCTTGAGGCACTTTTTTAATCTGGTGGTGTATTTATATTTTTGAATAATGTTATAGTAGTTGAGCTACAAAGGTCAAGTTTCATTTTTCTTATAGTCATAGTTGGCTATGACACCATCGAAGAGAATTTTTCTTTCTCTTTTCAAAAATGGTATAATTTGTTATACCTCATACCAAAAGTAACTTCAAAAATTAAAAAAACAATATATTGTTACACTAACAGGTTAGAGCGGTTGTAGCATTTAACAATAGGAAACCTTAGAAACATCAAACAATCTAAGATACAACTGTCATTGTTAGTGTTTGTTTATAGTCGACATTTAGTTTATGTTCTGTGAAATTTACAAATCGAATAGCAAAATAAATACCTAGCATAATAAAATATAATGTACCATTTACTAAATACTAAATTTAGTTAAATAATTTTGCTGTCAGCCGTTTAGTAATAGTGACAAATTTAATATGTTGCCCTGTTACATTCTGTGTCACAAAAATTCGACGAGAGCTGCCGAAATGTACATAAACCAGTATCCAGAACGCAGATAACTCCATCTTTCTACTTACAGAAATTTAAAGTAAATTTAATACATCACTGATCATTTACTAAGCCATATACAAAACCGCAGCGCATAAGTAATGAAACTAAAACTAATGTTTTACAAGCAGTTGTTGAAAATCCAAACACATCAGTTCGGAAAATTCAACATAACACCGGCGTTCCCAAATCTACTGCTCATAAGATTTTCGCCTCCCACAAATATGATCCATATAAATACAATGTATGCCAATCTTTAAGACCAGGGGATAATGAAAGACGAAGAGAATTTTTTGACTGGTACACTAGGCAATGCGATAATAATGATCATTTTTCTTCTCAAATATTATGGTCCGATGAAGCTAGATTCACAAACAATGGTTTATTCAATACACAAAATTTACAATTTTGGTCTACAGAAAACCCTCATGAAATCAGACCTGCTCGACATCAAGTGCGTTTTGGATTTAATGTCTGGTGTGGCATACTAGAGTCACGATTAATTGGTTCAATAATTTTTAATGAAACACTAATGTCCGACGTCTATTTGCATTTACTGCAAAATAATATTGAAGATTTGCTGGGCGAATTACCTTTACAAGAGGCTCATAATTGTTGGTTTCATCAGGACGGTGCTTCAGCACATAATTCCAGAATTGTAACCTATTTCCTCAGTCAGCGGTTTGTTAACAGGTGGATCGCACCAGTTGCATGGTCACCAAAATCTCCTGATCTGACGCCGCTCGACTTCTATTTGTGGGGTTACCTTAAAGACAAAGTGTATGCCGCAGCTACAATAACGTAAATGAACTTCGTGAAAGCGTGGTTCACGAATGTCGAGCTATTCCAAGGCGTATTTTACATAAAGTTGTTAAATCTACTATTCGTAGATCCTATTTATGTTTGGAAAATGATGGACAACTGTTTGAACATTTTTTATAATTTCTTATTATAATTTTAATGAATAATTGTTGCAAAATAAAGTTTTCTTCCTTTCTTTGTTTGCACAACCTTCTATTGTCAATTATCACAACCGCTCTAACCTGCTAATGTAACAATATATTGTTTTTCTTTATTTTTGAAATAGGTATCAGGTATAACAAATTACACATTTTTGAAAAGGGAAAGAAAAATTCTTTTCGATGGTGTCATAGCCAAACTATGACCCCCATAAGAAAAATGAAACTTGACCATTCTAGCTCAACTACTATAGCAATATTCAAAAATCTAAATACACCACCAGATTCCTATTAAAAAAGTGCCGTAAGGAAGTGCAAATTAAATTTGTCTTACTTTAAAAATAAATTAGTTGTTAAAGAAAATCGAAAAAATGAAAAATAAATATTCAAAGCTAGTGTATAGGGTTTGGTACAACTTTACCTCTGGAGTATTTCATCCCATTTAACCAAATCTCTATCTCTCATAATAAGCGAGATCTCCATGTTGAGAATGAATCTGTGGACATACTGTATAATAAATTTTCTTAAAAAGTGCTGCCATCATTTGTCACATAGCATAAGCTCTAAAGCATATCAAAATACATTCTACATAGGGTTACGTAATTTACTTGATGTTTTATAATACCCAAATTTAGCTTACTTATCTACTATATTTATTAGACGAATTGCTATTACCGTTGTTTGAATATACTAGTTAGTCAATGTAATGGAAATAAAATTTGACCGATTTTCTCCCCATAAAGTGCTGCTCTCTAGTGACAAATGGATTATTTACTATATAAAAGAAGCTGATAGCTTGCAGAAATCTATCAAATTAATTAAAATAATTATTAAAATTAAATTTAACCTGATATAAAATTTATATTAGTATTTAGATAGTTTCAAATAACATTTTCTAATTTAATTATCTTATTAAATATTTTTTAATTTTAGATGAGAAATAGATTGACGCCAAATTTCAATTGTGTCGTAAAAGATAACGGACAAGCGTCTCACTTTCATACTTGCCACTATTTACATATAGGACAGTAGTCCTTTCATAGGGAAAACAAATATGTAAATTATAGGTATATATATACAGGGTGGTCCTTAAGTTCGTCGAGATATTTTAGGGTGCGATTCCTTGGGTTATCTCGAGAGAAATAGTTCCTATAAACATTTGTCCTAAAGTTTTCCGTTGTAGAGATACAGGCTGTTAAATTTTTCACAAAAAAAACTTTTATTTCAAAAATTTAAGAAACGGTTACAATAAACCCTAAAGGTACTGTTGAAAATGACCACCAACAGCTAATATGCAGCCTTCTATCCTCCTATTCAATTGCATACTCACACGCTGAAGAAGTCCGGGAGTGTTTCGAATTGTTTCGCATCCAACAATTACGCGATTTCTTAGGTCATCGAGATCTTGAATTGGCGAAGTATAAACAAGGGATTTTAAATGTCCCCACAGAAAAAAGTCTAGAGGGTTCAAATCAGTTGACCTTGGAGGCCACGGCTGATTCGGAACTTCCACTCCTCGACCTATCCATCTATTCTGATATGTCCTATTTAAAAATTGCCTAGCTTGTAAACTAAAGTGTGCTGGAGCGCCGTCATGCATAAACCAAAGTTCATTTCGGATCAAAAGTGGAATATCTTCTAAAAGGCCAGGCAACTCGTTTTCAAGAAATAGCCGATATGATGCACCATTAAGTCGTATAGGAAGGAAAAGGGGACCAATTAAATAATTATTACTTATCCACGCCCATACATTTAAGGAAAATTGCTCTTGAAAGTGCATCTCCCTTATGGCATGCGGATTTTCATCTGACCATAAATGGTTGTTGTAGAAATTCCTAATACCATTTCTGGAGAAGTTCGCCTCGTCAGTAAATAGAATGTAGGTTAGAAATTGTGCATTTTGGGCAATTTTTTGTCGGAATCAATCACAAAGGACTAAGCGTTGCGGAAAGTCACGCGGAAGAAGAGCCTGTACTCTCTGAATATGGAAAGGATATAATTGTTGATCGTGTAATATCCTTAAGATGGTTTGATGGCTTGCGTTTACCGTTACACCAATCTTTCTTGTACTGGTTTCTGGATGTTCATCGATTATCTGCAGAACAGCTTCCTCTAAATCGGGTGTTCTTTTAGTTTGAGGTCTTCCCGGGGTATTTTCGTGTCTCTCAAATGTACCAGTTTCTTCTAGACGACGGTGAATATTACTGAAGGTTTCCGCACAAGGTACAAGTCGTCGAGGATATTTTTGTTGGTAAATACGCCTTGCTTCATAACTATTTCCATTAGCTAGACCGTACACAAAATGCATTTCTGCCATTTCAGCATTTGTATAATTCACCATAATTACAAAAAAAAGATTTGTAGGTACGAACTTTCAAATTAATTATTGTTTGACAATACTTATGACAGTTACGTAAGTACAAATAAATGCTGTAAACACGACAACCAACACAACAGTTCCCTAAATCGATTTCTAAATTTTTGAAATAAAATTTTTTTATGTGAAAAATTAATAAGCCTGTATCTCTACAACGGAAAACTTTAGGACAAATGTTTATAGGAACTATTTCTCTCGAGATTACCCAAGGAATCGCACCCTAAAATTTCTCGAAGAAATTAAGGACCACGCTGTATAGTGTACATATATGTATCTGCTGACTGAATAATATTCGGAAATTCTTATCAGGTTAAATAAAATGCACATTTTTAAATAATTATATTCTAAAGGTAGATGTTATTCATATATGAATGCAAAACTATTTTGTTAGTTATTAAAGATATTATACTTGACAAAAATATCGATACCAGAAAAAAGAATAGGTATAAGAATATTGTAATAGCTGTTTTGTCGAGATCTCCTAAAATTATATATGATTATAATGTGATACACTTTTATCTGATTTTGTTTGAGCTTTCTATAAATTGTTTTAAATGGGAATTCTTAAACATGTTTCTTTAAAGACTGTCACCCCAAATCCATCCATTACCTACTCCAGATTTGTCTTTTAAGATAGACAAAAATAATAAACTATGGAATAATTCATAATTTAAAAGTTTCAATAGCAAATACATTGTATTTTTCAATAAATCCAAAAACAGTTGTTATGTTGCTATGCTATTTTTAATTTAAAAAAAATGTACGCTTGCATACATGTAGGTATGTGTGTGGCACTTACTTTGTGTAAAATATTGATTGTTTTTGTAAAATAGCAAGTTTCGTATGTCTTTTTGTTTGAGGCATTTAGTAACTACTTGAAACAAATTTACACTGTTTATATATTTACGTCCTTATTAGTGAGTCTAGAATAAACTTTGTATGGTCTTCACATGTATTGTTCGTATTAAGCCAATCAGGTGTTTGCATTAAGTTTTTTTAATATCTTTTTTTCGTGCTAAAATATATTTTGCTTTCAAAATATTTTATGCTATAGCGTGAAAGATATTTTAACAATAATTTTGTGAATATCCAAAGTCCACAATTAAAATATGAGCACTTGTGCCCAGACATATTTAACAAAAATGTCTCAATCAATCGCTTTATCGCTCTAAATTACAAACACTTAATTTAATTAGCAAAATTCATATCTGTACTTAATACAAACTCAAAATGTCCACTTAATATTTATAGTCAAAAACACAGTCCCATCGCAAGTCCCAAGAACAACTATTATAAAGAAAAAATAAAATAATGCAAGATATACAAAATTGAAAATAAGAATGTTACAGAAGTCTGTATTTTCTTCAAAAATCAATTCATCAATTTCTATGTAATTTACAACCTTAGAGGTGCTTATGTATATACTACAAAACTTCCTAACATTTATACACATCATATTAATATTCTTTAGCAGAATAATATTTCTTTCATAAGGCATTTGGTGTAAATATTTACAAGGAATTCCTATCAGTTTTTATATAAATACGGCATACACGTTTTTAAAATATTTAATACAAAAGATTTGAGGGATGCCCACGCTATTGCGTTATAGTTTCTTTTCGTTAATAAATATCGATTGTACAAAGTAAGGCACTTTAATTTAGACGGTATATATTTTTCTTTCAAGAAAGTCCTACAATGACCTCTCATGAATGAACAAACACTCTATTTTGACAAGAAATATTGTGTAAAAAAACATTCAATACTGGCGCTTTGTGCATTTACGAAAGCGGAATTATGTGGTGAAACATAATATTCGTCAGACACAGACACACACATACATATATATATATATATATATATATATATATATATATATATATATACAGTATGACTGAAGTTTCATTTTTTTTTTGGGATATATTCCAAAAAATTCAACAAATAAAATAGTAAAAATTTTAACAAATAAAATAGTAAAAATTTTTTCTAATAAAAGTTGTCTAGTAACGCCAAAAAAAATTATTTATAACAGCCCAATGTTTTCAAGTTTCACTGTACAAATTTCATACATAATAGGTCAGTAACCGATGAGTGGCCGTAACGATATCAAACCGTGTCAGGGTCAAGTTTAATATGTGAGACTGCAGTTTACTTGGTACATGTGATAGAATGAAATTCCCGGTTTATCAAGCGAAACAATGCGTGCAATTTTTCGCAGATAAAATATTAGTTCAACGTTATTTTTCGTAGTAATAAGACGTTAGTTTTACTTTATTGCTAGTTGAAAAATATTTTTGTATGAACATAAAATGGCATACCACTTTACCAATAGTGAGTTAGTTATATTATTTTGATTTACGGTGAATGTCAACAGAATAGTCATGCAGCGCGTATTCTGAATTATTTCCGAATCGACATTTACCGTCGGCACCTACGTTTATAGCAGTTGTTCAACGGCCTCGCGATACCGGAGAACTACAACCTCGACGCCGAGATACTGGTCCAGGACGTGCTGAAAACGTTTTAGCTGCTGAAGAAGAGATTTTGGAGGCAATAGAAAATGATCCAACGTTAAGCACACGACACCTTGCTAATCTGTTTAACGTATCACAGTTTGTTGTTTGGCGAACCTTAAGAGAAGCTCAACTTTATCCTTTTCACTACCGACGAGTGCAAACATTAAACCCTCGTGATTATCCGGCTCGGGTACAATTTTGTGAATGGTTGCTTCAAAGAAATCGCGAGGACGAAAATTTTTTATTTAATATTCTCTTTACAGACGAAGCTACTTTTACACGTGAAGGGACTTATAATCTGCATAATCTGCATCAGTGGGCAATAGACAATCCTCGTGCGGTCCTTCGTGTGCATAATCAACAGCGATTTCCGCTAAATTTATGGGCGGGAATAATAGATAACTTTATAGTCGGCCCGTTTATTCTCCCTGCTCGTGTTAATGGCCAAACTTATTTAGAATTCTTACAACATAATTTACAACCGCTGTTAGAAGATGTCCCCCTTAATATTAGATATCGGATGTGGTTTCAACATGATGGTGCTCCGGCACATTTTACACACACTGTTCGTAGACATTTAAATACTGTGTATCAAGATCATTGGATTGGACGCGGGGGGTACTGTCGCATGGCGACCGCGTTCTCCTGACTTAAATCCGCTGGACTTTTTCTTCTGGGGCTATTTAAAACAACTGGTGTATGTGAATGAAATAGATACCATCGATGAATTGCAAAATCGTGTGAACGAAGCAAGTACTTTAATACGGGAGCAAAATGTCCTTCAGCGTGTCAACGAAGCACTCATTCGACGTTTGGAGTTGTGTGTGCGAGTCGGTGGGGGAAACTTCGAACACCTGTTGTAGACATGTAAAGTACGTATTAACTATCCTAAAAATATCGTTTTTTTTTACTATTATTAATTTATATATTTTTTTTTTTTTAATTAAAAAATGTTATTGTTTTTAAGTTTGTTTTATGTTATTTAAGTTAACAAAAGGAAACTTCAGTCATACTGTATATATAACGGGTGTTCAGAAACATTCGAAGTCAAGTGGGCTCTGAACAAAAAATCGTATATCTTTACTTATGTATCTGATTTGTAATAATTATTAAATGTCAACTGTTGTCTGTCAAAAATCAATCTATCTCAGACATGACTTCATATTACTTTGACTTCGAATGTTTCTGAACACCCGTTTTATATATATATATATATAATAGTTTACATCTGGCAATGTTAGAATTACCAGTCCTACCTATTTATTCAAATCTTACAACATCCATCTAGAGTGTAATAGATAAACTATTGTTATTTAAAATTTATTTGAAATGTGCCTCATGAGAGAGTCCCCATCTAGCGGTCTAGCCCAATTTTCGGTAACTATTTTCCCCATAAGATTGACTTAACTTACATATTCAAACGCTATTACGAGTTGTTTTTCTTTTGTATAATACCGGCTCTAAAATAACATCAAACCTGTAATCTTTATTACTAGCACTACCAACCCAAAACACCCGCAAAATTTGAACATTTCTCCACACCAATCATATATGTATATTAAAAAAAAAACCGAAAGAATTTATGAATTTTTTTTGTAATCATGTAAAATATAGGTACTATCAATTGCAAAACTGTTAAGTAGATTTTTGATTAACTGCAAATTGATGTTTCAAAATAATTAAAAGCAGCTTAATTCTAAATGCAGAAATGGTATGTAACACATTTCACCAATAAGTACAGTTATTTAATATGTATCTATTATTGTCTGAAAATAACACAAAGAAAACTATGTATCAACATAAAACGTAAATAAAACTAACTTCACAGTTATTTTCTTTTTCCGACATTTTTATTTGGAGAACATGAGCATTTTTAAATTAAACATACACCGAAAAATTATGCAAATGGTGTATATTTACATAGGCTACTAGGACATCAAATTTATTTGAATGGTTTATATTTCTTTAATACTTAATTATCCCATTAGATATTTATAAAAAGTTAAAATTTCTTACATGACGCATAACTTAAATTAATTGCTAAAAAAATACAGAATACCTTTTACAAACCGAACAAAAAACAATTCGAATAGTACCAAAATAAACGAACATTTCTAACCTCACATAAATGACATTCATTTTTTTTTTGTTTTTGTTATACATAATTCCAGGAAATAGCGATATATATTACTAATTACTAATCAGAACAATTAATCAATATCATAATAATTCTTATCTAATTTGAGTCACAGAAATCACTCTTTGTTTCAAATTTACAGAATAAAAAGTGTATGCAACAAAAAAGGAAATTTGCAACACATTTGTATAAACTTAATATAAGCAGAAATACTATGTTGTGAAATAATATTTTTGCAATGTATACAATTTAATGTGTTTTCTTACCCAACATGATCCACATGACCCTTGATCTCTGATTTCGTGCACAGTCGGGCAATCAGGCCACTGTTCACGAGAATCGAAATTTTCTGGAATATTTACACCATATAAATTATGTGTGATAGGTGCTAACTTATGTTTCTCTGGTAACGCGCCCATTAATTTTTTGATGTAATTTATAGAAATGGAAGGGTTGAAATTTCTGCCCGCTTTCCATGTACTTCCTTCATTGTTAATTGCTTCTATGAATTCATCAGATAATGAATCATGTGCAAATGCATCGTACGATGTAATTGCAATAAAAAATAACACAATCAAAGCCTTCATTTTTATCTAAAAATAACGTATTCTCTATTAATATTGATTTTTCTAAAATTAGTAGTAATGTCAAATACTTACGATCTAAGTTCTCCGGGAAACAATCACAATCTGTTCCACACAAAGAATTTATTAAATGTTAATTATGTTATGAAGTTCAAAGTTTATCAATTGGAGAAAATAAAGAAGTACTATTAGTAAACACACAAAATTTTGCAATCACTTCGAATTATTGTTTTGTATTTATCAATACGTCATGATAAAATTGGTCACAGCGCACCATCTTTTGCCAAGAAGTATAAATATAGTGGTGATTGTACTCATGTTTCTAAAATATGTAATAGATTTCATTAAATTACATTTATGTTTTCGATACCTAGAATGGCAAAAGACAAAAAATTATTAATTTGTAGATGTGTTTGCCACATTTTCCCTTATAACCACTAACTATAAATTTATATTTTACAATAATAACAATAAGGAGTATAATACAAAAGTATTTTTCAATTTTTTTTGTTATAAGGAGTATAATTCATTTAACTATTGTCCTCAGAAAATTCCAACCAATTATATTAATGCAAATTACAGAAATAACCTAGTAACGGACGAATATAACCGACTATTTAATTCATCTGTTATGTAATGTACATTAACCAATGAAAAAACTTTTAGTAATTTCCATGGTTACAAAAAAATTGCATCGGTTATTGGACTATGATAGTAAAAATTGCATCAAATAATAATAGTTAGTTACGGAAGCGAATATTTTAAACAAATGAAAATCTTTGTTTCATTTTGATGACAATGTCACATTTGACAAATTTATACTCAGTTTACTTTTTAAAATGCCGCAATTATCTGAATTACAAAAATCTATATAAAAACTAAACACTAATTTTATTTTGAAGTAAAGTTTTGTATACTGATATTCGAAATGATATTTTTGAAATTTAAGTAAAGCAGGACACTATCTGCAGTTTTGTTAATAATTTTTTTCAATTTACTATTTTTGCAATACATTTTGCATTCTACGCCAATACTTGGTTTAGTTGGTTTGAGAAACGTTAAAATGTTTTTGTATTTAAGTGTCTGGGTTTTCAACTGCACGTATGTAATGTATACTATTTTCAAGTTGTCTCTTACCAATTGTCTCGACAAATAGGAAACTGTTTGCTCTGTTTATGCACCAGATGGAATAACGAAGAATATTGTGTATCCAAAGGCATTGGAGTGATACATTGATTATAATAAAATATCATTGATTCGTTGTTTAGCTAGAGAATAAACAAAAATTTTATATTGGTTAATGGCAGTTAACACAAAGGAAGTTTAATTTTTCTATAGAATGTGCAGGCTGCGGGCAGCTAGTTAAAGATAAAATATATTCGTCAGGAGATCGTGCGCAAGATTTAAGTTCACTTCGTACAAATATACAAGAAGTTATACGAAATTCACTCAAGAAATACTAGCTAGGACACGAAGTGAATTTTACAGGCTATTGCCGAAGCAAGGAAGAATTTTTGATCCCTTCCTTAAATGAATTTGCTTTTCTTTGAGAAAAAAGTAAATTAGTAGATCATTTTTAATTTCATAGAAAAGCTTTTAATTTTTGGTTGAATTCAAGAATGATTTTTTTATTTTGACTTATTTTTACTAATCTTAGCTTAAATAATTTAAGTGCAACTTAGCCAAAAACCTCTAGAGAAGATATGTGATATATCTCTAATACAAGTCAAGTAAGTCTGATCGTCCAGTTGCAAATAGTCAGGTAATTATCCTTCACTCTCTAAATACGGCCTCATGACCCCTCTTACAAATCAAAGCAATAGTACAATGTTGCTATTAATTTACAGTACTGACGCAGTTGGTCTTCTAATGGTTAAACCTCTAACAATTGTTAGAGACACTGTTATTTGACATAAACATTCACGTTTGGTTTTGGTTAGATGTACTGATATGTTTGCAAGTTCGTAAATAATGTTATCTACTGAAAAACAAGTCTTTTTAGTTGAGCACTATTTTCGCTCAAACGATTTAGGTAGACAAAATGGTCCAAGCATTAAATTCGTCCGCGATCAATTTTCGGAGCATTTCAATAAGCGGAAACTAAGTAATGCGAATGTAATGAACATAAACTGGACAAAGAAAAACAGTAGATACTAACAAAAATCAAGAACGAGTATTCAATCAAATTATGGACTCGCCACGTCGAAGTCAACGGAGATCTGCTGCAAAATTGAATATGAACAGAAGGACTGTACAGAGGATATTGAAACAAATTAATGCAGGCGCAGCTCGTGATGACGTATTTGGGAGTGCAAGTACAATGATGCGAGTGCTTCGTGTATTCTCGTGTACTAACTGTAACGTTTTCTTAGTAAACACCGAAAACACACGAGGCACTCGCATCATTGTACTTGCACTCCCAAATACGTCATCACGAGCCGCGCCTGACTTAATGCCCATTCATACGATATTCAGACTACCCAAGAATTGAGAATAAGTGATTACGCTGCAAGATGTGAATACTGTGTCAGAATCCTTGCTCTACAAAATGATAATCCCAATTTCATCAGTAACATCTGGTACAGTAACGAATGTTATTTTCCTTTGTCGGGTCATGTAGATAGGCGTAACAATAGGCTTTTAGTCCAACGACCAGAAGAGGTGCAAGAAATACCGTTACATAGTGAAAAAGTGACCATCTGGTGCGCAGTTTCTACACGAGGTATTATTGGGCCTTACTTCATTGAGGAAAATGGATGTCTAGTAACTGTTAATAGAGAGCGCTATTTACTCAAGTGCTCACACTGTTTGTAGATAAACTTCGGAGGTTTTGCATATCAAGAAACTTACCCTTCGGTAGACAGTTTTTTCAGCAAGATAGGGCAACGTTCCACACAGCACATGCTACAAGAACCTTTCTCGGGGAGACGTTCGAAAACAATGTAATTTCACCATTCACCGATCTTCCTTTTCCATCTCACTCTCCGGACTTAACATTATTGGATGCATATTGCAATGGGTTTTGCGTTCGATTTGATTTAATATAAAATAAATGATTGAGTGGGCAATTGCTCAAGCAATGTTTTTATTTAGAATCTGTATAACTTTTGGGTACATCAGGACGATCCTTTTTGGTTCTACGTAACTTGGCCTAGCGTCCAAAGTAAATGTAAAGAAATAATACACAAAAGAGGTAAATTGTTAATATTTCTTTTATTGTTTGTTTGTATGTTCACAACTCATTTTGTTTTAACTTAAAATGTCTCATTCTTATCTTAAAGACTTAAATTATTAATGAAATTTTTGTACAAATATTATTTATGAACGACACACGTATAGTTTTGGAGTCTTTGGTTTTGGATTCAATTTAATCTCCCAAACAATCACGTTTAAGTATTTCACTTACAAAAGGCGGTATTTGCCCTCCTAATGTTAAGCTTAGTACCAGTAGCGGCTCGGGGTGGTTCACATAGAGAGTGCATAATTTCAAAATTAAAAAGTGTAATACAAAAACGCTAACCCAATCCTTATAAATTTCACCGACGTACTGTTTCAGACAGGTACTGTTCATTGTAGAGTTTGTTTTGAGGGAATAGTAAATATTACACTACACAGTTTAACTACATCTGACGATAAACGAAGTCCATTTCACGTGTCTTTGACTTGCAGAATAGTTCTATCACTTTTTCATTAAAGTTTGGGAAATCATTTATACATTCTTTTTCACAAGATAACATAGTAAGGGCATTTAATCTCTCTTCTTTCATTGTATTTCTCAGGAAAGTTTTTATTCTCTTCAGCCGTGAAAACTGGCGTTCCGCTTCGGACGTTGTCATTGGGATTGTAATGACAATTTTTAAAAGCGTAACAACTTCATTAAAGGTGTCGCTTAGTCCATCCAGCAGAAGACCTAGCAGACCTACAGCACCGACTTCTATATTTTGCCTAAATTCTTCTCTAGAATATAGAACGCTTAATTCAGTTCGTAGTCTGCTTTCATTGAGGCATGGATAAAATTTTACTGCTTCTTTAAGGCAATCTTCCGGAAATTTTTTTTGAAAAGAGGAGAACTGTTTAAAAGAAATTAAATTTGCTAATATTAAGTGCCCTGTATACCGAAATCTAGTTTTTATTTCTAGCAAAATAATATCGCACACTTCAATAGTTTCCCTCCTTCTTTCGCTACCATCAGTTACTCTTCGCCGCTTTGATGGTCGACGAGTCAGTTCTGGGTTATTTTGTTTAACCAACTGATTATCTGTGTCAGCGATTTCGGTTCGAATTTTTCCAATAGCGCGTTCAAAATTATCTAAATTATTCTTGATTTTTAATGCATCCGTATTGACATTTTGTAATTGATTAAACAATATGTCCACATGTGGCATAATTTTATGAAAGAAGGTTAACCAATAGATAAAATTTTCCTCCTCTAAAATTCGAAAATTAGCACTAGCTTGATGAATGGTAGTTTGTAAACTAGCTTCTCCCTCGATTTGTTCTAGAGCTTCAATTATGTCTTCTAGGTGCCCATATATTGTATTCACTGTGCTAGAATTGAAGTTCCATCTTATTTTTGAAGAACGAGGTAAGCTTTTTCTCTGAAGGAATTCTTCCAATCTTGCAGCTCGTTGTGGTGAAGTGGAGAAAAATGTGCATAATCCCGTCAGATTGGCAAAAAAAATTCTGCAATTACTACTGCTCGATGTAGCATGTGACATAATTAGATTTGTCTGATGTGCATAACAATGTACAAAATTAGCCCTTGGATACTGGTCTTGGGCATGTCTTTGCACGCCGTTAATAGCACCACTCATGACTGTTGCCCCATCATAGCTCTGTGCGATCAGTTTTTCTGGGTCATCAACAAGCAAACTAATTTCGTTAAGGATGGAGGCAGATAAAGAATTAGCATCATGTCCACTAGGCAGAAGAAATTTCCAAATCTTTCGACCGGTCTCGCGTTCACAATATATCTTAAAACAACCACCAACTGAAACGATTGGACACATCTGTGGTTTCATCAGCTATCACAGATATGAAGTCGGTTGCTTTAATTTCACCGGCAACTTGTTCATGATACACGTTCAACATTGCATCAAGCAGCTTATTCTGTATCGTTTTTGATAATCCCTTAAAAACCGGTGCTGCTTCGATGTGATCTCTGAGCGACTTATCCAATTCTGCCGTAAAATTTATCAATTCCCGAAAAATGCCCTTGTTATTCGACGTTTGCTGTTCATCATGACCCCGAAGTGCCAGTTCAAACGCGCCACAAAATCTAATGTAATTTATTATTAAATTTAACACATGCCTATTTTTTGTTACCTTTTCATTGTGTTGTTGAATTGCTTTTCTATATGATGAATCTAAAACATTCTGAATGTAATTTTTTCCTAACATTCTTAGACTAAATATATTGTTCAAATGCCCTTCGGAATTTTCATGTTTAATAATTTTAGCACTAAGATGAATTAAGTCTCTTATTCCGTTCTTTGACCAAGACGGTTCACCACCAAACAAAAGACACGGAAAACAAAACAAAGTATTTTTAATTTCACACCCACAAATCCAGTCATTTTTCTGATAAATATTCATTTTGAATTTTCTTATAACGTCTTTACCTTTAACAGATTGTTTATTTTCTAAACATAATTGAGGCATCGGCCGTTTAAGATTTTTTACTGCGATTTTTTTATTATACGTTAACCGCGAAAACGCGTTGTTCTGTAGAAAAGATACCGTATTCATTGTAACAACGCCCGAGAGCAGTCTGGTTCAGTTGCTCCAACGCTATGTACTATACGACATTGAAGTACGGCAAAATACAGTTCTCCCCACCATCAATGTAATATTAATGCCTTAACAGAGCAAAAGTTGGGCTTTGCTCAGTATATCTGTGACAACGATCGGTGTATGTACGTTGTTAGCGTGCCACGTTGCTCGTCAATAACTATGAATACATAATATACATAATAAATAAATACTTTCACAGTTAGTCGCCGCTTGGTTTGTTTTGTTTCATAATTCCAGGGGGTGCAATTGCTCACTTGCTCTCATTAAAGAGCCGCCACTGACTTAGTACTCAAAACGTACTTCTACTTTGAATTGTGGATTTCTGGTTTCTACTGACATTTGTTTTAAACTCGAGTGTGCTATTCAGCGTCTATTTAAGTGGAAGTCAAGTTCCTACAGAATAGTACGCTTATCTTCACACTGTATATGTATTTTATTGTTTTCACCTATTAATGAACGTTTAATTTAAAATTTCAACAGCACAGATATTTCGGGATTACTCGTGGAAAACTTGTTTCCAACTCATTTATTTCTAATACCTGGCATAAAATACATCATAAAATACACATTTTTACATCATTACATCGTGTATTTATGATTATTTATTCAAATCAACAATTAAAGTTTTTAATAGCATGGGCCGACGTGTTAACCGGTGTATTCAAGAACAGGGAAGACATTTTCAACATCTTTCATAATTTTTTATTGTAAAAGTGTTCCTACCTGAATGTTATTGTTTCATTGTGGGAGTTCTTTTCTTAACTGTAATGAGCCTTATTTTTTTTTATTAGTTATTAAAACTTCGTTTATTTATAAATGCATTCTGTAATCTCTATAAATGTTATTAAATATAACATACATAAAATGTAAATAAATACCATAACCTAAAATCTATTTTATTTGTGACTTTTGCGTACTTCAAGGTAATGAATCACAGAAGTAAATAATTTTATAGATAGCTTTACGTTTCATGGCTATCACGATCCAAAGACTTTTTGATCATACGTTATATATTAGTGAGGCAGGGATCATCTTTGTTGAATTGAACTGTATATTTTAATGTCACGAAAAAGACGTATTTACAAAAAAAAAGTTATTCTATTTCCATTCACTTTAAAAATCAAGCAATATAATTTTGTACAAGTATTTTGTACTTTGTAAATGTAAATTTTGAGGTTATATTTGCAAATAGGTTATAAACTGTCATTGAAATTGTCACTATTTTATTTGAAAGCAAATAAACTTATTTATTACGGGTTTAATAAATGCAATTAAGTTAGATGGACAAAATACAGTTACAGCTAAGTGGTACACTGACAAATATTTGCCAGAAGTGTTCAGTAGAGTTCCAGACACAGGAATTATGCTCCACCATGATAATGCACGTCCCATACGACAGTTTTAACTCTCCAGTTTTTGGCTGAAAAAAATATAATAGTAACGAAACATCCGCCGTACTCACCCGATTTATGATGTTACGCTTCGTATATAAGAATGTTTTAATTTAATTTTAAATTATAACAAGCGTTCAATTAGTCTTTACGGCCTGGGCAGTCGTGGATTTGTAATCGCATGTCTGTGCTTAAATTATTAATATAACCTATTAAGTGTAACCTATTAAAGTGACACACAGAAAATAGGTAATGTATGTTTTGACGTAAGTCAAACTTCTGTCAAGTAAGTAGTAATTCATGACATTTAGAAATGAGTAAAGACACGCGCTTTACAATACACAGCTACTCCGGACGTAAAGACTAATTGAACTCTCGTTATTTCTTTAAATATATTTCGAATTTAAAATATGAATTCAAACTTAACAATTTTCTGTGTATATTCCTATTCTTTCTAGAGAAAGCCTTTCTTTTGTTATCACTCTGGTCAGTTGTCCCTTCCAAGAAATCTACCTGATTGAACAGTCAATTCATATTCAACGATCTTTTCAAATTTCTGCAATTTTACATATATCATTTTTAAAATTAAGTTATGTATTTAATTTAATTACGTACGTCTTTATAATTATATCATGTCGCATATCATTTTAAAGCTTTCTTCATAAGGAATATTTTAATGACATTTGTTTTATCGATATCACAACTCTTAGCTCGCACTTTTCATTAGTTCTTAATTCAAAGACATTGGCAACTTCGAACCCTCTCCACTCTAGGCCACAAAACAAACCTATCCGTTTCCAAACCAGTGTTCTTTTCTACACAAATTCCTTCTTCTATTTACAAATCTTGTAAGTTACACATCGTTCAAGCTTGACACGTACTGTTCCAGCATCCAAGCGCCGTTCGAGCTTGCTTTCCACATGTCCGATCGAGACATGCTCGCAAACCCAGGTAATCTGTATTGCTCAATATATATTGTTCTTTTATTCATTCACATTTAATTTACTGCATTAATTTAAATTTCTTTCCAGTCTATTTTTACATCTTAGTTTCTTTAAATACTTATTTGTCTTTCCTTGCATACATTGCTTCTTTTATTTAATTACTTCAATGCGTTTAAATAGCTCAATTTTTTATGTACCTAAATATTAATTAAAAACTTTAACGACAACATTGTTGTATTTTATTTATACAAAAAGGTTTTAAATATATCTATACGTTAAATGCACGTATAACGCTTTTGTTAAATTATGAAACAGACATGTAAATAATTTACATATCTGTAACTGTATACTTGGACAATACCTCGTATTTTCAGCATTTACTTCTGCTTAAGACATATGTTTCTGCCATCTATAGGCGTCGTCAGTTAAGCTAGTGAAGCAATGTATACAAATTATACAAATCTTTATAAATAGATCTGTATCTGTATATAACATTAAGCCGAAATCGCCTACTAGATAAAGCAAATTTCATCCTATAAGGTGGCATTTATTTAATAAGTGACATCTGACGGACGAAAGAGACTTTGCCGAAAAAGGCGATCTTTCGTTCGACCAGCTATGCTGATACGAAAAACGAAACAATACGGGTAGTCCATTAACACGCCAGCATAGCAGGTATCAGCATAGCTGGTCGAACGAAAGATCGCCTTTTTCGGCAAAGTCTCTTTCGTCCGTCAGATGTCACTTATTAAATAAGTGCCACCTTATAGGATGAAATTTGCTTTATCTAGTAGGCGATTTCGGCTTAATGTTATATACAGATACAGATCTATTTATAAAGATTTGTACCATTTGTATACATTGCTTCACTAGCTTAACTGACGACGCCTATAGATGGCAGAAACATATGTCTTAAGCAGAAGTAAATGCTGAAAATACGAGGTGTATTGTCCATGTATACAGTTACAGATATGTAAATTATTTACATGTCTGTTTCATAATTTAACAAAAGCGTTATACGTGCATTTAACGTATAGATATACTTAAAACCTTTTTGTATATTTACCGCCATCTGGCTTGTTAATGGACTACCCGTATTGTTTCGTTTTTCGTATCAGCATAGCTGATCGCCTTTTTCGGCAAAGTCTCTTTCGTCCGTCAGATGTCACTTATTAAATAAGTGCCACCTTATAGGATGAAATTTGCTTTATCTAGTAGGCGATTTCGGCTTAATGTTATATACAGATACAGATCTATTTATAAAGATTTGTATCATTTGTATACATTGCTTCACTAGCATAACTGACGACGCCTATAGATGGCAGAAACATATGTCTTAAGCAGAAGTAAATGCTGAAAATACGAGGAGTATTGTCCATGTATACAGTTACAGATATGTAAATTATTTACATGTCTGTTTCATAATTTAGTATTTTATTTAGTTTATAAGTTGTATTTATTTCAGTATTTCAGTACATTACACCCGTCCTGGACCATTGATGCATTACCATCAATTACACAGGCCTGCGATGGTAAAATTGTCTGGATTTTATACAGTGATTTCAATAGATTTTTTGGTGCTGAAAATGGAAAATTATTTAAAAAATTCCATCACGTAAGGTTTTTTTACAATCTGGGGTTTTTTGACCTATCTGCATGTATTAGTCTTTTTGTAAAGGACAATTTTGTTAAACCGTTGTTTAAATAAACTATTATAATTTTTTTACTTATGATGATGCAAGAAGTTTATATTCTGAATAAATATACACTAGATTTATGATAAAGAAGTTACAAATAGAAATAATTGAGCATGTCGCAAGACATGACTCATCATCTTCCTGTTACTGCATGTCTACCTCCCCACCTTCACTACAAACATATTGCTATTCTAGACATAACAGTTAGTTCATTCAATATCTTCTTTACAACTGTGGTGTGAATTTGTGTAATTAGCTGACATTTGTGATTAGTTGCTGAGTTAATTTAATTTTTATTTTACGAGTTTTTTAAAATTAAATTCCAATGGCATCAAGAGGCTGTGTCAATGTACCCAACTACTTCTGCTATATTTGTGGAAAGTTCACAGTAAAAAAACAACAAAGAAACATTACAGATTTTGTAAAAAAAGTATATTTTGCATATTTTGGTGTGAAATTAGGAGACCAAGACAAACCTTGGGCTCCTCATAAGGTTTGTTCAGTGTGTGTTGAAGAGCTTCGCCAGTGGTCACAAGGAAAAAAACAGTCTTTTCGCTTTGGAGTGCCTATGGTTTGGAGAGAACCGATCAATCATAGCGATGATTGTTATTTTTGTTCGTGTGTAGTACACGGATTCAATTTAAAAAACAAAAAGGACATCGTTTACCCGAACCTTCGATCCGCAACACGTCCTATACCTCATGGACCAGAAGTACCTGTTCCTTCACTACCAGATACATTAGATGATGTATCTGATGACGAAATGGTTTCACGTACATGCGCAAGTGAACTGGATGAGGGAAGTGATTACTATGATACTGGAAGTGATGAGCCAAAACTGTTTGACCAATCTGAATTAAATGATTTGGTGAGGGACCTAAACATTCCTAAGGACTAAGCTAAGCTTTTAGCCTCAAGATTGAAAGAAAAAAAATTGTTATCACCTAGCCCAACATTTTACTGGTTTAGGAACAGAGAAAAAGAGTTTGCTCGATATTATTCCGAAGAAGATGTACTAGTTTTCTGTAATGATGTACCCGGGCTCATGGAACAATTCCACGTAGAATATAATGTTTCTGAATGGAGACTCTTTATTGACTCTTCAAAAAGGAGCCTTAAGGCCGTTCTTCTACACAATGGAAGTAAATATGCTTCTGTACCAGTGGGACATTCAGTTCATTTAAAAGAGTGTTATGAAAATCTTGAGCTACTTTTAATTAAAATTCGTTACAAGGATCAAGGCTGGACAATTTGTGGTGATTTGAAAGTTCTTTGTTTGTTACTTGGACAACAAAGCGGTTATACTAAATATCCTTGTTTTTTGTGTGAGTGGGATAGTCGTGATAGAAAGCAGCACTATTGTAAAAAGATGTGGCCACCAAGACAAACCTTACAACCTGGAATGAAAAACATTGAAAGAAAAAGTTTAGTAGACCCGAGCAAAGTTTTGCTTCATCCATTACATATAAAACTAGGGTTAATGAAACAATTTGTGAAGACATTAAAAAAAGATGGAGAGTGCATCAAGTATCTTTGCAGCCAGTTTCCTCGCTTGTCAGAAGCAAAGATAAAGGAGGGTGTTTTTGTTGGGCCGGATATAAGAAAGCTTATGAAAGATGAAAATTTTGAATCCAAAATGGAGGAAGCAGAAAAACAAGCATGGATAGCCTTAAAAAATGTGGTTACAAATTTTCTTGGGAACAAAAAACATGAAGATTATAAAAATATTGTGCAAAATATGTTAGAAAAATTTAAAACCTTAGGCTGTAACATGAGTTTGAAGGTGCATTTTCTAGATTCGCATCTCGACTACTTCCCTGAAAATCTTGGTGCAGTAAGTGAGGAGCAGGGGGAAAGGTTCCACCAAGACCTAAAAGAGATGGAGAGAAGATACCAAGGAAGATGGAATATAAGCATGATAGCTGATTATTGTTGGATGTTAAAAAGGGATGGTCCACTACGAGATTACAGAAGAAAAAGCACAAAAAGGAGTATGGAAAGACAAAGAAAAAGATATTATAAGGACTTGTAAAGACATAAATAGTATTTTACTGTTTCTTTTCATTAGATTTAATGATATTTGTAAGTAATTTTGTTTTTTATATCCTTTGTAAATAAATTCAAAATGTAACTAAAAATTATTTTTAATTTTTAAAAAATATAATTTGAAGCCTTTTTGTTAAAAATCCTTACATGATGGAGAAAAATAGAGTTCATATTTGGATTCAGCGCCCAAAAACACATAAGAATCAGCTATCAAATTTAAAACAATTTTTAGAAAGTTAAAAAACGCAGGCCTGTGTTATTTATTTTAAATAATTTACTTTATTGTTAACACGCCACAACCAGACCCCAGCGTGTTTAGTAACAATCAATGTGTGACTTTTGGTTATTTTTTTGGGCTTAAAACCCAATTTGCGGAGAAGAAGGTTTTCGCCTGAAGAAGAGATTGATACCGCAGTTCACGCTTATTTTGAAGATATTCCGAAAGATTGGCTGGGAGCTTTTAAACTGTGAAAAGAAAGAATGGTCAAGTGTCCCATTACTGAAGGGATTTACTTTGAGCAAATTTACAATAAAATCCTAGAAAATATTAACCGTATTTTTTATTCTTAATAATTTCAGCTTGTCCCTCGTATCTAGATTACTAACCTAAAAGCTAGAGTCATTATTTCGTATCAATACCCTAATCCGTATGCCGATTTTATTGCTATTAGTAAACTGATTTACGAGAGATGTACTATTATTAGAAAAATAGTAGAATAAATAACAAAGGAAAAGCGCAACAAATAAGTTCCTCTCCCTATATATTTTAAAAGCTTGATTAAGTTCATTCGGCTCGTGCTCGGAACACGGTAATGACGTCACTGCGACGTCGTTATCGATTGGCGACCGCGTGTACCACTCGAAAAGCTCCAAAAAGCTCCGCGGTCCGTCTAGTTGACAGGACACCGCTCCGGTACGTTTCAGGTTAGTGACTTGTGTATGTGTATGTGTGTGTGCGGCTCGGATTTCGGTTTTCGGGGTTAAATGTACGAAAAATGGAAGGGACCGTTTTACTGTGGAAGATGATCGATTGTATCTAAGGAGGCCGTTGGATTATATCTAGACAGACATACCTAGTGACACACATCCTCGCTACGGACTTGCGGTAAGTCCATTTAGATTTCTGGCTTTTTGATTTTGCACACGGGGGGAAAATAACTTTTTTAGACTAAAATAGATTAGATTTGGTTTATTTATAACGTTCTATGGTGTTTTAAATCTAATTTTGGACGATTACTATTTGGATATTTTTATGTTTTTCATTGATAACTTTCTTTATTTAAACAATGCAATTTATCTGCATTGCGTATACAACATAAATTTCATTCAAAAGAACAATAAAAAATGCATTGATGTAAATGAAAAAGTATAGAGAACATAGTAAATAATATATTAAAGGGCAAATGGTTATTGTACAAAAGAAAAAAATCTAAAAAAGGTTAAAGTTTAAGACGGTATACATGTTTTTTTGTTCTAACACTCTGCACTTTTCTATAATCAAAATTTAATTTCCTGAGCGTTTCATCAATATACAGACATAAGAGCATGTTATTTAAACATCTTACTATAAATATACCTCAGCATGCATATAGAAATATCGATTGCATTTTGTTGAACCAGTATATCTAGTTTATAATTACATCTGCAAACATGCATTCAACGTTAATTAAATTAATAATTTAAAAAATATTTTAAAACAAAAAATGCATGTATTGTTTAATTTCAAGTTAAGCAACACTAGAAATAGGATTTTAACCAAACAATTTATTTCGCCCGAAAAAAATAGAATCCAACAGGTACCGCTGCGGAAGAAATAATAACTAAAGAGATTCATTCGAGTAAGATCCCACCGTCGGTTCGTCCTAGCGCGTATATATATTTTGTCAGTCGCCGTCCGAATACCGTTCAGTGCCCTTCGCTGGCTTGCAGTGATAAATTATAATTTTATATTGACACAAATATTCTGAAAGACAGTTTTACAATGTAATTCATAAATTGATTAAGATGTTTCAAGATTTAATGTACAGCTAGGAGCAGAATAAAGCAACATGGATTACAGTAATACTATAATAATATAGTAATAAAAAATCGCGTTAAGTGAAATTCGCGTATATCGGGGTTTACGTTAAACATAGTCAAAAGTTAATACAAAAAAATATAAATCATTTGAATCAATCACTTTAATTCTAAGAACACTTTATGTAGTATTACGTGTTTTTTTAACGGAAAAATACATCTATTGTCTTTTGGGAAGCGTTTCTTTTACGTTCTTTTAAAATACGTTCATAACACCCAACGCTTTTTTTAATTGTTTGACACACGGTCAAAACACGGTCAACATCACTGTCTATGCTCTGCAATATGTCCAAACCTGAATAAATTTTTGAAAGAGCATTGTTCTTCCCCATCGTTGATGGGATTATTCTGTAACTCGATCCGATCTTCATTGCTGAGAGGTTCGTCGTGCGTTGCTACAAGTTGTTCGAGATCTTCTACCGCGACATCTTCAAGTTCAGACACCACAATCATTGCAGCAATGTCTTCAAGCACTTGTCTCTGCATCTGGACAATTCTTCTAGGTGCTTCCGCTACATCTGGCCAAAGATTACGCCACACCCCGTTCATATACAACTCTTTTTAACTTCGTTCGTATTGTGAATAGCCTTCATGATGTTGTATGACTTCCACCACTCTCGCATAGACTCTCTTCCTTCCCCGTCAGTTTCATGAATTAGTTGGCTAAAAGTGCGGCGATGATAATAAGCTTTGAAGTTTGCTATTGCTCCCTGATCCATAGGTTGTAATATTGACGTAGTGTTTGGTGGAAGAAACTTCACGTACACTTTTAAGTCTCTCGGCGTATCAAGTGAGGTCGGATGTCCTGGGGAATTGTCTAAGAGTAATATAACTTTACGTTCAAGCCCATTTCTGTCACAGTAGGATTTGACTGACGAGCAAAACTATTAGAATACCAATCTTGGAAAACTTGCCGTGTAACCCACGCCTTTCTGTTGGACCGCCACACGACTGGAGTGTTTCTGAATGGTACACCGGTAAAGGTTTCAGTTTGAAGTCACCAGTGGCATTACCACCCAGCAGAAGTGTTCGATTTTCGCAGCTTTGAAACCGCTGGCTTAACGTTCCTCTTTAGAAATGAATGTTCGAGATGGCATTTTTTTCCAGTAAAGCCCGGTCTCATCAACATTGAAGACGAGACAAATTTGTCTGGAAACTCAGCTGCAGCTTGAGTGTCCGCGCTGGCGGCCTCACATGTTAGGTGGATATTGTGAAGATTGGAACGCTGCTTGAACCGATGGAACCAGTCTCTGCTAGCAGCAAAAGTCGGAGTGTAAACTCTCTTCACCTTCTTCTGTCTTTAGCATCTCATACAAAGATTTTGCTTTTGTGCATATAAGATCTTGACTCAGTGGTGTGTTCTTCTTATTTAAATCTTCGATCCAGACTGCCAGCAACGTCTCCATTCTTTCTAGGATAGAGGATCTCGAACGAGAAAGTTTTGTTGCACTTATAGGTGTTGAACTTTCGCTGGAAAGTTTAATTTTCTTCCGATTTTTAAAAATCGTTCTCACATTCGATTCTGAGAGTCCAAAATCTCTGCCAACAATTGTTGTTTTGCCTCCATTTTCCATTCTTCTTAACATCTTCATCTTCAATTCCAAAGGTACGCTTTTACGCTCTTTTTTCTTCATAGGCGGCATTTTTAACGTAGCGTTAAATTATGTATGTATCTCCACCAAACGTTAAAACACGACTGCCAGCCGAGATAAACATATGGAGCGAACGAAACAAACGAGGGAATCCCCATAGAACAAAGTCGTAGGATGGGGAATCCCCAATTCTTCAATCAGAATGGTCAGAGCAAGCGGGCATTCCCGCGACCAAAGAGAAGTCAATGACTACATTATGTACATACATAGATATTCTTAAGTAACCAATTCGCGTAATACGAGGCGAAATTTGAAATTCGCGTTAAAGCGAAACCGCGAATAACGGGGTCGCGTAAAGTGGGGTATTACTGTAACTGATACGGATGGTGGATCAATTAAGTATTAGTTTATTTGTGTTTTCTAAATTGTATTAAAAAATTACTTGACATTTGCTTTGTCTTTCAAGAAAAGGTTAATACACACTAAGCAATACTAGAAAATTTTGACAATTTTGACAAGTTAGGTTATACTAGATTTATGTGAGATTAAGTTCAGATTAACTGTACATTATCATCAGAAATTCTTTATAATTTTTATCGCAATAAAACAATATTAAATCGGCTACATGTCAGAAACAATTGTGTTTTGCTTGTTTCCACCAGTACCATACAATTGGACAAAATATCCGACACCCGGTATTATATATTTATTAAATAAATGTACGTCTTTTGCAAGGCGTGAATATCCAGATTGGGACATTTTTTCATTAGTTTTTATAAAATTATTATAAAATGTATACATTCCAACACGGAATAAGTAAATTTACCCAAAAACTATGCCTTATATTTTATTTTTCAATACGCGCTTTTACACCTACCTTAATATGCTAACAAAACTTGAACAAAAATCTGTGCTTTGGATTAAAACCGACTGACATACAATTTCGGTTATTAGCTTTTAATATGCCAAGTATACCACAAGGTCTATCTAGTTCGCAATCTCGTTAGCTTCGTTACTAACTAATGAAGAGGGTAAAGCCGTTGATTGATTACGAATGTATGTTCGTTCATTACTCAACAGGAAATTGTTCCAGCTGCTCTTCAATACAATTTTGGTGGTGCTCGTCATGTGTGGATAAAATCGTTGAGAATCGTATGTATACACTATCAGTGAAAACAATCGGAACAAAATTATGAAAATTGCAAAAACGTAAGTTAATTAATATTGCGTTTGGAAAAAACAAAGTTATTAATAAGCTATTTTTGTTGTATTTGAAGTAAAAGTTATTAAAAATAAAAAGGAGCCTATATACATAAAATATATATTGCTATGTAACAATTCCCTTGTTTGACGTTCGGAAAATATAAATAATTTTTAAATTTTCCTAATTTTATTGAAACATAACTGTATAAATTTTTGTGTCGACGCACCGCTCATGGGGCGTAACTTCCGTATAAACTGGTTATTTATTTTGTTTGGTGGCAGTTATATTGAAACTAGGTGTGTTTCCTGAATATTTTATTTATTTAACAAGAAACACTTAAACCTAATTTATTAAGATAATCTCACAAATACCACTTAATGTTAAACTTAAATTCTTTACTGTTAATTAATACATTCTTGAATTAACTTGATAGAATGAGACTGTATGTCTCTTGATGCTAAATATGATACTGTTCTGTTTTGTTGTTAAGATGATACTGTTGAGTCTATTGTTGCTAGCGTAAGACTTTGATTGATACTGTTCTGTGCTGTGTTGCAAATATGTAAAAATCCATCACTACCCCAACAAACTATTACAAAATTAAATACATGTATTGGTTGACGTCATAATTGGGTGTAA
This sequence comes from Melolontha melolontha, assembly GCA_935421215.2. Taxonomy (NCBI): domain Eukaryota; kingdom Metazoa; phylum Arthropoda; class Insecta; order Coleoptera; family Scarabaeidae; genus Melolontha; species Melolontha melolontha. The sequence continues at coordinate 22,298,473 of OW285235.1, forward strand.
TCAATTCTTAGTAGAAACATTGGTCAAGAGAAGGATAGACCTCAGAGACATAAGATTAATCTCAAACCTATACTATGGCCAAAAATCAGCAGTACGAATAGAAGACACGACATCAGAGGAAATAGAAATACGAAGAGGTGTTCGTCAGGGGTGTATACTGTCGCCAATCCTCTTTAATCTGTACTCGGAGGACATAGTAAATAGAGCACTTGATGATCGGGACAAGGGCATTAAGATTAACGGCATGACAATAAATAATCTGAGGTACGCTGACGTTACAGTTATTTTAGCTGGAACACACGAGGACCTACAAACGCTAATTAACAGAATGGTCACAGTAAGCGAAGAGTATGGACTAACGCTGAACATAAGCAAAACAAAATATATGCTGATAACAAAAACAACTAAAGATAATCGTAAGATATATGTGAAGAACCAGCCTATTGAGAGAGTAAGACAATACAAATACCTGGGCACGATTATTAATGAGAACAATGACAGCTCCCAAGAAATACGAGTCAGAATAGAACAGGCGAGAAGCACCTTTACAAGGATGAAAAGGCTTTTCTGCTGCCGAGATTTAAACCTTGACTTAAAAATACGACTGATGAGATGCTATGTGCTGTCTATACTATACTATGGGATGGAGGCCTGGACGCTGAAGGTAACCGACATGAGGAGACTGGAGGCATTTGAGATGTGGGTATACCGGAGAATATTGAAGATCTCATGGGTACAGAGAAAAACCAACGTAGAAGTGATGAGACGTATGCATAAGGAGAGAGAAGTGATTCCGACAATTAAGAGAAGAAAACTGCTGTACATGGGACATGTCATGAGGGGAGAAAAATATCAAATACTACAAATAATTATGCAGGGAAAAATCCCGGGCAAGAGATCTATAGGAAGAAGACGGAATTCATGGCTGAAGAACCTTAGGGACTGGTTTGGATGCAATAATAATGAACTGTTTAGAGCTGCGGTTTCAAAAGTAAGAATTGCTATGATAATTGCCAACCTTCGAAGCGGAGACGGCACCTAAAGAAGAAGAAGAATTCTTAGTAAATCCTATCTACTGGCAACAGTACCAGGGTTTACAATATAATGTGTGTTTTTTTAGCTGCATGAGAACTATCGATATCGATAACTATGGTTTGACAGCTGAGAATGTCAAACTGTGTTGACATTTCTGTTCAGTAAGGTTTGGCAAGTCATCATGAATCGTTTAACGCCAGAACAACGCTTCCAAATTCTGGAAATTTACTTTGAAGAAAATAAATCTGTTCGCGAAGTTCATAGAGCACTTCGTCCATTTTACGGTCAACATAATCGGCCTAGTGAGCAAGCAATTCGTGCAATTATTGATCGTTTTCGCACTAATTTTACTGTTCTCGATTCAAAACCATCAACAACACAAAGAAATGTGCGTACCGAAGAGAATATTGCTGCTGTAGCGCGAAGTACTGAAGAAGACGCCGAAATGTCGATTCGTCGTCGTTCTCAACTTGTTGGCCTTTGTCCTTCGACTACGTGGAAAATTTTACGTAAGGATCTTGGCTTACGTGCCTATAAAATACAGCTCGTGCAAGAATTGAAGCCAAACGACCATTGTTTGCGTCGTATTTTTGCTGATTGGGCTCTTTTGAAACTGGCCGAAGATGAGCATTTTTATCAAAGAATTGTGTTTAGTGATGAAGCTCATTTTTGGTTAAATGGCTACGTCAATAAGCAAAATTGCCGTATTTGGAGCGAAGACAATCCTCAAGCCGTTAACGAATCACCATTACATCCATTAAAATGGACTGTTTGGTGCGGTTTACACGCTGGCGGCATCATCGGTCCTTATTTCTTTCGAAATTAGCAATGAGCTGCCGTTACGGTGAATGGCGAGCGCTATCGAGCTATGCTGACTGAATTTTTGTTTCCAAAAATTAATCAGCTAAACATCAACGACATTTGGTTCCCACAAGACGGCGCAACTTGCCATATAGCGCGCTTAACAATCGATTTATTGCAAAATCAATTTCAAACTTTCTTTCCAGAAGTGGTCCTGTTCACTGGCCCCCTCGTTCGTGCGATTTAACGCCTCTGGATTACACTTTATGGGGCTATGTTAAGTCAATGGTTTATGCCGACAAACCAGCAACTCTTAAAGCATTGGAAGCCAATATTCAAGCCACCATTGACGCCATACGGCCAGATTTATTGGAAAAAGTAGTCAAAAATTGGACTGATCGCATGGACCATGTAACTCGTAGCCGCGGCGGACATATGCCGGAAATCATATTTAAAAAATAAATGCCATGAAATTATCTACCAGATTATAACAAAAAAAATTTCATTCCAACAATATTTCTGTCTTGTATTATCATTTTAAGTTCTCAAGCTCTTAAAAAAATACCCATTATAATTATACTTATAATAATAAAACGGGTATATATATACGGCTACAAAATACGAAATACATCTTTATTTGTTCATTTTGTAGTTCAAGTTGAGTAAAGGAGTATTAATATTTACTAGCAATACTTTCTCAAGGTTCTCTTCTGCAAAAAATTTGTTCTCTTTGATTGAAATCCAGTAATACCCCGTATAGTACGGGTAGTTGATCCGACAAAAACGCCGTACTATACGAATCCGCACTATACGAGAAAAGCGCATTACTAAAACAGAATTTCTGCAAATTTTATTTAAAGTACCTATGACATATACATATGTACACTGTATAAAGTAATAAAACATATATCGTAAACATTTTAAGCGAAAATATTTACTACAAAAATACATATTTTGAACAAAAAACAGACAAAAAAACTATTGTTTTCTAACAAACTTATCAAATCAAGTGTAGCTTGTGTCATTTTTGTGTGTTTTTCAGCCTGTAACATTCTATAACATCGTATTGCATTTTCTAAATTATATCTACTTTGAGAAGTTCTTTCGACATTTGGATCGTGGTCTAAAATTAAATTACATGCATTTTCTACTAATTTGATAACATTTTCCACTTGTATCAATTTGCATTTCCACTTCCCTTTTATCGTGAACTTCTTCTTCGTCTGATTTCTGGTTTATGTTCTCTTCTTCAAGAAGTATAAGTTCGTTGTCGCTGTAGGATTCAAAATTTGCTTGTAGATTTTCTAATACAATCACTGAATCTAACTTGTTATCACCTAAACTCTGTCCTAATTCAGAAATAATTACTGATAAGTTTTGTAGATCATTTTCTAATGTTACTGGAGTCTTATTTGTACGGTTGAGTAAAATTTTTTCCACACGTCTTTCATATTTTTATTGCTAACTTCTTTCCATGATTCATCTATATTTTCTACTGCTTTTTTAATATCATATTTTTTCCAAAATTCAGGTAACGACATGCTCGAATTTTCTCCTGTTGTAAGGGCTATTGCTTGAGCGAAAGTTCGTCTAATATAATAAGCTTTGAACGTGGCGATTACGCCTTGGTCCATCGATTGAATCTATGATGTCGTATTAGGAGGAAAGTAAAGCACGGTTACATTTTCGTTTAATTCACCAAGATTAGAGGGATGACCAGGGGCATTGTCAAGGAGCAGCAATATCTTGAAATCAATATTTTTAGTTTTACAGTACAGTTGACAAGCAGGACAAAAATAATTAAGAAACCAATCTTCAAATAGCTCCTTTGTCACCCATGCTTTTGCGTTTGATTTCCATAGTACTGGGAGATCATTCAGTGAGGAATTTCTGAAGGCTCTTGGATGTTTAGATCTGAACATAAATAAAAGTACAATTAATAAACATTTCTAATAAAACTAAACCTATAAAATAGACGTACCTGTACACAAGCATAGGTTTAAACTTGATATCACCAGCCGCATTTCCCCCCAATAATAATGTCAGTCTCTCTTTAGCAGTTTTGAATCCCGGCTGCGACCTTTCACTTTTTGGAACATATGTTCTTGTTGGCATACTCTTCCAGAAGAGCCCTGTCTCATCTACATTGAATATTTGTTGTTCAGTAAATCCACTTTCTTCAATAACTCGTTGCAATATGTCTGGAAATTTTAAAGCCGCCTCATTATCTGCACTGGCAATTTCCCCACAAATTCGCACATTTTGTATTTCATATCGTTTGCGAAATCGGTCAAACCAACCTCGACTTGCTTCAAAGTTGTGTGATTCAGAATTATCTCCTTCACGGTCTTTCATAACATTAAAAAGACTCAGTGCTTTATGTTTAATAATCGTTTGACTTAAAGGAATTCTCTTCTGGTGACAATCTTCAATCCATATGGACAGAAGACGTTCCATATTTATTAATATTGTACTTCTTTTTCGACGTATTTTGACGCTTGACGATGCCGTTATTTTACCGAACTCTTTGTACTTTTCTTTTTCTTTAACTATTTTTTTTAACTTTAACAATTTTTGCAAATGTAGTACCATTTTCGTGTTGATTTATAATAGTGAGTTTGTCTTCAACTGTAAGCCACTGCCGTTTTCTTTTCTCACTCATATCTGCTTCACTTCAAGACGTATAAACATAAACTAACAACTAACAGAATATTACTGAAGGCATAAAATATATGGTTCGGCATATGTATAAGCACAGAACGGGAAAGTCCCGACAGCCATTCTGTGAAAACCGTACTATTGCGAATCAAGGCCGCACTATTACGGGGTATGGTTGCATTTACCTAACCGTACTATTGCGAATTACGCACTATTCGGGGCCGCACTATGCGGGGTATTACGTACATCCTTGTATTTATATGTATATATGTATTTATAACTTTTGTTGCTATTACATATGCGTTATATGCAAGAGTTGGATATAGTACACTAGCTACAACATTTATCTCACAGCGTCCTAATATATCGACAGTTTCGTCGGCACTTATCCATAGGTACTGATTTGAAAGATGGCTTCTAATACGTTCTACTGCTTTCGTGTAGCACTTAGAAACATAATATTTGCGTAAGATGGATTCATCAGGAACATTTCGACCAGTATATGTTTGGAGAAATATTTTTAAAGTGGTATTGTTAAGTTTATTTAATGAAACATTAGCCGACATAAAAGTTTCTTCGTTAAAATTGTCAGATTCCAATGGTTGCAATTTCTGTGCATGTGTTTGCGATGCTAAGTGACGATTGTACGTGCGATTTCATGGAATTTTTTAAGTATATTTTACAGATTTTGCAATAAATTTCGGAATCACTGACAATGGACATACAATCAGTATGACCGTCAATCCAACTCGCCATTGTTTTACGATGACGTTCTCGACGTTTTTCCATATCATATCTGAAAAAGTAGTTTTCATTTATTTAGATCTAGAGTCTAGATCTAAATAAATGAAAACTAAAAATGTATGCGTAAGTTATTGAAACTGAACGAAATTCAATGCACACTTACGTCGAAATAATTGGGAGAAGTAGATTCAATCAAACGATATTAAACAGGATCTATCACAAAAATTACGATGTAATTAGCAGTTAAAACTATGAAAACAAGAAACTAACACACAGCACTTTATTTATCTTTCGAAATATAATCTAAATAGACTAAATTATTAAAACTACACACACTTCTATCTACGCTCATGAAAACAGAAATTTAACTGTAAATATACAACAAAAAACGTCGCAATTCTCGATGAAAATAGACCAGATCAATAGTGCATTCAATAACTGCGTGATGTACTTACAGGTGTTGTAGGCTATTTATATCGTCCGTCGTAATGACGACATCATTTCAACCCGATGTGTCCGGTCTCTGATGCTTACTAATTAAATATTATTCGTAAATTTAAATATATAATTCCGAATACATTCCATTGTTTAGTAATGGAATTTATTGATACCTACATATTTAGGAAACATGAGCTTAACAATGGATGGTCAGATTAGAGATCGTCTATTGAATTCGTTCACTGATAACTCTAGATAATAAAACAAGCGGTCTAAATTATAAAGTAATAAATTTGCAAATATAAAAGATGCTACTTCTTAGAATATAGAGAAGGTTTCGCAATTTGAATATGATAATAAAATTCTGTTTATACAGTGGGTTAAATTTGAAAATGAACGTTGAATATTTATAAAATTGGAAATGTTATACACTTATGGACAAAATTATCCAATATTTTAAATTATCATCTTTTTTTGTATAGATAAATTTTAATGAAAGAAAAACCTTATACAAGAAAAAATAGTTTATTTTTTACTGTTTACTTAACGAATATTAATTTTTAATTAGCAGAAATTAATTAAAAAAATTAATGTTTTAATAAAAAAAATTAGTATTTATTTTTTAGAAGCTGATTTTTAGTGCATATTTTGAATGTTTTTGGTACATATTTGCATGCATATTTTGAAGTTTTTTAATGCAAAATTATCCTAAGGCTAGTGATTACAGTTTTAGCAGAGAGATGGTTTCTTTGTGCCTAGTTCGGACAACCAGCACTCTGTACCAATAGAAAATTCGTCTGCAACGAAAAGATTACTCTGAACACAAACTTTTTTTGTTTGTTAATTCGTTGAATTCCCAATTTGTATTAAAACAAATTACTCTAAAAATCCCCGTATAAATTACGCATAATACATTCAAATTACTAATTGAATTAATTAATCTAAATCCGTGTGCTCTAACACAATATCTCTCTATTTTTATATGTAGGGTTGACATTTACGTGACTAATGCTGATAAATTTAATGACGACAATCTCGTTTAATTAGTGTAAACACACCCCAGAAACTAATTATATATTAAAATTTATCTGACCCACGCATATTCTCTGAATGCGTGTAAAATTAAATTAAGTTAGATTAAATGCAATTAAACGGATTGAATTCTTTTGAAGTAATCCAATCCTCCTCTATATTTTGGATCGCGTAATCTATTACGCAGTGCGAAATATTTCCTAAAATAGAAATTAAAATCCCCGAAACTAAAAATAATGAAAAGGTTTAAAAATCATCTGAAATATAGAAAATAAAATAGAACAATAACTTTGTTATACCACTTTATTCACATGTAATAGTGACCGCGGTTTCGACATACAATGTCATTATCAAACTGCAAAAGTTACAGGCCTACCATAGATCTTATAAATGACACAAAAATATATGGGGGTGGTTTATGATGTTATTTAAAATTACTACTATATACTTAACTATTATATACAACATTGGAAAAGAGGTGTATATATAAGATCCAACTGGTCGTTAAGAACAATATCTATTGTGTTGTTTCCGCTATTAAAAATTTCAAGTGACTCTAAAAGATTTAATTTACGACCTTCCTCGGCCAAATGCAATATTTTATAACTTACTTCGGTAAAATAAGCGAGCAAATTGGAAATATAATTTCAAAAAATAATAGTAATGTTAGTATAGCTTACAAACCATATGTAAAAACAAGTAATTTCATTTTTAACGCAAAACCTAAGACAGATATCAATAATAAATCAGGAGTGTACAAATTATATTGTAATGATTGTAAAAGTGTATATATAGGTCAGACTGGTCGAAGTTTTATTATACGGGTAAAAGAACACATGAGGTCATATAAACTAAAGAAGGCAGATTCAACATTCTCAAACCATCTTATTACAGAAAGGCATACATTTGGTCATTATAAAATATTGCATTTGGCCGAGAAAGCTCGTAAATTAAATCTTTTAGAGTCACTTGAAATTTTTTAAAGCGGAAACAACACAATAGATATTGTTCTTAACGACCAGTTGGATCTCATATATACACCTCTTTTCCAATGTTGTATATAATAGTTAAGTATATAGTAGTAATTTTAAATAACATCATATGCCACCCCCATATATTTTTGTGTCATTTATAAGATCTATGTAGGCCTGTAACTTTTGCAGTTTGATAATGACATTGTATGTCGAAACCGCGGTCACTATTACATGTGAATAAAGTGGTATAACAAAGTTATTGTTTTATTTTATTTTATTATTTCCAAAATGAATTACCACAAAGTTACGGCTGCCAGTATTAATTTCCTGAAATATAGAATTTATTTTTGACCTCGAGACACGATCGTCGGCCGTCTAAGAAATAAACTGTTAACAATAATGAGAATATTACGAAGGACACGTCCTAGAGTGAAAGCAGGGACACACACTTCATATCACGTGGCGTACTTCGTGGTGATCGTAGACACAAGCTAAGTGAACCATGAAAAACAGAGGGAAAACATAGTGTCAGGCGTAAAATCTAATTTTTTATCGGAAAAAAAAAACGTTTTATTAAGAGTGCACAGAACGATGTCATTGTTAACAGTTGTTTACAAAAAAATATTTCCAATTTTATTTATGCTCTAAAAATGATTTGAAGCGAATGGAATTAACAAACAACGAAGATATTTCTTCTTCTACCTCCTCTTAGGTTAAATCGATGACCTGTGTTTTTACTGAAGTTTAGTCTCCCTGTTGTTAGGAGATTAATGGCCAGCTGTCTCGTCATCTTTTCAGGGGTCTTCCTGGTGGTTTGAATCCTTTAGGTTTTCATTCACGTGCCATTTTGACTATCCTTTCGTTGTTCGTCCTTGCGTTGGTTCCAATGTCTCCTTATTTATCTTCCCCATCTTATGACGTCTTGTATTTGATATTGCTCTCTTATATTTTAGTTTCTGATGCGGTCAAGTCTTGTTTTCCCTACTACAGTCTTCATTTTCATTTCCAATATTCTTAATAATTATTTAGTTTTATTGTTATCGGTTCTGGTTTCTATGGCGTATGTCAGTATTGAGCGAACGCAACTTTTACAGATTCGAATTTTACATTTCCTACATACGGCACACGCAGGCGCAGCGATGGCGTTAAGAAGATGGCCGAAAAAAGATCGGAACCGGTAGTCGTATCGCACAAGTATTATGGGAGCTCCTATTTATGGTATATGCCCTTAGCCAGTGTAGACGACGTGGATGACTAAATAAAAGATGATATGTAGCGCCACTCGGTTTTACTTACGAAAGCTCAAATCTAAAAACGGAGAAAAGGGATTGCGTGATCGTAGGCGCATGCGCATACAGACTGCTAAATACAAAAGCGTAATCCAAAACGGCGAAATGCTCCACAGGATACCTGAAATCTGAAAAGTAAAGTGAACGACCACGTTCAAAGTTCAAACTTGCTACAGAAAACAAAAGGTAAAGAAAAGACTAGAATACATTTGGTATACAACTCGTATACAGTGTACTCTCTCTTAAGGGGACAGCCATGGGACTGAAAAATTTGTCCGCTTATGAGAAGTGTCCGCTTATGAGAAAAGAACAAAAAGAGTAAATAATAATTTGTAATATATTTATCTTTAAACAATTTTATTTCCAAAACAAGAACATATAAATATTAGATAAAGTAAACAGAATTTTCATTAACATTTTTGCGAGAAGTAAAAAAAAACAAAATTTGTTATGCAAGGTATTCAAATAGATTTTAAAAAGTCAGAAATTTTAGCTTGGCGCGTTTTTCCTTTAAATTCATTATCTTGGAGATGTATTTAAAGATCAGTAAGCAATTGAACACCTTCAAGGTCGCTGTGATACAAAGAAAAAGCCTTTAGTTTTCTTATAGCTAAATAAGCCTCTTTATAGGAAGTTAACTTGTCTTCAATTTGACTTTCTAGCTCATCTTCAGACGAGTTGGCGAGCGTTTCTTGGGAAGCAATTAACATTTCAGTATTAATGTTTTCCACATCTTCATCATTAATGAAGACTTCATTATCTAAATTCTAAATTAATATAGTCTTCAACGTCAATTTGGATTTGGCTCTGAACTTGATTAATAATATTGGAGAACTGAGCAAGTGCTGATCCAGAAGTGGTCCAACCGCTATCGTCCTTTAGGATATCTGTTTTCTCAAAACCAGCTTTCCTGAAACAATGTTTTATTGTCTGGGGACCCACTTGCTCCTACACTTTGTGTATGAAATAAACGACATCTAACAAATTTATTGATTTTGATAAATCCAAAGCAGAATTTGGGTCTTCCATCTGCAGCAAAATATTTTTTTAAAATAACGATTTGTACAAAAACTTAAAGTTGTTTATAACGCCTTGATCCAGGGGCTGACAAAATGCTGTTGTGTTTGCTGGAAGAAAAATAACTTTAACATTTTTCAATTTAAGATCGCGAGGCAGTGGCGGCTCTTGATGACGTACGATGAGCGCTGCTGCACGGATGAGACTGCCTCGTTTAAGCTTTCATATATACAGAGAAGCAAGTAACCGTACCGAAATCTTCCGAAATAGTTCGAAGTAGTCTCATCCGTGCAGCAGCGCACATCGTACGTCATCAAGAGCCGCCACTGTGCGAGGATGAGAGGCCGCATTGTCGCAAAATAGCAGGACGTTCCGTTCTTGAAGTTGCATTTTTCTATCGAACTGCGCTAGAAAATCAGTCATCAAATCAGACGTCATCCAAGCCTTTTTGTTTGATCGCCACGTAACTGGTAAATTGTTCAAATTAATATTGCGAAACGCCCGAGGTTTTGCAGCTTTCCCAATAACAAAACGGGGTTCCTTTTCTCCAGCCATATTGACGCGGTGCAAAATCGTTAGCGTATCCTTACCCATTTTTCCACCAGTGCATTTTTCACCTTTTAATGCAAATGTTTTATCGGGTAATGCCCGAAAAAACAATCCAGTCTCATCCGCATTATAAATATCTCGTGAATCATATCCTTGAATCAAAGATGGCACTTTTTCAGTAAAACTTTTGACATCATCTTGGTTTACACTAGCGGCTTCTTCAGAAATGGCACGGAAGGTTATGTTATGCCATTTTTTGAACCTTTCCAGCCAGCCAGATGATGCACTAAAATCTGCGTAATTCAATTTATCTGCAATTTCTTTAGCCTTGCTCCTGATAAGTGTGCCCGAGAGAGGAATACATTTATTTCGAGCCTTCACAAACCATTCGTAGCACAATTTATCAATGTTAACGCCTTTGACGTTCAGCATACTCCTTTTTCTATCCGGATTGACATCAGTGTCCCACAATCTTAAAATTTGGTCTCTGTTTTTGATGATACAAGCAGCTTGAGTTTTACTGATCTTACATTTCTTTGCTAACTCGCGTACACTAAGTTTCTCATTTTTTTGAATTTCAATGACATTAACTTTGTCTTTAATAGTCAACACTGCTTTAGGCATAGCGATTCAAGTATGTATACAATAAGAATCTATAAATGTACTATGTATTTACGTACTACATTCAAAACAACAAGCTGTGCATATTTAGGGAATTCCCCTTTGTACATACACGTATTATTCAATAAGCAACATCTGTACGAATGTACGAATATGAAGAAGAGTAAACGGAAAAACAGTGTTACAGTTTTGTAAGCTGTCCGGTTATGGGGAACTAAAATCACTTTGGTGTGGGAAAAAAGTGTCCGCGTCCGGTTATGGGAGGGTTGTCCGCTCAAGAGAGAAAAATTTTAAAAATACCAAGTAATCTTTTGGTACTGCAAAATGTGTCCGTTTATGGGAGGTGTCCGCTTAAGAGAGGTGTCCGTAAGGAGAGAGTACACTGTATTAACAAAATTTAAAATAAACAAACAACGTTAAATGAAAATGGTATTCAATAACAACCAAAAAAAATATGATCACTCTTCAAATTTTTTGGAATTTAGACGTTACAAAAGAGTGATTTTATATTTAAAAAAACTAAGCATAATATATATTGAAAGCACATTAATAAATATCTCAGGAAATAGAAAACTAATTAAATAATTACGCAATCAAAAAAATTCTGAAAATAATCTAGATTTACAGGTTTAAATAAAAGCCTTTTCTATGGATCCGTAGAAATAACCGTGCATTCAAATTATGCAATATCAAATAAATTTTACGTGAAATAAAAAAATTTTAATCAAATATATTTTTAGAATTTTATTGGTTTCATCATCAGTGCATCTGCACCAGAACGTAAAGTTTTTATACAAGTCTCGCAAAGCCGAGAGCAAATGCTCACATAGGTATAACTGGCAAACAAAAAAAACTTAAGTTTTTAATATGACAAAGATCAACGGCAATAAGAAATTTTACTTTAAAATATTATGTACCAAAATAATTAGAAATCTATATAAATAAAAATTAAATTCTGTTCGTTGGTAAGCGCATCACTTGAGAAAGACTGGACCAATTTGGCTAATATTATTTTTTAAATGTTCGTAATAGTCCATATAAGGTTTTTAGGGAAAGAAAAATTGGAAAAATTGCCCGGAAAATTGGGGAAACGCTGAAAGTGCTTTTTTCTATGCGATTTTTATATGATCTATAGACCATAACTCACGATTTGAACAATGGATATGGGTAATTCTTTTTGTTGTTTTGTTTGTTATGATCCTGTAAAAGTTTTCGGGAAAAAAAGGGAAATCGGAAAATTAAGACAAACTGGAAAAATCATAATTTTTGTATGCACTCTCAATCATAACTGACGATAGCAACGATCAATTTAGTTGATTTTTTTCGTTTTGTTCGTTATGCTCCCGGGATGGAAATAAATCAATTGAATGTTTTCAATTGAAAAAAATCTGAAAGATCTGGAGAAAAATCTAGAAAAATGCATTCCAGCCTAAATTAAAGTAACATTCATTTGATTTTACTTTTGTGTTGTTTCGCGAAGAATTCATCTGGCATGTAAAATTTCTCATTGGCGTACTTCTGAATGTACTCCTCCTCAAATTGAATATCCATGGCCACAATAGTAAATAGATACAATGATCACTCGAAAATACGTTTCTTTCTCATTTTAACTTTGTTAACACATTTCCAATAACTTTTCACAAATTCACCAAACGATCACAAACAATTTTATTGAAATTTGGACAGTGCAACGCCTGTCGGGTCAACTAGTTTGGAATAAATTCAAATACAGTAAAAAGAATAATATTACGTTAAAAATAAAATCATTAACCACCAAAGCTAGATATAAATTGAAATATAAATCGCAATTAGATTTCAAATATATTACAAAAATATAACACGCTACTCATTACCACCAAATATGAATAAATATATAATTCAAAAACCTTAATCAACTTAGATTAAAAAGGTAATTTATAATTAAATTAACAGAAAGACAATTATGAGAAATTAAACCTCGAAACGTTAAATTAGTTTTGTAAGTGACAAATATTATAGCATTTAAAAAAGTTCATACGAGTTAGTTTTTCTTCGTTACGTCCACAGGAAATTGCCCACAGGTCGGTATCTACATCTATTCAACTGGAAACGAGTATCACATGGACATTTCGCCCTCGAAAAAAATGCAGATTTTACATCTTTTTCTCCATTCATTGACACTGGCACTAATCAATTTCGTCGGTAGTTGCACACTAAGGTGTAAGGTGTCAAGGATTTTGTCTTCGCAAGAAAAGTTTTAATTAATCCGGAGATCCGTATAAGAAATGCCGCAATAAAATATTGCCAAAAAAGGAAGGTTTCCACTTTTAAACTTCTTAACTCCAAAATCGGTTAAAAGGCAATTCTATATAATACTTCACGTGCTGCGATAGGATCCGCATAGGCGATTAATACACAAAGTCGTAGTATTCGTGAAATTAAACTTCCTCTTAATCGAAGATACACACACTACCTAACTCTCAACTGGATTCGTTAACGGCCTCTTTTCGAATGCTCTACACCCGAATGCAATCGGAAACGGCAGATGGGCGATACGGTTAAAAAATTTTAAAATCAGAGGGCGATTCTAGACCCGTTCAACAAATTTAAACTCGCAAATGAAAAATAGTATACCGGGGCACGACGATAAGAATAAAAGATAAAAATAAGAAATTACGAATGTAACACATTCTGTTGTAAGATGTTTATTTCTCCATATGATATTCTTCACTGCCCCCGATACAATAGCTACCCTTTTTACTTGATTTTGTACTTCTTTATAGATATTGCGATCACTTGTAATTACTGTTCCCAGGTAGTTAAATGACATTGTTTGTTCGATGATTTTTACACTTATTTCTAGTTTACATCTTACTGGTTCTTTAGATGCCGTGAGACATTTTGTTTTCTCGGCTGAAATGGTCTTATTCTTCAGCCGTGTTATTGAATTTATGTGCGATTCTTTGTAGGGTATTTTCGCTATTAGCTATAAGGACCGCATCATCTGCATAACAGACTATGTTGAAGTTATAATTGTTAAGTTTGTATCCTTACATTAACTTTATACAAACTATCACCTTGTCTGATTCCAGTGTTCACTAGGATATTTTCCGTTAGTTTACCTCACGTTCTTGTTTTGGTACCGCTGTTCGTGTTTAGGTCTTCTATCAGTCTAATGATTTTGAGAGAGATATTTTTCTCTTTTAATATGTTAGTCGCATCTGATAATTTTATTTTGTCGAAACTTTTCATTAGATCGACGGAGCACATGAATATTGGATTACTAAATTCAATAGCTCTTTCGATAATTTGACGAGGCGTCTGTTGCGGATCGATTTTTCCTAAATCCTTCTGTTCTTCATTAATAGGCACTAAGCAGCAAATTGAGCCCATAATTATTCCAGTAAACTATTCCACCGTCTGTTTCAAGTCGATTTTGATATTTCGCGCTCAATTGTCGCATGCGCAGTGAATTTGGAACATTAGCGATAAACAAGTTGTAAGAATTTGCCTTCAAATTTATTCCCATTTTAAAAATTTCCCGGTGTTAGTAGCGATGCGCAGTATGCTCCGAGCCTTGTTCTTTTTAGTGTAGCCTAAGTCTGCTGGGTCGGAGATCTAACCAAACCAGGCAGAGAGCGTATTAAACGCATTAAATTTAAATGTAAATCTTAAATACTGGTGGACTCTATCCGCGCAAAACTTTTAAAACTAAGAAAAATAAACTGTAACAAAATGTTCCAAGAGTTTGTAGCTGAACCATGGAAGCAGTCGATCCAAGAGGTTGATGTCAGTGTGTTAGCAATTATGATACATCGCCTTCGATCTCCCGGCATATAGATTTCATATGATTCTAGTCCCATAACATTCAACATTAATCGTAGAAACCAGGCGCGGCTCGTGATGACGTATTTCAGAGTGCAAGTACAATGATGCGAGTGCTTCGTGTATTCTCGGGTACTAACTGTAACGTTTTCTTAGTAAACACCGAAAACACACGAGGCACTCGCATCATTGTACTTGCACTCCCAAATACGTCATCACGAGCCGCGCCTGGTAGAAACTGTAAGCAAGTTGGGAAATCAAATTGAGATTTACGTTGCTATAGTAATTAAGTCTTTGCGCGCACTCTTTACGGCTTGCGGCCGTTAAGAGGTTGTTTATATAGGAACAAACAGAACTTTAAGCAGCCTTTGACAACTAAGATATTACAAAAATTTATTTGTCACGAACTAATTTTGAAAACAGTTTATAATATTTTTTTTCTATTTTTCAGAGGAAAACATGTGGCGAAATAGGCGCGAGCGCGCGGGGGGCAGCTAGCGGCGCGGGAGCCCCCCGGCCCCAGCATGACGCGCGCTAGAGAATGAAGAAGCAAAACGTTCGCACACTATCTCTCATCGTGTGTACTTTTACTTATCTATTAATCGGAGCAGCTGTCTTTGACTCTTTGGAATCTACAACTGAAAAACAACGCAAAGAAGTACTACAAGGTACGAAATATTGCTATTGTTATTGGCCCAACAGTACTATAGTACACTGCCTAAAATCGTACAGGGATATTTACATAATTAAAAGAAAAAAGATTATTATATATTGTTAAGCAATTTTATTGACCAGATTTATATATTCACAGCGTAATTCAATTAAACAAGTACAAAATTAAAAATAAATTCAAAAGTTTGCAAATAAATTGCAATTTTAAAGATGTTTAAATTTGTAAAGCAATCCTAAGCATATCATCAAAAGCAACTTCTAGTAATCAGTATCGTTTACGGATTGTTTACGGTTACGTATTGTTAAAATTAAATTGTCAATCTCTTCCCTTGGTATTGCTCTCCATTCTCTTCGAAGAACTCTAAAAAGCTCTCGGGGACCATTAATGTGATCATTTGAATTCGTAACCCTCCTTTGTAACTTATCCCATAGATACTCTAACAACGAAATGTGTTGCTGTTCTAACACGTTCATTACAATTCGAGCCACATGTGGACGCATGTGTATCTTGCATGAAATTGAAATTTTCTCCTACTGCTCCAGCATATGGCACAACGACGGGTAAAATGACATGTTCTATATAAACTTGAGCTGTCATATTACGTTCAATCAAAACTTCCACCAATACTTATGCCAGCCCATACCATGATTGTGCCACCTCTGAAAGAATTGACTTCTTGGACTGCATTCAAATTCAAAGATTTACGCACCCTGGCTGCCTCCAAACTCGAATTCTTCTTGAATCATTGTACAGTAGAGACTGGATAATCCGGATCAATTAAAGCCAGGGCTAATCCGGATTAATAAAAAGCCGGACTATCGCATCTTACATTTTTATACAAATAAATTTTAAAAAGCGGTTAAAACTATTACAAATTAGGGCTTTCGGTGTGCTAATAATAATGAAA
The DNA here is from genome assembly GCA_935421215.2 of Melolontha melolontha. NCBI lineage: Eukaryota > Metazoa > Arthropoda > Insecta > Coleoptera > Scarabaeidae > Melolontha > Melolontha melolontha. The sequence continues at coordinate 22,315,015 of OW285235.1, forward strand.
TTGTTTTATAATAAATATATTAGTGGTGTTGGTGAAGTTCCTTCAAAGGTCCAGGACGTGCGTAATGATAGTTAATTAAAATAAATATACTACAACTTACTTACTAAATAAAACACATGTTGTCCTTAAAGTTTGTATTTATATTTACATAAGAAAGAAATGAAATTGGTATATTTAAAAGTAATTAAAACAAAAGTAATATGTACACGAGGAGCAGTAAATAATTAATTAAAAAATTAACACACAAAAAATACTCTGAAAACGAACGTTAAACTGAGCAGTAAATTCAGGGTTAATTGAATACGATTAATATAAAAATAATCTCTGTATAGAACAATACAAAGTTACCTTGAGTGGCGATGATGGTCACGTGGCCTTCGAAGATATACCTTGGTCAAGTATATGTAGAGCGGTGTTGGCCGGAGGAATAAGAAATTAATTAGTTTAAATTAATGTGAATTAATATGGATTCGCTTAAAATAATAATATATATTGAACAATACAAAATTACCTTAGCGATGTGTGTGTCACTCACGAACGTTCGAAAGAGAAGAAGGACTGATAGTTTGTATCGAAAACAACACTGGTTTTGAAAACGGTCTGTTCTATGATCTAAGTCGGAGAGAGGGTCGATAACTTGAATTATAATTAATAAGAAGCGCGACCTGAAGAGGACTTCTATCGATGTCATAAATATTATTAGAATAACCCTTGTGACATAAGCTTCCTAACGATATCAAACACAACATATGAAGGAAGAAGTATGTAATATTAATTAAAAGAATTTAAAATGGAATGTACTAGAAAGAAATTCGACCGTAACGTTAGGGTTGCTGACACCGTCAGGTAGAAAAAGGTCTCGGTCAGTTCAGAATATAACCAAAGAAATGCTTTCTCTTTGTACGAATATGTACAGTTGTACAAATGTAAAAATGTCTTAAGTTAATATATTATTTTAAATCGAGATATTCAAAGAAGAAATATATTTTAAAATAGATTTAAAAATTCCTATGTGCTAAGCGTAACAAAACAAATCCACTTTATTCTCAAAATTTTCAAAAAATACATTATATTTGTATAATGTAAGTAAGAATATAAGTATAATATACAGTGCGTCCATAAAGTATGGACACAAGCCCGTAGTAACGTTATTGTGCATTATTTGGCAAAATGCAAAGATATTTCGATTTAATGTTTTTTATTAGTTATATTTAGATGGTACCATTTTGTTTTTTCCGTCGACCTTGAATAAGTTATGACGTCATTGATTTTTTTTTTTAATGTCAACCCCATTTTTTTTTATGGATTTTGAAAGCTTTACAATTCTTATTGGATGTTGTAAAAATTTTGGTATGTTACGTTAGAAAATTTTTGAGTAAATTGTGTTGTAATTCTACCCGCTAAAACGGGTATCAATTCATTCCTCAAAAACTCAAGTATATTTCCCCAGCCAAAGTTTCCATCAAAGGAAAACGGTCCTACAATGCGATCGCCGATAATCTCTGCCCATACATTTAGTTTTTTCGGGTATTGGGTATGTGTCTCTTGGATCTAATGAGAATTATCAGTCGACTAAAATCGGCAATTTTGTCTATTCACAGTGCCATTCAATGTGAAAGTAGCTTCGTCAGAAAACAAAATGTTGAAGAGAAATAGAGGGTCATTATCACAAATTTGCATCAACCGTTCACAATATTTCAAACGCCGATCAAAATCATCCTCAGACAACTCTTGAACTAAATTCATTTTATAGGGATGATACTTTGATTTATGCAAAAGTTTCCCGACTCTACCCCTTGCTACGTCAAATTCTCGACTAAGTTGCCGTGTGCTTGTGTGAGCACATTCTTGAACTGTTAACAAAATGTCAACTTGAGTATCCAAGGCCGTTGATGGACGTCCACTTTTTGGTTTATCTCGAACGAACCCTTCTTCCAAAAATTTTCTGTGGATTTTACTTACAGTTGAATAACTGATAGGGTCCAGTTCAGGGTGCGTTTTATTAAACAACTCCGCTACTTCCCTAACATTTCGACGTCTATCTCCAAACCCAATCATCATGAGCACCTCAATGCGTTCCCGTTCAGATAAATGCATCTCAGAGAATGAATAATTAAAATACTTTACACCAACAATTAGGATTAAATAAAAATGTTGTGATTCGGATTATTTACAATCTGTCAAAAAATTATCTTGTCCTTCAAGGTCGACGGAAAAAACAAAATGGTAGCATCTAAATATAGCTAATAAAAAACATTAATCGACATATTTTTGCATTTTGTCAAATAATGCACGATAACGTTATTACGGGCTTGTGTCCATTCTTTATGGACGCACTGTATAAACCTGCATATTACATATTGCTATAGACTTTTCCCCGCAAATATTGTGAAAAATTTTATAATTTATTGTTGTACATTTATTCTGGATGCCAGTGTATAATTTTGTAATTTATTATTTATGAATGTATTTTTATTTTGATTCATTTTTATTTTTGACTAATGTAGCTGAAGCACGCCGGATGTGCTGTATCCGCTTGAGACACTAAATGTTATCTGGGTTGTGAAGACGTGCGTTATAAGAAGATATAAATCTTTATATTTTATTTTTGAAAGTAGCTTCTTGATTTTTATTAATTGGTTGTTGTGCTTTATTTCAAAACCGTTATTTATACGAGTTTGTTTATCTCGTTGTGATTTTTATACGGTTTTCCAACTCAGTTGTCTCGAGAAAGAAATTTTTTTTTTTTCATAGATGTAAGTAATTAAATTATTACTAATTATCATTATTATTATTATTTGAATGATTTGAACTGTATATTTTCATTGTATTAATTTTGTTATATTGATATTTTATCTTAAAAGTTGAATTAGATGACAAAGAACGTTTTTTAAAATTTCTAAGTAAAAAATTTTTCAAATTCAAGGGCATATTTTTTTTTTATGTGGCTTGCACATGCGTAGAGGTTAGATCGGTCTGTCACATCTAGTTTGTTTACGTTTGATATTGTGGGAGAAATTAAAACACTTCTTTGTAATTTATTAGTTGTAACTTTGATCGGCATTCAATAAGGAAGTTTAATTATATGGTCCAGTCATATTGTTTAATGATGCAATATTGATCTTTATGCTTTATAAAGACATTTTTTTTCTTTTTTTTTATTATTGCATTAAACTTTCATTTAAAATTCATTGTGTTTTTGAATTTAAACCTTTATTTTTTTTGTGCTCTGAAGTAACTCTAAGACATTATTAATACTTTTCTCAAATTACATTTTGAGTGGCGCTCAACTATCTATTAATTAATTCGTGTTTTCCACTTTTCCGATTGGAACCCTGAGGGAATAGCAGTCTCATCCTGGAAATTAAACCGACTGAATATCAAAGCTGGACACGTTAGTTGTGAATTGTGAATAAGCAGTATACAACATCACAATTCATAGCAATATGTACATTCTACATATATAGATTATTTAAAATAATCCGAGATTTTACTTTGTTTTTAAAGTGCAATAATTGAAGAATGTTTAACTACAGCTTTCTCTTGCATATTTTTTAGTGCAAGAATACCTCCGATGCCAATATTATTTTCTTCAGCCCATTGCAATCTCAATTTAAAATATTTTATTGCATCCACGTGCTTTATTTTTATGGATATCTACTTTTTCATCGTCGGTCCCATCATCTATCGCTCCGACATCCTCTATGACATTTTCTACATTTTCCACCCATTCATTCATTTCATCATTTGTATGAATCTCGTCATCAATTTGTGTCAGCATGTTTGAAATTTCTCGGTAGCCTTGCCCTATTTGCTGCCATTTGCTTTGTAACAAGCTTAGAAGAATCAGATCATCTGGGTCATAATTGGGTAAATTGTCTGATAAAAGTTTGTGCCAAGACTTTTCTAAAGAGTTAGTTGTCACTTTTTGCCATGAATTATGGAGTAAACAAACTGCATCCAAAAGATTAATACGCTTAATGCATTTACCGATAGCACCTCCGTCTTCGAGTAGTGAAAGAATATGCGCTAAAATGCCTTTTTGTAATTTAACTTTGTTGATTTGATAGAATTTTGATCCATCGGTTGTATCAAAGCTGTACAGTTTGGTGGTAAAAACAAAGTTAATATTTTTCAATCTTTACTAATCAATTCCTCTTCGGAGTAGTGACATGGTGCAAAAGCCTTACTGTTGATTGACAATGCACCATTTGTCAATCAACAGTAAGGCTTTTTCAGGAAGATGTTGGTTTTTTAAATACTTAAAAAGAGCAGAAGTCATCCATGCATTACCAGTAGAGACGTATTCCACAGGTAAAGTTTTGTTCTTGAATGCCCTTGAATTTTTTGCTTTACCAATAACAAGAAGCCAAAGTTTTTGGGTACCATCACCATTTGTGCAAGCCAGAAACGTGATTCGTTCTTTGCTTGATTTTCTGCCGGACACCGTTGTTTCCTTGCTGCGAACCAAGGTTTTCTCAGGCAATAACTTCCAAAAGGGGCCGGACTCGTCAACATTATAGATTTGGCAGGGAAAAACATCGTGAGCTTCTATTACTTGTCTTAGTGTGGCAATAAAGGGAGCACAGCGGATCCATCATTTGATAATTTCTCTCCGCAGATTTTAAGATGCCTGAGGCCATGTCTTTTTTAAATTAAGAAGCCAGCCTCTGCTTGCAACAAAGTTATCTTTTCTATAAATATTTTGGTAAAGTTGTCGAGCTTTTGCACCTAGTATTTCAAACGAAATAGGAATACGTTTGCTTCCTTGTTAAGTAAACCAGGAATACAATTCTCTTTCTATCTCCGGATATTCTGCTTGACGTAAGGCTTTACGACTGCCTGGACCAGAATGGCAAATTCTAATAAATCTAAATCATTGATAAGTAATAGTTAATTGACGAAGGAGATACTTGTTGAAACTTCATTATAACGCTAAGAAATAAGTAACGAAACTTCTAGTTTCAAAAATTCTTTTATTGTAAATACCACTACAATATTGTTTCGCCATACAATGGCTTCATCAGGTGGATGAAATACTGAATTTGTACAATACAAGTTTGAATATTTATGTGAAAATTATTGGGGAAATTTTTCCACCACCATTTCCCCAATAATTTTCACATAAATATTCAAACTTGTATTGTACATATTCAGTATTTCATCCACCTGATGAAGCCATTGTATGGCGAAACAACAATATTGTAGTGGTATTTACAATAAAAGAATTTTTGAAACTAGAAGTTTAATTACTTATTTCTTAGCGTTATTGATAAGTAAGTCTCATCATCCATCTTATTCCAAAATAAACTAATCTACCTCCTTATTTTATCCTCATTTTTTCTTATATCGGAGATGATAGAGAGGCAAGTGATTTACCACTAGCACCATCTTTTAGTTTGTCTAATATTTCACACTTTTCTTTTTTATAGTCAAAGTAAGATGTTTACGTTTTGCCACTCTGCACTACACACTAAACTAAAACAAGTTCGGCCGTCAAATAACACAGGCCTGCGTTTTTAAACATCCTAAAAATTGTTTTAAATTTGATAGCTGATTCTTATGTGTTTTTGGGCGCTGAATTCAAATATGAACTCTATTTTTCTCCATCATGTAAGGATTTTTCACAAAAAGGCTTCAAATTATATTTTTTGAAAATTAAAAATCATTTTTAGTTACATTTTGAATTGTTTTACAAAGGATATAAAAAACAAAATTACTTACAAATATCATTAAATCTAATGAAAAGAAACAGTAAAATACTATTTACGTCCTTATAATATCTTTTTCTTTGTCTTTCAATACTCCTTTTTGTGCTTTTTCTTCTGTAATCTCGTAGTGGACCATCCCTTTTTAACATCCAACAATAATCAGCTATAATGCTTATATTCCATCTTCCTTGGTATCTTCTCTCCATCTCTTTTAGGTCTTGGTGGAACCTTTCCCCCTGCTCCTCACTTACTGCACCAAGATTTTCAGGGAAGTAGTCGAGATGCGAATCTAGAAAATGCACCTTCAAACTCATGTTACAGCCTAAGGTTTTAAATTTTTCTAACATATTTTGCACAATATTTTTATAATCTTCAGGTTTTTTGTTGCCAAGAAAATTTGTAACCACATTTTTGAAGGCTATCCATGCTTGTTTTTCTGCTTCCTCCATTTTAGATTCAAAATTTTCATCTTTCATAAGCTTTCTTATATCCGGCCCAACAAAAACACCCTCCTTTATCTTTGCTTCTGACAAGCGAGGGTCTTTGCTCGGGTCTACTAAACTTTTTCTTTCAATGTTTGTCATTCCAGGTTGTAAGGTTTGTCTTGGTAGCCATATCTTTTTACAATAGTGTTGCTTTCTATCACGACTATCCCACTCACACAAAAGCAAGGATATTTAGTATAACCGCTTTGTTGTCCAAGTAACAAACAAAGAACTTTCAAATCACCAAAAACAAAAAAGTAGCTCAAGATTTTCATAACACTCTTTTAAATGAACTGAATGTCCCACTGGTACAGAAGCATATTTACTTCCATTGTGTAGAAGAACGGCCTTAAGGCTCCTTTTTGAAGAGTCAATAAAGAGTCTCCATTCAGAAACATTATATTCTACGTGGAATTGTTCCATGAGCCCGGGTACATCATTACAGAAAACTAGTGCATCTTCTTCGGAATAATATCGAGCAAACTCTTTTTCTCTGTTCCTAAACCAGTAAAATGTTGTGCTAGGTGCTAACAATTTTTTTTCTTTCAACCTTGAGCCTAAAAGCTCAGCTGAGTCCTTAGGAAGGTTTAAGTCCCTCACCAAATCATTTAATTCAGATTGGTCAAACAGTTTTGGCTCATCACTTCCAGTATCATAGTAATCACTTCCCTCATCCAGTTCACTTGCGCATGTACGTGAAACCATTTCGTCATCAGATACATCATCTAATGTATCTGGTAGTGAAGGCACAGGTACTTCTGGTCCATGAGGTATAGGACGTGTTGCGGATCGAATGTTTGGGTAAACGATGTCCTTTTTATTTTTTAAATTGAATCCGTGTACTACACACGAACAAAAATAACAATCATCGCTATGATTGATCGGTTCTCTCCAAACCATAGGCACTCCAAAGCGAAAAGACTGTTTTTTTCCTTGTGACCACTGGCGAAGCTCTTCAACACACACTGAACAAACCTTATGAGGAGCCCAAGGTTTGTCTTGGTCTCCTAATTTCACACCAAAATATGCAGAATATACTTTTTTTACAAAATCTGTAATGTTTCTTTGTTGTTTTTTTACTGTAAACTTTCCACAAATATAGCAGAAGGAGTTGGGTACATTGACACAACCGCTTGATGCCATTGGAATTTAATTTTAAAAAACTCGTAAAACAAAAATTAAATTAACTCAGCAACTAATCACAAATGTCAACTAATTACACAAATTCACACCACAGTTGTAAAGAAGATATTTAATGAACTAACTGTTTTGTCTAGAATAGCAATATGTTTGTAGTGGAGATGGGGAGGCAGACATGCAGTAACAGAAAGATGATGAGTCATGTCTTGCGACATGCTCAATTATTTCTATTTGTAACTTCTTTATCATAAATCTAGTGTATGTTTATTCAGAATATCAACTTCTTGCATCATCATAAGTAAAAAAATTATAATAGTTTATTTAAACAAAATTGTCCTTTTCAAAAAGACTAATACATGCAGACAGGTCAAAAAAAACCCAGATTGTAAGAAACCTTACGTGATGGAATTTTTTAAATAATTTTCCCATTTTCAGCACCAAAAAATCTATTGAAATCACTGTATAAAATCCAGACAATTTTACAATCGCAGGCCTATGTAATCAAAATATAAATGAGATAAATAATGCGTTTGCGTTCTGAGACACGTTCAGACAAGTTAGAACCGATAGAACTGATGACCATGCTACGTAACTATCGCAAATCCGCATTATCGAATCATGCGGTCCGGATTACAAGGTACATAATTTAACCTTGGTGTCAATCCGGACTACCAAAATATCCGGATTTTCGAGTCTACTGTATTATATACCAAATCCAGACTCATCAGTAGAGCAGACCAATTTCCGTGCGCGCCATGAGCGCCGATATGGGAGTGTAATTCGTAATATATTAGAATATGCGATAGAATAGGGACGCAACATGAGCTTGTTACTGATATAAGTATAGAAGGAGAGACATTTATTCTATCAGAAATAATTAAATATACATTTGGTTTTCTGCTATTAAAGTAATATGCATAAACACACGAAAAATAAGAATAGTACATATTATAGCAGCGTTGTATGTACCTATAGATAAAATTAAAAATGTATGAAAGCAGTGATTGTGTGCACGACAGAGGATTTAAAAAAAACACTTACCATTTTAAGCGTCTTCCAAGGATTGACAAACTGGAGAAACTCGATTGTATATTTTCAACATCAGGTGCGCTTCTAAGGTTATTTCTGAAAAACATGCCCGCCGTGAGGAAAAAATATGTTTATATTCGGAAAACGAGCGTTCTACATCTAGTGATGTTATATTCGCATAATCAAAATACTTTTTTAAGCAGCTTAACGCATGTGTAGACGTGCCCTCACAAATACGTGTTAAGGTGTCAAAATCTGCATTTCTGTCTAAAACACTTTCAAATTTATTTATTATATTATATTATAGTTATTGGACAGTGTGTCCAATAACTATATATGGTGTGTCCAATAACTGAATTAGACCTTTTTTATTTTCATTTTAGTATTATAATGACAAAAAAAGCGTGATTGTTATCCAAAATTAATTGACCAAGCCGTACAAGGTATAAAGTGGGCTAAAGTCCTATAGAACCGCTTCGGATACGTATAGGTACTGTACCAAAATCAACAATAGAATTTAAAAAAATCCATGTTATAAAGACACTTGTTGAAAGACACTCTTACAGTTTTGACAAAATTAGAAGAAGAAGAGAAAAGCCACTCGCATTTTGCAACCTGCCGACGTTTCGGAATTTAGGCCAATTCATTGCAGAGTTTGTTTTGAGGGAATAGTAAATATTACACTACACAGTTTAATTACATCTGACGATAAACGAATTCCATTTACGTGTCTTTGACTTGCAGAACAGTTCTATCACTTTTTCATTAAAGTTTGGGAAATCATTTATACATTCTTTTTCACAAGATAACATAGTAAGGGCATTTAATCTCTCTTCTTTTATTGTATTTCTCAGGAAAGTTTTTATTCTCTTCAGCCGTGAAAACTGGCGTTCCGCTTCGGACGTTGTCATTGGGATTGTAATGATAATTTTTAAAAGCGTAACAACTTCATTAAAGGTGTCGCTTAATCCATCCAGCAGAAGACCTAGCAGACCTACAGCACCGACTTCTATATTTTGCCTAAATTCTTCTCTAGAATATAGAACGCTTAATTCAGTTCGTAGTCTGCTTTCATTGAGGCATGGATAAAATTATACTGCTTCTTTAAGGCAATCTTCCGGAATTTTTTTTTGAAAAGAGGAGAACTGTTTAAAAGAAATTAAGTTTGCTAATATTAAGTGCCCTGTATACCGAAATCTAGTTTTTATTTCTAGCAAAATAATATCGCACACTTCAATAGCTTCCCTCCTTCTTTGGCTACCATCAGTTACTCTTCGCCGCTTTGATGGTCGAGGAGTCAGTTCTGGGTCATTTTGTTTAACCAACTGATTATCTGTGTCAGCGATTTCGGTTCGAATTTTTCCAATAGCGCGTTCAAAATTATCTAAATTATTCTTGATGTTTAATGCATCTGTATTGACATTTTGTAATTGATTAAACAATATGTCCACATGTGGCATAATTTTATGAAAGAAAGTTAACCAATAGATAAAATTTTCCTCCTTTAAAATTCGCAAATTGGCACCAGCTTGATGAATGGTAGTTTGTAAACTAGCTTCTCCCTCGATTTGTTCTAGAGCTTCAATTATTTCTTCTCGGTGCTCATATATTGTATACACTGTCCTAGTATTGAAGTTCCATCTTATTTTTGAAGAACGAGGTAAGCTTTTTCTCTGAAGGAATTCTTCCAATCTTGCAGCTCGTTGTGGTGAAGTGGAGAAAAATGTACATAATCTCGTCAGATTGGCAAAAAAAATTCTGCAATTACTACTGCTCGATGTAGCATGTGACATAATTAAATTTGTCTGATGTGCATAACAATGTACAAAATTAGCCCTTGGATACTGGTCTTGGACATGTCTTTGCACGCCGTTAATAGCACCACTCATGACTGCTGCCCCATCATAGCTCTGTGCAATCAGCTTTTCTGGGTCATCTACAAGCAAACTAATTTCGTTAAGGATTAAGGCAGATAAAGAATTAACATCATGTCCACTAGGCAGAAGAAATTTCCAAAATCTTTCGACCGGTCTCGCGTTCACAATATATCTTAAAACAACCACCAACTCTGAACTGATTGGACACATCTGTGGTTTCATCAGCTATCACAGATATGAAGTCGGTTGCTTTAATTTTACTGGCAACTTGTTCATGATACACGTTCAACATTGCATCAAGCAGCTCATTCTGTATCGTTTTTGATACTCCCTTAAAAACCGGTGCTGCTTCGATGTGATCTCTGAGCGATTTATCCAATTCTGCCGTAAAGTTTATCAATTCTCGAAAAATGCCCTTGTTATTCGACGTTTGCTGTTCATCATGACCCCGAAGTGCCAGTTCAAACACGCCACAAAATCTAATGCAATTTATTATTAAATTTAACACATGCCTATTTTTTGTTATCTTTTCATTGTGTTGTTGAATTGCTTTTCTATATGATGAATCTAAAACATTCTGAATGTTATTTTTTCTTAGACTAAATATATTTTTCAAATGCCCTTCGGAATTTTCATGTTTAATAATTTTAGCACTAAGATGAATTAAGTCTCTTATTCCGTTCTTTGACCAAGACGGTTCACCACCAAACAAAAGACACGGAAAACAAAATTAAGTATTTTTAATTTCACACCCACAAATCCAGTCATTTTTCTGATAAATATCCATTTTGAATTTTCTTATAACGTCTTTACCTTTAACAGATTGTTTGTTTTCTAAACATAATTGAGGCATCGGCCGTTTAAGATTTTTTACTGCGATTTTTTCATCATACGTTAACCGCGAAAACGCGTTGTTCTCTAAAGCAGAGACGGAATTCATTTTACAATGGCCGTGAGCAGACTGGACCACTTGCTCGGACGCTATGTATTATACGACATTGAAGTAGGGCAAAATACAGTTCTCCCGATCTTCAATGTAATGTTAATGGCTTAACGGAGCAACAGTTGGGCTTTGCTCATTATATCTGTGACGACGATCGGTGCATGTACGTTGTTAGCGTGCCACGTTCCTCGTCAATAACTATGAATACATAATATACATAATAAATAAATACTTTCACAGTTAGTCGACGCCTGGTTTGTTTTGTTTCATAATTACAGGGGGTGCAATTGCTCACTTGCTCTCATTAAAGAGCCGCCACTGATAGAACCTAATGAAAATAGATAATCAGAAATCTTCTTACACCATTAATATGAGATAAACACTGAAATCAGAGCTTTACAACAATGTAATTTGGAGCATGAAGAAGTTGATCAATCAGTGGAAAGAGACAGTGTAAATGACGTAGAACTTATAAATTGTGGAAAACGACAGAAATTACAGAAAATTATGAACAAATAAAACCCAATAAACAAAAAAGTATCAAACGTAATGCATTCAGTAATTGTTTAGTGTATCCACCTTATCCGCAACGAAAAGGAAGGAGACAATCCGAAAGAGACAATAACAAGAGATAATAACAATAACTTGCAAAAACTTCTTAAAAATATCAGGAAACAATGGAATAGAAACGTTCACTAAAGCAACAATTAGAAGATGAAAAGGAAAATCGTAAGAGACAGTGCGAGGAAAGCAAAGAAAAATTGAATAAGCCCGTAAGTAGCAAATGTTTGGTACATTGTGGTCAATGCCAGAAACAACTAAAGGGTAAATTGTCTCTCAAATGCTATGTGTGTTAGAAGAACTACCATAAAGGCTGTGCAAAAAAATCATCGAATTCATTTTCCTGATGAGGAATTAGATGACTCGAATTTTTGTCATATTTGCTTTAAACCTGGAATAGACAGTGAGAGTGATAGTGACCGCCATAGTTTACAGGAAAACAGCAGTTGTAATAGTGAAGAAGAAGATGACCATGATCACCAAAAAGATGGTGCGGAAAACAGCGAAGATAACCTTGACACCAATCAACTATTCCAATTATTCACATCGGAACAGAAGAAGTTAAGTTTTTAAACTTAATTTGGTTGAGGCATGACTTGTCCAATAATTGTCAGAATATTGTCCAATAAATTAACATTTTGTCCAATAACTATACTTTTCTACATGCGCACCTTCACTATATTTTTCAGAGACTTACCAACATGTTACATAAAAGTTTTATATCGTACTTTAAAACAGATCTTATTTTATGTAAGAATTTTTTCGTTAAAAATAAAGTTGAGGCACATATTTTTTCTATACCTGATTTTGAACATTTTTCTTAACTGTCCAATAACTATGTGGTTTACCCTACTTGCTATTCTCTTCAAGAATAAGGCTATCTCTGCAAAGACTTCGTGGTCATGCTGCTTATATTACATAAGTTGAAATGACATATTAAAATATCCTATATTCCCAAAATATCCTGAAACATTTAGAATGCATCAAAATATCCCACTGTACTATTTTAGAGCCAAAACGCTTCGCATTGTCTGCTCTAAATAGCAATACTAATCGAAATTATTTTTTTCAGAAATAGAATCTATAGTACGTAGAAAATATAATATCAGCGACGAAGACTTCAAAATAATGGAAACGGTAGTTTTGAAGTCGGAACCGCACAGGGCCGGACGTCAGTGGAAATTTGCCGGGGCATTTTATTACGCTACAACGGTACTGACTACCATTGGTTACGGTCACTCTACGCCCAGCACGATAGCTGGAAAGCTATTCACCATGTGCTACGCCATGATAGGCATCCCTTTGGGTTTAGTTATGTTTCAAAGCATCGGTGAAAGGGTCAATAGGTTAAGCAGGTTAGTATTGAATGTATAAAGGGCGACTCGGAATGAAATTCGATTCTAAAAATAAACTCATTGGTTTTTCAACGTTTTAATAAATTGAACTTAGAAATATAATTACAATTACTAACATCTGGAAATTAAACCTTAAAAATAATGCCGTCTAAATGTTTTGCCCTTGACGTCTTATGCACTCATCTAAACGAGATCGACCATTTAGAATAACGCGTTGACACAGTGCTACAGGGATGGCGATAATTTGTTCCCGCATTCGGCCTTTAAGTTCATTTATATTTGCTGTAGGATTTTCATACACTGTACTTTTAAGGTAGCCCCACAAAAAGAAATCAAGTGGTGTCAAATCACAGCTTCTTGCAGGCCGGTCAATGTCACCTCTACGCTAAATTAATTTCTCAGAGAAAGACATTCTTACTGCCTCTAAAGTGTCATTCGTAGTATGGCTTGTGGCGCCATCTTGCTAGAACCATAAGCGATCATCAAACCCTTCAAATACTTATAATGCTGGTCATATAAAATTTCGGATCATCGAAGAATATCGCTGGGCATTTACTGTTATTGCTTGTCCTAGATTATTCTCAAAAAAATACGGACCAACAATGCCTCTGGAAGACATTGCTGTCCATACAGTTACTTTTAAAGTGTGCACAACGACTACACCTTTTTCTCTTGGGTTTGTGGCAGACCAATAGCGACAATTCTGTTTGTTCACGTACCCGTCTAAATGAAAATGTGCTTTGTCACTAAATAGAATAGAATTGGTGTGGTTGGAAGACTTTTGTAAGGTGTTCGGCAAAGGTGAGAGCTTTTTGCTTGTCATTCCTAGCCCAGCTTCCATCGGGTTTCCTGATATTCTGTGACTTCGGTTGGTGTTAAGTTTTCCAAGTATTTAACAGTACGTTTAACAGTATCTTTTTCAAGTTTTTTGTTACCTTGTTAAGTTTAGTTTTATCTTGTGAGGCTCTGGTGTTCATCCAAACTCTTCTCAATTTCCTCTTTTCACGTACTGCTTACTGTAAGAGCAATGTTGTTTTGTGCTAGAAATTTGTAGAGCCTAAGGTGTCGACTGCCAGGCAGCGGTCTGTATCGCTCGTGTTAAATTTTCGACAGCTACAAGGGGTCGTTTTGATATTTCCGGACTAGACATTTTTCAATTTTAATATAATTTTTCATTATAGTGTTATATTATCATACATGCCTTGGTAACGACTTTGACAATTTACAAAACAATTACATCAGTATTAGTTCTAATATCTGTCAGTTTGTGTTGTCGCGTATCAAAATACACAAACTTGAATATCGAGCAGTTATAAAATTCTTGACAAAACAAGGAAAATCTCCAAAAAATATTCGTGAAGAAATGTTGGCTGTATACGGGGATGATTGTCCTTCAATGTCGACAACTTGCGATCAAAATTGCTTAAACATGGCCGAGAATCACTGGATGATGATCCCCGTCCAGGTCGGCCTGTTGACGTGATCACTCCCGATGTTATTGAAAAAACCAAGTGTTTGGTACTGGAAGATGCAAGATTAAAGAAGCGACAATTAGCAATTTCTTTAGGAGTTTCAGAAAGGTTTTCAGAATTCTACACAAATACCTTGGAATGACAAAAGTTAGTGCCAGATGGGTTCCGCGAATGCTTTCGCGGAACCCATCTGGCAGACGTGTGAACAATTTTTGGCACTTTGTAGAGACGAACCAAGTTTAATTATCAATCGAATTGTCACTGCAGATGAGACCTGGGTCCATCATTTTGGCCCTGAATCAAAACAAGAATAAATGCAGTGGCATATTAAGGGTTGTAGCCCTCCCCTCCAATAAGTCTAAAACCACCCTTCCTGCAGGAAAAATAATGGCAACGATTTTTTTGGATTGTCAGGGAATATTAATGATTGATTATCTACGCAAGGGTAGTACGGAAACAGGAGAGTATTATGCAAGATTAATACATCGCCTAAGAGATTCTATTAAAGCAAAAAGGACACAAAACTGACGTAAGGTGTCCTGTTGCTTCACGATAATGCACCAGTCCACAAATCAAGACTTGCAAATGCCGTTGCCGAATGTGGCTTCACAGAAATAGACCATCCACCTTATAGTCCAGATCTCGCTCCGTGCGACTATTTTCTGTTTCCTAATCTCAAAAGAACTCTAAGGGGAACAAAATTTATAGACTATGACGAACATATAGCGGCCGTTAAAATGTATTTTGCAGACAAACCAAAGGATTTTTTTTATAATGGGAGATGTTATTAAAACGATGTAATACTTGTATACGAAAGCAAGGTTATTGCTGTTCGAAACTTTTTTTTATATAAAAACTACCCCTCGTAAGTCGACATCTTCCTCAGATTTCAAAGAAATATCCATATTCAGGCGTTCGTGAATTATATCTTTGAATTTTCACCAATCAGTTCTGTTGGTAGTGAGGCATGCTAATTTAGGTTTATCTAATTTACACCTCATAAATAATGAGTTAAAAAATGATTGATATTTAATATAATGTATAGAATCCACGGTTGGCTCTTGGTGAAACATAATGAATAAATTTACTAAAGAAAACACTCGGTATATTTGTTTCACAAAATATATTTATTAAATCTCTAACACGTGTTTCGACTTTACAGTCATTGTCAAAGAGTTTGTAAACTGAACTAAAAATACACTTCTACCACTATTTATGAGTTTTTAAAGACTTTATTACGGCATCAATAGTAGGGGTATTGAAAAAATCCAGCTGTGTATTTGTGACATGTCTATTAAGATTTATGGCTTATTAAATTTCTAATATTTCGAGAAAGTCCAGTCTTTTTCCTTTATTACAAATATGTAAAAGCTTAAAATTATTGGTATTGAACAAATGTGTATTTTCGATGCAATGTTCCGCGAATCCCGTATTCATATTACCATAAAGAATAGAACTTCTATGCTCTTTAATACGTTCTTTTATTGAGCGTCCTGATTGGCCAATGTATATCGCATCACAATCACTGCAACTTAATTCGTACACACCTGACTTATCACACAATTCTGTTTTTTCTTTATTATTTACTAAAATATTTCCTAGATTGACTTTATTCACTTGGATGACAATTAACACTAATTTATTCAGTTTATTAGAAACTTTATTGCTAACCCCAGGTATATAGTTGAGTATGTGAAACGTTTTATTCGTTTTTGTATATGTGTGCCCGTAGTAAAAATTCACAAAGAATCAATCCCCTTAACCCATTAAGAACCAAAACTGAACTAACAATTAAATATTATTTCTTTTTTTTAAGTTACTCAGTTGGTCATTAGTAAAGCGTAGAAATGAAAAAATCGGGTCCTTTGACTTTCAAGAATGAAATATGATACCGTACTCAAATGAGTACACTGGGCTAATGAGAGTACAAAGACTAATACAATACCTATTATATGGTATGATATTTCTCGAAGCACTGTTTTTCTACGCAAAGTGTTACAAAACATTTCTTGCAACGCCACCTAACACGTGAATGGCACTCACTACACCGTAGCTGCTTTTCAATTTTCTCTGGGAAGTGGCCAATACTGTCATGTCTAACAGCACCCGGAACCTGACATGGTCGATTACTTCTGTAAGTTTTATTGTTCAAGCGGAGGTAATACCGGGTGACATATCTTGTGAAGTCAAGCAGACTCATTTTTCTTTCAGCTGTGGCACAGGCTTGATGTAACTTCCAGGAATTAGTCATGCATAAATTAACCATGTGAGTGAACAAGCACCACCACCATTTTTTGCCTCTGATACTTATTCTGTAATTATTTGTAGCCTCATCATTCAAGTCAACGCCGCCCATTCCAACATTATAATTTTGAAACACCAAAGGCTGTTTGACAGAAACTACTTCCTTTTGGGCTCGTGACCATCGTCTAACGTAGTTGAGAGGTTCAATAAAATCATGATTAGTGACCATTGAACAGACACTATTGTCTTTCCATTTAACAATCAGTAACTTATTATTGGCGTCGAATCGGTAGTCGTATGTGCCTCTTTCTTGTTTGTCCATCATTTTAGAAGATTGTATGGTACACTTCTTTTGTCGATTTTCACGAATTGTACCTGTAGCTCGTATACCTTTAGTTGTCAAACGATTCATGAGGCTAAGAGTTGTAAAAAAATTATCGAAGTACACTACATGGTCAGCTGGGTTTTCTAAATGTTCCAATAACGAAATTACAACATTAGCATCAAGGCCCATACTTTCTTCCTTTTTTTCATTATTTTTACCACAGTAAACTTCAAATGCGTAGCAATATCCGGTAGAACTGCACACCATCCAGTCTTTAAACCCAAAGCGTACAGGTTTTCCGCGAATAAATTGTTTGGCAGGGTGGTGTCCAAAATACTTTACCATTGCTTCATCCACGCTCAGTTTTTCATGGAAGTACCCCCACTGTCTGAAGTTTTTATTCAAAACGTCCATAAGAGGCCGTAATTTGAACATTTTGTCATTTTTATCCAATATGTCATTGTTACACAAATGCAGGTACTTTTTTATTTCCAGAAATCTATTCCGCGACATACACTTTGAAACCATTTCCACACCTAAATCTTCATCTAGCGACCAATACATCCTTTGCTGTGGCAACTTATGATACCCAGATAATAATAAAATCCCTATAACATTTTTCATTTCTTCTAAGGTAACAAAAAAATCATTGTTATTTTTTTGTCGAGAGTAAAGAATAGTTTGTTGTGTTAAAAGCTCAAACACTTTGATGTCAAAGAGTTTTTCAAAAATTTGCAGTGGGTTACAGTCACGTAAACTTTCTTTTACTTTTTCTAAACGCACAGTAGCACCGTTTTCAATGTCATGCGAGAACACATAAACCGGCTCGCTTTTTCCCACTTAGGATTTTTTTCGTCAATACGAGAGCGCTTGTTGGCGAAACTTGAAAGGGGTTCATCATCACTGTCACACCATTCGACCGAATTTCCAAAACCGACCTCCACAAAACCCGGCACATCATTTGGAATTTGACTTTCCATAATGTTGTCGTCATCCTGTTCTTCTTCATCTGTAAGAATATCTGGTTCTGGCGGAACAAGTATGACATCAATCTCTCCTTCATGATTTTCTATTTCATCTGCAGCTTCCGGCAACGTGTGAAATACTTTTCGACCATAAAACCTTATAGAAGGTATGTCAGGGAAGTCTTCTTCCATTTCTGAAAGCAAAGTCTGGTTGAATTTAGTAGTTCACTCATTAGCCCACTGTACTCAATCGAGTACAACAGTGTTTGGCGCCAATTCACGTTTCACCAATTAAGGTTATGTGTTTAAAATTGCTGTTTACCACATGTTTGATACATATAAAATAGACTGCTAAAGTAGTTTATCGAAGAGTCATACGAACAATGTCAAAAGTAGTTTATATTTGCTTTACTTACCTGGTCCAAAAATAAGGCACTTTTCAAAACAATCACTAACACTTCAACAAACAAATGAATATATCACAACTATGAAAAAAACTTCCCAGTAAGACATTAAAACATAATGAAACACACAAGTAACAAAAATATTACCCACCAGATGGAAGAAGACGTTCAACATCGCTGTACTCACTTGAGTACGGTGGGCGTTAATGGGTTAAGACCTGTTGTATCTTACGTTCACGCTCCAGCCTATAAATTATGCAAATCGCTAAACAAACATTTACCGGATATAATAAATTTCATTTCACCCAAAGCAGTAAAAAACTCCTTTGAATTAATAGACAAATTAAAGAAAATTGTTTTAACCTGCAACATGAAATTAGTCTCCTTTGATATAAAAAGTCTTTTCACATCCATCCCCTTAGTGGAACTAAAAACAATTTTAAAGAATCACATTCAAAAGTCTATCCCGAACATCGTAACACAGAATACTTTATTTAACTTAATTAATATTTGCCTTAAACAAAACTATTTTAAATTTCACAACAAATTTTATACAAAAACCAACGGTTTACCGATGGGTAGCCCGCTAAGCCCTTTGCTCGCTGAATTATATTTGGCAGATTTTGAATTTAAACACATAAACAATTTCAACCGCAGTCCACTATTAAAATACATTTCCTTTTGGCGCAGATATTTAGACGATATTTTATGCCTGTGGTCAGGCACAGATTAGACAACTAGACCAATTTCTCAAGTATTTAAATTCTCTTAACAATAAAATACAATTCACTATAGAAAAAGAGTTAGACGGAACGCTAAATTTTTTAGACTTAAATTAACAAGAATGGATAAACGATTTGAGTTTGATATTTTTAGAAAACCCACTACAACGGATACAGTAATCCCGGCAAATTCCAATCAATCATGGAATATAAAAATGGCAGCGTTTCATAGTTTTATACATAGACTAATTAATTTCCCTTTAAATAATGAGAATTACGAAAAAGAAGTAACCACCATAAACAATAGCTAGAAACAACGGATATAAAACAGAATTTATAGATAAAATGATTAACAAAAAACAACGTTCTATCCTTACGAAGAATTTTTACTACGGGCACACATATACAAAAACGAATAAAACGTTTCACATACTCAACTATATACCTGGAGTTAGCAATAAAGTTTCTAATAAACTGAATAAATTAGGGTTAAATGTCATCCAAGTGAATAAAGTCAATCTAGGAAATATTTTAGTAAATAATAAAGAAAAAACAGAATTTTGTGATAAGTCAGGTGTGTACGAATTAAGTTGCAGTGATTGTGATGCGATATACATTGGCCAATCAGGACGCTCAATAAAAGAACGTATTAAAGAGCATAGAAGTTCTATTCTTTATGGTAATATGAATACGGGATTCGCGGAACATTGCATCGAAAATACACATTTGTTCAATACCAATAATTTTAAACTTTTACATACTTGTAATAAAGAAAAAAGACTGGACTTTCTCGAAATATTAGAAATTAAAAAAAGCCATAAATCTTAATAGACATGTCACAAATACACAGCTGGATTTTTTCAATACCCCTACTATTGATGCCGTAATAAAGTCTTTAAAAACTCATAAATAGTGGTAGAAGTGTATTTTTAGTTCAGTTTACAAACTCTTTGACAATGACTGTAAAGTCGAAACACGTGTTAGAGATTTAATAAATATATTTTCTGAAACAAATATACCGAATGTTTTCTTTAGTAAATTATGATTGATATTTGTTCTGTACAAAATACATTAACAATATTCGAATACACTCTTTCGAACTTAAAACATTTTACCCTAAAATGATTAAATAAATAAATCATTTAGTTAAAAGGCTTGGCTAATGTAAATACGGCTTTCGCTCAAATTCTGTACGCAAAACACAAATCTACAACAACAATGTATGTTCATCACCCTAAACTTGTTAGTAGCTTAAATAAATAGTATTCAAGGGTGCATGGTTTGCAATCGCAATAAAGATTGACGGCTGCATTACCTTTTTTTATTACAACCTCATTAAAAGAATTTTTTGGAAGCACTCTCGGTAGTCCATGATACTTTTTTTGGGAACAAACTTTTTGACAGACCGATTTTATTGCTAGTATTATGTACAAACACAATGATGATAAGAAATAATAAATAAATTTATCTGCCGTAGTGTAATTATAAGATCCGTTAAATCATCGCTACATTGTCGACAAACGAACGCTTCAGAATTGGATTTGATTTGTGTCGTCACTACGTTAAGCTCGCTTACTATAGCTGGCGGAGCTGCTGCTTTTTCGCGTTACGAAGGCTGGAGCTATTTCGATTCTGTATATTATTGCTTCATTACGCTAACTACAATAGGTTTCGGGGACATGGTAAATATAATTGAAATACCCATGCACAAAATATATTTTCTTTTATTTTACAGGTCGCTCTTCAAAAGGATAGCGCATTAAGTGATAAACCCGAATATGTTATGTTCGCTCTCATATTTATCTTATTCGGTTTAGCTATAGTAGCGGCATCGCTTAACTTGCTCGTACTACGTTTCGTCACAATGAATACTGAAGATGAACGAAGAGATGAAGCTCAAGCAATGCAGGTATTTAAACAATTGCTTCTGTATTAGCTTAGAATTTAAGACGGGTCTTCCTGTCATCAGGGCCTTTCGCATAATTTTTTGAAAAGTAATAACAAGAGACAATAGATGGCTTGCAAGATTATTAGGTAATGTTCTTAACTAAAAGCAAAAAGAATTGTTAGGGACAGAGATAAGTAAAATTAGAGAAAGATAGTATTAGAACGAGTTTGGACAGAGTAAACAGACTGAAATAGAACAATAAAGTAAGATGGATGGCTGGTTTTATTTGTTGGTTTGATTTTCTCGTCTTTATATAAATTTTATTCGGTAAAGTATACAGAGTGTCCGGGAAAATGTGGTAAATCTCTCGGATGCAGATAGAACATGAAAAAATAAAATGACATGTTCCTATAATTTTTTTTCCTACAAGCCCTCCCTACGGAGATATGCGTCCTTGAAAGACGCCGCTGGAATTTTCTTGATTTTTTTAAAAAGTATTAATATAATTTAATAAAAATTTAATGTGATGGACACTAGCAAGAACCTCCTAAAATAGTGTCCTTGGAACATATTTAGTTTACCAGGGGCGGACTAATCTTTACAACTGAATGCCTAAATTTTTAACACCCTGTATTAATAATAGTAATAATAATAATAAACCGTTTATTAACCCAACAGAATACATCCAATTATGGGGTTATAAATATAAATACATGTATATAAGCATTAAACATAACGTGCGTATCAATGGAAAAATTATCCTAAACTAAATTAAATCTAAGAAGTAAAACAAATACATTCTTTCACAGAAACCAAAAACCTGCAGTAATTATCACCAAATACATCTAAATTATAATTACATGAATTATATAAATGGCACATTCTATAAAGTGGGGAGTTTTTATATGAATTAGTTGCAGCCTGTCTATTTAAGAAAGTAATTGAGTTTCTAGTGTTGAAACGAGGAATATAAAACCGAAGCCATGACAAAAACACCGGATTATCTATAATATTATAAACCAACTTATACAAATGTAGTAACGCAATAATTTTTCTATTATTAGATAAACCATTAAAACCAAATTGTTCCAGCAAATTATCATATGATAAGGCAGAATATACACCATGCCTTTTGAAATACAAATATTTTAAAAATCTCTTCTGTAGTGACTCAAGCAGGTTAACATATTTCAAGTACGCTGGTGACCAAACTACACAACAATACTCAAGCCTGCTACGAACCAAGGAATTATACAAAGTAGTAATGGTGTCAATATTTACAAAGTCTTTGCAAGATCGCATTATAAAACCTAGCAATTTGCAGCAGTGAGAATAAATATGAAAGATATGTTTATTAAAGGTTAATCTACTATCAAATACTACTCCCAAATCTGTAACCTCTGTATATCCCTGAAGATTTACACTCTTAATTTCATAGTTGTATTCAACATTGACAGCTTTTCGAGAAAATGTCATTTTACTTTACATTTTCCAACATTAAGATTTATACAATTTCTTTGACACCAAACACACAATTGATCCAAATCACTCTGCAGGATATCACAGTCAGCAGAAGTATTTATTATCCGATAAATTTTTAAATCGTCAGCATAAAGTAAAGACTTATAAAGACTTCAAAAAAATAAAACCGGATAGCTTGAACCTTAGATTAAAAAAAGGTACTCTTGTTTATTGTCGATAAAATGAACCGTTTACGAGAAAAAGTTCAACTTATGTTCGTAAAAAAATTTAGTTTTTATCAGCACCAATAAAACCTATTGCTGTTGCAAACGTTACTATGGTACGAAATAAATCAAATATCCGGTATTTTAGAACTTGTCATCTTTCACATCGCTGGCACATTTGATACCTTTATTCAATATTAATTTACTGAGTTTTTGATTTCGTGGTGAATTTATTCGAAGTATGGAATACACGTAGATCTCGGTTTCCGGGTTGGAACCGCGTCGAGTTAGGCGTAATTGCCAACGTTTCGTCCACTGTTTCAAGGGACATCTTCAGGGCTGTACGTAGATGTTCGTTGTTTCGCAGTAGCTTGAAGAATGCTATGAGAGAGACCGGCACAACTTATATAGGGGGGGGGTCAGATGGTGGCCTGCTATTGACTGGGGACAATGAGCCAATCGCATGCGCCGTATGGGCGTGGTAATTCTTAGTAGAGTTTGCCACGTCGGATGTAAAGTATAGCCATCGTCTCTATTGAGATTGCGGGGATGTTTGTAAATTTCAATAGATTCACGGATTTTCCTAGGGAAATAATGCGATTCACGGGACAGAAGCTTGACATCTTTGAATAGAATTTGATGACCGGAGTTGAGTTTGTGTTCTGTCAGCGCTGAACCGGCTATATGTAACAGTCTAGTACAACGTTCATGTTCGAACACACGCACACCGACTGGCCGCTTAGTTTCGCCAATGTACACACTGCCACACGAACACGGAATGCGATACACTCCTTGTGCTTGGAGCGGAGATATTTGGTCTTTAGCCGAGGGTAAGAGGTCCAAAACTTTAGAATGGGGTCTGAAGACAGTTTTGATTTTATTTCTATGTAGAACCTTTCCTATATGATGATACCGGTGATATCTTGAATATACGGTAAGAAGGCGGTGCTAATGTTAGGATCGGGTTCACTCCGAGGTTTGGGGTTACGATGTCTCACTATAGTACGGTGTATGTCGTGGGCGTTATAATTATTCTGGAGCAGGGAGTTAGAAACATGCTTAAGTTCGGAGGTTAGTGCCCTAGGTTCTGAGATAGAAAACGCACGATGTACAAGAGTATTGATGACCGCTTGTTTGTGTGCCGGGTGATAATGGGAAAACCCGTTCAGATATCGGTCCGTATGAGTCGGTTTCCTGTAAACCGTGTGGCCCAGTTTGCCATTGATATTGCGGGCCACTAAGACGTCTAAAAACGGGAGACTCCCGTCTGATTCCACCTCCATGGTAAATCGAATATCACGGTGCTGGGAGTTTAGAAAAAGTAAGAATTCATCTAAAGACTGCCGCCGATGCGGCCAGATGACGAACGTATCGTCTACATATCTAAACCAACATTTAGGTTTTAAATAACGTCAGCTAAAATCTTAATGTTATGTTTTGATGACAAATGTGTATGTAATCCCATAGCCGAGCCACCCAAACTTTTGAGAATGGAAGGGCATCGCTTATATTTAGCACTATTCCCGTATTTGGCAACTTAAAAATAACTCCATGCTGACCACGTATCACTGGTCTTTTTATGTTGAACAGAGTCTCCCGCCATTTAAAATAACTTTTTCAGATAATTGACTTTTAAATTTAAATGACGTAACATGCGTGACCTCGTCGCTTGTAGAAAAATAAATGAAAAAAGTAAATCCTAATAAGCGTATTTATACTTTCGTACAGGGAATCTCCGACGGGGAATCCCTCGCAACAATATTAAGATATATCATATGAGGTGATCGGGTGATTCCCCTGTTGGCCCGTTGGGTAATTACTTTAACAGTATTGTATTGAAGTGTGCCGGGCGCGGAAGTCCCTTCTAAGTTACATATTATTTGGACTGTACCTGTGTAGTTCTTTTATCGAACGGCGTACCTAAGGTTGATTTTTTGTCTTTATGTAATAAGTGTCCTTAATATAATCTAGGTAAGGTCATTGTCAAGGCGCAACGGATTACGGAATGCAAACTGGCAATCCCGAAAATCCCGAGATTAGCCAAGTACAGTCCCGTGATATACGGGATCAAAACTCGGCCGGGATCCTGAGATCCCGAGATTCGGGATCCCGGGATTGTATTCTCTACACACAACATGCATGTATGGGCTGATGAAAATCCTCATGCCACTATTGTTTCGCATCATCAACAGAAGGACCCCTCTTAAATTAAAAATAAATTCTTATCCAGAATATCATTATAATGCTTATCCAGGTAACATATAGTATTGACGAAGTCTAAATTGTAATACTTTATGCTGATATTTCACCATCTATGTATATAACAGGCATTAGCGGGAGCTGTCAGACTCGAAGGAGACGTTATTACTGCAAACGGATCAATTTTGAGCGGTCATTTAGGACATCAATGTACAGAAACCACTTCATTAGACCCCGATGACACGTCAGTGTGTAGCTGTCACTGTGGTTGTTTTACGAATTCTAGTAAAAATAGGTAAGTTTCTACTTTATACATTGTACAGTGAAACAATAATAAATCTAAGAGATATCTGTTGTACATACATCAACTCTGTATATTTAATACAACATAATTTCTGAGGACTTCAAAATAAAGCTTATTTAATACCTCATGTAACCACATTTGGTATTGAATTTAAAATTAATTTAAGTATAAAAAAATTAGTGATAGTCAAAACATATACAAAAGGTGCTTATAACGATAAAACAACATTGAAGATCATTTTTACCTGATAAACATCAGTTATCTGCGAGAAATCGACCATAGCATCACTTGTGAAGGTCACCGAATGCCCAAGCCACTTAAAGTAATAAAATTTTAACGTACTTGAATTATTCCAAGTGCATAATATTCAACACCGGATCTTCTACTGAAAAACACCTGATCCATCCGAGAATATCCTTCCTTTTCCATACCTGGCCGAATATCAAGATTAACCGTAGAATTCCAGTTCAACAAACCACAGGGTTATTTATTAACTTATCAAAGTACAACATATTATATTTTAATTATCAATTCAAAATATATTAAAACATCTTGATTTTACTTAGAAAGAATAATCATATTTAAACATTAATATAAAGAATATTTGCTAGTAATTACTCAGATAATACTTACCGATTAACATAATTTAATTGTTTATATTATATGTAATTTCAATTGGTTATAGATAACCACAATTATTCACATATACTGTTACAAACATAGATTGGTAATATTTAATTTTGCGTATTTTTTTTTGTGTAATTTTAAAGTGGTGTTTTTATTTATCTATGCGAAGCTAAATCTATTTTAATTATATTGTTAATTTATTATTTATTAAGGTTTAAAGAGTGTTACTACTCGCGAAGATCCTGAGGTGGGAGATTTATAAATTCTGTATATCTTTCATGCTCTAGAACAGAGGCTCCCAAACTTTTTTTCTCATAGACCACTTTGAAAGTTTTGCTGGTTCCGGTCCCCTGCAGCTACATTTCTACCACATTCCCAAAATTCGACAAAAAATGTGACGATTAGATCTAACTATGGAAATTTGCGTTGCGGCTGAGTTATTGGTTAATTAATTAATTGATTGTGCTGTGAGTGGATGTCAAAAAAGTAAAGTTAGCCAATAAAAAAAGTGATTCCATCCAACTTTACTCCTTTGACATCTACTCACAGCACAAGAAACCAATCAATTCTCACATATTTTATTTAGAAAACTCCCCATTCGGATTGGTAAAAATAAAAATAGTATATTTCCTTGTGTTGTATTTATTCAAATATGTAATTATTACACTATTAATTATTATTGTTATCATATTACATTGTAATATGATAAGTCGTAATATAATTAAAATTAAATATTAATAGCGTAACGTAACTTCTACAATGACAATCACAAAATAGTCATAATTTTAGTGGGAGGGATGTACTTGATGGATTGACAGCAAATTATCAATATTTGGCTTCAGTTTTGTTAGGAATAACCGCAAATCTCCCCGTTCTGTGATATTCAATCTGCTCCTTTTTTTGTTAAAAGGTTTGTAACGACACTAAAACTTTTCTCGACAAGAATGACGAGGGAAACGCTATCAAAAGCTTTCTCGCAATTCCCCACAGTCAAGGATATTTTTCGGGTATTTCTGCCTCAGCCAAAATGTTTGATTCCCTCTTTTAAATTTCACCTTCAGTTCCTCATTAGTGCTAAGCTCGAGTAGCTCCTCTTGTAATATCACATTCTCCACTTCCGTTTCATCAAGTGGATTTATTATCCATGGTAGTATTTCCATCGTCAGACTATCTTCAAATCTGATTTTAAAGTCATCATGCAGGGCAATTAAATGTCGAACGTATGTGTGAATATCCTCATCAAGGCATTCTACCTGTGACAAGTTTGAAAACTGGGAAAATTCGTGCCGACTAATATTTTGCTTCATAAATTTCAATTTTCCAAGAAAAGCTGAAACAAATCTGTCTGCTTTCAAATTGATCAGGTTTTCTTTTAAATCTGGATCTTTACTTTCCAGAAACTCTAAAACTGGTTCAAAAAGTGAGAAAAATCTTGTTAAACATGCACCTTTCGACAACCACCGTACTTCAGTATGTGAGAGCAATCGTTGGAAGTCTTCATCATTTTCATCGCACAATTGTGCAAATAAACGCGTATTCAATGCATTGCTTCTTATGTTGTTAACTGCATTAATCACAAATTGAAGCGATTGGTGCAATTTAGCACTCAAATTTTTCGCTACAAGTTGTTGTCGGTGGATGACACAGTTACCTCTGGTATAATTCTTTTAAGATGGCTTATAAACCCACGACATCGCCCGGCCATGGCAGGAGCTCAATCTGTTGCCACCGAAATAACGTTTGTGAATGGAATCAATTTTTCCTTAAAAAAATCACTCAGGACATTAAATATTGATTCACCTTCAGTGTCCGACTACAAAGTTTTCGCGAATAGTAGCTCTTCATGAATTTCTTCGTCCATAACAAATCGAACATATGCCAATAATAATGCTTCATTACCAGGTAAAGTTGACTCGTCCAGTTGAATAGAAAAATGAGTTGTTTGCAGATAATTACACAAGAAACTTTCAATATCAGAGCTCATTTCATCAATACGTCTTTGTACAGTGTTGTTACTCAAAGGAATTCTTTTGAGTATGTCAAATGGAGATTTGTGCAGAACAGTTTTTAAAACCTCTTCAACAGCGGGTAAAATTAACTGTTCTCCAATGGTGTGCGATTTTCCAGATTTCGCTATAAGTAATGAGATATTGTACGATGCCCGCAAGCCATCATCATTACTTTCCGACGTTGAAGCGAACATACTGTGCACGGTGGGTCTCTTTTCATATTTTTCCTTCAATGTTTGAAAATATTTCAAATCTTTACCTATTTTATCATGATGACACCTTCTTAGATGATCTTCGAGCTTCGATGGTTTCATAGAGTCATTGCTCAAAACTTTGTTGCATAAAAGGCATATGGGCAATCGCTTGTCTGCCTTTGATGGAAGAAAACCAAATTTTAAATAATCAACACTGTACTGTCGACATTTCTTAGATTTAGCCATGTTTCGTATCATTTACCTACCTGTAAATAAAAAAAAAACTTTGTTGTAGTAATCTTAAGGCGGTCTTACTTAACACGATATGGCTATTTTAACAGGATTAATTGATTATTGCAATGTAATAAACAAAATACCGGCGGCAAACTGATTCTAATTATTAAAAGCAATAAATCGCTAAGATCAATAATTGAGTTTTATGAAAACGGCTGAACCGATTTTAATGTAATGTAAAACATTTTTTCATTAATTATATTTTGATATATTTTTGTAAATTCGATAGAAAATACTTGTAAATAATATTTTGATATCAAAACTTCGCGATTTTAGTTATTTATTTATTACTTTAATGCACGTTACGAGTATGTAGTATATAAAGACACGTACAATTTATGAAAATATATTTAATTATTAGTGAACCACCACACAGTCGGGTAATAAAAAAATTCCTAATAAAGTAGGGACAAGAAGTTCAACCTTTCTCGGCTTTCTGTTCTTTTATGGAAGTATCTAATAATGGCTCTGTTCGGTATTTAATTTTTAATACGTACCTACTACACGCAAACATTACAAATATACTTATTACAACATAAATATATCTCCTATCGCAGGTGGGTTGGAAGAGATTTCTTTTAGGAATAAGCCTCACCTTTTGTACCTACGTATTTTTTTGTAATTTGTCCATTTTTTGTTTACTTACGTGTACAATAAATTGTAAAATAAATAGATAAATAATAAATAAAATAAAAGTGTGTATAACAAATAGGCAGGTAAGTACTTACTTTTCCGACAGTGGAAAACACTAACAACGATTTACTTTACTTTACTTTTCTTTTCGAAGTTCGGGAAACAAATGAGTAACGTTTATCCGTGGTATTCGTATTTATATTGGTGAAGAATCAAACAAGCATTGCGGACGGCGGCAGCGGCAGCGCTTTGCAAGTCTCGACACGTTGTACTGAATATGGAATATGCAAGTTTTTACAAGTAACAATCGCTGAGCTTCTTAAAATATTATCCGCCTACATTGATAGGTGAACTCAAGCCAACATTTTAGTTCTTCACTATCGAAACCAGATAAATTTTCGTGGACCCCCGCTTTCGAATTGTGAACCCACATTTTTTTGTCACGCCAACGTAGACCCCCGGCGAGTCTCCCGTGGACCTCTGGGGGTCTACCTGAACCACTTTGGGAATCAATGAACTAGAACGACATCTATTTATAATTTGGAATACTGCTTACTATTGTACTGTTAGATCAAAATATTTACATATATTTTTTTTAATTCAAATAAAGGCGCCCAATACTTATATAATCTATCAGTTGAAGCACAATTATTTACTTATTATTATTCATTCAGTATCAATATATATATATATATATATATATATATATATATATATATATATATATAACGTGTGTTCATTTGAAAAGTCAATCTAGGTTACTTTGAAATTTTGATATAATAAGACGCATATATATTAGTATGTGTTTGTTGTTCCGTAAACGTAAATCCAAATGACATTTGATAATGTCAATCACATTTGTTATTTATTTGTATGTATGAAACTGTCAAAATATACGACTTCGTAGGTTAAGTAGTAAATTTTAATTTACGACATACTTCAAAATGTTCTCAGTAAGTCACATGCTACTAGATTGACTTTTCAAATGAACACCCGTTATATATATATGTATATATAAGGTAAACTTAATAAGTCGGCGATTAAAGGTCTGGTTCATTACTTCAAAGTATATATATTTAGAAAAACCCTACATGTTTCGGCAATGACGCCTTTGTCAAGGGAATACAAAATATAAATGATTTATATTTTGTATTCCCTTGACAAAGGCGTCATTGCCGAAACATGTAGGGTTTTCTTAAATACATATACTTCGAAGTAATGAACCAGACCTTTAATCGCCGACTTATTAAGTTTACCTTATCATACCAAGGTCACGAAGATATTATATTTATATATATATATATATATATATACCGCCTAATTCTGAGTAAACGCAACGATCCGAATGTATGAATATTTCTTCCGCTTCGAATACAATTCCCCTGAATGCTGTAGGCGCGTCAACATCGATGTCATACATATAGCAAGCGCCAATTAAGTTGGCGCGAGGAGG
The DNA here is from genome assembly GCA_935421215.2 of Melolontha melolontha. NCBI lineage: Eukaryota > Metazoa > Arthropoda > Insecta > Coleoptera > Scarabaeidae > Melolontha > Melolontha melolontha. Next base: position 22,345,534 of record OW285235.1, read on the forward strand.
GGGTTTAGCAACAGACTGTTTTGTGATTGGCTTAACGCGTTCAGGGGATTTTTATTCGGAGCGGGAGAAATATTCGTACATTCAGGCCGTTGCGTTTGCTCAGAATCAGGCGGTACCTATATATATATATATATATATATATATATATATATATATATATATATAAATATATTAACCTAAAATAAGTATTTCATTGAAAAGTCATGCCCCGTTAAGTTATCTTCGTATTAATGCTCTAAAAATTACAGCAAAATTAATTCTACTTTTCAGATATTCCATTAGAAGATCCCCAACGCAAATATTACTACCAGTTCTACCCATGCACGAACTCCATCTACCGCAAGGACCCCTACCACCGCCACCGGCCATCTATCCAAATCACAGAGCCTCCATATGACCACAATATACGATTTTTTAAGAACATGTGATACGCTTTATACATATATATACATATATACATATTATATAAACGTAAATGAACTATTTCGCCATTAAGATGTAGTTATAAACGAAAAGATAGAGACTGCGAATCAGGACAGTGTTGTTATAAAATTTCGATTTTTTTCTTCGTTATAACAACGTAAGCATGTGAGTACCACTACAGGAAGTTACTAAATATAAAATATGTAATTAAATATGTACAATTCGCGGTGACTTAGGATAACGCAAAAGTTCGTTAGAGTTACTAAATATGTCGCCAATTGGCGTACACGAAGTGTGTGAAAAAAATGTTTTTCTGTTGCTTTCGGTTTTATTTTATCCCCTCAGATATTCGAGCTTGACTTAAAGTTAGTGTTTTTGAGCGCATTTTATTGATGTGAAACGATGTAATGGAACACTAACATCAATGTCTTAGCTATGCCATATTATCGATTCATAATACTGGCAAGATACGAAATAATTTTATGTGAATTAATATATCGAAGTAATCGATCAAAAAATATAAAATTTCTAATCGGTTTTCTACAAGGATTTGTGTTAAAATGTAGTAAAAAGTAAAATAATTTAAAACGTCTGGAACAAGTTACATTTTTGAAAATATTCTTGCCAAAAATAAGCACAAATTGTACTTAACCCATTTGTGCCTGAATTATTCTTTATTTATTACCAAGATTAAGGTCCGGACTGCATGCTGACCAATCAAGTTTACGAATTCCAACTTGTTTAAAGTACTCAGTAACGACTCTTGCCATGTGCGGCTGGCATTGTCATGCACCAAAACAAAGCCATCTCCAATAAAATGAGTAAATATGACAATAGCTTCTTGCAGAATATCTTCCACGTACTTATGAGTGTTTAAGCTCCATTTTCTATAAATATGAGCTCCATGCGTGCTTCTGTGGAAACACCTGCCCATACTATAACAGAACTGCCATGAAAAGACACAAGAGATTTGGCGTGATTTCACTGTCGGTGATTTTGTCACCATTCCGCGCCCGGAACTGGAACTGTCCGTTCCTTTAAATGTAAAGTCACGGTGATTTTCGGAACTGTGTACTATCTAGATAGTCTTAAACTATAAATAACGCACCTTATATTTTCACAAACAATAGTATATTAACTATATGTACATTTCATGTGCACTGCACACATCGTCAGTAGTTACTATTTAAACGTATTATGTTCGAGTACATGTATAGTAAAAATATCTTTGGTGGGGCTGTAAAAAACTATAAATGGTCGAAAAACATGCAAATAATCGAAAAAATATGGTCGTATTATTGTAAAAGTGCCTGGCTAAACTCTATTGGAATTCTAAGAAGGACAAATTTGGGAAAGACCGTTACATATGAAAACAAGACATCTGACTGTGTTAGTCATTTAGGGTTATATTACAATATAGTAAAGTGAAAAGGATCTATTAATTATTAGATACAGTTGGTATACAATTTAAAAGTTTATTATTAATAGGTGAAATGTCATTGTTAATGAGGTAGTTTTTGTATTTTTTCATATGTATGGCTTCCCACATGTCTAAATTTCTATTGTAACATCTTTTAATTAATTTTACATTATCTAAGCTGAAATTATGTCCGGTATCTAAATGATGTAGAGCTAATGCTGATTTGTCTACATTGTGAAGTTTTACATGAGCTAAATGTTCTTTGAAACGGGTTTGAATATTTCTTCTTGTTTGGCCGATATATAATTTCGGGCAAGAATTACAGTTAATTCTGTAAATACCTGATTCTTTCAGTGGGTCTGTGCTAACTAAGTTAGCACAGACCCACTTCATATGTAACGGTCTTTCCCAAATTTGTCCTTAGAATTCCAATAGAGTTTAGCAGGCACTTTTACAATAATACGACCATATTTTTTCGATTATTTCGATTTTTTATATTATTGTTTGTGAAAATATAAGGTGCGTTATTTATAGTTTAAGAGAGTAATAATTTTAATAAGTGCTCAACATATACTACTACTATCTAGATAGTATTTATTTGGTCGGAGTTGGTGTGATTACTTTGAGTTTTTATAGTTGGTCGGAGGTCGGAGTTAAAAATAAAAATTTATAAAATTCTAAAGTGTGCCAACTTTAATGGACCCCATATGATAAAATTGAAGGGAATAAGGGAATATCAACAACTTAATTTCAAATGTTTCAATTTTTGTTATAAAATAGACTTTAAATTAACAAATAAAGGTATAATTTTTGATTTGCTCTGACTATTGCAAATAAAATAAGCCAAAAATGTATAATACTAATAATATGAAAGAGTTTATGAAAGAAAATAAATAAATAATATAAATATAATAAAACGAAACAAATGTTCTAATAATAAGTAGGTAACAAAAATATTTCTAAAAGGAACAAAAAACAGTAGACTAAGTCAGGTGTTTTCCGAACTTGCAAACTAATATAGAGAACAATAAATTAAAATGCCAACAAAAACATAAAAATGATATAAAAGCGTTTAGGGGACTTAAAACCTATAAAATAAAATAAATGAAAAGTTACTGTTAAAAAAACATTAATTGAAACATCAGTCTGTATTATTTATCTAAATAAACATGATTTTTTATACTTTGGGAAATTAACTCAGAAATTAAGTGGATTACCAGCTTTTTGGCACGATCCGCAGTACTTTGATTTGAAAAACCTATGTGTTTAAATCGAGGATCCAAGAATGTTGATACGAAATGTGTTACTAGCTTCGAGATCGCCAAATCTATTTTCAATTCCTGATATTATTTCCTCAACCATTGCCTGGGACAGCGCAAACTTTAATTTTTCTTCAGATTGACAATCAGTAGAAATCAGCTTCTTATAAGTTTCTTCTAATCCTTTTGTAAGAACTGTGACTGAAGAAAGCGTTAGATATTGTTGCCCGCTGGTGATTTTTGTTAATTTTTCCTTAGGTTCAAGAATTATTTTAATTACATTTAATATTTTCCACTCTTTCACAAATATAATGGGTATGTGATCTTCATTTAATAACGCCATTGTTGTTCTGACAGCTTCCTCTAATTCCAATAATCTTTCTACATATAAAATGACGAATTCTAACGCGTTGGCACATCTTGTAATAATTTTTTTGGTGTATATTTAACCTGCTCATTTGAATTTCAAAAAACTTAGATGTAGCGGTAATGTTACCTTATTTTTTTCAGCAAATCGTCGACTACAACCAAAAAACCTTCTACTATTAAATTTAAGGTGTGTGCGTAGCAACCAAAGAATCTCCACTTTAAAATATCTTTTATATCGCCAAAAAAAAATTATTTTGTAATTCCCAAGACGTTACAATTTTTTCTAATTCTGCTGCTAAATTGTTACTGGTGTGGGATTTGGGAAAACAAGCACATTCTAATAAAATTGACTTCATATAAAAGTTTTCGTCCATATAATGAATTGTAACTGCCATATAACTTTCCGTACTTACTGACGTCCAACAGTCTGTTGTCAGGGTAACAGATTTAATTGTCTTCACTTTTGGTTGTGCGATCGTAAACGTTTTTTCATATAAAGCTCACAATAATGTATGGGTAGAGGAAAGGCGCCTAATATTAGGATAGTGCCTAATATTGGATACCTATGTATTTTTAAGGGAAAACTATATGTGTGCGTCATCTATTAACCATATACTGGATTATATCTTAATACGCCATTAATAAGTTTGCAGGGTTCTACAACTGACTGTGACGACATAAATAATTTTTAACTGAAATGTGTGCGTCCGAGTGTATTTTGCTCCGTCTTTAAACTGGTGATTTATTGGTTACAAGTTAAAAATTTTAAATATTTTTGAATGTAATGAGTAGTGCATGTATGTTATAAAGTAAATATCCTAGAGATTTTTTATACCCAAAGATTTTTTTTATTTACTAAAATATTTCTAATCTAAAATTTTTATGAGGTACCTAATATCGGACAGCTATAGGTTCCCAATATTGAATATCCAATTTTACGTCACAGTTTAAGGTTAATTAAGATAATATATTTTTTTACAGTCATGGCTACTAAAAAGAGAAAACAGTGGGATAAAGCAGACATGACCAGTGCTATTCATGCAATATTAAATAAAGAGATGGGATATTTGAAAGCTGCCAAGTCGTACAATGTTCCGAAAGCTACTTTGGAGTATTATTGTAAATTACAGAATCCCCTAGAACATGTAGAGAAATCGACGCTTGGTCGTAAACCAGTGCTACCTGAAGCTTTAGAAAAGGAGTTGGCGCTACACTGTCTGGAATTAGAGAAAAGATTCTATGGTTTAACGTCGTCAGATGTTCGTCGTTTAGCTTATCAGTTGGCTCTAGCTAATAATTTGCCACATCCATTTTCACGAACGAAGGCTATTGCTGGGAAAAAATGGCTACGAAATTTCTTAAGACGAAACAAAAATATTTCATTTAGAACTCCTCAAGGTGTTTCGGCAGCTAGAATCAAAGGATTTACTAAAGAAAATCTTAGAAAATTCTATGATATTTTGGAACTTAATCCAAGTAAAATTTATAATGTAGACGAGACGGGGATAAGTGCAGTTCAACACAAGCACGCTAAAGTTATAAGCCTAAAGGGAAAGAAACAGGTAAGGGCTTTAACAACATCAGAACGAGGTTCGCTTGTCACTGTTGTGTTAAGGATGAATGCTAATGGACATTTTATACCTCCTATGATGATTTTCCCACGATAAAATTTTAAAGCTGAACTTATGGATGGAGCACCTCCAGAATCAGTTGGGAAATGCCACCCTTCCGGCTGGGTTCAGTCATATTTATTTACGCAATGGATGGATCACTTCATTATGCATGCCAAGCCATCCCGCGCAGATCCTGTTATTTTAATACTGGACCGGCATTATACACACACGCGCAATTTGGATGTCATTAACAAAGCTCGAGAAAATCATATAGTCTTAATATGCCTCCCTCCACACTCAACCCATAAGCTTCAACCATTGGATGTAGCTTTAATGGGACCCTTAAAAACATATTATTCTCAAGAAATTGAGAACTGGTTAAAAGCTAATCCAGGAAGAATAGTTTCACCCTACCAGATTGCAGGTTTGTTGGGAAAAGCTTATTTAAGGACTGCATCACTGGAAATGTCCATAAACGGATTTCGGAAACGTGGCATTATGCCTTTTGATAGGAATAAATTCCGAGACCATGATTTTTCAATTCATAATAAATTAGAAACATCCCTTGAGATTGAAAATATTATCCAAGGAGGAAGTCCTGCAAATGTTATGGACAAGGCAACAATGGAAACAAAACCTCTTGCTCCAACACCTGGACCTAAAGTTCTTATTTTGCGAAATATTTCTTTAAAACCTAATGTGAAATTCTCTGTAAAACCTGCCATTAATAAAGAAAATCAAAAACAAATTGTAAAACCAGTTGACATCCATCCATTACCAGTGTTACCTGGTTCTTCAGGAGTAAAGAGAAAAAATTCTGGTACCGCTGCCTTAGTTAGTGGTTCTCCCTACAAAACAGCCCTTGAAGAATCACAAAATCTAAAAACCACAAAAAAGTTTAAGAAAAATTTAAACATTCAACCAAAACCACCCGATAAGATTAAGAAAAACAACACATCTAAAAAGAAAAAACAAAAAGCTGTTTCCTCGGATTCGTCAGAATCCGATGTAAATTCGGAAAATGATATGGATAGCGAAGAAGAAGATGTTGAATGCCTCTTCTGCTTAGAATCATTTTCTTCAGATAAAGCAGGGAAAAAATGGGTAAAGTGTTGTAAATGCTACAGATGGGTCCATGAAGCATTTACCGGTGCTGAACACAAAAAAAATTATATCTGCGATTTTTGTGTGGATGGATGATCTTGCGTTTCCTATATTAGTCTGTTAATTGATCTTTTTCATTTTGTATTTTAGTCAATAAAATAGATATTAAAATTATGAGTAGTGTTTGTTTAAAAACATGGTTTCCTAGTATAGATATTTATAATATCCAATATTAGGTTACTACTAATCTGAATTGACAAAATTGACAATTTAAAAAAAAAATTAATAATTTCTCAAATAAGACTTTTATTCTTTTGCTGCACACCTCAAGTGATAATACATGGATATGCTATAACTTCACTAAACTAGCACAAATGTAGAGCTCTTTTTTAATAAAAAGTTAACATTTAACAAAAATGTATCCAATATTAGGCTTCTTTCTCTAATAGTTTTTTTTTTACTCGGGAGTTCGTAAGCTGGATTTAAACACTCGATAAATCTCCAAAATCCTTCATCTTCTATCAAACTAAAGGGTTGATAAACTTTAATAAATATCTCCATTAAATAATCATCAAGTCTTTTCTTTTCTCGAAACGACATTCTTTTCTTCATACACGTTAGCATTGTTTGCTTCATTTGTTTTTGAGGTTCAGTTCCATGCGCTAATTGTTCTGTGGAAGGCAGTGAGAGAATTCTACTAGTGGACGGTTCTGATTCAATATTTTGTGTAGTTTGTACATCATCAATATTTTTACTTATTTCTCTAATTTTACAAGTCGGCAAATCCAGCGTTATTTGAAGTAACGGGTGTTTTCGTACCATATGGCGTTTCAAATTACTAATGGTTGTAGTTGACGTCATGTTTGCATAACATACAAGTGGCTCTCTAATCTGTTATTTCTTGAAAAAAGTTCCACAAATATGATTTTTTATTCCTTGTGGCCATAGTTCTTAGGTAAAATCACACCATTCGACAAAGCTAAGGAAAGTCTACAATAAAGTATACGTACAACGTGATGAGCGTTACAAACAATTGTAGAATTATAAATACTACTGATTGAATAGTATTTTGTTGGTGGTGAATCCCATACCCATCGATTCCTATTCGGACCCGACGTTGATCTGTTTGGCCGTTCACGCCAGCGATATAGAGAACGGCAAAGTGGAACATGACTCCGATTGAGTATTATGAATTCTCAGAGCCGTTACGAAAAATCACGGCGATTTGTCACGACACCTTATTCGGAACTGTCACGGTTTGCCATAGCTCCATTAAAATCACCGGAACTACAAACCTCTAAAAGACATTCAAAACTTATCAGTAGAGCAGACCAATTTCCGTGCGCGCCATGAGCGCCGGTACGGGAGTGTAATTCGTAATATATTAGAATATGCGATAGAATAGGGACGCAACATGAGCTTGTTACCGATATAAGTGCAGAAGTAGACATTTATTCTATCAGAAATAATTAAATATACATTTGGTTTTTCTGCTATTAAAGTACAATATGCATAAACACACGAAAAATAAGAATAGTACATATTATAGCAGCGATAAATAAAATGGAAAATGTATGAAATCAGTGATTGTGTGCACGACAAAGGATTTAAAAAAACACTTACCGTTTTAAGCGTAAATTCCTTCGTAACGTTGTCGTGCTCGGTAATGTTTGATTCGCGTATTTATTCCAAAATGAAATAAATGAATCATAACTTAACAAGGTAAACGGCAGTGTACACACAATCATAGTTACACATAGTTCATGTATAAACAGTTGTCGATTAATTTTGTTATTATTGTGCTTCGAACTGCTTACGTGTTCTATACAATGTGTTTTTGACCAACACATTAGATATGTATTGCACACTAAACATTTAATTTTTGAGCCATCGTATATTAAGTCCGGGAAATCCATAATAAACTTATTCACTTCGTCTGACAACGGTCGTTTTCTCGATTTATGTGTCGACGACATTTTATTACATATGCTTACACTTACATGCAGTCTAAGCAAGTACCAAACACATACTGAATGCTTTTTATTAGTTCTGATGCAATACAATCATCCTAACATCGGCGTACATGGCACGCACGGAAATTGGTCTGCTCTACTTATCAGTTCCGTTGCAAACACGAAAATAAAATAAACAGCTAATTCGATCTAATGTCAGAGCACACCACTTACGATTCGTCGGCAAAAGTCACCTGCTTTTAGGCGCGATGCTGATTAGATGCATTGTAAAAAGCGAGTTTTGCATCCAATTTAGCTAAACATAAAAGGAGTTTTGCATAGAGTCGTGAATTTTAGAAGCGATTTTGTATGTTAATAAACTAATTTCGCACCAAAATATCTGACTATATTATAGATATTAAGATGGCAAAACCGATACCTAGTGAATTAGATTCAATTTTTAAAATTTCGACGATTAACGAGTTTTGCATATAGGGCACTCATAGGTCTCATAGCTTTTGAAATTGTTATAAATATTACTATTGTTTCTCGATAAGAAGAAAGATCGACTTCTTCTGATTAATTTACATATATCTGATGGCATCTCTTGTTAGTGTTTCATTAATAAAATTAAATGAAAGAATTTTATAAATAAATGATTAATAAAAAAAAATTATATATACGGGTTGGTCAAAGTACAGCCAAGTGAGATTTGGGATCAATATAATTAAAATTAACAAAAAAAAACCGACTGCACTAAAAAAAAGTAATCACTGAATACTAAAACTATAATATGGAAACTATGTGCTTAAATAATGTCTATCCAATTTAGATACTTATGTAAATTGTCGAGAATATATTCCATTCAGCCGAGATTTATTACTGTAGATGTTAGACAATTTTCGATTCTTCCAATTTTACTATTAAACTTATTGACAAAAAAAAAAAGATGATAAAGTACTAATCTTTAAAAAAAAGGAAAAAAAGCCAAATTTCATTAAAGAGGACTGACTAAATGTGCTTCCTATAAATGAAAATAGAACAAGCTTGATTCTAAAAGAAGTAAAATTGAATTTAGCAAGTAACAGTTAGTATTGTTAAGTGATAATTTATCAAAAATTACAAACATAGTGAGTTAATTTAGATGGATATCCTTTTTTTTCGAGAAATATGTGCCACAATTACACACGAATAGCATAAATATACAGTATGTATCAGATTTTGATAAGGAAATTAGATTTTTATAAAATAACATAATTATACATTTCTTCCTATTGTTATTATTTATTTAAATCGACTAAAACAAAGCTGTTAACACGTTAAACTAGATAAATCTCTGCGCTGGGGTTTATTTATAAAAGTTAAGGGGGTTTTGTTTTACGACAACTATTCCTAAAGTCATTTACCTTAGAATATTCCACATTTATGACTTCTCAATTTGGTCACGTGAATTTCTCAAATACGAGGGTCACCTTTTGTATTTTTAAAAAATCTGGTACGAAAACAAAATTTTTGGGAACAAACTATTTTATTGTTTTCCAAAATATTCGCCTTTATGGTCCATACACTTTTACATGCGTACGAACCAATTCTCAAAACATTTTTTCCACTCTGAAGGTTGTATCTCAGAAACATGGTTTTCAAAGGCTTCAACTGCTTCTTGAGGTGTTAAAAATCGCTGTCCACGCATTTTTTGTTTCACACAGTTCGGAACAAAAAGAAATCATTCGGCGACAAGTCAGGTGAATATGGATAATTAGTTATTATTTCAACACTTTTCTCCTTCAAATAGTCAACTGTTAGACGTGCTGTATGGGAACTCGTATTGTCGTGATAAAGATAATGCGACGTTTTCGGTTGTTCTTCCTGATTTCGTCTATAATTCTTTGCAAACAAATTACTGTATTAACAGTTTTTCCATCCTCTAAAGGAATTGTTGCGATGTGTCCTGTACAGCCGAAGAAACAAGCGATCATTTTCTTGAAAGTGCTCCTTGCACGAACAACTTTTGTGAGGTTCGGTTCGTCTTAGAACACCCATACAGTAGATTGTTGCTTGGTTTCCGGTTCAAACGCATATATCCATGTTTCGTCACCTGTGACGATGTTGTATTCGGATTTTGCGGTTCCTACGTCGAATTTTTTAATTGGCACGAGCTGCTTTCTGTGCTTCGGTCAAATTATGTGGAATCCATCTGGAACATATTTTTTTTTACAAATAAATGTTCACGTAAAATGGAATGAATTGCAGTCTGTGGTATGCTAAGAGATGCCTCTACCCCCCTGTAAGTCACATGGTGATCACGATCTATCATTTGCCGCACAGCATCGATATTTTTTAGAATCACAATAGTTTTTGGTCGACCTTTACGTGATTCATCACTCACTGACGCACGACCATAACGAAATTCTGCAAATCAATTGTAAACTGTCTTCTCTGATGGTGTTTCATTACCAAAAGTTGACCGAAGCGATATAATGCATTCTTGTGGAATTAAGCCTTTTTTATAATCGTAAAAAATCATCCAACGAAAACCTGCAAGAGTAATCTCCATTATTTTACAAACTCATTATCTTAAAACTGTCACTGTCAACAAACTCCTGACTCAATTTCTAAGCTATCACAGATTTCTCATTGACAAATGTCAAACTTTAAGAATATAGTGATTACATATGTCAAAAGCACCATCTAGTGGTCGATTATAAAAATATAAAAGGTGTCCCTCCTATTATAACTTATAGAGTATAACAATTAAAATAATTTGTAACAGTCAATTATTTTTAATGTAAAATAGCATTTATCCGTGAATATAAGTTTAATAGTCCTCCCATACGTAATAAATTATATCCTATAATACACCTTTAGTCGATTGGGCTGGTGTCATTGAGTGACTCTACTGTTTTAAATGCATACGATTGTTTAGCAAATTACGAGTTCGCGTATAACAAAATCTATTCGATTTAAAGACTAAACCGGGCCAACAGACCTGTATTGTATTAGTTTATTGATGGATGTAGCAGACGCTTTTAGATGAGACAATGTTTTTATAAACTTAACATAAATAATATAACACTTGATTTGTTTCATTAAATTTTATTAGATTTCGAGTGCAGTTCTATAAATTATTTTTTGATTGTATTTTGAACGATAAATCATAAAAACCTATCGTCGTAAAACGAAGCCCAATTATAATGATCTACTATTACACGTGTTAACTGTTTGGCATTATACAATTTTTTCGCATTTGTTTTTAACTGCAATACAGATCGTCGATGCCCAATTTTATAGTGGACATAATATTGACGAAATTTTGAAAGAATGTTTGTAAATAGCATATGTTCATTGTACATAAATATATATATATACATATAATAGACATTTTTACAGTCACTTCATAGAGGACTTCTGTTGAGTATGTGGAAAATAAGAACTTTTGAAAGAATTGAAGTATTGAAAAGAATATTTGTTATTATAGTCTTAAAAATACGGTCGGATTTGTACAAATGTAGTTATCCAATATTTTTGTTCGTTTATATCAATTATAAAATAGACCATCGGCTGGTTTCTTTTTACAATTGCAATAAAATAAAGACCATTCAATATTTTTCAACGCTTTATTGAAAAGAGTTTCCATTTCCTTTTGTCGTAACATATTGCTATGAATTGTGATATTAGATATTGCTTATTCACAATTCACAACCAATGTGTCCAGCTTAGATATTCAATCGGTTAATTTTCAAAAATGAGACTGCTCTTCCCTCAAGGTTTCAATTGGAAAACGTGGTATTTATCTTCTACAAATTTATATAGCGCCAGTACAAGAGTTTAAACAAAGGTAAAAAGAAAATCACAATAAATTTAAATGAAACTTTAATACAAAAAATAAAGAAATAAAAAAAAATATCTTTTTGGAGTATAAAGATAAATATTGCGTCATAAGACAATATTATTAAGGTAAAAATATTATACGAAAATGACCGTAGCGTATAATTACAAAAATTACAAACTAATAAATTGCAAAGAAGTATTTTAATTTCTCCCACAATAAACAAAGTAAACAACTTATATGACAGCCCGAAACAACCTCTAACGCATGTGCAAGCCACATGAAGAAAATATGCCCTTGAATCCAAGCGAACAAAATTTTAAACGCTATAGAAATTTTTTATATAGAAATTTTAAAAACGTTCTTTGTCATTTAATTCATATAACTAAGCAAAAATATAAATCAATACATACAAGATAATAATATTAATGATAATAAGAATAAAATACTTTACTTACGTAGTATAAAAAAATATATATATTTTTTTCTAGACACCCGAGTTAGAAACCCTAAAAATAAAACAATTACGAGTTCTACACACTCGTAAATAAATCGGTATTGAAATCAAACACCATCCACAATAATCAAATCACGAAGCTACTTAAAACAAAGATAAAGAATTTATCTTCTCAAAAAACACGACCTTCTAACTTCAGAGTACATTAGTGTCTGCGGAAATATCAAAGTAACCGACGTACTACAACTACGCAAGTCAAAAATATAAAATATCAGTTCAAAATAAAAATACATTCATAAATAATAAATTTAAAAAATTATACACTGGCATCCAAAATAAATATACATACATAAAATAATATAACTTTTCAAAATGTTTGCGGGGAAAAGTCCACAGCAATATGTCTTCCTCCAAATTTCTTACATTCATAGCTTCATTATCATCATCTCTCTTCTCCTTGGTCTTCCTCTCTTTCGCTTTTCTAGAGGTATCCACTCTAACACTTTCCTTAGCCATCTCGTCTCATTCATTCTTTTTGTGTGTCCGAACCAAGTTAATTGCTTTTTCTCTATGTCATCAATAATACCCCTCTCGATGTTCATCCTTCTTATTTCTATATTTCTTATTCTTTCCAGTTTCGATATTCGACAGCTTCTTAAAAAATCCATTTCTGTGAGCAACAGCTGCCTTCTATTAGTTTTACTGAAATCCCATACTTCTAAACGATATGTCGAAATACTCTTAACGATTTAGTTGTAAATACGAAGTTTTGTATCTCGTCTAAGGTTTCTTTCGCAAAAATCCCAGTTGATAGTGTACATTATCAAACAAATATCGATAAATCACAACTCCACAAGATTCAACAAACAGACAACATAAACAAGAAAATTTGACAACTTGAATCATACCAATATTGTAAGCAACTAAATTTCGATTTTAACCTACATGAACTTTGTATATTTTTCTCTACTTAAATAAAGAATAAACATGCTATTATAAACCTACAAATTCTCACCAATCTTTTATAGGATGAAATATAATATTAAAAAAATACAAATTGTAAAATAAGACAATTCAACTCCGCTAAAACTTTTAAAAATATATTATAGTACTTACATAGTAATCCGACTAGGTATATTCTAAAAATACTATTTTATACATCTTAAGTTTTAAAGGATAACTATTTAATTTTTTTTTTCTGTAGTTCTTATATTCCGCATTCTTAAAATGATATTTAAATAACTTCTTCACATACAAATTACTTCAAACATTTGACTCAATTTCATTATGTAAAATCATAACAAATAGGTAAGTCACGATTCAGTACTCTTTAACTTCTTACAGCCATGGATTTTAATTAAGATGTACAAAGAATGCATTATTTTGCCTGTTAGTGATACAATTTGAAATGATTATGAAATAACATAAATCTTACCAAGTATCAGAAAAAATGAACGCGGTCGATAATCTCACTTTCTTCTTTGTGTAATAATTATTTAGATTCTTAGTGCTCGCTTCTAGTGCTCGCTTATTATTTATTGAATTAATAGGTTATAAACGCATTCTTTTTGATGTTTTGATTACGTTGTTACAGCAGTAAATTAAAAAAACTTATTTGCTAAATACATGTGTGCACATAAATACTATGTGATGTGTCTGTGTTTTTGTTTGTCTGTGCCTAAATGTCGGTGTCTGTCGGTCACAGGCGGCATCTGTCGGTGTATAACTTATATAATTATAAAGATTTTTTATAATAGCCTTCATGATTTTTTTATCTTTCTGAATTAATTACTTAATTATCAGGAATTAAACATTTTAAACTGCTAAGCTTACAATGTAGATGACATTTATCGTTCCAACATATAGGATATGTGTTGTCTTGGTGCTACCATAGCTTAAACATACTAGAATAAATTCATTTTATTCATTGTTTACCAATTAACAACACTACAACTTTTCACTAACAGGCCAAATACAAATTCATTTTAAAGTCACCAAGAATTCCTCCCAATTGTTTTATATTACATGTAAATATTGGTTTATGTTTCATATCGTCTAAAATTGCGGCTGCAAGTATAATAAAAGAGTACTGATTCAAAAAAATTTAAATTGTGTAATGTTTATATCAATCAATAGCCGATATTACTACGTATGGGTTATTCAAAAAAAAACAAAACTATGTAATTATCATTAAAATAGTAACTTTACATTTATACTTATTGTATATTCTTTTTTGAATGTTAATATATGTATATAATTAGTTTATAAACATTTAATTAAATTTTATATATACACATACTTTTTGTATTATAATGTTTTGTGAAAATAATAAAAGAAAAAATATAAACATACCTTAACAATATATGGTAAAAAATATATATAATGCATTTGTAATGTATACAGGGTGTGATATATTTGAACTTTAAAAATTATTTAAAAAAATAATGTTTAACAATTGTCTTAAAATTTTACTGAATATTCCTATATTACTGTACAAAAAAAAGATATTAAATTTGATTTGCACAATGGACCTTTTCACGAAATTTCGTACTATGTTTAAAATGTTTAATTATTTTCACTTTTATATTAAAATACTTATTATTTCTTTCGTTATTTATCGTTTGTATTATTTAACTTAATATTTTTATTAGTTCAAAAGCAATTCAATAAACTGTTATGTAAACTATTACATAACATAAAAACATAACAGAAAAAAATTAAATACAATTATTTAGGAGAATGTGCTCCCATAAGGCATAAAAAACACTCTGCGAAAATAGTTAAATCACAGAATAAACTTAATCGGTAGTTGCAATGGGGGAAATGATTGTTAAGGCGGCTTTACACGGTCAAATAAATTCATGAATTTTGTGACTTTGAATTTATTGAAATGTGTAATAGGGGAACCTGTCCTAAAATGACATACCCTAAACAAAAAATGTTTCAATTTGGTAATTTTTTAATAAACAACATTCTTGACACATAATATTTTATTACAAATGGTTTACATATCCATTTCATCCACAGTTCCCTTGACCTAGATTGACTGTAGAGTCCATTACAATATAGGCAAGCTGCATCTTGATCATCCTCATCTGCATAAGGTTCGTCATCATTTGCGTCATTATTCATTGCAGCTAAATTCTTTTTAGCCCGTATTGCAGCACGGCGCTCTTCGACTTTCTTTTTTTCCGCTGCCTTGGCCTTAAGCTCTTCTAAATAAGGACTGCTTGTGAGTAATTGAGATCCCTCATGATTTCTTTTTCTTTGCCGGGACTGAGAAGCACATGGCTCTGGTGATAAGTCAATTGGTTTTACATAATTCTGAGCTTGAGTTGGGGCAGTATCACCTTTACTCGTAGTGGTGGCTGTATTCTCGACTACTCTGGGACTGTTTTCATCGACTCCGTCAATGACTCTGTCAGTAGTCAGTGCAGGAGAAAATAAATGGTCAGAAAAGATGTCTGGATTACAGGGCCAGATTCCTGTGTTTCGAAAGCCGCTTAAGGCATGTTGAATGGTAGCTGCCTTTCCATATGCCTGAGCAAATAAGCCAGCAATTTGGTTTTGGGTCACAACCCTACCAGGGTTACATTTCAACCATTTTGTCACTTCCAAATCATAAGTACGTCTTCGGCGGGCCAAAAAAGGAAACATCTAAAGGCTGCAGACGATGAGTACAGTGAGGTGGGAAAGCCAACATCAGTATACCATGTTCTTTGGCGTATGATATTACATCGACATGCTTATGACTCGAGTAACCATCGAGCAGCAGCAACACCTTGTTTTCCAAAGTGGGATTTGTATACTCCTTAAAATACATCAACCATTTTAGAAACAGCTCGCCAGTCATCCAACCAGAATCCTGTACAAGTCCCACAGTTCCTGTTGGCGCTCCATCAATAAGCTCATTCTTCCACCTTTTTCTTGCGTAAATTAATGCTGGAGGAATAAAACCTCCTGATGATCTCATACAGCAAACTACAGTCACATGTTGGCCACGTTCAGCATTGGTAAGAGCACCAACCTGCTTCTTTCCCTTTGTAGCAAACACTTTATTAGGTTTTTGCACTGTAGTGAGTGCAGATTCATCCATATTCCAGATTTTAGTGCAATGGATATTATGTTTTTTCATGGTGTCCTGTAGAATCGTAAAAAATATACTGACTTGAGGTTTGTTGAAAGCTTGGGCTCTGCCAAATGATGTTGCCTCAGGCCGCCTCAGTGAGATATCTGGGTGTCCCATACGAAAACCACGCAGCCACTCCCAACCTGCCATTTTTGTATCCTTGCAGAACCTGTGCTCAATTCCATTCTTTTCCGCAAGCTGAAATGCTAGTTGACGGACTTCATTGCATAATAACCCAAACAATTGAGATTCTAGCAATTTTATATGTTCCTTTAGTTCCTCTTCAAGCTCTAACGGAAATGTGATCGCAAAACGACCGAGTCTTTTTTCCACTCCCAAAACTTGCTTGTTTTTATTGTGCGCTCTGCGTCTCAGAGTAGATTGTGGTACCCCATACATTTTTGATGCTTTAAGCCAGCCAACTTCGCCATTGTTTACAGCATCTATGGCTTTCTGCATGTTCTCCCTATCCCATGACTGGCGATTACTTTTTCTTTTGTAGACTCCCACCATAGCCTGAAAAATAATAATAAAAATAATTTATTTTTGTCGAGATTTAATTGGTTTTTACCCATATTCCGATAATAATATAATAAAACTAGAAACAAATATTATTAAAAACTATATGTTAAAATAAAACGCAAATAATTATTGCACGGAACGTAATACACATCTTTTACATTAAAAGACGATGTATTGTCCACACCAATTAAATCTCGTCAAAAATTAACACGGTCATTAGAAGTATAGTTTCTGGAAAAATAATTTATTATTAGATCTTATAATTAAATGTTTGATTCATCCTTCTTAAATTAAAATGTAAAAAAAAAAAAAATTGATAAATATGCATTTAAACATGTAGCAAATGCTGCTCAGGTAAAATGACATAGTAAGCCATTTTATCGAAGTGAGATGTGTGTCATTTTACCGGCATTTACACGATGAGGTTAATAGTACTGATACATTTTAATTATTCAATAAAACCAAAAAATATCTACTAGATAATACAGCATAAATATATACTTACGTGTTGGCGTTTCGGTTTTTAAGATTAACTTTAAGATTCACAAGAAAACTAACGATAATTTCTCTGCCGTACAAAACTTTTCGATGTATGTTTACAACAAACCTTCGCATTCAGCACTAAACGTGGTTTAAATCAACAGCCGTTGGAAATATGTGTGGTATGCAACTGCAGACACATGCCAAACGCCTCGCTTGCCACATCTTGCGTTCAATATAAGAAATAAGCAGAGTATGTCATTTTACCGGAGTATGTCATTTTAGGACAGGTTCCCCTACACAAAATTGTCGCGAATTTCTTGACGACAATAAATTCATGAAGAAATTCACGAATTAGAACCAGTTTTAATTTTTCGTCAATTTTTTGGTTACATTTTGGTTTTAAATTTATTGCTAACTTTGGATGTAATGTAATAGTTGTGTTATTAGAGGTTATCGTAGAATTAGAGGTTATATAGGTATTAGCGGTTATCGTTATAACATATAAAATAGACCAAGTGAAAATAGTAAAGGCATATATAATAATTAGCCACCATTTTCACTGTATGTTATGTCGACATGTTGCTGTGTATAGCAAGCGCCAATTAAGTTGGCGCGAGGAGGGGGTGCGCAGAAGCCGTTTTCAAAAACGTCCACCCCCACTACTCAAGTAATTGTCAGAATACATTTGTCATTGACGTTTGACGAAACATAATGTCATTGCTAGGGGATCATAAAGTGACATACGCTCAGAGGTTAGAATTATCTGACATTTGATGTAAAACCAAATACAAATCTCCCCACTACTTTTAATCCTGCGCGAACTTACCCCTCCTCGCGCCAACTTAATTGGCGTTTGCTATACTTTGATTTTCAAAATGGGCGCCAATTATTAAATATGAATCGTCAATTATTAAACATGAATCATCATACACACATTTTTTTAGTTTAGACTCTTAAAATTGCTCTCGGGGTTTTTGATTTACAAAAAGGGTTCCTTGCAACTAGGCCTAGCATCTAATGTAATAAGGAGCGAAATAATACGATAGCATGTTAAGTTTAATACATTTATAATTCACACTTTGCAAAATATACATTAATTTTCAAATATATTAAATATCATCAATTATATTTTTCTTTATTAATAAAACATGGTATGCAAATATGTATTATATCAACTCAGAATATACTCATATCTATATATCTAAAAATATGACCTTGAAGATCTTTATTATATTTCAATAAATCTCCCAAGATACAACTATGTATCGCTTTAGACAAGTGAGTCTTACACTCTACAAAATACTAAAGTATGACACAGTGTTTTTATTTAAAATTAATAAGTTGTAAAGTTTATGGACTTAGTAGTTTTAAGTGATAATATTACAAAAGAGAAATGTGTTATTTCATATTTACGTGGCGGAAATTTACCCTGCCACATAAAATAGTCAACACACAATTTATCTTAATTAATATATGATAGTTTTAACCGCGAATTCAAAAAAAAACAGATATCCTTTAAATGTTCGTGAGAACTTACTATACTTACAATTTAGAAGATATATGTGTTATATCTTCTGTTTTAAAACAGAAATTGAAATTATACACGATCAAATAAATGTCCACATAAAACAAATAATCTTATAAATTTATTTTAATGAACTTCAAAGTCTTGAATATCTTCATTACATTATTTATTGACCCGTTGAATTCATTATTATACGATACATAATAAAATAATAATTCTCTTTAAATTATAAATATAAAAATTCTAATGATGAATTAAATTCAATATAATTTACAAAGCAAATTTTTATTTGTAACCACCGCTTTAAGACGATTTTTCAATACGTGTCCTTTCTGAGAAATTTTCTATATATTCGACCTGTGACGTGAATCCTTTTTCAAATACATTTTGTAAATTATAATACTCTTCTAAATGATATTCCATATTTAAAAACTTTTGTTCTTATATTGATTTACGTTTTCTTAGTATTTCTTTCTAACAGTATTTAATATCTTAAACATGTTCTTGCTTTAGTTTTCAAGCGTTCCTTTTTTCTCAAAACCGCATGCTATCTGCTTTCTTTTCATTTATTCTGTCCTTTTCTAACGTCCGACGATTTGCCTTCTTCACGCCTCCATATTATAGATCTACATGTCATATAATCTCTTCTCTTATCGATTAATTCACTATCCTTTCTTCATCTTCCGAATTGACGTATTTTTCTTTCATCGTAACTTGAAACATATCTAACCTCTGTTTGTGAATTCTAAATTTGACAGCTGCATTGTTTACTATATAACGAGCCATCGAAAAAATTCATAATTGGAGTAGACTGTGAAATTGGGTTGATACTTTAACCACTTCCACATAATGACATTTATTATTTGACATTGAAACTATAAGTTTGTGTCAAATTTTTCAAAACTCTTATTAAGAAAATTGTTTGTGTTTAGATGTAATTGAACAACATTTTCAACAACTTCTGTAGCTATATGTAAATTTTGATTATGATTTCGATATTAAATAAATTATTTGTTTTCTTTTTTGTTGTAGTATCACTTCAATGCCATAACCTTTTTTTACAATGAAACCAAATGAAACTGTCAAGCATCAAGTAATGTGTCATTATGTGGAAGTGGTTAAAGTACCAACCCAATTTCACATTCTACTCCAATTATGAATTTTTTCGATGGCTCGTTATAAACGAATATATTTATTTCTAATGGATGAACAAAATTCATATTAAACTCTATTTCGTGTACTGTAAAGCCTTTTAAATTGTTTTGATGGATTAATAATAAACTTTTTTTTGTTTTAATTAATGGCATGGTTGTTCTTATGTTAATGTTAAATCTAATTGTGTTAATTCTAAAATGCACATTCTATCATGTATAGTTTATTACAAAATTGTTACTGTCTTTTAGGTTATTCTGATTAGTGGTGTATATCAAATAATAATGTGTATTTCATACTTTAAGACCATAATGGATGCTTTTGTTCTACATTTCAAGTGCATCGTAACAGTTACAATAAACAACGTTTATGTATTTAAGAAATTTGCAAAATTCAGGTATTGATTATGAAATTTACTATTACTATAGTACTTATAATATCCTTTTATATAATCGGCAGGTATAGCATGATTCAAATTTTAAGTTATTAACATTTAAAAACTAAATCGTAAAGAAATATAATAATCTACATGATATTTGACATTCAATATAATAGCTATGAATATAACGAGAACATTAAGCGATTTATAATACTCGAGGACGTTGCCAGGTGACGAGGCGCTAGCCGAGTCACCTCGTAACGTCCGGCAGGGTTTAAATCGCTGATGTTCGAGTTTATATTCAAAGCTTTATCGTATCATCAACGATATCAAGATTAAAATAAAATCAACAATTTGTCTGTCATACAAAATACTTACCACGTTGCACGTTTTTGAGATAAATTAATAAATCATGGAAGAATTTGATGTTCCCGCAAATATTGTAGAGGCTGTAAATAGTGCAAAATTAGATTTGTTGCCAGCGAAGTCAAAACTGCATTACGAAAACGAATATCGTCTGTTTTGTAAATGGCGAGATGAAGAACATGTTCAAGGTGCTGGGGAAACAGTCTTGCTCGCTTATTTCGTGAGACTGTCAAATTACTACGCTCCTTCATGTTTGTGGCCAAAATATTCCATGCGAGCTTGCTTGGAATTAAAAGAAAGAGTAGAAATTGATAAGTATGGTGCTTTGATAAGATTTATCAAGAAAAATAATGTTGGATATCGAGTTAAAAAATCCAAAATACTCACTAGAGAGCAAGTTGATGAATTTATGCGTACAACTCCAGACAAGGTATTTTTGATGATAAAAGTAGCTTTTTTGATTGGTCTAGGAGGGGCTTGTACAACCATTGAATTAGCGAGAATGTCTACGGACGATGTTGAGGTTTTAGAGACTAAGGTAGTTGTTACCATTCCTCACACAAAAACTCACAAAAAAAAGATTTTTTGTCCTTGTACCTGACGGTGACATTAATTCCGTACGTTTATTTAAAAAATATGTAGCATTGCGACCGCGTCATGTTACGCATAAGAGACTGTTTATATCGTACAGAAATGGAAGGTGTACAATTCAGCTGTGGTATTCATTTCTTTTCTAAAATACCTGAAAAAATCGCTACATACCTCAAACTAGAAAATCCAACTTTGTAAACTGGTCATTGTATTAGAAGATCTTCAGCAACTTTTCTGGTTAACGCCGGCGAAGACATCTTAGATCTGCAAGAGCTGAGTGGGTGGGAGTCGAGCAAGGCTGCTAGGGGGTATTTAGAAGACAACGTAACGAAGAAAACTGCAATTGCGCAGAAGATTCAGATGGGAAAGGTTTTAATAAACAGTGTGTCAAACTCTGAACAATCAATTGAGTTTTCACGTAAAAATGAAAATTTGGAGGACGTAAGCGGCTTGAACATCATGTGTGTTGAATCATCCGAAAAAAAAATTGTTTGTGAAGCTGCAGAAGATCGCGGATTAAAGACAGATATGAAAGACATATCTTTCAAAATCAGGCGCGGCTCGTGATAACGTATTGGGAGTGCAGTACAATGATACATACGAGTGCCTCGTGTGTTTTCGGTGTTTACTAAGAAAACGTTACAGTTAGTACACGAGAATACACGAAGCACTCGCATCATTGTACTTGCACCCCCAAATACGACATCACGAGCCGCGCCTGTTCAAAATTGAGAACTGTCAAAATATTGAAATTCATGTTCACAAATAATGTACTATTTGACGTATTATGGTTTTGTATCTAACGTATTATGGTGCTATATCTAACGTATTATGGTGCTGTATCTAACGTGTTATTAGTTCGTTACTAACGTATTATGAGTAACTAAAGTATTATTAAGATATTGTAATATTATGTTCCTAATAATTATCAATAAATGTTTCACATAAAGATGGCATAATAGTTGATGATACGATAAATTTATTAAATATACACAGATGTGTTTTTCTTAACACGATCTGTATTGTTATATATTAATAGTATATTCTTCAACGAGCGTATAATGACGGCTATTATTCACGAGGGTGAAAATTACAACGCGAGCCGTAGGCGAGCGTTGTAATCACCCGAGTTAATAATAGCCTATTATACGCGAGTTAAAGACTATACTTTCTCTACGGCTACAGCTCATTTTTTAGGAAGAAAATATGCGAACAACGTAAGATACTTAGAAAATGTATTTGACGTTTTAAATTTGGACTTGTTTAGCGGTTGCTAGGTAACGCACACTTTATACTGCATCAATGGTATACCGCCCGTTGAATAATGAAAATACGAGTGATGTGATTGGTCAACAGGCCGTGTATAATAATTCATTACACACAGGGTGAAGAATTGATGCCATTATACAATTGAATAAATATGCAGAATGAATATATTATTCAATAGCCGTAGAGAAAACTTTTTACAGAAAATAACGAGAAACTCTACATAAAATAAACATTATAAAATTTACCCGTTTTAAATTTTTCATTGCTGTTTGCAGCTTTATTTAATTTTTCAATTTATCTCACTTAGAAGAGAACACAGCAATATGTTTGACATAACTTACTCAACTTATCAGTTCAAACACAAACAGGTTGGCAGTAAGAAAAAGTCACTATTTTATGTTTGGCATTAACTGGATAAATTCAATAAAATATTTTATCGTGTAATATAAGGATACATTTTTAATCAATTCCTGAACTTCTTCATGAATTTCTTTGACTGTGTAAAGCCCCCTTAATAAGCTCATTTTGCCGCACAAATTTTCTTTCTGTCTTAAACTAAGCATAATGGATATCAGACTGTTTGACTTTGTCACACAACCTAGACGACTTATACAAAAAGTGAAACACTTTGATATCCATTACCCTTAGTTTAAGGGAGATAGAAAACATGCGCGACAAAATGCACGTGTTACGGTTTTATTTCAAAAGATCAAAGGTGCCAGCAAGAAATGAACCTATTAATTAGGTTTATACTGTGGTTAAATCAACTTAAACTTTTGGATTATGTTTTATCACATTAACGGGAATATTTATATTTTACACCTAACACCAAAACTTGTAGATAGGGTCAAACCATGAATAGTAAATGACTACTAGGATTTAGGATTGCTGAATGTTCGAAATGTGTTTCAAGTCATGTGACTATGTGACGTCACCTACGTCTCCCCTTCACTCCACTTGTTCAAATACCAACATGCTTTTTTGATTCCTTTTTAACATGGGAGTTGAACATTTGATAATCTGTGTCGTATATTTTTTGAAGGACGCAAATCAAAATAATACAAATCGATTAGATTTGCGAGGTTTCAAATCGAGACCCTAGTCTACATTACGAGGATGGTTTGGAAACTACGAGACCTAACAAAGAAAGTTTTTTGAAAAAAACATTTTATTTTTCAATATGGTCTCCTGCTCGCTCAACACACTTATTCCAACGATATTCCAAATTAGTAATTTCTTCATTGTAGGTCGATGAATCCATGTCCTCGAAATGGCCATTTATAACAGCGATTACCTCGATTACCATTTTTTCAAGTTCGAAAGGAGACGATAATCGCTGCGAGCCAAATCTGTGGAATAGCGCGAATGAGGTGCTAATTCAGATTCCCAATTCATGAATTTTTGCCATTGCAATCGCAGACTTGTGGGCAAGTGCGTTGTCCTGATGGAAAAGCACTTTGTTCTTTGCCAAATGAGGCCGTTTCTCTTTGATTTTGTCGCTTAATTGTTGCAATAAATTGGCATAATACTCCGCATTTATTGTTTTTTTCTTTTCGAAGTACTCGACCAAGATAATTCCATGAGAATCCCAAAAATCAGATGCCATAACCTTTCCTGCTAACAACACTGTTTTTTCCCTTCTTTGGTGACGGAGAACCTTTTTTCGTCTATTGTTTGAATTGTTCTTATGTTAGAGTGTAATGGTGGACCTGGGTTTCATCGACGGTAGTGAAACACTCAAACGATTTAGTTTTTGCTCTGACGTGAGTAACCGCGGCACCCAACGCGCCGAATATTATTTTATTTTCAATTCTTCTGTTAAAATTCTGTACACACTGTCATTTGAGATACCTACAATGTCTGCTATCTAGCGCACTTTTACTCGACAATCATCCAAGATGATACGCTGGACTTTTTCAATCATATCCGGAACAGTAACAGTTTTTGGACGTCCACTACGGGATTCATCATTTGTCCTCACACGACCACGCTTAAATTCGGCAACCCAGTTTTTAACCATTGAAAACGAATGAACGGATTCTAATAGCGTTGAATCCAGCTCTGTTTTGATTTCGATTGGTGTTAAGCCTTTCAAATGAAAGTACTTTGTCACTGCCTTCGACTCAGTTTTTCCCATTGAAAAAATCACACGAGATATTCACTTTGGCGTACTGTCAAAAACAGACTAATTGACAGATCGCTCTGTACTGTCATTTTAACCTATTAAAGATAATTCTACAGAATAGTAAAGAAGATTTCTGCGAATTCACGCCATCTCTGTGTTAGGTCGCGTAGTTTCCGATCAATTGTTGTATATCTTCGACATTATGTTGTTTATTATTATTCAATTATGGTATGAACAGAATTTAACATTTAAACATAAAATGAGGTAACAATGAACAATTAATATAAAATTTGTGATCTTCGTGTTTAAAGTTAATAGTTCCATATAGCTTTTACTGTGTAGTTGTAGGCTTCTATTTTAGAATTTGAATTTGCCGCCAGAAGAAGGGGAGTAGTGGGGATTAAGAGGGGAAAAGAGCAGAAACTTATAACAAGTGTTCATTTGAAAAGTCAATCTAGTAGCATGTGATTTACTGAGAACATTTTGAAGTACGTCATAAATTAAAATTTTCTACTTAACCTACGAAGTCGTATATTTTGACAGTTTCATACATACAAATAAATAACAAATAATAGGTATTTATTGAAAACTATAACAAATGTTGTCCTTCGAGATCAATGCACACTTTAAAATCCTCCGTTCAAAATTTCTGATGATATTCTGCATTACTGGATTGTTATTAATTTCCATGCATTTCTGTTCGATTCTCTGTAGCATATCATTCAAATTAAATATAGGTGTTCGAAATATGTTATTTTTTAGATAAGGCCACAAAAAGAAGTCGCAAGGTGTTAAATCGCATGAACGTGCAGGCCAGGCAATTTCAGTATTTCGACTAATTATACGCTCATCAAAAAATTCTCTTAAATAATCCAAAGATTCTGCAGTACAGTGACAAGGTGCTCCGTCTTGTTGGAAATATGCATTTTGTAGTTCATCATCATGCAACTGATTGACAAATGGTTGTAAAATTTCCGTACGGTACCTTTGAGCAGTTAACGTTCCCTGAAAAAATATTGGTCCAATGATTCGCCTTTGGCTTATCGCTGCCCAAACACCAATTTTCTCTGGATGTAGCGATTCTTCATTAATTACATGTGGATTTTCACTACTCCAAATTCTTGTATTTTGTGAATTAGGTATCCCGTTTTATAAAACCATGCTTCATCAGTAAAGATGACTCTTTGCGAAAGTTCTCCATTATTGTTCATATTTACAAACCAATTACAAAACTGTAGTCTACGTGGGTAATCAATTTCTAACAATTCTTGTACTGCCGTGACACGGTATGGATAAAGTTGCATATCTTTTTTTAATAACTTGTGAGTTGTACCAACAGAAAGGTTTATTTGTTGACTCAAATGTCGAACAGATGTTTGTGGTTCATTTTCCATTATTTCTTCAACACGATTGACAACTTGAGGTGTACGTTTCTTAACTGCTCCACTGCCTGATTTTCTTAAGAGACTACCAGTTTCAGAAAAAAGTTTTAAAGTTCTATCCAAAGTATTCTTAAATTGTATATAATCTACTACAAAATGTGGAAATTCAACTTGAAATTCTACCATGCAATCTTGAACAGAATAAACCCATAAACCATAAATTTTATTACCACTTCGAAAATAAGCCTGTACTAAAAAAATTTTATGTTCTAAAGTGAAAGCCATTTTAAAACTGAGAAGCAATTTATTTAAACCAGAATCGACGCACGATTATTTTATGCACTAACTAATATTTGTGATTGACATTATCAAATGTCATTTGGATTTACGTTTACGGAACAACAAACACATACTAATATATTTGCGTCTTATTCTATCAAAATTTCAAAGTAACCTAGATTGACTTTTCAAATGAGCACCCGTTACGAACTATGAACGTTTATTTTAAATGTTTGATCAAAAAGTCTTTGGATCGCGATAGCCATGAAGTGTAAAAATCATCTATAGAATTATTTACGTCTGTGGTTACTTCTTTACTTTGAAGTACACATAAGTCACAAATAAAATAGATTTTAGGTTATGGTAATTACTTGCATTTTATCTATATTTTATAACAAGTTGTCAAGTAAATGTCGAGACTAATTGAAATAAATAATTTCATAGATATCTCGTAAATTCCACGGCAATATCAATTTAAAGACCTTTTGATCATACGATATTATTTTATTAGAAAGTGGGAGTATTAATTTAGGAAAGTTAACCCGGCAACTGATTTAATTAAATTAATTTAAATAATTTTTAGTGGAAAGGTTCATTGAAAAACAAATATTGGTATATCTTTTCTTTTAATTTCATATATTAATTACTCAATAAATCAAGTCAACAATTGTAGACTTATTGAGTAATATAATTTACTATAATGAGCATGTTTTATAAAACAATTTAAATAAAATATAATGATACAGATGGATGTAACGTTGCATTTCCATAAAAAAAATATATACAGACTAATGGCAGGCATTTGAATTAAGAATGTTCAATGATTTTTTGCTATAAAATAGCATTAGAAGATATTTTTACATTAAAAATAATTTATAACAAAAAATTATGAGATCAAAATGCAAAAAAAGCAAAAATGCCGTACAAATCGGTGCCAACTTAAATCATAACCTCTTAAATAAAACTAACCTCTAAAAATAGTTTTTAGCATGGTGAAATGAAGATGAAAATGGTTCAAAATAGGTACACATAAACACAAACAGTAAGATTATCAACTCTATTTCTATTACACGATTGTGTTTATAAAATGTGAGCGCGATTGTCAAAAATTTCTTTTCATAAAAGATTCTGAATTTTATATGTGGACCACGCGATTATTCTTCAAGAAAAGATTGATCGAAACACAAAAACGAATTAAAATGACAATTCGTCATTGTATAATGTATTGTGTTTCAAGTCTCGATTACATACCGAATTAGAATTTTATTGGATTATTGCCACTGTCTATTTATTAAGTAGACATTAAACTTTGTATATATAATATACTTTAAACGAATTTTAATAAACTTCTAATTAAGGATCTGTATGCACAGGTGTACTGCCAAATAAATTTCTTTTTGTTAGATATTTGTTTTATTTATACCTACAAATTACCAATATATAATTTTATGTTATTTTGAATCGTAAACGCACCTCAACAAAGTCATGGAAGTATAATACATTTTACAACAATAAATGAAGAGATGTTTTTTTCGTGGGAAAATGTCCACGAGCGAAGCGAAAAATTTCTTTTTGTTAGATATTTGTTTTATTTATACCTACAAATTACCAATATATAATTTTATGTTATTTTGAATCGTAAACGCACCTCAACAAAGTCATGGAAGTATAATACATTTTACAACAATAAATGAAGAGATGTTTTTTTCGTGGGAAAATGTCCACGAGCGAAGCGAAACGAGTGGGGCAATCTAACGAACGAAAAAAAACAGTAGGCATAAGTTGAAAAAATAGAAATTTTGAACTGGTATAAAGCTGGAAACAGTTTAAGGAAAGTGCGGGATCTGTTTTCTATCAAATATCTTGACAGGACCATACCATCTATGGGAAAAATTCAGGCGATTACTAGGAAATTTGATTCTGTTAGCTGCATAATAAATACATCCAGAAAGAAAATTAAAACCCCCCACATTCTTTCTGAAGACCTACAATTAAATGTGTTATGTTACATTGAAGAATGCCCCTTAACACCATTAAGTAAAATAGCACAACAATTTAATATTTCGAAGACGTCTGTATTTAAAATTGTCAAACAGTACAAATACAAATCTTACAAGTTTTCTAATTACTAATTACCAACAATTATTTCAAGAAGATAGAATAAGATGTGTTGATTTTTGCGAAACACTATTTAATTTATTAAATGAAAATCATAATATGTTGAAGAAGATACTTTTCACTGATGAAGCGTCTTTTTCTTCGAACACGTATTGTTCCTCGATTTGAAAATTTAGCCATTGAAGGTTCCTGGTTTCAAATGGATGCGACGAATTACAAATCAAACAGGATTTTTTAACACACTCTTTGCAGGAATTTCATTATCGACTCGCATATTGTATAGAATGTGAAGGTGGATATTTCGAACATTTATGAAAAAGTTAAAGAATTATAAATAAAAACAAACTTTTTTTCAATTTACCATCAAATTCATTTTAATATTGTTTGTGTAAGTTAAATGTTAAATAAATTATTTTCACACTTTGTTGACACTGACAACGAAAATGCCTTATTACGACAAGTGATGACACTCGCATTGTTGGTTGCATAACGTTCCCATTTATTTTAGAACTGAACATAGGTGTATTCATGTGTTATGTTCAATGATATAAAAAACGGTAGATTAACAAACCGATATCAGGCTTCCCATGTGAAAATTTTTATTAACTGTTATTAGTGTCAAAAATCCATCAAGTTTAGTACATTACTAAGGAGATGCATGTGTATATTCATTTGTTTTTTCACCTCTAGAAGTGAAAATATTTTCATCCCTAGAGTAAAAAAATATCACTTTTCTGTGCCTAGTGTAGCCGGTGGAAAAATGATCATTTTCATAAGTATGAGTATAAATAGTAACTTATGTATTAAGGGCGTAACACAGGCATTTATAGACCGCGATGTGTAAATAATAGCACGCCAGAGATACATACAAAATTTTATGCACTACCGTTTTAGCGATCCTTTCATAAATAAATTCTACATACTGTCAATTAAGTGGAAATTGACACATCGTCTGTCATTTTTTCTATATAAAACATCGTAGGTATCATACGGTCTTTAAAAATTAATAAATTGCAATGTTTCTATGACAATTTTGTCAAAAAACCGAGAATAAGTAATCGCCATCATTATTGTCAATTTCATATAATTGTAAGTAAAGCAGTTTTCACCTATAATGGAATCTAGTGACGAAGAAACGATTTACAGTACATTACCAGAAATATCTAAAGCAGCAGATGAAGCAAAATTAAATTAAATTTGATTGTCTTACATCTTTATTAGTTTTATTACTAGAGAACGGACACGCTTACCACCCAGTGCAGTACTGGCGAAAGGCTGTATTTCTAAAATATTTAATTTTATTTATATAATTGGAAAACGAACGGGTGGTGATCTATAAAATTACGAAATACATATTTATTTGTTGAAAAGTTATATTTATAAAGTTTTTAATTTTATTTATATAATTGGAAAACAAACGGGTGGTGATCTATAAAATTACGAAATACATATGTATTTGTTGAAAAGTTGTATTTTTAAAGTTTTTAATTTTATTTCTATAATTGGAACATTTTTATTTGTTCATTTTGTCGTTCAAGTTGAGTAAAGGAGTATTAATATTGACTAGCAATAGCTTCTCAAGGTTTTCTTCTGTCAATTTTGTTCTCTTTGAATTAAGTACATCCTTATAAATAGAAAACGTCCTTTCTACATCGCAACTGGTTATAGGTGCATACTGGAAATATTCTTTTATTTCTTCATATTTAGCCGTTAGATTTTGTGGAATTGTCTCCATACATAATTGCTGCAATGTAATTAAATCTGGATTTCTATTAAGAATTGCTTCAATCTTTTTCCGAAGTCACTTGGAATACTTTTCAAATTATTAACAGCCACATCTAATGTGGTTAATCCGTCATTTAATTTGAGATTTCGATTTTCAAAATAAGTGATTAGTTTTGGCAATTTTCCAAAGTGTTCGTGAAGAGAGTACAACTGATTTTTTAAATTTGGGATTTGTGTGAGCTCCTTGCACTCACCAATACTTCTAGCATCCTCCTTTAGCAGTGTTACGAAATGTTTTAGACTATCGAAATTCTCAGCATAATAACTAGTAGCTTCCAGCCATGTTCCCCATCTAGTTATTACTGGAGTGGGAGGCAGTGACAGAGATGGAAATTTTTCCCTGGAAAGAGCTACTCTCAATGGTGTTTTTCTGAAAACTTTTTTAAAATTTGAAAATGTCAAGTATCAATGTGACCAACTGCATGCTTTATATAAAAATTAAACTCTGAACTTTCAAATTAAATAATTCCAATTTAAGTAATTTATTAATGTAAAAAACGCAAAATAGAATAAATAGTATAAAAAACTCGTTTCATAAGGCCTTTTGCCGCACTCGCTCTTTAGAAAACTCGCCGCAAGCGGCTCGTTTTCTAAACTAATCTCGTGCGGCAAAATGGTGCCTTATGAAACTTGTTTTTTAACAAACACCGTTAAAAGTTGACATTTTGACACGGCTAACTTTAATTAAAAATGCGATATTATAGCGTAGCGTGTTAAAAGTAGTACTTTTAACACTAGTGTTAAAAGTAAATTGACATGACAGTTTGTCAAAAATGACAACATATATTAAAGTGATTTTTATTACTAAATGAAAATTACATATTTCTTGGATAATTAATATTAAATGTACAGTTTGTGTAATTCGAGATATTTATTACCTGTGTTGCAGTACTTTCAGAATTATTATTCTCGCTATTACTTCATTTTCTTTACACGAACTTAAACACGAACTCATCTTTTGTATGAATTGTGACAAATTAATTTGACGTTATTTTTACGGTTGCGTCCAGTTGTGTCAAAACGTATTCATGAGCTGTCAAATTTGGTCAGTGGATTTTCATTATATTTTATAATAAAAATTGTGTTTGTAGAAAAAATATTGTACGATACACATGTTAAAAATGCTATTTTATTTCACTCGTAAATTGCGACGCTCGTGTCGCAAACTTTTACTCGTGAAATAAAATCGCACTTTTAACACTTGTATCGTAAATAACTATTATAGCTCGGTAGTGTATAAAAAATATTATTTTACTATCAAAGTCCGTAAAAAAATTATAGACTTGTCATCAAAACATGTCATTTGAGCGATTATACGTCAAAAATATTTATTCAATGCAACAACACAACAAAGATTAAGCCACATTATAGAAACATGTTCCAGTATTTCATCCACCTGATGAAGCCATGTATGGCGAAACAATATTGTATTTACAATAAAAGAATTTTTGAAACTAGAAGTTTAATTACTTATTTCTTAGCGTTAAACATGTTCCTGTTGGGAGGTATAGCAAGCGCCAATTAAGTTGGCGCGAGGAGGGGGTGCGCAGAAGCCGTTTTTAAAAACGTCCATCCCCACTACCCAAGTAATTGTCAGAATACATTTGTCATTGACGTTTGACGGAACATAATGTCTTTGCTAGGGGATCATAAAGTGATACACTCTCAGAGGTTACAATTATCTGATATTTGATGTAAAACCAAATACAAATCTCCCCACTACTTCTAATCCTTTTTTGGCACAGCACCAATAGTATGCATACTAGTTGGCTGCGCGACACTTTCCTTGTCTATTCCAAAAAGAAAAGCGCATAGCTCCAACATCAAGAGGACATAAGCCAACATATCTGCGGTAAATTGCGTAAGGATCATAGAATGAACTTGCGTTAGGTATGACAAAGGATCTAGAGGTTTAAGTCTTGGCATCTCTGTTTTACCAGTAGATATTTTCCATGGTTTTCTATGTCGTCAAGGGTTAATTTCACTAATTCATCCCGGCGACATGCACCGTATAACCCAAATACAAGCACTATTTTACACAGTAATAATAAGCTGTTATTCAGATTTTATTTGCTCTTTATAATACTGGCCTTTTGTATGGTGAGCGCAACCCTTTATTTCGCGCCCAAAGACAAAGTGACACTTGTTCCATCTATCGGCCGTCGTGTGAACTATATCACTTTTTTTTCTTTAGTGAAAATAGAATATTTTCAAAATGTATTTTTTCATTTCACTCAAAAATGAAGATTTTGGAGATGTTACTTTTCTTGTGCAAACCACTATGTTACATAAAAATTATAGATATTATATATTGATCTTTTTAATCAAATATATCTCCACGATATTTTCCTTTCGATTATCATTCGAGGATATTTCGATATTTTTTAAATTTTGCCGTCCCTAAATCTGCAACAGTAAAGATGTAAAGTGCATATTGCAGTCTCCGTATAGACATTGATTGAAGGAGTATACTTTATTCCTTCAGTCAACGGTATAGATCCACTCCATGAGATTTCAAACCCTCGAGCAAAAAAATACCTAAACGGCGACGAATTGAAACAGAATTAGATTCTGTTAAGGCTTTCGAGATGGTCTTGAATGAGATATCAAAAGAATTAGCTTGTTATATCTTCAAATGGCAGTCCTGTTACAATAATGTCAAAGCACTAAACAGGGGAAATAGAAAGCATAACTTGTATTCAACATTAATTAAGTTTTGGTAGCACGAATCTTAGACTATTGAAAATCTCTTATATCAGATTAAAGAAGAGGTTCATAGATGTAAATATACTCTCTACATATTACGATGCTAATTTATTCAAATTTTTCTACAGAAAAAATTCGCCCTGAAGTAGGATTCGAACGCACGTGCATGGCTTGCCGGACCATCGCTTTAACCACTAAGCTATCAAAAGCAGTGATTTCGAATCTTTGTGAGGATGCCTTGAGTTACATCAAGAAAACAGATGATATATATCTTGCATATAATAGGTCTTTGTGCAAATTTGTTGCATTTTTCGCAAAGTAGTGTAAAAATAAACAGATATATATCTTGCCCGTAGTAGGCCGTCGTGCAAATTTGTTGCATTTTTCGCGAAAAATGCAACAAATTTGCAAGAGGTTCATAGAGTTTACTACAACAGGCAATTCTAAAAATTGGTAAATTATGAAACTTTTCACAAATCACATTATTAACAGCAAACCATTCTTTTGGGTATGGTAATTCCAATCTGCATAGTTAGGTTACTCATATTGTATTATATTACCATGATACAAATAAAGATATTATTTTCTTTAGAGGTCGGAATTTTTTACCAAAATGAAACAAGTATCTTTTCATTATTATTTATTAACTTTACAAATAGTTTTTCAACATTAAACCATACGTCTGAGAAGTTCATTGATCTTATCTTCTCTATTTCCAAAATCACCACCTTCTACGTAGTGATTTGTCTTTTTACGCCATCCTCCAGTTGGTGTATTAAGCTTTAAAAGAAAACATACATAGATATTGATTGAATTAAATGCTACTTTAAAATTTTTCTTCAAAAGATATATACAATCATCTAGATAATTTTGCAAAATTTATTACTTTTATTCTGTAAACTATCAAAATTGAAAATAAAGACAAAGAAAATCTATTTCTCTATTTCTATTCCTTACCTTAAATGGCCACAAGAAGTTTGAAGCATATTTAAACTTGGAACCAACTGTGAATATTTCATGAATTAAGTCTTCAACACAAATAATATCTGACTTTCCAAGTCGTTCTTCAATGATCTGATTACTTGTGATTGGGATACGTTGACCTGTAACTTTAGCAAAGCCACGCTTGTAAATTAATTCTCTTACTGATTTCAAGTTTGGATATCCCCAGGTAATGTAAGGTTCACATATACGTAACATATTAATTGTTGCTTTGTTTAACTTGATAAAAACACCATTATTTATTTGTCTCAAGCGGAACAATTGTAAAACTTTTCGAACTTTTGGAGCTACTTTATTGATACTAGAAAAAAAGATAAATAGATGTTATTTACATTTTTAGATAGTATATTACATTACTTTTAAAAATATTATTTTGAATGTTAGCTTTATATAAATGAAAACAATAGAAATAATTTGATTTCATAGAATATAGAACTATTATTTTTGGACAGCATGGAAAATGACTAAATATTAACAGTTTTAGTCATTTTGGAAAAAGTCCTATAGCACGTATTTTTTTAGCATGCAAAATTAGTTTAAAATAAATATAAATTAAAATCTTGGCCTTATTAAAAGCAATTATATGAACATTCTTTTAATTCCACTACTTCAAATACATTTCAACAATTAGTTCTCAAAGAACTATATGTTCTATATTATTATATATATTTAATTTAAAGATAGAGCAATAACTTACCCTCGGATACGAATAATAAAAGCTAGTTTAGCTTCACCTGGTATGTAGTAATTACCCCTAGTTTTGGCCTGACGTGCAAGTCGTATCTCATCACGTTCCTTTATTCTATATTCTTTAACATATAGTTCAGCGCGTTTGAATATTAATTTCCTCTTCTTAATATCAGCGACTTTCTTTTTGATAACAGACTGTACCTTTGCAGTTCGTGCTGCATCTCGCCTTTTTCTGTGTTTTAAAACAGATTCTGGAACGGCCGGTAGGCCTTTCGCTGTTGTCACCTTCTTGTCACTAAAAAATAAAACAGTTTGTTCATCACTAAGTCCAAAAATATTACAAAAACAGTAAAAATAAAAACTACAATAGAAACTGTAAACATGTTGCACTAATAATGTTACTTTTATACAAATGATATACTTTACATAAAATATCCATAAATTTAGGAAAAAAATAGAATATAAGATGATTAAATTGTCTAATAAAACACATTATTGTACTTTATTTACAATGATGATTTAAGATGTATTTATAAAAACTTCTAACTTACGTCGGTGCCATTACTAAATTCGTAAAAGAAAGGATGAGATACGTAACTAACTTCACAATCTACAGGAACAACTCTACATACAGTTCAACCTTAGCGCCAAAAAATTTCTAAACTTATTATGCTATATTCCTTGACTAATAAATACTAATTAAAAAACGTCGATAAGTTTTGAGAAGTTTCTAAAACTGTTCGAAATAATTGTCTTCACAAATTAAAAAGAATGCTCATTAAATAAAGATTTATTTGTTATAAAAATTATGTTAGTATTGGCAGCCCCGTTTATTTACTATCCCTTACTCTGTCTAACTATCTATTTAATGGTAGTCTATTTCAATTCAAGATGCACATGTTTTTAAAATTATACTTATAGGTTAGAATTAGAGTTCTCTTTAAGTTTACTTATAATGGCTTTAGTTAAGGGTAAAATTTAATTTAAATTCTGAATTATAAAAGGCTAGATTTTCTATTTTAGAATTATTAAAAGTCCTCGAAAATGAAGGTGAACCCGTGCAAAAGCGATTAAAAATTGCAAACAATGCTTTCAACTCTGATATACATTTCCAATCAAAAGAATTTCATTTAATTAATTGGATAATAAAACTTTCAAATGAAGATGTTAAGGCTTGGGAATTGTTTAATCAATGGTTGAATTCTGAACATTTTAAAAATTTAAATAAAATAGATTTACCTCAAGACTGTGTTAAGAAAATATATCAGGTAAAATTAATCTTTTTAATTTATATTCTAAATAGTTAACAAATATCTCCTAAATAATTTAATATTTTTTTTTATAAATGAAACATATTTTTTAATTTCATTGTTTCAGATTATATTGGAAAAATTAAGTCTTAAATATATTGATAAAGTTACAATAGATTCATCATTGGCATTGATAAACAATGCCATATTTCACGAATACTTTAAATCAAATCTGAAAAATTATTTCAAAATTTTACCAAGAATCATTGAAATTATTGATGACAAGAACACATTGTTGGAATTATTGAATAATGAATATGTGTTTGACAAAGTTTATACAACATCTGAGAAATTTTACAAGTATTTTCTCCAATTTTTATTGCCTGCCTTGAGTTTAGCTTATAACAAATTTGATGACAAACAAATTTTTTCAGAAATTTGCTTGTTTGTACAGAAGGTAAAAACAATATGATTATAATACATAAATATAGTTTTTTTTTTAATTTCAGCATGTATTACGTAAGAATTTGAAACAGTTTGATGATTATCTGCAACAATATTTTCAGGAAGATAGTAATTCCAGCAGTTCAATATTTAAATACCTTTTGAAATGTCTACTGACTAATTATAATGATACAATTGGCGTAAATGTATTTCGAATAATTTTTAACTCTATTTGCAATGAATATACAAACAATTCTGCTTTCGTTTACAAATTATCGATTATATTATTTCAAATTTTAGGTTTTGATTTATCAAACAAATTTAATTTATATAATATTGAAGCTTTTAAATTTGATCGAAATTTTTCTACATCCCTACTATTATCTATTCCTATATTTGAAGTATTAAGTATTTATCAGAACCAGCTAGTTCTAGAAATTAACAATGTAAGTTTTACAAAGTTTATAGAAATGTTGATTTTAACAGTTATGAATTTGGATATTGTTCCAAATCAAATAGTATTTAAAATAATATCTTATTGTGCCGAAATTGATCCCAAAATTCTTGATTCGAATATAAATGAAGTTTTAAAATACTTATTATTAAAAGAAAATAATTGTCATGAAGAATATATTCACTTATTAAATATAGTTTTTAAAGTATTTGCAAAATTACATAGAATTCAAACCTTGATTTCAAAAGTGCTTCTTATCCTCCAACAATTTACAAATGAAGAAGAAATGCAAGTTGATAGTGTGGTTCCGTTTGATGGGGTCATTGAACAAAAAGCTGCAATATATGGATATGATACTGGGAAGGTATTCCCGCATGAAGTTTTGCAAACATTCAGTGAATGCGTTATAAGTTTAGCAAGTTGGCAAGTTATGAATTTATTTAAAACGTTCTTATATCACATGTCTTCATCGATTAATGAAAATTTACAGAATATTATTCAAGGTAAGTTCATCAGTGAATTAATTTATTTTCCAGATGAAATATGTTATTTGTTTATGTTTACTAGATGAGCGCAAACTAATATATATTGAAGCTATTGGAATTTTCCTGTGCCAATTCTTGTCTAGTGCACGTGTGGCTGAACATACAGTACCTGATCTTGTTTTAAATAAATTTGTTAAAGCAATGGATGAGCTTAAAGTCATATTAGGAACATTTGGAAATATGTTAGTCATTATGGAGCATGTAAGTATTAAATTTAATATTCTAACCCAAGCTTATTTTCTAAAAATTGGATTGTTTTTTCAGAATCACATTCTTATGAGAACTTTCTTAAGTATATGTTATACGTGGGGTGAATTATACATGGTACTTTCGTATTATTCCACCACTATTGATATCTCCCTAACAAAAATTAAAAATAAAGATCATTCTTTATCGAATATCTCTTATATACATCCCTATTTAACGGCCACTCAGTGGAGTCTTATATCAGAGAGAGTAAATAATTTCGGCAAAGGAACTTGCA
Organism: Melolontha melolontha; assembly: GCA_935421215.2. Classification (NCBI taxonomy): domain Eukaryota; kingdom Metazoa; phylum Arthropoda; class Insecta; order Coleoptera; family Scarabaeidae; genus Melolontha; species Melolontha melolontha. The sequence goes on from OW285235.1 coordinate 22,383,637, forward strand.
AAAGAATGATGGTAAGATGTATTCTTTTTTCATTTATAATCTTAGTTCAAAGAGTTCGGAACATGATGACAGTGCCTACCATATACAGTAAGCAGACCCTTAGACAAGAACATAAGGATCATACTATCACAATCAATTCAGCATAGTATTGGGAATAGTTAGCAAACAGAAGTTATTTGGCATTCGATTGGCAGTTAAACTGCATTTGTGTAGGATGATTGTTGTTACTCCTATGTTATAATTAGAGAACGGACACGCTTACCACATTGCGCAAAGTTCAGTGCAGTACTGGCGAAAGGCTTTATTTCTAAAATATTTAATTTTATTTATATAATTGGAAAACGAATGATCTATAGTGGTGATCTATAAAATTACGAAATATGTACATATTTATTTGTTGAAAAGTTGTATTTATAAAGTTTTTAATTTTATATATAATTGGAAAACATACGGGTGGTGATTTATAAAATTACGAAATACATATGTATTTGTTGAAAAGTTGTATTTTTAAATTTTATAATTTTATTTCTATAATTGGAACATTTTTATTTGTTCATTTTGTCGTTCAAGTTGAGTAAAGGAGTATTAATATTGACTAGCAATAGTTTCTCAAGGTTTTCTTCTGTCAATTTTGTTCTATTTGAATTAAGTACGTCCTTATAAATAGAAAACGTCCTTTCTACATCGCAACTGGTTATAGGTGCATACTGGAAATATTTTTTTATTTCTTCATATTTAGCCGTTAGATTTTGTGGAATTGTCTCCATACATAATTGCTGCAATGTAATTAAATCTGGATTTCTATTAAGAATTGCTTCAAACTTTTGCCGAAGGCCACATCCAAAGTCACTTGAAATACTTTTCAAATTATTAACAGCCACATCTAATGTGGTTAATCCGTTATTTAATTTGAGATTTCGATTTTCAAAATAAGTAATTAGTTTTGGCAATTTTCCAAAGTGTTCGTGAAGAAAGTACGAGTGATTTTTTAAATTTGGGATTTGTGTGAGCTCCTTGCACTCACCAATACTTCTAGCATCCTCCTTTAGCAGTGTTACGAAATGTTTTAGACTATCGAAATTCTCAGCATAATAACTAGTAGCTTCCAGCCATGTTCCCTATCTAGTTATTACTGGAGTGGGAGGCAGTGACAGAGATGGAAAATTTTCCCTGAAAAGAGCTACTCTCAATGGTGCTTTTCTGAAAACTTTTTTAAAAGCTGATACAAGTCTATCAACTTCCGGAAAAGAGTCTCTGATATATTCACAGATTCTGTGCAGAGCATGTGCTACACAAGTAATATGCAGCATATTAGGATATGTTTTCTTCAATAGTCTTCCTGTTTTTAACATATACGCAGCACTATCACTGACAAATAAAAGTATTTTTTCTTTGTACGTGGCGTCCGAATGAAGCATTTTTTGCATATTTTCCTTAATGGTTTCAGCAACTGTTTCCGCATCAACTCTATTTATAACACTTGTTGCTATTACATATGAGTTATAGGGAATAGTTGGATGTAGTACACCAGCTACAACATTTACCACACAGCGTCCTAACATATCCACCGTTTCGTCGGCGCTTATCCATATGTATTGATTTAAAAGATGGCTTCTAATGCGTTCTACTGTTCTCGTATAGCACCTAGAAACATAATATTTGGGTAAAGTTGATTCATCAGGAACATTTCGACCAGTATATTTTTGAAGAAATAATTTTAAAGTGGGATTGCTAAGTTTATTTAATGGAATATTAGCCGCCATAAAAGTTTTACAGAGTTCAGATGTGTTTGCGATCCTAAGTGACGAATTTTTGACGATATTTTACGGATTTTGTAATAAATTTCGGAATCACTGACAATGGACATACAATCAGTATGACCGTCAATCCAACTCGCCATTGTTTTACAATGCCGTTCTCGACATTCTTCCATATCATGTCTGAACACTCTTACGTCGAAATAATTGGTAGAAATAGATTCAATCAAACGATATTAAACAGGATCTATCACAAAAATTACGATGTAATTAACAGTTAAAGCTATGAAAACAAGAAACTTACTCACAGCACTTTATTTATCTTACGAAATATAAACTAATAAATAAAATACATTATAAAAACCCCGCTTCTATCTACGCTCATGTAAACACTTTAAAAAACACTATATTCTCCGAATACAATAGCTCAGTTGTCCATTGTTATCGCAGCGAGACCAGGTGGCCGAGTAAGTCAAACAAATACTTCATTGAATTACGCCGGGATGTACTGAGCGACGTTATACACAATTCCAATTGCCGATTGCGTTTTATGGAAATTGCATCCGTTCTCTAGTTATAAAGTCAACGCTAATTCTTCAGGAAAAAAAACCGATAATGAAACTCAATCAGTGGTGTTCTTTACATACTATTTCCAATATGTTCGAAAATAATTTTGTAAAATGACCTATTAACAATTTTGAGAAATTCGATTGCGTTTTACCTCGACAGCATAAAATATATAGAAATAATTTTAATAAACAATGTAATTTACTCATTTGTACTTCTTTTTAGCAAAATTTATTTGTACAACATATTAAGGCCATGTATCTTTTTGAAAACGCAATAAACCACGAAATGATTATCACTCTGATAAATAACTTCATGATGTCCCTGGACGATCTCTGGGACACCATTATGGAAGATTCTTTCGTTTTAAACACGGTCATTTCGAAAATGCAAAGTAGCCAGATACAAATTCTATCAGATGTGGTCTTTAATAACATGTTGGAAACAAAAAATGCCGAGAAATTATTAAGGGAAATATTAACTTGTGAAACTTTGTTAAAACACTTAATCTATAACATATTGGTGCGAATCAATAAGACTATCAAACCGAAGAAGACCTCCAATATAGTTCCATTATCCTCGAAGATTTTCGATGAATTTTATAGAAATGTCTTGACCGAAGATGATGAAAATAATCGCGAACTACTGCAGAAGCTATTGACGGAGTTTAATGATAAACGTTCAAATAGTGTTCAGGCGAAAATTAATCAGGAAAAGTTGTCACAATGTATCAAATTATTGACTAGAATACCTGCGATATATTTGCCAGACGATTTTCGAATTTGCGTCACGCTGTATTTAATAGCTGTATTAGACGACTTAAAACACAATAATAGAAGTGATTCCGCAAACATTGACGATTTGGAAGTATTTCTCACAGGTATGTGCTTGCTAAATATAAACTACCTTTGAAATAAAATTTGTTCGAACCCCGTCGATATTTACACAATATATTGTCTCTTTTTTTTTTAATTTATGAGAATTCAGGTTTTAAGATAATGGGTGACTATATATGTTTTTATTATTATAAAACTCCAATGGGCTTTTACTATTACGAGGGATGCATATAGTCATAAAATCAAACAGTTGATCGACTCAAAATGCTTTATTGCTTTTCAAAATAATGAACTTACTGTAAATGAGAACTAATGAGTATTAAATTTCACTTTACATGCAAATATCGCCTAATGTACTGCGTTAATTTCTACATTTCGACAACCTAAGTTTTTACCAATATGCAGAAACGCTACACGTCCTGACGTCACCTTCCTGGTTGTTAGGATAATGAAAAATTCGTGAAAACTCGCATCTATCCTGGAATGTGTCGATGCATTTCGCTCTGTTGGAGCTTGTCAACACATAGTATCCCGGACAGACATGACTTTTCACTTTTATACGCGTATCTATAGTTAGTATAAAGAAATTAATGCAGCACATTAGGCGACATTTGCGTATAAAGTGAGATTTAATACTCATTAGTTCTCATTTACAGTAAATTCATTAATATAATGTATAGAATCCACGGTTGGCTCTTGGTGAAACATAATGAATAATTTACTAAAGAAAACACTCGGTATGTTTTGTTTCACAAAATATATTTAATTTAATCTCTAACATATGTTTCGCATTATCAGGCATTATCAAAGAGTTATTTTTAAAAACTAAAATAGAAAGTACACTTCCACCACTATTTATGAGTTTTTAAGGGACTTTATTATGGCATCAATGGTCGGAGTGTTGACAAAATCCAAGCTGTGTGTTTGTTACATGTCTATTAAGGTTTATGGCTTTTTTAATTTCTAATATTTCGAGGAGGTCTTTCCTTTATTGCAAATATGTAACAGTTTAAAATTACTGGTATTGAACAAGTGTGTCTTTTGAATGCAGTGTTCGGAGAATCCGGTATTTATTTTTCCATAAAGAATAGAACTTCTATGCTCTTTGATCCGTTCTTTTATTGAGCGTCCTGATTGGCCGATATATATCGCATCACAATCACTGCACCTTAATTCGTACACACCTGACTTATCACACAATTCTGTTTTTTCTTTATTATTAACTAAAATATTTCCTAGATTTAATTTATTCACTTGGATGACATTTAACCCTAATTGATTCAATTTATTAGAAACTTTATTGCTAACCCCAGGTATATAGTTGAGTGTGTGAAATGTTTTATTCGTTTTTGTATGTGTGCCCGTAGTAAAAATTCTTCATAAGGATAGTGCGTTGTTTTTTGATAATCATCTTATCTATAAATTCTGTTTTATAACCGTTGTTTCTAGCTATTGTTTTTATGGTGGTTACTTCTTTTTCGTAATTCTCATTATTTAAAGGAAAATTAATCAGTCTATGTATAAAACTATGAAACGCTGCCATTTTTATATTCCATGATTGACAAGAATTAGCCGGGATTACTGTATCCGTTGTAGTGGGTTTTCTAAATATATCAAACTCGAATCGTTTATCCATTCTTGTTAATTTTAAGTCTAAAAAATTTAGCGTCCCGTCTAACTCTTTTTCTATAGTGAATTGTATTTTATTGTTAAGAGAATTTTCTCATGTATTTAAATTCTCTTAACAATAAAATACAATTCACAATAGAAAAAGAGTTAGACGGGACGCTAAATTTTTTAGACTTAAAATTAACAAGAATTGATAAACGATTCGAGTTTGATATATTTAGAAAACCCACTACAACGGATACAGTAATCCCGGCTAATTCTTGTCAATCATGGAATATAAAAATGGCAGCGTTTCATAGTTTTATACATAGACTGATTAATTTCCCTTTAAATAATGAGAATTACGAAAAAGAAGTAACCACCATAAAAACAATAGCTAGAAACAACGGTTATAAAACAGAATTTATAGATAAAATGATTATCAAAAAACAACGCACTATCCTTATGAAGAATTTTTACTACGGGCACACATATACAAAAACGAATAAAACATTTCACACACTCAACTATATACCTGGGGTTAGCAATAAAGTTTCTAATAAATTGAATCAATTAGGGTTAAATGTCATCCAAGTGAATAAATTAAATCTAGGAAATATTTTAGTTAATAATAAAGAAAAAACAGAATTGTGTGATAAGTCAGGTGTGTACGAATTATGGTGCAGTGATTGTGATGCGATATATATCGGCCAATCAGGACGCTCAATAAAAGAACGGATCAAAGAGCATAGAAGTTCTATTCTTTATGGAAAAATGAATACCGGATTCTCCGAACACTGCATTGAAAAGACACACTTGTTCAATACCAGTAATTTTAAACTGTTACATACTTGCAATAAAGGAAAGAGAGTAGACCTCGAAATATTAGAAATTAAAAAAGCCATAAATCTTAATAGACATGTAACAAACACACAGCTGAATTTTGTCAACACTCCGACCATTGATGCCATAATAAAGTCCCTTAAAAACTCATAAATAGTGGTGGAAGTGTACTTTCTATTTTAGTTTTTAAAAATAACTCTTTGATAATGCCTGATAAGGCGAAACATATGTTAGAGATTAAATTAAATATATTTTGTGAAACAAAACATACCGAGTGTTTTCTTTAGTAAATTGTAAATTCATTATATTAACTATATATATCTGGTGTCTCAACGGGAGGTTTGTTTTTAAAATTCACGCGAAATATGGTTAAGTTGGTAGTACAGCGGTGAGATTTGACAGTTAGCATTGTGAAGTCTTGACATTTCAAGAATGCAGCGCTATACAAACGAGAAACGTGTACTTATTGTGAAAACCTATTACCAAAATGGAGAATCTATCGTGGGTACATTTCGTAATTTACGTGATCATTTTGGTATTCATAATCGCCCAAGTAAGACCGCGATTACGAAATTAATTGAAAAGTTTGAACGCACTGGTTCTGTGGCAGACGTAAAAACACCTCTGCGTCCTCGCAGCGGTCGTTCGGCTGAAAACATAGCCGCAGTGGAAGAAAGTGTGGCCGATGATGCGCGCACCTCGATTCGTCGTCGTACATAACAATTAGACCTTTCCAGAAGTACTGTGCAGCGTATTTTGTCCAAGGATGTGCACTTACACGCATACAAGATCCAATTGACGCAGACATTGAAACCAGCCGACCATGGACAGCGCCGTGAGTTCTGCAATTGGGTGTTAGCGATGCAACAGGATAATCCCGATTTTGCGACACAAATCATCTTCAGTGATGAAGCGCATTTTCAACTTAATGGTTACGTTAACAAACAAAATTGCAGAATTTGGGGCGCTGAGAATCCTCGTGTGATTGAAGAACAACCTATGCACCCACCACGAGTCACTGTTTGGTGCGGATTTTGGGCCGGCGGTGTAATGGGACCATTTTCTTTTGAAACGCTGCTGGTGCCGCGGTAACCGTCACTGGTGATCGTTATCGTGACATGATAGTCCATTATTTGTGGACTGAGTTGGATGGTATGGATGTGGATAACTTCTGGTTTCAGCAAGATGGTGCCACCAGCTACACAGCGAACCAAACAATTGAGTTATTGCGCACAAGGTTTCCAGGCCGTGTAATTTCTCGTCGTGGCGATCAAAATTGGCCACCAAGATCGTGCGATATCACGCCGATAGACTTTTTTCTTTGGGGATTTTTGAAAGAAAAGGTTTATGCAAACAATTCTCAAACACTTCAACAGCTGAAAAACGCGATTCGAAACGCAATTGCTGAGATGGTGCCGCAATTGTGGGCAAGAGTCATATAAAATTTCGTCAACAGAATGGACATCTGTCAACGTAGTCGCGGCGGCCACTTGTCAGATATTGTGTTCCACATGTAATGTCCATGTCTGTACTTTATCATGAATTAAAAACATTGACAATTTTCAACAATCTAATGTGTTTAATTGCAACTTCAAAAACAAACCTCCCGTTGAGACACCTTTATATACGCGAAGTATAGAAGTGAAAAATCATGCCTGTCCAGGATACTGTGTGTTGACAATCTCCAATAAGAGCGAAATGCATCCACACATTCCGGGATACATGTGACTCCACAAATTTTTCATTATGCTTTTCAAAATGTTTTCCACAAAAATTGATACACTTCTGTATTCGTTCAAACCAATTGTTAAAGCAGTGATTCCAATCTTCAATAGGGACAGTCAAAATTGCTGTTTTAAAGGCATCTTCTACTGCTTCTTCCGGCAACACAAATCGTCGACCACGCATTCAATTCTTGATCTTTGGGAACGTAAAAAAATTGTTGGGACTTAAGTGGGGACTATACGAAGGATTTCCTAATAATTCGATATTTTGCTGCTCCAGAAACTCAATTGTCTTTCGAGCTGTGTGCGAACTCGCATTGGCATGATATGCTATAGGATGATTTGCCGTTGTGGGTTGGTTTCTCGAAGCACGGCGATTATTTCTGGCGAACAAACGGTTGTGTATCAATCCGCATTAACCGTTCTTCGATCTTGCAAAGAAATTTGTAGCTACATGACCTGATTTTGAGACAAACCAGCGGACTAACGTTTATTTTCGGGTTCATAGGAATAAATCCATGATTCATCGCCATTCACGATGTCTATTTGGGTTTCCGTTATTGAACCGGCTCAAAGTTTTTCGGCACCAATTAACGCAAGCCGACTTTTGCTCTTCGGTTAAAGGGTGCGGAATCCAACGGGAAACTAACTCTCTCACACCCACTTCATCATCTAGGATCGTTTTGAATGCGATGTTTAAAATACCCGTGAATGTCTCAATTCCACGATGTGTCACATATCTCTCTTCCTTAATCAGGCAACGCACAGCATCGATGTTTTTCTGGGCGGACCTGTCTTAGGATCGTTACTAATCTGGTGCGTCCACGTTGGAATTCACAGTACCAATGTGAAATTGTCGATTGATGTGATGCGTCAACTTCAAAAACAGAAATCAACTCAGCAAGACGTTGAGTTAATCCTCCCAAAATTGTAAAAAATTATTGCGCGAAAATTTTCTCAACTCAATTCCATTTTTCCACCAACTTATAAACTTTAAAATACCACTATGACTAAATCACTTACTTTGTCTCGATGATACTTCAGATTTCGGTTAACGAAAGATTAAGAATAATTTTGACATCTGACGTTTTATTACTGGCGCCCTCTATGAGGTTATATGCAACACTAAAATGACATCCCTCGTATTTCAATCTGATCAGTAAACCTGGACAAACGAAAGGATATACGAGACGAGATTATATCTGGCTTGTGTACATGTAGCAATTTGGATAAATGTTTGTTTTTCGGAATGGAATTTCTGTAAAGTACTGCTTTATTGTGTTGTCATATATTAATATTTCGACTCACAGTAGAACCATTCAATTCAGGGTACGTATCCGAATATTGATATATCACAACACAATTGAAGCATTCAATTTAAAAGTGATATTTTAGGGAAATTTTATTTGTGGGGAAAAATATATATTTGTTTGAATTATTACATGTACAACAGCTAACATACATAATGTTATTTTCATTTTGCTTTGTCCAGGTCTGCTGATCAGTTAATGTGACCAATGAGCAATTTTGATTTAACCTAAATTACTACTACAAATTCTTAGAATTAGGGTCTCACTCAATAATAATCCTTAGGCTCTGTTAACGAAACTACATTAATTTTATCGTGTAAATACCGCACAATTCTCTGCTTTTCCCTCACTTCACAAACTCGAAAGGATTCGCCTTCTTTAGCCTTCTTATCTGGTTAGTAGTGTCCAGGAGCTGGATGGCCTCAACGTTAACTAACTAAAAGTCGTTTTTCATGACTCTTGACAAATTTAGCGATTGTCTGACTAACAGTGCCTTTTTCCAGATCCTTATAGAGGTCAGTTACTCAAATACCATTTACGATACTCCTCAGTACTTTGTTTTGAAGGCGATAGTTCTCTTTTCATCCCATATGCTAAATTAAGCAAACTTATCCAGAATATGCGAATTGCAGTGTGCCTAAACAATCGACCTAGCAATCGCAAAACATTGAAGAATGGCCTTCCTCAAGGGTCGGTTCGGGTTCCTCTAATGTTTAACATTTACACTAATCACGAAATCACTAAAATTTCTACATGCAGATGACCTGGCTTTATTCATCCTGTTCGGATTATAATAAGCGTATATATTTTATTGTATCATTTATATTAATTATATTTAATTTATCTTTATTTTGTCATTGCCGCAATAAATTATTCATATGTTTAGAATTAGAAATATTTTTGATACTTTGCAAAAACTTAAGCTTTCATTTGTTAAGAATTTATTCTTTATCTCTGTTTGTAAATGCATTTAATTAATATTTTCAATTGTCGAAGGATTAGGTGAATATAATTTTAAAGTACTTGTAATTTTCGTACACTATTACAAGCAAAATTACCTCTACATTTATTGCCGTACGTTTGTTGTATAGGTTCTTATGTCATATGTTTATAGATTAGTTGCTATCCAAATTAGGCGTAAAGTTTTTTCTGATTTGACCCATAATAAATAAGCCAGCATACGCTGACGAGTCTATAGCAAGATGAAGCACTTGTGCTTGTATTCTCCACACCCGATTTTTAACAATATTTTGATATTATTACAAACGTTTTTGATATTTAAAATAATTTGTTGGTGCACTGTATTTCACAAATGAAAAATTTTATTGTAAATTAGTCCTCCAATCCTTTTTTATCAACTAAAAGCATAATTTATTTTTATTGTTTTAAATATATTTAAGGGATGCTGCGAGTCATACCAAAACATTTCGCCACGTACGTTAAACCAAATATCGTTATCAATTACATAGTGAAAAATACCAAGGATTTTAAGAAAATATTTACCTATTTTATGGAAAATGTATTCCTCGGAGAAAACTTTATGGATCAAATTGACGATATTAGCTGTTATTTAATAAAGAACATTAGTCAAGATGTGAAATATGTAAATTGTATAGGAATTATGTTATCTGCTATGCTTAAGGTAAGTAGCAAACACTAATGATTTTATTTGTTACTCATTTGTAAACATCAATTTATCAAAACACCGTATTAATTATCAAAATTTATTTCTACAAGTTACTCGTCAGTATTACAAGTTAATACCGTTATTTACATTAGATAATTCTGTTTTATTTTTATCCTAGGTATTAAAAATCATAGTACAATTGTTATTTGCGTTAATACAAAATTTGGACGGTGAATTAGTTAAAATTGAATCATCTATTGGTGCAGCGAATGCTGAAGTAAAACCATTTGTAGATTCTTCACTATGAAATCATTTTCTCGATATTTAAATTTTATTATTGACGGAATCATCGACATAATTCCTGATAAGTTCACTGGATTTTCATTCTCTTGCAAGTTTTAGTGCCAAAATATCTCCGCCTGCATCTACAGCCATAGTTGCCCCGGTTCGGCGAAAAGAATGACCGACATATGGCTCTTTTACGCCCGGTTTCATAATACTTACTCGCTTAAAAATTCCTTTAACTAAAGTAACTATGTTTTTAAAAATAATTTTAAGTAGTTGCGTTTCATAACGTTGCATCTGGGCAACTTTAACAAAAGGGCAGTTTATTCATTTTAAAAGAAAGTTGGCAACACAAAATCTCAGAGTGAAAATAGCTGAATTTAAAAAATACAAATAACGAGCCATCAAAAAAATTCATAATTGGAGTAGACTGTGAAATTGGGTTGGTACTTTAACCACTTCCACATAATGACACATTACTTGATGCTTGACAGTTTCATTCACCTAGAGAAGTTGTTGAAAATGTTGTCCATTTACATCTAAACACAAACAATTTTGTTAATAAGAGTTTTGAAAAATTTGACACAAACTTATAGTTTCAATGTCAAATAATAAATGTCATTATGTGGAAGTGGTTAAAGTATCAACCCAATTTCACAGTCTACTCCAATTATGAATTTTTTCGATGGCTCGTTAGTAAATTTCAAAACAATTTAACATTTTAGTTACACGAGTAGATGTAGTTATTGGTTAACGTCGTTAGTTCGCATTAGTATGGTCTTATTATTTCATAAATTAATTAATTTTTGTATTTAATTTCTATACCTGGAGATACAATACATGTTATAGAATTCTACAGTTATAGCTTCTAATTCAGTTCTTGTTTGTGGCATCTTAATAAATTGATCTTTCATAAATGCCATCTCGCGACTTCTTGTTTTATTATTCGACTTGCTAGCCTTAAAAACTCCAACAAAATCCGCTACAGATAGCAATACATTGCCTGTTGCATAAAACCGCAAAGTAATTCAAAGTTTTGTCTCTGGCTTTACAGCACCGCCACTAAAATTTTTGTATATGTATATAATTATCATCATAGATACATTTTCAATAAATATTTTTATGAATGGTTACTTGTTTGTTCCACTACTAATCCTATCTCTCAGATATTCTAATAACTCAAAAGCAACCGCTTTGCTTAAACGAAATCTAACATAAAAATCTCCATCACTCCTGCTATTAAAATTTGTAGTTCGACGCCTATAATAATTAATTCATCCTCTGAACTACTGCTAGATGATTAATCAAGTAAAGAATCTGTTGAGGACATGGTATTTGTTATAGGTAATATAACAAAACTACACGCGGGAGCAAAAAAATCGACTCAGACCGCACTCTCGCAGTAAAATGTCCCTGGCACAAAAAATATAACATAAATTCCAGTTTTGCTTTTCAAACCTTTAAGTTCAAGATCTTAACATAAAAATGAGTGCGTGCATATTCTTCTAAGTTACATTTCTTTTTCCTTGAAAAAATAAAGTTGTGTTTTAGGATGCTAAAACTTCAAAACAGACGCGGAAAACTTAAAAGAATAGACTAGGTAATATCAAGTACATTTTTATTTTAATTTTCAAAAACATTATCAATATTTAGTGTTACCGCCCCTAGCCCTAATTACCGCTTGTAAACGGTTCTTCATGGAATGAATAAGTTTAATCGCGCTGTCTTGCGGGATAGCGTCCCATTCTTCGGTAAGTGCTGCTCTCGTAACTGGTGCAGAATTTCTAGCCCGAATTTTCCTTTTGAGTTCATCCCACAGGTGTTCAATAGGATTCAAGTCCGGGCTGCGCGCCGGCCAGTCCATAACTCGTATTTCAAGTTCTTGCAAGTAATGCCTTACGGAAACTGCACTGTGTGGACGGGCATTATCTTGCATAAGAATGAAGGTTTCCCCGATAAAACCAACGTAAGGAACGACATGGTTCTCTAGAATTTCTTGGATGTATCGGTTCGCAATCAAACCTCCTGCTCGGCCGCCGGTTTCAATAAAAATCAGCTCGGTTTTTGCGTCCTTAGAAATGCCAGCCCACACCATACAGGAACCTCCTCCAAAAGCCACCTTTTCTGTTATGCAGCATTGTGCGAATCTTTCTCCCGGCCTTCTGTATACTTTTACTCTTCTGTCACTGCCGTGCAAACACACTTTGCTTTCATCCGAGAACAGTACAGAGCGCCATTGCTCGTTTGTCCAATCAACATGCTCTCTTGCGAAACGGAGACGAGCTGCTCGATGGGTTGGGGTCAATTTTGGACCCGTAGCTGGCCTTTTTGGACTAAGGTTGGTTGCCTTGAGTCGTCTTCTGACTGTCCACCGACTAACAGCCACTCCCCGCGTTTCTCTGAGCTCCCGTTGAATTTGTACGTCGGTGAGAACCCGATTTCTTAAAGAGCTCTGGACAATGAAACGGTTATCTCTCATTACTGTGCACCGCTTTCTGCCGGATCCTCTTCTTCGATGAAAGCTACCATTCTCCTGGTATCTTTGGTAAACCTTGACACGGCAGACTGACTCATGTGCAGCACACGAGCGACTTCCCGTTGATTATGGTCTTGTTGCAATAATGCAACCGCTTGAGCCGCTACTTCGGTTGTAGTATCCATTAGCAGCTAATATTCCTAAATGTAGCTGACGGAAATGTATACCGGTTGACGTTTAACAGCCAACTAATACGGGTTGATAAGGTAGAAAGCCTTTTAAACGACCTACTGGCCTGCAAAGAAAAATGATATTAACTTATACAAAATCTTGTGATTATCGATCACAACAAATTGTAGGGTAGTCTAAGTGTATACAAAGCGTAAGTTAAAAGAATATGCACTCATTTTAAAGCTAAGATCCTGAACTTAAAGATTTTGAAAGCAAAAGTGGAATTTAAGTGTTAGTTTTTGTGCCAGAGGTAATTTAATGCGAGTGTGCAGTCTGAGTCGATTTTTTTGCTCCCGAGTGTAGATATTATGTGTGAATCGAGATCAAGTGTCAATATGTTCATGTAAAGTTTCTTTAAACGCTAAATTTACACCTTCGGCAGCTTTAACTTAAAGTTGCGCTAAAGTGATAAATATGAGTTATGAAAGCATTTTATGTTTAAAGTACATTTTAATATTTAAAGTTGGTTATGAAACCAGCCGTTAAACCTAAATATTTCGCAATTTGGGACAACGCCAATAGTGTGCTGATCAGCATTAAGAGAAACGTTTTTTCCATTTCTGTATGTCAAAAAAAACATAGGTTTCTGTTCTAGACGGCCGAAGATGTACGTATTTTTTGTACAACATACAAGTTTCGAAACTGCCATCATCAATTATAGTAAATCTTCTTGTTAAATTTTTTGTTTGTCGCAATGTCACAATAACGTATTTGCCCATATCTTCTATGTCATTCATAGTCAGACAAAGAAGTTCATAACATCGACAACAAACAAAAAACCCAAATATTGTTATAACTTTTGCAAGCTACCAATAGTCATATGTTTATATGGACTTTTCGCCTTTAAGATAAGTTCTGGAATTCATCCTTAAAATATTATGTTTGTTTTGGTTCCGAATTTTGTTAATTCCAGAATAGTTATGAATTTGAGTGAACTCAAGGAAACCTAAACACATTGAAAGTAAATTTAAACTTTACTGGTGCGCCATCTAGTGGCAATTTAAGTAAGTACAAAAAAGTTCCAATTTTTTAATCTCTGCATAATTGTACAAATAACTGTATTTTTGTGGAAACTCATAATTGCCCGCCAAGAATTATTTAAAAGAAAACGTGCATAATAAAGGTAAAAATATGTTATGAAATATTTTAAAATTATTTTCTTAAATGATGATTGTACAGTTCTGTGCAATAAATTGGCGTACACTTAATATACGATAATTGAAATCAGGCTTTTGGATTCCATAATTGCGGGATAAATATAAATGTATATAGGCTTTAACACTTCCATTTGTCATATCGCGTCAAATCATTTTGTCATAACTTGACTGACATAGATCGAAATATGCCCGCGCATTTAGATTTGTTAAGTAAGTTGCGGGCAAACAGGTAGATCGTTCAAAAAGCGCATATACGAACATTATTATTCGTTTAGAAATGGGAAAACAGATTCAGCATACTCCAACCATTTAATTGAAGAAAGCCATAGTTTTAATAATAATTTCAAGATCCTACACGAAGAAAAGAAAAGTAAGAAACTCGATTTATTAGAAGCAATGCAAATTAATAAACAAAAATTTTCAAATAAATTATTAAATGACAAAACAGAGCTTAATTCCTCCCCTCTGTTGAATTTATTTCCTATTTTTTATTGAAATATTTTGTTAGATATGTGTCACTTATAAATATAATATAATTTATGTTATCTATATGTATCCCTTATACTAAAAGAGGCGGGTAAAAATATTTCTGTTTCCAATTTCTGAGAATACCATTAAGCCATAAAATAAAAAATATTTACGTTTAAGTAAAATGTTTTATAGTACCACTTGTTATATCTGAAGAAACCGTTGTACGGTGAAACAGCTGTTATATAGTCATTATTAAATATTATTAAATAAAGTGTAAATCTAATACAACATTGTGTGTTTTTATCATTTGATATGGATTTACATCAAGTAAAGGCAGAATCGATTCAATTGTTAAGTAAGGCTCGCATTATAGGAAAATTTGAAGATAACTGGTCAACTAGAGCAGTAGCACAGCAATTTGGCATGAATAAATCTACTGTGCTAAAAATTAAGAAACGGTGGGAGGAGGAAGAAACAGTTTCGAGAAGACGTGGTTCTGCTCGTCCACGAATATCGACACACGAAGAAGACGAATGCGCTGCTTTTGCGGCATTGAAGGCAAAACCCTTTTAATACCGTTAATAATGCTAAAATTACAGTAAATTTTCCTGGATCACGATCCACAGCTAATCGGAGAATTCAAGAATCAGACTTGAAAAGTTGTGTGGCGGTTAAAAAATTATCGCTGACAGAAGTTCACAAACAAATTCGATTATTATTTTCCTTAAATCATGTTGATAGGGAATTGCCTTTTTGGCAAAATGTCATATTCACCTATGAAAAGCTATTTCAATCTATATACGTGTGTATAGACCGCCGCATGCATGATTTAATGAACAGTATATATCCAGTACAAAAGAAGTGGACGATTCAACGTAAATGTATGGGGTTGGTGCAGTTATAAGGGGCTAGGAGTTGTTACAAACTAGACGGGCGGTTCAATGCTGACAACTATAGCCATATATTAGAAAATGTAATGCTACCGTCTGTTCGACAATTATATCCGGAAAATTTTATTTACCAACATGATAATTGTCCTGTACATACGGCTAATGTTAGAACATAGTTATGTAATAATAACATTGAAACGTTATCGTGGCCCGCTAACCGCCCAGATTTGGACCCCATTGAGAATATCTTGGGTTTATTAACTAAAAAATTATATTCTCAAAATATTAATTTTTTTAACGTGAATCACCTTTGAGACTCTAGAAAATTGTAATGTCACCTGATCCCGGAGGTAAAATTGTTGCCGATGCAGTTCCATTTATACAGCAGGTTTATCAGTGTGATAAATAATATGCAGAACAACGATTAAATAATAACATATAATTCAATAACGATAACAACAGTAAACACTGCATTATAAATATGAGGCCTTGTACCAACTCTAGCTTTGCAGTGACTCTGCCTTTAGCTCTCTGACTCTGACTGTGGAGACCTCTGAGTGTCTCGCTATATATTAGAGTGTGTTCCCTTAGCCTAGTGACCTGGTTACAAGATAAAAACAATGTGGTGTAAGATAATAACTCAACGAGGTCGTATTGATGAAATGGATATTTTGAATACATGACCTGGTTTAGCTTTTACAAAATGCTTGAGAAGAATTAGCGGCAGATGAAAATTACATGCAGCAATTAGCAAACTCAATGCCCCAGTCGATTAAATAGAGTCATTGAAGTAAATGGTAGTATGACGATATATTAATGTTTTCTTGTGATGGTTGTATATTTCTATTTTATTTTTCGTGTTAAATATTAAACAATTATGTAATGTAGTAAATTTTCTTTATTCGCATACCTACATAAGATCATACCAAAAATTACTAACCTTGATAGTTGTATGGAAGATGAATAGAATCAAGCATTTTCACAACTAATGTCAATAATGAAGGCATTACTTAACCTTTTAAATGTGGGAAAAATAAGCCGTTTTCACAGTGATAAAATAATGCCAGAATGAGCAATAAGACGTGTACGCCAATTTATTGCACAGAACTGTACCTCGACATTTTTTCCTCAATATCAACTACCTTTTTTCTATTAAATCGCCTACAAATTTGAGTATAACGTTTATCTTTAATTTATTTGCCGTTGCCATGCAAAAGTAAATTAAACTCAATGCCCCAGTCGATTAAATAGAGTCATTGAAGTAAATGGTAGTATGACGATATATTAATGTTTTCTTGTGATGGTTGTATATTTCTATTTTATTTTTCGTGTTAAATATTAAACAATTATGTAATGTAGTAAATTTTCTTTATTCGCATACCTACATAAGATCATACCAAAAATTACTAACCTTGATAGTTGTATGGAAGATGAATAGAATCAAGCATTTTCACAACTAATGTCAATAATGAAGGCATTACTTAACCTTTTAAATGTGGGAAAAATAAGCCGTTTTCACAGTGATAAAATAATGCCAGAATGAGCAATAAGACGTGTACGCCAATTTATTGCACAGAACTGTACCTCGACATTTTTTCCTCAATATCAACTACCTTTTTTCTATTAAATCGCCTACAAATTTGAGTATAACGTTTATCTTTAATTTATTTGCCGTTGCCATGCAAAAGTAAATTAAATTAATGCACTAAAATATCTTTCTTCAAATTCTCTATGTATCTTATTTAAATTATATTTATTAGAGTGTATTAGAGACGATCTGTTTACCGATATTCAAACATGTTAAAACACAAACATATAAACACAATGCGCAAGCTTGTACTATTAATTCTGAACCGGTACACGCTAAGGAGCAAGAACTGCTAGAACGGGTCTAGAATCATTCCGAATTAGTTCTTGCAACAACCAAAACACATAATAAAAAATTCAGAACTAATTCATATGTAAGCAAAACACCAAACAGCGAGTACGATTGCGTAGTAGTTCTAAAACTATTCAGAATTGCGGTACGTTTTGGGATACTTGTATACTTTTTCATGTGATTATTGTGTTTGAATGCCCAATCTTTTCCTTTCTTTGTTAACAGCTTATCGTTTCTTTCTTTATATACCTGTAATTACCAAATTTATGTGCATACAATTATTTAATTTGTAGAATAATCATTATACCATCGTCGTTTGGTAATGTTACAGTGTTAGCGAAACGCGTCACATTTTTGTAAACGTTAGTAAATATACGTTTTATATAGTGAAGATTAAATAGTTAATTGACGAAGGAGATACTTGTTGAAACTTCATTATAACGCTAAGAAATAAGTAATTAAACTTCTAGTTTCAAAAATTCTTTGATTGTAAATACTACACACTAAACACTACAATATTGTTTCGCCATACAATGGCTTCATCAGGTGGATGAAATACTATTACAATATTGTAGTGCAGGGGTCGGCAACCTGCGGCCCGCGGGCCGCATGCGGCCCTTTGCAACTTTTTGAGCGGCCCGCCAAAGCACCAATATAATTTTAGGAAAAATCAACAAACTTAGAGTGTGAGCGCGCCGAAATGTGGCCGGTGACAAAAATGCGCGCTAACAGAAGCATGGTGGGAAACCTATTTTAGTGAGTAAGTTTAATCGCCACTCCCCAGCGAATACGACGGCTCGCTTAGCAAGTGTAGCATTCTTTCATTTCGCCAGTTTGCTACTGTATGTTCATATGTGCATTTTGCACATAAACACGTTCCATATTGACAACCGTATGACGTTTCACTACAATAGGTAATGAGAAATACATGTTATTTTTAATTTATTGGTCAAATAATTCATATTTTATCGTAGGAAAAATGAATAAAATACCAAAGAAAAGAAAAATTAATGAGGAAAACCGCGAATTTAATGAAAAACAGACTTTTGATTATTTCTTTACTAACAATTAAAATAAAGCACTATGCTTAATTTGCAAAGAATCTATAAGCGTATTCAAAGAATTTAATTTGCGTCGCCACTACGACACGAAACACAAAAGTGAATATGATAAATTTGAATCTCAATTCAGACAAAATAAAATTGATTCTTTACAAAAATCATTAGAGCACAACAAAACGTTTTGAAAAAAATTTAAGGAACAAAGTTCAGCATTGGTCAAAACGTCCTTACATACATATTTCGAAATTAATTGCTGAACATAACAAACCATTTACGGATGGAGAGTTCATTAAAAAATGTATTTTGGCTGCTGTTAACGAAATTTGTCCGGCAAAAATAAAAAATTTGGAGATATTAGTTTGTCTGCACGTTCAGTAGTTCGACGTATTGAAAATATATCAACTAATATGTTTAATAAATTAAAAGAAAATTCTTCACAATTTGAGTATTTTTCACTAGCACTTGATGGAAGCAACGATATAACTAGCACCGCTCAATTGTTGATTTTTATCCGTGGAATTGATAAACAATTTTGTGTAACAGAAGAACTTGCTGCATTAAAAAGCCTCCATGGGAATACAAGAGGTGAAGATATATTTTTGCAACTATTAGATGTTTTCAATATGTACGATCTCAAGGGGAAAAAATTAAAAAATTGACAACTGACGGTGCAAAGGACATGACGGGTCACAATTCTGGTTTGGTAGGCATGATTAATAAAAAATTGAAAGAATTAAATATTACACAGCCTCCTCTACAACTTCATTGTATTATCCATCAACATGCACTTTGCGCAAAAGTTGTAAATTTGAAAAATGTTATGGATATTATAGTAAAGTCCATCAATTATATTCGCAAAAAACAGTATTAACCATCGAACATCCGGAATTTCTTAAATGAAATTGACGCAGAATATGAAGATATCATTTATTTTTCTGAAGTAAGATGGCTCAGCCGTGGGAAAGTTTTAAAAAGATTTTTCGAGTTGATAGACGAGATTGAAATATTTTTGACAGAAAAAGAAAATAATATACCAGAATTATTGAATTTTAAATGGATAAGCGAGTTAGCTTTTCTTGTGGACATTACAACTTACCTCAATAAATTAAATATAACACTACAAGGCAGAGGAAAGTTAATCAACGAGCTATTTACAGAAATCAAAAGTTTCCAGCTTAAAAATAAAATTGTTTATTTCTCAACTTGAAAAGAATAATTATAGTCATTTTCCTACTTTGCAATCGTTTTTAACCAAAAACGACAAACAGTGTCCTTCGAATATTTTTATTGAGTCACTAAAAGTACTAGATGAAAATGTTCGTCATCGGTTTAAAGATTTTTATGCAAAAGAAATGGACATATTAATATTTGAAAATCCTTTAAAATTTGATATTGTAAAAGCACCAGACAATTTACAACTAGAGTTAATTGATTTGCAATCTAATATATAAATCTAGTATATAAATATAATTTTGATGAAAATAATTATTGCATTTTATTCAAATCTACCAGAAAATAAATTTCCCAATTTAAGAAATTTTGCAAAATCAATGATTTGTATTTTTTCAAGCACCTATTTATGCGGACAAACATTTTCAAGAATGAATTTCATAAAATCAAAATATAGAACGAGGTTGACGGATGAAAATTTACAAAACTTGTTGAGGATCTCAGTATCCCAAACAGAACCGGACTTAAATGAATTATCAAACAATATTCAAGAACAAAAAGCGCATTGAATTTTAATGAATGAATAAAATGAAAGATAAACTATTTTCCTTAATATTTTATATTTACATATTTATACATATGTAATTGGAATTGTATTTTCTTTTTTTTTCCCTTTTAAGAATTGTCAAATTTTTGTTCTCTGACATTATTGTTATTATAGCATGTCAATAAAAAATAAATTTTTTCTATATTTATTTTTAATAATATCGTATATCGTATATGATATAAAAGCACTATTTAAGTTACATTGGAATGTGCGGCCCGCATAAAAAATTTTATTTTGAAAATGGCCCGCCGTCCAAAAAAGGTCGCCGACCCCTGTTGTAGTGTATTTACAATAAAAGAGTTTTTTAAACTAGAAGTTTAATTACTTATTTCTTAGCGTTATAGTGAAGATTAAACAAATTAATTGTTTTGTTTTATTTAACATCGTATTACTTGTATAGTGTTTATCTTCTGTTAATAGTTGCATAAATGATAATCTACGAAACTTCATCTTATATGTATAATTAATTTCAATTACAGCATAAGAAAGTAAAAACATCCTCTGAGCACAAAACTAGATTAATGGAAAGCATACAGGCCAATTCTAAAAAGTTAATAAAACTTATTGTGTCCAAGAAAATAGAATCTCTTTTACTTTATGCTTTAACTCTAAAAATTGCCTTATCAGCCAGTAATGATGAAGATATTCTACAACTTAAAGATCACTTGGAATATTATACTACGTTATGTGTCAGTATAATTCTTTTAATTAATATATTTAAATTTTACATTGTTTATCGTTTTAGTTTAGTCACGGTGCCGAAGAAGTAAACCAAGAAGGTGCAATTTTATTGCTATCTACCATATTATATCATAAAACCAAATTCGATATAGTTAAAGATGATTTTATTTTGAATATATGGAATGTGTACAAGAACGTTGAAGTGTCTAAATCGCTTATGGACGACAAATGGAAACTGATAACACTTATTTTTGAACATGTGGGTAATGAAAATTTTATTAAAATAACCGAAGACCTATCTACATATACAGTAAGTTTATAAGAAACATATAAAAGTTAATTTTTGTGTTATCTACCTGCCTATAAGAAAAGCGCGTTGATACGCGTTTTTTTCCCATAGCTAGATACAATTATGTAGAAAAATAAATGGTTGTTAACAACCTTTACATAATTCCCTCGACACTTATTCCATCTTTTCCTAATTGTCCTAAATCTTAAAAAAAAAAATTCGACGGCAAGTCTGCAAAATGTTACTAAACAGATTTCTTCTCGAATTTTGAATTGAAACTCCGTCATTTAGCATGCTTCTTCCTTTGCCACGTTACTACCATTCTTACAAGAGGCACCACCAGGTCTTTCCAGATATTGCGCAGAGTATATCCGTCATCACGGTTGAGATTGTTGGGCTGCTTTAGGATTTCTATGAGGTTAAAATAATAGGTAAGGCTGTCGACGAGCGTTGCATACTATAAGCTCTACATTCACCTGGGCAACTCTGTTTTTAATATCTGAACAGTTTTTACACAACGATGCGATAACGCTAAAATCAGTGGACGATCGATGAACTGTAGTGAAGGGAGATCAGCAACGTACTTCCCACGGCCGTAATTGATATTGAGTTATCGAGGTGTACGTATATTAGACTCGCTGCTGTGTTAGTTGAAACGTTTAAATGTAATAATAAAGTATGTCGGATGTGCGAAAGCTCAGAAAACCATTTAATGCGCACCATGTGAAATGATTATTAGTGAATTTCGTGATTTATTCTACGAAGGAGCGAAAGTAATGTGTAAAGTCAGTGGCTGCTCGTGCTAAAAATTTTAAGGTGTTCTGCAAGTTTTACAAAAAAATTTACCTTGCACGGGCAGTAAGAGGTTGTCTCCCATCGATCTTATCGTGCTTTCTTGGCCTTCCGCACTGAAGTAATGGATTTCTGGAACGATTGTCAATTGTCACACAAAAAAATAAGAGTCACTAAGCACTACTTTACTAACAAATTATTTCTTATAAATTAAATCTATTCTACGTTCTTTTCGATTTGCAAATTTTGTTATCACTTTGTCATTAAAATTGTCTAGAGAATTATTAATTTCCTCAATTATTTGTTCTTGGCAGACTTCAAGTATGCACTGTAACAGATCATTCTGTATTTCTTTGGAAGTGCCTTTAAATACCGAACAATTTTTTAGGTGCTCACTTAGAGTTGCATTTAATTCAGCCGAAAAATTAATAAGTCCACGAAATATCCCCGGATTCTCGGAAGTATCGCTCTCATCATGTCCCCGAAGGGCCAATTCAAAAGCTCCACAAAATTTTATACAATTAATAATTTTTGATAAAATATAACGATTCTTTGACACATTTTCATTATGCCACACCTCGTATTTACCCAATAAGCAGAATCTAGTTGAGCCATAACATTAGTTGACCCTAGTAACGCAAATTCCATACAATTATGAAGATGGCTTTTAGAATTCTCATGTCTTTTTATTTTCAAACTTAAGTGCTCTAGATCCGTGACCCCTATTTTCGTCCAAGCTTTATCGCCACCAAAAAGTAAACAGGGAAAACAATATAAAGCATTTTTTTTGTTGCATCCACAAATCCATTCGTTTTTTGAATAAATATCGCTACTAAATTTACGTGTATAATTTTTCCCTCTACTTACACCAGTTTTTTCAATAGTGATATCTACTAATGGCCTACTATTTGCTTTTAAGTTTAACTTTTCTTCGTAAGTTCGTATGTATATTTAAAGAATCTCTTCACATTAATTAAATTAAAGACCACCTCCATAATACACAGAGTTTATATAAATTGTCAACAATACAGAAAAACAGAAGCACGCACACCCTAATATTATTGTTTTTACGTTAAACTCGCCGCACAGTAAAAAACACGCGAAAATATTAAATACCTATACCGATTCATATGACCTCTGCGCTGGAATTAATGCAGCGAATATTGCCTGGTAAAATCATGTATTGGTTTTAGACAGTCACGGGGGTAGCGGGGTGCGCGCGGGTGTTTGAAAGAGCTCTGTGCGCACGTTCGTGTGGACCAGATAAGGAACAAGTGAGCGATCGCGCGAATTAGGTTGGTTATTCCACTGGTCGCCTATTGTATATTATTTGATAATATACTATATATAACCGGCGTTAGTGTTGGAATTTCGGAAGCGAATATCTCGGCTTCTACTGATCGGATTTTGATGATTGAGGTATCAAATTGTAGGGTTTGATGTCCTCTACAGGATGATGTAGAAAAATATGCAAATTTTTTGATATACAGGGGGAGAATTTTCACAACAATATGTTACGCTTTTATAAACATCAGAAATGTCGGAAAAATTATGTAAAAGAAAACTAGTTATAACTAATACAGGTTCGCCCGCCCAATTTTTTGGGAGCTCTGCAGCACTGCAGCGCTTATGCGCCAGCCGCCACTGTGTAAAGTATTAAATCGTTAATGTGGTGGAGGAAATCCGACTGTACACGTCAAATGAATTCTGTGCAACAATCAAATAGAAAACAGGACGTGCCCTTGCGAACTCAATTTAGGTTTATTGTTAATGTTGCCTGTAATATTCCATTTCACATATTAGATAGACAACGATTTAGACAGTTCCAATTACCAAATCGCGCCACATTATGGAACCACATACCAACTGTACGTGACGACATTATAGAGAAAATTACATGTACATAAAGACGTTGGATTACGACGGATCGTTAAAACGAATATCCTCAATATTATAATACGTGTCTTGGACCTTCGGCAATCGACATTTCCATTGCTACTAGCTAGCAAAAAACACGAGTTTTCTGGCAATACAACGCAGCTAGTGCTAGAGACGTTAGAAAAATTTTAAAGTGTCAACAAATTTGATTGAAGGAAATTTCCTTTCTCAAACATGTTTGCTTAAATGTAAGGAATTTAGGAATGTGCTGTACACACACCTTCTTCATATCAAAACCATCATACAAAGTTTTAGGACACTGAAATAACAAAGATATTTAAACGCCGATCTTTCAGTACTAAATTTTCAACTTTTCGACAGATTTTTTCAGTTCGACCTTCCACGGATTATCCTAATTTTAGATCATTATTAAACACCGCCACTTAGGTAGGCACACAGGGGCGTCACTGCGTTGGCTTTACTGAAATGAAGGTGTTATTTAGGAAAATGCTTTCCGTTCGAATTACACCAACGTGGATTCGTAAATACGTATAAACAACTTCACACTATGATAGTTGTTCATGTATTTATGTAATGCATACATATAGCACGCGAACCGTTGGCAAAGTGAGTCTCCCAAACTTTTCGCTTGTCCACGCTTATGTAAGCCGACCGAGAATGGCGGTGTTTAATTATTATGCACCTCATCGAAAAAGTTACACTTTGTATTTAGCCTTCCAATTTTTGAATATTTAAAATGCAATTTCACCTCTGTTTTGAAGTCTAAATACAAAGTGTAATACTTCATGGGAAAGAGAATTTTCTGTAGAATTTAAATTTTGGAGAAAATATACAGGGTGCTATTTAAAATAAAAACGTTGGGGTCGTTTCCGGTTAAACCGAAAGTTAAAGAATATGATTGTTAGGCTCAATTTAAAGAATATTAGGTGTATATCAGATATTCCAAATTTTTATGTTATTAGATAACGGAGGTACACCATTGGAACAACATAACTGAGACACCCGGTATAGGGACTTTTAGGGAGATTTGAAGGTTGTATTTAGGGGTTTTGGGGGTTATTTAAATTTGGTTTTGGGGATGAATTTTTTTAGGAGTTGGCGACCCTGATGGAACCCCGCTTATTTTCCTTAAAATCATCTCAACAGATGTTATTTTGTTCGTTAAACTTAGTTACATTAATTTTACTTAACTATTTCATTTTGTTACTGTTTCAGAAAGAATCACGACTCTCTAAAGAAAATGATAAATTCATGAAATACATCGACGTTTGGGATAGTATTTTGTCTTGTAATTTTAATCCAACGAAAAGTAATATATGGCTGAGAAATTTGCAAAGTTTATCCCAGGATTTTATTTTGAGTGTGACTGAAAATGACGCAAATTTAAGAAAGAAAATTTTAGAATTCGATATACGTTTAGTACAAACAGTACATGTAAGTAACATTTTCTACTTAATCTCTTTGTTTTCTTTGAATGACCGATCTAGTGCCTAGTGGATAGATCACTAGATAGATGGATAAATCACTAGATAGATGGATAAATCACTAGATAGATGGATAAATCACTAGATAAATGGATAAATCAAACCCCGGTGTAGTCAATAACGGCAATGGTTTTTTTTCGCACTCGACCTGATTTAGTCAAAAAATACGAATACCTGGAGGCAACAATTTGTTTGTCAAAACAAAAAAATGACAATACAAGCTTTCACTCAGGCGGCCAACAATCGTATATTTGACGAAAAGGAAACGTTTGCCAGTGTAGTCCCAGATCTATCACATTGTTAACTTCATTTTGTTCCCACTGTATCAAAAATAAGATGAACGGAGAGCATTTTTTAATACCTGAGGCAACGTTTACACCACAAGTTTCCGAGATTAGTTTGGCCATATGCAAAAGTGCTGAAAGGCATTTATACCGACTAATTTGTTTTTTCATACTTATTATGCGAATACAATTGCCACCTATAATTACAAGCTTAGAAGTAACTTAATGTCGAATTTATTTCATTGCTTATATTTTCTTTATTTTTTAGATTCAATTAACTCCATGCATTGTGGATATTGTCCTGCTAACAGTATCTGCGTGCGGACAGCAACGTTTCTTCCAAGTATACAATTTATGCATGAAATTATTAGATGTTCTCTTAAGATACAGAAAACCATTAATATCAGATAGATTACCATCATTTTTACAACAATACAGGATATTATTGCGAGATCTGTGTAAAAGAAGCAACTCTAATTCACCTAGCGAAAACGCACAACTTCTAGCAAACTCAGCGCATCAGTTAGAAATGTTAACCAAGAATTTAGTCACTTATAGAAAATATATGGCGAGATTATCACCGTATTTAATAGCCGATATTCTGCAACAGTACGAGACAATATCTTTAATTCCTGAAGTAAAGGTAAGTTAGATGCAGAATATCAAAATTGTATTTCTTTCAATTAGCCTATGAATATAGATAGATTTTTTGATTTTAGTTGCTTTTAATGACGTTCGTTCTATATTTAGTATATTTTCTCGTCTTTATCTCTTACAAAGCAAAACATTTTTTTTATTATAATTACATAGAACAAGATAAGAAACCTATACAGACTAGTGTTTCGTTGATATCTAATGTTGTGACATCCGCCCGTGAGGGCCCATTCACCACAGCTACCAATGACAGTGGGATTGAAATAGGTTCAATCAGCGCGCCCGTTCTTAACAACCGAGCTACCTGTACGCATCAGGTCACGGGAACCTTTCAGCATAGGTGGAGGGAGAGGGACTAAACTAAATCCCTAATGACTCCGCAGGTCAGGACCCGAGCAGATACGCTGCTGACTCGGCGAGGGAAACACACCACTGCCCGCTCGCTCTTGCTTTCAACTACTGCCCCCGCGAGTCCAGTCTCCCGAAGGGGCTCTCGACCCACGCGGTACTAGTCTTAACCATGTATAGTTTATTTCATATTATAAGAATATAACTTTGAACGGCTCTAATGCTTTTATTTCACCACCTGCGGCAATAACTACCTGGCCGCTCAATACGATTATCTTTTACGCAAACAAACTGCTGAGGTCTGTAATGACAAAATTTAAGTAAATTGTAATTACTGTGTGAGAGCCGTTCAAAGTTATATTCTTATAATTTGAAATAAACTATACGGAGCGATGGTAGATATGATTGCATATATCTACCAATTTCGCTGTCTGCCAGCTGCGGCTTGACGGGCCAAGCTCGTGTACATGGAAACGCTAAGACCCAAAAGCAATATTAGCACACATAAAAGCGCCTAGCGTAAACTCCCTACGAAAGACTATACAGACTATAAAATCAGCCTAAATAGTACTTAAAAAACAAAAAACTGATTTACGCATATGGGAAAATACGATATTTGTAGCATTTTACGTACCTCCACTGCATAACTTTGGAACATTATTTAAAAAAGTGGCACATGCATACGAGCGGCAATGACAATCTTTTTAAATCTCTCTGTATAATATTGTATGATATGACTATCAAATCTCGACGGTTCCAACTCCCCGGTAACTCAAATTGTCCGTATACTACCAACCCTCTCTTTTTTTCCTTCTTCTCTTCTGGTTCTTTGGATTGGACGCCAGTAGGTCCAGGCACTCGAGGACAGCGCAGTACCACCCTCAATAGATTTCTCAGTTCCACTCTGTTAGTCTTGTATCCTCGATAAAAGCCACTATCCTCCTCAGGGGAAATTTGAGTAACCTCGTAGGATCCAATAGATCACTTACAAAATGTTTCTGTTATTTCTGTCCAATCGATGATAATGGACTACACAGTTATACGTATTACTTCCTCTCCTTAATAGCGGCATAGGCGTTCGTGGGAAAGCGCTCATACCGGTGGGCCTTTCTTGTCCATCAGATGTGAGAAGATATCTCTTGTCAGCTGACGGTATAAGATTGTGCTTATCTTGTGGCGCGATTCTTAAAACGTCACTTCATAACTGCACTGTGTAAAGTCGAAATACACGTTGTGTATGTCCATGTGCGATTGGCAAAGTGAGCAACAACACATCTTCGAAAACATCATATACATTCTTTTTAAGTAATTATAGATCATTTTGAAATGTCGATCGTTTCGTTGCCTGAAAGCGTAACCGACTTCTCTCTTATCACGAGAACGATTTTCGAAATACGATTGGCATTATTGGCAAAGTGTGCTACAGCACATTTTCGAAAACATCATATCCGTGCTTTTTATGTAATTCTAAATTATTTTGACATATCGATCATGTCGTTGCGTGAAAGCGCGACGGATTTCTCTCTTATCACAGGAACGATATTCGAGGTACGATTGGCAAAGTATGCAACAGCATATCTTCGAAAACATCACAACCGTTCTCTTTATGTAATTTTAGATCATGTTGACGTATGTTATTAACATACATATTTGTATTAATTTGTATTGATATTACTTGATGTGTTTTACACATTGATATCCTATTTTTTGGTAAAAAGCTGCATGTTTCTGTTTATTCAAGTGTATTTTCCGTTCCTTTAATTTTGATTTTTAAACATATTTCCTTTTACAGATGCATATTGATAATTGTCTCTACAGTCTTCTAGAACTATGCGATCAGCATGCGATATCATATTTGATGCGAGTTTTGAGTGTCGCGTCTACAGAAATATTCAAATTTATTTATGAAAGTTATAATAAATATTATAGATACAAAGGAAAGGTGTGATATGTAGATACTTATATTTTTACTATTTTGATATATTTTATTGTATTATAAACTTAATAAATATTTTTTTTTAATTTTGAAAATTGTATAAATATCAAAGTGATCCACATCCTTCAAAAATAAAAATACAAACATCCTCAAAAACTCAATTAAATTAAGATTTGACTTATGATTGGTTTTATTGCTATTATTGCGGCTAATGTTAAGAATATGTGCACCAAATATTT
Source organism: Melolontha melolontha (assembly GCA_935421215.2). NCBI lineage: Eukaryota > Metazoa > Arthropoda > Insecta > Coleoptera > Scarabaeidae > Melolontha > Melolontha melolontha. The sequence continues at coordinate 22,412,742 of OW285235.1, forward strand.
TTTGAAAAAAATGAGTTAATCATTTAGAGAACCTCCAAAGAAACAAATTTGCCTTACAAACTTAGAGTAGGAAACGTACTGTTAAGCTACAAAAAATAAAATACGTTCAAAATTACTACTAACTTCTAACGTTACGTTTACGCCAAACACACATAAACCATCATTTTTTTTTGGTACTGTATAGTATTCTTAATTTACACAAATGCTATTTTCGTTAATGTTTTCTATATAATTTCTTAAATAAGCAAATTTGCAAAATAACACTATGGAAAATTTTCTACTCGAAATGAAAGAATTGTAATTAAGAATTTGCTTACATACATATAAATATTAACAGTAAAATTTTGTCAGCCTGAAAAAATAGGAGTATTCTAGTGTCAATGGTTGCGTGAAAATAACATAAAAACAGCAATATTTTGCAAATTTATTAAAGCAAAATTATGGTTGATATAGCAAAAACACGTGAAAGTGATCTTTAAATTATAACTAGAGTGGACCAATTCGGAGCGAAAGCAGAGGCGTGACTTTCAGACTTACTTAAAATACACTCATTTCTTGCGTCTTCTATCGAACATAGCTGTGCAACATTATTAAATACGTAGAATACACTTTCCTGCTGCTATTATACGTGTACACACGATGACCGTGAACAACATACTAAGTAATCGTGAACCAATTCGTTAGTCACGCCTCTGCTTTCGCTCCGGATTGTTCCACTCTAATTGTAACTTAGTATAGCAAGCGCCAATTAACGTCCACCCCCACTACTCAAGTAATTGTCAGAATACATTTGTCATTGACGTTTGACGGAACATAATGTCTTTGCTAGAGGATCATAAAGTGATACACACTCAGAGGTTAGAATTATCTGACATTTGATGTAAAACCAAATACAAATCTCCCCACTACTTCTAATCCTGCGCGAACTTACCCCTCCTCGCGCCAACTTGATTGGCGTTTGCTATACATATAAAAAACACGAATTTCCAAAATTTGGCTTGTTACGTTTGTGTTGAAAATATACCAAACATAAAGCTGGTTAATTATTTTTATTAAATTCTGGCTTAACAGTACGTGCCCCACTATAAATGACTTGATTAATTATTAGAAAATAAAACACTTGGCTTAGTTTCACGACTTCTTTAATTAGATATACTAACAATTGTTTCGGCTATTAGGCCATTATCAAAGAGCTATCTAAAACTAAACTTACTCTACTTAAGGTTAACTTATATACCTGTGTTCATTATGGGTGGGAGAATGAGGGTAATTGATATTTAAAATTGCATCGATATAGGGGGTATTTATGAATTCTAATTGTGTGTTTGTGATAACTCGATTTTGTTTTTGGGCTTTTTTAATTTCAAAAATCTCTAATATATTTAACTTTTTACTACATTATGAATGAGGTTACAGCTCTTTATATCGGGTAAGTGGTTCTGGTCTATACAATGTTCTGCGAACCCTGTGTGTTTAACACTATATTTTATATCTCTAATATGTTCTGTTAACCGTTTATTAATACATCTGCCACTCTGTCCGATATAAATAGCTTCACAATTCTGGCATTTTATGGAATATACTCCTGATTTATCTAAGTTATCTATTTTATCTTTAGTATTATTCAACAATGTACCTAAATTTACTTTATTTATCCACACTATGTTAATGTTGAGTTTCTTTAGTAATTTGTTTATTTTCTGTGTTATGGGAGGGATATAGGTGATTAGATGCCAACTAGGTTTCTTTAATTCTTTTATTTCTGGGTATAACAATTTTTGAAGTATTTTCCTTTCTTTATGTTTTATCAACTTATCGATGATATCTGGGTTGTAACCATTATTTTTTGCTATTATTTTAATTGTGTTCATTTCATTATTAAAGGCTTCCTTATTTAGTGGTATACTTATTGCTCTATGTATATAGCTATGGAAAGTTGACATTTTAATTTTTTGTGATTGATTTGCGTTAGCGTGTACTATATTATCCGAAAATGTTGGTTTTCTATATATTTTATATAATAACTTATTGTCTTTTTTGTGTATTGTAATATCTAGGAAATTCAATGTGTTATTGTGTTCTTTTTCTATAGTAAACTGTATTTTGGGGTTTAATGTATTAAGTAGTGTTAGGAATTCTGTTAATTGTCTATCGGTTCCCTTCCAAATACACAGAATGTCATCTACGTACCTAGCCCAATAATGTATTTGTCTTGTAACGGTATTATTAATCTTAAATACCTAATCTTTTTTCTAAGTGATCTATGTATATATTAGCTAACAATGGGCTTAGTGTTTACTATAGAAAAAGAACACAATAACACATTGAATTTCCTAGATATTACAATACACAAAAAAGACAATAAGTTATTATATAAAATATATAGAAAACCAACATTTTCGGATAATATAGTACACGCTAACGCAAATCAATCACAAAAAATTAAAATGTCAACTTTCCATAGCTATATACATAGAGCAATAAGTATACCACTAAATAAGGAAGCCTTTAATAATGAAATGAACACAATTAAAATAATAGCAAAAAATAATGGTTACAACCCAGATATCATCGATAAGTTGATAAAACATAAAGAAAGGAAAATACTTCAAAAATTGTTATACCCAGAAATAAAAGAATTAAAGAAACCTAGTTGGCATCTAATCACCTATATCCCTCCCATAACACAGAAAATAAACAAATTACTAAAGAAACTCAACATTAACATAGTGTGGATAAATAAAGTAAATTTAGGTACATTGTTGAATAATACTAAAGATAAAATAGATAACTTAGATAAATCAGGAGTATATTCCATAAAATGCCAGAATTGTGAAGCTATTTATATCGGACAGAGTGGCAGATGTATTAATAAACGGTTAACAGAACATATTAGAGATATAAAATATAGTGTTAAACACACAGGGTTCGCAGAACATTGTATAGACCAGAACCACTTACCCGATATAAAGAGCTGTAACCTCATTCATAATGTAGTAAAAAGTTAAATATATTAGAGATTTTTGAAATTAAAAAAGCCCAAAAACAAAATCGAGTTATCACAAACACACAATTAGAATTCATAAATACCCCCTATATCGATGCAATTTTAAATATCAATTACCCTCATTCTCCCACCCATAATGAACACAGGTATATAAGTTAACCTTAAGTAGAGTAAGTTTAGTTTTAGATAGCTCTTTGATAATGGCCTAATAGCCGAAACAATTGTTAGTATATCTAATTAAAGAAGTCGTGAAACTAAGCCAAGTGTTTTATTTTCTAATAATTAATCAAGTTATTACAAGAATGTGTCACCAAGAAATATCTGCGAAGTCAACCAATGAAACACTGTAAATGTATAACGCAAATATATTCCTTTGAGCGTCCTCTAAAGGTTCCACTAAATTTTTTCAAAAAATATTTGGTGCACATATTCTTAACATTAGCCGTTATGTCTACAAAAGTAATCAGATTACATTTTTCCCATTAAAAAATATGACATTGTTTCATTCATAATCCCATCTTATATGATGTTGAGCAAACTTCAATCTTACTTGATTACTTTGACCCTTAAAAAAGGTATATAACCCCTTACACAATTATTAATCGTATCCTAAATACGTATTTCGACAACTAAGTTGTCATCATCAGTAGATAAAACCACTAATTAAAAGTCGCACAGTAAAGCTAGAACACCGCTTACGCAACAACTACTTTACACGGCGTCCACGTATAGACTAATTTAAACATGCAAATATATCTAACGAAAAAGATCGACAAATTTACCTCTCTTAGGGAAATGGCCTTCACATATGTTTATTCTCCAAGTTGAAATCTATCGAACGAAAGAACGACAAAAATATTACCTCTCTTAAGGAAAGGGCACTCAACATATGCTAATACTTCAATTTAAAACGTCGATGACACTTTTATGGTAATAAAAATGAAAAGAGAAGTGAACGGAATCGGTGATTTATCACTATTCATGGAATGTTGTTTATTTTTAGCGATATGTATGCTTTCATAAGCATCAAGTTCGCGGGGGTTATTAATTCCTCTGACCAGCTTCAACCCTGTAATCGACACATTGTGTAGTGTTTAAAGCATGGTTGGCAACGTTAGATTTATCCGGTCTATTGTATTTAATATGTGATATGTGTTCTTTAAAACGGGTTATTATTGGTCGTTTTGTTGGGCCTATATATTTCAAATTACAATCATCGCAACTAATTTCGTATATACCTGATTTCGAATTAACGTTAACTCTATCCTTAGTATTCCCTAGGAGACTTTTGATAGTATTTTTGGACCGAAAGGCAACTTGGAGACCTCTTTCTTTCACAACTTTATTAATGTTTTTCGTGACGGGGTGGTATGGTAAACACATGTACTTTTTCTCCTGGTTACTTTGAGATATCAAATTTGTGGATTCGCGGATTGTATTTTTTAATTTTGTTTTTCTAATTAATTTTTTGATTATTTCTATGTCAAGCCATTATATGTCGTGATATTTTTAATGAAATCCAGTTCTATTTCATATCTCTATTTTGTTAACAGAAAATTTAGTATATACCGCCATCTGGCAGGTTGTTAATGGACTACATCTACATACGTATTTTATCGTTTCCCGTAGCAGCATAGCTGTTCGAACGATAGGTAGCCCTCCGGACAATGTATCTTTCGCCCGTAAGATGTCAATTATTAAATAGTTGTCTTCTTATAGGACGGAACTTGCTTGATCTTTGCGGGCTATTTCAGTAAATTTAAATACAGATACAAACCAGTTGTTTATAACAGGTTTGTATTAATTTGTATAAATTGCTTCACTAGCTTAGCTGAGGACGCCTATATTGGCAGAAACATATGTATTAAGCAGAAGTAATTGCTGAAAATACGAGGTGTATTGTCCATGTGCATAGTTACAGATATGTAAATTATTTACATGTTTGTTTCATATTGTACAAATGCTTTATACGTGCTTAACGTATTGTTATACTTAAACAAAACCTTTTCGTATATACCGCCATCTGGCAGGTTGTTAATGGACTACATCTACATACGTATTTTATCGTTTCCCGTAGCAGCATAGCTGTTCGAACGATAGGTAGCCCTCCGGACAATGTATCTTTCGCCCGTAAGATGTCAATTATTAAATAGTTGTCTTCTTATAGGACGGAACTTGCTTGATCTTTGCGGGCTATTTCAGTAAATTTAAATACAGATACAAACCAGTTGTTTATAACAGGTTTGTATTAATTTGTATAAATTGCTTCACTAGCTTAGCTGAGGACGCCTATATTGGCAGAAACATATGTATTAAGCAGAAGTAATTGCTGAAAATACGAGGTGTATTGTCCATGTGCATAGTTACAGATATGTAAATTATTTACATGTTTGTTTCATATTGTACAAATGCTTTATACGTGCTTAACGTATTGTTATACTTAAACAAAACCTTTTCGTATATACCGCCATCTGGCAGGTTGTTAATGGACTACATCTACATACGTATTTTATCGTTTCCCGTAGCAGCATAGCTGTTCGAACGATAGGTAGCCCTCCGGACAATGTATCTTTCGCCCGTAAGATGTCAATTATTAAATAGTTGTCTTCTTATAGGACGGAACTTGCTTGATCTTTGCGGGCTATTTCAGTAAATTTAAATACAGATACAAACCAGTTGTTTATAACAGGTTTGTATTAATTTGTATAAATTGCTTCACTAGCTTAGCTGAGGACGCCTATATTGGCAGAAACATATGTATTAAGCAGAAGTAATTGCTGAAAATACGAGGTGTATTGTCCATGTGCATAGTTACAGATATGTAAATTATTTACATGTTTGTTTCATATTGTAGAAAATTTAGTAACCGATTGACTAAGAAATTAAAGGAAGCTGTCTTATGTTGATAACTATGATTTGAATCCGCGGTGATGAATCTATTAACATTGGTTTCTTTCCGGAAAATATCGATTTCTATTTTATGTTTATTCCTAATCAGTAAAGTATCTAAAAATGGTATCCTGCCATTGTGTTCCTTTTCCACCGTAAATTTAATCGTCGGAAATTTCAAATTTAATTGATTAACGAACAACGGAAGGCCGTTTCCCTAAGAGAGGTAAATTTGTCGATCTTTTTCGTTAGATATATTTGCATGTTTAAATTAGTCTATACGTGGACGCCGTGTAAAGTAGTTGTTGCGTAAGCGGTGTTCTAGCTTTACTGTGCCCCATGTGCGACTTTTAATTAGTGGTTTTACCTACTGATGACAACTTAGTTGTCGAAATACGTATTTAGGATACGATTAATAATTGTGGTAAGGGGTTATATACCTTTTTTAAGTTTTTACTTAACCGCAGTCTCCAAAGAAAGAATTTTTACTTTTACCCATCGAAATTTTTAAAATATCTCATTAGAAAACTATGCCAACAAATAACATTTGTTGAACGTTTTTTTATTTAAAATTACATAGGGGAAACTTATCTTAAATTTGTAATTTAAATCAAAAATAAAACAAAACAACATATTGAGAATATTTTATTTGTTTATTTATTGCCACTTTTATACAACCATTGTCTATAGTAGTTTTTAAATATGTGATAATCTGTGATGCATATCTATAGACAGTATCAGTCTTAAGTGTGATCAATCTAAATAATGACAAAAGGAGAAATTTACTTGAAAATTCAGAGACTTTTTCGCAAAATACCGCTTGTAACTAATTGGTATTAAATGGTTATATGTACGCTTACGATTATTTATGTTGATTGTGAAAATATTTGTTTACATTATAAATTGTTATAACTAGGGACTGGACACGAGAGGCCGATGACTCATCGCCCACGGGTGTACTGTTGAAAATTTGTATTTTTAAAGTTTTTAATTTTATTTATATAATTGGAAAACAAACGGGTGGTGATCTATAAAATAAGAAATACATTTTTGTTTGTTCATTTTGTAGTTCAAGTTGAGTAAATGAGCATTAATATTAACCAGCAATACTTTCTCAAGGTTCTCTTCTGTACAATTTGTTCTCTTTGAATGAAATTCATCCTTGTAGATAGAAAACGTCCTTTCTACATCGCAACTGGTTATACATGCAAACTGGAAATATTCTTTTATTTCAGCCTATTTAGCAGTTAGATTTTGAGGCATTGTCCCCATACACAATTGCCGCAATGTTATTAAAGATTTCTATTAAAAACTGCAACTAACTTTTGCCGAAGGCCACATCCGAAGTCACTTGGAATATTTTTCAAATTATTAATAATCTAATGTGGCTAATCCATCATTTAATTTGAAATTTTGATTTTCAAAATAAGTGATTAGTTCTGGCAAATTTCCAAAGTGTTCCTGATGAAAGTACAACAATTTTTTTAATTTGGTTAATTTTTATTAGTTAATTGCACTCAGAAATACTTCGAGCATCGTCATTTAAACATGTAACGAAATTTTGTAAACTATCGAAATTCTCTGTATAAAAATTAGTAGCTTTCAACCATGTGCTCCATTCAGTTATTACTGGAGAGGGAGGCAGTGACAAAAATAGATGTTTTTCCCTGTAAAGAGCTACTCTCATTTATGCCTTTCTGAAAACTTTTTTAAAAGCGGAGACAAGTCTATTAACTTCCGGAAAGGTGTCTCTGATATATTCAGATTCTGTGGAGAGCATGTGCTACACAAGTAATATGCAGCATATTAGAATATGTTTCCTTTAATAGTCTGCCTGTTTTAACATATATGCAGAACTGTCACTGACAAATAAAAGTATTGTTTCTTTGTACCTGTCGTCCGAATGAAGCATTTGGTGTATATTCTCGTAAATGGTTTTCTTTATAACTTTTGTTGCCGTTACATATGCGTTATATGGAATAGTTGGATGTAGTACGCCAGCTACAACATTTACCACATAGCGTCCTAATAACGGGTGTTCAGAAACATTCGAAGTCAAGTGGGCTCTGAACAAAAAATCGTATATCTTTACTTAAGTATCTGATACTAATTTGATAACCTATAAAATTGTATTAAGTAAATGTATCAATCTATCTCAGACATGACTTCATATTTTCAAGGACTATTTCGACTTCGAATGTTTCTGAACACGTTATATCGACAGTTTCGTCGGCGTTTATCCATAGGTATAGCAATCGCCAATTAAGTTGGCGCGAGGAGGGGGTGCGCAGAAGCCGTTTTTAAAAACGTCCACCCCCACTACTCAAGTAATTGTCAGAATACATTTGTCATTGACGTTTGACGGAACATAATGTCTTTGCTAGGGGATCATAAGTGATACACGCTTAGAGGTTAGAATTATCTGACATTTGACGTAAAACCAAATATAAATCTCCCCACTACTTCTAATCCTGCGCGAACTTACCCCTCCTTGCGCCAACTTAATTGGCGTTTGCTATACTGATTTGAAAGATGGCTTCTAATGCGTTCTACTGCTTTCGTGTAGCACTTAGAAACATAATATTTGCGTAAGGTGGATTCATCAGGAACATTTCGACCAGTATATTTTTGGAGAAATGTCTTGAAGGTGGGATTGTTAAGTTTATTTAATGGAATATTTGCCGCCATTAACGTTTCACAGAGTTCTGCGTTAAAATTGTCAGATTCCAATAGGTCTAATTTCTGTGTATGTGTTTGCGATGCCAAGTCACGTATTACGTGCGATTTATTTGAATTTTTTAACGATATTTTACAGACTTTACAATAAATTTCTGAATCACTGGCAATGGCCATACAATCAGTTTGACCCTTAATCAAACTCATTGTTTCACGATGCCATTCTCGACGGTGTTCCATATCATATCTGAAAAAGTAACTTAAACAATTTTCTAGATCTAAATAAATTAAAATTAAAAATGTATGCGTAAGTTATTGAAACTTAACGAAATTCACTGGACACTTACGTATAAAGTAATTAACAGTTAAAACAATGAAAAAAAAAACTAACTCACCGTACTTTATTTATCTTACAAAATATAAACTAATAAATAAAACATATTATAAAAACTCCTCCCGCTTCTATCTATGCCCATGAAGAAAGGAATTTGACTTAAAAATCGAAGTAATTGCGTCACAATTCAACGACAAAAAAACAGATGTGCGGTTAACCGAATGAATAGTGCTATTCAATAACTGCGTGTTGTACTTAGCGATGTTATAGACTATTTATAAGGTCCATCGCAATTTCGGCTTAATGCGTCCGGTCACCAGTTATAACATGGTCATAACCTGTATATTCCTTACAACTATAGAGTTAGGTCAGAATAAAACACAAAATTTAAAATCTTCAAAGTTGTTTTTAAAATACCTCTAAATAAATAAAAAATAATATATTTGATATTTAGTTATAGCAAAATGCATGTAAATTTACTGACAAATTTCACATCGTGTCACCCAAACCTTAGCTGTCTACAATGGCTACCAGTTACAAGTTGTAACGTATCTCCAGATCATGGTCACAAGATCTAAGCGATCGGTATTAAAACTAAAATGATGTTAGCTTTACCACCTATAACCAGGCATCGCAAAAACTCCTGTAACTAATTAGAAACGGTATCTGGCGAAAAACATTTAGTATAGTAATTTCATTGCTACAAATTATTACTAACCTATAAATATACAGTTTTTATGTACCGGGTGCGCCAAGTTTTATGTCCACCCCTAAAATCGAAAGTTCTAATTACGTGAGGGTGGCCACATTCCACATACTAAATTTAATGTTTATGAAGCTTCTTATCCTGAAATTTAATTAATTTTTAATAATTTTTTAGATTATTACGGGTTTTTTCGCTTTATAGGAGCAGATATTTAAGAAGGTAAGTTGAGGAAACAATTATTAGATACATTAAAACAACTACCTTATTTTTCTTTAGTGGTTCGACCTCCTATATTAATCATGCCTTTCCAATATTCAGTCGCTGAAAAAGTTGAAATGCTCATGGTATTTGGAGTGTCTGAAAAATGCTTCAGAAGCTGCACGTGTGTATGCGGAAAGATTTCCCGATCTGGAACATCCACACCGAAAAATTTTTATCAGGCTATTTGATCAATTAAGAGAGACCGGAACTGTGACGCACAAAAAGAAAATTTACAACAATCTACCTATTACTAATGAATTAAATCAAGCACGAGTTCTTAATACGATAGAAAATAATCATCATATAAGCATTCGCGATTTAAGTCAACAAACCAACATTAGTGCGACAAGTGTGCGTCGCATCTTAAAGAAGTACGCCTATCACTCCTATCACATAGAACTGCACCAAGAATTGCACGGTCAAGATTATGAAAATAGGGTAAATTTTTGTCAGTGGGCTGAAGAGCAATTAAGACAGAATGCACACTTTTTTGATTACGTCCTTTTCACTGATGAGTGTACCTTTAAGAATAATGGACAGGTTAATAGACATAACATGCACTATTGGGCAGTAGAAAATCCCCATTGGATGCGAGAAAGAGTCATGCAGAATTACTGGTCCATTAATGCTTGGGGAGGGGTGATTAATAATAAATTAGTGGGTCCCTTTTTTTTAATGGGCATCTAAATGGGAACACGTATGCTAATTTTTTGCAAGAAAATTTGGGACAATTGTTAGAGGAAATACCTCTGGATGTAAGACAACGTAAGTAACCAAACTATTAAATAATTTCAAAAATATTTTACTTTATTTTCTGCTGATTTAAGGTATGTGGTTCCAACAAGATGGCGCACCTCCCCATTTCAGCCAAATTGCAAGGGCGCAATTGGATCAGCAATTTGGAGAGAGGTGGATAGGTAGGGGTAGCCCCATCAGTTGGCCAGCACGGTCTCCAGATCTAACGCCGCCTGATTTCTATTTGTGGAGAATTATAAAACAAATGGTCTTCATAGAAGAACCAACAACAATGGAAAATATGAGGGAAAGAATCAGGTTGGCGTTTGAGGAAATTAATCATTTAAACCGTGCTGATACTGTGTTAGAACATTTTAAAAGAAGACTTCGACGATGCATCGAACAGGAAGGAAGGCATTTTGAACATTTGATGTGAATAAAAAAATTGAATTTTAAAATGTGTATCCAATGTGTAAAACCACGATTTACTTGAAATCTAATTAATATTTTTCAATTCTGATTAGAATCTTAAGTTCTAGAAGTTGAAATGGCCATCATAACGTGGCGAATAAAATTTGTAAATCTAATGTAAATGCAGTTTTTTTTTCATTTTACGGCCTTCTACAAACAATATTAAAAAACTAATATGCACTCTCGAAAGGCTAATATCCACTATATATACTCTATAAATTGCGTTCCTTTCCTATAATATTAAAGGTCAAAAAGTGGGGTGGACATAAAACTTGGCGCACCCGGTACAGTTAAAAAATTGTGCAAACAATGTATCTGAGGTGCTAAAAACCGACCCTGTCTATAGCAGTGAAACAATTTGGCACATTTAATATTTACATCGAGTCACATCATATTTCTGTACACAGATTTTTATATTGACAAACATTTTTTCTTCAATTTTATAGAAATCTGCAGCTTGACTAACTTGTATTGCTAAAGTCTCTAATTACCTCATACATGTATGGACTTTTATAGCACTACTTAATCTATAAGTAACTATATCGATCATCTGTTTATAGAATCTAATTTGTTAAAAATGGTATAAATATAACAGCAGCAACTTTGCAGTATAATTTCTAGATTAATAGGCATCTTTATTTTATAACTTGATAGTTTTCAATGTTACAATACAAAAAAAAAATCTAGACTGAAGAACTTCTAATTACACACACATATATTTCTATCTAAAAATAGCGATGCTTCTATTTTATTCAACACTAAAGTTCGCTTCGCTAGCAACACATGGAAATAAATATTAAATAATTACTGATTACAATTAACAATTACATCACTAATTTCTATTCTAAATTAAATTGCATTTATACAACGACTTCTACAATTGTGATATTGTTTGGTTTATAAACTAGTACAGGGCCCGGCAGGGAGGTATGGTGTTTTTGAAAATACTGTCACAAACGAAATTTCAAAATTTATTTTTTTTATACATTCCTGGTACTATCGAAATAAAAAAAAAGTGGTACAGTAGTGAAGTTATATGTAAAGTCAATTTTTAAACATTTTAGTATTGTGACGTTGCTAAGGTACTTAAGATCGTAGTAACGTGCAAAAGTCATTTTTGACACTTCACCTATCTCCATATCAACGTATATGTTATTTGACATTATAGGTTATTTAAATGTTTAAATTTGACGCTTACATTTAATATATATCTACATTCACGCAATCTAATTTAAACCGATTAAAATATGACTGTACCACTTTTTTTTTGCATTCGATCGTACATATATATACTATACTGATGAATATAAAAGAAGGAAAGAACGGGGTCGAGTACCTGCTGATAGTGGCATACGCGCCAAATGAAGATGCGAACACGTAGGAGAAAGACAAATTCTTGCAGGAGTTACAGCAACAAATGGACGAAAGTAATTGGAAGACCTAAATGGAAGGGTAGGAAATAAAAATTAAGGAATAGAGTGGTGTCTAGGAAAACATGGAGAAGAAACAAAAAATACAAACGGAGAAAGAATTCTGAACTTTTGTATAGAAAATGAATTTGTTGTAACAAATTCTCATTATCAACACAAAAAAATCCACGAGATTACAAGAGAGGTAAATAGTAGAAATGAGAAATCTATAATAAACTACTTTATAGTTGGAAAGGAGACAAGAGGAAGGATAAAAGACGTAAAAGTTATGAGAGGCCCAGAGATAGGTAGTGATTACTTCTTATTGATTATGAAATGGGACAACAATAGTAGTGAAAGTACAGAACAAAGAAAGAGAAAGGGAGTAAGTAGAAAAATGATGTTATAAATTGAGAGAGGCTGAGATTAGAAACAGATACTACAAATATCTGAATCGAAAATTGACGCAGATGAACGGACAAGAAACAGTAAAACAACTATGGGGCAAATTAAAAAAGATAATATTAACGGGTGCTGAAGAACTTTGTGGAATAACAAATTATTCGCAAACTAAAAGAACACATTGGTGGTCAGAAGAAGGGCGATAGTCAAGAGAGGGGAAAAGGAAGAAAAACGTAAGGCATGGACCGATTTCGGAGAGAAAATGCAAAAGGCATATAAAGAAAACCAGAAATAATTTTTTGGAAGAATTAGAAATGCTAGGAAAAATAAAAGTAACATTAAAGATGAGGATGATGAAGTTTTAGTGGAAGAAGGGGAGATTATGCAAAGACGGAAAAGATATTTTAAAGACTTATTGGAAGGAACGGACATAAAAGCAGAAAACAATGATGTTGCATCTCCGCGAGGTTTAGGGAGAGAGGAAGATCGACAGCAAATGGAAGCGGTGACCACGGAAGAAAGTCAAGAAGCAATAAAGAAAATTAAACTGGTGAAGGCCGCAGGATACGACCAGATAACAGTCGATATGATAAAAGTAGGAAATGAGAAAATAGTAGAGGTACTAAAGATAATAATAGACAAAGTACTAAATACAGGCGAGGCACCAGGGGACTGGCAAATCGGAATAATATACAAGAAAGGCGATGTAAGAGACTGTAGTAATTATCGTGGAATCACATTACTAAGTACAGTAGGTAAATTATACGCTTAGAGTATTACAAGACTGAGAGGGACATTGGAAGAATCGTTAGAAGATACACAGTATGGCTTTAGACCTGGCCGAGTGACGGATGCAAATTTCATTCTAGGGCAAATAAGCGAAAAAGCAATAATGGAGGACGGGGAAGTACATCTTTGTTTTATAGATTTAGGGAAGGCTTTTGACAAACTAAATAGAAACGACAAAACACTAGAAAACAGGGGAGTAAGCGACAAAATTATAAACGGCATACAAGCACTGTATAAACAAACTAGAAACTTCGTTAGAGTTAAACAGGAAAAATCACATCTGTTTGAAATCAAAAAAGAAATGAGACAGGGTTGCATCTTGGGTCCGTTACTCTTCTCAATAGTGTTAGATGAGGGAATTAAAGAGGCTAAAAAGGAATTTCAACCAATATAAAGTAGGACACTGGAGAATGGAAGATATAAAGGTCACCAAACTGATGTACGCAGACGATTTGGTGCTGATCTCCAGAAAACGAAAGAACACTAAATGAAAACATACGAATAGTTAATAACAGTTTGGAAGCAAGAAATATGAAAATAAATGTTGATTAGACAAGAACTATGGTTATAAGCAGAAAACAAGTTAGTAAGTTTAAATATTTGGGAACGAAAGTAACACAAGATGGTAGATTCGAAGAGGAAATCACTGAAAGAACAGGAGCAGCGGGAAAACTATTCAATTCAATCAAGAACTCGTTTCTAGATAAAAAAAAAAAGAAATACCCAAACAGATAAAAACTGAAATATTTAAGAGAGTAGCCACTCCGATCATGATATTTGGCTCTGAAGCATGGACGTTGACAGAAAAATAGAATTCAAAGCACGGAAATGAAATTTTTGCGGAAAATTGATGGAAAAACAAGAATGGACAAAATAAGAAATACCGACATAATCTGAAAATGAGTCCAATACTAAACCTAATAGAAGATGGACAGCGGAGATGGTTGGGACATGTATTGAGAATGGGGGAAGATAAGTCGGTTAGAAGAGTCTTTGAAGCAAGAAGATACAAGCGAAGAACGAAAGGAAGACCAAGAAAAACTTGGATGTCGATGCGGCTAGGGAAAGAGATGTTGAGCGGAGTGAAGTGAGACGTAGGGTGCAAAACAGAAAAGAATGGAAAGAGATATGTAAAAAGAAACTGAAGTCCTGACTCAGTTCCGTACAGCCTTACACCTGCAAGGATATAAAGTCTTTAGAATTAAGTAAGTACTGGTACATTGAGGATACAAAATAAGGGGAAAATATCAATTTGCCATAAATTGCAGTAGTTAAGTGGCGTCCATTTCCATTGACACATTCTCATAGCCGGTTGGGTTGAAATTATCCGTAGTCTTTTGGAGCATGTTACGAGGAATCCTTTGAATTTCTCGCGTTTTTGCTTCGGAAAGGACTTCCACGAGTACATGGTTGGCCTCTGTAAGCTTGGGATTTTAGATATTCCCCATAAAAAGTAGTGGCAAGGTGAGAGGTCTGGTGACCAAGTAGGCCACTCCACATCCCTACGTAATGAAATCAGACATCCAGAGAAATGTCTCTTAAAAAAAGTCATTGTTGCTCTTGAGGTATGGAAAGTCGTCCCATCTTGCTGAAATCAAATACTGTGTTGAGGTTGCGTCGTCTTTTTATTCTGGCAGGAAATAATCACGCAACATGGCAAGGTAGCAATTTGTGTTTACAGTTCGTCCGTTTTCACGAAAAAAATAAGACCCAATAATGCAGATTCGAGATACGCCACACCAAACAGTTACTCTCTCGCGGTGCAGAGGTTGTTGATGAAGTTCTTGAGAGTTTTCGGATACTCAGAACCGAAAATTCTCTTTGTTTACCATCCCAGATAAATAAATGTGTAAGATTCTGCAAACTGACCTGCCTGAAATTCGAACTACGAGAGCGTAACGTGGCAGAACGACGGGGGCTGGCTAATCACCATTTGTCGCAACCTTTCGATGTTTTCCGGAGTCCGTTCAGTTCGATCACCTTTTCTTTGAAAACTATTCATGCACTTCACAATGGTATCGTGATTTTGAACGCGACCATGACGACGAATATTGTAATGATTTCGTAATCGTCGTTGAGAACGACCCGTCTCAATGAAGGTGTTGCAAACACACACACGATGTGCTACAGACCACTACTGACATCTGTCAACTAGTAAATATCAACATTTCCAAAAACATTCGGTCCACGCCAGCATGCACAACAGTCTTTTCAAAAACACCACACCTTCCTGCCGGACCCTGTATAAATAGCAAATCGTGGATATGTAAGAAACATTCAGTAACCAACTCCTCAATTTAATGTTATTGCTGTGTTGCATTACTATAGACTAAACACGTTTCCATTTAAAATTAATTAAAGCCATCTACCATTTTTCATTCATTTTTATAACACCGTTTAAAAACAAAATAAACAAAACGAATAAATGGTGATCCAATTAATGCTTTAGGAATTTAAAGTGAAATATTGGCAAACTTGCATAGTGACTATCTTCGCGTATTTGTCAGTTTTGTAGGTTAGGTTATTACAAAACAACATACACCATTTAACGCCCCAAGGACGTTGCGAAATTATTAAAATTTATTATAGCTTGGTTAACATCTGATGGCACTTACGTGGACAACAATTTTATGACAAAAAAGTAGAACGCAGCATGAAACGAGAAAAATAGACATATTTTAGCCACGCCTCGCGCATCCTAGGTGCTTTCAGATTTTAACCGAGCTAGCTCAATTAACATCTGATGACACTTGCGTATATAACAATTTTAATACAAAAAAGGAGAACGGAGGAAAAAGGAGCTATATCAGACAATGCTCTGTAAAGGAAACTTAGCGTAGATTACGTGCACTCTATGGTGCACATCATCGACCAAATGAACAAACAATTCTTAGTATTGTGAAGACATTTGAACGTAAGTTTATGTTAAGAGTGTTCGTGATAATCCAAATCTGTCTGTTAGACGTTGTTGTTAGCAATTGGACCTTACATGTGGATCAACTTGAAGGATTTTACGGAAGAATTTGGTTTTGCATCCATACAAAATCCAAAAATTGGAGCCAGCAGTTCATCGTTTTCGATGTGGTTTCGCTGCTTGCACATTGGAGCAACTGACTACAGATCCATTTTTTCATCGTATTATAATATTTAGCGATGAGGTACATTTCTAACTAAAAGATGAAGATGAAGAAACACCCTTGCATCTAGAGAGAGTTACAATTTGGCGTAGCATTCATGCCAGTAGTGTCATCGTATTGTAATTCTTTAAAAATACGCAACGACAGCGTGTCACGATAAATGGCATTCGTTATCGGGCAATGATAAATAAATATTTCTTTCCAAATGTTGTTGCAAACAATTTGCAGGAATACTGGTTTCAACAGGACGGTGCTACATGCCATACCCCCAATAAAACCATCGTTTTACTGTAAGGTGAATTTTCCACCATAATCTTGTGATTTGACGCCGTATGATTACTTGTGGAAGTTATGTAAAGTCGAAGGTCTACGCTAACAACCTAACAACGATTGAGGATTTAAAAAACCAACTATTATTCCTGAAAACTTAACCTGATCGAACACGCTATTGTCAATAAAGTCGTGCTACGTTTAAAATATCGTTTTTAAATGTTAATTAGGTCTCTGCGTCGTATTGTACTTGCATATTGATCCAGAGTGTATAGTTTATTTCAAATTACCACCTTCTTCACCTTCTGTGATAATTATTATACCTGGTCTCCTTATTGAACGGGTACGGTTTACCTATTTGCAACGTATGAATCTAGGGGCCGTATTGACTATAAATTAGGGCCCTATAATATAATAATAAAACGCTGTTAATATCAAGTATATAATAAAAAATATCTGTACATTGGGTTTATCTACAAAGAAAAAATTACAAATCGTGTGGCAACATGTGTAATGGATACATATAGATATATAAAGCTAATTTATTTGTAATACACAATAAATTTTTTATGTATCACCGCATTTCATAAATAATCTGTGATTGAGTCTGAATCGTATTGCAAATTTATAATCAAATGTGCTACTATTTTGTACATGCGCATATATTCGTCCTCTTTTGCTATTGCGTGTTTAACAGCATTTTTCCAATTTACAGCAGTTATATGTTCCATAGCATTTTTTATGTGTGTTACACTGCTTTCGCTAAATTTCGGTGTTTGATTTGTTCGTCTTATGGTATTTTTCAGTTGGGCCCATATCAATGGGATTGAAAATGCAATGGTATGGTGGTAAACGCAAAATTATATGTCCTGCTTCTTTGGCTCTGTTATCCACATAATAATCCTTTAAATATTCTTTTGTCTTCCATCACCTCTATTAATTGGTTTTTTGTATAATGATCCTCAAAATATAAATCATTTGCATCTAAAAATGTTTTAATATCTTTCTTATTATTACATTTTGTAGGAACTTTGGTTTGCTGCCGAGAATGATACGGAGCGTTGTCCATCACTATCACACTATCTTTTGGTAAATTTGGCAGCAAAGTGTCACAAAACCATTCTTCAAATAAAGATGAGGTCAAATCTTCATGGTAATCTAATAATCAGATAATAGCGGCTGTCCGATCCATCCTTTTTCTGACCCCGCATGAAGAATGATTATTCTCTTCCCTCTCGAAACCGGCGCGTCCAACTGACACATACTTGAACTATCCACCCAACCTTTGCAAATTGTGTCATGGGTGTCATACCACGTCTCGCCTAAATAACATATTAATCGTCCTTCATGTCTATACCTTCTAATTGCCGTTAAGTATTCATATCGAAGTTTCTGTAACCTCGGGCTTTCCATAATTGTGCGAAGTTTGTCTATAGTGCCAAACTTAAAACCAGCTTTCTTTAGCGTCCGCCACAAGATTGCTTTAGATATAGGCTCATCACTGATTCTTTTATGTAAGCAGTCAAGTGTAGATACAACATTTCCTCTGTCGAAAGAGTATACTTGCTGCCTAATAGTATCAATTTCATACTATTCAATTTTTCTCGGTGCTCCTTTGTCACTTCTTTGCTTTCGAGGCCCTGCGTTATTCTTAATTATTTTATATATTGTTCCAAAAGTCCACCTTGGTTAATTGCGACGTTCGCTGAATGTTCTGAGTTTGAAGTTCGTTATTTTCTTCCATCAGGGTATGATAGACATTGAAAATTATCTGTTTTGCATCTTCTGATATATGCTTTCTCTGTCGTGCTCCAACAGTATTATCACTATCCACATCATAATCACTAACACTTTCAGCAAAAGGTCGCCACATGTTCTTTAAGTAAAGAGAGAAAAATCAAATATGTATACAGCAGTAAAGATTAACAATAAATGATAAATAGACTCAATATTAGATGTAATATATACCAACTCTCCTAACTATATTTACTTAAATATTGTTTAATAAATATAAGCACTTATTTCATCTAAATTGTAATTTAATGACTATTTAACTATATATAATAACTATATATTCAAATTAACAACTGTTGGTACTTATAATTTGTTTGTTTGCGTAAAAGATAATCGTTTTGAGCGGCCAGGTAGTTATTGCCGCAGGTGGTGAAATAAAAGCATTAGAGTCGTTCAAAGTTATATTCTTATAATTTGAAATAAATTATACGCGGCAGATGTGTCTGCACTACAGCCAATCATCTGGTCCGATACCCAAGCCCCCTCCCGAACTCGTCAATGCACGTTTAGAGAGCGCGTCGCTTCTACTGATACATTTGCCGTTTGAATTGTAGTTCTGTCGGTGGGATGAAAAGTGTATGCCGCTTTTAATTTAGTTGTGTATTGGGAACTTTATGGAAAACACATTGTTGGTGCTCTTTACGCTAGTTTTTAGCACCATATATTGGGATTTATGCCTCTACCGACCTTGAAATAACTAAAAAGAAATATTATTTTTAAATAATAAATGAACATTTTGCTCAGTGCTGTACTTGGGTTTCGTCTTCCAATTGTATATCGGGGCATAAGGTGCATAGATGACGTAAACATGCGAAATAAGGCCGTAGTCCAAAACCCTTCAATGAGGCCGCGTCTGCTTTAGGACATTTAGATCTCGTATTCCGATCAGATAGCACGTGTTTGTGTAGTCACTTTTAGTATCGAAAGATTTTGTGAATTTTGGAAATTACTCCGATTCGGTGAATGATGTCACCGCACCTGGATTGTTTAATAACCAAGATAGAAACTTGGATTATTACACGTTGTTTGGGATCATGATTTGATGTACCCTTGACCATCTAAAAGGGTTCTTGTCTCCGGCGATTAATTACTGATACCGTTACTAACAACCGCTAGCCGTCGAAAATAGCGTGCGATAACGAAGGGCGGAGGAAAGAAAGAGGCGCCGTCGGTGCCAAGAAGTCATAAGGACCAGGTTTTTGTTTACACTTATATCGTTGAAGTAGCTAGATACGTGTTTAATATCTTCATTTAGATTACATTTAGGAGTATATTTCAAAATATTAATTAGTCGGTTTCAATCTCATTAACTATTATTTCGTTTTGGAACCTTTAATTATCAACATTAATTAGTATACCGTTTTTCTGAAACTTATTCAGCGTCATATTCTTGTTGTAATCTTAAGTTCTATTGTGCCTAAAATGAAATGCAGGTATTCTGCAATTTTATTTATCGCTACATCCCGGGAACTTTTGGGTACCACCTCATTTATTTATTTATTTAGTTTAATATCGAATTAAACTATGTAAATTTTTTTTAAATTTTTTCAAATAACCGAGTTGTACAAATTACTTTAATTTTTGAAATTGTAATTGTCCGCTTTACTGAAAATTGCTAATATTTCACACTGCCACATTAATACATTAACAAATAAACGAAGATCATATAAATTTGGACAATTTATTTATTTATATTCGTTTAACATTTATTCTCGAGCATTAAGTTCTTTAAAAAATAAAAATTAACTCATAAACTTAAGTACACATTTTTACACAACAAAATATCTTTCGCTAAATTATTGATTTATTACGACAGAATTCATGTTATGTATTTTCATATAAACAACCATCATTGAGTTTATCAAATTATTCAGTTACATATTCTATATCTCCTAACAAATATAAAATCAGTACAGTTCTTTTTTTTTTACAAAATGCAATAGCAATTATAAAAGTATTAAAATACTTATAAAATCAAAAACGGTTTTAAAGACATTTTCAAAACTATTAATAATGTATATATGTGTATACTTATTAAATAATAGAAAAATATATATTCTTAAAACAAACAATGTAAATTTAATAATTTAAAATTAATTTAAATTCCAAGATTACCCAATTACTTGATCACTGTGGGCAGTCTCTTTTTCTTCGTGGATATCTTCTTTTTCCTCTTTTGTGACGACTTTCTTCTCTATAAATTCTTTTAATTGTGTGTACGCATGGTCTAAATTGTCATTTATAACTACAATATCGAAATTTCCTGGTTGTATACCTATAAAAAGTAAATTAATACAATTGAACTCGGATAGAACGAGCACACGAAAGTAAAAACAAGTTCACTCAAAACGAGTGTTCGCTATAATAGTTATTTATGCACCAAGGGCGTTATGGGTATTATATTGCTCCGAGGTCGACGTTAATTCAGCCCGAGGGATGAATGTCGACGGAGAGCAATATAATTGCCAACGCGGTGTTCCATAACTTTTTTTTGCATCATAGCAGTCTGAGCATAAATTGAACTTGATTTTTAAATGTTCATTTTTAATTTTTATGATCACACCTCCTATACTCTATACCAGTGTTTTTCAACCTGTGGGTCGCCACCCCCTGGGGGTCGCGAAGCCTCTGTAGGGGGGTCGCGAGAGGTCGAGAGAACTCAGTAAAAAAATCAATAAATTTTAAAAAGGTAGATATATTAAAAAAAAGTTAACAAAATGATACTCGTTATGTTATTTATACAAACACATTAACAAAATATAAAATCTTCGAGTACTCGTTCATTTTAATGTGAAGGTTGCGCTTGAGTTTGTTCAATAAATTCTCCCATCGTGGATTCGTTTTTGCAACTTTAAGTATTAAATCGTTTTCCAAATTTAAGCGATTTCTTAGTTTACTTTTTATTTGGGCCATTGATGAAAATGCCAACTCGCACAAGTACGAGGTAGAAAATGGAATCAAACACTTCAAAGCCTCGGTTGTTAATTCCGGGTATTCTGTTTTTCTTTTTAACCAAAAGGTATCCAAATTTTCAGACTTGAATTCCAAGTGTAACATCCCATCGGCAGATAATTCCAGCAGATTCTCTTTGAGCTTAGTTGATAAATTTGCCTCATTTATAGCTGCATTTAAAAACGGATTTAAGATCCATCTTTGCCCAGTGTTATCCGATATCTCTTGCACTGAGAAGTAATGACACAATTCTTTCTTCAAATTATCTAACACCATTTTCATACCAGATATATATGAGTTGATGTTTATCTCGCTTCCGACTTCTTCAATGAAAGACTGTGTCGACGAAAATGAATCAAAGTTGTTTTGATTTATAGATGATGACCACAATTCAATTTTTTTTATAAAGCCATGGAGTTTGTCTTTTGCTGTAATGACATTTTCATCCCGCCCTTGAAGACTTTTATTCAAGTTATTTAAATGCTCAAATAAGTCAGAAAGAAAAGCCAATTTCAAAAGGAATTCCGGGTCAGAAATGAATTCAGAGTAATGTGACTTGGCTTGTTGTAAATATACTAATAGTTCAGCGCGAAGTTCCATAACTCTGGTCAGTACTTTGCCTTTTGATAACCACCTAACTTCTGAATGGTAAAGCAAATTGCGGTGTAGTGCCCCCATATCTTCACAAATGATTAGAAACAATCGAGTCTGCAACGCTTTTCCTTTAATAGAATTTACAATGTTAATAATAATATTTAGAACTTGACTGTATTCTTGTGGCAACGTTTTGGCTGCAAGAGCTTGGCGATGGAGAAAGCAATGCATCCAACAAGCGTTTGGCATCTGTTCTTTCAGTCTAGCAATAAATCCACTCTTCGCACCAGTCATGGCTTTTGCTCCGTCACTACAAATAGCAATGCATTTTTGTGCCGAATCGATATTCATATCTTGCGTAGCTTCAAGGAACGTGTCATGCAAGCACTGACCTGTAGTATTTTTGGGTAGTGCCTTGCAAAATAGTATTTCTTCCATTAATATTTCATTGGATTCAAAAAGCACAAAAGCTATAAACTGCGCACAACCCGCAATATCCGTTGATTCATCAAATTGCAAGGACACAAAAGAACTTTTCTTAATTTTTTCTATGACTTGATCGCGAACGTCAGTCGCCATATTGCTTATCCTGCGTTGAATGGTATTGTCAGAGAGAGGTATACTTTTGAGCTTTTCGACCTCTTGCTTGCCAAACATAATCTCTGCTATATCTAAAGCCGCTGGTAAAATCAAATTTTCGGCAATACTGTGAGGTTTTCCTGCTTTAGCCACACGAAAAGCTACTCGATAACTAGCGAGCAACGCTTTCTCATTTAGGTTGGACATTTGTCCTACAGCAGTTTTTTTATGTTCAAGAGCTTTTAATTTTCGCTCAAAAAATTCCACGGGTTTATTTTTTTCATTAGGATGTTTTCTGTTTAGGTGGCGTACCAACTTCGATGGCTTCATGCTTTCTCTTGACAAAGTTTCAAAGCAAATTACGCACTGCGGTTTATTCTCAATCACAGTAAACACAAATTTCAAATAATTGTCGTCATAAAGACGTTTTTTCTTTATTCCACTACTGCCGCTAGACTTAGACGTTGATGGTTCTGATGATCTTTTCAGGAATTTATCCATTTTCAATTATAACAAACAACTCAAATAAATACGTAAATCAAGTGATTCGCGCTCTTCAAACAACTAAACAGCAGACGACACGACCACTTGCTTCGCGGTCTTGCACTCAACTGCCGTGGCCGCGGTCGAGCCCCCTATTTATAGGCCAGCGCATTCTAGCGAGAATCATCTCGAAGCGTAACGAAACGTCTCGAAACTTGTGGACCTTTAGCGCGGGCCGTGGAGCGCGCGGGGGACTACCAGCACCATCCGTTGGTAACACTCGGAACCTGTACTAGTTCCGAGTGTTACCAACAAATGGCGCTGGGAGTCTCGGCCCTAACAATATGTTTGTATTTGTTTGTTAGTTATCAATTGGCCACGTATTCGATTTAAAATTATATGTTTTACGTACTTAATTGTATATTTATATCCGAATCCTAATAACGCAAACGCCTAAAATTTTTGTATTGATTAAATACATATTTTTAACATACATACATGAAAAAAAAATGGTCGGGAGTCGGGAAATATTTTTGATACTAGGGGGGTCGTGTCATAAGAAGGGTTGAAAAACACTGCTCTATACTATAACATTGAGTACCTACTTTAAGTATAGTTTAAGTAACTACTTAATTATTTATGTATATTTTAGGTCATCATGTCTGGAAGACCCAGTAGAGACAGAGATATAGGGAGGAAATGGGAATTCGGTGCATCAAAAAGAAAAAGAAAGGCTGAAACGGTTCTGTCCAACCAAGCTATGAGTTCCAATATGATGAAATTTCTTAAGAAACCTGTAACTGCTTCAGAATCCTCTGATGAGTTACTTATCTAAGTTGCTTTAGTTTCTGAAACAGAACCAGCTTCAGGAAATTTCTGACACAGTTTCAGAATCGGGTGAACCAACTATGGTCCAAGATTCTGAATCCAATGAAGAGTTAGCAAGTAAATTTGCGATTTAGAAAATCACGAGCAAGCAGATCAATTAAGAGAGTCATTTCTAGACTTAGATCCGGGGAAGAGGGTATTTCCAGTAACAGATTCGAAGCGTTATGACTTAATTCAAATAGGTCCCGATCCAAACCTAGAGAGATCTGATGAAAGTTACCTCAAAGACGCAAATAAAAGACATTTTTCAAAATTTCATTTTACTCGAAAATTGGGAAACGCAACATCGTAGATGGTTGGCTTACTTCATATCTCAAGACAAAGTTTATTGCTTTCCATGCAGACTTTTTTCACATTTGCAAACGCAGATGGTAAAAGAAGGATGTTATGACTGGAACGATCTGAGTCGGATATTGCAAAGACATGAACAAACTCAAGAAGACGTTAAATGAATGGAATTCTATAAAGGAATCAAACACGGAAAAACTATAGATCAACAAAATGAGAGTAATTAATGAAGAATCGCTACGTCCAGAGAAAATTGGTGTTTGGGCAGCGATAAGCCAAAGGCGAATCATTGGAACAATATTTTTTCAGGGAACGTTAACTGCTCAAAGGTACCGTACGGAAATTTTACAACCATTTGTCAATCAGTTGCATGATGATGAATTACAAAATACATATTTCCAACAAGACGGAGCACCTTGTCACTGTACTGCAGAATCTTTGGATTATTTAAGAGAATTTTTTGATGAGCGTATAATTAGTCGAAATACTGAAATTGCCTGGCCTGCACGTTCATGCGATTTAACACCTTGCGATTTCTTTTTGTGGCCTTATTTAAAAAATAACATATTTCGAACACCTATATTGAATTTGAATGATATGCTACAGAGAATCGAACACAAATGCATGGAAATTAATAACAATCCAGTAATGTTGCAGAATATCATCAGAAATTTTGAACGGAGGATTTTAAAGTGCATTGATCTTGAAGGACAACATTTTCAACATTTGTTTTTGTTATAGTATTCAATAAATACCTATTATTTGTTATTTATTTGTATGTATGAAACTGTCAAAATATACGACTTCGTAGGTTAAGTAGTAAATTTTAATTTACGACATACTTCAAAATGTTCTCAGTAAATCACATGCTACTAGATTGACTTTTCAAATGAACACTTGTTACAATAAACAAATGTTCAGATGACTGTTAACGTTGCATTTTTTAATAAAGGATTACATTACGTTTCAGTTCATACAACAGCTTAGTAGTGAGTGGACACGTTTTCTTTATTCAAAATGTCTGACCGATTTTCTTCTCAAGAGTATGCTGACATGCATTTTGTGTAATGGCTACTGTAACGGCAGTGCGTCAAGCAGTTATTGAATACCGACATCGGTTTCTCGATAGGCGCATTCCTCATTACAGAACGTTTCTGGAAGTACACAGACAATTTCGGGAATGCGGACTGCGTGATTATCTTTTCGACCGAGGAGTAAATTTGCCAGCAGACTTAGAGGAAGAAGCATTAGCGATTGTTATATGGGATCCAACTCTCAGTGTACGTCGAATCGCTAGACAACTAGGAGTGCCAGTTTGGCAGTTTGGCGAATTTTAAAACGTGAGGGCTTATATCCATATCACTATCGCAGGGGACACGGTTTGCTTGAGGCAGACCACTATGATCGTCTAGTTTATTCTACCTGGGTGTTGAGACAGTCATGGCTTCATTTTAATTTCTGCAGAACAGTCCTCTGGACAGATGAATCTACGTTCACGAGAAGTGGTTTTACAAGTCTGAGAAACCTGCACAGGTGGTCATCAGAAAATCCCAAAGCTATACGCCCATCTAAATTTCAACATGAATTTTCTATTAACGTTTGGGCGGCCCTAATCGATGACTTGTTGATTGGTCCTGTCGTTCTTCCTGGGAGGTTAAATGCAGACAATTACCTTCAATTTCTTATTGACGAACTGCCAGGTCTTTTAGAGGATGTCCCACTGAATATTCGACGAGACATGTGGTTTCACATGAATGGAGCGCCACCACATTTCGGAATTGCTGTCCGAAATTGGGTTAACGTCAATTATCTAAGATGGATTGGTCGAGGTGATCCTGTTGCATGGCCACCCAGATCACCCGATCTTAATCCCCTTGACTTTTATTTATGGGGGTGCATGAAAAATTTAGTCTACGCTCAAGTTTCGAACACAAGAGTTGTTGGATCGTATTCACCTGGCAGCCGAGGAAATCCGACAAAACTAGTATGAAATTCGGATAAGTACTTCTTCTGTTGGCTTACGGGCACAAGTCTGCATTCAACAAAGAGGTGGACATTTCGAAAATATTATTAATTGAACTTTTTTAAATAAAATCAGTTTTTACCGACTTTGGGATTACATTTTTTTTCATGATCTGACAATCACATTCATATATCTGTAACTTTGAAACAAATCAAAACGAATATACAAGTTTCGCGTTTTTGTTACTTGAAATGAAGTCTACTTTACACTCCTAAAATTTGAACATAACGATACGGGACATCTTGTATAATAAATTAAAATACAATTATTTTACCATTTCTAATAGATTTAATTAAGTGCGATATTCGTTCGAATGTCCAACGCTGTCATTGAAAGTAATTTTAATTGGAGCCTGAGTTACAACGACAAATTTTCAAAAAATGCACTAGTTTGATTAATATGTCTGGAAACTATTCCGTGTCCGCGATTGACACTTCATTTTAACAATGGTTTTTTTTGTTCATTTCATTAAAATTTTATAATTTGACAATAATAAGACTTATTGGCCATTTTCTTGAAAATTTTCTTATAGAACCCCTTATAAATTGCATATCATTATATTCATGAAGAAAATGTTCTTTTAAATATGCAAAAAATACATCTTGCTATTTAAGAAAAAAAAAATTTGTTGACCTTGCATTAAAATAGTGAACTCAAAAAAAAACGAATGCTACCAAATAATGCCAAATATTATATGAACCATCTTTTGTATAAGAATTTTTTTAATTAATTGCAAGCGATACAGCACTTTTTCCCGACCCTGTTATATACACCATATATTTATAATTATAATTACATCAACATTTATAATTAATCTTAAAAATAATTAAAAAATATATATATAAAGAAATAATTTTAAATTTGTGTTTTGATGAAATTGACTACCTATTAAACATCTTAAAAACAGGACATAATAAAATAAATTAAAGTTAATAAGTCAGGTCACATATTACTTACTAATTCATCATATCAAATACACATAATTATGTCATTGTGAAACACTTGAACATCATTTGGAATTGGCGGCTAAATTTTAAATTAAGAGTGCATATACACGCGACATATTACGTGTATTTGCTTTCTTTGTTTAACATATTCAACAGTTATCTAATCGCGGTTCTCACTGATAAAGATAACTCTATTATCCATGTTTGATAAACAAAATATATCAAATGTGTAACCTGTACGTTTTTATTCCTCCATAACCTTTAAGAAAACAGTGAAGTCTATATAATTTAAATTAAGGACAGGTTGATAAAATAAATCAGATAAAATTTATGAAAATGTAATATTTGCAAAATGTATGTGCTTGTAGAAATATAAAAGGTAAACTATATTTTATATTTTTAATTCAGTGCATTCTTTTTTTTAATTCTAATTACTACATAATAAATTTTTTAAATTCTGAATATTCATTACAAAGATTAACAATTCGTACATAATAAATATATAAAGCAAAGCAAGGTGGTTAATAAATTTAAAAAATATAAGATAAAATATAATTACCATATTCAATTTCTTTAGCTGCTACATCCAATCGAAGTTTCAAACTTGTTTCTGTTTCAGTTTTTCTAGCTTTCAGCCTCTTTTCTAATTCGTCGAGTGAAGGTGGCTTCAAGAAAACATACCAGGGATTTAAATCAGTATTCCGAACTTGTTTAACTCCTTGTACATCTATATCTAATATGCACACTTTCCCATCCGATAAGACATTATCTACAGCTAATTTGCTAGTACCATACATGTTACCACTGAATTCAGCATTTTCAATAAATTCACCATTTTTTATAGCATCTGTCATCTCTTCTCGACTAGTAAAATAATAATGTTGGCCATTTTGTTCCCCAGGTCTTGGTTTACGTGTTGTGTGACTCACGCAAAAGCCAAAACTGTTCGGAAAGTCTTTCATTAATTTATTGAGCAATGTACTTTTACCTGAGCCTGAAGGCCCGCAGAAGATTAAGGGTCGGCAACTGGTTTTGCTAGACATTCTTCTAATAAACTCTACAATCAAATGAAACAAAAACAGCTGTATTAAATATCTTTAAAAGAGTATTTAATTCAAGTAAAGAGTAGCACTAACCTTTATATATAAAAGACAGGGTTGTGACCAAATATTTTCCTTTATATAAGATCTAGCTATCGTGGTAACAAGTGAAGACCTTGCCCTTTATTTGCGGTGTTTATTAAAAATTATTAACATGCAAAACGCACATTAATTAGAAAGAAATAAAGAAGTGTAATTGAATGTAAAGCTATTTAAGAAATAATTTATTTGTGTTGTGAAAATTGAATAAAAAAATCAATATACATTTGCGCGTATTACTTATTTGCCACTTAGTTCGGTCTAGTTATTGGTTATGTTTCTCAAACGCGTTAGGTTAGGTTAGATGAATTTTATTGTGCCACATTTGCCTCTAATCTATAAAACATAACAATTTGCGTGATTAACAGATGCATGCTTATTAATGAAACAAACACTATTTAGCGTTTATGTGAAAATAATTGATTACTTACGAAACATCGTCAGTCTTGAATAATATCCGATTTAGTTTAATCTGAAGTGATAAGAATAATAATTTAAAAAAATGTAACTATCAGAAATAATTGTATTTTAGAAATGGAAAGTATTTTGAAAATATGAAAGATAACATAATCAATGAACGAGGAATTATTTTTGAGAAATAGCATGTTTTTTTAAAAATATATACGTACAGGCAACTGTACTTATTTTTATACAGTTATTTTCATACATTTGCATCAGCGAGGATTATCAAGAGATAAGTGAAATAAAAATAAATTGTCTATGGCTATAGTAAGCATATATGTATAAATAAATTTCACAATGATCGTACAATTACGAGCAGTAAATTTTGGTCGTCAATAATAGACGTTTATGAAAATTGCACCGTGGTAGATATGTACAATTGTGTACAATGTATGTAGATATGTACAATTGCGAGCAATAAATTTTGGTCGTCAATAATAGACGTTTACGAAAATTGCACCGTGGTAGATATGTACCATGTATGTACTGGAATACCGGACAATCGGCTGATTTACGGTAAATGCATCGGGGTTAACCAATTTCCGAACGCCGGCATTGAAGTTAAATAAAAGTTTCTAACCTATAATTATAAACGTTTTTATTACAGCTACCAACTAATTTCGATTTTGAATCCCTAACTCGATTAAAATGTACCAAGAAACTGTACTTGCTATAGCGATATAGCTACTAAATAGATGAGAGATAATTGATTTTCTTACAACGTTTCAGTTTTCACGCAAAAAAGAAGAATTTCAATAAAAAATTATGTTCGAATATTTCCATGTTTTTTTCATTTTCCGACGATCAACTTCGATCCAAAAAATAGAAACCGGGTGCATGCATCGCTTACGCTGGTGTAATTTCGTACAATTCATTTTAAACCGGTAACAATTTTCGAACGCAAATAGTGAGTACGGTATATATCGGTGCAATGTTCGTAAACGCCTAATATCATTCTTTGACAAAATATCAGTTGCTGTATTGTAAAACGGTCGTAATGGTAATAAGTAGAGAACGGACATTCTTACCACATGACTAAGTTCTCCGAATACAATAGCCGTTGTCCATTGTTAACGCTGCGAAAATCAGGTGGCCGAGAAAGTCAAACACAAATACTTCATTGTATTACGCCGGGATGTACTCAGAGAAGTTTATAAACATTTCCAATTTCCGATTGCGTTTAATGGAATATATCCTCCGAATACAATAGCTGGGTTGTCCATTGTTATCGCAACGGACCAGATGGCCGGGTAAGACTAACAAATACTTCATTGAATTACGCCGAGTCATGTGGTAAGAATGTCCGTTCTCAAGTAATAAGTTGTAATAACCTATAATTTAATATGTCATATGTTAATAAAATTTACGGACCTTTTTGCAAGTCTAGACAAGATGCTACCGTAGCTTCAGAGAGTCCAGGTTCTATTAAGGAAATATTCCTTACTTTGTTAAAATAGGATATTGAGACCATATTAAAAATAATTCAACAAAAAAAGACTAACAAACAGCCAATTTATTTTGACGTTTCATTGACAATGGATATAATCAATCAGGGCAAAAACCTACATTGTGACAATTTCCTCAAATTTTACATGACATTGACGACCAAAATTTATTGCTCGCAGCTGTACATATAAACATGTTATTTTGGGAAAGTTTTCACTCGAGTAGGCTGAATAGATAAAAATGTCGTAAATATTTAAATAGGTATGTTTCAAATTTTCCATTTATATCTAATCAAAACTAAATATTCTTCCACATTTATACATTATCTGCCTTATGCATAGTCGTGAAGTTAAAATAGGGTGTTAGCACAGTTTAAAGATATATCTTTAAACTGTGGTGTTAGTACGCTATTACAGTTAGTAAGCCACTAAGATGCTTTTATCTTCTCGTATTCATAGTCGCGTATTTCATCATACTTACTGTGCTAATAGAGTCTAAGCAGAAAAAAATATATGGCAACAGTGAAAACGAAGGTCGCAGGCATGCGCATTTTGCATAGAGAAGACATTTAAAATTGTTAACCTATTGGAATTGTTGGTTATTTTAAATACGATTTGGATAATCTTATTTATTTGAATATATTTTGTGAATTTTTGCTTTTAAATTTGATATTTTCTTGAGATAAGAAGAATATAAGTATAATATATAATTTTACTTAAAATTTGTATTACTGAAATTATTTAATTTTGAAATATAAGATATAAGATTTAATTTATGTACAACAAGGAGGGTTACAGGAAGTTGAGGTAGATATCATTTTAAATCTAAAAGTCTACCTGGAACAATTGAATCCATTTGACATATATGACTATGCTCAATTTCGAACAAAATACCTCATGAGAAAAGAAGTTGCTCAAAGAAATTTTATCCAACAATAATCACGGATTACCAATCTTGAGATAGAAGGTTCTTGCAACAATTAGATATTTTGCAAAAGGAGCATATGGTGATGATATAGGTATGTACATATTTAACTGGCTTTGTAACATATTTATTACTGAATTTATAGTAGCAGAACAACATGGATTTACATGACAATATCCACAGCAATTTATTCCGTCAACAATATATATTAAGATATTTTAATTAGTAGACTTTAATAATTTTAATATATAATTTATTATTTATTGAAATACTTTAGGGATATTTTGGTATAATTTTTATTAATATTAAATATAATATACATTTATAAGTATCTACATGTAACAAATATTCATACCTACTTTATACATGATGCAGTATTTACGCATAACTTAAATATAATTATACCTACTGTATCGTATATTTTAAATTAAGTCATCCTATTATCATACTCATCTAATATACATATATAATAAACATATTAAATTATCATTTTCTCTCATATAACTTTACCTCCAGTTTCAGCAAACTTCTTTCAATACTGACAGATATTTTTCTTTGCTTGCATCTTCATCCATTGCCAATGTTCTCGAAGGCGCTTTGCATCGCTAACAAATCCTGTAATGAATATATCATATTACTTCGCTTAAGTTAAATGATTCATTTATAGCCAGCAAAGCGACAGTTGGAAGAAATACAGACATATATATATATATATACAAGGTGTGTATAAATTGTCGCAAAAGCTACACGTAGCGACATTCTTCGTTCGGTTCTGAATAAAAAATCTTAATGTTAAAATGTCGTATCATGCTTCGTAAATGTCAAAATTTGACAGTAATGATTTTGATTGAACTCACTTTGAAATACAAACTTATTGTTCTACAACGTTGCCAAATGTGTTTTTCGTGGAAGTACGTTAATGTATAAATGTTAAAAACAAGCTTTTAAATCAAAAAGAAAACGTTTACGAAATAATACTATAGTCTATGTCACCCAAACTTCGAAGTATTGCTCTTATGGAGATTGCATTTGTTGTTGCCTAATTTCTAACAATAGGGTTATTTCATTTATAGATTGGCTATACGTAAGATATTGATTTATCGATTTGACATTCAAAATGCATGTTGTTTACCTTTTAGGTTAGAAAACTCTCGTCTTAAATCTGTATTTACAAGACGTTCAATTTAGTTAAAATCATTAATGCAAAATAGGTAGATGTGCATAAATTAAACAAAATCGTTTCGACATTTTTTTTAAATTCAATAATGTAATTTTAATTTAAAAAGGTATATAACCCCTTACCACTATTATTAGTCGTATCCTAAATACGTATTTCGACAACTAAGTTGTCATCATCAGTAGGTAAAAACTACTAATTAAAGTCACACGGGGCACAATAAAGTAAGATGAACGCTTCCGCACAACTACTATACACTGCAACCCTGTAAAGACTAAATTTACCATGCACATTTCAAACTACGAGACAAAACACTTATCTCTTAGAAAACGTTCTTAAACATGTGTTCAAATATCGAACAAAGGGACGGCAAAAATTCTTCTCTAAAGAAGGCGCCAACTAAAAAACGATTTTAAAGCTACGGTGACCTACTAATAAACTAAATGAAACACATCATATTTCCACAAAACACTAGTATAATTAACTGTATGAGCATTTCATGTGCAATGTACAAATTAATAGTTATTATTTAACGTGTTAATTTCGTACGCAGGTAGTGACAAAATCTGTATAGGGTCCGAGTGTAAAAACAATTCCATTAACAAAAGGTTAAAAAGTCGTGTATATATATATAGTAAAGACCGAACTCTCATAGCAATTCTGAGAAAGACAAAATAAAGGAGAAGGCGTTATATGTGAAAAACCAGACATCCGGCTTGTTGTATTATATTAAATGGGAATACAATACTCGTGAAAAGGGTCAATAAATAATTCGATATTGTAGGTGTATAATTTAGAAGTTAATTATAAATAGGTGACAATGTGTTATTAAAAAAAGAAGAAACCATTCACGTGAATAAATAGATATTGTAGGTATATCAATTTAAAAGTTAATTATAAATAGGTGACGATGTCCTAGTTAAGGAATTAAGCAATTTAATATAATGTATAGAATTCACGGTAGGCTCTGGGTATGTAGGAGGTAATTTTGCATATTAAATGAGAATTCTATTCACGTGAAAAGGGTCTTGAATAATTGGATATTGTAGGTA
Source organism: Melolontha melolontha (assembly GCA_935421215.2). Lineage (NCBI taxonomy): Eukaryota > Metazoa > Arthropoda > Insecta > Coleoptera > Scarabaeidae > Melolontha > Melolontha melolontha. Next base: position 22,446,576 of record OW285235.1, read on the forward strand.
TAATTTAAAAGTTAATTATAAAAAGGTGACATGTCCTAGGTAAGGGGTTGCGCTATTTAATATAATGTATAGAATTCACGGTAGTCTCTAGGGTGTGATAATGAGGTAAATTTGCATATTAAATGAGACTCACTTCACGCGAAAGGGGGGGGGGGTCTATGCATAATTGGATATTGTGGGTATTTAATTTAAAAGTTAGTTGTAAATAGGTGGCATGTCCTAGTTAAGGAGTTAAGCAAAATAAAATAATGTATAGAATTCACGGTAGGCTCTGGGTGAAACATGGTAAATAATTTAATAAACAAAACACCCGGTACATCTGTTCCCTAAAGCGCGAAAAATTTTAACATTTCGTGAAACAAACACACCGAATGTTTCATTCAACAACCATTGTTTAGGAGGTAATTGCATTATTTCACGTGTATGGATTCCCACATGTCTATATTTCTGATGTTACATCCCCCACTCACTTATAAAAATGTGAATAAACAGCTGAACGGTATTGGAGATTTATCGCTATTCAAGGAGGTATGTTTATCGCGAAAAATAAACATACCTCCTTGAATAGCGATAAATCTCCAATACCGTTCAGCTGTTTATTCACATTTTTATAAGTGAGTGGGGGATGTAACATCAGAAATATAGACATGTGGGAATCCATACACGTGAAATAATGCAATTACCTCCTAAACAATGGTTGTTGAATGAAACATTCGGTGTGTTTGTTTCACGAAATGTTAAAATTTTTCGCGCTTTAGGGAACAGATGTACCGGGTGTTTTGTTTATTAAATTATTTACCATGTTTCACCCAGAGCCTACCGTGAATTCTATACATTATTTTATTTTGCTTAACTCCTTAACTAGGACATGCCACCTATTTACAACTAACTTTTAAATTAAATACCCACAATATCCAATTATGCATAGACCCCCCCCCCTTTCGCGTGAAGTGAGTCTCATTTAATATGCAAATTTACCTCCTTATCACACCCTAGAGACTACCGTGAATTCTATACATTATATTAAATAGCGCAACCCCTTACCTAGGACATGTCACCTTTTTATAATTAACTTTTAAATTATACCTACAATATCCAATTATTCAAGACCCTTTTCACGTGAATAGAATTCTCATTTAATATGCAAAATTACCTCCTACATACCCAGAGCCTACCGTGAATTCTATACATTATATTAAATTGCTTAATTCCTTAACTAGGACATCGTCACCTATTTATAATTAACTTTTAAATTGATATACCTACAATATCTATTTATTCACGTGAATGGTTTCTTCTTTTTTTAATTATAACACATTGTCACCTATTTATAATTAACTTCTAAATTATACACCTACAATATCGAATTATTTATTGACCCTTTTCACGAGTATTGTATTCCCATTTAATATAATACAACAAGCCGGATGTCTGGTTTTTCACATATAACGCCTTCTCCTTTATTTTGTCTTTCTCAGAATTGCTATGAGAGTTCGGCCTTTACTATATATATATACACGACTTTTTAACCTTTTGTTAATGGAATTGTTTTTACACTCGGACCCTATACAGATTTTGTCACTACCTGCGTACGAAATTAACACGTTAAATAATAACTATTAATTTGTACATTGCACATGAAATGCTCATACAGTTAATTATACTAGTGTTTTGTGGAAATATGATGTGTTTCATTTAGTTTATTAGTAGGTCACCGTAGCTTTAAAATCGTTTTTTAGTTGGCGCCTTCTTTAGAGAAGAATTTTTGCCGTCCCTTTGTTCGATATTTGAACACATGTTTAAGAACGTTTTCTAAGAGATAAGTGTTTTGTCTCGTAGTTTGAAATGTGCATGGTAAATTTAGTCTTTACAGGGTTGCAGTGTATAGTAGTTGTGCGGAAGCGTTCATCTTACTTTATTGTGCCCCGTGTGACTTTAATTAGTAGTTTTTACCTACTGATGATGACAACTTAGTTGTCGAAATACGTATTTAGGATACGACTAATAATAGTGGTAAGGGGTTATATACCTTTTTAAATTATTATTTAACCACAGTCTCCATTGAAAGAATTTTTAATGTAATTTTATTTTGGATTATTTTATAAATATGAGACATTTACGAAATATACACAAAAGATGACAGATCGAAAATTTCAAGTGACAGGGAGTATATAACAAACACAAAATAAAAATTTTCCCTTAGAGACAAAGTGCGCCAAAATAAATGCAACGTCGTACTGTTAAAAAAAGATAGTTATATGAGCATCGCTATAAGTTAATAAGAGAGGCTATTCTCCATAAGACCCAATACTTCGAAGTTTGGGTGAAACAGACTATAGTAAAAATTTTTTCTTTAAACTAAATTGCATCTATCTCTATTAACAGATATCGAAGAGCAAAGGTTAGTTACGCACTAAAAGTCTGAACTTCAAGAACTCCGTGAAAACAAACGAAGCATGATACGACATTTTAACATTAAGATTTTTTATTCAGAACCGAACGAAGAATGTCGCTGCGTGTAGCTTTTGCGACAATTTATACACACGTTATATATATATATATATATATATATATATATATACCGGGTGTTTCAAATTCGACTCTCACCATTGGGATCTCGGCAACGGTAAGAGATACAGGGTGGCTTAAATTAGGGCAAATTTGCATATCGGCGAGTCCAATAATGTTACGTTTAAAAATTAAAGTTATCTTGGCTACTTCCGGAAATATGGCGGAAAAACTGAATATTCCGGTTTTCGTTTTTATTTTTGTACGACTTTATTTCAAAAGTTAGCCAAAATATATAAATACGTCCTCATTGGAACTTTTTGGGCTTCATCTTTTGGCCAGGTCAAAAATCCCTTACGACGTTTCGTTTTTCTCAAACCATCATCAACTTTATTTTTTCTTATAGGCGCCATATTGGATAGTTGCAGTTGAAGAAAAACTTTTATACCAAAGTAAGCTTTGATTTTTTTCAATTTGTCACAAGTAAATGACATTTTGATACATTGTGAATCTCTGTGTCGTTAAAAATGGAGACATCGGCAATGTATTTGAACATGTAAAAATATGGAGACAGAATGGATGAGGAAACTAAGGACAATTTAGTCAATGAGGTAAAATTAACGTTAAATTATCGTATAATTTTCAATAAAAGTAGATAGATGAGAGGAGAGACCTCAAAATACATTGAAAAAACTAACCATAATAATAATGACTAAATAAAAATAATAATTACAACAGATGCTCGAAATGTCCTCCGTGATTCTCCAAGCAGAACTCTACTCTTCTCTCTATGTTGTGCACTGCGCGATGTATTTCCCGTCTCCGCAGAGCTCCTCGATATTTTGGTACTCACCCCGCCCGTAAATTCTATTTTTAAGTGTACCCCATAAAAATGTGTCGAGGACACTAAGATCTGGAGACCTGGCTGGCCATCTTACTGGTCCATTATTCCCGATCCATCTGTCACCAAACCTTTCGGTAAGATAATCAGATACCAGTCTTGAGTTGTGAGCTGGAGCACCATCGTGTTGAAACCAGATGCTGTTGTAGTGGATCAAAGGTAAGTTATCTAAATAGTCTTCGAGAGTTATCGCCAAAAACTGATGATAAGTTTCTCCATTCAGAGTGCCGTTAAAGAAATGAGGACCCAAAATTTTGTCTTTATAAATACCTGCCCACACGTTAAGACTGAACCGAACTTGCGGCCGAATTTCTCGAAATTGCCTAGGGTTGTTTACGCTCTAGATGTGTTCATTGTTCCGACTGAATATTCCACAATTCGTAAAAGTGCTTTCATCTGTCCAAACCACATTTTCTAGGAAAGCTGGAAAATCGGGTCTCCTTTGTACCCAACCACAAAATTGTAATCGCCTTTCGGAATCACCTGGATGTAATTTTTGTGATATGTGAATTTTGTAGCATTTGAAACCACTTTTTTTTAGGTGTCTCCAAGCACTCGTATGAGAAGAAGCATCTACATCGGAGGAAACTTGGCGTGTGGATTTGCCCGGGTTCATATTTATCTGCAAAATATCTACTTTTATTGAAAAGTATACGATAATTTAACGTCAATTTTACCTCATTGACTAAATTGTCCTTAGTTTCTTCATCCATTCTGTCTCCATATTTTTGTCTTGGTTTTTCAAACGAACCAAACTCAGCGAGATTTCTATCCAATAATTTAAACAAAGTTCGATGAGGTTGTCGTCTTTCGGGATACATGTTCAAATACATTGCCGATGTCTTGACACCGTTTCTATCGTTTTTTTAATAAATTTTCACCATATCTCGTTTTTCTTCATTGGTAAACTCCATTTTGAACTACACAGAGATTCACAATGTATCAAAATGTCATTTACATGTGACAGATTGAAAAAAATCAAAGCTTACTTTGGTATAAAAGTTTTTCTTCAATATTTTGGATTTGAGGAAATACAAGCGTAACTTGTGATACATCATTAAAAAAGTAATAAAACGGACTATTCATAACTGCAAAAACCCAATATGGCGCCTATAAGAAAAAATAAAGTTGATGATGGTTTGAGAAAAACGAAACGTCGTAAGGGATTTTTGACCTGGCCAAAAGATGAAGCCCAAAAAGTTCCAATGAGGATCTATTTATAGATTTTGGCTAACTTTTGAAATAAAGTCGTACAAAAATAAAAACGAAAACCGGAATATTCAGTTTTTCCGCCAAATTTCCGGAAGTAGCCAAGATAACTTTAATTTTAAAACGTAAAATTATTGGACTCGCCGATACGCAACTTTGCCCTAATTTAAGCCACCCTGTATCTCTTACCGTTACCGAGATCCCAATGGTGCGAGTCGAATTTGAAACACCCGGTATATATATATATATTAATTATACAACCTAACATTTATAACACACCGTCCACCTGCTACAGAAGTAATATTTGCAAATAAAGCCCACATCTAACCATAAATACATATTCAATAGACTTATTCTCATCAGTTCGCTTCATTGCATCTCATGGCTATTTGGAAACAGCATTTGAAAAATAATAATAAAAAATTTTGTTTATAATGAAATTCTAATGAGTTATTAAAGTCATGGTGTGTCATTAGTAATGACACACCATGCACTTCCATTATTATTAAAATTGCTATATGCCGATTATCCGTATACTTACAGTTAATAGATTCATTGTTATATGATTTTTACTCTCAATTTTGAATCACTTTACGTACCGGACCGTTATATTTTGGCAGTTTGCGCTTTTTCTTTTTATAGGCTAGCTTTAATAGACACTTTAAACACGCTCTCAGACGCTACTATGGATTTAGTAGCCTAGTATTCAAGAATAGTCCTTTATTTTTTTTATGTTTGTTTAATGTAATCATGTTAGTGTGTTCAGCAATGGAACTAACTACAAGATTAATATTTCATAAAATATACTTCATAATAAAATCAAGTTTATAAATACCAAATAATTATTTCAATCCGATTCCTTACTTATGATGAAACATCTGCGTATTAACTAAAACATGATATTAAACTAAACACCTAATTCTATACAAGATTCTGTAGCAGATATAATAATATTTGAAAAGCAGGTTCCTTCAAGCCTATTTGCAATTGGAGCACTATAGTGGTCCACGCTATTACTAGTATAAGTAAATACTGCGCGACCACATATGAATTTAAGTTGAATACATCGAAAAATATGATGTGTACGGCTATTTTTAGTTTTTGTATCATATTTTATAGAAATTTCGTGATAGCATATCCCAAAATATAATTTCTTAAAATATATTCGGCGAATGTTTTACTACATAGTGTAATAAATTAATTTTATCAATGACGTACTCATTTTCTAGACTTTTGATTCATCCTGTACATACAAATACATATCTATGATGTCATACCATCATGTCTATTATAAGAACACGTGATTGCTGCGTAATGGATTGTTTTGTGAATCATGAAGGTCATATATTCACACACACATCAAGATTTGAGCAACACAAACATAAACATTAAAAAAATCCTTGTAACCAGAATCTAATAAAGTTTCAAATTTAATATAAAACATACAAAATACAATTAATGTAATTAATTTTGAATATTTTTGAATACAAATATCTTTTCTACAAGTTTTTTTTATAAATTACTCTACCTACGTATTTCATCACTTATGACTCACTAATTAAAAATTATTTCATTTATCGCGGCCTTTACTGGGTCAACTTCTACTTCTCTATACCCTACCAATTGTAAGCAAACAGCGCAAACGTACTGCTTCTGAACATTTATAGAACCTTCGTAACACCGGTAAATCAGTCATTCTTATTAAGAAGTTGTTGGATACAGTGTTGTATATTTTGTAGTTTATTGATTAATTTGTATTATTGCATTTACCGACAATATGGCAGCAATTGGTAAGTAAACAAAATTATATGTATAATAACTAAATCGATATTAAAAATATCTAGTAACTAGAGCTTTTAGAAGTGTTCAAAAAATATATTATTCCACTTTCTCGATTTTGCATTTCTATACAAGTTTTTTTTAACCCCGCCTAGTATATATTTCTAATAGTTTTTATCTTAGATGCATTTTTTAATCCCTTATTTTGTTTGAGATAAGATTCTAAACAAAATTCTGTCACACCCAAAGTGTTCGACCTCTCTTTTTTAAACACGATTCAACCTATTAACATAATACAACTATATTTAGATACTATGTCATCGCTATTTAATACTAGAGAGGAATGCATTGGATTATTGTTTTTTTTACATACTTTACGAAGGCACAAAGTGCATACCAACACATTTGTGGAATTTATACTACGCCTAGTTTAAAAATTTACAAATAAATATACAAACGTGGCAAACGATTAAATATTCTATATAATTTGCATTTTTATTTAGCTTTCTGCTCGTCTCACACCTTTAAATAATTCAATAAAAATTATCCATTGATCAGAACAATATTAAAAAAAAGAAAAATCGAAATACGCCCTTTAAAAAGAAACATCCTAATTTTCTAATAATACAATGCGTATGAAATTACTCATGTTTAACACTGATTGAATAACATAATTATAGCAATTATTAGTAGTGGCTGTGGGCGACTTAATGTTAACCTAATTTTCTAGAACTGCAACACGTCATTTTGACTATTTACTAAATGCTTACTGCACGTGGAGTTGATTTGCTTAATTTTTAAAGTAATATGTACGAAATATATCATTTGCAGTGATACCAGGCACGGAATGTTTGTATAGCATCTACATACAAAATTATTCAATCAAATTTGTTTTTCTGGCTTCCTTGAAACATATTTTTATAAACAATATCATGAAGTTTTCGTGTATGAAATCAATAATAAAATAATCGTTCATCTTACAAGAATAAAGATAAGTGTAATCAAGTTTTAAGTAAAAAACGTTTTAGAAAAGTTAACAGGATATAAATCTCTATTAATACTACAATTTCCAACTTCACATAGCCTATTATTAATATTAATTCAATTAATTTTAGTGAAATACACATCAAAATATTTAACATATACCGGATTTAAGATAAGCTAAAATTGATGTTTATATATTTCTGTAATACCGAGTAATATAGTTTATTTACTACAAACGAATGGTTTACTAAGGCATGTATTACTGCTAAATTACAATTGTCACAAACTGTCACTATTAAATTTTAAAGTCATGCTTGCTTATTTTTTTGACATTTACATCTATGTATAACAATAAGTTGATTTTAGATTAACATACTCAACAAAATAAGTTCTTTCAAAAGATTTTAATGTTTTTAAATAAACTCTAAGAAGAAATTAATAAGAACATATTAACACTACCCATACAGACTAAAAATATCACTATATTAGATTATTTTAACCTAAAAATGTCTTGTTAAGAATACCTACGATTATATTGGGTAAGTTTATTAATGATTGAACTCTAGTTTGATTTTTCATCTTAAATTGTTTCTAAATGAAGATTTTCTTCATTATTTAAATTTCATTGATTTAACCTCATTTCAAATCAAAGGTTAATTTTGAGAATTTGTTATTTTATGTCTGTTAGATAGACAGATATTAATTTTTATTTGTAGTTAGTAGTACTGGTTTTAATCGTTTTGCATTAATATGACGGTTGATTAAATATTGGCGAATTAATCAATATATCCCGTTCAATACCTTATGTCAAGCAATGAATTAACAACAATTAGCTAAACTAAATATTATCTCGTTGATGTCAACCATGTTAAGACTTATTTGCATAACTATTTTGTTAGAAAAGATTGATTTATACAAATAAATAAAATGAAAAATATTAGAAACATTAATTAATTTAACAGTGGTTATTCTTACTAGTTTTTATTCTTGAAAAGATCAGTTTGTGGTAATCTTTTATATTTAACTTGCAACTTTTTCAAATTGTTGCAAATACTTCAGAGTTTCATGGCCATGCAATACATACATCTTGCTTTAATTTGATCTTTTAATAAGTTTTCTCTGTCCTTATTTCTTTCCTAGATTTGTCATCTTAGATTTTTTTATAGCTTATCACTTCTACCTTTACATTATCTTGTGTAATAATTCACAAATAAAAGGATCGTGTAAAAGGTGTCCACTGTCGTTAATCGAATATGTACTTAGATTGGCATCAAGGTATTATTTACCTTCTTGAAATTTGTCCTTTTTGACTGACGGTGATGACACTAACTTGTCATAATATTGTACGTAAGTTGTTCAATTGACTATTCAACGACAAAGCATTTTATATTATATACTTTCATTAAAAGTCATATTTTAAAAAACGCAATACCGCCAAACTGCAAGTATTAAAGTTTCCTAACCTAGGAATTTTAATGCAATCGACTGCGGTCAATTGACATGACTCACCGTGTAATTTTAATTGACCAAACAGATATGTCAGGTGATTTATATAGTTGGTAAACTGATCACTCGTCTTCCTTCATTTAACACAGGTTCAAAAGTTTCTAAAGCAATTTTACAAGCTTTCATGTGCGCTCCGTAGGTGTGGAATCCATCGACCACAGATATTTCGATATTTCAAGTCCGTATGCAGAATTGTTTCCACGCTACCAATGCTAATGCCATTTTGCGCACTGGGATTCGCCGATCCCAAGAATGAGGTCACAAATGCATTGAATATTCTCTTGCGTTCGATTAGTGCATGGACGATGGGGATAGATTAGGTTTTATACTTCATTGGGGCTATTACAACACAACTTTTGCTATTTGCCTTAACACCTTAGCCACGATAGCGTTTCGTTGCCGAATTGCTTATCTAATCACAGCAAAATTGCACTAGCTCGTTAGATAAAATAGAATGACTATAAATGATTGAATTTTTTTTTTTCTTAAGCTGGCAACAATTTATTATTTAGGATACGACTAATAATTGTGGTAAGGGGTTATATACCTTTTTTTAAATTTTTATTTAACCACAGTCTCCATTGAAAGAATTTTCTATCTCCAATAATAAGAGAGATCCCCATGGTGAGGGCCGAAAATGAATCAGCCTGTATAATGCCACTCGTGAAGGTGCTTTGAGAAATATCATTTTAAATGATGAAACTAACTTATCAACATTTCGAAAACGACCCCTGATGTATTCACATACTCTGCGTAGTGCATGTGCTGCACAGGTAACGTGTAGCATACTGGGATAAGATTGCTTTAACAACTTCCCTGTTTTTAACATACAAGCTGCCGCATCAGCCAAGAATAATAGCATCTTGACTTTATAGTTATTATCCGATGGCAGAATATTATGAATACATTAACCAATTACTTCCGCAACTGTTACACCATTTACGACAGGCAAAATTTTAGTTGCAATTAAGTATGGTTGGTATGAAGTTGTCGGATGAAGAATATCAATAACTACATTTAACACATATCGTCCCATTACATCCGTTGTTTCGTCTGCACTTACCCAAAGATAATAACCAGATAGGTTGGTTCGTATTTTTTCAATGGTTCTCAAATAACATTTTGGTAAGTGGTATTTACGTAAAGTAGATTCATCTGGTATATGACGATCAGTATATTTTGTAAGAAACCTATTGCGGAGTGGATTGTTAAGCTTTTTGAAATGGGATATTGGCCGCCATGAATGCTTCACACAGTTCTTCGTTAAAAGTGTCAAGTGCAGATGGTCATATGTTATCTTGATGAGTTTTCGAAGAAACATGTCTCTGCACATTACACTTTTGTGGACGCCTTAAACTTAATGAGCAGGCACTGCAATATATCTCGGTATCATTATATGTATAGCTGTATAGCCTCTAATCCATCCTACCATGGCTGCCCTACGAGAATTCTCCATAGTTAATTAAAATAAAAAGAAAAACTAAGAACAAAAAGAAATGGACAAAAAAGTAGAAACGAAAACTACTCCAGAAATAAGGTAGTAAATTAAACTTAATATTTATAAAAAATTATGGGATAAATATCAGGCGCGGCTCGTGATGACGTATTTGGGGGGTGCAAGTACAATGATGCGAGTGCTTCGTGTATTCTCGTGTACTAACTGTAACGTTTTCTTAGTAAACACCGAAAACACACGAGGCACTCGTAGCATTGTACTTGCACTCTCAAATACGTCATCACGAGCCGCGCCTGATAAATATACAATATAACAATATAAAACGGATATTTTAAAATGCTAAACGTTGTAACCAAATAACACTGAAAGAAACGAAGCCAGAAACAATCCCTTATAGAAGAGAATAGAAAATATACTATCTCAAGAACAATAAATACATATATGTATATGCATGTATAACAGAATGTAAACACGAGAATACACTTTGGAAATTAGCGGATATAATTTTTTAAGCTATTATTGCAACGGAGTCTAACGAAATAATATATAAATGTATATTCTGTCTTACACGCACGCCACTGCTGAATTGAATTTGTGAAGGAATAGATACAATGTACTATTCATAACAACGGAAATAACACCTGCTCGAGGAATGCAATCGAGCAAGCAAATAGTGGGGCTGTTATAACATGCATACTATACCTGAGACCACAACGTTTTATCGGGGGCAATTGGTCGTTCAATCGCTTCAGTCCGCTCTCTGATAATTAAATTCCAAGCACGTGACTTACGATCAATTTATGAAAATGTAGGTATCTATAAAAGTGAATATCATTACTTTTCACAACACAGTACCAGTTCTTAAATACTGGTAATGTGGCTAAAGGTAAATCTACTGGTCATCCCACTGTTGTTACACCCAGTAAGTATTGTGGAAAACGTGAATCAAATTGTTGAATAAAATTCGGATATTTTTGTACGTTATCTATTTCAACTAATAGGTAAGCTCTACTTATTAATTAATCTGTTCTTTTTAACCTTTCCTACATCCGCTCTAGAACTCTTTTATGAATTCTCTCGTAAATAACCTAAAAAACAGCTACATTTACACCCATGTAAATTATATCAATTATCCGTGAAATTCACCCACCTGATTTTTTGCAACGAATTCTCTTTCATCAGTGGTATAAAGATCATCTGTGTAATAACATTGACCTATAAAATATGAAGTTCCTAAAATCGTCTAAAATTTCTGTTTATTCAAATAGTAGAGAACTATGAAAATTATACTCTTAAATCGAACATCTAATTTTAATTATTTATTAAAATAAACGACATTTTTGAGTTCTATATTATTATTAATTAAGATAAGACGTGTAACTTGAAAAAAAAAACAATCTAAGTTGTATAGTAATTTTCTTAATGACACCAATGTTATTTACAGAACTTGTCATATATTTAAGACACGTCATTCTTGGATTTGAGAAAGTTTAATCGAGACAAAATTAATTTTTATACGTTTGGAAAGATAGGAATGTTATATAGGTATGTCTGACTGTTTATTTAATTACGCAATACACTGCCTTGATAATGTAATAGTTGGTAAGTTCAGCTTGTAAACGGGTGTGTTCGAATCGCAATGAAAGATGAGTTTTTTACAATAAAAGTTGTTTGGTAAGTGTCGGTGATAAAAAAAAGGTTAATATTCATTGTCCGCAAAATTATTGTATTATGTAGGATTACCGTTGAATAGCGCCAAAGCTGTACGAATCTGAAGGATACGTATAAATGTCTAACTGAAAATCAAAAAAGAAATTCATCAAAAATGTCCAAATTTTTGGACCAAAATGTAATAAAAGTCGGTACATATCTTTGTTTATTCTATATTTACGAAAATATAGCTGATCTGCAAAAAAATCGATAAAATTCCTAGAGTTACCTTATAATTAATGTGCGTAATTAAGGATATAATTGCGAACGCACTTAGTCACAGCAAAGACCGATATCCATCCTAAATGTAAATTCTAGCATTGTTTGTAACGGTGGATTCTCGTATTGCCGCCCGTATACAGTAGTCGACAAATTCTAATTTCTGTCATATGCAAAAGATGACCATGTTACATACAACGATGCCTGCTTTCAAACAGTGGAGGGAGAAGCATAGTGGTGGACACACATACACATTTAACATGCCCTATTCCGTAGCAAACACTTATTTCTCTACCTGCGTTATTAATAGTCGATTTAAACATGCATGTTTTACAAGACACAAATCATAAAATGGTATTACACCGGTAGACACCTCAATGCACCTGTACGTACCCAATATCCACAAAAATTAAATGTACGGGCTGGTATTTTAAATAATTCAATTGTCGGTCCTTTTTTTTATCAATGGCACACTTACTGCCGATAAATATTTATACTTGTTAAATAACAGCATTACACTGTTCGCTCGTATGACGTTAATTTAGAGCAGATGCTCCCAAACTTTTTTTTCTCATAGACCACTTTGAAAGTTTTGCTGGTTCCGGTGGGCCCCCTGCTGCTACATTTTTACCATATTTCTAAAACTCGATAAAAGTGAAGATTAGATCTAACTATGGAAATTTGCGTTGCGGCTGAGTTATTGGTTAATTAATTAATTGATTGGGCTGTGAGTGGATGTCAAATAAGTAAAGTTAGCCAATCAAAAAGTGATTCCATCCAACTTTACTCCTTTGACATCTACTCACAGCACAAGAAACCAATCAATTCTCGCATATTTTATTTAGAAAACTCCCCATTCGGAGTGGTAAAAATAAAAAGAAAAATAGTTTAGTTCCTTGTGGTGTATTTATTCAAATATGTAATTATTACACTATTAATTATTATTGTTATCATATTACATTGTAATATGATAACAGTCGTAATATAATTAAAATTAAATATTAATAACGTAACGTAACTTCTACAATGACAATCACAAAATAGTCACAATTTTAGTGTGATGGATGTACTTGATGGATTGACAGCAAATTATCAATATTTGGCTTCAGTTTTGTTAGGAATAACCGCAAATCTCCCCGTTCTGTGATATTCAATCTGCTCCTTTTTTTTTGTTAAAAGGTTTGTAACGACACTAAAATTTTTCTCGACAAGATATGACGAGGGAAACGCTATCAAAAGCTTTCTCGCAATTCCCCACAGTCCAGGATATTTTTCGGGTATTTCTGCCTGCAGCCAAAATGTTTGATACCCTCTGTTAAATTTCACCTTCAGTTCCTCTTTAGTGCTAAGCTCGAGTAGCTCCTCTTGTAATATCACATTCTCCACTTCCGTTTCAGCAAGTGGATTTATGATCCATGGTGGTACTTCCATCGTCAGAATAAATTGTAAAATAAATAGATAAATAATAAATAAAATAAAAGTATGTATAACAAATAGGCAGGTAAGTACTTACTTTTCCAACAGTGGCAAACACTAACATCGATTCACTTTACTTTACTTTTCTTTTCGAAATTCGGGAAACAAATGAGTAACGTTTATCCGTGGCATTCGTATTTATATTGGTGAAGAATCAAACAAGTTCATGCAAGATTGCAAGCACACACACCACAAGTCGTACTTCGTCCCTTTGCACATCTGAACAAGCATTGCGGACGGCGGCAGCGCTTTGCAAGTCTCGACACGTTGTACTGAATATGGAATATGCAAGTTTTTACAAGTAACAGTCGCTGAGCTTCTTAAAATATTATCTGCCTACATTGATAGGTGAACTCAAGCCAACATTTTAGTTCTTCACTATCGAAACCAGATAAATTTTCGTGGACCCCCGCTTACGAATTGTGAACCCCCATTTTTTGTCACGCCAACGTAGACCCCCGTCGAGTCTCCCGTGGACCCCTGGGGGTCCACGTGGACCACTTTGGGAATCAATGATTTAGAGGAACTCTGGTTTCAGCAAGATTGGTTGCCCTGCTCATAGTGCGAAAAATGTGGAGTTTTTAAGAGAAACACTTTCAATGGTCGCAAGGATTGCACAATCTTTGCCGCCAAGATCGCCAGATTTATCGCCCAATGATTTCTTTCTATGGGGACATATCAAATAAAAAATTTACAGTAACAGTGGTTGAACCAATATCGTACCCCACATCATCTACTTGCATACATTCATTGGCAACCTCGCTTACTTTTCTCTGTCGCGCTCTTTCTACTTTCGTACCAGAAATTAAAATTTATCGATTACGGTCTAAATTGCGACAGGGCTCGAATAAAGAAAAATCATTTTCTCGTTACTACGTGAATATGGAAGACATTACTCATATGTACTATCGTGAGCAAATGAAAGTAAACGCACTGTTATAGCTGCGTAAATTTTACCAAATTGTCAGGCTAATGTCATTTATGTTATGATTAGATGCTGACACTGACACTTCAAAAGTACTGTTTACATTAGGTAAATTTTGAAATTTCGACATGCCAACATAATAAAGTGTCCACTTTCATTTGCTCACGATAGTACCTTGCACCCCCTCAGCTCGAAGAATAATAGTCATTATTGCGACTTAGTATACACTACTTTATCTACGACTAACTGAAATTACTAAAATAAAAATAAACATTATACTATAATATCGATATCGCCCTTGGCATTTTGACAAATTAAAAAAAAAACGCTGAAGTTTATCATATCAACGACACGTTTGAGAATTAGAATATCCGGGCTTGTTTATCGTTACTATGGTAACACTGGTAAGACTATGTTTTATTGGCGGAACGCAAGGAATAATGAGTCATAACATAACATTATCATTATTCCCTGCATTGCGCCAATAAGAACGGTCGCATTTCATTATTCCCTACGGGAATTATGAGTCTCATTATTAACTAATAATCACTAGTATAATACCTACTTTATTGTTTAGTCGTAGATAATAGCTATTAATTTAACGAGAACATTAAGCGATTTATAATACTCGAGGACGTTGCCAGGTGACGAGGCGCTAGCCGAGTCACCTCGTAATGTCCGAGAGGGTTTAAATCGCTGATGTTCGAGTTTATATTCAAAGCTTTATCGTATCATCAACGATATCACGATTAAAACAAAATCAACAATTTGTCAGTCATACAAAATACTTACGTCAAAGCTTGCACGTTTTTGAAATACATTAATAAATCACGGAAGAATTTGATGTCCGCAAATATTGTAGAGGCTGCAAATAGTGCAAAATTAGATTTGTTGCCAGCGTAGTCAAAACTGCATTACGAAAACGAATATCGTCTGTTTTGTAAATGGCGAGATGAAGAACATGTTCAAGGTGCTGGGGAAACAGTCTTGCTCGCTTATTTCGTGAGACTGTCAAATTACTACGCTCCTTCATGTTTGTGGCCAAAATATTCCATGTTGCGAGCTTGCTTGGAATTAAAAGAAAGAGTAGAAATTGATAAGTATGGTGCTTTGATAAGATTTATCAAGAAAAAGAATGTTGGATATCGAGTTAAAAAATCCAAAATACTCACTAGAGAGCAAGTTGATGAATTTATGCGTACAGCTCCAGACGAGGTATTTTTGATGATAAAAGTAGCTTTTTTGATTGATCTAGGAGGGGCTTGTAGAACCATTGAATTAGCGAGAATGTCTACGGACGATGTTGAGGTTTTAGAGACTAAGGTAGTTGTTACCATTCCTCACACAAAAAAAGATTTTTTGTCCTTGTACCTGACGGTGACATTAATTCCGTACTTTTATTTAAAAAATATGTAGCATTGCGACCGCGTTATGTTACGCATAAGAGACTGTTTATATCGTACAGAAATGGAAGGTGTACAATTCAGCCTTGTGGTATTCATTTCTTTTCTAAAATACCTGAAGAAATCGCTACATACCTCAAACTAGAAAATCCAACTTTGTATACTGGTCATTCTATTATATCTTCAGCAACTTTTCTGGTTAACGCCGGCGGAGACATCGTAGATCTGCAAGAGCTGGGTGGGTTGGAGTCGAGCAAGGTTGCTAGGGGGTATTTAAAAGACAACGTAACGAAGAAAACTGCAATTGCGCAGAAGATTCAGATGGGAAAGGTTTTAATAAACAGTGTGTCAAACTCTGAACAATCAATTGAGATTTCACGTAAAAATGAAAATTTGGAGGACGTAAGCGGCTTGAACATCATGTGTGTTCAATCATCCGAAAAAAAAATTGTTTGTGAAGCTGCAAAAGATCGCGGATTAAAGACAGATATGAAAGACATATCTTTCAAAATTGAGAACTGTCAAAATATTGAAATTCATGCTCACAAATAATGTACTATTTGACGTATTATGGTTTTGTATCTAACGTATTATGGTGCTGTATTTAACGTGTTATTAGTTCGTTACTAACGTCTTATCTTATGAGTTATGACTGAGTTATGAGGATGTTTGCGGTATAACCATGGTTATATCATATAACCATAGTAATTTACTATGGTTACATGATATAACCATGGTTATACCGCAAACATCCTCAGCTCTAGTTATGAGCTTATGAGTAACTAAAGTATTATTAAGATATTGGAATATTATGTTCCTAATAATTATCAATAAATGTTTCACATAAATATGGCATAATAGTTGATAATACGATAAATGTTATTAAGCAGTTAAGCAGTCTATGTAGTTAAACTCAATTTACAATAAGCAAAAATAGCTGCAAACTATTCCTTGTCCGCGATTGTACATAGAAGTTAGTCACATAATCTAATTAATGTGTCTGAAGACTTTGTAATTCCAAACTTGATATATTTTATGTGAAAATAAAATGCTGTTAAACATAGACTGAGACTGAGACTAAAGTACCATCTATAAATTTAGATATCAATCTTGTTATTAAGAATTTAATACATCTTTTTCGTATTCCACTAAATGGCGTTTTTTTTTCAATGCTAAACAAGTAATAAATCGTTTTCTAAATAAACTAATTATCATTTTTATGTTAATTATCCTTTTTTTCACTCGACAATAAATGTCTGTTGTGTGTCCTCATATTGCAGAAACAAATAAAATTCTCCCTCTTCAACCTGGCATCTTTGGTTACAAGTTTCTAAAAACTTTCTCTTGACAATATGGTAAACACTGAGACCTTGTTTTTTAATTTAGTATGGTTTATGAAACTTGTTTTAGAAGAAAAGTATATAAGTAGCTATACATGATTAAATATTGATTTTTAAACCGTGTATGGAATAATTAATGAAGCGATGTTAAAAATATATGGATGAGCATCCATAAATATACGTATTTGTTTTTAAATGTCAGTAGAAATATATGAACCGTAACCCAAAATACAGCTTATTGTATTACGGGTAGAGAAGTTCATTCGAGTAACATCGCACAGGCGGCTCGTCCTCGCGCGTATATATATTTTGCTAGTCGCCGCCGGACAGCGTTGAGCGCACTTCGCTCGTTTAGGGCCGATTCTACAAGTACCGTATAAAATAAGTATAACTTATTCTAAGGACAAATTTATTCGTTCGTAATATTCTGAATAATATTATTTGGGTTCTACATGTATTTAAAATTGTCGGATAGTTATACTTGGAATAGAAGAAAGTTGGCAACAAAATTTTAGTGACATTCGCGTAAATTAGACGCTCAAAGTTGACAGTTTCTATGTAATAATATTGCATTTATATTAACTTCTTCTTTCATAAAAACAAATATAGCAAACGCCAATTAAGTTGGCGCGAGAAGGGGAAGTTCGCGCAGGATTAGAAGTAGTGGGGAGATTTGTATTTGGTTTTACATCAAATGTCGGATAATTTTAACCTCTGAGGGTAAATCACTTTATGATCCCCTAGCAAAGACATTATGTTCCGTCAAACGTCAATGACAAATGTATTCTGACAATTACTTGAGTAGTGGGGGTGGACGTTTTTAAAAATGGCTTCTGTGCACCGCCTCCTCGCGCCAACTTAATTGGCGCTTGCTATACTATAAAATGGATATTAAACGCGAAAATGAAGTTAGTTAATCTTCAAATAGATCTTCTCTCTAAAGAATAGAATTAGAATACAATTAGAAGTTAATTTGTAAATTAATATATAATTATGACTAAGAAGTATATTCAAAAACAACATATACAGATATGTATATACAAGTGTCCCGTATCGTTATGTTCAAATTTTAGGAGTGTAAAGTAGACTTCATTTCAAGTAACAAAAGCGCAAAACTTGTATATCCATTTTTATTTGTTTCAAAGTTACAGATTTCTGAATGTGATTGTCAGATCATGAAAAAAAATGTAATCCTAAAGTCAATAAAAACTGATTTTATTAAAAAAAGTTCAATTAATAATATTTTCGAAATGTCCACCTCCTTGTTGAATGCAGGCTTGTGCTCGTAAGCCAACAGAAGAATTTCATACTTGTTTTGTCGGATTTGCTCGGCAGCCAGGTGAATACGATCCAACAACTCTTCTCTTGTGTTCGAAACTTGCGCGTAGACTAAATTTTTCATGTACCCCCATAAATAAAAGTCAAGGGGATTAAGATCGGGTGATCTGGGTGGCCATGCAACAGGACCACCTCGACCAATCAATCCATTTTGGATAATTGACGTTTACCCAATTTCGGACAGCAATTCTGAAATGTGGTGGTGCCCCATCCATATGAAACCACATGTCTTGTCGAACATTCAGTGGGACATTCTCTAAAAGACCTGGCAATTCGTCAATAAGAAATTAAAGGTAATTGTCCGCATTTAACCTCCCAGGAAGAACGACAGGACCAATCAACAAGTCATCGATTAGGGCCACCCAAACGTTAATAGAAAATTCATGTTGAAATTTAGATGGGTGTATATCTTTGGGATTTTCTGATGACCACCTGTGCAGGTTTCTCAGATTTGTAACACCAGTTCTCGTGAACGTAGATTCATCTGTGCAGAGGACTGTTCTGCAGAAATTAAAATGAAGCCGTGACTGTTTTAATATCCAGGTAGAATAAACTAGACGAGCATAGTGGTCTGCCTCAAGCAAACCGTGTCCCCTGCGATAGTGATATGGATATAAGCCTTCACGTTTTAAAATTCGCCAAACTGTCGTACGTGGCACTCCTAGTTGTCTAGCGATTCGACGTACACTGAGAGTTGGATCCCTTATAACAATAGCTACTGCTTCTTCCTCTAAGTCTGCTGGCAAATTTACTCCTCGGTCGAAAAGATAATCACGCAGTCCGCATTCCCGAAATTGTCTGTGTACTTCAAGAAACGTTCTGTAATGAGGAATGCGCCTATCGGGAAACCGAAAACCGATGTCGGTATTCAATAACTGCTTGACGTGCACGGCCGTTACAGTAGCCATGCGCAAAATGCATGTCCGCATACTCTTGAGAAGAAAATCGGTAAGGCATTTTGAATAAAGAAAACGTGTCCACTCACTAATAAGCTGTTGTATGAACTGAAATGTAATGTAATCCTTTATTAAAAAAACATGCACTGAACGTTTGTTTATTGTATGATATTCATGGTTCAGCACTTACGAAATAAGTAAGAACCTTCTTTATCATAAATCAATTTCCAGTACTATTTTTTGGAGATCTCCAAGAAATTACTGTATGCACTACGACACGTGTTTATTTATTTTAGAAAAACATTTTATTATGCGACGTTAACAATCACAGACCTGTTATTGAGTCGTATAACTTTTTTTAAAAAAAAATCAGTTTGTTTTGACTTTAGGATTACATTTTTTTTCATGATCTGAATCACATTCATAGATCTGTAACTTTGAAACAAATAAAAATGGATATGGATATACAAGTTTTGCGTTTTTGTTACTTGAAATGAAGTCTACTTTACACTCCTAAAATTTGAACATAACGATACGGGACACTTGTATATAGGTGACTATTATTAAAGGCGTGCATATTTTATTAAAAAACGAAATAAAAATTTATCATTACCATTATCGACATTAAATACCCACGAAATTAAAAAATGTTCTGTTGGGTAGAATCTGCAACTTTAGTAGACAATTAGAAACGCGAAAACATTTCTTAAATGCTCGAATTCAAGCATTTTAACTTTGTTTAATAAAAATTAGAATAATATGGTTGAATCTTGCCAATTTTTGCCTTAATTATTTTAGTATAACAGGCCCAGTTTTCATTAAATGTAGTTAACACATTCACTTTTTAGTTTATAAAAAATAAAACGCCCGTCTTTATAGACTTTTATTCCGGTTTAAAATAACATCGTTTCTACATAGACCGGTATAAAATCTAGTGTAAACGAAGTTTATTATCTCTTTTGAGGTGGTGGAGCTGCTAATGGCGAATGGATACAGGCCGGAAGTGGTTTTATTCCACCAAATGCTTTTCCTGGTGGCGACAATGACGGAGAGCCCATATTTGTTGCCAGAGGTCACGTAGGAGGCAGCATTGCTACTGGAAGCTTACTAGGTAGCCACGGATGTTGCTACATAGCGTGGGGTGGTGAAGCGCATCCCTTAGAAGAATACGAAGTGCTTTGTAATTTCAACGGCACATGGATAGACTGGAGCGGTTCCCAAATGCCCAGAAACGCTTACGTTGCTGGACAGTCGGAAGCTAACGACGAGCTTATGTATGTCGGTAGAGCCATTATAGACGGGATATTGAAAGTCGGAAAGGTACATCCCAGCCACGGCGTCACCTACATTCCCCATGAGGGACGTGAAATAGCATTTTCGGATTATGAAATATTGGTTACCGGTACAAGAAAAGCTTTTTGATTCAAGATTTAAGAACATGAGGATACCAACCAGTGGCTTTATTAAATATTCAATAATGCTAAAGGCCTTAAATACATAATATTTTAAGTAAATAAAGGAACCTTTTTCAGCAAATATTTAAAAACTTTAAACAGTGAATGATGCTGATTCAGTTTCGTTGTGATTCAGTTTCGTTGTTAGTGAGCATTTGTACAAGTTTCGTTTAAATAAATTTGGCGTCGAAGTTGACTATAAAAATATCTGTTTTTTTTGTTGTGAATCATAACCCGAATATTTGTCACAAGCTAACGTATTTTAAATGATATATGGTGTGCTAAAAATTGAATAATGTTAAGAATTCCTCAATTGATAATAGCACTGTAATAAAGAGTACAATATCTTTATTTTATATATTAACAGCGACACCTTACGTAAAGTAGTTGAACTTGATTAAAAAGGAATCTATAAATTCTGTTGTAAATGTTTATATTAGGTATCATTCACACAAACATTTCAGTTGGTAGAGATAATTTGGCGTGGTAAACGTTCAAATAAGTCGAATATCACACATCACTGTCCTATATTTGTCAAATATAAATTTATTGCTTTGAAATCGCTGAATGATTCTGAACTTACTTTCCAAACAATATTGCTAATTTGTTATAAAAATAATCGTATGAATAACTTAAAAAAAGATAATAAAATGGCTAGAATATACTTGTTTTCATAGTTTGTAATCGAAAAGCATCAATTACTTATACTGTCGTGAGCAAAAAAAACGGGACACTGTTTCTGCGTGGGTTTAAATTGTGACTACTTAAGTGGCTATCTTTACTCATAATAGTAAGTCAGGAATTGTCAAAAAAGTGTGTCTTATTGACATTTATTAAACATTTTTAAAATAAATGTAAATAAAAATTACTAAAAACGATAGAGAAAGATTATTTATTAAATTAAAATAATTATTACACTAAAATAATTAGTATTTCGTCATTCCACCGTTATTATTAACTGCATCTAATCTTGTAGACATTGAAGCGACAATATTATGTATGTACAAAATTTATAGATATTTAATGCCAAGCATTATGAACAATCTCCCAAAATTCTTTCTCGGTAGAAGTTCTATCTCATTAATCCCCATACATTTTCAATGGGATTTAGATAAGGACTGTAGGGCTGAATATCTCAAGTTTAAATTTCATTCTCTTGTAACCATTGTGTTACAAGATGAGACAGGAAATTGTGTTGTTCTTATAGCTTCCTTTAATGTTTTGAAAGGGTTGTGCCTAATCTCACTAACTAATGTTTCATCTTCCTGCGTATTCGAAATTTTATTTCAAATTTAAATTATCCTCTTCCCTTCATTTTTGTATATATTCTTGGGGCTTAACTTTTACCAATATTAAATTGAACCGATACACTTCTGAATGATTTCCCATTTTTCAAACTAGTAACAAGTCTGGCTTTAACAGTTTTCGAAAGATGCGACATTTTCAATTTTGAATGATCAACTATGATATATAGTTTGACGTAGAGTTTGAAAGTTAATCAAATGTTAAAATTACAACGCTAAAAAATAAAGGAAATTGACATAACGATTTCGACACTGTCCCGTTTTTTTTTGCTCACGACAGTACCATTCTTCAAAATTTAACTGTAATATAAAATTAACCTTAGATATTAGCAATATTATCTGTTACAATAAATATACTATTTTGCTAATAGTGTTTTTAATATACAAATGTATTAAAATATTCTTTGATGTTTCAAGTTATTAATCGGAGAACGTACGAAGGGATACCAAAAGAAATCGAACTTATTTTTTTCTTAATTTACTTAATTTTTAAACAAAAAATCTTCAATCTCCTTCAAAATACTCTGCACTGGCCCTGAGAGAAGGGGTACACTGAAAATTTCGGGAAAATCATAAATAAAATAAAATGTTACACATTGAAATACTTTATTGTTTTTCAAAATAATCATCCTTAAGTTCTATACACTTTTCCATTCGTATAAATCAATTAGTAAAGCATTTATCTCACTCAGAAGATGGTATGTTTGAAATGTGTGTTTGATACGCCTCAACTTCAGGTGATAAAAATCATTGTCTACACATTTTACTTTTAATTTTGGGGAACGTAAAGAAGTCATTGGGGGATAGGTCGGGGCTATAGGGACAATGGCTGATTAATATAAGTTGTTGCCGGTCAAATAGTCGAGTCAAATTGTCGAGAGTTTTGCACTGTGTGCCGTCCTAACTATCTTCGTGAAAAGGAATACATATTTTGTTTCATTAACCACTCTTTGATTTGTCCCGTAGTCCAAGAATTAGTTGGTAATTTTTATTCCAAAGACGAGTGATAATTTGCATTGTCCATTAGGATTATAGAAGGTTCTTTTAAACTTGGTATAAGTTTTGTTTGAAACCATGATAAAAAACTATATTCATTCATTTCCCCATGATAATCTTCATCTTTTGTTTTAGAATAAAATATTTTCGAAGCTTCTGAAATGAAACCACTTCTGCAGCCTGCATGTTGTATAATATAACGTGAGCGCTCTGATTTTATATTACGAACACTATGTCTAGTGCCATCTTGCCATGAACTAGATACTGCTCCATTTTGCAATATCCATGTTTCATCTAAATATTCAAACTGCTTTATGGCACTAAAAAGTTCGAATTATTTATCGTTAACGATCCTATATGACTTTCCTTTCTCTTTTGATCATTCAATATTCATTGCAGCTACATAATTTAAATGCATATTATTTATAACTATCGATGTTCATTTACCTTCGACTGAGTCAATTTATTAGAATGCAATGCATTATAATATTGTAATTATTTTCATTATAAAATTGTACGATTTCAACACCTTTTGAAGTTATGCCGTGACTGTCGCGTTCCACTTGACAGTTGTGAAATATGGCTGCGCTAAATTTCTTTTCAAGAATGGCATGTAATTTAACATTCGAATTTTAATCATTAATTTTATTATTTAAATTTACAAACACATTAAAAATATTACTAAGAAATTATTTTGGATTTTTTAAAATTAATTTACTTCTATTCAATAAAAGGTGAGTTTTTAAAATCTATATTTTATGAATTTTATAATGTCCTTTGATTTGATCAATCTTGATTTTTTTAAATATTGTTTCAAAGGTTAAGTTGTTTATTTTTGTTTATCATTTAAATAACACTCTTCAAAAAAAAAAAACATTACTTTGGATAATTGAATGAATTAGTGCTGACGTAAAAAAATGGCAATATGGTACTTATTTTTACAAACACGACCAACACCTAACCTAAAACCGTATGATAAAAATCTCCGATACTCTAGAAAGCCATGAAACACACTGACGGTTGTAAACTGCCTTCAAAAACTTTCCTCATTAGAGCAGGCTCTTTTTAAGTAATTAAGTAATCAAAGATTGCTGCACATGCGAAGCTTTAGAAAACTTAAAATTCTGGCAGTTGTGATACATAAATTATAAAAATGTTTGGCGCGTTTGCTGTTTCGCTCAGTGAGGTGCTGGATAGCATAAAACCTTTCCGAGATTTAAGTCGCCTCGGCTTTTTGTGGGATTCATTTTAAGATGGTTAGCTTTATAGTAGGTCTCCAAGCCACCCGCGCCAGCTTTGCCTCCACCCCAAGGAAAGACGAATTCTGAGCTGCTACAGCAGTATCGTCAGCATATATAAAGTGTCTTGTCTGTGTGTTTATCGGCTGGTCGTTGGTATAAATATTGTAAAAGATCGATGCAAGATCATTTCCCTGGGAGCGACCGTATCTTTGATCACTCCATCGGCAGTTCCGGGACTGGAATGTCTTATTTTATAGGAAGAATTCAACCAGCCTGGTCAGTCGGAATTTTTTTGTTATATTGTAGAACTTATGTATCAGTTTTTTTATGATTAACCGTGTCATAAGCTGCAAACAGGTCTATGAAAAAACCACTCCAGTAATCTGCTTCCGCTCAAAACCATCCTAGATGTATTATGCTAGATTGAGGAGTTGACTACAGCAATATTTCCCGGGCATAAAGCCAGCCTGTTTCGGTATGATTTTCCCCTAAATGGTGTTAAAAGCCCGGTCAATAAATATTCTCTCTCTCTCTCGAACGCATTCAAAAGATGACAGAACCAGGGATATTGGTCTAAAATACTTGGGGACGGTTGGTTCTTTTATTGGTTTAAGGAGAGCAACTCTACTCGCGATTTCCTCCATAGTTTTGGAATGTGCATTGTATAAATGCATTTGTTGAACACTTGAAGAAGCCGTCCCATGGTAATGGATCCAAAATGCTTAATTTGCTCTGTTCGAATCTCATCCAAGCCTGGTCGCTTTGTTGTCTTTCATTTGGTCGATTGTTCGCTGTAGTTTATCAGTCGTAAGAGGTGTTTTAAAGACATCATATTCGTCAGAAATATTACGTTGCATACTGAGCTTTTTCATCTTAGACGACGTCTTCCCTTTCACCAGAGACATTGAGGAATTTGGTTAGATATTATTAATTAATAGCCGCGTCCAGACCGACCAAATAGGCGCGCAAGGCTGCCTCGGTTTATACTTGGCGTGGCAACCTCAAGCGAGGTTCCATTATTTTAGATCTGTTTAAAGCAGAATAGGCAAGCGTGTGGTTGTAGCGGTAGCTACGTTTATAATTGCATATTGTTTAGAAAGAAAGTTATTTTTGAAACAGAAAAGAAAGCGTGATGGGATTAAAATACTACAAGAGTTAAAAAACGATCAAATGGTACATAGGATCTTGTGGATCCTACAGCATTCAGAACGATGCATAATATTGTATTAATCGGATGACCTCTTCTGTATTCATTTCGATTCCTTTTCGCGCTAAAACCAACGATCGTCCAAATCAAGCGAACAGGTCACACTGAGGCACCTTTGAGCCGGTCAACTTACCGATAACGAATGGCTCGGTCTCGAACGTACTCGACCGAGCCAATGTGCGGGCGAACCATCCCCGAAAAACGTCCACACTAACCGAGCCTGCCTCGCTAGCCTATTTGGTCGTTCAACATCTTCCGTGCTCATACGACCACCTTTGAAAGCAGTAAACCACTTACAAATCATTTCATGAGAAAGAGCACATTCATCAGTGGCGGCTCTTTAATGAGAGCAAGTGAGCAATTGCACCCCCTGGAATTATGAAACAAAACAAACTAAGCGGCGACTAACTGAAAGTATTTATTTATTATGTATATTAACAACGTACTAACAACGTACATACACCGAGCGTCGTCACAGATATACTGAGCAAAGCCCTACCGTTGCTCTGTTAAGGCATTAACATTACATTGATGATGGGGAGAACTGTTTTTTGCCGTACTTCAATGTCGTATAATACATAACGTTGGAGCAACTAAACCAGACTGCTCTCGGGCGTTATTGCGATGAACTCCGTGTCTTTTTTAGAAAACAACGCGTTTTCGCGTTTAACGTATAATGAAAAAATCGCAGTAAAAAATCTTAAACGGCCGATGCCTCAATTATGTTTAGAAAATAAACAATCTGTTAAAGGTAAAGACGTTATAAGAAAATTCAAAATGAATATTTATCAGAAAAATGACTGGATTTGTGGGTGTAAAATTAAAAATTCTTTGTTTTGCTTTCCGTGTCTTTTGTTTGGTGGTGAACCGTCTTGGTCAAAGAACGGAATAAGAGACTTAATTCATCTTAGTGCTAAAATTAGTAAACATGAAAATTCCGAAGGGCATTTGAAAAATATATTAAGTCTAAGAATGTTTGGAAAAAATAACATTCAGAATGTTTTAGATTCATCATATAGAAAAGCAATTCAACAACACAATGAAAAGGTAACAAAAAATAGGCATGTGTGAAATTTAATAATAAATTGCATTAGATTTTGTGGCGCGTTTGAACTGGCACTTCGGGGTCATGATGAACAGCAAACGTCGAATAACAAGGGCATTTTTCGGGAATTGATAAATTTTACGGCAGAATTGGATAAATCGCTCAGAGATCACATAGAAGCAGCACCGGTTTTTAAGGGATTTCAAAAACGATACAGAATGAGCTGCTTGATGCAATGTTGAACGTGTATCATGAACAAGTTGCCAGTGAAATTAAAGCAAACGACTTCATATCTGTGATAGCTGATGAAACCACAGATGTGTCCAATCAGTTTCAGTTGGTGGTTGTTTTAAGATATATTGTGAACGCGAGACCGGTCGAAAAATTTTGGAAATTTCTTCTGCCTAGTGGACATGGCTAATTCTTTATCTGCCTCCATCCTTAACGAAACTGATTGCAGAGCTATGATGGGGCAGCAGTCATGAGTGGTGCTATTAACGGCGTGCAAAGACATGTCCAAGACCAGTATCCAAGGGCTAATTTTGACATTGATATGCACATCAGACAAATCTAATTATGTCACATGCTACATCGAGCAGTAGTAATTGCGGAATTTTTTTTGCCAATCTGACGGGATTATGTACATTTTCCTCCACTTCACCACAACGAGCTGCAAGATTGGAAGAATTCCTTCAGAGAAAAAGCTTACCTCGTTCTTCAAAAATAAGATGGAACTTCAATTCTAGGACAGTGAATACAATATATGAGCACCGAGAAGAAATAATTGAAGCTCTAGAACAAATCGAGGGAGAAGCTCGTTACAAACTACCATTCATCAAGCTAGTGCCAATTTGCGAATTTTAGAGGAGGAAAATTTTATCTATTGGTTAACTTTCTTTCATAAAATTATGCCACATGTGGACATATTGTTTAATCAATTACAAAATGTCAATACACATGCATTAAAAATTAAAAATAATTTAGATAATTTTGAACGTGCTATTGGAAAAATTCGAACCGAAATCGCTGACACAGATAATCAGTTGGTTAAACAAAATGACCCAGAACTGACTTCTCGACCATCAAAGCGGCGAAGAGTAACTGATGGTAGCCAAAGGAGGGAAACTATTGAAGTATGCGATATTATTTTGCTGGAAATAAAAACTAGATTTCGGTATACAGGGCACTTAATATTAGCAAAGTTAGTTTCTTTTAAACAGTTCTCCTCTTTTCAAAAAAAAATTCCGGAAGATTGCCTTAAAGAAGCAGTAAAATTTTGTCCATGCCTCAATGAAAGCAGACTACGAACTGAATTAAGCGTTCTATATTCTAGAGAAGAATTTAGGCAAAATATAGAAGTCGGTGCTGTGGGTCTGCTAGGTCTTCTGCTGGATGGATTAAGCGACACCATTAATGAAGTTGTTACGCTTTTAAAAATTGTCATTACAATCCCAATGACAACGTCCGAAGCGGAACGCCAGTTTTCACGGTTGAAGAGAATAAAAACTTTCCTGAGAAATACAATGAAAGAAGAGAGATTAAATGCCCTTACTATGTTATCTTGTGAAAAAGAATGTATAAATGATTTCCCAAACTTTAATGAAAAAGTGATAGAACTGTTCTGCAAGTCAAAGGCACGTAAAATGGACTTCGTTTATCGTCAGATGTAATTAAACTGTGTAGTGTAATATTTACTATTCCCTCAAAACAAACTCTACAATGAACAGTACCTGTCTGGAACAGTACGTCGGTGAAATTTATAAGGATTGGGTAATCGTTTTTGTATTACACTTTTTAATTTTGAAATTATGCACTCCCTATGTGAACCACCCCGAGCCGCCACTGACATTCATCATAATATTTATGTAACTTTTCTTCAGTTTCTTTAATGATTTTCCCACGTAAAAAATAATCGACACACGAAATATTTTTTTCTCGATATTAACACAAGAAAATAATTTACTTTAAACGATTGTAAAAAGTTATCTGTCTCACAGATTTGGGCGAAATTTTGTTGACAGTAGGTCTCTAGATCATAGCTAAAGTCAGCAATATACATATCATGGCAAAAGTGTTCCCAACTTTTGAAAAATCGCTATGTACCTAAGTGAAGTTACGTAGTTTTATTTTGTTATTTGTGTAAAAGGTGTCATTTTGCTACTAATACTAATTCAGTCAATTTTTATTTTTAAGTATTTTTTTGGTAGTTTTGTTTTTGAACACAAAATATATTTAAGATTTATTTGTTAGATTTACGAATTTTAATTATTTTTCGTTATAATTAAGATTAAAATTGAATTAAAAAACAAATCTTGCCCTTAAAAAATGAGACTTTTATTTAATTTTTTTCAGAACTTAACACCCCAGATAAGCTGGAATACAATTTCATACCAAATAATACTGGATTCGTGCAGTTCCGCGTTCGTGCCAATCAAGATGCTCACGTAGCGCT
The DNA here is from genome assembly GCA_935421215.2 of Melolontha melolontha. NCBI lineage: Eukaryota > Metazoa > Arthropoda > Insecta > Coleoptera > Scarabaeidae > Melolontha > Melolontha melolontha. Next base: position 22,475,925 of record OW285235.1, read on the forward strand.
GACCGTCGGCGCAGCTGAATGCGATCCAATGTACGAAGTGTTCATCGGTTCCTGGAACAATTCGAAAACAGTCATACGCAAGAACCGAACCAAGCCCGATGTAGCCGAAGCCGACACACCCGGTATATTGAATGGGGGGGAGTTCCGGGGATTCTGGGTTCGATATGAAAATGGAACCATAGCAGTGGGCACAGAAGGAAATTTCCAGCCAATTTGTTCCTGGAGAGACAGCGAAATAATTCCTATTGAATACATAGGTAGGTGTTAATTAAAAATTAATTTTAACAAAATGAAAAACTCATTGTTAATTATTGTATACAAATATGTTAAAACATATCTTTATCTGTACACATGGACATACACAACAGACACATGAGTTTCGATCTAGTGATCTCGTCAGTGCAGAGTCACGAACTGATGTCTTAAGATATGTTTCCGCAATAACAGTACGAGGTTAGGCTGAAAAGTACTGCACGCATGCATGTACAGCGCAAGCGAAATGACCTTCAGAAGCGCGCAGGTGGAACGTGGAAGTGATATTCCCCCTCTATATGCATTCACGGGTTTCAGGTCGTTGAATTCATCATATATTTTGAGAAGCGGAAGTGTGGAAATGTGTTTTAGCGCAATGTCAACGCGAGTTAAACAGCGTGTGCTGTTATCCAATTTTTAACTTCTGAAAAAGTGACTCCTAGTGAGTTTCATCGTCGTTTAAAGGATGTTTATGGTGACGATGCTGTTGATAGGTCTACTATAAATCGATGGCTAATAAAATTTCATGATTGCGAACCTGAAGCACCAAAATTGTTGATAAAACACACAGCGGACGTCCGATCACTGCCACAAACGACAAACATCGCGAACTCGTCGACGATTTGATTCAAAATGACTGGCGAATCACTCAAAAGCGTATTGCAAACCATATTGGAATATCCAAGGTCGTGTCGGCTTCATTATTGAATAATTGGGATACCGTAAAATCTGTGCACGATGATACCACGCCGTCTCATAGACGAGAACAAACAGCGTCGATTGGACTTTTGCAGCGCTACCGTGATGAAGGAAATGACTTTCTTTTGAATATTGTGGCGGGAGACGAGTTATGGGTCCATCATCACAACCCGGAAGAGAAAAGACAGAGCGCTGAATATCGACATCCTCCTCCTCCGGCGAGAAATTTCAAAACACAAGCACCCGTAAAAAATTATTTTAACTGTGTTTTGGGATGCTTATCGAGTTTATGTGACCGAAAGGCAACGATAATTCTTCTTGGCACATATAGACTCTAAAACACCTCCGACGTCGAGTTTGTCGAGATGGAGGCAGCCTGGAACCAATAATCTTGCAGCATGTCAATAGTCGTCCACAAAATAAATATATTATTTTGGAGCTCAAGAATTGTTTGGCCGATCTTGCTATTTGTTTTCGTTCGCGCTGTACAAGCATGTGGGCACTACATTTTAGTCTACTCTCGTATCACCTTATCTCGCCAGCTGAAAGACATATCTCGTAACATCTAATGGACAAAAGAGGCTCGCCAATATGAGCGCTTTCTCTCGAATGGCTACGCCATTACATGGGAGACAGAAACACGTATAATTGTGTAGTCCATTAACTCGTAGTCAGATGGCTCAATATACCATGTGTATAGATACACATGTTTTAACATATTTGTATTAATTTGTGTACACTTGAGTGTTTACACATCGATAAGCTATTTTTTGTTATTCTAGTGTTGATTTTTTTTTTGTATTTCGGTCTTAATAATTGTTTTTTAACTATTCATTAAAAAAAAGAAATAAAATGAAAAGCTGTTGCAAACTAAAATGATTTTTCTTAATTTACCTAGTAGCTTATCAAATAATTTAATTTTTGCCTTAAAATGCTATTTAAATTGATTCCGAAATCTTTCTACTCCGAGTCTGAATTTGCTGCACAATGTTCCCTTTTACTTAAATAATTTCCAAACAATTAAGCACATTCTCGAAATATTTAAAATGTCAGTTTTACTGAAACTGAAGCTACTGTGATAGTAATTTAATATGTACAGATATGAAAGTGTCCTCTGACCTCTATATTTCAAACTAGAGTTGGACATCGTTGGAAAACATCGATATTTGTTTGAGCCAAATAATAGTGTTCAGTCGGCCACGAAAAAATAATTTATAATAACTACATTTTCTAACTGTAGTTTTAGTAACAATTAAGCTACTATTTACCTATGTATTCAAAGAAATGTTGTATTTTGACGTTGTTTAAATAAAAATATTTTTGTTTATTAATTTTATTTAAATGATTCACTAAATTGTCTTACCAAATACCATTCGAGCTTGTGTTTATTTCCGGAACAAACTTTCGTTTTGACAGAACTCAAACTTTGTTGCTTAAAGGTAACACGACTCGAACAAAGAACAATACCATGTTATTTGTTCTCTTCAGATACCAAACAACAAAGCTTTCGTTCAAAATGAAGTTTATCCGAATAAACACAAGCTCTAATGAAATTACCCCCGATAAAAAGTTAAAATTGTTACTAAAATTCATGAATTGTCAAATTTGCCGGTGCGCAGTATTGAATCGTGGCTTATAAGTGAACTAAACTCGGAAAATATTTCCATTTAGACCAAAGTATATGAGGGCTATTTGGTGAGAGAATGACTTTTCATTGAAATACTTATTTTAGGATAAAAAATATATGTCAGTTTTCGGCATAATTCCCTTGCAAGTCTACACACTGAGCCCAGCGAGTTTCAAATTTCTTCAAACTATTCAAAAAGTAATCTTTTGGCAACTCTACAAAATATGCATTTGTCTCTGATATTACCTCTTCGTTTGGTCGAAATCTCTTTTTACCAAGCCATTTTTTTAAATTTGGGAATAAGAAGAAATCGCTGGGAGCCAGATCTGGCGATTATGTCAGACGAGGCAGCAATTCGTGACGCAGTTCGGCAAATTTTGTTGTAGCAAGAGCGGACGAATACGAAGGCACATTATCGTGATAGAACAATACCCATTTCTTCACTAATTTTCTTGATTTCTGCTTCAAAATGTGTGGAATCTACAAAAATTGTCGCCATGACCTTATCGGCTGAAAGAGCGATTTTGTTTCGACTGTACGCAAATACAGTCGTCTGGAGTATAATTAAGTATCCAAGTTTCATCTACTGTCTATCGATGGAAGAATTCCCTTGGATTACTACGTTGAAGACATTCTTCTGATATTTGGATTGCGAGCACGCATTTGATCAGCATTAAACAAACGCGGCACCCATCTCGCGGATAGCTTTTTCATGTTGAAATGTTTATGCAAGATATTTCATACTCGTTCGGTTGAAATTAGCTATCTCACGTACTTTCAATCGACGGTCGCTACTTATAAGGAACTTTATGAACCATTTCTGAAGTAGTTACAGTAAAGACGGTCCTCATGGCAACTTTTAGAAGTAGAAAACCTCTTACAAATCATTCCACGGGACCGATAATATTCACGTAACTTTTTCACGGTTTCTTTAATTATTTTTACACCTTCTTTTCATATTTACACAACGAAATCAGTTTTCTTGAACTAAGTATAATATACAATCTATCTGTCCGATTTGTTTGAAATTTTGACAGACATCAGAAACATGATGAAGTCAGCAACATAATCGCCGTAGCGAAAGTGTTCCTTGAATCTTTGAAAAGTCACTCTTACATTAAACTGTCCTCGCATGCAGATTTTATATAGATAACATCTTTAAAATTCATGTTTTTTTTTTTAGGTGTTTGTACTGGTTGGGGTGCTACTGGTTCATGGATTATCGAACCGCCACGAAGTGCTCCGTCTGCTCCCACACATGCAGCTTATCAACCTCCAGCAGGTTATCCTACACCAATAGGTTATCCCGCTCCAACGAGTTATCCCGCTCCAACAGGCTATGCAAGTGGAGCATCCTATCCACATGGAGCAATTAGCTCTGTATGTTGGGTGCCAGCCTCTTCCGGACAAGTGCCACCTAATGCATTAATTGGTGGCGAAGACAACGGCGAACCCATGGCTGTTATGCGAGCTAATTTCAACGACGGCTTAATACCCGGTAAAGTAATTTCCAGCCACGGTTGTGGCTGGGTTCCATGGGGTGGTAATGAAAATCAAGTCCAAAATTATGAAGTTCTTTGCGATTTCCACGGTGATTGGGTCGAGTGTCACGGAGGAACCATACCGCCAAATGCTTTAGCTGGTGGCCAATCGGAAACTGGCGAACCATTATATATTGGACGTGTTTTACACCAAGGCGCCATGACAGTCGGAAAAGTCCAACAAAGTCACGGAGTTTGTTATATTCCGTATGGAGGCCAAGAACTTGGTTTTCAGGATTACCAAATATTGGTAACACGTTCATAAATTAATTAAATGGAATACGAAAAATACGGTAGCTTTGTTTTACAAAACTTCAGCTTCTAGAGGCCTTAAACCTGAATTATTGTCATCATTTTGTAAACCTATTACAAATACAAATGTAATTTATGAATTGCTTTATAAAATTTATATTAATACGGTACAATTTTTTTTAAGGTATATGTACATATTTATTTTATCAATGTGCATGTTATTTAGTAACATATATACACAAGATCTGAAATGTTAATTTTATTATAAATATATTTTGTAACATTTTAAAAAAATAATGAAATATAATTATGGTTGTTAATTGTTTTATTTTTGGAAACACCCCAATCTGTGTTGCCAGTGTAGGCTTCTCAATTAGACCAGTTGGTCAATTACCTTCTAATCTCTTAAAAATATTTAATCAGTTAATGCAATAGCCTTCATCAAGCTCATGAGTTTTGAACATTTCGGTTCTAGCTCTAACTAAATAAGAAAGGAACAGATGGTGCTGGAGTCTAAGCGCAATTTACCACAGGATAAGTTTTCTGATTTCAAACAAGTAGAACATATTGCTGTAAAATTGACTTTGGGTATAAAATAGAATTTAATGAAGTATAAATTAATCAAACGTAACTTAAATAACAAAAACGAATAAAAATGAAATCAAGAGAGGTTATGTCTTTTAAAATGCACCTCGTATATAACTCCAATTTTGTATTAAAAATTACGTAAAAATTCATTTTAAGGACCTTAGGCAAAATATATGCATGAATTTTATAACCAATCATATCAAAGAAATGATTTTGTAACCATGGAAACATCATTCAATATTTAACAAACTTGCCATTGAAAATTCAAGTTATAAATCATTGTAACCTCGCGGTTTTATAAGGCGAAATAAAAACACTTTCAATGACTTGCTGACAAATATTCATCAACAATTTACAATATCCAATTTGTGAATTGTGGTGTGTTCGGTTCAGTTACGTATGTGTGTTAGGTTTAGTTACATGTCTGATTTAATTATAATATGTACTATCGTGAGCAATTGAAAGTTAACACTTTATTATAGGTTTGTAGCAGCAGTAAGAAACTATCAGAGATTGTATAGCGCATGCGTAATACTAATATTGTGTTCTTGCAAGCAAAATTACTAGTTTTTTTTACTGGTTTTATATGTCATGCAGTGTACTATGGTGAGCAAATGAAACTAATGAAAGTGCACACTTTATTATGTTGGCATGTCGAAATTTCAAAATTTATCTAATGTATACAGTACTTTTGAAGTGTCAGTGTCAGCATTTAATCATAACTAGAGCTGAATCATAACATAAATGACATTAGCTTGACAATTTGGTAAAATTTACGCAGCTATAATAGTGCCTTTAGCTTTCAATTGCTCACGATAGTACATGAAAACTTTTTTAGTGCATTAGCAGATTTATCATAAGTGGATATTTACAATAATTCTTACCTTTAATCGTGTCTGTGTGTATACAAAAAACTTATTTAGTGAATATGCATATGTGCACTGTTTGAAATAATTGTTATACATTTCTATGTAATTTTTTTTGTTATGAATAAAAAATGCTGTTTAATTTATATCATTTATTTAAAATACATTAAAAACATATACATAGGAAAGTATATTTGGCACTAAAGTAATTACATTGAGAAAAATATAATTCCGAACCCTAATCAAACTACATTCCTGCTAAAAGCACAAAATCTCAATGAATGCCAGCAACAACTCATCATATATAAGCAAAGAAGCAAGTATTAATCTGCCATAACTTGTAAGTTAATAAAATTAAATAATAAATAGTTCAACCACCAGCTACAAATAGGAATAAATCATCACAACTATTACTATATGTACCTGCTATTAATAAAAATCAAATTGTCTTAAAATATAATATCCTATTACTGATATTCAGATCGCATCTATAAAATTTCAAATTAATGAAGTGTTACTAAATATATTTAAAAGAAAAACTAAATATTAAGTGTCTCTCTCAATTGCTCAAGATTCAATGAAACCACTTCATCTGCAGGTTTTTGAATATCCAGTCTTACTGGCTCTATCAGTAATTCTGCTCTTTCTGTTTTGAACTTCACCTACATCAGTTCTTCCATTACCTTCTTTTTGATAAGGCGAAGTCCTTTCTATTGATGAATGGCGTTTCTTATCTTAGCATTTCTCCTACTCCATATTTCTCGGCGATAAGGATAATAAAATCATGTTGAAATATTACCACATTTTTTATCTATAACAAATACATTGTCACTTACTAGTAAGAAGAGAGCAAAGCTATATTTTCTTTATTTTCTAATATCTAATCGAGAGCTTCTGTACCCAATATATTCGTTATATCTACATTTACATAAACTAGACGAACTTTCTATCTTGTTTACCTACTCATGTATGTTTCAATTATTCTGATACATTACACATGCGGTTAAGCCGTTGTATGAGTGAAGACACATATAAAATGCAGTTTTCTAGAGAGATTGGCTGTGCCACCTTTGGAAGGGCGTCGTTACTTCACATTAATTATGTGGACGGTATGCGGGGTACTTCGGCTGTCTGACAACAGGCAGCGCCGAATTTACTTCTGCGCCCGGTCTGGGTAATTACGGTGATAGGGCGATGTGGTTCTTTTTTGTAAATGTGTCTGGGAATATCCTTTCTCCAGCAGGGGCGTACCGATGAGCCTGTAGAAAGGTGAAATACGTATCTACGTCTCTGGGGATGGGATATATTCGGACACGTTCACAAAAAATATTAATAGTGAACCTGCATTTGTGTTCTTCACACCAGATTTTTAATAATATTTTATATTATTAAAAATACCTTTGTATTTCTATCTTGTCCTGCTTTTCCGGTAGTACTACCTCTACATCACCTTCCTTCTATAAACAAGTGCTTTCTGACTTTGTATTAACTATTCACTAAAAGTCACGTTTCCTTTTAATTTCATATAATTAGTACTATTTTAGTACTCACAATTATCAAATACTTGTTCCTATAATATAATTGTGATATGTAAAGGTGCTTCTAAACGGGTAATATTTTTACTGCAAGATGTGGCTACAATACTGGCAACAATGGACCAGCCATCATAACAACATTTAAATGCAGCATAGGGCTCGGCAATTATATATTTGGGCAATATTGTCTGCAACAGTATGGCGCGGTATGGCCTGTAAATTTGTTTCGTAAACGGGCTATACAATCGGGTAATAAAAATGGCTGACGAAGTCATACATGTCGCAGCGGCTTATATTGTTTTAAAAGAAAAGTTAAAGAAAAAAAAGGCAAGATTGTGGATTCGACCTTACTTCAATAGGCGTGAAATTTTAGATAACATAAGTCTTGATAATAAGTTATTTAAAAACTTTTCAAGAATGTTAGAGTGACTTCGAATTGCTTTTAAACACAATTGGACCAAAAATAAAACGAAATGATACAAACATGAGAAAAGCAATACCTATTACCACAAGATTGGCGATAACGTTACGGTTTTAGCAACTGGCGATTCCTATAAAAGTTTGATGTATCTGTTCCGAGTTTCAGCTGCGTCAATTACTGTTATAGTTCCAGAAGTTTGTGCAGCCTTAATAGAAGGATTTAAAGAGTACATCAAGGTAAGGCAACATTAATTTATTAAGTAATAATGGTAATACTCAGTAGTAGTAGTAGGTAATATGTAATATTAATAGTAAAGTAGCAGTAATCATAAGTAATAATAATAATATAGTAAGTGGTAGTAATAAGAATTTTGCTCCATAAAGAATTATTCATCACATTGGCGAACAGTAAGTGTCACAAGGTCCTCATAAGTAGAATTTGTAGTTAATTCAGGAGAGGCAAGATGGTGATACAGAGGAACAGTAATGTGCTGTAAGGTATTTAGCCTTGACTCGTTTTCATTTGCAATGACATAGTCTTGAGACCGAGGAACATACATGTTCTGCGAATTGTTTTGCAGTGCTGAAGATGAAGAGAGATCTGAATATTTATTAGAATCTTAGCAGAGTTTTAATATGTTTTTACCGGTACTGTGTGTAAAATAAAACGTTTTGTTACTTATCTAATATCTGTTTATTCAACATGTACACCATTCGTACATCAAGTATAACTATATACTACCAACTACTGAACTGCGTTTCCTTTTGGTTGGCACACTGCCAGTAAGGAATGAGCGCGTAATTACAAAAATACTTTAACACTCCCACGAATTACATGATCATTCCTTAATTCCCTAAACTTAAGATATAACACATACATCTTTAATTTAAAAACTTATACATGTAGTATACATGGCTTAATGCCCATCATATCTCTAAATTTATTAAATTTGAGACTTGTTAATGGTTTCGTAAATATATCGGCAATTTGATTATTTGTTTGAACATATACAATATTTACCAAACCATCTGCAAATTTCTCTCGCACAAAGTGATAATGAATGTCAATGTGTTTAGTACGCCTGTGATACACTGGATTTTTAATTAATTTGATAGCACTCTGATTATCAACTTTTAAAACGATTTTATCACTCGCGTTCACATCCACATTTTTTAGTAGTTGTTTTAACCACATCATTTCTCTCGTTGCTGACGAAGCTGCTACGTATTCGGCTTCGGTTGTTCTGAGCGATACCATATTTTGTTTTCTGGATGACCAGGTAATCGCACCACCACACAACATGAACACATAACCACTGGTAGAACGTCTAGTATCTGGATCTCCAGCGTAGTCTTCATCCGAGTAGCCTTCCAAATCCAAGTGTTGACTCTCTGATGAATATTCAATTCCATAGTTCTTGGTTGACTTTAAGTATTGAAATATTCTCTTCACAGCATTCCAATGAACCCGTTTTGGATCATTTTGGAAACGACACACTAGGTTCACAGCAAATGCAATGTCAGGTCGAGCTGTAATTGCAGCAAACATAAGCGACCCAACTGCCTCTCTATATGGCTCACTAAGTGTTTCATTTGTAGTATCGGTTGAACTTAATACAGTATGCACATCAGTTGGCAAATTTAGTGGCTTAACGTCCATAAGATTGAACTGATTTAAAATTCTGTCAATGTAAGAATTCATGTGAATAAAGATAGACTTGTCCTTTCTTTGTTCTATTTGAATTCCTGCAAAACGATTAACCTCTGTCACTGTAATGTCAAATTTTCTTTTAAAATCGTCAAGAAAATTGTCCAAGCTGGCACGCACTTTAGTCATTATTAATCCATCAACATATAATGCTAATATTATTTTTGAATTATTCAAAGTTCCTATGTAAACACAACTGTCCACACTGCATTGTGTAAATCCATATGTTTTTAGAAAACTGTCAAACTTTTTATTCCAGCATCTGGGCGATTGTTTAAGTCCATACAAAGATTTTCTTAATTTGCACACTAAATTTTCTTTTACACTTACTCCTTGAGGTACATCCATATATATCTCTTCTTCCAAGTCACCATACAAAAATGCTGTTTTGACATCGAATTGGAGTATTTCCAAGCCATACTTAGCAGATAGGGCTAGTAGCACTCTTATTGTGTCAAATCTAATTGTTGGCGAATAGATTTCATTATAATCTACTCCTTCTGTCTGACTAAATCCTTTTGCACATAAACAAGTTTTGAGTCGTTCAACACTTCCATCTGTTTTGTACTTAACTTTAAAAACCCATTTGCAACCTATTTTCTTCTTTCCTGGGGGTTGTGGCATCAGCTCCCACGTTTTGTTTGTTTCTAAGGCATCTAACTCTTCACTAATTGCTTCTTTCCATTTTGGTGCATTTTCACAAGTTACTGCTTCTTCGTAGCACTCTGGAATAGTAAGTTCAGTATAGTAAAGTTCTTAACATTTTGGTTTATGTATGTCTTCCTTGTTACGTAGGTTGTATTTCTTTGAAGTTTCAGATTCATTAAATTCATCTTCTTCAGGATCATTTTGTTTTTCTTCTTTGAACACATTTTCAGGTTCACTCTTTTCTGTACCATTTTGTATTTCTTTTTGATCTATTTCTTCAATTGGTAATACAGGAACTGTATTTATTCTTACACTTGCTACTGTATTGTCTTCTTTGAAAATCACATGTCTTGACTTTTTGATTTTCTTCGTCTCTTGATCAAATAAACGATAATTTGTTGAATCTCCATCATAACCAACAAATAATAATTTTTTACTTTTAGGAGAAAATTTATTTCTAAGTTGTGAGTCTATAAACATGTATGCTTCACTACCGAATATTCGAACATGTCCATAATCTGGTTTCTTTCCGGTCCACATTTCATAAGGAGTCATATTAGGTGTCTGAGTGGTCGTCGTGCGGTTTAGTAAATATACTGCAGTATTTACAGCTTCTGCCCACAGATATGTTGGCAAATCCTTACTGTAAATCATTGAACGAGCACTCTCAACAATTGTTCTCATATCTCTTTCTGCACGTCCGTTTTGCTCTGGAGTATATGGAGCTGTTGTTTCTAATAAAATTCCTCGACTGGATAGATACTGTTTAAAAGGCTGATTACAGTATTCTGTTCCATTATCAACATGTAATGTTTTTACTGAATGACCAAACTTGTTCTCACATAATCTGGTAAATTCCCTAAAACAGTCTAAAGCATCGTTTTTATGTTTAATAAAATATATAACACGATAACCTGAACAGTCATCTTTAAAAATGATGAAGTACTTGGCACCACTGACTGAAGGAACTGACATCGGTCCACATACATCACTATGTATAAATTCTCCGACCTTTGTTTTTCGCTTCTCATTTACTTTAAAAGGTAATTTATGTTGTTTTCCATAAATACATCCCTCACAAAAGAAATTTTCAATTTCTAAGGTTTCAACGTTCCTTATCAATCCCTTTTTAATCATTTCGCTAATTGTTTTGATATTCACATGACCTAATCGTTCATGCCATACATTTAAACTGGCTTTGCTAACAGCAACATTGGCTTCGTTTGGCTTAACAGGTTTAAATGACATTTGATAAAAATTATTTGAATTACGAACAGCTGTAGCAGCTAATCTCCCATTTTCAAATATTTTGGCAGCATTTTCATCTTTAATGATAACCATACCTTTGTTTGTAACAGCACCTTCAGAAAACAGATTCTTTCTCAAACAAGGAACCAGTAACACATCAGTAATTATTGAATCATACCATTTTTTATTTAATAGTTTCTTGATCTTCACTGTTCCTTTTCCAATCACAGGTAGTTCTTCATTGTTTCCTAGTTTCACTTTGAAATCGTTCACTTCACATAAGTCAGTCACTATTTCTGGTTGGAAAGTCATATGTGCCGAGGCACCACTGTCCATTATCCATGCATTGTCACTATCTATTTCACTAGATATACTTGTACATTCAATATTAAATGCAGAATGTTCACCACCATTACTGGATTTGTTAACTTTTCTAAGTTCACGACAATTTTTGGCATAATGTCCCTTCTTATGACAGTTATAACAAATCACGTTCACTTTCTTATTGTCTTTGTTTGCTTTTTGTTTACTGTAACAACTTTTATGTTCTGAAGTTTTACCTGAAACTACAAGAGCATCTTCGATTGCATCGGACACACCTAAACTTGCTTCTTCATCAAGTAACCTTGATGTCAAGTTTGTTATTGTTTGTTTCGAACTATCTATCGATAACCAAGCTTGTCTGAAATTATGAAACTTAGTAGGCAATGTACTCACAATTTTGGTGATTATAGCAGCATCACTAACTGTATCTCCAGTTTCCTTTATTTGTCTAGCTAAATTTTCAATTGTGGCAATATGCTGTGCAATGTTATCATTTCTATCCATTTTATATTGATAGAATTTCTCATGCGCCATTAACTTACTTGTTTCACCTTTCTGCTCATAAATGGAATCTAGTTTTGTGAACATTTCATGTGCAGATTTACAATTTTCAATTAGTGTTATTTGTGATAACTCTAATGCCGAGGTAATTAAGAACATGGCGGAAGCATCTTTCTTATTCCATACTGTTAATTCCTCATCTTGATCTTCATTTGGTTTGATTTTTGTACCTTGTGCAATTTCATCTAGGGCTTTGGCACGTAGAGCACACTTTACCAAGAATTTCCACTGATAGTAGTTCTTTCCATCAAACTTACAGATATTAAAAACGTTAGCAGCATCCATTTTTGACGCTTCTACACACCGTAACAAATCAACTTACTCGCAAAAACTAACTTCGTACACAACGATTAACAGCAACACATGCCTGGGGCCATAACCTATTAGAATCTTAGCAGAGTTTTAATATGTTTTTACCGGTACTGTGTGTAAAATAAAACGTTTTGTTACTTATCTAATATCTGTTTATTCAACATGTACACCATTCGTACATCAAGTATAACTATATACTACCAACTACTGAACTGCGTTTCCTTTTGGTTGGCACACTGCCAGTAAGGAATGAGCGCGTAATTACAAAAATACTTTAACAATATTGGCTTAGTGCAGATGTAGCTCCGCTTCTGCTACCGTTATCTGGACTCTGTAACGGTCGCTTTCTGTACATTTCCATAGCACAATCAAACAGAATTTGCGTTATTTTGAATTCTGCCTGAGCACGGGTGTAATCATCATATTTGCTTAACTTGTGTGCTATATGCTCTCCAAAACCAGCATATTAATTTCTGTGTTTTTGACCAGCATTGCGTATAATGTTTTGAGCTCTTTCTAAAATTGGATCTGTAGTCTTAGACCTCTGTGAGGCACGTGGTTTTGGAGGACAGCAAAGAGTCAGTTGTTTCTGAATCCACGACTTCTTCTTGGTCAGCACTGATGTTAGTGTCTAGGCTATCAGTCACCTGAAAATGCAAAAAATAGTCAATATAAAGAAGGTATTTTTGACGTGGAGTTTATGTAAAACTTGTTTTATTTTTCAGATGCCATCAGGAGTGACGGGGCGGAAAGAAATCGCGAGAGAGTTCGAGAATCGTTGGAATTTTCCTCACTGTTTGGGTGCCATTGATGGCAAACATATTGCAATTACTTGTCCACCGAATAGTGGTAGTCAATATTTTAATTACAAACAGTTTTTTAGCATAGTGCTATTTGCTGTAACAGACGCACGTTACAATTTTCTGTACACGCTGGAGTTCAAGGAAGAATATCCGATGGGGGAGTTTTAAGACATACAGCTTTTGGAAAAGCCCTCTTGAACCAGAGTCTTAACGTACCGCCTCCTGATTCCCTTCCCGGTCGAGATATGTTAACACCATACGTTTTCCTGGCTGATGATGCATTTCCTTTAACCGAAAATACTTGTAAGCCCTATACCATAGATTAGAACATAGGATCTCCTAAACGTGTATGTAACTACAGAATATCCAGGGCACGCCGGGTTGTGGAAAACTCTTTCGGTATCCTGGCTTCGGTTTTTCGTATATTACACACAACTATTGATATTGACGTAAAATATGTACAAAATATAGTTATTGCTTGTGCATATTTACATAATTTTTTGCGACGAAACACAAGAGCATAAGCTCTGTATTCACCACCTGGGTCCTTCGATAATGAAGATATTGACGTTGGAACAGTAGTACCAGGGTCGTGGAGAGTGGATGATCAACATTTAACAGATTTAAGAATACTGGGAAGGAATGCAACTACAAGAGCAAAAGCAATGAGAGACGAGTTTATGCATTATTTTATGACAGAACAGGGTCGCGTGGCATGGCAAGATAAATATTTAGCACAAAGAAGTTGAAATCATCAGTCTGTAACATGTAATAAGTCAGTGGATACCTACATTTTTAATCTGTATAAGATACAATAATAAAGATACTTACATTATTATTATTAGTTGTTGCATTTTCACTGTCCACTCATGTGTTTGGGGTATCTTGAGTCAGAATAAACGATATCGCATCGAAAGCAAACCATTTCACTTGTTTACCACCAGCACTACCACTTTTAATCCTCTTTTTTTCCTCATTTTTTGCGTAAGTTCTCAAGCTTCTGAATTTTTTGTAAGCCTCATCACTTGATATATCAAATTTTTCTGCGATAACAGCCCATCCATCTTTTTTAACATTTCTATCTTTATATACTCCGGTTTCCACGTTCCACAACTCGGGGCGTAAATGTATTTCATTAATAAAATCAATAATCCTCTCATTATTCCAAGTATTAGTCATTGTATTCCTCCGAACTTTTCCAAAACAATCACCACAACACAGTATATTGCTGAGTATTTTTCGCTAGCCAAACGATCGTCCGGCAACCTGCCTGCAACAGATAAATCTACATCGGCGATACCAAACATGTGTGGCTAGTGGTTATATGGCCGGGATAACATTACCCTATATTGCATGAGTCTGGCTGTTATTGTTGGCAATGTTGCCGGCCACTCTATTGCAGCCACATATTGCAGTAAAAATATTACCCGTTTAGAAGCACCTTAATATAATTACAATATATTTTCTAAATAAATAGTTGTATTTTATTATCACGATTTTTAATATTTTGTTGAATACTGTATCTTTATAACCTGTTATAACCTTATTTGTCTTCAAATTATTCACTTCAAAATAATCTAACATATGGCAACGCGGTAATCGCGTTTCATTGGTTACAAATTCATGCATATATTTTGCCTAACAAGGGTCCCTAAAATTCATCTTCACGTAAACAATTATAATCTTAAATATTAAGCATAGTCAGGATCTAATTAAATAAGAAAACATGCTGTACGCATCGAAAATGTAGAAAAATAGTACAGAATAATATTTTCTTTATGTATTAGTCATATTAGTAATAAATATAACAAAACTTTTTCTCTACCTCTTACCGTTAACGAGTTATGCGGAGAGGCAGAATGGAAAATTTCAAATGTGAGAATCCACAAAATGGAATTAAAACGAAATTGTATTATTATTTACCTATCAGGAAACTATTAATTTTTGTAATAAACTTACAAAAAGGAAACATTTTTTCTTATAACCAAGTATCTTCCACATCCAAACGTGGCAGCGCTGTACGATGTTCCCATAAGATGTGCGAATGGATTATAACGGGTGTTCAGACTGTTCAGAAACATTCGAAGTCAAGTGGGCTCTGAACAAAAAATCGTATATCTTTACTTAAGTATCTGATTTGTAATAATTATTAAATGTCAACTGTTGTCTGTCAAAAATCAATCTATCTCAGACATGACTTCATATTTTCAACGACTACTTTGACTTCGAATGTTTCTGAACACCCGTTAGTTGCAAGTTGAGAATATTTTTAAAAAATTACAACTTCGTATGTGGAGCAGTCTACCATAGGACATGGTTAGAACTATTTTTAGTGCCGAAAAACGTTTCAAAGGACCGAAAACACTCTTCAAAATTTAGATTTTCGGTTTTTAGCATGCGCCTCGATAATAAAAATAGCTAAAATAATAATGTTATACATCAAAGAATTGGATTCTTGTTGATGATGTTGATTTTGTTAGCTTTTCTATGTTTCGTCTTCCAGACTTAGATTTTTCGCCTACTGAGGATGACAACTTAGTTGTCGAAATATGTATTTAGGCTACGAATATTAATGTGGTAAGAGATTTAATACCTTTTTTTACAACAAGTTTTTACTTAGCTACAATCTCAAAAAAAAGACTTTTAGATTGTAAGAATAATTGATTTACAAAATTAAAATTAAGCATAATAAATTATAGAATATGTTGAAATTGTTCACCACATTCCTCCAAAGATTTAACGCATTTCCTCCTAATGCTGTCAAATATATTTTGAATAATGAGACCATATTTAATTTCATTAAATTTCTGTATAATTCTATCTTGCAGATCTACATAATTTTGCACTGGTACTTGACAAATTAATTTTTTTTAAAGCCATAGAAAGAAATCACATGGTGTAAGATGACAGGTTCTTGAAGGAAATTCATATTCGCTGTTCAAACTTATTAAACGAGTTTCAAACATTTCTCGTTTCATATCTATTGTTTCAGCCGTTGTGTGAGCTCTACCACCATCTTGTGAAGTAACCAAAAACTTCATTATCATGAAGCTAACGAAGAATTTATTGATGCGTGTAGAGAGAAAACTTTATATTTGAACTTAATTTGAACATCTACTTTGGCAAAAGATCAAGTGATGGAGCCACGGAAATAAATTTCAATAATTATTTTTAGTTGTTAATTCTTATTATTCATTTTATTTATAAATTGAATAATACATTTCACGTTTTTCATATATTTACCCTAATTATTCATATATTCTTAGTTTCAGTTAAATGTATTTTTTGTGGCATGACTCATAATTCATAACCGCACACTCACGCAATCCCAAGAAAAGAAATTAGTAAAGTAATTCGAAACCTACTCTTGGTGATCATTTCATACAACCATACAACTTATAACGTATCAATATTAAAATATGGGTATTGGCAGTTCCTAAAACATATTAACTATAACTTTCAAGACTATTAGACGAGTGTTTCAGGTGAATAAATTGACTTTTAAAACAGTTAACAGGTGTCAACACTTTAATTTCAACGGTCAGTTAGTCTATTAATAAAATCATTGGAAACAAGTGAGTATTCAAATCTATATTGTTACTTATTTATATCGCTGTCTTAATTTTCGTGTAAAATAAAATACAATTAAAATGTTGGCCTATTGCACCCTTATTTCATTTTTAAATTAGTCGTGTGGTGGAATTCTAGAAATTTTCTTAATGGTGTCATTTTGCAGTAAGGTTAAAGAAAGGTTAACAACATCTGCGGTTTTGTGGATGTGCAGAAAAGACTGGAATCATGAGATAATTTGCTTGATTACTATAATTGCTTTAGAGAATGATTAGAATACCGAGTTTTAATTGGGTTATATAAGTTGGTTGCTGTATTAATGAGAGGAAGAAATTGATTTTTTTTTAAATAGGTATAAAAGCATGCACATATTGTCATGAATATTTAATTATAGAAATTAGTTGTTTTCTTTATTCTTGAAGTTTTTCAAATATTGCGTAATGAACTATTTATATAAATTGCATCGTAAAATTTGTGTATGCAATATAAGTATTAGAAAAAAATTAAACATTTTAACTAGCTCAAAGAGAAAATTATGTTACAAAAAAGTTACTTTTAGGTTTTTGTTTCGAAATTTTATTTGTTGTAAAATAAAAAATAATTTGAAATGTAGGATTTATATTCTGAACTGTAATATCGTTCTTCTCAATAAATACGATCTCCAAGTTATCCTTGTTAATATTGAAGAGTGTCTTTATCTCTAATGTCTTTATCTCTGAACTCATAGATTGGAATCAAACTTTGTGAATTTATAAATCTTGATCAATTATTTAAAATTTTAGGATAACTTTTAAAAGCACACAAATAAATACAAATGAAAAAATAAATCCTATACCGAGGATATAAACAAAATAAAAATTTTTTTCTACAAACCGTTAAAAGTTGACATTTTGACACGGCTAACTTCACTTAAAAATGCGATTTTATTGCGTAGCGTGTTAAAAAGTCCTCTTTTAACACTTGTGTTAAAAGTAAATGACAGTTTGTCAAAAATGACAAGAGAAAATTCCGTACATATCAAATGATTTTTATTACAATGAAAATTACATATTCTTTGGATAATTAAGATTAAATGTACAGTTTGTGCAATTGGAGATATTTATTCCATGTGTTGCTGTACTTGCAGAATTATTATTTGCAGACAAATAGTTCATAGGAACAAAAATATCGTGATTTAAATTATCATTTGCAATAGAATTATTAGACAGATCTGGGAAGATGGAGTGAGCAATTTTGTTTTTATTTTCTAGAGAATCCTCTAGGTAACCTTCAGCAACGGTGGAACTTTTCCAGCCTCCATGTCGCGTAATTGAGCATAAGCTTGCACCAGAATCTGCTAGCAAAATAGCAGATGAACGTCGGAAGCAATGTCCCGTATAAGATTCTGGATTCGGCAATTTCAAAAACATAGCGATAATTGCAGGCTCTTGCCAAACGAATTTATTCCAACCGCTTGACTTGTGCATTTATTATTAGCGTATTTAATAAATAAACGTCGATGTTTTATATTAGATGGACGTAATGCTTTTTATTTGCTATACAAGTTTATATATGAGCCAATAACGGTAAATATTCTTTGAGTATTGGTTTTAGTATCTGGTATAGTAACTACTAACACATTTCCTCTATCTTCAATGTCATCCACAGTCATACGGCATAACTCTTCCCGGCGACAAGCGCCAAATATACCCATAACAACAGCTACTTTGAACAGCCTATATTTTTCATCTGATGCTTCAGAAATAAATCTATCAATTTCTTGTCTTGTCAATATTTTTGATTTTCTTGGTCGGTAACCTTCTCCTTTCCGTTTCAAAAATGCAATAATTTTATAATATTTACTAATATCATGGTTGTCTTTTATATTTAGCAAAAGTTTTATCATCGAAAAATGTGACAAAAGAGTAGAAGATTTCCAAATTTTAGACCTTTCTTCTCACATTATTGCATCTGCACCATTCCATAAACCTTTTGTACGCAATTTCATATTGTTGCCTAGATTTTGAGGGCAACAAATCTAATGTCGCTTTATCAGCGGCTTCAATTATTGCACTCGGTATTACTTCATTTTCTTTATTAATACACGAACTCATCTTTTGTACAAATTGTGACAAATTAATTTGACGTAATTTAACGGTTGCGTCCAGTTGTGTCAAAACGTATTCATGAGCTGTCAAATTTGGTCAGTGGAGTTTCATTATATTTTATAATAAAAATTGTGTTTGTAGAAAAAATATTGTACGATACACATGTTAAAAATGCTATTTTATTTCACTCGTAAATTGCGACACTCGCTAACGCTCGTTTCGCAAACTTTTACTCGTGAAATAAAATCGCACTTTTAACACTTGTATCGTAAATAACTATTAGATTACTTAAACTACAAATCTGATTCAATTTTCTGGTTATCAAAAAGAAAACTTTTTCTATTAATGACAGATCGGCATTCATATTATTAACCAGTTTGTTGCAAGCAAAACGGCCTGGTGGGCCAGAAGAAAGGTAAATATACTTCATGTGTTCGAGTCCTTAAGAAAATAAAAGTGGTGGACAAGAACGTGTTCAGCTGATAAAAGTTGTAGTTCCACGCCCCAAAAAAGTCCGAAAAAATCTTATTAATGATGTCAAAAAAAGTATATTTCACACAACATACTCGTTAGTAAATAGATACTTGTAATTAAAATCAGCACAATTTATCATTTTCGTGTAATTTGCATTATTTGCAGTGAGTAAAGTGAGTTCCATAATTGAAGAGTGGAAGTACCAAAGGCACTAAGTGCCATATTCATAATTCAGAGATAATTAAGAGTACAACTTTAGAAAGCAAACTTTTTTTATTTTTTCTATTATAAACATTTTAAAACGATTCCTAGCATCTAGAAATAGTAACTGGTAGAACACAAACTTAATGTTTCTATCAAAAAAATAAAATATTGAAGTTTGTTTAGAACTAAAACTGAAAGAGCATAAGTGCCAAACTATGATTCCTACAAAGGTTATAAGCAAAAACCAAAATTATGTCTTAAGTACCTCACAACCTAAAGGTTATAAGTACTAATTAAAGGTGAGTTGAGCTGCTGCTTGGCCCCAAGCTTTCTTCGTCTAAATTAAGAAGTTCTCTATAAAATATTTTGTGTTCAGGATTTTCCAGGTAAGGAATCATGGACGATAGAGATTTTTTTTATTAGCGGTAATCTTATTCTCAGGTGGTAAAGGTTTTATTTCTGCTGATCTTAGATCTTCCGTGGTTTTTCCTTTCTTCAATACATTGATTTTTTTCCAGGCTTCTAACTCGGAGAAAGCTTCTTTTATATGAAGTAGTGTTGGATTTTTATAATCAATCTTTATTCTTACTGCCTTACTGATATTTAAGGGTTTAGTGTTGAGAAATGTGTCAGCAGCTTATTTTATATCCCAAAATCCGTTTACAGACATGTCAATAACTTCGAATGGCGGATCATATTTTGCGGAAGTTGTTACATTCTGCAAATCATTTGGCACCATTGCCTTCATAACACGCTTTCTTTTTTCGATGAGAGCGAAGACTCGGTCACAAGCCATAAAACTGTGACCACTTATTAGAAAGTTATACTCTATTGTCTCAAAAACTTTATGAAGAGCAAGGAACACTAAAACAAATATTACCATTCTGTTCTTGTTCTGACCCGCACAGTTGTCACTCCATAGTAGCAAATGTTTTTTTGGTGTGACACCGGAATTTAAAAGTTTGAGGAGGGTAGATGCTACCAAATTGCCTCCACGTCCACTAACACCTTCACGCCACATACACATAAAAGCATGGTTAGAGTCCGACAAATGTATTCCCAGGTTGTAACAAGATAGTTGAGACAGATAAAACATATCTGAATGTGTCAACGTAGGAACAAATAAAACTTGTTGGAGATCAAACGAAGTGCAGCATTTGTCACTACCAGGAAGCTGTGAATTTGCGGTTTGGTTCTTCATATATTCCAGACTTTGTTGTACTTTTCGGTGGTGAAGGTTGAGTTGTTGTTTCGCACTGCAGCCAGCACTAGAAGTTTGCTTTGCCTCACAATTTAACCTATCGCAGGTATGACATGTATCGACTCTAGGACGATGAAAGCTTAGATTCGGGAAATCCTTCTTAAACACACCTCTATAAAACTTATAACTTACAGAAGATTCTTTGTTTTTCGCTAAAAATGCTTTATAAAGTCGATGAATATTTAAATCAGGACTGAGATATTGCTTTTCTGATTTTGCACGTGAATAGTGTGAAACATCTCTAGGGATGGAGTTTATATGTTGATGGATCAGTTGGCGGTCGTTTTCCGTGAACTTGCTTGGCTTATTGTTAGAACGCCTATCAGTAAATGTGGTATCTACCATTTTTTTCTTATTTATTAAACCAACCAAACGCTTCTGAGTACAATCAAAAACATTCATTAATGTCTTTCTGCATACATGCACAAAATTTCCATCTTGATCTGGAAGTGTGTGGGATATGGAAATTTGCCTTTTGCTATCTGCGGCAGTTTCATAATTTCCATGGCGACGTCTTTTTATTCTCACTAAATTTATTAGGCCCATCAGATACGTCCCTTGCGTTTTGTAGTTTTCAGCATAAAATCTCTCAAATAGTTGAAGCTTTCGTTCGTACGTTATTTTTTTGCAGTCAAAATAACACTTACACGACTCCTGAAAGAGATACGCAAATATTTAGGTGCAGGTCAATAAAATATTTTTACATTTACGTTTATCACTCAGCGTCCGTCTAACTTTACAGCAAACCTAAATACGCCGCCCGTTCAACGCACGAGTAGTCACTATCTATTTGCATAATAATCTTAAACTACCGCCATAACCTAAAATTTCTTACCTCTTGATTAGGTGGATTTTTCGGACGAATTTCTCTCTTCCTATTAACATATGCCTTCCCAGCATTCTTTTTCATTCTCTGCTGTTCTATAAACCTTCCTTTAGTCTTTTCTTGCACAACTTCCATGTTTACACTGCAATTTCTTGTCCAATAAACGTTTAAAAACAAAGAAGCACGCTTACACATTCAACCCGACTTTATTACTTATACCCTTTCAAAATAAAAACTTCCAGGACATAGTGCTGAGCGCCATTTAGTTTTACTTTACTAAAGCTTAGAAATAAAATTACACTTATAACTAGAGCTGAGGATGTTTGCGGTATAACCATGGTTATATCATGTAACCATAGTAATTTACTATGGTTACATGATATAACCATGGTTATACCGCAAACATCCTGAGCTCTACTTATAACCCTTGCTCGTACATTGGCGATGGGACTTACAACCTTTTTAAGTAAATATCTACAAAACTCAGATTTTGGCACTTAGTGCCTTTGGTACTTCCACTCTTCAATTACTCTATAAAAAGCATTTGGAGACTGTTTTTAAGTAAAAAATTCAAAAAAGGTTTAAAGCTTAATTCGGGAAGAGTATTGCGGTTACTATAAAAGGAACAGTTCGGAATAGCACAGGAATATCGTATAGTTAATTATTGCACATGCATAATGTCGCTTGAAATTATAACCTTTATCTTAGAAATTTTTTAAAAATGAATAATAGACAAGAAATTTCTGGTACAATATCATATTTGATATCAGCAGCAGCTTCAATGGTTACAGAATTACATAAAAGAAAAAATAAACTCAAAAAACGACGTTGGAGAAATTCGTCTGGTTTTTCGAAAACGATTGAGTCAGGGTGATTGCAATAATTTATTTAAAGAGATTAAATTAACTGATCACGAAATGTTCTTCAATTACACGAGAATAGGTGTAGAAGTTTTTAATTATTTGTTATCTTTGTTATTATTGTTGGTTATTATCGATCTAGGTTATCCTGACAAGAATGAACATCGTTCATAATCGGAAAATGTCGGAAACTACATCAATTTCTAATAGTCTGCAGTCTCTTCTTCTGCACTAATTCTCGTACACTATTATACATTAAGTTAATATACACATATTAGAGATGGGCGAAATCGTTCCTTTTGTGGACTCGTTCCAAATGGAACGAGTCCAGAGGATTATAACAACCTCGATGTTAAATGCCGGCGGATCGGAGTTGTAAAGTCCGACAAGTGATATTCATTTCTATCTCGCTTTATTGGATCGGAATGATTGCCTGTTTGTTTTATTTATTATATATTTTATATATTATACATACACATACTCATGCAGCTGATAAATAAATAAATCAGCTGCATGAGTATGTATATGTATAATATTTATATAGGAAAATAATTTATAAGCAGGTATTTATTTTATATTTACTTGTACACGGCATCACCGACATGTTTTCATGTGAATCTTACAATAAATACAAAACAATAAATATAAACCTATAGTACTGGTGTACAAAAATTATATATGTATATTGTATACAGTGAAAGCTCTCATAAGCGGGCAGTCACGGTTCCAGGATTTTTGCCCGCTTATGGGAGGTGCCCGCTTAAAAGAAAACTCTGAGAAATCAAACAGAACTCGTATAATGTAACATGTAACTACTATATAGGTACATATATGTATGTACATAATATGTAATGACATAGACACAAACAAGTTATTTAGGAACAGCTGGAAAATATCTTAAATGGATGACTGCTTCATTTTCCTTTGCTGTTCTTCAATACGGCACTTCTGAAAATGACATTCCAGATTTTTGATATGTTCAAAAGCCACATAGTCATCTGTAGAAAACTTTTTCAGTTCCCTGATGTAATTTAAAGCTTCATCAAAGCACTTTATTTTATTTTCTTCTTCTTTTTGTTCTTGAACGTCTTTTATTTCGTCATCGGTCTCGTTCGCTTCACTAACTTGACTGGGTGTAAGTAGTCTGGTTTTCAAAATCATCATCTTCTGTTGGTGTCTTATCATCAATTTTTATAAATTCGTGTAGGTTCTGGTCACTGGTAATATTTAAATCTTCTGCAGCTCTCCTCATCATCTCCATTGTCGCAAAAACAGACAACGGTAAGTCATCCTCAGAGTCAAACTGAGGAACCGTCGCATCCGTTTTTCTGAACCCAGCCTTTCTGAAACAATTTTGTATTGTTGATGGAGTGATTTTTTCCCATGCCGTTTTGATAAAATATAATGCCTCTAAAATATTAATTTTTTTTGATAATTCAGATGATGATTTAGAAGAATCTATGTTTGATAAAATATGTTGTATAATCTGGTTGCGGTAATAAAGCTTGAAATTCTGAATGATGCCTTGGTCTAGTGGCTGGCAAACAGAGGTTGTATTGGGAGGCAAAAAATTAATTTCACATTTTTGAGGTGTAATTCTCGAGGATGTGAAGCAGCGTTATCTAAAAACTGTAAAATTTTTCTCTTTTCAATTCCCATTTTTCGATCAAGCTCGATTAACCGTTCACCCATTATATCGCCTGTCATCCAGGCTCTCCGGTTTGACATCCACTTGACAGGTAAATCCTTAATGCTTATGTTTTTCAGTGCTCTAGGACGAGCCGATTTTCCAATCACTAGTAGTTTTTCTTTCTGCCCTGTCATACTTGCACAAAACAACACTGTAAGTCTTTCTTTGGCCAATTTCCTACCTACACACTTTTCAGATTTTAAGGAAAGGGTCTTATTGGGAAGCGCGCGAAAAAAAAGGCCACTTTCGTCGGCGTTGTAAATGTCTTCGCATTGGTATCCGAGTAATAGTGAAGGAAGTTTTTCTATGAATGCATCAACTGTTTCTTGGTTTACATCAGCTGCTTCACCAGAAATGCATTTAAAGCTTACATTATGTCTTTTACGCCACTTTTGTAGCCACCCATCAGATGCTCTGAAACTGGTGTAGCCGAATTTTTCTGCAATTTGTTTTGCTTTTTTTTTAGAAGCCCTCCAGAAATGGGTATCTTCCGATTTCTAGCATTCACGAACCACTGATAACATTCTTTATCGATGTTGGAACCTTCAGTTCTGAAAAAACTTTTTTTTTATGCACATTTACACCAGACTGCCATAAACGTCTAATGTCCTCTTTATTTTTTGCTATCATCGTAGCTTGCGTCTTTCCTATCGAAAATCGCGCTGCTATAGCCCGAGTAGATAGTTTTTCTTTATCAATTATATTCACTATTTCCATTTTTTCCTTTAGTGTTAACATTCTTTTTTGTGGAGGCATTGTTAAAAATGCACACACCCGATTCTCTATCACAACTAAAGCACAAAGAACCAACGACCAGCTGTTTCTTAAACGGTAAATCCCCTAAGGGAATCACCGAGTCTAGAAATGTGTAATGCGTGTTAAAATCTTAATTCGCCCGGTTGTTGGAGCTTCGTGGTCGCTTATGGGAGATATTTTCTGGCTTTGGCTAAAAAAAATGTTGCCCGCGCCTGTTTATAGGAGCGCTCGCTTATGGGAAGGTGTCTTATGTATTAAAAGATAGGGCGAAAATCGGTTCCGAACAATTTGGTCGTTTAAGGGAGATGGTCGCTTATTAGAGCTGCCAGTTAAGGGAGCTTTCACTGTATATATAATACAAGTTATGATTATAATTTTAAAATATTATTTTTTCTACCTTGGAAGCAGATCTTCTTCGATCTGTTAGAATTTGTCCAGTTTTTGAAAATATACGTTCACTAGGAACAGATGTATCTGGAATACAAAGTCGACCTTTCATAAGGGTATATAAATTTATATAAACATTTTTCCTGTCTTCCCACCATTTAAGAGGATTTTGATTCCTGGCTAATAAGAATTCTTGAACATATTTATCAATTTCACTGATTGCTTCTGCAGTAGGGTTGAATGTTGTTTTTATTTCCGAAATCTCATTATCAAAGTTACTCCATATGTTATCGTCTGCTGTATCTACACTTTTTTCTATTGCAATAGGCTCACTCCGGTTTGTATTTTTCTTTTCAATTAAAGCCGCCATTTTCTGTATGATTGTTTAATAGGTATCATTATATGCTGACTCATTACTGAAACCATACTTTTTAAATCGCGGATCGAGAAATGTGGATTTGCTGTAAATTTGATTATCTTCTGTATGTTCAAATCTTTTAAGTAATTCAGCTAATACAATTTCGCACATCTTATCTGCCTCATCTGCTTCGACCGTAACCAACTGCGTTTTCATTTTGGATATATAATTCACTAACATTTTACGAAATACTAAAATTTTTGAAATTGTCACCACTATTTCACCACTTAGTTCTTCTGTTACATCTTTGAAAGGTTTTAAGATTTTGCAGCACATTGAAAGAACTTCGAAATCGTGACCAAACAAATTAATATTGCAGTTTGAAATAGCTAACGCAGTGGCGGCTCGGGGTGGTTCACATAGGGAGTGCATAATTTCAAAATTAAAAAGTGTAATACAAAAACGCTTACCCAATCCTTATAAATTTCACCGACGTACTGTTCCAGACAGGTACTGTTCATTGTAGAGTTTGTTTTGAGGGAATAGTAAATATTACAACTACACAGTTTAATTAAATCTGACGATAAACGAAGTCCATTTTACGTGTCTTTGACTTGCAGAACAGTTCTATCACTTTTTCATTAAAGTTTGGGAAATCATTTATACATTCTTTTTCACAAGATAACATAGTAAGGGCATTAAATCTCTCTTCTTTCATTGTATTTCTCAGGAAAGTTTTTATTCTCTTCAGCCGTGAAAACTGGCGTTCCGCTTCGGATGTTGTCATTGGGATTGTAATGACAATTTTTAAAAGCGTAACAACTTCATTAAAGGTGTCGCTTAATCCATCCAGCAGAAGACCTAGCAGACCTACAGCACCGACTTCTATATTTTGCCTAAATTCTTCTCTAGAATATAGAACGCTTAATTCAGTTCGTAGTCTGCTTTCATTGAGGCATGGATAAAATTTTACTGCTTCTTTAAGGCAATCTTCCGGAAATTTTTTTTGAAAAGAGGAGAACTGTTTAAAAGAAATTAAGTTTGCTAATATTAAGTGCCCTGTATACCGAAATCTAGT
This sequence comes from Melolontha melolontha, assembly GCA_935421215.2. Classification (NCBI taxonomy): domain Eukaryota; kingdom Metazoa; phylum Arthropoda; class Insecta; order Coleoptera; family Scarabaeidae; genus Melolontha; species Melolontha melolontha. Next base: position 22,502,860 of record OW285235.1, read on the forward strand.
TTTTATTTCCAGCAAAATAATATCGCATACTTCAATAGTTTCCCTCCTTCTTTGGCTACCATCAGTTACTCTTCGCCGCTTTGATGGTCGAGGAGTCAGTTCTGGGTCATTTTGTTTAACCAACTGATTATCTGTGTCAGCGATTTCGGTTCGAATTTTTCCAATAGCGCGTTCAAAATTATCTAAATTATTCTTGATTTTTAATGCATCTGTATTGACATTTTGTAATTGATTAAACAATATGTCCACATGTGGCATAATTTTATGAAAGAAAGTTAACCAATAGATAAAATTTTCCTCCTCTAAAATTCGCAAATTCGCACTAGCTTGATGAATGGTAGTTTGTAAACTAGCTTCTCCCTCGATTTGTTCTAGAGCTTCAATTATTTCTTCTCGGTGCTCATATATTGTTTTCACTGTCCTAGAATTGAAGTTCCATCTTATTTTTGAAGAACGAGGTAAGCTTTTTCTCTGAAGGAATTCTTCCAATCTTGCAGCTCGTTGTGGTGAAGTGGAGAAAAATGTACATAATCCCGTCAGATTGCAAAAAAATTCTGCAATTACTACTGCTCGATGTAGCATGTGACATAAGTAGATTTGTCTGATGTGCATAAGAATGTACAAAATTAGCCCTTAGATACTGGTCTTGGACATGTCTTTGCACGCCGTTAATAGCACCACTCATGACTGCTGCCCCATCATAGCTCTGTGCAATCAGTTTTTCTGGGTCATCAACAAGCAAACTAATATCGTTAAGGATTGAGGCAGATAAAGAATTAGCATCATGTCCACTAGGCAGAAGAAATTTCCAAAATCTTTCGAACGGTCTCGCGTTCACAATATATCTTAAAACAACCACCAACTGAAACTGATTGGACATATCTGTGGTTTCATCAGCTATCACAGATATGAAGTCGGTTGCTTTAATTTCACTGGCAACTTGTTCATGATACACGTTCAACATTGCATCAAGCAGCTCATTCTGTATCGTTTTTGATAATCCCTTAAAAACCGGCGCTGCTTCGATGTGATCTCTGAGCGATTTATCCAATTCTGCCGTAAAATTTATCAATTTCCGAAAAATGCCCTTGTTATTCGACGTTTGCTGTTCATCATGACCCCGAAGTGCCAGTTCAAACGCGCCACAAAATCTAATGCAATTTATTATTAAATTTAACACATGCCTATTTTTTGTTACCTTTTCATTGTGTTGTTGAATTCTTAGACTAAATATATTTTTCAAATGCCCTTCGGAATTTTCATGTTTAGTAATTTTAGCACTAAGATGAATTAAGTCTCTTATTCCGTTTTTTGACCAAGACGGTTCACCACCAAACAAAAGACACGGAAAGCAAAACAAAGTATTTTTAATTTCACACCCACAAATCCAGTCATTTTTCTGATAAATATTCATTTTAAATTTTCTTATAACGTCTTTACCTTTAACAGATTGTTTATTTTCTAAACATAATTGAGGCATCGGCCGTTTAAGATTTTTTACTGTAACAACGCCCGAGAGCAGTCTGGTTCAGTTGCTCCAACGCTATGTATTATACGACATTGAAGTACGGCAAAATACAGTTCTCCCCACCATCAATGTAATGTTAATGCCTTAACAGAGCAACAGTTCGGCTTTGCTCATTATATCTGTGACGACGATCGGTATATGTACGTTGTTAGCGTGCCACGTTCCTCGTCAATAACTGTGAATACATAATATATATAATAAATAAATACTTTCACAGTTAGTCGCCGCTTGGTTTGTTTTGTTTCACAATTCCAGGGGGTGCAATTGCTCACTTGCTCTCATTAAAGAGCCGCCACTGAGCTAACGCTGATTGCAAAGGATCTTTCATTTTAATAATTCTATCAACCATATCATATGTAGAATTCCACCTTGTGCTTACATCTTGTTTCAACTTAAGTTGAGGAAAATCCATTTGTTTCTGTAGATTTTGAAGTTTTGCTGTTGCAAGTGGACTCCGTTTGAAAAATTTGACAACGGCTTTTACTTTATGCTGAATGTCCCGAATTTCATGTAACCCTTTCTGTACTATTAAGTTAAGAGTATGGGCAAAACATGATATGTGCTGGTGCTGCCACCCTGAAATGCGAACTGCTGCTGTAATATTTGCTGCATTATCAGTAACAACAGCACAAACTTTGTGGGACACTTCTCATGTGTCTAATAGGCTCTTCATATTATTAGACAAATTTTGAGCTGTATGACTTCCTTCGATACAACAGCACCCTAATAAAGCTGATGTTAATTTACTGTCATCGGTGAAGAAATGTGCAGTTAGCCCTTGATAAGACTGGTTACTAATAGAAGTCCATCCATCAGTGGTGATAGCAACATAATCCGTCAATAACAAACACTTTTTTACAATTTCATATACTTTTGTATGCAGTTGGGGTAAAAATATATTGGAAATTGTCTTTCGTGATGGAAGATTGTAATTTGGATTTAGCATTTTAACAAATTTTCGAAATTCAGTATCTTCTACCAAACTAAGTGGCTGGTATTCAGCAACAATCATAGTGCACACTTGTTCATCTAGCTTTTTTGAAATTTGTGCGGGTAATGGCCTTTTTTCAAAACTTCTCAAAGTTGACTGATACACTTTTCTTTTCTTTACAAGTTCGGTATTCACCTCAGTATTTTCCCTTGTTATGGCAGGTGCAATTTCTGCAGTAGCAGAAGCAACACTTTCACCGGCCTTGGATGTAGAAGGTTCGTTTGGATCGGTATGCGCATGCGACGTATATTTTCTATTGGTTCTTCTACTAGGGAAAATGGATGCTTCCTTTTCAAATGTCGGGTTAGATTTGCGATTGGCTCTCTTTTATGTGAAAATATTGAATTGCAGAAATTGCATTTAGCTAAATGATCATTCACGACAGTAAAAAATTTCCAAAGTTCACTGCGCTTTCTTTTATCCATCGCGATTCTTTTTAAAAACTTGAATAATAATATGAACTTGATACTATTGAAATCTAAATTGAATTATTTAAACAAAAGCATAGAACCCTTTACTCATTTTACACCAAAACTATTAATTGTTTGTTATATCTTTGTCTTTAAATCCTAATAAGTGCAGACACTACAAACACATAAATTCAAAATCCAAAATAAACAAACGTAACATATATTTCATTACGAGTCTTTACTATTGAAACAAACGACAGACAATTGATGGAGTAGATAAGAGCCAAAATTTAAAATAAACATAAATAGGGAGCCTCATGTATTAATGATTTGTTTACATTATGAAAAAATACATGGACAATATATACATTTAAAAGAAATGTTTAAAACTTAATAAGAAATTTATGTCCACCAAAAAAGTATATTAATAGAATTCCTATAAAAGAAACACTAGTGATCAATCAATCATCCGAGAATTTTAGTGATGTAGAAATAGATTTGTTAAACAAAGGTTTAAAATACTGTTTGCCAAGCCGTCAGATTCCTATAGAACAGGTGATTGCAAGTATCGAAACTTCGATTAAGTATTTTGAACAAGGGCCAAAAAACTTTATTCGAGAAGCTTGTAAAACCCAAATCGATAAGAATTTACAGCAGCAGAAACAGAAGTCGGTCAATAAAGAATGGAATATCATTAAAACTCTTAGATCGAAGGACTGTTTTTACCTAAAAGCAGATAAAGGGAACAAGTTAGTAATTATGGACAAAATCGACTATTTTCAAAGAGTCAAAAATTTAATTGCCGAAGGTCCGTATGTAGAAATTAAGAGAAACCCGTTACCTAAAATGATTAGTGACATAAAAGACGCGTTAAAGAAATGTCCAATTTTAATAACTTCTACCCAAAAGTATAAATTGAATGTTAGTAATCTTTTAGTACCAAGAATGTATTGTTTGCCGAAGATACATAAACCAGGTAACTCGATGAGACCTATCGTTTCAGGTATCAACTCACCGACTTACTTGATTTCTAAATGGTTAGTGAATGAATTCAAAAATTTACCCGTAAAACCAGAAAACTTGTCAGTTAGTAATTCCTTAGAATTTGTTAAATTAATTAAAAATTGTGAACTGGAAGCCGGGGAAATTTTAGTTTCATTCGATGTAACGTCTTTATTCCCCTCGGTACCTATTCCAGAGACTATGAAATATTTAGAAAGCTTGCTCCACAAGAATAACATTGAACCTTCAAAAATAAAAGAATACATGAGATTCACAACTCTGTGCATGACGCAAAATTGTTTCCAAGTAGGAGAAAAATTTTATGAACAGAAACAAGGCACAACAATGGGTAACTGCCTATCTCCTTCCATAGCCAATTTATTCATGAGTCAATTCGAAGTCATGTTCGTTAATCAATAAATTTGAAATTTCCGACGATTAAATTTACGGTGGAAAAGGAACACAATGGCAGGATACCTTTTTTAGATACTTTACTGATTAGGAATAAACATAAAATAGAAATCGACATTTTCCGGAAAGAAACCAATGTTAATAGATTCAACATCGCGGATTCAAATCATAGTTATAAACATAAGACAGCTTCCTTTAATTTCTTAGTCAATCGGTTACTAAATTTTCCGTTAACAAAAGAGAGATATGAAATAGAACTGGATTTCATTAAAAATATCGCGACATATAATGGCTTTGACATAGAAATAATCAATAATTTAATTAGAAAAACAAAAATAAAAAATACAATCCGCGAATCCACAAGTTTGATATCTCAAAGTAACCAGGAGAAAAAGTACATGTGTTTACCATACCAACCCATCACGAAAAACATTAATAAAGTTGTGAAAGAAAGAGGTCTCCAAGTTGCCTTTCGGTTCGAAAATACTATCAAAAGTCTCCTAGGGAATACTAAAGATAGAGTTAATTTTAATTCGAAATCAGGTATATACGAAATTAGTTGCGATGATTGTAATTTGAAATATATAGGCCAAACAAAACGACCAATAATAACCCGGTTTAAAGAACACATATCACATTAACCGGATAAATCTAACGTTGCCAACCATGCTTTAAGTACACTACACAATGTGTCGATTAAAGGGTTAAAGCTTTTAAAGGGCATAAATAACCCCCACGATCTTGACGCCTACGAAAGCATTCATATCGTTAGAAACAAAGAACATTCCATGAACGGTAATATAGCACCGATTCCCTTCACTTGTCTCTTTTCATTCTTAGAACCATAAAAGGGTCGTCGACGTTTTAAATTGAAGTATTAACACATGTTGAGTGCCGTTTCCTTAAGAGAGGTAATTTTTGTCGATCTTTCGTTCGATATATTTCAAATTGGAGTTTAAACATATGTGAATGCCGTTTCCCTAAGAGAGGTAAATTTGTCGATCTTTTTCGTTAGATATATTTGCATGTTTAAATTAGTCTATACGTTGATGCCGTGTAAAGTAGTTGTTGCGTAAGCGGTGTTCTAGCTTTACTGTGCCCCATGTGCGACAGCTTGATTAGTGGTTTTACCTACTGATGATGACAACTTAGTTGTCGAAATACGTATTTATGATACGATTAATAATTGTGGTAAGGGGTTATATACCTTTTTTAAGTATATACATTTATAATTTATATCTTAGTAAGCAAGTATGTATGTAGAAAAACCGACAAATGCTTGACGACGTGCCGTTCTATCGTGGTTATAGATTGAATAATCTCGATGGAACGAAATAAAGGAACGACATACAGTTACAATTTCGGATTCGTTCCAATTCGTTCCACGGATGGATTCGTTCGTCTGGATCGACACATCACTATATAGCATTCCATTTAAGAAAGGACCAGATGGCGCGGCAATCTGAGTATAATTTACACAGGAATTTAAAAAAAAATAGATAATTTGTATGTGAGGTTATGTACCTACTAACTTATACAAAAGATTATTTTTGACGTTTATTTATTAACATATTTATTATTAAGAAAGCTTAGACTTTAAAAGTTTTTCAATCAATATCTTACAATCTGTTATTTATTGTTTGAAGGTGTTGCATCCACAATAAATTTGTACGTAAATACAGTGAGAATGTGTTAAAATTACTACAGGAGAAATATTTACAGGAGAAATATTTACATCTTCCTTTGATTTTATTAGAGAACAAAACTTTTGTGTAAATGTGAAACTTAATAAATTTAAAGGATTGATGGTGGCAGTGTATTATAATTATCATAATATTTGTGTATCGTTTAGCTTAAAAAATATAGCATTTTACAAAATACAGTTATTTTAATAGTATCTATAATGAGAGAGCAATAAGGAAATTCATTTACTTGCACATCATTTCACATAATTTGGATAAAAATTTTTATACATCTAAAAAAGGTATTTAAAAATATTTTCATTTTACAAAGGTAAGTACATAGTAAAAAGGATAAAACAGCAATTTTGCACCAAAAGATAGGTAAAACGTAAGCATTTTTCCAGTTTCAGTATTTGGTTAAACATGTGTTCATTTCCTTATTTCAAGTTATTTCTGATTAATACTTACATTTTTGCTTATGTATGGGATAAATTGTTACTATCGTACAATGATTTTTTTGCTTTTAGCAGAAATATGGTTTGACTATAGTTTCAGATTTCAATGTAATTGAAAAAAAAATAAGAATAAATAAAAAGAGAAATTGCTTTCATGGGAAACTCCGTGTGTTCAGTAAAAACAATTTTTTTCATAAATGTCTGAACACAATGAGTGTAAAACCCTCTTTTATTAGCATAAAATATACATTAAATCTTTTACCTACACTTACATAATTACATTAAAAAAATTATATAATAATTTCCTACTTAGAAATTTCATTAATATTCCGCGATTATCACAATATCTGGTAGTTACTTGAGACTCAGGACGTCGAACAATTTCTGAGGACATGAAACAACTTACAATCTCATGAATGTATATGGTAAACATTATTATATAATTATATTTGGTTTACATTTTATTCACTATATTTACCAAACTATACAATTTATAAGTATAAAAAAAATATATCTAACACATCACATACACACACGAATCTAAATCAAGAACATCACACCCACATAACTAAATTTAATACACCACAGTTCATTATGTTGCCTATTGTTCATGAATATATATATATATATATACATTGAAAACTACTCATCTTCAAGATCAGAACCTGAATCTAATGAAAATTCTGAGGATGACCCAGTATTTACAGTAAAAGTCAAATTTTCTAATACATTTTCAACAATATTATCTAAATCATACATTTTGTTTTCTTCTGTTATAACGTGATGAATGCTATTTTTCCATGCGTCAGCATCAACCATGTCTAATCCTTCTAATAATAAATTTCTTACTTCGTCCAATTTAAATGTCTTATTATTGGCCGCAACATGATGCTTGACTTGAGCCCATATAAGTTCAATGGGGTTAAGATTACAGTGATATGGAGGTAAACGTAAAACTGTACGGCCACTTTCTCCAGCTATTTCATCGACCACGTATGAAACTGGATGACAGGATGTGTAATTTTTTACAAACTCAAACAATTCAATCTTTAGCATAGAATTATCAACTAAAATTCCTTTGGTTAAAAGCCATTCAATGAGTGCCTCCTTTTTCCATGATAAAGTAGGTGACTTTTCTGTTTTAGTAGAATGATAAGGCGCATTATCCATTACTATAACACTATTGGGCTCAAGAGAAGGTAATATATTTTGCATCCATGCGATTAACACTTCACTATTCATATCTTCATGGTAATCTGCAGTTTTCTTGGATTCAAATAATAACAAACCCCCATTCATAAAACCAGTTTCGCTGCCAATGTGAAGCATAATTAGTCGCTTTCCTTTGCCAGATGGATCTTTTAAACCAGTAGAAAGACCTTCAACAAATGCTTGCCTTGTATTAAGTACCGTTGTATCTTTCCATATTTTTGCTTTTGTGTAACCTGCATTCACCCATGTTTCATCTAAATAATAGATTTTTCTCCCTTCTGCACGAAACTTCTTATACTTGTCAAATAACGACGTGTCCATAAGATAATATCATTTCGTTCAATTAATATGTTATTTCGTGTGCATTTTTCCCACTTGAAGCCCAGTTTCTTTAGGATTCTCCAAAGTGATGTTCGTTTTAAAGGAGGTAAACTGGCATCGCCTTTAATACGATAGCTTCACATATTTTTGTGCAAGTTGGTAACTCATTTTTAAAGAAAAATGAATGCACGTGCCTTCTAATCGTACTTTTTGATACTTCATCTAATTTATTGTAACCATCTCGGCATCTTCGTTTTCTTAATGGAGACTGTGTAACTCCAGACATTTCAATTTCCTTAATAATGTCAAACATAGTATTCCTACCAATCCCTACTTCCCTTGAAGTTTGACGAACAGCAGCTGTTTTGGACATATTAGCTTTGTTCTTAAAATACACATTGTAAGCCATCTGCCTCTGTCCACTTTTTATATATTTTCCTTTACGATTTTTTGATGGACCTGGTAAAGCGGCGTCATCCATGCTCTAAAACGATTGCGATTAAATAAATGAAATAAATAAATTAATGAGTGATAAAATATTTTTAGAAAATGATGTTTTTACTTTACAGTCTCTATAAACAACTATCTTTAACAAATATTAATATTAAATAGCACAATAAACAACTAGTAAAACACCCAGTCAGTACTGACAGTGACAGCAAAACGCTAATTTGACAGAACTAAATAAACATAATTTTGCCTGTATAAAGGCGGCCTCTATTTTAGCCAATCACAAGCTCTTATTTTAAGCCCTATCTTTCTCAACGGTTTATTCTTATTTGGAATCGACGATAGTACACATGCATTAAAATACTCAAGTCAAATCTTTATTCTTTTAAGGTACCATATCATTTAACACTACTTTTCTATACTAAGTTTATTCTGAATGATACTTAAAACCCCTTATCACAATTAATAATCGTATCCTAAATAAGCATTTCGACAACTAAGTTGTCATTATCAGTAGGTAATCACAGTGAAGCTAACACATAGAAGAAGAAGTTGTCTTATGTTGAAAACTATGCTTTGAATCCGCGGTGATGAATCTATTGATATTGTTTTCTGTCCGGAAAATATCGATTTCTATTTTATGCTAATTTCTAATTGCTAATGTATCTAAAAATATCTTTTCTATCGTGAATTTAATAGTCGGAAATTTTAAATTTAGCTGGTCATCAACGTACCTGATCCAGACCCTTGGAAAATATTTAGCATTATTTTTAAATTCTACTTCAAATTCACTCATAAATAAATTAGCTATGAAAGGAGAGAGGCAATTACCCATTGTTGTGTCTTGTTTCTGTTCATAAAATTTTTCTCCAACTTGGAATCAATTTTGCGCCATGCGTAATTACTCCATAGTCTTACTTTCTGGCATTTGGCGACGTAAGTCCCATTTCGAATATTGTACCGTTTTTGAGAATCGCATGAAGTTCTTTAGGTTCTATGTCTATCTAAAAGATTAAGAAATCATGGCAGGAACAGATTAACTAACGAGGCGCAGCTGACATATACTTTTTTGGTATCACTTATAAGATTTTTTGGGGACTCTTTGGGGTCTGGAATCCAAAACTTTCAACTTTCTTGGGACTTTTTGGGGGTCAAGTATCCACAACTTTTATCAACTTGATACCTTCTTCTCCACCACTTTTATTTTCTTAAAGACTCAAACACAGGAAGTACAGGTACTTGCCTTATTTCTAGTTCATAACTTTATTTGAGAATACATTGCACTTTGATTAAGAAATGTCACTATACTCAAATCGCTGACCAGATTCAGTAATCACGTTGGGTTCACGTGATCACGCCAAAACCGTATGCACACAGGCACATGGAATCATTCAAGGATCAATGTCGGTAAAATAGTTATCGCCGTAGTATTTGACATAAGAAATTGTGCATATTCAAATGTTTTCTATCAAAACGTTTTACAATTGTATTGTCTCTATAAATTAACACGTAGTAATCCCCAATATGAACGAATAAACTATTTTGCAGATGAAAAAACTGTGTTAAATAATTTTTCTCAGTTGTTTAAAAACGATAAAGACATAAACATATGAACACTCAAAGTGGCTATAATCATAAAACAAATTCAAGTACGTTAAATAAATGAAATATTTTTATTATTGATGAGAACTTTTACACAATTGTATTGTCTCTATAAATTAACACGTAGTAATCCTCAATATGAACGAATAAACTATTTTGCACACGAAAAAACTGTTATTTTAAATAATTTTCTGTTGTTTAAAAACGATAAAAACATATGAACACTCAAAGTGGCTATAATCATAAAACAAATTCAAGTACGTTAAATAAATTAAATATTTTTATTATTGATGAGAACTTTTACATTTTATAAGTGTAAATATAATAATAATATCAGTAAAATTAGGTAGATTCGTTTTCATCTGACGAATGAATCTGATGAATCTGATGAATCTCACTTCCAATGATTATTATGGCTTCTATATGCTTATTGATTATATTATCCAGTTCCCACATTTCTTTTCCTACTCCAAGGACATGCTTCACTGCATTTTTCCAATTTTCTGGTGAAGTATTATCGATAGCCTGTTGGAATAAGCTTTTCACATCTAATAACTTAAATATCGTATTGTGTCTAGCGACATATCCCTTTACTTGTGCCCATATTAACTCAATAGAATTCATTTCACAGTGATATGGTGGAAGTTCTGTTGCTATTGAGTATTAACTCATCCACAGCATATCTTTCAGATCCAGTTGATTTTTCTTTAACTAGTACTAAAAGTTCTGCTTTAACCATATCTTCCTCATATGGGATATTGTTTTTCTTGAGCCACTCTTGTATTTCCTTTTTTTTAGTACTACCTGTAGGTCGTTTGTTTAGTTTCCGACTATGGTAGGGAGCATTGTCTAAAACGATTACTGATTCTTCTCTTAAATTAGGGAGTATTTGTTGCAACCACTCTTCAAATTTTGCCGCATTCATATCCTCGTGATAATCGCCAGTCCTTTTTGATTCAAAGAGTAGTAATCCGTTATTTACAAATCCTTCGTCTGATCCTATATGGCCAATAATAAGTCGTTTTCCTTTTCCGGAGGGGTTTTTAAGGCCTGTAGACAACCCTTATATGAATCACGCCTTGCAGTCAGAACAGATTTATCAGTCCATAGTTTGCTTACAGTATGCCCAGCATTCACCCATGTTTCATCTAAATCAGGGGTCGGCAACCTGCGGCCCGCGGGCCGCATGCGGCCCTTTGCAACTTTTTGCGCGGCCCGCCAAAGCACCAATATAATTTTAGGAAAAATCAACAAACTTAGAGTGTGAGCGTGCCGGTGACAAAAATGCGCGCTAACAGAAGCATAGTGGGAAACCTATTTTACTGCGTAAGTTTAATCCCCACTCCCCAGCGAATACGACGGCTCGCTTAGCAAGTGTAGCATTTTTTCATTTCGCCAGTTTGCTACTGTATGTTCATATGTGCATTTTGCACATAAACACGTTCATATTGACAACCGTATGACGTTTCACTACAATAAGTAATGAGAAATACATGTTATTTTCAATTTATTGGTAAAATAATTCATATTTTATCGTAGGAAAAATGAATAAAATACCAAAGAAAAGAAAAATTAATGAGGAAAACCGCGAATTTAATGAAAAGTGGACTTTTGATTATTTCTTTATTAATAATTACAATAAAGCACTCTGCTTAATTTGCAAAGAATCTATAAGCGTATTCAAAGAATTTAATTTGCGTCGCCACTACGACACGAAACACAAAAGTGAATATGATAAATTTGAATCTCAATTTAGACAAAATAAAATTGAATCTTTACAAAAATCATTAGAAGCACAACAAAACGTTTTTATAAAATGTAAGGAACAAAGTTCAGCTTTGGTCAAAACATCCTTACATATTTCGAAATTAATTGCTGAACATAACAAACCATTTACGGATGGAGAGTTCATTAAAAAATGTATTTTGGCTGCTGTTAACAAAATTTGTCCGGAAAAAATTAAAAAATTTGAAGATATTAGTTTGTCTGCACGTACAGTAGTTCGACGTATTGAAAATATATCAACTAATATGTTTAATAAATTAAAAGAAAATTCTTCACAATTTGAGTATCTTTCACTAGCACTTGATGAAAGCAACGATATAACTAGCACCGCTCAATTGTTGATTTTTATCCGTGGAATTGAGAAACAATTTTGTGTAACAGAAGAACTTGCTGCATTAAAAAGCCTCCATGGGAATACAAGAGGTGAAGATATATTTTTGCAACTATTAGATGTTTTCAATATGTACGATCTCAAGTGGGAAAAATTAAAAAATGTGACAACTGACGGTGCAAAGAACATGACGGGTCACAATACTGGTTTGGTAGGCTTGATTAATAAAAAATTGAAAGAATTAAATATTACACAGCCTCTTCTACAACTTCATTGTATTATCCATCAACATGCACTTTGCGCAAAAGTTGTAAATTTGAAAAATGTTATGAATATTGTAGTAAAGTCCATCAATTATATTCGCAAAACGGTATTAACCATCGAACATTCCGGAATTTCTTAAATGAAATTGACGTAGAATATGAAGATATTTATTTTTCTGAAGTAAGATGGCTCAGCCGTGGGAAAGTTTTAAAAAGATTTTTCGAGTTGATAGACAGAAAAAGAAAATAATATACCAGAATTATCGAATTTTAAATGGATAAGCGAGTTAGCTTTTCTTGTGGACATTACAGCATACCTCAATAAATTAAATATAACACTACAAGGCAAAGGAAAGTTAATCAACGAGCTATTTACAGAAATCAAAAGTTTCCAGCTTAAAATAAAATTGTTTATTTCTCAACTTGAAAAGAATAATTATTGTCATTTTCCTACTTTGCAATCGTTTTTAACCAAAAACGACAAACAGTGTCCTTCGAATATTTTTATTGAGTCACTAAAAGTATTAGATGAAAATTTTCGTCATCGGTTTCAAGATTTTTATGCAAAAGAAATGGACATATTAATATTTGAAAATCCTTTAAAATTTGATATTGTAAAAGCACCAGACAATTTACAACTAGAGTTAATTGATTTGGAATCTAACAATGTATATACAGTGAAAGCTCTCTTGTGCGGACATCGACGGTTCCCTAAATTTTGTCCCCACAAGAGAGGTGTCCTCTCAAGAGAAGCAGCTCATTTTTACAGGTCTCTCATTTTAAAGAGAAGTAAAAATTATGGCAACTCTAACTTTTTATTTATTTGTATGAGAGGTACACAAGTACTAAAAGTAGATACATAAATACATATACATATATGTACATTATTTTTTTAAAAATTCAAGCAAGCTTGTTTGTCTTACTTTAGTTTGTTTACGTTCTAAATATTTTTTTTGAAAATGTGTTTCTACATTTTTAATCATCTGAAAACCGATAAAATCATCTTGGTTCTTGGCAAACAATTTTATCTCTTCTATTATCTTCAAAACTTCCTCAAACGTAGTTACTTCTTGACCTTCATTTTCTTTTTCTGGGTCCACATCATCATCTGAGATTTCCTCTGATCTACTAGCCTCATATTCTTCAGTCATATCAGTGACTTCCAATATGTCATCTTCGATTGCCAAATTTGCATCAATTGCTATGAAATCTTCTAAATTGATTTCTGTTATTCCAGTTTCTAAAGCAATCCTATGCATTTCCGATAGTATGGACACAGGCAGATCATCTTCTGCCTCCCATTGCTCATATTGTTGCATATTTCTTTTTTAAATCCTGCCTTTGAAAAACAATTTCGTATTGTTTCTGGTGTTACCTTCTGCCAAGCATTATGTATAAAATAGATAGCTTCTAATAAATCTATCGATTTTGAAAGTTCACGTGCAGAATTAATGTTATCCATTACAGATCAAATTTGTCTTAAAATAAGTTGTCTATAAAATACTTTAAAATTGCGAATGATTCCTTGGTCTAAAGGTTGGCACAAGCTGTAGTGTTGGGAGGCAAAAATAATATTTTAATGTTTTTCAATTTCATACCTGTAGGATGTGAACCTGCATTATCCATAAATAATAAAATCTTTCTCTTTTGTCTGCCCATTTTCCTATCAAACTCTGACAACCAGTCCATCATGATATCTGTAGTCATCCACGCTCTTTTATTAGATTTCCACACCACAGGTAACAATTTTAAATCAAGTTTTTTGAATGCTCGTGGTCGTGCTGCTTTTCCAATGACCAGCAACGGTTCTTTTTCGCCTGACATGCTCACACAATGCAAGACAGTAAGTCGCTCTTTTGATAACTTTCCCCCAGAACACTTTTCTGTCTTCAAAGCTAATGTCTTGTTTGGTAAAGCTCGGAAAAAAAGTCCTGTTTCATCACAATTGTACACGTCTTCTGGCTGATAACCTACAAGCCCAATCAAAATTCACAAAAGTAAGATTTTTATCTTTTTTAATTTTTGATGTTTTATTTTTTGTTTTAAATTTGAACTAACTTTTCTTACCTAGTAACAAATATGGAATCTTTTCAAAAAATTGATTAACATCATCTGCATTAACACTGGCTACTTCCCCAGATATGCACTTGAAGCTGATATTATGACGTGTACGAAATCTATGTAACCACCCATCAGACGCATGAAAATTGTGATAACCAAGCCGTTCTGCAATTTCTTTAGCTTTGCTTTGTATTATAGGGTCAGATATTGGAATGCCTTTGCTTCTGGCTTTTGCAAACCAATCGTAACATAATTTATCCACATTGAGACCTTCAGTTTTGAAGAATCTTCGTTTCTCGTTAATGTTACTTCCTGATTGCCATTTTGCCTTATACTCTTCTTTTTGCTTTATTATTTTACCAACTTGGGTTTTTCCAATTTTAAATCGGTTGGCTAATGCACGTACACTAACTCTTTCTTTATCATATGTATTAATAATTTCCATTTTCTCTTTTAAAGTTAAAAAGTTTCTCTTGTTAGCGCTCATTTTGCATACATACGCGGCACACTTCACACTAACGACGCGACGTGAAAAAAGTGCAGAATACGGGATAAAAACGATATTTTTAAACGGGAATTTACCCAGCGTTTCGGGGTTTTACTCAGTGTTTAGAAAAAATATGCAGCGTAAGAGAGCGTCATGTCCGCGTAAGAGAGCTTTTTGCCGATTACGGAGTGTCTCACGGTGTCCGCGTCCGTTCTACAGGGCGACAGCTTAAGAGAGCTTGGCGTCTCAAGAAAATCGTATGTATCAGGTTGGTCACCGCAGAAATGTCCGTTTAAGAGAAATGTCCGCTCATGAGAGATGTCCGTTAAGAGAGCTTTCACTGTAAATATAATTTTGATGAAAATAATTTAATTGCATTTTATTCAAATCTACCAGAAAATAAATTTCCCAATTTAAGAAATTTTGCAAAATCAATGATTTGTATTTTTTCAAGCACCTATTTATGCGAACAAACATTTTCAAGAATGAATTTCATAAAATCAAAATATAGAACGAGGTTGACGGATGAAAATTTACAAAACTTGTTGAGGATCTCAGTATCCCAAACACAACCGGACTTAAATGAATTATCAAACAATATTCAAGAACAAAAAGCGCATTGAATTTTAATGAATGAATAAAATGAAAGATAAACTATTTTCCTTAATATTTTATATTTACATATTTATATATTTTATATTTACATATTTACACATATGTAATTGGAATTGTATTTTCATTTTTTTCCCTTTTAAGAATTGTAAAATTTTTGTTCTCCGACATTATTGTTATTATAGCATGTCAATAAAAAATACATTTTTTCTATATTTATTTTTAATAATATTTATACTCGTATATGATATAAAAGCACTATTTAAGTTACATTTGAATGTGCGGCCCGCATAAAAAATTTTATTTTGAAAATGGCCCGCCGTCCGAAAAAGGTCGCCGACCCCTGATCTAAATAATATATAGGCCTTCCTTCTATACGAAATTGAATAATTTGACGTAGGTATCTTCTTCTCCAAGCAATAATTTCTTCTTTTTCTTTCAAGATGCTATTGCGCTTTCTCTTTTCATACCTAGAAATATAACATCAACAACTATGAAGCACGTAATACCTAATACAAATAATATTTATGTAGTAAAGTTCAGGTTACAGAACTTAGATAGTTTACCGAAAATTTAGTTCCTTTAAGATCATCCTGAATATCGTTATTTTAAAATTAGGCAGATCTTTCTTGGAGGTGAATATTCTATAGCTTAACACGTATAACTTAGCTCGAAACAAAGAAATTGAAGTAATATTTGAATTCCCGTCGAATTCTAACCTAGAAGATAGAATTACTTATAATTCGTTACATTTCGGTTTACTAGTTACTTACGTGCGCATTTAAAAATACTGATCAAAATATCCAAAAGAAAACAGAATAAATGCAGACAAAACAGAATTAACGCAAACAGAAACGTAAAAATAAATAAAAATCTGCCATCTGTGATTGATCTGTGATACTGTGACAAACAATTTAGTTTGCCGAATCGCCTAATGTAAACGGTCGTGGCCGTCGACCAACAGAATGCATTTTTGTCTTGCTCACAAGGAGATCACGCACTTTTATTACTGAATCCGTTCAGCGATTCTAGTATAGTATCACAGCTTCAATTCATGCAGACACACGGTTGGGAAAGATAAACCCAAAAGCTATTCACATTCAATCGACTTGTAAATTAGGATTTAGTCAATCAATCCGCTTAGACTTTGCGAGATAAACGGCTTGACCAAATTAACTATTTGGTCACAAAATACTGACGTATTCTGTCAGTATTTTGTGGACAGAGTGTGCTTTTCGTGCTTCTGCGAGGTCTTGTTTTATGTGGAGTACTAAATGAAACAACTTTTCCGGAATTTACATCCTCAGCTTCTTTAGCAATACTTCTGTATATCATATCAGAAATTCCAACCGCTCTCATTAACCTCTCTTTGTAATTTGTTAAAGGAATTATCGGATGCTTATTTTCTGCTTCTTCCTTCATGAATTTTAAAACGTTGGCAATAATTTCTCTTCATTGGCTATGTATAACTTTGCCATTTACTCAAACTTTCTTCAATGACGAAGCCATCACTGTATAAATAATATCTAATTATTTACTTAAAAATAAAATTTATAGTCTTTAAACTAACTGATCGAATAATATAGAAATGTTTTCAAGTGTCTTGATAAAGACAATAATTTAAATAACGATAATTTACTAAGTTCAAAGAAGCAACTTACAATAGCATAACTTAATCGTAATCGGCACGCAAATGTTATACAAACACCCCTAAACTAGATCAGATGGGATATAATGAACTCGCCCAACCCTAATATGTTCATAGCGCATTATGACGTGTGTGCTATTCTCTAAATGTTTTCACTCTACCCTTGTAATAACGAGTGATCATTAAAATTTTCGCTCAAGTAAGCCATGTACACAAAAAGTATGTCCTAACTTAAGTTATTAGAGGAGATCTGTCATTATAATTTCAAACGTCATGATTGTTAAAAAATAATTTGAAATGCTGACTTTTATATTAAATATATTTATAATTTTTATACAAAGTAATAGAATATTATAAAAAATGTGTAAAATGATGACCATTCTCCACCAAGCATAATCGCACTCTATTTCGTAGAGCATTGAAAACATTGATCAGTATTTGCGGTGAGTTATTGATGTGTTCACATTTTTCAATGATTTTATGTCTTAACTCTTGTAGATTATTAATTGGTGTTTCATAAATAATATTCTTTATATATGGCCACACAAAAAAATCCATGACTGTTAAATCACACGATCGTGGTGGATATGGAATCGCTGTATTTCTACTTATTATCCTATCGCCATAAAATTGTTGCAAAAACTGAATATTTTCAAGTGTAACGTGAGATGTAGCCCCATCCTGTTGAAAATATCCGACCTGGAGTTCATCATTAGTCAATTGATTAGTAAAAACACTGAGAATTTCGTTACGATATTTCTCCGATGTTATCGTGCCCTCAGAGAATATTGGTCCTATTAATCGGTGACGACTCATACCTACCCATACGCCTATTTTTTCTGGATGTAGAGGAACTTCTCTGTAGAAATGAGGATTTTCACTGGACCACATACGCATATTTTGCGAATTAACATAACCTTTCAAATAAAACCAAGCTTCATCGGTGAAAAAAGTATGATTTAAAATATTGTCTGTCATTGTTTGAATAAACCATTGGCAAAATTGTGTTCTTTTTTCATAATCCGTAGGTAATAGATTTTGTACAGAAGTTAATTTATATGTATACATGTGCAAGTCCTTTTTTAAAATTTTTTGGCATGTTCCATACGAAAGCCCAACTTGTTGCGAAACTCTGCGAATAGATGTTTGAGGAGATTCGTTAATAATTTGTCTGACATTTTCAATTACGTCGCGACTTCTCTTGAGAGGAGGACCGCTTCCTTTTTTCCTTAAAATACTGCCTGTTTGACGAAAAAGATTTACACAATGCATTAGCGTATCACGGAAAGTTTTATAGCTAGGAACAGTATTTGGATATCTCTCTTCAAACTCCGCAAGGCAATTTTCTATTGAATGCTGCCAAATACCATCAATTTTTTTAGATGTCAGGAAGTAACATTCTACCATAAACGCTTTATGCATATCATTAAAGGCCATTACTTTTTCTTTTGATGAAACTTTAATATATATATTTGACACGGACAGATGTTTGAAATAACATCTTAATGACTAAAGCTACGACATAATTTTTATATACACGGCCAGCTACGAGTGAAAATTTTAATGATCGCTCGTTATTTAGCCAATTTAACCTAACCCAACTTAATGCAACGTTGTTAATATACTCTAATTTATTTCAGTGGCGTGCTGGGTTCCTGCATCTTCAGGACAAGTTCCACCAAATGCTTTTGTAGGTGGTGAAGACAATGGCGAACCGATATTCATCGCAAGGGGCAACTTCAACAATAGCCAAGTTCCAGGAAAATTACTTTCCAGTCATGGTTGTTGTTACATACCTTGGGGCGGGAAAGAGAACCCTTTGAACGATTACGAAGTTCTTTGCGAGTTCAATGGTAGCTGGGTGGAATGTTCCGGCGCTAATCTTCCTCCAAACGCCGTACCCGCTGGTGAATCCGAAGATGGCGAACCCTTATATGTAGGTAGAGTGTTTCACAATGGCACTCTAACTATCGGTAAAGTCCATCAAAGCCACGGAGTTTGTTACATTCCCTATGCTGGGGAAGAATTACCTTACGAGAATTATCAGATTTTAGTCTCTTATTGAAGGTAACAGCCCGAAAATGCCTTATACCAGCACAAAGAAACATTTACGTCCACATATCTTGTACGGTCTATATTTTTGAAATGTATATGATGTTGAACATAAAAAAAAACTAGTTTTTTTCTAATTTTGCTTTGTATTACACAAGGCACAGAATTACATTTTATAATGCTTAAAACATAATAAATGTTAATAGTGTATCCCATTGTTATTTTGTCGAATAAAAATTGCTTTTGCAGCTAGTGAATGTTTTTTTTTTAAATAATAGTCTGTATTATCCAACAGTTATTTAAATCCATTTAAAGCAGAGGTCCCCAAACTTTTTTGTCTCGTCGATCCAGTGGCGGCTCGGGCTGGTTCACATAGGGAGTGCATAATTTCAAAATTAAAAAGTGTAATACAAAAACGCTTGCCCAATCCTTATAAATTTCACCGACGTACTGTTCAAGACAGGTACTGTTCATTGTAGAGTTTGTTTTGAGGGAATAATAAATATTACACTACACAGTTTAATTACATCTGACGATAAACGAAGTCCATTTTACGTGTCTTTGACTTGCAGGACAGTTCTATCACTTTTTCATTAAAGTTTGGGAAATCATTTATACATTCTTTTTCACAAGATAACATAGTAAGGGCATTTAATCTCTCTTCTTTCATTGTATTTCTCAGGAAAGTTTTTATTCTCTTCAGCCGTGAAAACTGGCGTTCCGCTTCGGACGTTGTCATTGGGATTGTAATGACAATTTTTAAAAGCGTAACAACTTCATTAAAGGTGTCGCTTAATCCATCCAGCAGAAGACCTACAGCACCGACTTCTATATTTTGCCTAAATTCTTCTCTAGAATATACAACGCTTAATTCAGCTCGTAGTCTGCTTTCATTGAGGCATGGATAAAATTTTATTGCTTCTTTAAGGCAATCTTCCGGAAATTTTTTTTGAAAAGAGGAGAACTGTTTAAAAGAAATTAAGTTTGCTAATATTAAGTGCCCTGTATACCGAAATCTAGTTTTTATTTCTAGCAAAATAATATCGCACACTTCAATAATTTCCCTCCTTCTTTGGCTACCATCAGTTACTCTTCGCCGCTTTGATGGTCGAGGAGTCAGTTTTGTTTAACCAACTGATTATCTGTGTCAGCGATTTCGGTTCGAATTTTTCCAATAGCGCGTTCAAAATTATCTAAATTATTCTTGATTTTTAATGCATCTGTATTGACATTTTGTAATTGATTAAACAATATGTCCACATGTGGCATAATTTTATGAAAGAAAGTTAACCAATAGATAAAATTTTCCTCCTCTAAAATTCGCAAATTGGCACTAGCTTGATGAATGGTAGTTTGTAAACTAGCTTCTCCCTCGATTTGTTCTAGAGCTTCAATTATTTCTTCTCGGTGCTCATATATTGTATTCACTGTCCTAGAATTGAAGTTCCATCTTATTTTTGAAGAACGAGGTAAGCTTTTTCTCTGAAGGAATTCTTCCAATCTTGCAGCTCGTTGTGGTGAAGTGGAGAAAAATACATAATCCCGTCAGATTGGCAAAAAAATTCTGCAATTACTACTGCTCGATGTAGCATGTGACATAATTAGATTTGTCTGATGTGCATAACAATGTACAAAATTAGCCCTTGGATACTGGTCTTGGACATGTCTTTGCACGCCATTAATAGCACCACTCATGACTGCTGCCCCATCATAGCTCTGTGCAATCAGTTTTTCTGGGTCATCAACAAGCAAACTAATTTCGTTAAGGATGGAGGCAGATAAAGAATTAGCATCATGTCCAGTAGGCAGAAGAAATTTCCAAAATCTTTCGACCGGTCTCGCGTTCACAATATATCTTAAAACAACCACCAACTGAAACTGATTGGACACATCTGTGGTTTCATCAGCTATCACAGATATGAAGTCGGTTGCTTTAATTTAACTGGCAACTTTGTTCATGATACACGTTCAACATTGCATCAAGCTGCTCATTCTGTATCGTTTTTGATAATCCCTTAAAAACCGGTGCTGCTTCGATGTGATCTCTGAGCGATTTATCCAATTCTGCCGTAAAATTTATCAATTCCCGAAAAATGCCCTTGTTATTCGACGTGAGCTGTTCATCATGACCCCGAAGTGCCAGTTCAAACGCGCCACAAAATCTAATGCAATTTATTATTAAATTTAACACATGCCTATTTTTTGTTACCTTTTCATTGTGTTGTTGAATTGCTTTTCTATATGATGAATCTAAAACATTCTGAATGTTATTTTTTCCTAACATTCTTAGACTAAATATATTTTTCAAATGCCCTTCGGAATTTACATGTTTAATAATTTAAGCACTAAGATGAATTAAGTCTCTTATTCCGTTCTTTGACCAAGACGGTTCACCACCAAACAAAAAACACGTCTTTACCTTTAACAGATTGTTTATTTTCTAAACATAATTGAGGCATCGGCCGTTTAAGATTTTTTACTGCGATTTTTTCATTATACGTTAACCGCGAAAACGCGTTGTTCTGTAAAAAAGATACCGTATTCATTGTAACAACGCCCGAGAGCAGTCTGGTTCAGTTGCTCCAACGCTATGTATTATACGACATTGAAGTACGGCAAAATACAGTTCTCCCCACCATCAATGTAATGTTAATGCCTTAACAGAGCAAGAGTTGGGCTTTGCTCAGTATATCTGTGACGACGATCGGTATATGTACGTTGTTAGCGTGCCACGTTCCTCGTCAATAACTATGAATACATAATATATATAATAAATAAATACTTTCACAGTTAGTCGCCGCTTGGTTTGTTTTGTTTCATAATTCCAGGGGGTGCAATTGCTCACTTGCTATCATTAAAGAGCCGCCACTGCGTAGATCACTTGCTGTGTTTTTGACAGCTGGTATAGTGTTACTCACTTTGAAAAATTTAAATTTGTAACTATAGTGTGCAAAGCATAAAAAAGCACATGTTATGTTTTATACATTTATTAATAGAATTCAAATTAAAGCGAATCAAATTAAAATTTAGTACCTATTACATAAAATAACTAAGCAAAAATATGTTTTTAGTGGAAGGGATGAACCTGATACTTTAATAACAAATTTTCAACATTCGGCATAAATTTAGTTTAATCTCAAATCTCCTCGGTCAGTGATGTTCAGTCTGTTTTTTTTTTTGTTAGGAGATTAGCAACCGCTCTGAAACCCCTTTCCACCAGCAGTAGAACCACGCCGAATCGAGAAGTTGGTCGCCTCTTCCCCACTAAAACATGACCATTACATTTTTTAAAAACAACTAAAACTGTAATGGTCATGTTTTATTTATGAGTTATGAGTTGCTAGTGACAATTATGTGTAAATTAATTAATGACTGCCAATACTTAACTCTAGACTCTAGACGTAAGTTTTCTTTTTTGAATATACAAGGTGCCCCGTATCGTTATGTTCAAATTTTAAGAGTGTAAAGTAGACTTCATTTCAAGTAACAAAAACGCAAAACTTGTATATCCGTTTTTATTTGTTTCAAAGTTACAGATCTATGAATGTGATTGTCAGATCATGAAAAAAATGTAATCCTAAAGTCAATACAAACTGATTTTATTTAAAAAAAGTTATGCGATTCAATAGGAGGCCTGTGATTGTTAACGTCGCATAATAAAATGATTTCCTAAAATAAATAAACACGTGTCGTAGTGCATACAGTAATTTCTTGGAGATCTACAAAAAAGAGTACTGGAAATTGATTTATGATAAAGAAGGTTCTTACTTATTTCGTAAGTGCTGAACCATGAATATCATACAATAAACAAATGTTCAGATGACTGTTAACGTTGCATTTTTTAATAAAGGATTGCATGACGTTTCAGTTCATACAACAGCTTATTAGTGAGTGGACACGTTTTCTTTATTCAAAATGCCTTACCGATTTTCTTCTCAAGAGTATGCGGACATGCATTTTGTGTATGGCTACTGTAACAGCAGTTCACGTCAAACAGTTATTGAATATCGACATCGGTTTCCGGATAGGCACATTCCTTATTACAGAACGTTTCTTGAAGTACACAGACAATTTCGGAAATGCGGACTGCGTGATTATCTTTTCGATCGAGGAGTAAATTTGCCAGCAGACAGAGGAAGAAGCAGTAGCTATTGTTACAAGGGATCCAACTCTCAGTGTACGTCGAATCGTTAGACAACTAGGAGTGCCACGAACGACAGTTTGGCGAATTTTAAAACGTGAGGGCTTATATCCATATCACTATCGCAGGGGACACGGTTTGCTTGAGGCAGACCACTATGCTTGTCTAATTTATTCTACCTGGATATTAAGACAGTCACGGCTTCATTTTAATTTCTGCAGAACAGTCCTCTGGACAGATTAATCTACGTTCACGAGAAGTGGTGTTACAAATCTGAGAAACCTGTACAGGTGGTCATCAGAAAATCCCAAAGCTATACGCCCATCTAAATGTCAATATGAATTTTCTATTAACGTTTGGGCGGCCCTAATCGATGACTTGTTGATTGGTCCTGTCGTTCTTCCTGGGAGGTTAAATGCGGACAATTACCTTCAATTTCTTATTGACGAACTCTTTTAGAGAATGTTCCACTGAATGTTCGACGAGACATGTGGTTTCACATGGATAGGGCACCACCACATTTCGGAATTACTGTCCGAAATTGGGTTAACGTCAATTATCCTAGATGGATTGGTCGAGGTGGTCCTGTTGCATGGCCACTCAGAGCACCCGATCTTAATCCCCTTGACTTTTATTTATGGGGCTACATAAAAATTTACTCTACGCCCAAGTTTCGACACAAGAGAAGAGTTGTTGGATCGTATTCAGCTGGCTGCTGAGCAAATCCGACAAAACAAGTATGAAATTCGGATAAGTACTTCTTCTGTTGGCTTACGGGCACAAGCCTGCATTCAACAAGGAGGTGAACATTTCGAAAATATTTTTAATTGAACTTTTTTCAATAAAATCAGTTTTTATTGACTTTGG
Organism: Melolontha melolontha; assembly: GCA_935421215.2. Classification (NCBI taxonomy): domain Eukaryota; kingdom Metazoa; phylum Arthropoda; class Insecta; order Coleoptera; family Scarabaeidae; genus Melolontha; species Melolontha melolontha. Next base: position 22,527,171 of record OW285235.1, read on the forward strand.
GATTATATTTTTTTTCATGATCTGACAATCACATTCATAGATCTGTAACTTTGAAACAAATAAAAATGGATTTACAAGTTTTGCATTTTTGTTACTTGAAATGAAGTCTACTTTACTCCTAAAATTTGAACATAACGATACGGGACAGCTTGTATTTGTATAAGAGTAAAGTGCATATTGCAATTTTATAGCTTTGTAATAACTTCACCAGCGTTACCATTTGTAACAATCCCAACCACTACGTTAACGCCACTATTTGTAACATTATTACCATTGTATATGTGTATAAAGAGCCATTATACATTAATTTTATTGTACGCTTTCAAACTGTAACGGCCGCAGCTAGACTGAATGCAAAATTTCCGGTCAATCGGTATCGGAGACAATCGTCAGTCAGTCGTCGCGGTCTTCGCTGGCATTGGACTGGCTTTCTCATGTACGTATACATTGTATGTACTCATACGTTAATTCTCTATGCCTAATGATATTTAACACATACGGTACCTATATCCGTTCTTAAATAGAGGTAAATATTTCCTTACGAAAGATGTTTAATCTATAAAACTATTTTAACTTCTAATTCAAACAATACACTCTCAATTAATATTATGTTAAAGATTCTGTCATTTAGCAAAACTACTCTTATCAAATTTCTTTTTAAAAACAACTTAATCTCATATTATGACAGGAAGTTTCCAATTAAGACGTTTCCATATCAATTTTCCCTTGGCGATAACAGAAATTTATATCAGAAATTAATTCATATATACATCCTCTGGACCAAAAACGCTGTTTCCCTTTTTACTACTCTGTTCAGTTTAAGAATCGCAAATTCAAAGTATGAAAATTTAAGTATGTTTATATCAAAGTTTCTCCTGATAAGAATTTCCCTATGCAATTTTTATTTCATTACATCCAGTCTTTGCTAATGTGCCACTGACGTTTATTTAATTCCCTTTAGAAAAGGTATTTAAAAATATAGTAAAAAATATTTTTTTACAAATTCTAACTTCGTCTGCCTTTACAAATTGGTATTTTTTGAAGCATTATCTTCTCAAAAAACTATATATTCTTGCAATTTATACAAATTTTTGTATTTGAATAGCACACAAGTTATTTGCACGCTGTTTAAAATTAATCAACTAAATTTAATAAAATATTTAAGCTAGCCGTGGAAAGATCTACAATATTATTTTAGCTAATTACTATTTACTTTACGACTGTTTCTATAAATAATTGAGGATTTTTAACTTACAAGTAAATACAAATAAAAGGTAAGTTCTTTAACTTTCATTATTTAATTTAGTTATAAATAAAAGAACAAATATGTCAATATTTTTTCTTTCCACGTATGCAATTGAATATTTTCCTTTATCGTAAACGACGATCGTTAATTGTGGTTGTTAATATAACCACAGTTAAAATTAGTTCTTATGTGACTGAACGGAAATAATTTTTGTTATAAACAATAAGTAAAGGGTTATTAATTATAAATTACATACCTTTTATCATCGTTGTTATTGCATATATGAAAAAATATTTCAAATAAAAGTTGTGTTGCTGTGACTGAGTTTTCTTTACATGCCATCAAAAGCATAGTGGCGCGCAGATTCAATGGGATACAAAAAAAAATTATTTTTTGAAAAATGGAATACCCTGTATATTATTAAATTTTTATGATCATTTTTTCTGATTTCAAAAATATACCGTACTACCGGGTGCGGCAATAGTGTGTCGGCGCAGCTTAGCATGAAAACTAATAAAGTTGTAGCAATGAAATTTTACGTACACATGTAGTATGCTACAGTGCATTTTCTATTTTTATTTATATATTTACAGGGTGTTCCAAATTTCCGCAACCAATTTCAATTTTTTTTTTAAATAGATTGCTATACTTTCTTGTTATTATGATGATAGCCACCCAAATTATCTTTGCAATGATATATGACAATGTGCACTTACAACTGTTAGTTTTGGTTTTATTGCAAAATTTTGTTAAAATCTTGACAGTTGCAGCGTCTAACATTTTAAGTCTTAGCCTAAAAATGGGTGCAGTGCCTCACGTAACTCTGTTGTTATCAATTTATGGACTAACATGTTATATGTTTTGAGGGTGAACAACGTGACAACATATACAGGCTGTTAAATATGTCGTGCCAAAGTTATCGAAGTTTAAAGGCTATTTTCTTTCTTCTTTTTTTTAATTGAACCTATAATTTTTATATTAGTCAGCAAATTTCTTGTAATATTGCCGTTGAAGTGGTACCAATAACATAGTACTTATTTCTAGTATTTTCGAAGTTATAACCCTTTAATGGGATATACCTATGTTTATAATATTCAATATGGGGTGCTGCATCTAATAGTTGATTGGTTGGCCATGAAATGATATTAAGCAAAAATTGCCGTGTAACCAAACGTCAAATATCTACTTAAAATTTCCGTATAAAGTGTTTTTCTGTAGTTCCTCTTTACTGTAATCGCGTTTAATTGTTATAATTTAAGTTTGGCTAGTTCGTTATTAGTTGTTATCTTGTTGTCAGTTATATCGTTTTGTTGTCATTATTTTTTATTTACATGCCGTAATAGTTTATAGTTGTGTTTCTTTAGAATGAATTTTTCGAAAGAGGAGCTAATAGACATGGTATTTGTTCTTGGCGCTAGCAATAGAAATCCACTTTTAGCATCAAGAACATATGCTATGGAGTATCCTCACCGAAGAGCACCAGATATTAAGACGTTTGAAAATTTGTTGACAAGGTTTCTTCGGACGGGTTCAGTGAATTACGTCAAACATGAAGAACTAAGACTATGGTTACAGAAGATAATGAAGTGACAGTCGTCCAGTCCGTTGTGGAAAATCCGCGCGTATCTACAAGGATAATTTCGAAAGAACACGGGATAGAAGTCACTGCTGTAAGAAGGATTTTAAAAAAACATAAATTTCAACCTTACAAAATTAAAAAAATCATCAAGGCTTATTACAAACGGATTTTGAAAGGAGACTTGTTTACTGTGAATGCCTACTTTTCCAATTATGACAAGATCTAACTTTTCTAGATCATGTGCTTTTCACAGATGAAGCAGCATTTGCTAAGTGTGGAATAACAAAGAGAAAAAATTTTCATTATTATGACACTAGAAACCCTCATTTTGTGCAATCCATTTTATACCAACAAAAATGGAGTGTTAACACCTGGGGAGGCATCATTGGAAACACTATTATAGGTCCATTCTTTTTTAATACTACTTTAAATTGTAAAATCTACACAAATTTCCTACATAATAATTTACCATTGCTGTTAAAAGCCTACCAGATAACGTCATAAGGAGATTGTGGTACCAACATGATGGTGCATCTGCACATTACGGTGCTGCTGCAAGAGCACATTTAGATAGGTTATTCACCAATAGGTGGATTGGGAGAGGAAGCTTTATAAGCTGGTCACCGCGATCACCAGATCTAACCCCTTGTGATTTGATTCTGTGGCCTACTGTAAAAAAATATAGTTTACGATACACCTAGAGATGGTTGCTCTGAACCGAACCTGTTCTTTTGAACCTAGTTCGCGTGCCGGAGCAGGTGCACCTAGTTCGCATTTACCAAAAGAGTAGATCCGATTGAAACGATTCCGAGTCGTACAATTCTGATTCCGATCGTTCAAGTCGGGGCGTCCGAGAGTTGATCTCGCAGTTGCACCTACATATTCGCATCGTATTATGTAAAAGATAGGTCCGCCTGGAACGAGTCCGACTAAGCGAAGCGAAATATGAGAAATAAACGACGCAACTACTCCTATATGTATAAATAAATACAACTGGCAATTGTAGTTGCTGCGATTCCGAATAATTGTATATAGCAATTGTGCAACCAAATATATTTATTTTTTAATAATTCGTATGATTTCTAGTCATAAGAAAAACTAAATTTTTAGCGACACACAAAAATACAAATAAACCAAGTGATGTGTTTATTTTAATACATCATACATTTATAGTCTTCACTTTTTTTAACAGTAACATTATGTCTCTCGACTAGACATTATATTTTTTGTATAAGAAATAGGCGATAATACTATATTTATGGTATTATTTTTGTGATTATTTTTTTGTGTATATCGTATGCACTTTAATTTAAAAAAAATTATAAATTGCAATCTGACACCTCATTTGAAATGTAATAAGTTAACTGCTATTTGTATATCCAAGCTGTGTGCCTAAGTAAACATAAAGATTACCCTGACTGATCGGACGCAAAATATGACTCATAATCGGTCGGTGTCGGAACTGATTTGTGCACCTAGTTTGCCGCACCTAGTTCGGAACTGGGATCCGGGTAGGTGCACCTACTCCGCTCAAGGAGTAGGTTATATCATCTCTAGATACACCTCCTACAACGGCAGAGAACATGCCGCAACGAATCAAACGCTCAAAATGTAAGTCTGTCGATGCAGAAGCGATTAAGAGCATGTATAGAGCAGAATGGACACATTTGAACACATTTTAAATTAATTTTGTTTTATTATGGAAAAATTACAAAATGTAATTCTAAAACTAATAATAAAGAATTAAAAATCAGGTGTTTGTTAAAGTTATTTTGTTTGATATCATTTCATGCCCAACCAACTATTAGATGCACCGCATATTGAATGATATATGTAAACATAGGTATAACCCATTAAAAGGTTATAACTTCGAAAATATTAGAAATAAGTACTATGTTATTGGTACCATTTTAACGGCAATTTTACAAGGAATTTGCTAACTAATAAAAACAATTATAGGTTCAATTTAAGAAAAAAGAGAAAATAGCCTTTAAACTTCGATAACTTTGGTACGACATTTAACACCCTGTATATGTTGTCACGTTGTTCACCCTCAAAACATATAACGTGTTAGTCCATAAATTGGTAACAAAAGAGTTACGTGAGGCACTGCACCCATTTTCAGGCTAAGACTTAAAATGTTAGACGCTGCAACCGTCAAGATTTTAACAAAATTTGCAATAAAACCAAAACTAACAGTTGTAAATGCACATTGTCATATATCATTGCAAAGATAATTTGGGTGGCTATCATCATAATAACAAGAAAGTATAGCAATCTATTTAAGAAAAAAATTGAATGTGGTTGCGGAAATTTGGAACACCCTGTAAATATATAAATGAAAATAGAAAATGCACTGTAGCATACTACATGTGTACGTAAAGTTTCATTGCCACAACTTTATTAGTTTTCATGCCAAGCTCCGTCGACACACTATTGCCGCACCCGGTATAAATATAGCAAGCGCCAATTAAGTTGGCGCGAGGTTGGGGGTGCGCAGAAGCAGTTTTTAAAAACGTCCACCCCCACTACTCAAGTAATTGTCAGAATACATTTGTCATTGACGTTTGACGGAACATAATGTCTTTGCTAGGGGATCATAACGTGATACACGCTCAGAGGTTAGAATTACCTGACATTTGATGTAAAACCAAATACAAATCTCCCCACTACTTCTAATCCTGCGCGAACTTACCCCTCCTCGCGCCAACTTAATTGGCGTTTGCTATACATGTTTACAGACAAGCGTCACAATTTTTCTGTTGAAAACTTTGAGGATAATGTGATTGTAAATTGTTTTCATAGTTAATTATGTTGTAAAATGTTCTAAATAAACTTGTAGTAAACATAATAGAATATTTTTTTCTACAGTAGGGGAGAGTGTTGTGCCTTCGGACGATTCTACATTTTTTATTTTCTGTATACACGTTTTCAAATATAAATTCATTTAAACATGTCCCACGTATTAAGTGGTATGTCTGCTATTCAGAGAAAAGCTATTGGGAATCATATGCAGTAAAATAATTATGATATTTCATTAACAAAATATATTGCAATGTGTCCCAAGGTACAACCGATGCATGTACCTTAGGACATCCCTGCATGTTCCTCGGGACAAGACCAACAAATGTGGGTCATGAGGCGAAAGACGAGAAAAAAGATACCTACCCAATATATACAAAATCTTTATTATCTAGTACATGTTGAAAGACATAAATTTATTTGGAAAGACAACTGTTCATTTAGGCGTTCGGATCCACCCACGACTGATGGTTTTGGCAATTTTCTCAAAATATCTGATTCAGTTATTTCGTAAAACTGCTCAGTCTTCACAAATTTATTACTGTTCATGATTTTCTTTAGGTAAATAACATCAAAACCGTCTTCTAAAATCTTTTTGATTTCCGCTATGCAGTGTTGCACAGACTTTTTTCCCTTCAGTTCTACTAAAACAAAATCTCCTTCCAATATCATTTCATTTTCCATAGTTATTTCTTCATCTCTCTCGGCATTTTCATCTTCAACTACTTTTTCCAAATAATCGTCGTCGTCACTAGAGTTCTGCACAGGTATTTCTACATCATCGTCTGAGCTTTCATCAAACACTTGGTTTGTCACTTTTCGAACTTTAGGCTTAGACTTTTTTGCTTGGCTCTTCAAAAATTCCGCCTCGATCTCATTTTTTTCGGGAGTTTCCGTTAATATCCTGGTTTTGCCTTTTTTTCTGCCTCCTTTTGTCTTCCTAGGTGCAGCCTTTGGATAGGGTCTTATCATTTCTAGGGTCACTTTGTTTTGCTGCGATGGTCCAGGTCTGTCAAGATTATCAATTGGTTCTGTTATAACCTCAGCTGCTTCTGTTGTAATCGCAGCTGGATCTGCTCGGTCTGTGACAAAACCGCTTAAAAATTCGTCATCGCCAAAAATTTCTGAATTTATGGGACAAATCCCCGTAACCACAAACCCCTTAATGATGTTTTGCTGAGTAAATGCTTTTGGATATGCTTTTCCAATGATTTCGGCAACTTGGTAAAGACTAATTGGTTTTCCTGGATTTTGGAGCATCCATTCATTAGCTGCTTGATTGTAAAAGGTCTTATGAGCACCAAACACAGTCCTATCCAAGGGTTGTAATTTGTGGGAAGTGTGCGGTGGAAATGTGAGCAATACAACGCCATTCGCCTTGGCCAACTCAACCACAGCAAGTGAAATGTGACTCTCATAGTTATCATACAACAGAAGAATGGGACTATGACGTGATGGTTTTACATGGGCGATGAAATGCTTCATAAAAAGAAAGAATTTTTCGTCGTTAGACCACCCTGAAGGATTTGCAGCTCCGATGGTACCTGGAGGCGCTCCGTTCAACATGTGCTCCTTGAAATACACTCTCGGAAAAATAAGCATTGGGGGCACGTGGTTCCCTATAGCACTGATACCAGCTATCATGGTAATATTGATTCCACGTTCGCCTGACGTCATAGAGCCTACTTGTTTCACTCCCTTAGCTGCAACAATACGAGGTGGAACGTGAACCGTACTGTTGCCAGTTTCGTCGACATTATATATATTATTGGCCGAGAACTTGTATTTTTCTTGGAATTTCTTTAGTTTGTCAAAAAACTCAGACACATTTTTTTTGTTGAAACTCGTTGAACGTGACAAACTTGTTGCCTCTGCCTTTCGCAACGACAGTTTTTTATGACGCTTCAGGTACCAACGAAGCCATTCTCTACCGGCTCTTTTCTCTTTCCTCCATATTTCTGGCATGCTCTTATTATTCCTTTCGGCATACTGATAAGCCAATAGACGGATTTCTTGTTTGGTTAAACCATTATTGAGTCGACATGAAAACAACAAATAGTTCTCAAGCTGGTTCTCTTCTTCTTCAGTGAACATTTTTTTTACAGCATTGGTACCTGAATATTTAAAATCGGGTTCACCATATTCACGGTGAAATTTAAGGTGGCGTGCTAAAGTTGCCTTACTTAGATTGTAAGCGGCTGCTGCATCTCTCAAACTTGCGCTATGCTGACGCACGTCGTTAACAGCTAACTTGAGATTAGAAATATCAACAGGATTTCTCTTTTGGCCAGTTTTACTTCGTGGCATCTTGCTAAATCTGTAAAAAACAAAAAGTTGGTAAAAAATAACACAGAGAACCAGGCGCGGCTCGTGATGACGTATTTGGGAGTGCAAGTATAATGATGCGAGTGCTTCGTGTATTCTCGTGTACTAACTGTAACGTTTTCTTAGTAAACACCGAAAACACACGAGGCACTCGCATCATTGTACTTGCACTCCCAAATACGTCATCACGAGCCGCGCCTGCGAGAACATCTTTGGTTTCGATTTTTTACAATAACAAAAATTGCATGTTATGCGTCGTTGCTGAGGTCGGCTGGTAAAATTTTATTGGTTAGAAAAAGCAGGTATTTCATATCATCAAAAAAAAACAGTAGATATTGAAGTATACACTTACCTTGTCCGACTTCGTTGAAACTCTAAAACAGGATACAAACACCCGTAGTTGTGAAAACGCTAAAGTAAAATTGTTGGGCACAAAAACGAAATTACTTTACAGAATACGCGTACGGTCTCAGATCTTAAATCGCAGTGGGAAGATCAACCGTATACACACCACGTTTGCCCTGTCCGATCGTTTTCGCTGAATGCCGAGAGATGTCGTCTGTAGCTCGTTTGTCCTGAGGTACATGCGTCCCAAGGTACAACACTCTCCCCTATTCCATTTTCTAACATTCCTCGTATTTTTTACCTGCATATTTTTCATAAGGAGGTGCATATTTAGGCTAAAACATCTGCATATTTATGCACATATTTTCAGTTTTTTCTTTTTGCATATCATCCGGCCTTTAGTTATTACAATAATAATGGGAGAGCACAATTTACACGAACGGAGGTATATCAGATATGATACCATAGCAAATCGGATTTTACTGTTTAAAAAAATATGTAAAAATTGTTCCGTATCATATGTGAGACCCTGGGTCCGAGGAGGTTATGTATATGTTGTATACAAAAAAGGTTTTAAATATATCTATACGTTAATATGCACGTATAACGCTTTTGTTTCATTATGAAACAGACATGTAAATAATTTACATATCTATAACTGTATACTTGGACAATAACCTCGTATTTTCAGCATTTACTTCTGCTTAAGACATATGTTTCTGCCATCTATAGGTGTCGTCAGTTAGGCTAGTGAAGCAATGTATACAAATGATACAAATCTTTATAAATAGATCTGTATCTGTATATGCCATTAAACCGAAATCCCTTACTAGATAAAGCAAATTTCATCCTATAAGGTGGCACTTATTTAATAAGTGACATCTGACGGACGAAAGAGACTTTGCCGAAAAAAGGGATCTTTCGTATATGGACAACCCGTATTGTTTCGTTTTTCGTATCAGCATAGCTGGTCAAACGAAAGTTCCCTTTTTTCGGCAAAGTCTCTTTCGTCCGTCAGATGTCACTTATTAAATAAGTGCCACCTTATAGGATGAAATTTGCTTTATCTAGTTAGGGATTTCGGCTTAATGGCATATACAGATACAGATCTATGTATAAAGATTTGTATCATTTGTATACATTGCTTCACTAGCTTAACTGACGACGCCTATAGATGGCAGAAACATATGTCTTAAGCAGAAGTAAATGCTGAAAATACGAGGTTATTGTCCAAGTATACTGTTACAGATATGTAAATTATTTACATGTCTGTTTCATAATGAAACAAAAGCGTTATACGTGCATATTAACGTATAGATATATTTAAAGCCTTTTTTGTATATTTACCGCCATCTGGCTTATTTATGGACAACCCGTATTGTTTCCTTTTTCGTATCAGCATAGCTGGTCAAACGAAAGACCCCTTTTTTTGGCAAAGTCTCTTTCGTCCGTCAGATGTCACTTATTAAATAAGTGCCACCTTATAGGATGAAATTTGCTTTATCTAGTAAGGGATTTCGGCTTAATGGCATATACAGATACAGATCTATTTATAAAGATTTGTATCATTTGTATACATTGCTTCACTAGCTTAATTGACGACGCCTATAGATGGCAGAAACATATGTCTTAAGCAGAAGTAAATGCTGAAAATACGAGGTTATTGTCCAAGTATACAGTTACAGATATGTAAATTATTTACATGTCTGTTTCATATATGTTGTATACTTACAAAATATAAATGCTTGTTACTAAAAGTCCGTGGGTGAAAGCCAATTTCTATTTTTAAATTCAAAAACGCCCAAAAATTTCCATTTCAGACAATATGTTTTGAAAAAAGTTTTAACTGTGTTATTAGGTATAGCTTTCACCGCTCTATTTTTCGTTTAAAAGATGACCGAACCACTGACTGTAGCTGGAGTTAATTTTTACAAAATAAATAATGCAAAAATTCATAACACCGACCAATTTCAAGAACTATACAAGACTCATATCGAGTCTGTCATTATCAGAAGAGGACAGTCATTTAAGATTTCCATCAAGTTTACAGAGAGAAATTTTTTGGAAAACATCGATTCTTTGACGTTCATTTTCAAATTCGGTTAATTTTTTAATCATGTGAATCAACTGTAATATTGACATTGGATTCTTTTTAGGTCCACTACCAGACAGTACAAAATATACAAAATGTGTGGTACCGTTAAAACCACAAAGCTCAACTATTCACAATGAAAAGTATTGGAATGCAGTGATATCACATGTTCTTTCAAATGAAATTATGGCTGAGGTAAATTAAACATAAACCTTTGCAAATAATTGATTGACGAATAAATATAGATTAAAAGACACGTTTTAAAATGTCAAATATTTTTAATGTACTCCAATTGCTTCACCAAACATTGGCTTCATTCATAAATTACGAAGATAAATTTTAGTAACTTGTAAACCTCCCCTTTCGAATACAATATAGATGTACTCTGTAGTAGGTATTTTACCGTGTGATTGGATAATTTGTTACCTACATGATACGAGTAGACTATAAATTTTAACATTAATTGACGATCATAACAATGAAAAAAGTTATAATCCTGCTGTAGTTAAGAAAGGAGTTCCACAGTGGTCTGTCTGGACTTTTTCTGCTTTTTATATTTATAAACAGTCTAGCTAATTCTGGTGTATTGAGAATGGGTTGCTTTTGAACTCTAAGAAAATACACATAATCTGCTGTTCTGAACCGCTTTAAAACAATGCTTCTTTAAATATTAATTATTTATTATTCACCTAATAACATATTAGCCTGGATGAATCTGATTTCGGAGATTCATCAGTTGAGTTGTGATATTTCGTCCGTACAACAGAATCGGACTAGGCATCTCGTTGTACGGACAAGAATCTCAACTCTATCAGTCAACCTGGAGCTTTCTGGCAATGAGTAATTACAGGGGGAATTACGCATTATGTTCTAACTTGTTAATTTCCTTACTGTCCTTTATAAACTACATGTCTATATTCTATTATTACCCAGAGCACTTTTAACTAACAAAATTTTGTAAACCGCTTAAGCATTGTACAACTTAAATTTTAACGGCTGTGTGAATAGTCTTGACAACGGTTGCTACAGGTGTAGTGAAGTGAGTTTCAAGACAAAAAAAATACAACTCCCCTCATAAAAAAAAAACTATGGACTGTACTTTGGATGTAAAGATCAGGATAAGATTTGGGTCCACATATCTGCTGTTTAACATGTGTTTTTCAACTCAGTAGCTTGCTGAATGGAAATCACATTACATGCCGTTTTCAGTTCCAATTTTATAGAGAGGGCTGAGGGACCATTCTTCAGACTACCATTTTTGTTCGACTCAAATCGCTGGGATATCGAATAAGTCAAGAACTGCATTTATTTTCAAAATAAGATAGTTTTTTCTGGTGTTTCCTTTGTCATGGTTAATAATATTATACACAGAAAAAAATAAGATGGAATCTATTCGAAAACAAATCTGATAACCAAACTAAAAAAAAAAAATCAAAATTAAACAATTAACAGGATATTTACTTTACACATATATTGCAAAAAAATAGTGAAAATTATCACAATCCATGTATGAAACAAATTAGTTCAGTAGTTTTTGTTATATCGTTTTCTAAATTTCACTTTCAGATTTCTATCCAACTTAATCATATTCAACTTTAAACGGAATTTACAAATATATAGAAAAACTTTTATCAATTAACATGATCAAATACTTTGTAACCTGCCAGGTGCAAGCAACAAAACTCGTGAAAACTCCGAAATTGGTGGAGAATGTGGCTTGTAATCTGAAACAGAAATAAGAAAAACACCCTAACCACAATAAATATCAATAAATACTATATACGTATTTCGGCAACTAAGTTGCCATCTTCAGTAGAATAACCTTAAAACTGAAAAAAATGTTAAACGGTGCGTTTTTGGCTAAGGTAAACCTTAGAAGATATGCTCTTCACCAAATCGCCAGTGGGATAACACTAAATTCCTAACATCGAAATAACACTTATATACTACTTAAACCTAGTGTGAAATTTAGGGAACCGTGAAGCGTGAATACATGAAGCGTAGAAATAATGCTATTGTCACAATAAGGCATACAAACTGGACTGATGGATTGGTCCATTGTCAGAATTCATTAATTTATTCTTATTTCTATATATATAAGTACTTTCATAACTATCTAATTCTCTATAATTATTAACAGTTTTAATCAACCTAAGGTTATTTGCCGGCACAGAATGACCTGTGTCCAAAATATATCCGGCAACGCTAGATTTTTCGGGTCTGTTGAATCTAAAGTGGGACTTTAGATTCAACAGACCCGTGTTATCCCACTGGCGATTTGGTGAAGAGCATATCTTCTAAGGTTTACCTTAGCCAAAAACGCTATGTTTAACATTTTTTCAGTTTTAAGGTTATTCTACTGAAGATGGCAACTTAGTTGCCGAAATACATATATAGTATTTATTGATATTTATTGTGGTTAGGGTGTTTTTCTTATTTCCGTTTCGTGAAAACTGGTCATACTAAATTTCCGAAATCCGATAGCTCTCCTCGGAATTAACTTTTCGTGGGCGGGTTGATGTTAAACCTACAGCCGACCAGTACCACAGTGTAGCTCGAGTGGGTTCCTTGACGAAACATTGTTAACCTGACTGATCGATGTTTAAAAAAGGACGCCACTGAGTTTTAAAGGCTCCTTGTGTAAGTGAATATACGTTATGCGGGGGACGTATATACGATAATGTACACACGTAAATTCTAGGAAGCTAAAAGAATAAACAGAAAGCGAACAATAACCAAAATAACATGTAATAATTATTATTTTAAATGTTGGTAACTCAAAACACAACAGTAAAACAGGTCTTGAAGGTATAAAAATATTAAATGGTTACAATATATATCAACTAGACGAAGGGGGTGAAGCCCTGAATATAAATAGGAATAATAAATGTGCCAAAAATTGTGAACACGCCTATATATAACCCAGGCTGCATATTATATATGAACAAAGGAATATACGTATACCAGAGATCTCGGGTATGCGCTCACAAGCAAAATACAACCTTACGTACAAAACTTACTACTAAATAAAATACGACGTTAAATATTTAGATAACTAAAGACATCAACGTCAAGATTCAATACAAAATAATGAATGCAAAATGGTGTAAACAATAATAAGTTATTAAACACTCAAATGACTTAATAAATAGCCAAGACAAAACCGATTAATTAATAATTACTACTGAATGTATTATTAAGTTTCCAACAAATGAATTTATTATTAGCTCAAAGCAACGGTATAAATTAAAAGCAAGCCCGTCACTGATGTTGTAGGCCGATGCCAAACCAAATGTAATGGCGCCTATTCTTTTAGCGCGAGGTTCCAGATGGACCTTCGGTTCCACGTTGTTTATTTATAATACTTCCACAAGTGGTTCCTGTACTTCGGTGGTCGTGAAATTCAACCGCCACCAGCAAGAAGAAGAGCCCTAAGATATAATTCCTGCATTAACAAAAGAGAGAAATATGTAGATATCGGACATGAATGTCGTATAAAAAGAGTGCGTCACTTACCTCTAGATAATATGAGGACACAAAAAATATCGTCGACAAGCGTGCTTAAATCCCATAAATGGCGTTATAAAAACTAGACAGTTCGGGCAAATACATAATGCGATAGCCCAAACCTTATCACACCACTTGCCTGTACGACATACTCGTATTAGCAATAAGTCCCTAAGTAAAGACCTGTGTTCACGCGGAAAACACGAGATCGGAAATGTGGTAGCGATGACCTAATACGGCACCTGCGTTCACGATGTACACTCTAGTTCAATAAGCACGTACAATATATCACAAAAACACCAATTTAATATTTAAAAACAATATTTAAATAATGAAATATAATAACTTAATGTACATATATTTGAGTATACAAAATGATGTTTAGGTCTCCAAAACACACTGTGTGTTGGTCTACCAGTGCCTTTTCTGCGATCTACACTTCCCATTTCCTTATGAACCTCTTACACAATAAATCAGTTCACCATTGATTTCAAATAGATAACAGTTAAAACTAAAAATTGAACTATTTTTTAGGTATATAGCCCACCAGATTGTCCGGTGGGGATATGGTTCGTAGACATCGAAACCAAACTATTTCCTACTAATTCGAAATCTATATTCAATTCACGCACACCGATTTATATATTATTTAATCCATGGAATAAAGGTAAGGGGATTTTTATTCTTCTTATATTAAGGAGTTTTGATGGTCGCCATTATAATTTAAATTGAAATTTTATGTAAAAATACTGTTTATCTTTATCCTATGATTGCATTAAGTCTAGTTCTAAGTTCACATCGGCGGAAAACCTTCAAATCTAGTCTAATTCATATCTTCGATTTTTTTTTATGTAGGTAGACGTATTTATTGTGTGCAATAAAGATTACAACAAAGTCAAAATATAAAATAAATATAAAACACAAAATTTGTATGTAAGTTGTCACTCACGCATATTTCTCTTTCGACTCTTCGTGTTCTACGTAACTAGGCCTAGCATCCAATGTAAATTAAAGAAATTACAGGACAAGATGTTAATACATGTTAATTTATTGTTTAATCTTTAAATATCATCAAATCATGTGTTCAAAAGTTTTAACAAATCTAATTGATTAACCTAAATCAAATTACCATTATACAATTTTATAAGGATAGTCGGAAACACACATATAGCTTGAAGTCTTTCACAGATTTTTAATAAATCTTAAAATTAGCACACTTGTGTATTTCACTTAGCCAAGGGGATCTAGACCCTCGAAACGTTAAGCTGTGACACAAGGTATTTAGTTTGACTCTTCAAAAATGTAAGCTTCTATGGATATCTTGATTATACTAATATCTTTGTTTCAAAGAAAGTGTGTTATTAAACGCTTGTTGAACGGAAGTCTAGTTCCAACAGAACAAAACGTCTATCTCCGCACTATAAATTTTAATCCGATCCCTAATTTATGATTCTTTGATTACTAAACTTAAATGGGCTGATATCTTAGGGTCGTTTCTGGAAGTCTCTTCCCACGGAGTTACCTAGATTTCATGCATAAATATTCAGTTACAATACTGAATTTATAGTTAATTAATTTTAAATTAATTATCTATTACGCTTGAAATATTTGATTTGAATCTTATGGACTTCAAATTACTATGCGTCGTGCTACTTACACTGACCTTTGCTCCTCATAGAGATTATTAACTCTTCATGATACATCTTTGAATCAATTAAATTACAAATTATTAACTTGAATCAAAAAGAAAACGTTAAATAAATATAATATACAAGGTATCCCGCAGGCGCGGCTCGTGATGACGTCTTTTGGTTTGCTGTACAATGATACGAGTGCCTCGTGTGTTTTCGGTGTTTACTAAGCAAACGTTACAGTTAGTACACGAGAATACACGAAGCACTCGGATCATTGTACTGCAAACCAAAATACGTCATCACGAGCCGCGCCTGGTATTCCGTATCGTTATGTTCAAATTTTAGGCGTGTAGGGTAGACTTCATTTCAAGTAACAAAAACGCAAAACTTGTATATGCATTTTTATCTGTTTCAAAGTTACAGATGTGTGAATGTGATTGTCAGATCATGAAAAAAAATTTAATCCTAAAGTCAAGACGAACTGATTTTATTTAAAAAAAGTTATTCGATTCAATAACAGGCCTGTGATTGTTAACGTCGCATAATAAAATGTTATCCTAAAATAAATAATAACGTGTCGTAGTGCATACAGTAATTTCTTGGATATCTACAAAAAAGAGTACTGGAAATTGATTTATGATGAAGAAGGTTCTTACTTATTTCGTAAGTGCTGAACCATGAATATCATACAATAAACAAATGTTCAGATGACTGTTAACGTTGCATTTTTTAATAAAGGATTACATGACGTTTCAGTTCATACAACAGCTTATTAGTGAGTGGACACGTTTTCTTTATTCAAAATGCCTTACCGATTTTCTTCTCTAGAGGATGCGGACATGTATTTTGTGTATGGCTACTGTAACGGCAGTGCACGTCAAGCAGTTATTGAATACCGACATCGGTTTCCCGATAGGCGCATTCCTCATTACAGAACGTTTCTGGAAGTACACAAACAATTTCGGGAATGTAGACTGCGTGATTAGCTTTTCGACCGAGGAGTAAATTTGCCAGCAGACTTAGAGGAAGAAGCAGTAGTTATTGTTACAAGGGATCCAACTCTCAATGTACGTCGAATCGCTAGACAACTAGGAGTGCCACGAATGACAGTTTGGCGAATTTTAAAACGTGAGGGCTTATATCCATATCACTATCACAGGGGACACGGTTTGCTTGAGGCAGACCACTATGCTCGTCTAGTTTATTCTACCTGGATATTAAACCAGTTACAGCTTCATTTTAATTTCTGCAGAACAGTCCTCTGGACAGATGAATCTACGTTTACGAGAAGTGGTGTTACAAATCTGAGAAATCTGCACAGGTGGTCATCCGAAAATCCCAAACCTATACGCCCATCTAAATTTCAACATGAATTTTCTATTAACGTTTCGGCGGCCCTAATCGATGACTTGTTGATTGGTCCTGTCGTTTTTCCTGGGGGGTTAAATGCGGACAGTTACCTTCAATTTCTTATTGACGAACTGCCAAGTCTTTTAGAGGATGTCCCACTGAATGTTCGACGAGACATGTGGTTTCACATGGATGGGGCACCACCACATTTCGGAATTGCTGTCCGAAATTGGGTTAACGTCAATTATCCAAGATGGATTGGTCGAGGTGGTCATGTTGCATGGCCACCCAGAGCACCCGATCTTAATCCCCTTGACTTTTATTTATGGGGGTACATGAAAAATTTAGTCTACGCGCAAGTTTCGAATACAAGAGAAGAGTTGTTGGATCGTATTCACCTGGCTGCCGAGCAAATCCGACAAAACAAGTATGAAATTCGGATAAGTACTTCTTAGGGCTTCTAGGGCTTACGGGCACAAGCCTGCATTCAACAAGGAGGTGGACATTTCGAAAATATTATTAATTGAACTTTTTTAAATAAAATCAGTTTGTATTGACTTTAGGATTACATTTTTTTTCATGATCTGACAATCACATTCATATATCTGTAACTTTGAAACAAATAAAAATAGATATACAAGTTTTGCGTTTTTGTTACTTGAAATGAAGACTACTTTACACTCCTAAAATTTTATACAGAGAAGCAAGTATAGCAAACGCCAATTAAGTTGGCGCGAGGAGGGGTAAGTTCGCGCAGAATTAAAAGTAGTGGGGAGATTTGTATTTGGTTTTAAATCAAATGTCAGATAATTCGAGCCTCTGAGCGTGTATCACTTTATGATCCCCTAGCAAAGACGTTATGTTCCGTCAAACGTCAATGACAAATGTATTCTGACAATTACTTGAGTAGTGGGGGTGGACGTTTTTAAAAACGGCTTCTGCGCACCCCCTCCTCGCGCCAACTTAATTGGCGCTTGCTATAGCTGCAACCGAAATTGTTCGAAGCATCCATGCGGCCGCTTACATTGTAAGTGATCAAGAACCGCTACTGCTGCAAACGCGTTTTTTGAAACGTATTTCGTATTGCATCGTTATATTACTATTCAGTTGGTGAAAATATTCTTAATAGAAAAGTGGTAATGCGTGTCTTTTATCATGAAGCATTGTATTTCGGCATGTTATTATTATTCAAATTTGTTTATATAATAATAATTATAGTTTATTTGTCCAACAGAAATCATTTACAGGACAAAGAATACCTACTTATAAAATATCTAAGTCACTTAACCATTTACATCATAATCACAGATACCATATTATATATTGTTATTCTAGATGATTCTGTATACATGCCAGACCCACGTTTACTGGACGAATATATTTTAAATAACTTGGGAAAAATATGGGTTGGCGTGGTTAACTCGACAAGAGGAAGAGAATGGTCTTTCGGTCAATTTAACGAAAACGTTCTAAAGGCAACAATATTTATACTGACTAAATCCGGTTTACCACATCAGTAGTAAGAGAACTTGCTTAAAATATATCAAATGTAAAATTATTACTGTTTATTTTCGATAAAATTAACATGTTTATACAGTTGGGGCGATCCAATCAGAATGACCCGTATTATTTCCAAAATGGTAAACGAAAACGATGATGAAGGTGTCTTAATAGGCAGATGGGATGGAGATTATATTGACGGAACTGCTCCGTCGTACTGGATATGTTCTTCAGATATTTTGTCAGAGTATTTATTAACCGGAAAGCCTGTTAGATATGGACAATGTTGGATATTTGCTGGTGTGGTTACAACAAGTACGTTTTTATAACATGTGTTCAAATAGATTTGCTCCAAGTTGAATCTGCACTTGAAATTATAGCTCTGATATGCAATTGATAATAATTAAATCGTTTATTTATAAAGGGCCTATGTCACATTAGTATAATTTTAATTCATACTATTCGATATGAATGTTATGAAGAGAATGTTGTATTAAGACTATGTGTCTTCTACTCTTGTGGAGTTCATACTGATCTATTCTGTACTGTTTGACAAGTAGGTAAAAATACACCATTACCCCTAACTATTACATATTAAAATCGTATTGGTTGAATAGTGTATTGTTTGACGTCATAACGGGGAATTATTGTGTTATAATTCGTGGAAATTATACCTATGGCAATAATACCCAAGGTTTACGATAGAGTCTTAAAATTCCTGCTAATAAATAAATAAAATATAATTACTAATTAACTATTAGTAGGTGCCATAAACCTAAGTATGCAGTTCCGGTTAATTCCTTTGTACAGTATATTATACTTCAAATTCCACCCTCGTACAATTTAGGTCAGCTATATATTATTTACTAATTATCGTACTACTTCAGTTGCTTAAAAATTAGTTTACCTTATTCTGCATTTTGTTCGTTCGATATTTTTGAATAACACTGTATATTAAACTATGTTTTTGCTATAATTAATTACTACTCTTCGACTGTACTATACCTAAAATTATATCTTTCTTATGCTGCTTGATTCCTAATAATTAATTTGGTTATATACGTGCTACTGTCAGTTAATTGTTCCTATTGTAACTTAAGTCTCTCTTTGAATATCGTAAGGGCAGTTGGGTTTATCTTCATTGACATTGCTTTTATAGGACATCTTTAAAAGGTTAATGTCCTATTTAAATAATATTATATCGTTCTATATATACCTTTGAGTTTATTTTTATTCATTTTCCGATGTTTGTTTACAAATGATCAGGTTAAGTATTCTTAGGACTGTAAAGCTTTTACACATGCGGTTTTGCATTCACATGGACATAGTACTTATGCTAGTCATTGTTCAGCATGATATTTTTTGTGTCTAATATAATATATTGGGAGTGTAGGATCTCGATATTTTTTTTGTGGAATTTCAGAAGATATTTTCATTAAAAATGATTAGACATTTTATTTTGTTAAAATACGATATGTAGGGCTACAGAGTCATCTATTATTTATATATTGGTGATTTTGTACTAATGTTCGATAGACATACAGCGACCTTTTATTAGTATTTATTTGTGGCTTTGTACGAGCTAATTAATGCTTAGCGACTTCATAAGTGGAAGTTGACTATTAACCTTTCTTTATGATTAGAGCTGAGGATGTTTGCGGTATAACCATGGTTATATCATGTAACCATAGTAAATTACTATGGTTATATGATATAACCATGGTTATACCGCAAACATCCTCAGCTCTATTTATGATCGATTTCTTATCGGAAATTAATTAATTGTGGGATAGTTGGAATACTCATCAAAAATGTTTTTTTCTGACATGACGCAGTAAGGTCGTGTGTATAAAACTGGACCAGACGCACGCGTATAAATCTAAGTGGTTGTTTTAGAGATATGATCGTCTTCAGGTTTGAATTTTTCTAAAACAGTAATCTGTTCGCAATAGCTGTTCTAAAAATTCAAATTCGAGAATAGAAATTGACGTGTTTGAGTAATACCGTTAATTTCTCGTGGACTCGACGGATCAATATAGATTTAGATCCTTATCCTACAGACTTCTCCATTTTGTCTGTGTTTGAAACCACGTGTTATACAAGGATATCTTGTAGAATCTATTGTTATGTCGATGAGCCATCAGTTCGAGTATTTCAATTATTCTTATTTTGTTTTTTTCTTTCCTATATATTGGGCAAAGAGCAAGTGGGTTTGGTGTTGTAGCCCTCCAACCCTAAATCAAGCACCTTAGTTTTTTGTTTGGGACCAAGAGTAAAACTTACACCTGTTTTCCTTCTTTCACCTGCCGACGGACGGTATCATACAATACCCACTGTCGATATTTATGCGGCCAGCCAACGAATTTTAAAAATTGTTCGAAAAACTACAAAAGTAGATAAAAATCCATTAAAATCAATATTTCTTAACTTTTTATTTTATTCTAACTTTTGTAATTGTTAGTAAGATATGTATCTTTAAGTGCCTACTACTTTCTTGTTCAGGTTTACTACGCAGGACTGGTATGCTCCTCGTCGTTCCAAGCATATTGTTACGAGACTAGAAATCTGTCGAACTAACTAGATTACTCGAAGATTCGCGAAACATGTCGGTATTATCCCCGAACAATGTGGTAGGTTCTCGATGTTTGGCAACTCGTATAAATACAACGCATGGCCCGCTATCGGGGCAGTTAAGTTTTAACTACGGACAAGCGAACGTTATACATATTGTTTGAATTGTAATCTGTGAAGAATAAATATTTCGTCGTTCGAACTTGGCATCTACCTACGTAGCAATATAATATCAATTTTGATATGGATAAACTAGGCCCCAGTAAAAAACGTAGTCTTAAGGCTGAAGATGAAAATCGATAGTTTCAAGATATTTGGACCGAACAATACTTTTTTATTGTAAATCTATATCAAGTAATGAGTTTTTTTTTGTGTATATATTAAAATGTTTAGAGTCACTCAATTTTAGCTGGGATAAAATTGCCATTATGTTTTTTCTTTTCTCCTATAGGAAAAATTGTAATTAATTTAATAGTCGTCACTTTTATTGAAAACATGGTGAAAATACATATACTGTGTGGACAAAATCTTAATTGATTTATTTTGGTAAAAATTTTTTTTATATACATTGAAGCGTTCGCAATTCATGACGTAATTGTGTGTATTATATAAGGTAATATTGCATATACTGGGTGTGTAAAAATCGATGTACGGTTTATGAAAGATCTTTGATAAATTATTGATGCAATTCTTAGAACTAAGATACTTTATTAATTTAATTGTCTTAATATTTGTCAATTTATATAAACCACATGCTTTTATGTGCAAATAATTTATGTTCAGTTTTATTTAAATTTTATTGTCTACAATTCAGCGATCCACATACCGCGGCCCGCGGGCCGCATGCGGCCCACTGTCGATATTTATGCGGCCAGCCAACGAATTTTAAAAATTGTTCGAAAAACTACAAAAGTAGATAAAAATCCATTCAAATCAATATTTCTTAGCTTTTTATTTTTTTCTAACTTTTGTAATTGTTAGTAAGATATGTATCTTTAAGTGCCTACTACTTTCTTGTTCAGGTTTACTACGTAGGACTGGTATGCTCCTCGTCGTTCCAAGCATATTGTTACGAGACTAGAAATCTGTCGAACCAACTAGATTACTCGAAGATTCGCGAAACACGTCGGTATAATCCCCGAACAATGTGGTAGGTTCTCGATGTTTGGCAACTCGTATAAATACAACGCATCGCCCGCTATCGGGGCAGTTAAGTTTTAACTACGGACAAGCGAACGTTATATTGTTTGAATTGTAATCTGTGAAGAATAAATATTTCGTCGTTCGAACTTGGCATCTACCTACGTAGCAATATAAATTTTGATATGGATAAACCGAGCCCAGTATAAAACGTAGTAGTAAGGTGAAGATGAAAATCGACAGTTTCAAGATATTTGGATCGAAAAATACTTTTTTATTTCATCGCATAACAAAAGTGTCTGTTTAATATGCAAGAGTAGTGTTTTTATTCCGAAGGAATATAATGTGAAAAGGCATTATGAAACCCAGCATCATACTTTTACCAAATTAACCGGCGAAAATCGAACGCAAAAAATTTTCGCTTTTCAAAGGGAACGAATAGGCCAGCTAGCTATGTTTACAAAACCAATTCAAGATGCTGAAACAGCTACTGAAGTTAGCTTTGAAATATCTTGAATAATAGCGAAAACTTGTCGGTCTTATCAAGATGCTGAATTTGTTAAGCAGTGTTTAGATATCGTCGCAAAAAAAATGTGTCCGAAAGATGCAAAGAGGTTTGAGAAAATTCAACTAAATCGGATGACTGTTCAAAGAAGACTTACCACATTAGCAGCTAATATAGAAGAGCAATTAGCTACGAAATCGAAAAGTTTTGAGTATTTTTCTATAGCACTCGACGAATCTACAGATATAAGTTCCACTGCTCAACTCTTAATATTTTTACGAGGTGTAACGCAAAATTTTGAAGTGAGTGAAGAACTCACTATGAGTTCTTTGACAAGTCAAACCAAGGGGAGTGACATGCTCAAAGCTCTTCTGGAAAAATGTTCTATAATGGATTTTGATTTAACGAAATTATCTGGAATTACGACTGACGGAGCACCTTCAATGGTTGGAAGTAAATCTGGGATAATAACTATGTTAAAACAGTATTTACAAACTAAAAACATAGATACCAAGGAATTAATGCAGTTTCATTGCATTATACATCAAGAGGCCCTGTGTTCAAAATTATTGGGATTTGAAAATGTGATGAAAGTTGTACTGTAAACTTTATAAAATCACGAGGTCTCAATCACCGATAGTTCACACAATTTCTCTAGGATATTGAAAGCGAATATGGTGATTTCCTGTTTTACACTGAAGTAAGGTGGCTAAGTCGTGGGTTGTCACTAGAGCGGTTTCTTAACTTGATTGAAGAAATCAAAATATTTCTGGCGGGAAAGAAAAAGGACGTCTCCGAACTCGACAACCCTGATTGGCTGTGTGACTTAGCGTATCTTGAAGACATCACAAATCTCTTGAATGTTTTAAATACGCGACTCCTAGGCAAAGATTAATTGATGTCGCAGTTATACTCTCATGTTTCATCCTTTCAATGCAAATTGAGTCTTTTCAGGACACAAATCAATTCAGCCAATTACAGCCATTTTTCGAACTACAAAAAAATTATGGAGAAATTCAATAAAACTGATTATGTTGAAAAAATTGATATTTTAATACAAGCTTTTCATGATCGTTTTCTAGACTTCAAAAAAGATAAACCTCTATTAGACATTTTCAGCAATCCTTTCAACATTTCACCCGAAAATGCACCGGAATCAATACAGCTTGGAATTGATAGACATGCAAAATGATAATTTACGAAACAGGTTTAATGAAGGTAATTTACTCAACTTTTACCGTTGAGTTGACAAAACCGCTTATAAAGAGTTGCGAATAAATGCATTGAAATGCGCAAGCTTATTTGGATCGACGTATATTTGTGAGCAAACGTTTTCAGAGATGAAACTTAACAAAACAAAAAATCGAAACCGTCTGGCAAATGAAAATCTGGAAGCAATTTTGCGTGTGGCGACAAGTAATGTGGAGCCAAACATAAACAAAATTGTTAGGTCAATGCAATGTCATGCATCAAAATAATAAAACATGAAATATTACATTGTAATGATTAGATTACATTACGATTACATAATTACAACAAACATTTTTGAATGTTCTTTTATTTTTATCATTTGTAGTAATTCATACTATTTAAAATTAAAAATATTTGTGTTAATAAGTATTCTTTGTAGTGGCCCGTCCTTGGCTTATAATTTCTCCGAGTGGCCCCTGTTCCCTATAAGTCTGTGCATCCCTGGTCTATATTGTCAACTATTTCATTTATATATTATACTGGATGAGTCTTTTACGCAATACCCGAATTTTTTGTTATTAAATTAATTTTAATATTCTACCAGAAGTCAAATTGGTGGGATTTAGATATCTTTTACTATTTTAATGTCAGGATCGCTTTGACCATATCTAATTATAGTTTTTATTCAGTCAACTTTAACTTTTCTATTTTTTTAGTTATTCATATATATAATTAGCAAACTTGGTGAGATTTAAATATTTATCACTATTTTAATGTCAGGATCACTTTGATCATATTTAATTCAAGTTTTGTTCATTCAACTTTCACTCTTATTGTTATATTCTGGATACGTTTTCCTGTGATTGTTTGTGTGGTTCTGAATGATAATAAATCCACATTGTTATTGTTTTGATTTGAGTTATTTTATTTGATTTAACATCGATACATGTACTTTACCTGAATTTATTCAATTTACTATGGCAGAGTCTGTGTTCTCTGTTGCGGCTAAAGGTATAACATGGTGGCACCCTTTTAGATATAAGATCCCCCCTCCACTCCCCTCTAAACTGAGCTGGTCTTTAGTCGAAAGATCTCCGGGCAATCATATTGAATTGAGTTGGGTAAATTTGTAAGTAAAGGTAGGGTGCGCAAGACTAGTGCTCGTGGGGGCACATAGCAAGTGCAAGCATGGACCCGTATTAAACATATTTAGTTAACAATGGGTGGTCAAACCAAATATCGTCCCTTGATTGCGTTCACTAATAATCCCTAAGCAATAAAACAAGCGGTCTGATGTATAAAACAATAAATAAATTTGGAAAAAAATGCCGACTATTAATAATCCTAGATAATAAAAGAGTAGCCTAAATTATAATGTAGGTAATATATAAATTGGTAAAGGTAAAAGATATCGCTTTCTTAGAAATTAAAGAAAGCTTTAGAAAAGTATGTTATACGGTGGTTTAAACTTGAAAATTAACGTTAAATATTTTGTAAAATTGGAAATGTTTATGTTTGAATTCTATATCCTATATCTACTTATATTTAATAATAAAGTATGTGTGAAATTAAAATATTGCAAAAGGATAGTAAAGGTATCCTCGACACTATCTTATTTTTATAAATTGCAAGGCAACCTACGCTTATCAACGATTCTAATAAGAATGACTCCCCTCATAATAAAGAGTAGGCGCTGCTATCTACGCTAGGAACTGCAAAAGGAGGCTAAATTTATTTGAACGCTAGAATCCCGATATTTCTACTATAATTAATTGAAAATTTTTTATCAAATATTCTTCTCAGTTTGCAGAGCTTTAGGAATACCGTCGAGAGTAGTTTCCAATATAGTTTCAGCCCAAAACACTTCATCCAGGGTCATTCACAAATACTATAGAAACGTTTTCCCTTATGATTTGAAGAATCACATCGAAACGGAGTCAATATGGAATTATCACGTTTGGAACGATGTATGGATGACGAGACCGGATTTACCACCAGGTAAGAAATGCATAAATATACATAGCTTTTGCAGAAATAATACTTCCTTAAGCAACATCTGCATTTTGGTTCTCAATAGCTAGATAGTGATATTTTTAAGACTTCTGTTGATGTTGGTGTTACTTTCTTAGATATTGATAGCACCTAAGAAGCTTTGGTTACGAAATAACCCAATATTAACTGAAACCTTTCCGTTACATCGCAATAATATCAGAAATACCAAACGCTCTTAAGGTGTTAGGTTCGGTTAAAATTTACACGTTAGACGAAATTAGAGTCCAATATGGATTATATTTTACTTCTACTGTCATAAATGATGTTTGACCAGGTCTTTAGTTACCTAATCTTTCTTCCACCTAGTTAAACTATCTGTTGTTGCTACGATTAAAGATATCGCGTCATCCAGGAGATAGATAACGTAAATCATATTGTTACATTTCGCTTATATCAAGGATGTTTTTAATTCTATTATTAATAGAGATCGGAAGCATCAGGCCGAAATTACGATGGACTATAAATAGTCTATAGTCTATAACATCGTTAAGTACAACACACGGATATTGAATAGCATTATTTATTCGGTTAACCGCACATCTGTTTTTTATCATTGAATTGTGACGCAATTACTGCAATATTACAGTGAAATTGCTTTCTTCATGGGTGTAGATAGAAGAGTGAGGACTTTTTATAATTTATTTTATTTATTAGTTTATATTTCGTAAGATAAATATTAGTTTCTTTTTTTCATTGTTTTAACTGCTAATTATATACTTCGTAATTTTTGTAATAGATCCTGTTTAATATCGTTTCATCGAATCTACTTCTCCCAATTATTTTGACGTAAGTGTCCAGTCAATTTCGTTAAGTTTCAATAACTTATGCATACATTTTTAATTTTCAATTTATTTAGATCTATAACATTGTTTAAGTAACTTTTTCAGGCATGATATAGAACAACGTCGAGAATGGCATCGTGAAACATTGACAAGTTTAGATTAAGGGTCATACTGATTGTATGTCCATTGCCAGTGATTCCGAAATTGATTGCAAAGTCTGTAAAATATCGTTAAAAAAATTCCAAGAAATCGCACGTGAAACGTCACTTAACATCGCAAACACATGCACAGAAATTAGACCCGTTAGAATCTTGGAATCTGACAATTTTAACTAAAAACTCTGTGAAACTTTAATGGCGGCAAATATTCCATTAAATAAACTTACAATCCCACCTTCAAAACATTTCTACAAAAATATACTGGTCAAAATGTTCCTGATGAATCCACTTACGCAAATATTATGTTCCTAAGTGCTACACAAAACCAGTAGAACGCATTAGAAGTTATCTTTCAAATCAGTACCTATGGATACGTGCTGACGAAACTGTCGATATATTAGGGCGCTGTGTGGTAAATGTTGTAGCTAGTGTACTACATCCAACTATTCCATATAACGCATATGTAATAGCAACAAAACTTATAAATACAGTTGATGCGGAAACAGTAGCTAAAACCATTTACGTGAATATGCACCAAATGCTTCATTCGGACGACAGGTACAAAGAAAAAATACTTTTATTTGTCAGTGACAGTGCTGCATGTATGTTAAAAACAGGCAGACTATTAAAGGAAACATATCCTAATATGCTGCATATTACTTGTGTAGCACATGTTCTCCACAGAATCTGTGAATATATTAGAGACACCTTTCCGGAAGCTGATAGACTTGTATTCGCTTTTAAAAAAGTTTTCAGAAAAGCACCGTTGAGAGTAGCTCTTTACAGGGAAAAACATCTTTGTCACTGCCTCCCTCTCCAGTAATGGGGAACATGGTTGGAAGCTACTAGTTTTTATGCAGTGAATTTCGATAGTTTATACTACAGTTGTACTTTCTTCAGGAACACTTTGGAAATTTGCCAAAATTAATCACTTATTTTGAAAATCAAAATCTCAAATTAAATGATGGATTTATCACATTAGATGTGGCTATTAATAATTTGAATAATATTCCTGGTGACCTTTGGCAATAGTTAACGCAGTTTTTAATAGAAATGAAGATTTAATAACATTGCGGCAATTGTGTATGGGGACAATGCCTCAAAATCTAACTGCTAAATACGCTGAAATAAAAGAATATTTCCAGTATGCACCTATAACCAGTTGCTATGTTTATAGAACGTTTTCTATCTACAAGGATGTATTTCATTCAAAGAGAACAAGTTTTACAGGAGAGAACCTTAAGAAAGTATTGTTAGTTAATATTAATACTCTTTTACTAAAAGTGAACTACAAAATGAACAAATAAAAATGTATTTCGTATTTTATAGATCACCTCCCGTTTGTTTTCCAATTATATAAATAAAATTAAAAACTTAAAAAATACAAATTTTCAATAGTACGCCCGTGGGTGATGTGTCATTGGCGTCTCGTGTCCGGTCCCTAATTATTAAATTACAGGGAAATTTTTCAGAAATATATTGAATTATAATATTAAAAATTTTAGCCATTTTGTCGCATATTTGATACAATTCGTACGTTCAAGAGAAACCCTTTCTTTTGTAACGTACTGGTCATTACGACTCTCCCGAGAAATTATTTAGCGAAAGGCAATCCCAGGCCTTTCATATTCTCGAATGGTCCTTAGAATTTCTAATATATCCTTTTAATTTAATTATTATTAATTTCGTACATTTCTATTCTAATTATATCTTAATTAGTAATTTTATTTATTATTGAGCTATTTTTCCTACATGTCAACATTATATCGACCCCGTATTAATACTGACATATTTTAATGGTGACATTTAAATCACTAAAAACAAATTAGCATATCCATGCGAGAGCTCGCATCAAGCTTTACTACAAAATAATTCAAATCTGTATAAAAACAAATCTGTATACATGGACACACAGTACGTATTTACCAGCATTTGCTTCAACCACCAGACGCATGCGTTTCTATCTAACGACTTTGTCAATGGAGGGTTTACGAAGACAAACGACTGTTAAATCACTATTGTGAAGTTAATGTTAATCATATAGTGTGGGATATCGTTTTAAAGTGTTTTTCACAAGGAATATTTTAATATTCAAATATTTATTTCATCGACATCGCAACTCTTTAGCTCGAGTCTTTCATTATTTCTTAATTCTAATGCCACGTTTACATCTGACACTTGTATCCGGAAATTTGTGTCCAATGTCACATATACGATTTGCTGGAATTAAATGAAAAAAACGCTATGAAAAAATTGTGCGGTGTAAATGTCTACGAGAAGTATCTGATACGTCGCGGTGTCTATGAAATAAAGTAAAGGTTGTTTACACCTAGACCGTATATGTAACTTGTTAATAAAAATGTTGACGTATTTCTAAATATATGTATAAAATATGCAAAAATAAGAGGTTAAAAAATAAAAAATATATTGCAAATCACTACTTGCTCTTCGTCCATCCAAAGGGTATTTTATTTCACATAAGAAAATAATTAAAAGAATGTTTTTCTTCTAGGCTACAGCGGATGGCAAGCTATTGACGCAACCCCGAAATTTAAATCCGAAAATTTGTTCCAATGCGGTCCCGCTCCTTTAGAAGCAATTAGAAAATGTGAAGTTGGCCTGCACTATGATGTTGATACTCTATTTTCTTCTGTAAACGCTAGATTATTACGTTGGAAGCTCGAACCTCACTCAGAAGATAATTTTATTGACACGATATCGAGTAATTATCGGTAATTTGCACATTAATTGCTAAATGTATTTAGTTCCTTCATTTTAACAATCTGAAATCATGTTGTGGTCTCATATTCTAAGTCTTTAGGTTGAAGACAAATAAGTCTAGGCATCTGGGCAAAATGCTCTTTGTACCACCCCCAATAAATCTCCCAATTCCACTCCTAGTCCTGTGTCCTTGATAAAAGCCACGTAGCACTAGGTTACTGTTAGTGTTTTTAGACGGTGATGTTTGTAGTCGTTGTAATTGACCTGCTAGTAGATGAGATGGTAGTGATGGAGGTACAGAAACTCCTCCAGTTGTCGCCGTTGATAATTGACTTGACCTTCGAGAACTACCGACTGATATAGAATCGTAGAATGAACTAGGTCCCACGCCGGGCCTCATACTGGAAGCCTAAAATAACAAGAATGTATTATTAGGTGCTACATGGGAGAGTTAGTTGTTAGGAATCGTTAATTTTATTGTGTAAATTAAGACTTCCTTTTACACTGAAAGCCTTTGAATATATATGTAAAGGATTATTCAATCTTTCTCCATGGGAATTATACAAAAATCAATTTCAGAAACGTTAAAATGGCGTAGAAAGAAGAATCACTTGCCTTGCTGAGTGCATGTTTTTATTTTTATATTCCATAGTTAAAACACGTGTGAATTTTAATCCATGCTATAGTTAGTAATGTTGAAATATAAGAATAGGGTTGATACAAGATTATATAACTTTATTAAAGAGAAACAATCAAGCTATTCTTGATCAGTTCTACCTACGGCGCGCACAGGCGCAGCGATGGTGTCTGAAGATGGTCTGGGATAGTCTGGGAGCTTCTATTTATCGTGTATGCCCTTAGTCAGTGGAGACGGGTGTGGCTGACTAAAATAAAATATGGTAGGTAGCGCCACTTGGTTTTACTTACGGAAGCTCAGATCTGAAAACGGAGAAAAGGGATTGCGCGATCTTAAGCGCATACGCATACAGACTATAAAAATACAAATGCCAAATACAAAAAACGAAACGCTTCACCGGATACCTGCAATCTGAAAATATACGCTCAAACTCCAACTTGCTAAAGAGAGAAAAAAAAACAAAGGTGAAGAAAAGACTCGAAAACAGATAACTCGGGTATTAACAATTTAACACAATATGTAAAGAAAAATGCATACTAGAACATAATTCTGTTCAAAATAAAAGTATTCACTCTGTATATGTGTCACAGTATAAAAAAATATGAAATATTGAACATACCCAAGAAGTAAAAGGGTGATTTTGTAGTGAAATGAAACTAAGCTTACAACAATATGAGTACACGTCAAAAAAATATAGATAAAGTTTTAACATGAATTATGAATTATTACGAAAAAAAAGAATAACAAAATGGTATTATTATGACAAAATTAATTAAATTAGCCTTTTCTATGGATCCAAGATAAAACTTTACAGAGGAATAATAATTAACGCAATAATACACATAATAAAATTGTCTTTCGTGTTTTTCAAAAATTTTTAAATAAAATAAAACTATAATATAATAAGTGCACGAGCACACATGCAGACAGTTTTTTGTTGTTTATACCGTCGTCGGCCAACCAGATGGCCGCAAAAAAAAACGGTCACAGAAATGAAAATCTCACGTTAAAATTAAACTTAGAGTATTCTTATAGAGAATAAAATATGAAACCGATAAAATTGTTACGTTAAAATTAATATTAACTTACGAAATGCTACTTCAAATTTTAAATTGAACAGATAAGTAATTAATAACTCAAAAGTTAGATAAATTTATGATTTTAAAACTTCACGACGGTAATTCAGAGCAAGAGAGATAAATATTATACCATGAAAAAAACCATACAAGTACACTTGTTGCCTTCGTCTTGAGCTCGGGAGATTGTCAGGAAAGCCGGTAATTAGATTCGAACAGCCGGGATCAGAAATTACAATGTATTCACCTCGAATTTGAGATTCCAAATTCGTCGTGGTTGCAGAATAAAGGCGTCGATGCCCAGATTTACTCTTCCCAGAGGAGTTTCAATTATTCCGCCAATGCGAACAAGAAATGCCGTCAGTAACACATGCAAAAAAAGGAAGTTTTTTTCCATTTTAGCTTCTAAAACCCAAACGGACGGTAAACGGCAATTTCCAAAATTTTATTACGATCTACGTTATTATCCGCAATGCGATTTAATCCAAAATACGTAGAATTACGTAAAATCTTAACTCCCTTTAGAATGTATAATGCACCCAAACAACCAACTCTCATTAACGGATGGTAATTGACTCTACTCATACATCGAATGCATCGGAAGCAGTGATACTATTAGAAATATCTCCCTAAAGAGGGCGATATACGTACTCGTAAGATGAAAAATTTAAAACAACTCGTGACGGAAACTAGTATACCGGGAGATAAAACTTTAAATATATATTGGATGAAATTCAAAGCGTAACATAGTGCTGTCATTGAACTTGTAAATAATAAAATTAAGTAAAATTCAAAAGTAGAAAAACTAAACTCAAAAGAAATAAATAAAGCTAGAATTTCTTCTAAATATGGTCTATGACATCGAATAGTGGATTTTTACGAACAAGTAACAAAACAATCCACAGTTTGGATATTTCAAAAAGAAGTTCTCGAGGGAAATTTGAGTACCATCGTAGGATCCAATAGATGTCTACTGAAATGTTTCTGTCTGAATCTCTTCAGTTGCTCACACGTATATATCACATAAAAGCTTGTTTCCTCCTGTTTTCCACATTTCGTACAACAGGGTTCGCTAGTCAAGCCGATGCTGTATAGATGCTTTCTTAAAGGATAATGTCCGGTGATTAAGCGAGTGAGTCTTAATTTCTGCTTTGTTGCTTATAATAAGGGTTGCTGAAAACCTAGCAGCCCTCCTAATAGTGTCTTAGCATTGAGTTAACCTTTCGTTTCTTTTTTACAGCCATGACCAGATCTTCCTCCTGATGAAAACCTTAGCGGTTCCATATATGGGTTCTGGTCCCATGAAGTTCTGCTTTGGCCAATTCATCGTCCATCTAATTGCCTTTAACCTCCTCATGTCCTGGCTGCCATATAAGTGGTATAGTGTTATTTGTTATTAAGCAAATTTGCTTATAATATTTACTCAGTCGTTTTGTGCTCAATACTGTTGATATTGAATGCAATGCATTTAAACAGTTACGTAACACAAAAAAAGTAAAAAACACAAAGTACAAGAATACATAGTATTTGTAACCTAGATACGTATTCCGACAACTAAGTTTGTCATCATCAGCAGAAAGTAATTTCGGTGTCGAGGATGTTGCGGAATGCTGCGGAACAATTAATAAAGAAAACTATTAACACTGTGCTATTAAATATGGTCTTTATTACGTTAAGAACAAAATACACTAAAAGGAGCTGACACACACGTTCTTAAACCAACTTTACTTACTTACTACTTACATTATTATTCTTGTTGTACAGATGGCAGCACATGTTGTGATTTAAATAATTTTATTTTATCTCATTTCCAACACTCCCACTAGATAAGAAAAAAATTATCTCTTCAAACTACAAACAAAAAAAAATTACTGTATTTGAACTACACCCAATTCATTGATGAATTTGTCATGTTTTATTTTACTCAAACTCTTTGTTAAAACATCGGCTGGCATATCTTCTGTCTTTAAATATACCAACCTTACATGTTTATCAGCTATAACATCTCTAATAAAATGATATTTTATATCAATATGTTTGCTACGCTTAACACCTAACGGTAAATAAGGTATTGATAATATATATATATATATATATGTTTGCTACGTTTATTAATGATCTGGTTTGTTGACAACTTTTGAGCTCCAATATTATCATTATATAAAGTTATACAATCAATTATACTCGTTAATTCACATAACAAACTCCTCAAATAAATTGCTTCTTTTGTGGCTTCTGCAATTGCCACATATTCGGCCTCAGTGCTCGATAGAGCAACAGTGCTTTGTTTTCTGCTCTCCCACGCAATGAGACCACCAGAGAAAACAAAGCAAAAACCTGTATATGATTTTCTATCATAGGTATTGCTGCCCCAACTGGCATCAACAAAACCATTTAGATAATTATTATCTCTAGTAAATTTCAGACCGTAATCTCTCGTTCCCTGCAAGTATCTCAATATGCGTTTCGCATGTTTCCAATGAGTTTCTGTATGGCAATCATTAAATTGACTAAGGTAACTAACAGCAAAAGAGATATCAGGTCTGGTCATAACTGATAAATATATCAAACTACCAATTAGTTGTTGGTAAAATACTTGTGTACAATTATCATTTTCCATATTTAACTGTAAACCTATTTCCATTGGTGTACTAACATGTTTTGAATCTGTCATATTGAATCTTTTTAACAATTGATCTACATATGATTTCTGATCTAGTGTTACCATACTGTTACTTTTATCTATTTTTACTCTCATACCCAGACAATTCTCTATTTGTCCCAAGTCCTTAATTTTAAATGCTTTATTTAATTCTAGCTTTAAATTTTCTGACTCAATCTCATCATTAGAGAAAATAAAAAAATCATCTACATATACACAAACAATAGTTTTTAAACCATCTTTCATCTTAGTATACAAACAAGGCTCAAAATATGATTTTTTATAATCTTTATTACGCAAAAAATCATCAACTTTTTGGTACCATGATTGTTTTAAACCATAAATGGCTTTCTTAAGTTTTAAAACTTTATTTTTACTATTTTCTAATTGCAAACCCTCCGGTAACAACATAAAATTTTTTTTTTCTAAATCACCGTTCAAGAAAGCCGTTGCAACATCAAGATGAAAAATGTTTAGATTCAGCTTGACTGAGAGTGAAAACAAAAGTCTTAAAATCGAGTGCCGCACAACTGGCGAGAAAGTTTCATTGTAATCTAGTCCTGATTTTTGAGTATATCCTTTTGCCACTAGTCTTGCACGGTATCGCACTTTACCCGAACTATCACTTTTTCTTTCGAATACCCATTTGCACTTCACTACACAACCACTGTCAGGAGTGTCCACAATATCCCATGCTGCATTCTCTTTAAAGGATTGCAATTCTTCTTCTATAGCTGACATCCAGAGGTTACGATCAGGCCTCGATAATGCCTCTTCTACAGAGACCGGATCACTATCATTGTCCATGCATAAATAGGTGATGTAATCATCGAATTTCTTGGGTTTTTGTTGCCTCTCTGTTCTTCTAGTTGTAGTGGGTGCTGTTGTTGTCATTTTTGGCACATAATCAGCATCTTCTTTGTCATCATCATCCTCTGATACACTAGGAGGTTGTTCTTCGTCAATGCCTGAGACTATTTCTTCATTATCTCCCACTGAATCTGATAATTTCTGTTGGTCTGGCATTGAATCTGTTAATTCTAGGTTTGTTGTTATGTCAATTTCATTTTTAAGTTTTTCATTTATAATGACATCTCTACTTATTATTACATCTCCTTTTTCGGGATCATTCAAACGATACCCTTTAACATTTTCACTAAAACCAACTAAAATAGTCTTCTTTGACTTCTTGTCCCATTTCCGACGATTTTCTTTCGGAATGTGCATCATTACTTCACTTCCAAAGATTCGTAGATTGCTGACTTCCGGTTTTTTGTTTGTCCATATTTCAATTGGAGTCTTCTTTAAACCGGTAACAGCCGAACGATTTCGCAAATAAACCGCAGTATTAACTGCTTCAGCCCAAATTTTTTTCTCTAATTCTGCATCAAAAAGTAAACATCTGGCTTTTTCGACAATTGTCCTATTTAGACGTTCAGCAGTGCCATTTTGTTGCGGGGAATATGCATTGGATTTCTGATTCAATTCTTCAGCAAAAGACTCTCAAACTCTTTACTACAAAATTCTCCACCACCATCTGTTCGCAGTGGCGGCTCGTGCTAAAAATTTTAAGGTGTTCTGCAAGTTTTACAAAAAAATTTACCTGCACGGGCAGTAAGAGGTTGTCTCCCATCGATCTTATCGTGCTTTCTTCGCCTTCCGCACTGAAGTAATGGATTTCTGGAACGATTCTCAATTGTCACACAAAAAAATAAGAGTCTCTAATATTATTGTTTTTACGTTAAACTCGCCGCACCGTAAAAATAGTCGCGAAAATATTAAATACCGATAGGTATTTATCGCAATGGGCCATAGGCAACAATATACGTATGGAACGTAATGCGGTGTGGCAACGTGTGTACGATGCCTATATTGAGTGACTTTCTTAAAATTTAAATTTATTTTGCAGAATTATTGATTTTTTTACTTTTATCTTTTAGAAAACGTTATTGTTTTTTTATTACTTAAAATTACTTTATATTAAAAATAGTATACCATAAAAGTGTAAACAAAGACAGTATACATTGAAACGAATATTCATTCAATTGTATTGTCATGAAATTGAATTTGTCAATCGTTGTTAAATTTGTTAGAATGAATAGATATTTATATTTATCGGAAAATACTAATACTTAAAGCAAACAAATAAGGTGTAGTGTTTTGTTATAGGAATGAGGAATGTATAATATCCATTTCTTCCTGCATATTGATTATGCAGCTGATGCTTTCGTAATATGCTCATATTTGTATTATTTCAACTTATACTTCGGTCGATACATACCGACTTCCTTCAAACCAGGAGGAAGCTACAGTTGTAATTAAACTATACTTCCTTTTTTTTTATTACCTACGGATATTCATAATTCCAAAATACGTTACAATGTTGCTTATTTTAGATTGTAATTAGCTGAATGCTGTCGCAAAACTGATCTCTGCATTTTTTAAAATGCCAGAATAAAATTAACCCCTGCCCTTATTATAATTTTACAAAGGAACAGACACGTACTTCAATTTCTACGAAAAACTAAGCCTACAGTTCATGTATAATACAGTGATAATGAAGACTGGAGCGTTTGTCGACCTACGAAGTTGTACTTTACTTGTTTATTATTAATAAAAGGCTGATGGAAATATTACGTGAGATTTTGGTATCTGTATTATAATAACATCACGATAATAGTAGAAATACAAATATGAGCATATTACGAAAGCATCAGCTGCATAATCAATATGCAGGAAGAAATGGATATTATACATTCCTCATTCTTATAACAAAACACTACACCTTATTTGTTTGCTTTAAGTATTAGTATTTTCCGATAAATATAAATATCTATTCATTCTAACAAATTTAACAACGATTGACAAATTCAATTTCATGACAATATAATTGAATGAATATTCGTTTCAATGTATACTGTCTTTGTTTACACTTTTATGGTATACTATTTTTCATATAAAGTAATTTTAAGTAAAAAAAAAACAATAACGTTTTCTATAAGATAAAAGTAAAAAAATCAATAATTCTGCAAAATAAATTTAAATTTTAAGAAAGTCACACAATATAGGCATCGTACACACGTTGCCCACCGCATTACGTTCCATACGTATATTGTTGCCTATGGCCCGTTGCGAGTTGGACCTATCGTATACATATCGCCTTCCGCGCTGGAATAAATGCACTGCATTTCGCTGCATTTAGCAGCGAACAGGCCTGCTAAAATGACGCATTGGTTTTAGACACTCGCGGAGGTAGCGGGGTGCGCGCGGGTGTTTGACAGAGCTCTGAGCGCACGCTCGTGTGGACCAGATAAGGAACAAGTGAGCGATCGCGCGAATTAGGTTGGTTATTCCACTGGTCGCCTATTGAATATTATTTGGAATTTCGGAAGCGAATATCTCGGCTTCTACTTGTCGGATTTTGATGATTGAGGTGTCAAATTGTAGGGTTTGATGTCCTCTACAGGTGATGTAGAAAAATATGCAAATTTTTTGATATACAGGGGGAGAATTTTCATAACAATATGTTACGCTTTTATAAACATCAGAAATGTCGGAAAAATTATGTAAAAGAAAACTAGTTATAACTAATACAGGTTCGCCCGCCCCATTTTTTGGGAACTCTGCAGCACTGCAGCGCTTATGCGCTAGCCGCCACTGTCTGTTCGGAATATTTTCATTTTTATTCCCTTCTGATTTTCTACAAAAATTTTAAATTTCTTGAAATTTTCGAATGTTTCGTCCTTATTCTTTTGAAAATAAACGAAACTCATCTTTGTAAAATCATCCTGAAGAATAAAAAAATATTTCGACCCACCTATTGATGTCGTTTCCATGGGTCCACAAAGATCTGCATGCAATCGCGGCACACTGGTCAAGTAATTAACCGCCATTGTTCTTACACTTGTTACTTCTAACGCTTAACCACGCTAACACTGTTTAATACTTTATATCACTTTATTCTACTACTCTGAGCACATAACCTGTTGCGGAATGCTGTGGAACAATTAATAACACTGTGCTATTAAATATGGTCTTTATTACGTTAAGAACAAAATACTAAAAGGAGCTGACACACACGTTCTTAAACCAACTTTACTTACTTAAGGTAAATGACCCTATTTTTGACACTTTTAGATATGTTTCTGATATCTCATGCCGTAAAAACTGAATAAATCATGTTTCGTAAAAAAATTTTTTTTTTTCAGTTTTTCAATTTTATTAACTTATATTTTTTTAAATAATAGATTTTATACTTTATTAATTACATACAAGAATAATTATTTAGTTGGATACTGCAAAGGTACATAAAACTGACAGGGAAAAAATTTAAATGGATCATTTTTTGACACCATAATGAACCATTATTTGACTCTGACCATAATTTTGACTGAACACTGTCCCAATTTTAGACATATATGTAAACATTTATGAAATTAAAACATAATTTTCTTAAATAAGTATTTTATTAAACTTAAAAAATCTATCAAAGAGTACTAAAAGACTAATACATAGAATAGTTACTGTATTTCTCAATTTCAGGAACCGAAAATGTTCCTCTTGTATTCACAGATTTAGGCGGCTCTATTTGGTCTATAATATCTTTTAATTCATACCATAACATATCTTCATGAACGGGCCACTTCCAGTTATTGAATCCACTCGGTCCCATTACACTAACTAACGCACTATCATCCTTAACTTCTTTTATTATTCCTGGATATTTGTCATTTTCATATCTTACTATAACATAATTATTAATAACTATTAAGATAAAATAAAACAAATTTTATGAATTTCACTTTTTAATTATCACTGTAACGAGTCGTTTCGCACCAACCTGGGCTTCGTCAGACATATAACTAACTTATTTACAAAATATTTTTTATATTAAACACAAGTAAACAGTAACAAGCAAAAACACATGTTTTATTTTAAAAAATAGTCAGAGGGATGGGTGCTTTTTATTACGG
Source organism: Melolontha melolontha (assembly GCA_935421215.2). NCBI lineage: Eukaryota > Metazoa > Arthropoda > Insecta > Coleoptera > Scarabaeidae > Melolontha > Melolontha melolontha. The sequence continues at coordinate 22,566,019 of OW285235.1, forward strand.
GATGTCTATACAAAACTTTCGCTACGGTTTATAAAAAAATGTACTGTTCTTAAGTAATAAAACTAAAGGTTTACATTATATTACAGGGATAAAGAATTCTATGGAAAAATACAAAAATACTATACACTATGTAACTGTCTGCAAATCAAATAAATAGATTAAGTAAGGGTGAATTATTTGTTTCTAATTGATCATTTAAGATCTTGTCAGTTTTCTTTATTTTATTAATTTCCAGTGACTCTAATAAATTAAGTTTTTTGCCCTTGTTTTCTATATGTAATATTTTAAATTCTTTGTTAAAAATGTGGTTCGTTGAATTGATATGAGACGCATATGAAGAGTCACTTTTATTATTTCTAAATGAAGAAAAATGTTCTTTGACGCGTACTTCAAACGATCTGCCTGTCTGTCCGATATAAGTCATAGGGCAACTACCGCAGGTTAACTCATAGACCCCTGACTTTTTATTGTTGTTTGTTAAATCCTTATTGTTTTTTATAAATTTGGATAAATTGTTATTAGTTTTAAACTCTGTATTAATGTCAAACTTTCTTAAATATTTACAAATTTTTGTGCTTGAAGAGCCTATAAACGTGATCATTTTAAATTTTTGGGTGTTATTATTTAATATTGGGTAAACTTGTGATATGGCTTTTGTACGGAGTTTTTTATTTAAAATGTTATCTATTATATTACTTTTATATTCATTGTTGATAGCTATTTGTCTAATTAAATTTAACTCTTTCTCGAAATTTGTTTGGTTCAACGGAGTATTTATTAATCTATGTATAAGACTGTGATAAGCCGCTAATTTGTGTTGTATCGGATGGCAAGAAGTGTTATGTATAGTAATATCTGTAGTTGACGGTTTGTGGTAAATAGCAAAGTTACATTTATTGTTAATTCTAGTAATCGTTAAATCGAGAAAGTTAATACTATTATTTGTTTCCTGTTCCATTGTAAACTTAATATTTTGATGCAATGTATTTATATAATCAAATAAGAAATTTAATTGTCTATTTGTTCCTATGAAACCTAGTAATATGTCATCTACGTATCTATACCAAAATAATACATTTTGAAAAAGAGGATTATTTGAAATAGAATTTTCAAGATGATCCATAAAAATCTCAGCTAATAACGGGCTTAGGGGATTACCCATGATTAAACCTTCTTTACAAGTGTATATGTTTTCATTAAATTGAAAGTAATTTTGTTCTATGCATAAGTTTAGTAGATCAAGAATTTCATTAATAATTAACGGATTTACATTATTTTTATGGAGCAGATCTTTTACTAAAATAACCGTTTTTTCTGGAGGGATACTAGGGAATAAATTTTGAACGTCGAAGGAAATAAGTTTTGTGTTAGACGTTAAAGTAACGTCTTTGATTTTGTTTATTAGTGCATATGAGTTTTTTACGCTTAATTTATTACTTAATTTACTAGGTTTTATAGGAACAAATAGACAATTAAATTTCTTATTTGATTATATAAATACATTGCATCAAAATATTAAGTTTACAATGGAACAGGAAACAAATAATAGTATTAACTTTCTCGATTTAACGATTACTAGAATTAACAATAAATGTAACTTTGCTATTTACCACAAACCGTCAACTACAGATATTACTATACATAACACTTCTTGCCATCCGATACAACACAAATTAGCGGCTTATCACAGTCTTATACATAGATTAATAAATACTCCGTTGAACCAAACAAATTTCGAGAAAGAGTTAAATTTAATTAGACAAATAGCTATCAACAATGGATATAAAAGTAATATAATAGATAACATTTTAAATAAAAAACTCCGTACAAAAGCCATATCACAAGTTTACCCAATATTAAATAATAACACCCAAAAATTTAAAATGATCACGTTTATAGGCTCTTCAAGCACAAAAATTTGTAAATATTTAAGAAAGTTTGACATTAATACAGCCTTTAAAACTAATAACAATTTATCCAAATTTATAAAAAACAATAAGGATTTAACAAACAACAATAAAAAGTCAGGGGTCTATGAGTTAACCTGCGGTAGTTGCCCTATGACTTATATCGGACAGACAGGCAGATCGTTTGAAGTACGCGTCAAAGAACATTTTTCTTCATTTAGAAATAATAAAAGTGACTCTTCATATGCGTCTCATATCAATTCAACGAACCACATTTTTAACAAAGAATTTAAAATATTACATATAGAAAATAAGGGCAAAAAACTTAATTTATTAGAGTCACTGGAAATCAATAAAAGAAAACTGACAAGATCTTAAATGATCAATTAGAAATAAATAATTCACCCTTACTTAATCTATTTATTTGATTTGCAGACAGTTACATAGTGTATAGTATTTTTGTATTTTTCCATAGAATTCTTTATCCCTGTAATATAATGTAAACCTTTAGTTTTATTACTTAAGAACAGTACATTTTTTATAAACCGTAGCGAAAGTTTTGTATAGACATCCCGTAATAAAAAGCACCCATCCCTCTGACTATTTTTTAAAATAAAACATGTGTTTTTGCTTGTTACTGTTTACTTGTGTTTAATATAAAAAATATTTTGTAAATAAGTTAGTTATATGTCTGACGAAGCCCAGGTTGGTGCGAAACGACTCGTTACAGTGATAATTAAAAAGTGAAATTCATAAAATTTGTTTTATTTTATCTTAATAGTTATAATGGAATTTCATCAAGTAAAGGCCGAAACAATCATATATAATTATTAATCTTCAGACTTCTTTTGTCAATTTGCTTTTCTTGTCCACTATTTAATGCTGTATTTTCCAATTCTTCTACTAACGGACGACTGTTGCATTCTTCAATAATTTTATTTTCACGAACCCGGTTCCTTTTATTTTCTTTTTTTTCTTTGCTCGCCTTTTAGTTGCTTCTTCCCTATTTTTTTTTTCTTTTTTCTTTCTCTTGTTGTTCTTTAATTTTTTTGTCTTCTTTATTCTTGTAGTAAAGTTTCCACTGTTTTGCAGTTGCCACACTTGGAATTACGTCTTTATTTTTCTTTGTTTTTTTCTTTACAGGCGCATTTGGCCAAAACAAAATACTTTTGAACGGCGAAGGTACACCCGGCATTGGAACATTTTTATTATCAATTATGTCCCCTACCTGCGTATAGTCTGATTTTTCTAGTATAGATTTCGGTGGCGTCGTTTCCATATTTATATCGTTAATAAGCTGGTCTTCAGAAGAGTGTATATTAGTATCTATGTTTATTCTTTCCAATACGTTATGATCATTTAAATTTATATTTTCCTTATTATTATTAAATTGCATTACATCAGTTAGTTTCTGTTTTTCCAAATTTGTTACGCTACCATTTTCACTTAAGATGTTTTCATTGAAATCACGTTCCACAGTATTACAATTTGCTTCTCCTTCAATTATACCCTTTGACTCTGTTTCAGTATGCAGCGAGACTGAAATTTGGTCTTGTTGTATTAGTTCGTTTATCCAGTCTTCATTTAGTATAACACTATCATCAACTTCTACATTCACATCTTGCAAAATCCCCTCCTGGATGATGATTTTATCTGCTAAATTATATTCCTTATATAAATTTAACCACATCTGGAATAAACTCTTGTCTTCTACATTCCCCTGCCACATATCATTGTCTTTATTTTTATAAAAAGTCTTTAATTTATTGTTATCTATTCTGCTTTCTAGGAATTTAAAATGGCTTCGTAAATTTTTACTGTTGCCTTTATCTTGTTTTGTGCCTTTGATCTTATTATCTACTTCCACATTGCTTTCAGAATTTCTTTGAGAAGCTAATACTTTAGAATAATCCACCGCGTCGGGATTGAAAGGATAAAGTCCACATGTTTGGAAAGCATTTTTCAAAATATTAGTATTTTTCATGGTTTGTTCCATATTCTTATTTTATATGCGCCACTTATGTACAGCTTTCTGCCAATTGTTTTTTAGTGGCCGAAATACACCCACATCCATTGGTTGTAGGATATGGGTGGAATTAGGTAGCAAGCTAATTAAAATTATATTATGTTTTGAGCAAAATTCACTTAAACTCAGTGTTAAGTGTGACTTATGCCCATCTACATACAGTAGAACAGGAAATGGTATCGACTTGTGTATTAACCACGGGTAGAATGTGTTAGTTATATTCTCAAAAAAACTTTCTGATGTCATCCATCCATTTTCAGACTTCCCAGCACTCCATTCTTCAGGCATTTGTAAGATAATGTGTTTGGGTATTCTTTCATATGGGTACATGACCATTATAGGTGCTAATTCTCCGGCCGCGTTACCCACTACAATAGTTGTTAGACAATCTTTTTCATTGCCTGACGAATTATAAACAGTTTTCATACCTTTTTCAACAAGAGCTTTCTTTCCTTTTGGTGAAAGAAAAAATGCGGTTTCGTCCGCATTAAATACTTGACGAGAATTGGAAATATTAATATTGTTTTCGTTTAAATAATGTTCTATTTCATTAAACCATGCTCTAATGCTCATTTCTGTAACTGAAGCTCTATTGGTTGTTAGATTTTGTGTCATTCTTTCACTAATATGAGAATGTCTCCTCATGAACCCTTCGTACCAATGGCGTCCAGGGCGACCATTTGTAAAATTGGTTTTTCGGTTTAGTGTCTTTACTAAAAGTGCGACGCTATCTAGAAGTTGGTCTTTAGTTACAGGAAAACCAGTTTTTCCTACTTGAATAATCCAATTAGATAAAATCGTTTCTTCTTCCGCAGTTAATACGGTGTCAACACCGTTTTTACAATCAACGGAATACTAGCCCTTAATTTTATATAATAATGTTATACGGGGAATTTTAAACTGCACACTGGCAGCAGCACATGACATGCCATTTTGCACGGCTTTAATAGCTTCTTTTAACTCGTCTTTTGTATAATTGCAATACTTTTTTGGCGACATCCTCAAAATAAACGTATGTTGAAGGCGAGTATATAAATTTGACACTTTGTGTACATAATATTGACACCCCTGTCAGATTTATAGCTGCGGTACGTGGATACACAAATTTCAGTAAAAGAGTTAAGCATAGTAGGATTACATAGTGGGATACAGGAGAAAACGTTGTTTAAAATTTATATCTTCTGCACCCAATTTTGACAGTGAAGTCAAATTCAAAAATAGTAATCATAAATTTGACACCCCAAAAATAAATACATGCAATTACAAGTTAATAATTTGTTATTAAGTGCGTAAACGTTATCCAAAGTAGTACAACTGATAAAACCAAATAAAACCAATAGAAGTTATTTGAATGTTACGCTTATAGAAGTTGCTCTAACTATCTTACCTTACTAGAAAATAGCAATTACTCAGGCACAACACCTTCTATTGAAACTTGTTACAACATAACTGACAATTTTGAAATATCGCGTCGGTAAAGAAGAAATCTACATTAACAGTATTAACGTTGAAGAATGATAGATAGCAGAACATGTAAAGATTTTTAAATTGAGAACGTTTCGTTCTTATTTTTTAAGATTGTATACAAATGTGTCAAAAAAATGGACAATGTCAGAAATAGGGTCATTTACCTTACTACTTACATTATTATTCTTGTTGTACAGATGGCAGCACATGTTGTGATTTAAATAATTTTCTTTTATCTCATTTCCAACAGAGGATGGGTTCGCAGTAAACACTTTACGTGAACTTCTACGTATTTCGCGATCCTTGTGTTGTAGCTTTACTGTGAGTCAATGTTCAACACGTACCTAGAATACAACCACTAGTATGGTACGGTTTTTTTACCGTTTTTTAAATTTTTTCTTAGCCACAGTCTCCAATGAAAGACACTACACTCACGCAACTGCGACGTGCGATCGACAAATAATAAGCTTACATCAAATTTGAATTAATCTCCTTCAAAGTACTTTCCTCAGCTAGTGATGCACTCATCCCAACATTGATTCCATGATTCGAACCATTTCTGAAAGGCTTCTCTCGAAAGGGCCTTCATCTGCTCCGTCGTGGCCCTCTTAATGTCGGGAATGGTGTCAAAACATTTTCCGTTTAGCACCCTTTCTTCTTCAGTTTCTTGAGCCCACATATCCTATGGATTGCTGCAGGAGATGAGAACGGAATGACAGAAAATATTTAATTTTTATTCACCATTTATTCAACATGCGATAAATAAAATGTATTCATACGCAAGGAAATAGGAATTCCCATGAATTCATTATACATTTTTTTTTAGAATTGGTCGTCTTATCCTCACAAAGAAACCATGGATCTTCGATCCCAATGGTGACAGGGATAAAGAAAACATAACAACGCAGTATAAAGACAATTCTGTATTTGAAGAAGCATGTCATTCGTCACATACCAGGTTAGGTTATAAAATCTTAAGTTGCTTGATAACAATCAAGAACAGACGTTCAAATGTTCTCATTCTTTCAGTTCGACATCAAAAGACATAGAATTTTTCCTGGAAGATATAATAGCTGTTAAAATTGGAAACGACTTTAAAACGAACGTTTCGATAAAAAACAATTCCTCTTCAAACAGAAGTGTTAGGATTTGGATAAATGTTTGTAGTAGATTTTATAATGGCGGTGAAGCCAATTCAATAGAAGATTCAGAAAAATCATTATTTTTGGAACCTGAAAGTTGTAAGTAGTTTTCCTAAAATATTCCAATATATTTCGAATTTAGGATTTAATTTATAAGAAAACTTATTATAATATTGCGACAAAAGAACTATATTGTTTCAATTTAACCTCCTTGGGTAGCGACGCAAATATATTATCAATCTAGAAGATTTCTGATACTTCACTGGAAGAAGTCTATAAGTTGATTGAAAGTTTTTCCGTCCAAAAATTCTTTTTATGCCTAAAACAAGTAAAAATGAGAGAAGGTAAGATTGGGAGTTAACTGCACGTGAAATACAAGGGAACTACAAAAGTTTTACATGAGTTTTAATATTCAATTATCTTTCCAGATAATTTCAACTACATTCTATACACTTGTCCGTTCTTTTAAACTATTCATTAAAGTAACTATTACACGTTTCTTCTCAAAGCTGAGGATATACAAGAAACCAAAGCATAGTCGAATTAAGCCGCCTCTAGGCTATAGGGTGGATGTTTCAGATTTTCAACCCAGCTTTTACTAAATTCTTGGTACAGTTCTTCTGTTTTGGGTTGGACGCCAGCACGTCCAGGCCCTTGAGCACACTGCTCTTTGTACTATCCCCAATAGATATCTCAGTTCCACTTTGTTAGTCTTGTGTCCTCGATAACAGCCACTATCCTCCTCGGGGTAAGTTTGAGTATACTCGTAAGATTCAATAGATCTCTTCCGAAATGTCGAATGGAGTCGCCTCTAGGCTATAGGGTGGATGTTCCAGATTTTTAGTCCTGCTTTTATTAAATTCTTGATACAGTTATTGGAGTGTTGTCGCGACGGAAAAACCATGGTCCTGAGAGAGGACGAACGTTTTTGAGTGCTTCAACAACTCTGGTTAAGTCCTCCTTTTATTATGGCATGAGGTACTCAAATAGAACAAAACCTTGTTGGTGCAAAATGGTACGAATTGTCGGTGTATGAATGCCTATACATTCTTCTATCTAGCAATAACTTATATACCTATTCGATGCAAGCATCATCCTGCCAGTATTACTGTGGTCCTCGGTAACGAACAAGTTGGGACGTCTTGACCTCGGATAATTTCCCAAGCTGAACTTTTCTCTCTAGAACTCCTTATGCCACTTAAATACGGTCACACAATGTGCGCAATCATCTACTAGCATAGGAGCGATTAACTTAAAACACTGATCAATATTTAATTCACAGGAAAAGTTATATTGTAAAATTACCATGAGATAGCTAATTGTTTGCATTGCCACAGTTTCGGAACAACTAAAACAGATAGACCGAGGTGCCGGCTACAGTGTAGACTTGAACTGGTTTCAACCGACACTGAACTTAACATGTAACAATCGGTTGCGCCATATTACAAATATTTGTAGTGTCCTTTGTCCTCTTGAAATTTGTTTATAATTTCGAATGCTTCTGCGGCCATATTGAAAAGAGTAATGTCTCGGAGAAAGTAAACAGAACTTTTTCTCCTTTTTTGCTTGTTTCTGATTACCTATTTACAGTGGCGGCTCGTGCTAAAAATTTTAAGGTGTTCTGCAAGTTTTACAAAAAAATTTACCTTGCACGGGCAGTAAGAGGTTGTCTCCCATCGATCTTATCGTGCTTTCTTCGCCTTCCGCACTGAAGTAATGTATTTCTGGAACGATTGTCAATTGTCACACAAAAAAATAAGAGTCACTAAGCACTACTTTACTAACAAATTATTTCTTATAAATTAAATCTATTCTACGTTCTTTTCGATTTGCAAATTTTGTTATCACTTTGTCATTAAAATTGTCTATTTCGGAGATAAACTTTTTTTCGATAGATAGCATGGAAAGAGGTGTTAAACGATCTTCGGTCATTGAATTTCTGAGAAACGTCTTAATTCGATTTAGTGTTGAAAAGCATCGTTCGGCCTCTGATGTTGTCATGGGAGTTGTTATTACAATTTCTAATAATTTTCTAGTCTCCTTCAACGTATCTCCCAGATTGTTTTTTATTAAAAATTTTAGAAGAGGTAGTGCGCCTTTTAAAGATCTACAATCAGTTCTTGAGTAAATAACAGACAATTCAGTTCGTAATCTTTCTTTATCAAGGGTGGGATAATAGGAACATGCGGAAGTGAGTTTGTCCTCAGGAAATTTACTGCAATACTCTCCAAAGCATTCCGAAAAAAAAGTGATGCCACTACTAGATGCTCTTTAAAATGAAATCGATCTTTTGCACAATTTAGAATAACATCACACACCTCTAAAGCCGAAATTCGATGATTAAATCTGCTGTTATTTGGACGTTTGCGTTTTTCTGGTGGTGGCTCATCGCTTATTAAATCTGTTTAGTCCATTTACTAATTTAACATAACTTATAAACAATGTAACCCGCTATTTTAATAATGTTCCTGTCACTTGGCTTTTGACAGATTGTCGAAATTACTTCAAAAACGTCATCTTTCAAATATCTCAGTGTTATTTAAATTCTTTTAATAAAATTTGTATCGTATATGTTGTCTTTTCTTCGATCCTACCTTGAATAAATACAATAGTGAGTGTATTCTCTTAAATATTTAATCTTCCTTTCTTGTGATCCTTAATTTTTGGATTTTATATCACTTTATGTTTAACTTCTTTCTATAACAGCTTCTCTGTGCCTGTTTCCTATTACTTTTCATTCTCATTGAACTTGTTATTAAATTCCTTCTGCCAATACTATTCTTATTCCAGTTATAATTTTTCGATTGTCAATTTATTACAAACAAAATGAATATGGCCATCGCAATACTACTACATTATATTATAACATTATTTTCTTTAGATTGACATTTTTAAATTCGTTATATCTTTTGAATGGAATGTCCGATTTTAATAATTTAAAAAGTATTTTACTGGCATTGAAATGGTCTTTAATAAAATATCATTTAATAGGATAAGAAATAATACAGAGGTATGGATAATATGGTTTGATTATTGTCGGCACTTTTATTAACTTTTAAAATGTAAAAAAGTAGTTATAGTGGCATAACTACAGTAGTTGGACATATGGTTTCGCGGACTTTTTTGTAGATACTAATACGTTCTATAATACTGTAGAACATTTTTTTGTTCTATCAACAATAGTTTCCGCAGCGTACTTGATGGCAGATTTTTTGTGACTAATTTTTTCACACCTTGGGTTACATTAATGCATTTTTATTGGGGATATCTTTTTTTTTGAAAATGTAATATAGCCTATGTCACTCAGTGAAAATGCAGCTTTCTAATGGTGAAAGAATTTTTGAAATCGGTCCAGTAGTTTTTGTGTGAAAGCATTACAAACATACATACAAAAACACAAATGTTTCCTCTTTATAATATTAGTTTAGATACCGAATCATATCGCCCTCGGCGCTGGTGTAAATGCAGCGAACATGCCTGGTAAAATCACGCATTGGGTTAAGACAACCGCGGGGGTAGCGGGGTGCGCGCGGGTGTTTGAAAGAGCTCTGAGCGCACGTACGTGTGGACCAGATAAGGAACAAGTGTGCGATCGCGCGAATTAGGTTGGTTATTCCACTGGTCGCCTATTGTATATTATTTGATAATATACTATAGGTATATAACCGGCGTTAAGTGTTGGAATTTCGGAAGCGAATATCTCGGTTTTTACTGATCGGATTTTGATGATTGAGGTGTCAAATTGTAGGGTTTGATGTCCTCTACGGGATGATGTAGAAAAATATGCAAATTTTTTGATATACAGGGGGAGAATTTTCACAACAATATGTTACGCTTTTATAAACATCAGAAATGTCGGAAAAATTATTTAAAAGAAAACTAGTTATAACTAATACAGGTTCGCCCGCCCAATTTTTTGGGAGCTCTGCAGCACTGCAGCGCTTATGCGCCAGCCGCCACTGCCTATTTAACTTAACAAAACTCTTAGAGCATTTGAGTTGCTGTTTTGTTGGTGTTGAATTCGCTGCTATTTTCATCGTTTGTAGAACTCAGATATTCCGACATTTCGACACTCGGTGTGCTGCCGTCATCAGAGTAGTCCTGAGAAGGGTTGTTTCTTGCCAAACTCATCATTGATTCAAACAACTAATCTGGCGTCTTTCCCCTATTTTTATTTTTAATGAAAATCTCTGTTTTCTTTGTGCCAGAGGAAAATGCTTAATGCACGACCATGCTGCTCAGTTCATACATGGCCAGTGTGGAACTCCATGTATCAGCTACCCACTAAAAATCCCTCATCTCGCCTTTATGTGTGCATTTGAAACCGCCGACGCATAACATCAGACTGCGCATCGGTGCCCAACACTTAAGAATAGTTTACCTGTCTCTCCCTTTCTTCACATTCCTTTATTTTCATGATTTTGGCAGCATATTGCGCACAATCTCCCCGTTCTCTCTACACTCCATCATTTTTGGGACCATGGTGTCTGGTGTTGGTGTGCCAAGCAGTTCGTAGGTCGGTCGTGTCAGACCATGCCATCTGTCGCATACAAAGATAGTGTGCTTGGCTGTGTCTAGCTTCTCACAGTAAATACATCTATCGTAGCCATCCTTCCGAAACGCTTAGCAAATTGTATAAAGACTCTATGTCCAGTCAATACTTGCGTTAGATAGTAATCGAGCTCACGATGTCTGCCTCCCACTCTTGGTCCATTGAGCTTTTCCCTTTTCGCTATCCCATCTACTTTTTCAGAAATGCGAGGTTTGAATTCATTTAAGTAGGTAATCTTCAGTATCTTATATAAAGAGCAACTTTTACATAAATTATAAAGTGTTTAAGTCATGTTTATATTCTTTTTATATAATTGTATACTACTCAATGCTTATTTCCTTCCTAATTCTATTTTTTCCATTAATTATGTTACCTTTTTAACGTGTACACAGACTTGAACGCCCTCTCTGATTTAAGAGCGTAATTAAAACTTCAATAGAAGAACTAATTTTATTTTATATTATTTTATTTAGCTACCAAATTGGAATTAGTTATTAAAAGTGATTCTTACATCAATAAATTGGTGGAATATGGCATTATGAAAATCCGAGTTGTAGCAAATGTCACGGAAACTGGACAAGTTTGGGTAGATGAAGATGATCTACAAGTTGTAAAGCCGACTATTATTTTTAAAGTAAGTTATTTTTGAATTATGGCAACGTTTTTTATATTTTTTAACATATTCTCTTCGCTTTGACAGTGCCACACCATACCAGTTTTATCAGTATGTATCAGCATAAAAGTCATCAAAATACTGATCAATTTCTACAATAAAGCTGGATTTATAAACTTGCCGTTGGCGTACCGCACCGTAGAGTTGCAGTTCGTCCTGGTTAGGTTAAATTATAAACATGCCGTTCCTGGACGTTGCGAGCGGCCGCGCACGCGCAGATCATTATTCGTAGGAACGCATTCACATCTGTTCACATCTCACATTAGGGTCGAGCCAAACAGCGATATTTGCATAACGCCGTTATCGGCGATCGCGATTTTTAAATAACGGCGATTTAAAAGCGTTATCGCGATCGCGACTTTTCGCACTAGGCTAATACGTTTTCATCATTTCGCGGCTATGCTCTCGCGTGATTCATTTTGCTGCTGCATATTAATTTCACTACATTTCACTAGTTGCCTGCCTCCTATTGTACATCATAAACTGTAAAACTGGAGCTGCTGACTAGGAAACTTGATTTTATTTTGAAAAAATAAAGTAAAACACTTACTTCTTTAAATACACCTTCTCTTTGTTAACTATATGGATTGGAGTCCATTTTTTTGGCACGAAGAAATAATAACATGTATTTCAGTCAATTAATGTTTTATTTTAACAAAATATAAAATGAAATAAAAACAAAATAAAATACATATTAATAATACATTTTATAAAAACAAAAAAATTAAATATAATATATTAAAGAAACAAAGAAATTTTTGGCATTTAAAAAATAGTTGCCACCTATAAAAGACATGTATTTGCTATATTTGTAATTAGCATTTAAAAATAATAACATTTGAGTTTTCCTGTCACTTAATCGTGTTCTACGTTCATTCAGGACCTGACCAGCTTTAGAAAACAACCTTTTACAAGGAACTGAAGAAGCTAGAGCACATAGTTTTTCTTGTGCAATTGTAGATAGATTAGAAAAATGAAATTTATGTTCCTGCCACCACTTTAGAGGATCAGAACTTCGTGGAATAATATCTTCCTCCATGTATCTTTGAATTTCAATAATTGCGCGGCTTGTGACGGTTCCACGAGGTCGAGCAACTGCAACACTTCGATCAAAGGAACCCCATATTGAACATTCATCATCCTTAGCATTATCATCTGCTCTATCAACATTAACCTTATGTAACTGTGGCGAAAGTTTTTGTCCAAGTGCTTCTTGGACATTTTTTCTCGCATTGTCGGCAAAAGAGGGATTAGAAAACGCTAAATTTTTAAATCTTGGATCTAAAAATGTTGATACGCTTAACGTATTATTTCTTTCTACATTTCCCAAGCGCTCATTTATACCGTTGCGACAAGCTGCAATAATTTCTTTTATAAGCGGTAGGAAATCTTTTTGCAGTAAATTAGTGTAAACATCAACTAGACCATTAGTAATTGGAATAACTAAAGATGCTGTGCAATAGAATTCACCGCTGATGGTTTTTGTAGCGTTTTCAAACGGTTTTAATATACTACATAAGTCTTTAGCTAATTGCCATTCGGATGAACTTAAAATAGGGAGATCCTTATCAATTAAAGCAATTGAACTCTTAACCGCAGTTTCTAATTTTGTAAATCTCTGCAGCATATAGTAAGTTGAGTTCCAACGAGTTGGGACATCGTTAATTAATTTTAAAGGTGTTCCATTTAAATTGTTTTGACGTTGAAATGTTATCAATTTTTCATTAGCAGTATAACTTCTGCGAAAATGGGTGACAATAACTTTGATTTTACCGATTAACTCCTGCACATTATTATTTTTTAAACTGTCTTTAACAATTAAATTTATGGTATGAGCAAAACAGCCGAAATGTTTCCAATTTAATTGTGTGGAGATGGCATTTTGAATGTTATATGCATTATCAGATACAGCGAGCAAGATCTTTTTTTCTATTCCACAATCCTCTGCAATTCTACGCAGTTTTTCGCTAAATTTTCTGAGGTATGGGAGACATTTATTGCAGAACACTCCAATAAAATAGAATATAACTCAAAGTTATTATTTAAAAAATGTGCCGTAACACCAATATAACTAATCGTGTTGACCGATATCCAACAGTCTGTCGTAATACAAAACTTTCTACCTGTTTCAACAATTTCTTTCATTTTATTAAGACATTCTTCATACATCACGGGAATAGCAGTTTTAGACACAGTGTGCCTACTGGGTAACTCGTATGAAGGATTTAAAGCAGAAACAAATTGTTTAAAGCCGGTATCTTCTACTATTCGAAAGGGTTGAAAATCCAAAATAAACAGTAAATTTAATTTATTATCAATACCCTGCTTTGCTTTTTGCGTAATTTTTTTTGGGAGAAAACCTGTAATTTTTTGTTGATGACTTTCACCAACCCTTCGAGATGTGGACGGCTGCTGGGACATCTGAGGACTTTGGGAAGTACCCGGAATAGCATCGTCTTGTTGATTAGCATCTTCGTGCGCTTGCGAACTCTCTCCGACTTCAATTTCTGTTGAAATTTTTCGTTCGCTTGCAGGCTGTAAATGACAAAAATAAAAATTAAATATATGCAAATAGTGCAAATACACACTTTGCTGACAAAACAAATAGGCACAATAAAAAAAAACTTTAAACTTATTGGAAATTATTTATTTCATAAAGCTTACCAGTTTTGTTGCACTTGTTGGAAGAGATACTGTTGAATGTTTATTTCGCATATGCGACTTTAAATTTGAAATTGACGTTCTGTATGAAATTTTTGCTTTACAAATATTGCACTTTGCATAAATTTCATCAATAGGCTCGAAAAACTGCCACATTTCACTTGTTTTCCGCTTTTTTAATTGCGACATTTTTTTTTAATTGGCACCGAAACTATCACTTGAATCACGATTGAAAATAACAAAAATATTGCCTGCAGCGCTTTTATATATGGGTATAATAAGTGAATCCCCTAGTTGGGCAAAAGTACTTTTTAAAATTGCACCAAATTCCACAATGCAAAAAAAGATTTCTACTATACCTTTCTTTGCATTGGAAGTATTGGAACCTGTAAAATATTATGGAAAACTGTAATTCTGCTTCATTGGGTGAGGGGCGTGCAAATAGCGTCGAGAACGCTTGAAATAAAATACGTTGCATTTCGCTATTTCGCTCTATTTTACTGAACGCGATGGAAAGCGAGTAGCTGTGTTGCATGTTAGTTGACGCCATTTCGCATATTCTAAAAAATCGCTGTTTCTGTCAATCGCCGTTATTTGCGATTTTAGTCAACTGTTGCTATCAGCGATTTTTCAATAACGGCGATTAAATCACTGGTAGCGAAATATCGCTCATCCCTATCTCACATACAGAAAGGAATTGGTGATGTGTCATTTGTGTTGCCGTGATATTATTTAAAATGGACAAAAATAAATAATTAATTTTACTAAAATAAGATATTTTTTAACATAATTATAAATAAATATTACACATAATTAAGAAACATATATAATCTATAAACAATTTCAGCATATAGGTAATCGACGATCGAATTAAATTGTGGAAAATGGATTTCAGAGGAGTTATATAGGTAAATTTGCAAATGTATCTAATACAGAATTCTCACAATCCACTGCTTCACCACCGTACATATTTTCAGAATTAAATCTTTCACATTTCTTTTATATCAATTAAATCATACATGCTTGGTGTGGGATTAAAATTTTGACAACCGTTATTCATATGGTATGTCAATCTTAAAATCGAATCAGCCATCTTTATTGCTAACTTATTTCTTAATTTGTCTTTGACAATATTTACTACAGAAAACGCTCTTTCTACTTCTGCATTTGAAAAAGGCAGGCTTAGCATAGCTAATACAAAATATGATATATGCGATATACCGATAGGTCCAACTCGCAACGGGCCATAGGCAACAATATACGTATGGAACGTAATGCGATGTGGCAACGTGTGTACGATGCCTATATTGAGTGACTTTCTTAAAATTTAAATTTATTTTGCAGAATTATTGATTTTTTTACTTTTATCTTTTAGAAAACGTTATTGTTTTTTTATTACTTAAAATTACTTTATATGAAAAATAGTATACCATAAAAGTGTAAACAAAGACAGTATACATTGAAACGAATATTCATTCAATTGTAATGTCATGAAATTGAATTTGTCAATCGTTGTTAAATTTGTTAGAATGAATAGATATTTATATTTATCGGAAAATACTAATACTTAAAGCAAACAAATAAGGTGTAGTGTTTTGTTATAGGAATGAGGAATGTATAATATCCATTTCTTCCTGCATATTGATTATGCAGCTGATGCTTTTGTAATATGCTCATATTTGTATTTCTACTATTATCGTGATGTTATTATAATACAGATACCAAAATCTCACGTAATATTTCCATCAGCCTTTTATTAACAATAAACAAGTAAAGTACAACTTCGTAGATCGACAAACGCTCCAGTCTTCATTATCACTGTATTATACATGAACTGTAGGCTTAGTTTTTCGTAGAAATTGAAGTACGTGTCTGTTCCTTTGTAAAATTATAATAAGGGCAGGGGTTAATTTTATTCTGGCATTTTTAAAAATGCAGAGATCAGTTTTGCGACAGCATTCAGCTAATTACAATCTAAAATAAGCAACATTGTAACGTATTTTGGAATTGTGAATATCCGTAGGTAATAAAAAAAAAAGGAAGTATTGTTTAATTACAACTGTAGCTTCCTCCTGGTTTGAAGGAAGTCGGTATGTATAGACCGAAGTATAAGTTGAAATAATACAACTATGAGCATATTACGAAAGCATCAGCTGCATAATCAATATGCAGGAAGAAATGGATATTTTACATTCCTATAACAAAACACTACACCTTATTTGTTTGCTTTAAGTATTAGTATTTTCCGATAAATATAAATATCTATTCATTCTAACAAATTTAACAACGATTGACAAATTCAATTTCATGACAATACAATTGAATGAATATTCGTTTCAACGTATACTGTCTTTGTTTACACTTTTATGGTATACTATTTTTCATATAAAGTAATTTTAAGTAATAAAAAAACAATAACGTTTTCTAAAAGATAAAAGTAAAAAAATCAATAATTCTGCAAAATAAATTTAAATTTTAAGAAAGTCACCCAATATAGGCATCGTACACACGTTGCCACATCGCATTACGTTCCATACGTATATTGTTGCCTATGGCCCGTTGCGAGTTGGACCTATCGGTATACGACTTAATAGCAACCTGACAAAGTCATGCAATTATGGCCCTACTCAAGATAAGTTATGATATTATAGGTGTAGATGGCACCACCACAGAGTCAACAAACAAGTTTCCAACAAAATCACTGACAAAAAATTATCACTAAATTTGTCGTTGATGGCTTAAAAAATCACCAAATTTTACGATAAAATCACTAAACTCCCAATACTGACGCTGTTTGTGTTTGTAAACAAAACCAAGTGCGTTGCGCAAACTCCAAATTGCGCAATTTCATTGGTTCATACACCAACGTTAACGAACTGCTGCGGACTGCAACGGAAAAAGATAAAAGTTGGTCAAGTCTGAACGGTGGCGAACGGCAGCGAACGGAATGTGGGCGTCACAACTCCAACGAACGTTCTTTATAATTATACACGTTTATTTCAACGCTTTTTAACTTGAGCGAACTGCAACGCTACGGTGCGGTACGCCAACGGCAAGTTTATAAATCCAGCTTAACTTCATCGTCTGTTTTCAGTTTTCTTTGGACGAGAAGCAGCTCTAGTTTTAGGATTAAGTGGAAGTTAGATGGGACTAGATCCGATCAATAGGATGGTTGAGGTACAACCTTAACCTTCTTTGGCGGAAGAATGCCACGATACCTCCATTGCTGAAATTCCCGTTTCGATTCTCGTTATTTTCTCGAACCTTTTAAAGATTTTCGAGCAAATACTATATAAATACCTTTATATTCATATCAAGCTAAGATCTCTCCCATTCAGCATGGCTTTTTAACTGGATGGTCGACGATCAATAATCTGGTATCTATTTCACAAAATATTTGGGACACATTGTGGTCAGATGGATGTTGTCTACACCGATTTCACTCGTGCATTTGATATCAATGATCACTAGGGAAACCGATATATGCAAGTGGAAACCCCAAAAATATGCGCATAAATATGCAAATTATTTAAATCGAATAATTGCTTAAAATCAGTGAGGGATTGGAAAGATTCGTCAGATAATTCTGAAATTAGACCTTTTAGTTGACGGAAATTCTCACAATAAAAAAATCGACTTCCAACCAAGTGCCAAGTGTAATAACAAGTTGAGGTGAAAGAGTAGTGTTTGGGAGATTTTTTTTTATAGAACTGAGCTCTTATAGGCGCTTTAAGGAAGATTTTTTCATGTGAGAAATTAAACCTTTTCTATCTATTTTTTTGCAGATTCCACTTGCAATTCCGCACAAGAAGGCAACAAAAATTCAACTGCACTTCATGAATCCATTGAAGGAAACTTTGACGGATTGCAAATTCGTAATATCAGGTTCGATCATTTCGGGAAGTCAAATTATAGCTTATGAGAATGTGAAGCCCTTAAGCTTGGTAAAGGCGGAATGTACGGTTACGCCTCGATATTTCGGCACTTCTGGTAGAAAACACAAAATTGTTTCCACTTTTAATTCGAATCAACTCCAAGACATTACTGGATCTTGCGAAGTGGTTGTCTTCGAAAACGAAGAGTAAATTGATGCTTTATGTTTTATTTTACGCTACTTTAATAATTTAATTAGCATTTTTTAATGTAAGGTTTCCATAATGTAGAAAAATCATCTTTAATAATATGAATATGTAAATAAAAGAATAAAGGATATAAAATGCTTTTTTTTATTCCCTAAGCAATTATTTGTAATCTGTCCTACATAAAACAGTACACAAATTTTAAACAGGGTCCGTCTAAATTCAACAGACAAAATTTTTGTGGTGATAAAGGGAAATAAGTGGAAGAACTTTTTTAGTATCTTTTTGTTCTGGAAACGCCTTATTGGAAACTTAAATGGTTTTAAAATTCTGCATGTCGACTGACATGTCAGGCAACTTTTAATACATCTATAAATTATTATAAATATGTTATTTAATAGCAACCATATTCCAAATGCAGTACAATTCTTATTGGAATTAAATTCTTCTAAAGGATAACGTTATTAATAGATACTAAGGATAATAAGTATGTAATCCTGTATTGCATGCATTCTTAGGTTGATTTTAAATTTTATATTAAAAATTTAGATGGAATAACTGCAATTGGCAATTCTTTTTAAGATTGTAGCGCCTCTATGGTCGAATACGAAAGTGGCCAAAAGGCACAGAATAAACAAAATCCGCGGTGCCTTTGATGTCTTAGTGTTTATTTTTTATGACTTTGAAGGTATTGTTTACGCTGTCGCCATTTTGAGACTATGTCAAGATATTTAAGTGGTTTATCTCTTTGGAGACTGTGGTTAAGTAAAAACTTAAAAAACGTATACAGACTGTCCCGTAAAAAACGCCAACATTCATAATTCCGTTATTTATTGTCCAGTTTTATTTAAACAAAAAGTAAATTTAATAGCATCAAAAACACTATAAGATAGCAGTGTTTTATTTGTTTTCAATTGATTTCATTAATGTCAAACGACAGTCAAGTTTTTTATTTTAAATGGCAACATATATATTTTTGGCTATATTCGGATTGTATTTTTTTTTCTGAATTCAACGATGTATAACATGTTTATTTTTGATAAACGTTTATTGCAAAAAAAAACTTTATAAATTTCATCTTTGTCTTCCATTATTTATAAATATTCGAATGTGTCATGAAACATTTGAAATGTAAGTATTATAAATATTATTATAAGAAACAAAACACTTTACAATAAATGTTGAAATTGCCCGCCACCTTGTTTAACACATATCGCACATCTCCTAATAATAAAAAATAAAAAAAAAACTTTATAAATTTCATCTTTCATTATAGTAGACTTGGCCCAGTCCACTAGCATTATGTCAATGTGCCTTAAGTGTCAGTTTGACTTTATTAAGTTTTCTGTATTATCCTGTTTGAACGTTTTGCCGCAACAAAAAGCGTATTTTCGTTAAAAATGAATAACAATGAATTAACGGACATGTTACAAGTGTTCTTTGAATGTAATAAAAATCGCCTTCAAGCAGTTCGTCGGTACAGTGCTCGTTTTCCGGACAGAGAAGTTCCAGGTTCGAAAATATTTCAGAGAATTGAAAAGAATTTAAGAAATTATGGATCATTTACCAAACCAAAAACACAAAAACGGAAATTCTCCGAAGATAAGGAATTAGATGTTCTTCTTGCAGTACAGCAAAATTCACGAACTTCGATTCGCGAAATTGCACATAATATTGGGGTATCAAAAACTACAGTTCATGGTATTTTAAGAAAACACAAACTTAAACCGTACATAGCTCGAAAAGTTCATGCATTAGAACAAAATGATCCTGGCCGAAGAATCCAGTTTTGTCGTTTTTATTTAAATGCATTAGAACAAGACCCGAATTTTTACAGAAGGATAATTTGGTCTGATGAATGCACTTTTAGCAACAACGGTATTTTTAATAGAAACATACATCGACAGTGGAGTGCAGACAATCCGAGATTTGTAATTGAAAATAATTTTCAAAGACGTTTCAACGTAAATGTTTGGTGTGGCATTTTAGGTGATCAATTAATTGGGCCATTTTTCATAGATGGTTGCTTAAATCAAGAAAAATACTACACTTTATTACACGAAAATCTCCAAAACTTTTTAGATGAATTACCTTTGGCAAATTTAAATAGAATATTTTTTCAACAAGATTGGGCTCCCGCGCACAACGCCAGAGTAAATACTGATTTGTTGAACACCCAATTTGGAAATAGATGGATAGGAACATCCGGTCCTATCGAGTGGCCTGCGCGTTCACCGGATCTTACGCCCCTCGATTTTTGGTTGTGGGCTTATCTACAAGATCGAGTTTATTTAACAACTCCAGAAAATGTTGACATTTTAAGACAAAGAATTATTAACACTTGTCAAGAAGTACCTGCCGCTTGTCTTTTAAATGCGACCTTTGGAGTAATTAGGAGATGTGCGATATGTGTTGAACAAGGTGGCGAGCAATTTCAACATTTATTGTAAAGTGTTTTGTTTCTTATAATAATATTTATAATACTTACATTTCCAATGTTTCATGACTAGAGCTGAGGATGTTTGCGGTATAACCATGGTTATATCATGTAACCATAGTAAATTACTATGGTTACATGATATAACCATGGTTATACCGCAAACATCCTCAGCTCTATTCATGACACATTCGAATATTTATAAATAATGGAAGACAAAGATGAAATTTATAAAGTTTTTTTTTTTTGCAATAAACGTTTATCAAAAATAAACATGTTATACATCGTTGAATTCAGAAAAAAAATCCAATCCGAATATAGCCAAAAATATATATGTTGCCATTTAAAATAAAAAACTGGACTGTCGTTTGACATTAATGAAAACAATTGAAAACAAATAAAACACTGCTATCTTATAGTGTTTTTGATGCTATTAAATTTACTTTTTGTTTAAATAAAACCGGACAATAAATAACGGAATTATGAATGTTGGCGTTTTTTACGGGACAGCCTGTATAACCCCTTACCACAATTATTAATCGTATCTTAAATACGTATTTCGACAATTAAGTTGTCATCATCAGTGGGTAAAACCACTAATCAAGGTCTCGCACATGGGGCACAATAAAGCTAACACAACTGATCACGCAACAACTTTACACGACGTCCACGTAGACACTGACCTAAAAATATAAATATATCGACTGAAAATTACGACAAAATTACCTCTCTTACGGAAACGGCACCCACATGTGTTTATACTCTTTTTGAACCGTCTACGACCTTTTTACCTCCATTTCTAAGAATGAAAAGAGACAGCTGTAGGCGATCGGTTCCTGATCTCCGTTCATCGAGTCCTGTTTGTTTTTAGCGATATACTTTCGTATGCGGCAAGATCGCGGGGATTATTGATGACTTTGACAAGTTTTAACCCTTTAATCGACATATTGTGTAGTGTATTTAAAGCATGGTTGGAAACGTTAGATTTATCTGGTCTATTGTATTCAATATGTGATGTATTCTTTAAACCGGCTTATTAGTGATCGTTTTGTTTGGCCTATATATTTCAAATTACAATAATCGCAATTAATTTACAATTTATTATACCTGAGGTATATACGAAATTAATTGCGATGATTGTAATTGGAAATATATAGGCCAAACAAAACTATCAATAATATCCCGGTTTAAAGAACACGTATCACATATTAAGTACAATAGACAAGAAAAATCTAACGTTGCCAACCATGCTTTGAATACACTGCACAATATGTCGATTAAAAGGTTAAAACTTGTCAAAGCCATCAATAATCCAATAATCCATAATTGTGGTAAGGGGTTATATACCTTTTTTAAGGTTTTATATTAGCTACTATTGAGAATTAACATTATCGATGGTGGCGCCACGATCGTTGCTAAGATGGCGTCGAATGGACGTATACCTTTATAGTTTTGTATATAGCGTATCGTGTTTACCATGTTTACAAGTGTTTTCGAAGTTGGTTCGGGGTTTTATTTTATGTGGATTTTAATTTCTTCATCAAGAAACATCTTTTTTTAAAGCTCTACTTCACAAAAATGTAAGAATATTGTACTAATAATCAAGTTTTTTGACAACCAGTTATTTAACTCGAGCTGTTAAATAACCCGATGTAAGTGCGAAATCCAATTGTTTTGAATTGAAGAATTCTTTAGCACGAATCGCCAAAAGCTTATATACTGTTTAATGCTATTGCTATGGCATATTATTTAATGATCTCCGACACATCATGAGGAATTTTAAAATTAAAAAGTACTTAAAATTTTTTTATCTTTATTTTTACATATTACATGCACCGTTTTATTTACATACCTGTTCCTTAAAGTTGTAATTAAATTATATGAATATACTTTATCGAAAGGCACTGTAATATTGATGTAACTTGAGTAATGTCAAGCAAATATAAAGAAGTCGCACTCGTTTAAATTTAATTTGGCCATTCCTAACTGAATTTGCGCATAATATGATTGTTCTTTAGTAGTACTGTGTTATTTTCTTCCGATATCAAATAATTACATGAATCGATGCAATTTACAGAACTTTTATCTTTGCCACTGTATGGACATTTTATTTCTAATAATTTTTTCGGTGTATTATTTTCTAAAATAGATGTACAGTTAACCGAATGAATAGTGGTATTCAACAACTACGTGAAGTATGTACTTTCAGATGTAGACTATTTATATCGTGCGTCGTAATGACATCCATTTCAGCCCGATGGGTCCGGTCTCTGATAATTATATATTCTCGAGTAACATTTATAATGTCTAAGGATATTTTAAGTATTTGTAAAGATATTTTGAATAGTGTTACACAAATATTATGTAATGTAACAGACCTTAAATGTAAAATAAAGTTTAGTTCCATTGAATCGGATTTGGTTTTTGTTAGAATGAAAAAATTTAGCATATTGATGCATATTTTTCTATATTAGAGAGATTTTATAAAATATGTGTATATATTTATATATATATATATATATATATATATATATATATATATATATGAAAAACGCAATGTTAATGAAAATTAATAATTATTAAATTCCCACATTACATGCAATTGCCGCTCTAATTTGTTGTATTAATTTCTACAAATGACAAAATCACATTTGCCTGGACAACCTGGACGGTTGGTGCTGTGACGCGTTGTGGCTGCATTCTTAGGCAAATGTAATTTTGGCATTTGTAGAAATTAATACAACAAATTAGAGCGGCAATTGCATGTAATGTGGGAATTTAATAATTATTAATTCTCATTAACATTGCGTTCTTCATCATTTGCAAATATACACGCAGTATAGAAATGAAAGTCGTATCTATTTCTGGATAAGGTGTACTGATGATTAGTAAAAACTATGAAATGTCGACATCTGCACATTCAGTGGCGGCTCGTGCTAAAAATTTTAAGGTGTTCTGCAAGTTTTACAAAAAAATTTACCTTGCACGGGCAGTAAGAGGTTGTCTCCCATCGATCTTATCGTGCTTTCTTCGCCTTCCGCACTGAAGTAATGTATTTCTGGAACGATTGTCAATTGTCACACAAAAAAATAAGAGTCACTAAGCACTACTTTACTAACAAATTATTTCTTATAAATTAATTCTATTCTACGTTCTTTTCGATTTGCAAATTTTGTTATCACTTTGTCATTAAAATTGTCTATTTCGGAGATAAACTTTTTTTCGATAGATAGCATGGAAAGAGATGTTAAACGATCTTCGGTCATTGAATTTCTGAGAAACGTCTTAATTCGATTTAGTGTTGAAAAGCATCGTTCGGCCTCTGATGTTGTCATGGGAGTTGTTATTACAATTTCTAATAATTTTCTAGTCTCCTTCAACGTATCTCCCAGATTGTTTTTTATTAAAAATTTTAGAAGAGGTAGTGCGCCTTTTAAAGATCTACAATCAGTTCTTGAGTAAATAACAGACAATTCAGTTCGTAATCTTTCTTTATCAAGGGTGGGATAATAGGAACATGCGGAAGTGAGTTTGTCCTCAGGAAATTTACTGCAATACTCTCCAAAGCATTCCGAAAAAAAAGTGATGCCACTACTAGATGCTCTTTAAAATTAAACCGATTTTTTGCATAATTTAGAATAACATCACACACCTCTAAAGCCGAAATTCGATGATTAAATCTGCTGTTATTTGGACGTTTGCGTTTTTCTGGTGGTGGCTCATCGCTTATTGAATCTGTTTAGTCCATTTACTAATTTAACATAACTTATAAACAATGTAACCCGCTATTTTAATAATGTTCCTGTCACTTGGCTTTTGACAAATTGTCGAAATTACTTCAAAAACGGCATCTTTAAAATATCTCAGTGTTATTTAAATTCTTTTAATCGTATATGTATATGTTGTCTTTTCTCCGATCCTACCTTGAATAAATACAATAGTGAGTGTATTCTCTTAAATATTTAATCTTCCTTTCTTGTGATCCTTAATTTTTGGATTTTATATCACTTTATGTTTAACTTCTTTCTATAACAGCTTCTCTGTGCCTGTTTCCTATTACTTTTCATTCTCATTGAACTTGTTATTAAATTCCTTCTGGCAATACTATTCTTATTCCAGTTATAATTTTTTGATTGTCAATTTATTACAAACAAAATGAATATGGCCATCGCTATACTACTACATTATATTATAACATTATTTTCTTTAGATTGACAATTTAAAATTCGTTATATCTTTTGAATGGAATGTCCGATTTTAATAATTTAAAAATTATTTTACTGGTATTGAAATGGTCTTTAATAAAATATCATTTAATAGGATAAGAAATAATACAGAGGTATGGATAATATGGTTTGATTATTGTCGGCACTTTTATTAACTTTTAAAATGTAAAAAAGTAGTTATAGTGGCATAACTACAGTAGTTGGACATATGGTTTCGCGGACTTTTTTGTAGATATTAATACGTTCTATAATACTGTAGAACATTTTTTTGTTCTATCGACAATAGTTTCCGCAGCGTACGCGATGGCAGATTTTTTGTGATTAATTTTTTCCCACCTTGGGTTACATTAATGCATTTTTATTGGGGATATCTTTTTTTTTTGAAAATGTAATATAGCCTATGTCACTCAGTGAAAATGCAGCTTTTTAATGGTGAAAGAATTTTTGAAATCGGTCCAGTAGTTTTTGTGTGAAAGCATGAATCATATCGCCCTCGGCGCTGGTGTAAATGCAGCGAAGATGCCTGGTAAAATCACGCATTGGTTTCAGACAACCGCGGGGGTAGCGGGGTGCGCGCGGGTGTTTGAAAGAGCTCTGAGCGCACGTACGTGTGGACCAGATAAGGAACAAGTGAGCGATCGCGCGAATTAGGTTGGTTATTCCACTGGTCGCCTATTGTATATTATTTGATAATATACAACCGAATATACGAGTATATAACCGGCGTTAAGTGTTGGAATTTCGGAAGCGAATATCTCGGCTTCTACTGATCGGATTTTGATGATTGAGGTGTCAAATTGTAGGGTTTGATGTCCTCTACAGGATGATGTTGAAAAATATGCAAATTTTTTGATATACAGGGGGAGAATTTTCACAACAATATGTTACGCTTTTATAAACATCAGAAATGTCGGAAAAATTATGTAAAAGAAAACTAGTTATAACTTATACAGGTTCGCCCGCCCAATTTTTTGGGAGCTCTGCAGCACTGCAGCGCTTATGCGCCAGCCGCCACTGTGCACATTCCAGATGGTTATGGCTTTCACACACTTTTCATCTATATATATACATATATAAGTGTTTAAATAATTTCTTAGCCGTTTATTAAATATAACAATTGATAAATTATTGGAGTTTTCAGCTTTTATATGAAATATTTACAAATATCAAATTAGAATGTATGTAATTGCAGAGTAAGTGGGGATGTAAACATTGCTGTCTACAAATTACAAAGCAAATCATACGAAAATTTTTTTTTAATTGAAAAATATGATCTACGTTGTGACTCGAACCCAAGTTTACAGCTTGCCGGGCTGTCGCTTTTACCACTAAGCCACAATAGACCCAGGTTCAAGCTATTTAGAAATGCATTATAAAGTAACAGTGTTAATGAATCAGATGTCAGTTATTGAATGTAGATGTCAAGTTGAAAGCAGAAGTCAGTTTTGAAAGCTCATGTCAGTTTTGATAGCAGATGTCAGTTAGTGAAAGCAAATGTCAGTTAATGAAAGCAGATGTCTGATTTGAAAGCAGGTGTCAGTTATGAAAGCAAACGTTAGATTAGAAAGCTATTTTGAAAGTAGATGTTAGTTATTGAAAGCAGATGTCAGTATTTTGAGAGCAGATGTCAGATTTGAATGTTGGAAATGCTAATTATTACTCCATAGCTATATGAGTGTTTAAATAATTTCTTAGCTGTTTATTAAATATAACAATTGATAAATTATTAGAGTTTTTCGGCTTTTATATGAAATATTTACAAATATCAAATTAGAATGTATGTAATTGCAGAGTAAGTGGCGATGTAAACGTAGACCATATTTTTCAATTAAAAAAAAAATTTCGTATGATTTGCTTTGTAATTTGTAGACAGCAATGTTTACATCCCCACTTACTCTGCAATTACATACATTCTAATTTGATATTTGTAAATATTTCATATAAAAGCCGAAAAACTCCAATAATTTATCAATTGTTGTATTTAATAAACGGCTAAAAAATTATTTAAACACTCATATAGCTATGGAGTAATAATTAGTATTTCCAACATTCAAATCTGACATCTGCTCTCAAAATACTGACATCTGCTTTCAATAACTCACATCTACTTTCAAAATAGGCATCTGCTTTCTAATCTGACGTTTGCTTTCATAACTGACACCTGCTTTCAAATCAGACATCTGCTTTCATTAACTGACATTTGCTTTCACTAACTGACATCTGCTATCAAAACTGACATGAGCTTTCAAAACTGACTTCTGCTTTCAACTTGACATCTACATTCAATAACTGACATCTGATTCATTAACACTGTTACTTTATAATGCATTTCTAAATAGCTTGAACCTGGGTCTATTGTGGCTTAGTGGTAAAAGCGACAGCCCGGCAAGCTGTAGACTTGGGTTCGAGTCCCAATGTAGACCATATTTTTCAATAAAAAAAAAAAAATTTCGTATGATTTGCTTTGTAATTTGTAGACAGCAATGTTTACATCCCAACTTACTCTGCAATTACATACATTCTAATTTGATATTTGTAAATATTTCATATAAAAGCCGAAAAACTCCAATAATTTATCAATTGTTATATATATATATATATATATATATATATATATATATATATATATGGTAAATTTAATCAGTCGGCGATTAAAGGTCTATATAATCTAATATAAATGACAGAATAAAATATTTTGTATTCTGTCATTTATATTTTATATTCTTGATAAAGGCATCATTGCCGAAACATGTAGGGTTGTTTTAAATATATATACTTTGAAGTAAACCAGACCTTTAATCGCCGACTGATTAAATTTACCATATCATACCAAGGTCACGAAAATATTATGTTTATATATATATATATATATATATATACATATTTTGCTATGTCTACCTGCTCATATCCGATCTTTAATTATTAGCATTATTATTACTTTTCGGATGTAAATAAAAATACTCTGAGGTCAAATCAGATCAGCCTATTTTAAAATTTTTTGCGATTATTCCTAATCAACACACGTTCTGGAAAAACGGGACTATGTAAAACCACAGTTTCCTTTACTTTACAGGAAATTAACAATTAAGATTTCGCATATCATGTATATTTGTGGTGAGCTTTTTGTAATCTCGAAAAAAAAATATGTACGCAACAAATTTTCTTTTTAATTTTTTAATTACTATTCATTCAGTCGCCAGTTGGGTGTGTTGTTTAAAAAAATCAAGGTAAGTGATAATTAGAATTTTTAGATAAATGTTTATATTTTTTGAAGTGCATACTTTCTGTTCTCGCCAGTTCTACTTACTTCATCAATTTTTATGTTTCAATAATGATTATTTTTAATAATTTATCAGCTCTTGTAAATGATTAAATATAATGAAATTATCAGAGGAGATTTTTGTATTATCTACCTAGCTATGAATGAAATACCAATGAAAGGCGTTATGAGAAAAGGTATATTTTATTTTTCAAGATGTGACAATAAAGATTATACCTTCCAAAAAAATCTTTTGATCAGTTTACAAAAAGCTCCTTCACAGCTTCTTTTAGGAAATCATCTGAAGAAAAACGTCGTCAACGCAATTGTTTTTTAATTTATGAAAGAGATAATACTCACTTGTTACCAAATCCGGGCTATAGGGTGGATGTTCCATTTCTATCAACCCACGATTGTTGATTATTTCTCGGACTTGGCGAACCTTATAAACTCTGCAATTGTCATAGAGCAGCATAATCTTTTGAGCGAAACTTCGGATTGTTTTCTTATACACTTCTCCTGGAATTGTATAGCCTTTCTTCGTGTATTCAATTAACTTACTTTTGCATCCAAAAACACCGTCGCCATCAGTTTTCCAAATGAATTTTGCGTCCTTGCTTTTTTCGGTGGTGAGGGTTCCTTGTGGACCCGCTGCACTCATTAATATTTTATAGTTTTCGAAAAAAGATTTTTATTGTCAGCTAAAACCCTCAATTTTTCCTCACAAATTCGTTAACGACACAATTTTTGTTCGCCAGTAAGCAATCTGGGAATCCATCATGCTAACACTCTGTTTATTTCTAAATATCAAATATTCCTAATGTAAAATTTTGAATACTAATAATATATACATATATATATATATATATATATATAAGTAGACAAAGAGTCTTTGCCGTTAAAACAAGTATGTAAAATAAAAATTGTTGGGGAATCCGGCAATAAAAACCTTTAGTTAGTCAATTAGAGTCCTTTATTTTTTACCTTATATTTCGCTCTGTAGATTTAGAGCTTCATCAGAGGTCAAAAAGCGAAACTATTTTTTGTGAGAGATATAACATTTTTAAAAAAACAAAACCTATAGAGAAACAAGCAGTCCACGTAATACAAATAAAACTTTATATTAATTAAAAATTGTTACTTTAAAAGCTTATTGTTTTTACATATTAAAACCATTTAAAAAATTATTATTTTTTCAACAAACACATCTAAAAAGAAACACACACATAGTAAAGAACTACTTGTCTTGATGTAAATTACATTTTAACAATTCAAGTGTCGACAAGGTAGTGTATTAAATTTTCGAAACCAATGTCATACTCGTATATGCAAAACCTATGATAAAAGTACAGTAGGTAAAAAACAAGCAATGTCAAGGTTAACGATATATATACAGATGTTCAAAAGTTGCGTGCTTAATTTCAATAATGTGCAGGCTACAAACAGGTTAAACTTAATTAAAAAGAAATTGCAAAATTAAAATTATAATCATATGAAAAAATTGTGGAAGGACAAATGTGTTAAATGACATCAATAGAGTTAATATTCTGTGTATTTAGATGACTTGAGTTTTTGATATGAGAAAAAGTCAGTAAAAAGGCATATATTGCGCTTAAATTATTTGTGTCAGATCTGAAATTCATAGCGTGAGGATTATTATTGATCTCAACCATCTCCAAAAACTCCCTACATTTTAAACTATTAACTCTCTGGAGGATTTTAACATTCTCAAAATTTGGGTTGTGGTTGTATTTGATCATATGTGAGGACAAAGCACATCTGCTCTTCCCAGTTCGAACGTCGCTCTTATGTGTGGTAAGTCTGGTTTTTAACCAAGTTGAGGTATGACCTATATAAACTTTGTTGCATTCATTGCAAGGAATGCTATATACAACGTTCGACTGGAAAGGCAAAGGTGTCAAGTCCTTAGTTTTACTAAAATGAGTACGTAACGGATTGTAGTTATAAAAACCCAATTTTATATCGTCTGTGGCGAGGACCCTAGAGAGCCGCTCCGACACCCCCACAATGTAAGGAAATCTGTAATATTTCACAATTTTTGGCTGGTCTTTGTTGGTAAGGTCCGCGCTCTGACCGTAAGTAGCTGGAGTGGAAAAAATGAGTCTGCTAATCAAACCCCGAGGGTAACCGTTGTTTGCAAACATTCCATCCAACAATCGAAGGTTTCGCTGTCTGAAGGAGGGGTGGCTTATCCTAGTCACTCTCCGTTTCATGCCCAGAATGAGGTTTATTTTTTGGCTTTTTGAATGATTGGAGTGGTAGTTTAATAATCTATTAGAATTACTAGGCTTTCTATACCAGTCTATTAATATTCTGTTGCTATCCCTAATGACTTTGGTGTCTAGGAAAGGTACACCACCCCCACACTCGCGTTCAAGGGTAAATTGTATGTCAGGATGGAAGGAGTTGAATATTCCCAAAACGTTGTCTATTTCAGATTTCGGCAAAGCGCAAATCAAATCATCAACATATTTATGTATGAAGGCGAATGTAAATGGTAAAACTTTGAGTATATTATCTAAACAGAAATCCATCACTAGGTTGGCAAGGATCGGGCTGAGCGGTCTTACATGTACTAAACACCCATTGGCATAAGATATCAGATGTGACAAATCTATCTTATGATTCTTTCTTTTCATTATTGAGATTTATTTTTACCAATAGCTATTTCAGTTTTAATAATAAATCTTATACGCAGACTTCAGGTTTACCTATGGGCTCACCGCTCAGCCCGATCCTTGCCAACCTAGTGATGGATTTCTGTTTAGATAATATACTCAAAGTTTTACCATTTACATTCGCCTTCATACATAAATATGTTGATGATTTGATTTGCGCTTTGCCGAAATCTGAAATAGACAACGTTTTGGGAATATTCAACTCCTTCCATCCTGACATACAATTTACCCTTGAACGCGAGTGTGGGGGTGGTGTACCTTTCCTAGACACCAAAGTCATTAGGGATAGCAACAGAATATTAATAGACTGGTATAGAAAGCCTAGTAATTCTAATAGATTATTAAACTACCACTCCAATCATTCAAAAAGCCAAAAAATAAACCTCATTCTGGGCATGAAACGGAGAGTGACTAGGATAAGCCACCCCTCCTTCAGACAGCGAAACCTTCGATTGTTGGATGGAATGTTTGCAAACAACGGTTACCCTCGGGGTTTGATTAGCAGACTCATTTTTTCCACTCCAGCTACTTACGGTCAGAGCGCGGACCTTACCAACAAAGACCAGCCAAAAATTGTGAAATATTACAGATTTCCTTACATTGTGGGGGTGTCGGAGCGGCTCTCTAGGGTCCTCGCCACAGACGATATAAAATTGGGTTTTTATAACTACAATCCGTTACGTACTCATTTTAGTAAAACTAAGGACTTGACACCTTTGCCTTTCCAGTCGAACGTTGTATATAGCATTCCTTGCAATGAATGCAACAAAGTTTATATAGGTCATACCTCAACTTGGTTAAAAACCAGACTTACCACAGATAAGAGCGACGTTCGAACTGGGAAGAGCAGATGTGCTTTGTCCTCACATATGATCAAATACAACCACAACCCAAATTTTGAGAATGTTAAAATCCTCCAGAGAGTTAATAGTTTAAAATGTAGGGAGTTTTTGGAGATGGTTGAGATCAATAATAATCCTCACGCTATGAATTTCAGATCTGACACAAATAATTTAAGCGCAATATATGCCTTTTTACTGACTTTTTCTCATATCAAAAACTCAAGTCATCTAAATACACAGAATATTAACTCTATTGATGTCATTTAACACATTTGTCCTTCCACAATTTTTTCATATGATTATAATTTTAATTTTGCAATTTCTTTTTAATTAAGTTTAACCTGTTTGTAGCCTGCACATTATTGAAATTAAGCACGCAACTTTTGAACATCTGTATATATATCGTTAACCTTGACATTGCTTGTTTTTTACCTACTGTACTTTTATCATAGGTTTTGCATATACGAGTATGACATTGGTTTCGAAAATTTAATACACTACCTTGTCGACACTTGAATTGTTAAAATGTAATTTACATCAAGACAAGTAGTTCTTTACTATGTGTGTGTTTCTTTTTAGATGTGTTTGTTGAAAAAATAATAATTTTTTAAATGGTTTTAATATGTAAAAACAATAAGCTTTTAAAGTAACAATTTTTAATTAATATAAAGTTTTATTTGTATTACGTGGACTGCTTGTTTCTCTATAGGTTTTGTTTTTTTAAAAATGTTATATCTCTCACAAAAAATAGTTTCGCTTTTTGACCTCTGATGAAGCTCTAAATCTACAGAGCGAAATATAAGGTAAAAAATAAAGGACTCTAATTGACTAACTAAAGGTTTTTATTGCCGGATTCCCCAACAATTTTTATTTTATATATATATATATATATATATATATATATATATATATATATATATATATACCGTGTGCACAACGTCGTGCGATCGATGGATATATAAGTAATGACTGGCCAATTGCAAGTATATTCGCCTTGTTTGAACACAATGAGCGACTGATAGGAATATTCAATGTGTTAGAGAGAGATTATTTGATTCGTACTTAGATCGTATGTAGAATGTGTTGGATAAAGAAATGGAACGCCCGTACAGTTAGACAGTAGAACAGATCGAATATACTCTCTCCACCCTAACCACATAAACTCGCTATTCGTCTTCGTCTTACTACATAGTGGTAGATCAATCACTCCCCGGCGTTCATACGGTATATATATATATATATATATATATATAGACTATTAAGTATTATCGACCGTACTGTATAAGTAAAAATTAATTAACGGGTGAGCGGTCTGTCAAGTAAAAATAAAACTCCTTTATTCCACTCTATATATAACAACAGAAGTGATATAGAAAATTTAAGCAGTATATACTACCTATAACTTAATTATGTAACGATCTGCAATTTACCATCATAATATATGTTGCTGTTATATAATTATATATCTTATGTTATATAATTATATATCTTATGTTATTTAAATATCTCTGCTTATCATGCTGACAGTTCCGTGTTTTGATTCCTGTCTGGTTGTCCGAGTAAATTTTCGTGGTTTTCCTTCTCGTTTAAGGCGAATGCCGACAGTTTTGCATCTTAAGTCCCTCCACGGGCGCATACATAATAATAACTCATGTCTTGTGTTTCCCTGTTTTTGTTGTCTATCTATTTTAGAATACCAAGGCATGATTTATTATTATTAAATTGTAATGTATCTTTGAATTATTTTATCCATAGCAACTCAAATGTATGACATTAATATACTGTCATTTATATTTTGTATTCCTTGATAAAGGTATCATTTGCAGAAACATGTAGGGTTGTTTTAAATATATATATTTTGAAGTAAAACCAGACCTTAAATCGCCAACAAACTGAATTTATATATATATATATATATATATATTGTAGTGGTACAACCAGCTCAGGTATTCCAGCACCTACAATGGAAGGTACGGGTACACAATCAATATAAACACCTGTATAAACAATAAATTGGTGGACGGAATTTGTGAAATTAACATCGAAATGTTAATAAATTAATACGACGATAACTTTAAAATTCATCATTATCTTATTTTGATTTAAACTAACTTTTTATATTTTAATTTCATTTTTTCATAATTCAAATTATACGCGCGAAACAACAGGTATTTAATTTATCAACATCAGGTTTATATCGACGCTAGTTAACCACGCCCACCAATTCAAAATTATATGAACCCCGCTAAAGCAAACTTTACGGTAGAAAACATTACTAAATTTATATTCAAATCATATTTTAGGTTAATGTAAAATATTAAATTAATTTTCCCCTTATGTTAAAATCAAAACATTGTATAAACTCACATTTTAAATTGATGTAATTAAACTAAAATTACGAGATTATTTCGATATAGAAATAAGGCTTTGGAATAAAAAATAAAACGCGATCGGCGTCATCTGATATAAAACTTTGAACATAAATGGCCGTTTTTGAGTGTACTTCCTTAATATAAATTTTTAAAACATCTTTAAAGTGAAAATCTCCTACCAAGTGTTGAATCATTCGATAACCAAATTAAAGGCCCACCTTTTGAAGAAAAAATCTCAAGAATACCTCAACGCAAACGTGAGATATCGTCCTAAGCATCATTTGAAGCAGAGAGCAGGGCAAGCCAACGATTTACACCACTCAACTCGACGAACTCCGCCAAAGACGGTGAACGAGGCCGTGCTTCCTGGTCTGCCGAATGTCCACATATTGAGAAGTATATCAGATCTAGGAGATCAACATCAGGTTCACCTACAACGTTTATTCCAAATTATTTAATTTTAAAAAGTTATAATAGCTCATGCTAATCGCTACAAATTATTATTTCATGTATCAAATTCAATTTTAAAGTAAGCATCAATTTAAAGCGTTGAATTTTACAGATATTTAGCTACAAATAAGCTTATACTCACCAAAATAATATAAGATATAAGAACTATTAAGTATTTGTTTATTTTATCTCGTACACATAACCTTATCACCATTTCCCACATGTGCACTTATTAATTTCAATTTTTGTCACATCTTGCATAATTTATATAATATTAAATACAGTTTCCTATTTTTATCTTTCAATTTTGTTGTTACAGTTTTCTTATTTATTGATATTAAATTTTTATTTATTTATCTAATTCAATCTTTTATTTGTGAAGTGTGATTGTTGTGTTTGAGTGGAGAATACACTGATTGGTTTGTAGCTGCAAATAATACACCTGACCGACCGTGAACCCTGAGATTATTAAAAATTAACTTTTTCACTCAAGCTCTACCGCAATTAGCTAGTTATATTATAAAGGGACAGATAGCGTTGATTCGACTAGGGATATTTGTATATTGGCGCCCACATTTTAAATTTAAAATCATTAACCTTTCACTCTTTTAGATTTTCAATTTTTATAATTAATTCATATACTATATTCTTAGTCAAATCCTACTCAGCGCTTGGATTGGCACGTTACATTTGACGCCCGAACGTGAAGGCCAAGTATTATCCTGCAGTTATAAAAATAGTGCTCAACCAACTTTTACACAGACAGATATTTGTTTAAAAAATTTGTGAACTGTATTAGGTATTTATGTGTATTGTGTTGTGTATCTGATTTGTCCATTGTATAGCAAAATCAATATCACATTTTACGAGGGAACCTCAACTTTAACTGGGATATTCAGGAATAAAAGGTTAGTGAAAGGGAAAATCAACTTGTGGGTATTTATTGTTTTCAATTCTTGCCAATGTATATTAATTTTGTGTGTCATATAACTACTCAGATTAATATCTAAATTCATACTTCTTTAATATCAATTATAATAATTTTTATCAATTTTTCAAAAAAATAATAAATTCTTTCTTATATTATAACAAATAAATTAACATTAACATGGACACCAGACATCGATCAAAGGCAACAAAAGATAATGTTGATGAGGACAGGACCGAGCAAGGAGATGTTCCAGTAGCTCAAACATCCGGATCTGAAGTGGTAAGTTCTCCAGAGGATAGCCAGGTAATGAAAATGTTAAACGCTCTAATGTTACAAATGAATCAAATGACTAATAAAATAGACACTACCAATAATGAATTGAAAAATAATAACATTGACATGAATAACAAACTAGATTCTACAAATAATAAATTGGATATAACGACCAAAAACCTAAAACAAGAATTAAATAACCTAAGTAGTAATTTAATGACTAAATTAGAAACCAACATGCAACACATTAATGAAAAATTCGAACTTAACAACGCCAATATAGACAACAAATTAAGTGCTTTTAAAATAGATCTGGAGGGAAAAATAGCAGAAATCTCCATCGCACAAAAAGTTATGGAGGAAAATGAGTTAAAATATTTAATTAAACTTGACGAAACAGTCAATCTTCAAAATTTGCAGTGGGCAAAGCAATTAGATGCCACCACAACCGAAATATACGATGTAACTCAACAGAAAATTAATACAACTACTACAGAAATACAGAATAATGTAAACAAATTGATTTCGGATAACAACACTTTATTTAACACTAAACTAGCTAACTATAATAAAATAAATGAGGATAGAAATGAACATTTAAAAATAACACTTAATCAAAATATCAACACTCAAATAAATCAAAACAAAGATAACTATAATCAGGAATTAAATAATGTAAAACTAAATTTAGATTCTATAATAGCAACTAACCACGTAAACACCCTAACCAATATAAAACAACTGGAAAATAAAATTAAAAACTATTCAATACCACTAAATTTTATAAATGCAAACAATCATACTTTGAAAATAGAAAACCTTCATCATTTTGACGGGGATATTACTAGAGTACATCCAATGACCTATCTAAATTGTATATTGCGTTATTTGGAAGACATCACAGAAGAGAAACAGAGGATAGAGGTTATTCGAGCAACTCTACGCAACAGTGCGCAGGAATGGTTCCAAAGGATCGAGGATCATTGCTTAACACTTGATCAATTTGTAATTCTTTTCACTCGTAACTATTGGGATGAAACGCAACAGAACAGGGCAAAGATACGTCTGCTTACGGGCAAATATAGATTTGGTCAGGTATCTCGCGAAACGTACGCGTCACGTATCTATAATCAATGCAAACACCTCAATGATATGGAAGAGTCAATGATTGCGCGTCAATTATTAAATCATTTCATCTATACCGATACTCAGGCCATTATCTGTCAAAAGGTAACGGATATGGACTCGCTGATCGAAATATTGCGACGATTAGATGATTTCTCGGAGAATAATCATCAACAACAAATGAACTATCGGAGCATGAATAATCGTAATTACCCGCCAAATAACATACAAACTTCTAATAATAGTCCAACAAATTTACCACCTCCAAGAAACAATTACAATAATAACAGATTTCCAAACACAGCAAGACCGTATAATAATAACAACAATCATAATTTTAACAATAATAATAACAACTATAATAATAATTATAACAATTTCAATACAAACAACAACAGAAATAATCAAAATTACACACAGAACCGACCGAATTTGAACTTCCAGCCAACCAGATACAACAGTAATAATTACCATCAGAATAATAACCGTAATAATGATCACAACCAACATAATTACAACAATAATACTCATCATTCACATCAATCAGGTAGGGAAATAAACCAAATACGCAATCGAGGACGAGGAAATATTAATCATTACCACCGGAGACATAGATCTGTTTCACCGATTCGTACAAACATGGAGGAGGTGTTAAAAAAAACGCCGTTTTCACAAGCAGACCTGTATGCGAATCCAACACCAGGCCCGTCATCTTAACAGAATTAATGATCAACAACGACTGTAACATACCTTATAAAATTGAAAATATCACCTTTTATCAACATCCAGAAGAATTCATTAACATAGAAGATGCAGGCAACCAATCTACCAGAATATACACTTTACCTATAGTTAAGCTAAAATTTGAAAATATATATTTACATTGTTTAATCGATACAGGGGCTGAAATTACACTTTTAAAGGCAGAAAAAGCTGAAGGTATACGGGGATATGAGCAGAATGTTGTTAAAACAAAAGGGACGGACATCTTAGCAGCGAACGGAAAACGGATGGGAACAGTCACAAAACAGTTATATACCGAAATAATAATAGATAAATCAAAATACATTTTACATTGTTATATTATAGAGAAATTGCAGTATGACTGTATAATAGGGATAGATAACATAAAAGGATTAAAGATGATCCTAGATTTTGATAATGGTATGTTAAATATTGATAATAATAAAGTTATAATTGAGAAACAATTAACAGATGAAGAAGTAAAAAGTTATAATCATTATAAGAAGGAAGTGTTAATGAAGGAAGTTAATAATATTATATTAGATAAAGTACCGTGTTATAGTAGAGCAGATGAATGGAATAATGGAACAGATGGAGAAATAATAGAATTAAATAATAATTATATAGGAATGGAGAGATTAGACGATTTGCAAGGAACGAAGAATAGACACGAGGGAGGAGATGAAGCTGAGGTAAAAATAGAAAACCAAACAATCAAGATTATACATAATTTAGAAGATATTAAAGAATTAATAGAAAATTTAAATATACCATATTCTACAGTCATTCCTGAATTAATAGAAATCCTATACAATAATATTACTTTAATTAACAATGATGTAGTGTTCGCAAAAGGATATCAACATCCCATAAAAATAGATAATGAAGATCCACTGATAAGTAAGAATTACCCCATACCGTATCACTACCAGCATAAAGTTAGCTTAGAATTGGAACGCCTAGAACAGACAGGAATAATAGAGAAGTCTAACACTTATTTTATTAACCCTATAGTAATAGTCCAGAAAAAAGATTTATCACTGCGAATATGTTTAGATGCGAGAGCGCTTAATAAAAGAATAAAACCCGAATTCGAAATGCCCCAGAATATCGATGTGTTATTAACTAAGTGTGGTAACAAGCGGATTTATAGCAAGCTGGACCTTAAAAATGCATTTTGGCTAATAAACCTAGAACCCGAATCAAGAAAATACTGCGGTTTTCTAGTAAATGGTATTGTTTACCAATTTCGTGTATGTCCTTTCGGCTTGAAAACTTCACCAGCCGCTCTTATTAGATTTTTACACAAAATATTAGACAGATACGACGAATTTGCTTTACATTATTTAGACGACATAATTATTTTTTCGGAAAGCATCGAACAACACCTACAACACCTAAACATCATACTAAGCACATTAACATCTCAAGGTATGAAATTGAATTTATCAAAGTGCCAATTTTTTCAACATGAAATAAATTACCTAGGTTATATTATCAATAAAGAAAATATTTTATTAGATCCGACACGCCTTGACGAAATTAAAAATTATTCCAGACCGAAGAACTTAAAAACTTTACGAGGATTCTTAGGAGTACTTAACTATTATCGTAAATTTATTTCCAATTACAGTGAGAAAACAATACCTTTATTAGATCTACTTAAAAAAGGTAAAAAAATGGACATGGACTCCGGAATGTGAGGATTGTTTTGTTCAATTAAAACAGAACTTTGTAGGAAATTTAAAACTTCACCATCCAGATTTCTCACTACCATTCATAGTTCGAACCGATGCATCACATAAGACTATTGCAGCAGAGCTCATTCAGTTAAAGGATAACATCGAAATACCCATATATTTTATCTCTAGAACTCTTAAAGCTTGCGAGACCAGATATACGATATCCGAGAAAGAGATGTTAGCTATTGTTTTTGCTTTAACAAAATTAAGATACTATCTAATAGGTAAAACTTTTACTCTAGAGACAGACCATAAAGCTTTGATAAATATCATGAGCTGTAAGTTGAACAATAGCCGAATATATCGATGGACACTGCTAATCCAACAATACGAATTTACAATAGTCTACAAACCAGGTAAAGATATGATCACCGCTGATGCTCTGACAAGACAGGACGGGGATGTGAAAAGACAGAACATATGCATAAATTTAGTCCAATTACAAAGACAAGGTATATTTTCTAGACACAAAATTTTAAACATACAATCTGGCCCAGAATTTAATGAAATACACCATCATTTACAAAACATAGGTTCTTACAAAGGTATGTCAATAAAGGATAATTTAATAATCAAGCAAATAGGTAAAAACACAGTATATGTAACCAATGAAGAACATACTAGGGAAATAACAAACTACATTCATCTTGCCTATATACACATTGGTGCAAGGAAATGTTGGTTATTGTTTAGGGAAGCTTTCTTTTGTATCAATGACGAAAGAATCATAAAAAGCGTAGTAAAACATTGTCGAATTTGTGAACTT
Source organism: Melolontha melolontha (assembly GCA_935421215.2). Classification (NCBI taxonomy): domain Eukaryota; kingdom Metazoa; phylum Arthropoda; class Insecta; order Coleoptera; family Scarabaeidae; genus Melolontha; species Melolontha melolontha. The sequence continues at coordinate 22,606,392 of OW285235.1, forward strand.
GCCAAGGATAAAAATTTTACAAATACGAATATCAGCCACAATATAATAACTTACGATAAACTTGAGTTAATTTCAATAGATTTTCTATCTAATTTAATACCGAGTACAAAAGGGTACAAAAACATCTTAGTGATTTGCGACATATTTTCTAAATTTATTAAACTCATTCCTACTCAAAAGTGCAACACTAACACAGTTTTACAAGCCTTAACTGAATACTTCACTCAATATGGAGAACCCTTAGCAATTTTATCAGATCACGCAACTTATTTCACAAATGATAGATATAAAGATTTTCTACATGCTCATAACATCAATACTCTTTACACATCAATACGTTATCCACAAGGCAATCCAACTGAGAGGTACATTAGAGAAACTTTGAAGTATTTACGCATACTATTGGATGAAAATCACAATAGATGGGCAAAATATCTGCCACAAATCGAATTCACCATAAACAATACTCCCAGTACAGTACATAATCACTGTCCAATTACTATTTTTACCGGACAACCACCTCAAAGACCTTGGACAGAACCTGAAGCAATCAAAATGAATGAACGCTTAATAGAGGTAAGAGAGAAGTTATTGGCAAAGAAAATTAAGTGGGAAAGGAAGAGAAATACCGTGGATAAGAAATACAAGACGTATAATTTAGAAGATAGAGTTATAGTTAAGAACTTAAGGGTAACAAATTTAAAAAACAAAATAATGGGCAAACTGTCTAAACCCTACCAAGGACCATACATTATTAGAAGAATACTAGGTAATAACACATACGAATTGATAGAAGAAGAAACGGGAAATATAAAAGGTAGATATCACATTACAAAATTACAAGATTATTTAGAAGAATAAAATATTACATTAGAGTTATATATACAGTCGTTACAATTTTAAAAGGACTATAATAGGTATGTTACAGATCGAACAACAATACATTATAAAGTATAACACTAATAAAGAAAGATTTAACTAACACAAAAATATTACTAATACATATATACAAACTAAATAAAAGAAACCTTATTAAAAGATATATAATAATGCTATTAAAATGTATGGAATATGTAACATTTATAAAGATATAATAAAACATAAAAGAAGTTAATAAACAAAACGAATACAGAAAGTATAATGAATATAAAGACAAATATTATAAAAAGAAACGAGATTTTTAAAATAAATAATCATGATTTACAATTATAAAAAAAAAAAAGTTTGAAGTGAATAATAAATAGTTTTATATATTAGAAAAGAGAATTACATAATAATTATTATTTTGTTCCAAGTTGAATTTGTTTATTTGTTTTGTTTAAAAATATGTTGACACATGATGAGGGAGATAAACAAGTTGATGTTCTTAATTCATTTTTCATATCTGGGAAAAGAAATAACTTCAGTACATTCGTTTTTCTTTTCACGGGGATAATGTAGTGGTACAACCAGCTCAGGTATTCCAGCACCTACAATGGAAGGTACGGGTACACAATCAATATAAACACCTGTATAAACAATAAATTGGTGGACGGAATTTGTGAAATTAACATCGAAATGTTAATAAATTAATACGACGATAACTTTAAAATTCATCATTATCTTATTTTGATTTAAACTAACTTTTTATATTTTAATTTCATTTTTTCATAATTCAAATTATACGCGCGAAACAACAGGTATTTAATTTATCAACATCAGGTTTATATCGACGCTAGTTAACCACGCCCACCAATTCAAAATTATATGAACCCCGCTAAAGCAAACTTTACGGTAGAAAACATTACTAAATTTATATTCAAATCATATTTTAGGTTAATGTAAAATATTAAATTAATTTTCCCCTTATGTTAAAATCAAAACATTGTATAAACTCACATTTTAAATTGATGTAATTAAACTAAAATTACGAGATTATTTCGATATAGAAATAAGGCTTTGGAATAAAAAATAAAACGCGATCGGCGTCATCTGATATAAAACTTTGAACATAAATGGCCGTTTTTGAGTGTACTTCCTTAATATAAATTTTTAAAACATCTTTAAAGTGAAAATCTCCTACCAAGTGTTGAATCATTCGATAACCAAATTAAAGGCCCACCTTTTGAAGAAAAAATCTCAAGAATACCTCAACGCAAACGTGAGATATCGTCCTAAGCATCATTTGAAGCAGAGAGCAGGGCAAGCCAACGATTTACACCACTCAACTCGACGAACTCCGCCAAAGACGGTGAACGAGGCCGTGCTTCCTGGTCTGCCGAATGTCCACATATTGAGAAGTATATCAGATCTAGGAGATCAACATCAGGTTCACCTACAACGTTTATTCCAAATTATTTAATTTTAAAAAGTTATAATAGCTCATGCTAATCGCTACAAATTATTATTTCATGTATCAAATTCAATTTTAAAGTAAGCATCAATTTAAAGCGTTGAATTTTACAGATATTTAGCTACAAATAAGCTTATACTCACCAAAATAATATAAGATATAAGAACTATTAAGTATTTGTTTATTTTATCTCGTACACATAACCTTATCACCATTTCCCACATGTGCACTTATTAATTTCAATTTTTGTCACATCTTGCATAATTTATATAATATTAAATACAGTTTCCTATTTTTATCTTTCAATTTTGTTGTTACAGTTTTCTTATTTATTGATATTAAATTTTTATTTATTTATCTAATTCAATCTTTTATTTGTGAAGTGTGATTGTTGTGTTTGAGTGGAGAATACACTGATTGGTTTGTAGCTGCAAATAATACACCTGACCGACCGTGAACCCTGAGATTATTAAAAATTAACTTTTTCACTCAAGCTCTACCGCAATTAGCTAGTTATATTATAAAGGGACAGATAGCGTTGATTCGACTAGGGATATTTGTATATTGGCGCCCACATTTTAAATTTAAAATCATTAACCTTTCACTCTTTTAGATTTTCAATTTTTATAATTAATTCATATACTATATTCTTAGTCAAATCCTACTCAGCGCTTGGATTGGCACGTTACAATATATATATATATATATATATATACAGTAAAACCTCTAATTATGGACACCTCCGACAATCGGACACCTCTAAAAATGGACATTTTTTGTGGTACGAAATTTTATAATGGGTTTTCTTAACAATAGTCACTCCTAATATTGGACCCTCCATAAATCGGACGCGGACACCCTTTATTTCACCGAAGCAATAAAACATCTGTAAATATATCTCTTAATTAAGGACAGACAAGACGGGCGGCGCCGAATAAAATTTTGCAATTATGTATGTACGTATGTACTTTTATTGCTGTACACGTGGAAGTATATCTACTCGAGTTTTTCCCATAATACATATGTATGTACAAAGTGCACACGTGGAAGTATATCTACTCGGGTTTTTCCCATAATACAAAGGAACGACGTTTTACCACTGGCCTACTCGTCAGGTGATAAGTGGAGTGATATTTTGAATCAGTTTGGACTAGCCTTTGATAGTGTCAACATGGATTCTAGTAAAAGAAAGCGGTTAACAATCCAAGATAAAATTGATATCATTGCGGTTAGTGAACAGCAAAGCTTAAGTGTCCGAAAGCTCGCGGAAAAGTTTGGTGTCGGAAAGTCGCAAATTAGTGATATAGTGAAAAACAAAAGTGAAATAAAAGAACTTTTCGAGAAAAATGGAAACCTAGCTCAAAAAAGGAAGTTTCCAAAAACTAGTGGTTTAGCAATCGACGGAGCAGTGTTCAACGGGTTCTGTTAGGTGCGAAACAAAAATATTCCCATGTCAGGACCCCTACTCAAAGAAAAGGCGCTGGAAGTAGCACAAAGTTTACAACTCACCGAATTCAAAGCGTCTAATGATTGGTTGGAGAAATTTTGTCAAAGACATAAAATATCATTTAAAAGTGTGTGTGGTGAATCTGCCTATGTAAACATGCAAAATGTAGACGATTGAAAAGTCAAGTTGCAATCAATATGCAAAGATTACTCTCCGAAAGATATTTTTAATGCTGATGAAACCGGTTTATTTTTCCGCGCCCTTCCGACAAAAACATATGCGTTAAGAAGTGATAAATGTGCCGGAGGAAAATCTGCAAAAGAACGACTAACTATATTGTTGTGTTCAAATATGGAGGGTGATAAGAAAAGGCCGTTAGTCATCGGTAAAAGTAAGAAACCTAGATGTTTTAAAGGAGCTCATGTGGATAAGTTGCCGATAGGATGGATATCTAACAAAAAAGCGTGGATGACTTTGGATATTATGTCAGCTTGGTTAAAGAACTTTGATAACAAGATGAAGAAAGAAAAAAGGTATGTAATTTTGTTTCTTGATAATGCCACTTCTCATCCGAAGATTTCATTGGAAAACGTAAAATTGGATTTTCTGCCTCCAAATACTACCTCGCATTGTCAACCTATGGACCAGGGTGTGATTCAAAACTTTAAGGTAATTTACCGGAGCATGCTTGTAAAAAGGCTTTTGGCGTTAATAGATACCGAAAATTCACTAGAAATGGTAGAAAAAACATTACGGTAGTCACTGCATTAATATGGATATCAGCTGCTTCGAAAAAACTCTCGCCTGTGACCGTAAGAAACTGTTTTCAAAAATGCGGATTCAATCAAAGTGACAGTGATCTAAGTGCAGAGTGCGATATAGAAGATAATATACCATTAGCATTTTTATTTCCCAATTTTAACATCACTAATTTAGATTTAAGCACATACGCATTAATTGATAATGAGTTATTTACTGAAAATCCTAATGTTTCCATTATAGATTGTATCGATGAAATTACTGATATCAGTGATGAAATGGAAAATGAGATTGAAGAGGAATTTGTAACTAGTATATCAAATATTTCAGAAGCCCATTAAAAATTAAAAGATCTTGAGAACTATTTCTTAAGCACTAACAGTTTTAACATTGCTAACAATATTTCTCAAGCTCTTCTTGAATGTGAATCTGAGATATTTAAACATAAAATGAAAAAAGCAAGACAAACAACAATTAATGATTATTTCAAGTAAAATCTAGCATAAAATATGTATGTATGTATGTGTATTAAGTATTGTAAATTTTTTTCGACTTTCGTCTTATTATGTGTGATTAAATTGATATGAGAATGAATATTTTTTTTCGTTTTTTTTTTTCACCTCCACATTTTGGACACCTCCATATATTGGACATTTTAGGATTCCCCGTCAGTGTCCATTATAAGGAGGTTATACTGTACATATATATATATATATATATATATATATATATATATATATATATATATATTAATTTAAATTAGAAAATTGAAAAAATTCTTAATATATGTAATTACACTTATTTTGTAATTGATTGTATTTCCTGTTCTTTATCTGTAATTTCTTGGTTTCCACATAACACTGTCGGAAAACGTTTCGTTATTTAAAATTACATTTGGAAATTTCTTAATTCTTGTTAAACGCATTGATAGAATTGCTCCATTTTTCATTTCTTAGTTGTTGTGGTAATACAGTTTCGAAGTAATTTGTTTTATTTTGCGTAAATGTTTTTAAGCAAACAAACTAGAAATTAATCTAAATTCCAAATAAAAGAGTTTCAATTAAAACAGACTTAATTGATGTCAAAAATTTACATATTTTGTTTATTTATTTATTTCTTTGTGGTTAAGAATCTTTTTCCATGACTCATAATATATTTTATTCGTTTTCGTAATAAGAAATAAACTATGTTTCGTTGGAGCTTGTGACACTTCCAAGATAAGTATTTATTTGTTCGATTTCTTAATTGTCCGCCACTTTGAATGTTGATTTAAAAATTTTAACTGTTTTCTAGTAATTGGGTAGCGCTGATTTCAAATCTGCTTTTATTTTTTTTGTATCACGTAAGGTTATTTTTCAAACCAATAAAATCAAAAAATATAAAAAAAACACGATTTATTTCATTTATAAGCTACTTTTATATTATATTAAAAAAAAATACAAAAATATACACATAGAAACTATTAGAAATAGTTATTTATTCTTTATGCTTCTTAAAAAAACGTTTTCGTTTTTCAGAAAAGCTTCGTTTGGTTGTTTTTCTGTCATATTCAGTTAAAGGAAGATCTGAAGGTAGTTTCTGGGGCAAGCAAATTTTGTTGTTTCAACCTAGACCCCAGTACTTCAGAAAGATCTTTTGAAAGTCCTAAATCTCTTACTAAATCATTCAGTTCGGCTTATGAAAATAGCTGAGGTTGGTTTTGACCTGAGGTTGATGGTTCAAAATCACTATCCATCTGTACGGAGCCGGAAGTTGAAGAGGTTTCAATATCTTCTTGTAGTACTTTGGGGGGTATAGGTATAGGTACATGATCACTGTGAGGAACTGGTCTGATAGCTGATTTAATATTGTTTGGGTACAAAATATGTTTCAAAGTTTTTCTATTATGCCCCTTAATATCACAAAGACAAAAGTAACAATCTTCATGATGATTTTGCGGTTCTCTCCAAACCATCGGTATTCCAAAAGGAAGGCTTTTTCTATTCCCTTTGGTCCAATGTCTTAAACCTTCTTCACATACCTTACAAACAACGTGCGGTGCCCAATCTTTATCTTGATCTCCTAATTTGATTTTGAAATAAGCATAATATGCATTTTTCACAAATTCACCAATTGGTCTCTTAAACTTTTTCAAGACGAAATATCCACAAATATAATAGAAATCATCTGGTTTGTTTTTGCAACACCGGCTAGACATATTTTTAAGCAATGTTTATTTATCAAATACCACGCACAACACTAAAGACAAATTAATTTTACTTGTTTACTGATCGACACTCAGCTATAATGAAGTAAATGACATTAAAATATACATTTTGTTTGGAGTGATAAACTTGAAATCCTTCTTCGCAGTACTAATAAAGTGAAAGCATAATAAATAGGATTTAGCAGGTAAAAATTCCCGGAAATCTTGTCCAAAATTAATACATGTAATAAAAGATTTACATCGGGTAATAAGAGCCTATTTAACAAATTTCTTTAAAACCACAACAGAAAATCATTTTTGGGTTAATACCTAGAATTTGAAGTAGTACATTCATTTTAAAATGTATTAAAACGCTTAATATAAGATTTTTTTTATATTTTTTTCTTGTTCTTTTGTGCAAAAAAAAATCTGTGGGTGGTAGAGACCAACTGTATTTTAATTAGTTATTGCTATATAAAAACTGAGCTTAACAAACAAAAATCACGTCATCACAAATTTTATGCAGGCCTGTGTAATTAATAAAAGGCTCAGTTGAGGTAACAACTATGTTGCTATATAGGAAAATTGAAAATAATCCTAATTAATATTTGCAATTTGAAATGCGTAAACATTAAAATTTTAAATAAATGTCGATAAACATCTATCGATATTTCGTATTATTTTTCAACAAAGACAAAATAATATGGACGTTTCCAAACGTTGTATCAGAATTAACCCTTTAAGTACCGTTAGTAGAAGTAATTGTTTTTGTTACATTTTTTTATTAATGATTGATCTAAGGCATATTTTAAATGAAACTAGAAGATTAAATTTCATTTTTCGGTTTTTGTTTATTAGAAAATGACTGTCCTATATACATGACCTGATGCAATATGTTTAATGCAATATATAGTTAAAAAGTCTTTCTTTGGAGACTGTGGTTAAGTAAAAACTTTAAAAAAAGGTATATAACCCCTTACCACAATTATTAATCGTATCCTAAATACGTATTTCGACAACTAAGTTGTCATCATCAGTAGGTAAAACTTATATTGACAAAAAAAATATTTTGTATAATACGGTTCGAAGCAATCCACGCACAGTGTTTACACCACATTTACCACAGTATCTTAAAGGGTTTTTTTGACATTTGGGAAATTGACATCGTCGCTGTTCATCTCTTCGTCTTATCCAATTGTTTCCGTCGTAATTTACATCAGGAACTGCTCTGTGTACATCCGAAACCCATGCATTTGTAATTGACCTATCGATCATTCTAGTAATTAGAGGTCAGTACCATTTTTTGCCCCTAATTCTAATAGCGTACTTCCCCACCAACCAATCACGATACATCTCAAGTCTTGATTGTACGTTTTGACTGAATTGCGTTGCAGAATGAAAATTATATGTTGTTGAGATTTATACCACTTTGAAGCTTTACCCAATGTAAATATTCTTTCTACACTTTACGACACTATTTTATTCGAATTTTTCATAGAAAAAATTCGCCCTCAAGTAGGAATCGAACCCACGACCTCTGGCTTGCCGGACCATAAAGCCGGATCGTAAAGTGTAGAAAGAATATTTACAATTACAGTACTTCGCGAAAACGCAATTAATTTGCACAACTGCCGTACTACGGGCAAGATATATTCATCTGTTTCTTTGATGTAACTCAAAGCATCCCCATAAAAGTTTCTAATTCACGCCTCAACAGCTCAGTGGTCGAGGAATGGTCCGGCAAGCTAGAGGTCGTGGGTTCGATTCCTACTTGAAGGCAATTTTTTTCTATGAAAAATTCCAATAAAATAGCATCGTAAAGTGTAGAAAGAATATTTACAATTACATTACTTCGCGAAAACGCAATTAATTTGCCCAATGGTTCAATAGTGTCAAAATTCGTGCCCATCGTAACACATTTCAGAATTTCACCATTTCGATCAAATCTATAATCATATTCACCACGATTTTTCTTGGAAAGTTTCTTTGAGTTCATCAGTGGACAATTATCAGTCATATTCTCACGCATTGTCCTTAATTCAGGTAAAGTTAGTTTTAGCACACAACAACACTAATGCAAATTAATTGTGTTTTCGCGAAGTAATGTAATTGTAAATATTCTTTCTACACTTTACTTTACGACGCTATTTTAGCGTCATAAAGTGTAGAAAGAATATTTACAACTACAACAACAATAAAAATTTTTGAAACTAGAAGTTTAGAACTTATTTCTTATCGTTGTTTAAACTTATTATCGTCTAAAGTTTTACAGAATAATTTATCAATAGAATTATGCTAAAACACCAGTCGTAAGCAGGAATCTCTTATCATCGTCCTAATACACTTTGAATGTTTCTATGTTCCACTTTTTAACGTATATTTCCTATTATTGATTGATTTAAAATATTTTTTAGATGGCAGATCTTCAAGTTGAATCTCTATACTTCTATCCCATCGACAATGCAGTTAAACATCATACAGAGGGATATGAAATGGTGAATGATCCAGAAGCCCCAATTCCCGTGCTTCGTAGGGGTCAAAAGTTTGTCATGGCCATTAGATTTTCTGGAAGGCAATACATACCGGAATTTGATAAAGTATCGGTAATATTCAATTTTGGTAAGTTAATTTATCTCAGTATATAACGGGTCTTTCATTAAGCGCTTCCTATCTTTAAATTTAAATAAAACAAAGTATGTGTGAGATATCATCGAAATTTTTTATTCGTTTGAAAGACCTATTGATGCCATTATGTGTGGAATATAACATCGTTCAAATGTCCGCCACGGCTTCTCTGGGTGGAGCGCATTCGAAATGTCCAATTTTCCATGACTCTGTCGCATACATCAGGCTGAATTTGACCGATGGCATGGGTTATGTTGGCTTTGAGGACCGCTGTGGTTTGTGGCTTATTCGCATACACCTGCGACTTAAGAAAACTCCACAAGAAAAAGTCTAACGGGGTCAAATCGCGCGATCTCGGTGGCCAGTTCACATCACCTCCACGTGAGATGACCATGCCCTCAAATCGCTCGTGCAGAATATCCAATGTGGCATGAGCTGTGTGGCACGTAGCGCCGTCCTGTTGAAACCACATGTCGTTGATGTCCAGATCATTCAATTCAGGCCAAAAGAAGTCGGTAATCGTCGACCTATAGCGCTCGCCGTTGAGAGTGATGGCCTGGCCAACTTCGTTCTCAAAGGAATATGGACCGATGACGCCGCCAGCCCAAAATACACACCAAACAGTGACTTTTTCGGGATGCATTGAACGCTCTTGGATCTCATGTGTATTGGTATCGTCCCAAATTTGAAAATTTTGTTTGTTCACGTACCCATTCATCCAGAAATGCGCCTCATCGCAGATGATGATTTTTCGATGAAAATTAGGGTCAGTTGCCAACTACTCCAGAGCCCATTCAGCGAATACACGTCGTTGTCTATGGTCGTTTACCTTCAGTTCCTGGATCAGTTTAATTTTGTACGGGTGCAGGCCCAAGTCACGACGCAAAATTCGCCAAGTTGGGGTCTGCGAAAAGCCGAGTTCTTGTGAGCGACGCGAAATCGACTGCCTCGGATTCTCCAGCACACTCTCACGGACAGCGGCGATGTTTTCGGCACATCTTGCGTTTCGTCGACGTACGGGTGTTGGTTGATCGTTTACTGAACCAGTGGACTCAAATTTATCCACCACATTGCGAATAGTCCTCTCGGTAGGACGATTATGGCGCCCGTAAAATGGACGAAGCGCGCGGTATGTTGCCCGAACAGAACACCCATTTTGATAAAACAATTTTATTATTTGCACGTGTTGTTGAATTCTATATCCATCCATCGTGATTTGGCAAAACAGACTGAATAAATGACAACTAATTTGCCAGATGTAGCTTCAACAGGATGACCGTTATCAACTGTCAAAGTTCGGAAGTCCCTGTTGGAAGACACGTTATTATTGACTATTGGGTCATTGATGTTCAACAAAATTAACACAATTTTAATTTGTTTAAAATCTTTTCTAAATTGAACAAATATAGTAAAATATATGTAATATTGACATAGGTCATATTACAACTATAGTGCGGCGTACGTCATAACGGTATCAAATTTAAAACTCATCAATAGGAAGCGCTATGGCTAACCGTACGATTCACCCAATGATTTCTTCAAAATCAAACCGTTATATCATCTACCGAAAATAACTGACGAACGATTGCGTAGACCCAATTCACAGAGTAATAAAGAACTACTAGTCAGCGCACGGATTCTACTACAGCGCCATCTATCCCCCAACGCGAGTTTATTAAGCTCTTCTATGCAAGGTGTCCCGTATCGTTATGTTCAAATTTTAGGAGCGTAAAGTAGACTTCATTTCAAGTAACAAAAGCGCAAAACTTGTATATCCATTTTTATTTGTTTCAAAGTTACAGATCTATGAATGTGATTGTCAGATCTTGAAAAAAAATGTAATCTTAAAGTCAATACAAACTGATTTTATTTAAAAAAAGTTATACGATTCAATAACAGGCCTGTGATTGTTAACGTCGCATAATAAAATGTTATCCTAAAATAAATAAACATGTGTCGTAGTGCATACAGTAATTTCTTGGAGATCTACAAACAAGAGTACTGGAAATTGATTTATGATAAAGAAGGTTCTTACTTATTACGTAAGTGCTGAATCATGAATATCATACAATAAACAAATGTTCAGATGACTGTTAACGTTGCATTTTTTAATAAAGGATTACATTACGTTTCAGTTCATACAACAGCTTATTAGTGAGTGGACACGCTTTCTTTATTCAAAATACCGATTTTCTTCTCAAGAGTATGCGGACATTCATTTTGTGTATGGCTACTGTAACGGCAGTACACGTCAAGCAGTTATTGAGTACCGACATCGGTTTCCCGATCATTACAGAACGTTTCTGGAAGTACACAGACAATTTCGGGAATGCGGACTGCGTGATTATCTTTTCGACCGGGGAGTAAATTTGCCAGCAGACTTAGAGGAAGAAGCAGTCGCTATTGCTACAAGGGATCCAACTCTCAGTGTACGTCGAATCGCTAGATAACTAGGAGTGCCTCGAACGACAGTTTGGCGAATTTTAAAACGTGAGGGCTTATATCCATATCACTATCGCAGGGGACACGGTTTGCTTGCGGCAGACCACTATGCTCGTCTAGTTTATTCTACTCGGATATTAAGACAGCCACGGCTTCATTTTAATTTCTGCATAACAGTCTTCTGAACAGATGAATCTACGTTCACGAGAAGTGGTGTTACAAATCTGACAAACCTGCACAGGTGGTCATCAGAAAATCCCAAAGCTATACGCTCATCTAAATTTCAACATGAATTTTCTATTAACGTTTGGGCGGCCCTAATCGATGACTTGTTGATTGGTCCTGTCGTTCTTCCTGGGAGGTTAAATGCGGACAATTACCTTCAATTTCTTATTGACGAACTGCCAGGTCTTTTAGCGGATGTCCCACTGAATGTTCGACGAGACATGTGGTTTCATATGGATGGGGCACCACCACATTTCGGAATTGCTGTCCGAAATTGGGTTAACGTCAATTATCCAAAATGGATTGGTCGGGGTGGTCCTGTTGCATGGCCACCCAGATCACTCGATCTTAATCACCTTGATTTTTATTTATGAGGGTACATGAAAAATTTAATCTACGCGCAAGTTTCGAACACAAGAGAAGAGTTGTTGGATCGTATTCACCTGGCTGCCGAGCAAATCCGACAAAACAAGTATGAAATTCTTCTGTTGGCTTACGAGCACAAGCCTGCATTCAACAAGTAGGTGGACATTTCGAAAATATTATCATTTGAACTTTTTTAAATAAAATCATTTTTTATTGACTTTAGGATTACATTTTTTGCATGATCTGACAATCACATTCATAGATCTGTAACTTTGAAACAAATAAAAATGAATATATAGTTTTGCGTTTTTGTTACTAGAAATGAAGTCTACTTTACACTCCTAAAATTTGAACATAACGATACGGGACACCTTGTATATTAATGCTGTAACATATTTGCATGTGTGTGTCTCATTGAATTCGTGTGTCGAAAACATGTTGTCGTTCATAGTCAGGAGCGTAACATGAGGGTTTCTATTATTGTGTTCTAAACGATGTTATTGTTATTATTATTGTTATTATTGACGAATGTTACAATATACGATAACATATTTTTCTAAAAGTTCAGGTGTAAAACTTTATCATTTATTTAATTATGAAAATGATCTTTACATAGATATTTGGTTAAGTCTGTTTCGTCGTAAGACGAAATATCTTATATTGCATATATACATATATTTTAGATATTAGTAAATTTAGTATAACAGAATTAAAGAATAACATTTCAAACTTTATAAATATTCAATGTACATTTTCAAGGGTAAACCACTATATACAACGTATTTTGATTAACATATTCAAAATTGTAATATTTTCCTTAGATTCAAAAAATTTACATTTACTAATCTCTATTACGTGCTTTATACATTTCGACCGTTTCTTTATTGCCTAGTGTAATTAGTGAACAATTTCAATAGACCTTTCAATATTCGCTATTATTAATTATATTAATATACATAATAGGCTCAAAATATCCAAATATGCACGTATCATACAAATCTATTATAGATGAACCGATCAGATAGAAATACATTAAGAAAATTTATGACATCCTATTTAATACGTAATTAGGGATTCTATTTTATTATTATATTTATTTATCAGTAAGATCTTTAAGACTATCGGAAACATTGGGTATTGTTTGCATGTAGATACAATTTCTAAGAAGTAATAATGTAGGTAAATTCCACAACAATTACGTAAAACCTACACACACATTTTAGTTATGTTAAGGTAGGGTTAGTGATATTTTTTATATATACTTGTAACACAACAGTCATAGATATAGAACATTATTATTCATACAGAATAGAACACAACATACATTCTGCAACAATAAAACAGCATTTTTATTTCGTTTCGAATTGATTCTAATCTCTTCGATTATTTTAGGATAATTTTCTCTTGAAGATAAAACACTAATTTTAAGCAATTTTAGGTTCGAAACCCGATCCAATCAAACGCACGAAAGCAATTGTACAGTTGAAATCTGTTAATTCATATCAGCCAGATGGTAAATATTGGTCGGGGGCTATCATAGGCGACCAGGGAGATATAATGGCAGAGGTAACGTTTTATTAATTGATATAAATTAAGTTCAGATGTTGAAAGTATGACTTGAGCATTCTACTGTTACTAAAGTTGTTGCTATTATTACTCTCTAGCGGCGAAAATATTTCCTATTTATGTTCTTGTGCGAATGCACCTTGAGCAATATACTGTTTTATTTTATTATCATATTAATATGAAAATTTGTATTTTATTCCGTACTAGCTGACCCGAAATACTATCCAAATTTCAATAAATTTGTTTGTATGTATGATCTATCCAATTAAGTACTATTAAAAAATTAACGATTAGATGCTTTTCTAGATTTTCTTTTTTAAATTAATGTTTTCTGTCGTCCAGTAAGTGTTTGAATGTGGGAAAAGATCGTTCAACATCGACGAAAGTAATTGGAACATAATACTTGAACTATTACATGTTTCGGCACTTATAGCCTTTTTCAAAGAATGCTTTTTAAATGTAAACATTCCATTACATATAATTATAAAAAATAACAGTGTTATATACTTTGTACTGTCATATTTTATGTAACATTGTCTCGTTTTTATATGATGATTTAAAATTACATTACGATTTTTTTCCTATAGAAATTCATATAATTTTACATTTTGTTAATTCTTATTAATATTTGCCGACAAAATTTGGAAAAAACCATGGTAACAACCTTCCACACAACATAAGGAACACACACATAAAATTTTATCAAAATCGATTATATAGTTTGTGAGTCTATAAATAACAAATGAAATGTTTTTGATTTTTATATATGTATATAGATAACTAAGGAATGTTGTGTATAGTTAATACAAGAGACATATTAATTATATCTATCTATACACAGCTATAAATACTAACAGTATTCTAATGGCGTATAAAAAAAATAATATCTGATCCTACAAAAATTAAATATATAGTAGTTTTAATAATATAGAGACAATCTATTTCTTAGCCGTTTATTTAATATATTATTTGATAAATTCTTGGAGTTTTGGCTTTATATTAAATATTTTAAATTAATATGATACTTCGCAAAGTAACGTGAATGTAAACATTGCTGTCTACAACTACGACGCCAATTATTCGAAATTTTTATTTGGAAAAGTTCCGTCCTAGGTGGGACTTGAACTCACGTCTATGCCGGACCATCGCTAAACGACTAAGATATAGATATATTATTAAATAGCTAAGGATGAAAATTTAGCAATTTCCAACTAACAGAATATTAATATTTGTTCCTTATAAGGCATTTTCAATGAACTTGAAATCAAGTCCTCATAGCTCAGTTGGTAAGAGCGATGGACCGGAAAGCCATGGACATGGGTTCAAGTCCGACCTAGGACAAGAAACTCCAAGAATTTATATATATATATATATATATATATATATATTTAAATTATTGCTACAATAAATGAATACACCAGAGTTAATCAATGACAATTTATACATTAAAATTCTAAGTAATAAATTTATTAAAAATTTTGAGCGTGCCTGTATATAACTAGACTGCATATTATTACATGATAGCAAAGAAATATACGTACACTAGAGATCTCGAGTATGCGTTCACAAGCAAAATACAACCTTATGTACGAAATTTACTACTACATAAAATAAATATTTATACAACTAAAAAAAATCATCACAAAGTTTCAATACAAATTAATAATTTTGACGTGGCGTTAAATATGTTATTAGGAATATATGTGCTACAAATGAAACTTTCATAGAACTATTAATTAAACAGTGTAATCAAACGAACCTTATCTCTCGGATCGCAGATGTAGGTCGAAACCAACTCCACTTCAATGGTGACTCTTCTGCTTCCCTTCGATATCACGTAGGCTAATTTATTCCTTCAAACGGTATTCTCATTCCGATGGGTACTAAAGTTATCGGCAATTACTGACGACAACTAACAATAGAAGCCGGTAAACAAAGTCATTACCAGGAACCAGTAACAATAGCCCTCTAGTTGGTCAAGGGCACAATAAACATCAGCGTTGAAGACGGCGCAAATCCAGTTATATATTGCTATTACTTAAACAAACGTGTGTAGCCTCAAATCCACCTATTTCGGTGTATAATCGAAAACTTACAGTACTTGACACAATAACAAAACACAGCAACAAAACACAAGCACATATCCCTGACCGATATACTAGACGAAAGTGGCATATACTAGACGGAAGTGTCCCAAAACGAAGACGCTGCGTCCCCACGCACAATACAAGATCGAGAAAGGGAGCAGCAGTGACGCAATCGGACACCTGTGCCAGTTCACGATGTACACAGCATAAGTTCCCACGCATTTTATTCTCATACAGGGCTAACCGGAATAATAAACGTAACAGGTGAATATCGACATCTTAAGTCGTTCCACGGGCGTAATAATAATTCATAGCCTGCCAATGCCCACTGTAATTGGCATTAAGCTGTTGACGATGGTAAGGTATGAATTATTATTGTAAGAAACGGAAGCACTTGTTTTGGTAGCACTAATAAATTAAATAGATGTAAAATCCCATGTATCTCTTAATTGTGTCTTTTTGAAAAATGTGAAGTACTCCATATTTGATGACAAAAATGCGATATCGACTAAAAATTTAAAAGTTTGAAAGCAAAATATATTCTCATTACTACTTTATACGTGATTTACATAAGATATTTTTAGATATGTCCTTCTGTTGATTGTATGGTAGGAATTTGGAGCGTACAAATTCATTCAAGTACCGAAAACTCTATTGAACCTACACTATACGAAGGAGACGATAAATTGTATATATTGTTTAATCCATGGCATAAAGGTAGGCAATATCTTTTTATATTATAATTAATATGTTCTAATATTAGCCGGCTTAATCTTACGTTACTCTCGTTATAATAGTTATATAATTTTACATAAAAATAAGAAAAATACAAATCTTACCTCATATTAATTAGGCGAGAATACAAATACTTTCTTTGTAAAAAAAAAGTAAAATTCGCACATAATACTTTAAAAACTTTATTTTTAATTATTTATTGAAGGATCACGGGGCAAAACCCAAAATATGTATTATATATAAATCAAAATCTATGCTATTCACATACTTTAACATGGCCGTCAATAAATCAATATTAGATGGGAAGCAATTAAATTCTATGAAAATTAAATTAAAAAGTTTATTAGATCACATTTCGTTCTTTATATCACATAAAAATACATCGATACTTCTACTCTCTCTACTCTAATATCTGTTACGTTACGTATGATGCCTGGAGAACTCCACGTTGGGCGCCAAATTTATCGTGTCACTATATGCGATGCCTGGTAAAAGTTATATTTATTGCTACCTTATATACGATCCCCGGTCTCCACGGTGTATCAAATTTATTATTATGTTTAATCCAAAAATTACCTCACATTCTGGGCATGAATTATAAGCATGTTGGAAACTAAAAGAAAATGATAATACGAAAAATTGTATTATATAAACAAATAAATTGCTTAACTCCTTAACTAGGACATGTCACCTATTTATAATTAACTTTTAAATTATATACCTACAATATCCAATTATTCATAGACCCTTTTCACGTGAATTGATTCTCATTTAATATGCAAAAATTACCTCCTTAACACACCCAGAGCCTACCGTGAATTCTATACATTATATTAAATTGCTTAACTCCTTAACTAGGACATTGTCACCTATTTATAATTAACACACCCAGAGCCTACCGTGAATTCTATACATTATATTAAATTGCTTAACTCCTTAACTAGGACATTGTCACCTATTTATAATTAACTTTTAAATTATACACCTACAATATCTAATTATTCATAGACCCTTTTCACGTGAATTGATTCTCATTTAATATAACACAACACAGCCGGATGTCTTGTTTTTTCATGAAACGCCCCTTCTTAATTTTGTCTTTCTCAGAATTTGCTATGAGAGTACGGCTTTTACAATACACAATATACGACTTTTTAACCATTTGGAATGGAAAATTTTTACACCCCTACCCAATATAGATTTTGTCACTACCTGTGTACTCGAATAATATGTTTAAATAATAACTACTAATGTGTACAATGCACATGAAATATATTCATATAGTTAAATATACTAGTGTTTTGTGATATTATAAGGTGTTTCATTTAGTTTAATAGTAGGTCACCGTAGCTTTAAAAATCGTTTTTAGTAGGCGCCTTCTTTAGAGAAGAATTTCTGCCGTTCCTTTGTTCGATAATGTAACACATGTTTAAAACCTTTTCTAAGAGGCAAGTGTTTTGTCCCGTAGTTTGAGAATGGCATGGAAAATTTAGTCTTTATAGAGTTGCAGTGTATAGTAGTGTGCGGAAGCGTTTATGTTACTTTACTGTGCCCCATGTGTGACTTTTAATTAGTAGTTTTTACCTACTGATGATGACAACTTAGTTGTCGAAATACGTATTTAGGATACGACTAATAATTGTGGTAAGGGGTTATATACCTTTTTAAATTAAATAATAATTAAATAAGAGGAATGTGTTAGTTTACAAGAAAGTTTAAAAAAAATGAAGCATAGAAAGATACGCTTAGTATACTTGCGTGTAAATAATTTAACACGAAGGTACTATGTATACTGAAAACTTTTTAAATTTTTAAAGGAATCATCTATTCGTCTTTTAAAGATATTTGCAAAATAAATGAAAATGTACCTTTCAAAAATCTTGAGGCTATTTAATTATATATACCGTATGGGCAAGCGTTGTGTGGTTACCTATAGTAGTTGATAATATGCAGAAAAAGAGGAGCGTGGCATTTACGGCTAATGCTAGCTGCTAAACACATGTGGGCAATGCGACCAGTGTCGGTTCCGCACTGGCTGTCGAGTAGACCGCTTGTTTGGTAGAGTCACATTTTGTCATAATTCAATTTATTGTTTGCAGTTATCTAGTATTTTATTAACGGTTGCTTGTTTCTCTTTTCCGCATAAACTAAACGGCGAGTTTATAACAGTCTATTGTCGTTTCCAGCATCTTATTTTCCACCATATTCTGTCATACACCTTTTTTCATTCTATTTTTGGTTTTTCTTTGGAATGGTATCCACTCGAATGATTTTATTAGTATTCTGGTTTGTGGCATACGTTTCATGTGGCCAAATCAGAACAACTGTTTTCTTCTCTATTTCTTCAACAATGTTAACAGTCTATCTCGCATCTTCTTGTTTACAACGCATACCACCAGCACCATAAGTGACACAACTTTTTAAAAAATCGTCGAATGTATTTGCTTTTTCGTGTTATCCTTTATGCTGTTATTCTACAAGGATATAGTTGTCTTTCAGGCAATTTATTCAATCTAAACGATGTATCTCTAAGATTCCTGGTAAAATCTATTTCAACAATACCTATTATGGTAAATCACAGGACATAGTGAACGCATTTTCTGTCGACATCATTTGTTACGTTATTGCCTGATATGCAGTCTAACCTACTTCCTATTGCAATTGCTGTAGTTAACAATAGTGAAGTCGCTGCATGTCCTAGGAAGTTAAAGAACTCGTTTACTGCTGGTCACGACAGTATCCCAAGCTTGTTGGTCAGAAATGTACTCGCGTCTTTTCTGCTTCTTTATCAAAAATTATAAACCTGGCTTTATGTAAAAAAACTTTTTCATCGGCGTTGTCTGCTTTGTCTGTCGTGTGTCACGAAGTTATCTGGTATCACTTGATGGGACGAAATTCATTACTAGACCAGAGAGCGAACTTACGGTCGTTACTTCCTTCGTAAATCCGAATTGACGAAGTCGTTAGACAGAAACGCATGCGTCTGTGGTTGAGAAGTTAACGCTAGTAGTAAATACATGCTGTTATGTCCATGTTTACAGATACAGATTTGTTTTATACAGATTTGTATCATTTGTAACTGGCTTTATGTACTTGTAAATTTTCAAGTACTTGGAAGATTGCTAGAATTTGCCCAATCTCAAGACCTATAGCGATTTTGTGTAATTTTTCTACTGCATAGGGTTATAATGAAAGTTTTCACCTTTCAAGACTGGGCGTTCCACTACAACAAACCTTGCTATTATTACATAGGAAATATCAGGATAGGGACAGTCAACTTGACGTAATATATACTGATTTTACGCGAGTTTTCGATACCATTGATAATATGATATTGTCCAAAGGTATTTTTATATTATTAAAAATACCTTTGTATTATACAAAACTGGTGGGGTTTTACCCACTCATGTATGTTTCAATTATTCTAATATGATATTGCTACAGAAATTAAGTTCGTTTGATCTCTCTAATGCTTAAATTAGATTACTTCATAGTTAACTTCAGTATAGACACAACTATGTGTATTGTAATTGCTTTAGATCAAAGTCTTACGCTTCCAGGTGTACCGCACGGCTCTAATTTAGAACCGCTGCATTTCATTATGTTCATTAGGGCTGGGCGAAGTATCGATACATCGTCAAATACCCGATACCATAACTGGTATCGGCTACTCGATACCTCATATAACGAAGGTATCGATTCCAAAGCATCGATACCTATCGATACTTTACCGATTCCAGTACTCGCTAAGTATCGATGTATCGGGTAGCGATGTATCGGGTAGCGAGGTATCGATTCCAAAGCATCGATACCTATCGATACTTTACCGATTCCAGTACTCGCTAAGTATCAATGGATCGGGTAGCGATGTATCGGGTAGCGAGGTATCGGGTAGCTTACCTTTATGCATTTTTTAAAATGTACATAAAAGATGCAATAACTTTTTAAGTAAAGAATTTTTAAGTATACAGACTGTCCCGTAAAAAACGCCAACATTCATAATTCCGTTATTTATTGTCCGGTTTTATTTAAACAAAAAGTAAATTTAATAGCATCAAAAACACTATAAGATAGCAGTGTTTTATTTGTTTTCAATTGTTTTCATTAATGTCAAACGACAGTCAAGTTTTTTATTTTAAATGGCAACATATATATTTTTGGCTATATTCGGATTGTATTTTTTTTTCTGAATTCAACGATGTATAACATGTTTATTTTTGATAAACGTTTATTGCAAAAAAAAAACTTTATAAATTTCATCTTTGTCTTCCATTATTTATAAATATTCGAATGTGTCATGAAACATTTGAAATGTAAGTATTATAAATATTATTATAAGAAACAAAACACTTTACAATAAATGCATTGAAATTGCCCGCCACCTTGTTTAACACATATCGCACATCTCCTAATAATAAAAAATAAAAAAAAAACTTTATAAATTTCATCTTTCATTATAGTAGACTTGGCCCAGTCCGCTAGCATTATGTCAATGTGCCTTAAGTGTCAGTTTGACTTTATTAAGTTTTCTGTATTATCCTGTTTAAACGTTTTGCCGCAACAAAAAGCGTATTTTCGTTAAAAATGAATAACAATGAATTAACGGACATGTTACAAGTGTTCTTTGAATGTAATAAAAATCGCCTTCAAGCAGTTCGTCGGTACAGTGCTCGTTTTCCGGACAGAGAAGTTCCAGGTTCGAAAATATTTCAGAGAATTGAAAAGAATTTAAGAAATTATGGATCATTTACCAAACCAAAAACACAAAAACGGAAATTGTCCGAAGATAAGGAATTAGATGTTCTTCTTGCAGTACAGCAAAATTCACGAACTTCGTTTCGCGAAATTGCACATAATATTGGGGTATCAAAAACTACAGTTCATGGTATTTTAAGAAAACACAAACTTAAACCGTACATAGCTCGAAAAGTTCATGCATTAGAACAAAATGATCCTGGCCGAAGAATCCAGTTTTGTCGTTTTTATTTAAATGCATTAGAACAAGACCCGAATTTTTACAGAAGGATAATTTGGTCTGATGAATGCACTTTTAGCAACAACGGTATTTTTAATAGAAACATACATCGACAGTGGAGTGCAGACAATCCGAGATTTGTAATTGAAAATAATTTTCAAAGACGTTTCAACGTAAATGTTTGGTGTGGCATTTTAGGTGATCAATTAATTGGGCCATTTTTCATAGATGGTTGCTTAAATCAAGAAAAATACTACACTTTATTACACGAAAATCTCCAAAACTTTTTAGATGAATTACCTTTGGCAAATTTAAATAGAATATTTTTTCAACAAGATGGGGCTCCCGCGCACAACGCCAGAGTAAATACTGATTTGTTGAACACCCAATTTGGAAATAGGTGGATGAGAACATCCGGTCCTATCGAGTGGCCTGCGCGTTCACCGGATCTTACGCCCCTCGATTTTTGGTTGTGGGCTTATCTACAAGATCGAGTTTATTTAACAACTCCAGAAAATGTTGACATTTTAACACAAAGAATTATTAACACTTGTCAAGAAGTACCTGCCGCTTGTCTTTTAAATGCGACCTTTGGAGTAATTAGGAGATGTGCGATATGTGTTGAACAAGGTGGCGGGCAATTTCAACATTTATTGTAAAGTGTTTTGTTTCTTATAATAATATTTATAATACTTACATTTCCAATGTTTCATGACACATTCGAATATTTATAAATAATGGAAGACAAAGATGAAATTTATAAAGTTTATTTTTGCAATAAATGTTTATCAAAAATAAACATGTTATACATCGTTGAATTCAGAAAAAAAAATCCAATCCGAATATAGCCAAAAATATATATGTTGCCATTTAAAATAAAAAACTTGACTGTCGTTTGACATTAATGAAAACAATTGAAAACAAATAAAACACTGCTATCTTATAGTGTTTTTGATGCTATTAAATTTACTTTTTGTTTAAATAAAACCGGACAATAAATAACGGAATTATGAATGTTGGCGTTTTTTACAGGACAGTCTGTATATAGCATTATATGAAAAAAACCACATCCGTCCAGAAACGTGCAGATATCGATATTTCGCTGTCGTTACAGCTCATCAGTACACGATATTCAGACAAGACATGATTTTTATTTGTATACTTTCGTGTATATATACGAATTATATTGAATTTAATTGGAGTGAGAAATGAGAATTATTCAAATCTCATCTCACATGCAATTGTCGCTAAATTTGTGCAGTTGATTCTACAATCTGACAAGATTACTCCTGCCGAAGAATGTAGACGCAAACATGATGAGCTGTAACGACAGCGAAATATCGATATCTGCACGTTTCTGGACGGATGTGGTTTTTTTTCATACAATTTTCATTATCCGCACGGGTGGATGACTAACGTCGCAACGTGTTTGCGTCTACATTCTTCGGCAGGAGTAATCTTGTCAGATTGTAGAATCAACTGCACAAATTTAGCGACAATTGCATGTGAGATGAGATTTGAATAATTCTCATTTCTCACTCCAATTAAATTCAATATAGCATTATATATATTATATAGTATATATTTCAAAGGATGTTGTTGAATTTTATATTATGCGTAGCAAATATACATATTATAACATAAACATAATAACTATAATTGTTACAAAAAAAATATCACAATATTGCAAATTTCATACCGTAGATATGGTAGAATCGATAAATTAATTTTAAATCTCTTGAAACCGATATCAAGCAAGCGATACCTAGAAAACGGGTTATGAATACTGATTCCTAGGTATCGAATCAAGGTATCGATTCCAAGGTATCGATTCCAAAGTATCGATTCCAAGGTATCGATTCAAGGTCCGATTCCAAAGCATCGATACCTTACCGATTCCAGTACTCGCTAAGTATCGATGTATCGGGTTAGCGATGTATCGTATAGCGATGTATCGGGTAGCCATGTATCGGATAGCTTACTTTCGTGCATTTTTTTAAATGTACATAAAGGATGCAATAACTTTTTAAGTAAAGAATTTTTAAGTATATATGCATTATATATATTATATAATATTGTGATGACTCATCCTACAACGCGCGTCATATTAGTCTCGTGTTATCTGGAGCGTTCCACATACGTCGAGAACATATAAGTCATAATATAAAAGCCGTCGAAGAAGGGATGGGGCATTCGATACCCGAATCTCGCGAAGTAAACATAAATATAGTTACATAAATATAAAATACATAAATGTACTTATTGTTGTTAATAGTTAGTTTTATATTGTTATACGTTTTAATATTAATATAGTGTGTGTGTCTAAAGTTCTTGTTAGTTTTCTTTAAGAACCCGAAAAGACAAACTTTACAATATATATTTAAAAGGATGTTATTATTGTGTGTAGCAAATATCCTTATTATGACATAACTATAATTATTACAAAAAAAATCTCACAATATTGCAAATTTCATACCGTAGTTATGGTAGAATCGGTAAATTAATTTTATATCTCTTGAAACCGATATCAAACAATCAACACCTAGAAAATGGGTTATGAATATTGATTTCTAGGTATCGAATTAAGGTATCGATTCCAAAATATCGATTCCAAGGTATCGGTTCCAAGGTATCGATTCCAAGGTATCGCTTCCAAAGCATCGATACCTATCGATACTTTACCGATTCCGGTACTCAGAATCGATACCGTGCACAGACCCGATACATCGGTAAGTATCGATACTTCGATTGGTATCGGTACCCGATACCGAAAACGTCGGTATCGCGCAGCCCTAATGTTCATAAATAACCTGATAACTTCCATACCTTGTGCAGCTTCGGCCTATGTAAATGATCTTAAGATTTATTGTACCATCTTGAAAGAACTAGTAATTACCGTCAAAAACGTTCACAAATATTGTTTTTGATTTTAGATGATTTAGTTTATTTACCAGAAGAACGTTTATTAGATGAATACATTCTAAGCGACGTTGGAAAAATATGGGTCGGGCCAATGCGCAGCAGCAGAGGACGCGAGTGGGTTTTCGGCCAATTCGATGCTTGTGTTTTACCAGCTGTGATGTTAATGCTACATATATCACTTTTTCCTGAGCACAGGTAAAAAATACAATTACGATTATCTATTCTTACGTAGACAGATACAACGTGTTTAAAAAAGAATTACATCTAGTTGTCCATGAATTTCTCCTATACCAGGTTTTTCTTTTATCATTACATTCATTACACATAGGTATAATGCATTCAATTTTATTCAATTAGCTTTACAAATAGGAATAATTGTGGCATTCTAGGCAACCAGTTGTACAACAGTGACATTTTTCCAATTGACAAATATTTCTGTTTCTCATTCATACTTAAATCTTAAATTAAATACATTTTATTGAAAAATACATAATTTATTTAAAAAATTACTTCACTGTGATGATGGTTTTTTCATCAGTGTTAGGCTTTTTTTATGCAAACACATTTTGCAAAAAAACTATACGTGATGGAGAGAAATGGAGATTTAGCAAAATAGAAAACATACATTCCATGCAGCTAATAAAAAATATTTTT
Source organism: Melolontha melolontha (assembly GCA_935421215.2). Taxonomy (NCBI): domain Eukaryota; kingdom Metazoa; phylum Arthropoda; class Insecta; order Coleoptera; family Scarabaeidae; genus Melolontha; species Melolontha melolontha. The sequence goes on from OW285235.1 coordinate 22,631,712, forward strand.
TTGCCACCTTTGTTATTAAAAATTATGGATTCTAAGTTGGTCATGGTCATTTCTAATAGTAATGGACTTAAAGGCTTTAATCACCGGGTTAATGTTATTAGCTACCGTGATATCATAAACTTTCTAGGACGAAGGTAGGTAGCATTGAAATAGAAAATATATGTCTGAACTTAAGTCATATTATCATACTCGTAACTAGAGTGGACCAATTCGGAGCGAAAGCAGAGGCGTGACTAACGAATTGGTTCCCGCATGCGAAACATTATTAATATCTAGAGATATACTATCACGAACGATGCTGTTATTATGTTAGATACAAAATAAATGTAAGACGGTTTTTCTAGATTATGAAACGTTCTCGATGATACGTATAAAAAATAAAATATAAAATGTATGTAATTAGATTATTAAAAAAAAACTTGCCGTCTTATGCGTTTTCCGTGACTTGAAAATCTGGAGAAACGCGATGAAATATTGTTAACATAAGGTGCGTCTCCAAAGTTATTTCTCGAAAACGCGTCCGCCGTGAGGAAAATATGTGCTTGTATAAAGAAAACGATCGCTCCACATCTAGTGATGTGATGTTTGCCTAATTAAAATTATCTTTGAAACAACTTAACACATCTGTAGACGAACCTTCACAAATTTGTCTAAGTCTGGCAAAATCTAAATCTTTATCTAAAACACTTTCAAACTTACTTAAAATACACTCATTTCTTGCGTCTTCTATCGAACATAGCTGTGCGTGTGTATCTTTCACAACTAGCACTGATTCCTGTAACGATAGCGAAGAATTTTGTAGGTTTTCTAATGCTTGCACTATTCCGAAGTAATTGTTGTGAATAGTTTGTAAATCACTTTTAACCTGACTATTTTGAAATTTTTTCCGACTTTCTTCGATAGCGGCACTATCTTTCGGATTTAATAATAAAACCACTTTTTTTACATCCTCAAAATATTTATGATAGTAAAATGCCGCTCGTAGCCATGTTCTCCATCGTGTCCGAATCGGCTGTGGTGGCTCAGGGGTATGGGGACACAATTCGTGAAATTTCCGAATACGTTTTGGAGATTTCAGGAATACTGCCTTTGTACTCGATATTAACGCATCTACATTTGGGTAACATTTACGGATCCGTTCTGCTACAAGATGTAGGGCATGGATTTTACATGTAATATGTAAAAAATTACCACACTGTTCCTTAAGAGACCGACCTACAGAAAGCATGGTTGCGGCACCATCTGTCACAAACATTAGGATTTGATCTCTGGAAATTTCAAATTTTTCCAATGTACTTAACACCACTTTTGAAATTACCCGCGCAGTGCATTCTTCTATTTGTCTGCTAGCTAATAAAATTGAAGATGGCGATTGATTTGGTTCCATTTTACGCAACATAACATTAAGTACAGATCTTTTTTTGCTATCAGTTGTTTCATCCACACTCAACCACACTTTTTTATTTTTCAGATCAGCCTTAATTTTATTTTCTAAATGTACACGAACAGATTTTAAATAACGTCGTAAGTGGGTGCAGCTCGGTAATTCTACATTGCCATATTTTTCAAGAAATGAAATAAACGAATCATTGCGTAACAAAGTAAACGGCAAATTACACACAACCATCATTGTACACAAATCAAATAAGAACACTTTGTATTTTGTATCGGCACCAGTGTCTCTATCTTTATGCCTTGCGCTATGCACGTGGCGTTGCAAATTTGATTTTGTTAAATGGTTTATATATATATATTGCACACTAAACATTTTACATTTACCCCATTGTAAGATAAACTAGGATGGTTCGCAATAAACCTATTGACTAAATTTGATGATAGCGGTTTTTTTACTGTACGCTCCTTCAACATTATTAAATGCACAGAATACACTTTCCTGCTGCTATTATACGTGTACACACGATGACCGTGAACAACATACTAAGTAATCGTATGTGCGATGGGGCACGAGGGAACCAATTCGTTAGTCACGCCTCTGCTTTCGCTCCGGATTGGTCCACTCTACTCGTAACTCAACCTTAACTTTCGAAAATTATTTTGACAGTGTCATCGAGACATCAATAAATATGTCATTTGATTTAAAGATACAATAGAACAACAAACTCAGCTGGTATTCAAGATTTTATTAATAAAAAAAGGCGAAATTAAAGCAAGTGTTGTCCATTGTTGTCCATTATTTTCAATTCCCAAGTTTATACGCCTTCTCATATTGTTAAAGGCATTTAACAAAATAGTTCCAACAATTCTGCAGCGAGAAACTGCTAACCAAATGCCAAGTTTCGCAATATGCAGAAATGATTCAACAAAAATATGAGGATTTTTACTACCCCATACTTCATCAGAGAAAAATGTAAAATTTAGCAGGTCATTATCTTGCATTCAATTATTTGCAAACCACTGGCAGTAAGCAAGACGTCTAGGGCAGTCTACCAACAAAAAAACCTGATGTGATTGTATCTTATAGGGATGCAAATGTAAGTTTTTCTTTACAATTTTCATGTTCCATAAGAAAGTCCAACCTCTTATGAAAGATGTTTCAAAGGTTATGTGGGTTCATTTTCCATACGTTGACGAACATCATTTATAACTTCTTCCGAACGAACAGTTGGTTTATCAGTAGGTACGTGCTTTGTGGCCCACAAAACCAGCCTCTCAAAATACACCAACACAATTGGAAAGGCAATTACAGTGTACTCTCTCTTAAGGGGACAGCCATGGGACTGAAAAATTTGTCCACTTATGAGAAGTGTCCGCTTATGAGAAGAGTACAAAAAGAGTAAATAATAATTTGTAATATATTTATCTTTAAACAATTTTATTTCCAAAACAAGAACATATAAATATTATCAGAATAATTGAAACATACATGAGTAGGTAAACCCCACCAGTTTTGTATAATACAAAGGTATTTTTAATAATATAAAATATTATTAAAAATCTGGTGTGAAGAACACAAATGCAGGTTCACTATTAATATTTTCTGTGAACATGTCCGAATATATCCTATCCCCAGAGACGTAGATACGTATTTCGCTTTTCTACAAGCTCATCGGTACGCCCCTGCTGGAGAAAGGATATTTCCAGACACATTCACAGAAAAGAACCACCTCGCCCTATCACCGTAATTATCCAGACCGAGCGCAGAAGTAAATTCGGCGCTACCTGTTGTCAGACAGCCGAAGTACCTCGCATACCGTCCACATAATTAATGTGAAGTAACGACGCTCTTCCAAAGGTTAGCACAGCCAACTCTCTAAAAATCTGCATTTTGTTTGTGCCTTCACTCATACTACGGCTTAACCGCATGTGTAATGTATCAGAATAATTGAAACATACATGAGTAGGTAAACCCCACCAGTTTTGTATAATACAAAGGTATTTTTAATAATATAAAATATTATTAAAAATCTGGTGTGAAGAACACAAATGCAGGTTCACTATTAATATTTTCTGTGAACATGTCCGAATATATCCTATCCCCAGAGACGTAGATACGTATTTCGCTTTTCTACAAGCTCATCGGTACGCCCCTGCTGGAGAATAGGATATATTCGGACATGTTCACAGAAAATATTAATAGTGAACCTGCATTTGTGTTCTTCACACCAGATTTTTAATAATATTTTATATTATTAAAAATACCTTTGTATTATACAAAACTGGTGGGGTTTACCTACTCATGTATATTCTCGGCTGTTGTTGCAGATACTTCTTGGTGAAACATTTTAACTTCATACAGTAAATAATAAAAATAAATTAAAACACTTGGCTTGTTTCACTATGAGATTTATTTAAATTCTCTAACAATTGTTTCGGCTGTTATGCCATTCTCAAAGAGATCTATAAATCTAATATAGTCTTTAAGTTAGATTTATAGATCTCTTTGAGAATGGCATAACAGCCGAAACAATTGTTAGAGAATTTAAATAAATCTCATAGTGAAACAAGCCAAGTGTTTTAATTTATTTTTATTATCTACTCATGTATGTTTCAATTATTCTGATACATTACACATGCGGTTAAGCCGTAGTATGAGTGAAGGCACAAACAAAATGCAGATTTTTAGAGAGTTGGCTGTGCTAACCTTTGGAAGAGCGTCGTTACTTCACATTAATTATGTGGACGGTATGCGAGGTACTTCGGCTGTCTGACAACAGGTAGCGCCGAATTTACTTCTGCGCTCGGTCTGGATAATTACGGTGATAGGGCGAGGTGGTTCTTTTCAGTGAATGTGTCTGGAAATATCCTTTCTCCAGCAGGGGCGTACCGATGAGCTTGTAGAAAAGCGAAATACGTATCTACGTCTCTGGGGATAGGATATATTCGGACATGTTCACAGAAAATATTAATAGTGAACCTGCATTTGTGTTCTTCACACCAGATTTTTAATAATATTTTATATTATTAAAAATACCTTTGTATTATACAAAACTGGTGGGGTTTACCTACTCATGTATGTTTCAATTATTCTGATACATTACACATGCGGTTAAGCCGTAGTATGAGTGAAGGCACAAACAAAATGCAGATTTTTAGAGAGTTGGCTGTGCTAACCTTTGGAAGAGCGTTGTTACTTCACATTAATTATGTGGACGGTATGCGAGGTACTTTGGGTGTCTGACAACAGGTAGCGCCGAATTTACTTCTGCGCTCGGTCTGGATAATTACGGTGATAGGGCGAGGTGGTTCTTTTCTGTGAATGTGTCTGGAAATATCCTTTCTCCAGCAGGGGCGTACCGATGAGCTTGTAGAAAAGCGAAATACGTATCTACGTCTCTGGGGATAGGATATATTCGGACATGTTCACAGAAAATATTAATAGTGAACCTGCATTTGTGTTCTTCACACCAGATTTTTAATAATATTTTATATTATTAAAAATACCTTTGTATTATGTAAATATTAGATAAAGTAAACAGAATCTTCATTAACATTTTTGCGAGAAGTAAAAAAAAACAAAATTTGTTATGCAAGGTATTCAAATAGATTTAAAAAAGTCAGAAATTTTAGCTTGGCGCGGTTTTCCTTTAATTTCATTATCTTGGAGATGTATTTGAAGATCAGTAAGCAATTGAACACCGTTAAGGTCGCTGTGATACAAAGAAAAAGCCTTTAGTTTTCTTATAGCTAAATAAGCCTCTTTATAGGAAGTTTGTCTTCAATTTGACTTTCTAGCTCATCTTCAGACGAGTTGGCGAGAGTTTCTTGGGAAGCAATTAACATTTCAGTATTAATGTTTTCCACATCTTCATCATTAATGAAGACTTCATTATCTAAATTAATATAGTCTTCGACGTCAATTTGGATTTGGCTCTGAACTTGATTAATAATATTGGAGAACTGAGCAAGTGCTGATAGTGGAAGCTCATCTTCTGCGGTCCAACCGCTATCGTCATTTAGGATGCCTGTTTTCTCAAAACCAGCTTTCCTGAAACAATGTTTTATTGTCTGGGGACCCACTTGCTCACACGCTTTGTGCATGAAATAAACGACATCTAGCAAATTTATTGATTTTGATCAATCCAAAGCAGAATTTGCGTCTTCCATCTGCAGCAAAATATTTTTTAAAAATAACGATTTGTACAAAAACTTAAAGTTTTTTATAACGCCTTGATCCAGGGGCTGACAAAATGCTGTTGTGTTTGCTGGAAGAAAAATAACTTTAACATTTTTCAATTTAAGATCGCGAGGATGAGAGGCCGCATTGTCTAAAAATAGCAGGACGTTCCGTTCTTGAAGTTGCATTTTTCTATCGAACTGCGCTAGAAAATCAGTCATCAAATCAGACGTCATCCAAGCCTTTTTGTTTGATCGCCACGTAACTGGTAAATTGTTCAAATTAATATTGCGAAACGCCCGAGGTGTTGCAGCTTTCCCAATAACAAAAAGGGGTTCATGCAAAATCGTTAGCCTATCCTTAGCCATTTTTCCACCAGTGCATTTTTCACCTTTTAATGCAAATGTCGGGTAATGCCCGAAAAAACAATCCAGTCTCATCCGCATTATAAATATCTCGTGAATCATATCCTTGAATCAAAGATGGCACTTTTTCAGTAAAACTTTTGACATCATCTTGGTTTACAATAGCGGCTTCTCCAGAAATGGCACAGAAGGTTATGTTATGCCGTTTTTTGAACCTTTCCAGCCAGCCAGATGATGCACTAAAATCTGCGTAATTCAATTTATCTGCAATTTCTTTAGCCTTGCTCCTGATAAGTGTGCCCGAGAGAGGAATACATTTATTTCGAGCCTTCACAAACCATTCGTAGCACAATTTATCAATGTTAACGCCTTTGACGTTCAGCATACTCCTTTTTCTATCCGGATTGACATCAGTGTCCCACAATCTTAAAATTTGGTCTTTGTTTTTGATGATACAAGCAACTTGAGTTTTACTGATCTTACATTTCTTTGCTAACTCGCGTACACTAAGTTTCTCATTTTTTTGGATTTCAATGACATTAACTTTGTCTTTAATAGTCAACACTGCTTTAGGCATAGCGATTCAAGTATGTATACAATAAGAATCTATAAATGTACTATGTATTTACGTACTACATTCAAAACAACAAGCTGTGCGTATTTAGGGAATTCCCCTTTGTACATACACGTATTATTCAATAAGCAACATCTGTACGAATGTACGAATATGAAGAAGAGTAAACGGAAAAACAGTGTTACAGTGTTGTAAGCTGTCCGGTTATGGGGAACTAAAATCACTTTGGTGTGGGAAAAAAGTGTCCGCGTCCGGTTATGGGAGGGTTGTCCGCTCAAGAGAGAAAAATTTTAAAAATCCCTAAGTAATCTGTTGGTACTGCAAAAAGTGTCCGTTTATGGGAGGTGTCCGCTTAAGAGAGGTGTCCGTAAGGAGAGAGTACACTGTATACAAATATTTGTCAATTACAGCTAACTCTGACAAGTGTTCTCTAAAATAATTCAAACATGCACGCTAGCTGTACACCCAAATTCGATCAATTGTTTTTGCATTGTAAATTTTCAATTAAATTAACAGTTTCGTCTCGGGAAACGCTCGGAAATAAATTTTTAATAACGTCAAGATTGAATGTGAAGATTTAACTAGTGGAATTATTTCTATTTACTTTTGTAAAATATAGCCGTGGCGATCCAATAAAACTAACTCGTACGATTTCAAAAATGGTTAACAACAATGATGAGGATAATGGAATCGTCGTGGGTCGCTGGGATGGTGACTACATTGATGGAACAGCTCCGTCTGCTTGGACTGGATCTGTGGATATTCTAAAACAATACCTGGAAACTGGACAATCCGTATGCTATGGTCAATGTTGGGTATTCGCTGGAGTCACGGCTACAAGTAAGATATTATAGACTCTCTCGATATTTGATTACTTTACATTTAACATGAATACTCTTCTGCAGTTTGTAGAGCTTTGGGTATACCGTGCAGAGTTGTCTCTAATTTGGTTTCGGCACACGATGCCAATACTACGCTAACGATTGATAAGTATTATGATGAGAATAATGAGGAGCTGTTCTATGATCCGATGAACGAATTCGGTGGAGCAGATTCGATATGGAATTACCATGTTTGGAACGACGCATGGATGAAGAGACCTGATTTGGGAGAAGGTAATTACAAATAATTTACTTCCTTAAATTTGGTTTATCTTAATTTCGTTTTTTACAAGGGCAATTCAAATTTAACCTGAACATAATTTCAATAAACTGTTATTACCTTAATAAAGATTTTGTATGTCTAAAAAATGAGTTCACAAATGCAAATACTAACTGGATATCAAGATATTATTTGATGCAGTTTTCTTATAAATAACCAAAATAAAATTACAATTTTTATTTATAAAAACCTTTTTGAGTTAATACATTACTTTAATTCGCAATTTTTTTAAATTTTTTCAATGTTTTGCTCTCACTAAAATGTAAAACACTTGTAAATAGTCAAATAAAGGTTATATATAAGCACATAAAACACTATAAATCCTCATCTATCTGACCATTTTTGTCAGAGAATATCCTTAGTAATTAAGGACGAAGTTGAAACACAAAAGCTGACTAAGGAAAACACCAGACAAATGATGAGATTAATTCTTGCACGTTTGTGAACAAGCTTTTAAATGTAAATTGGAGTGCACTGTATACTATTGACAGCATACAGGAACGTTTTAAATGCTTTTTTGCTCTCTACTGGGATATTTTTAATGAATCATTTCCTGAAGTAGTAAAAAATATTAGTAGCAACTACAACAATATGTCGTGGTATACTGAGGAAATGAAAGAAATGAGAAATGTTCTTGATAGTGTTGAAGTAATAAGTAGAGCTACAGGCGAGAGGGAGACTAGTGAATTATATAGGCACTTAAAAAAGCAATACAAACAAAGAACAGATATCCTGAGCAAGAAAAGGATGAACTCAAATTACATTCAAAGATCTAAAAATAGGTCTAGAGCAGTGTGGAATGTAATAAATAGAGAAATGGTAAATAATAACCTTGATGGGAATGTTTTGTCAAATATTACACCTGGTGAGTTAAACTCTTTCTTTGTTGATATTGGCAATGTTGCAGTTAGGTCAATTGGAGGTCCAAATTTAGCTCCTGATGACCTACTTAGCAAAAATATTAAAAGTTCACCAAATACCTTTTTTCTTCGCCCTACAACAAATGAAGAAATCAAAGAAATAGTATATAGCCTTAGAAATCAACAAACCACTGATATATACACGTTAAATGTCAATATATTAAAAAAGAGTATAGATTATATAGTGGATCCTATAACGCAGAGTTTCAATAGTTGAAAGTAGCCAAAGTGCTTCCTATACATAAGGGGGGCACGGATGATAAAGCAAATTTCCGACCAATCTCAATACTGCCAATCATTGAATTTAATTGGAGTGAGAAATAGCAATTATTCAAATCTCCTCTCACATGCAATTGTCGCTAAACTTGTTGCGTTTAATTCTACAATTTGACAAGATTACTCCTGCCGAAGAACGTAGACGCAAACACGTCGCGACGTCAGCTATCCAACTGTACGGATAATTAACCTTTGTACGAAAAAAAACACATCCGTCCAGAAACGTGCAAATATCGATATTTCACTGTCGTTACAGATCATCAGTACACGATATTCTGACCTAGACATGATTTTATTATTATACTTTCGCGTATATGTACGAATTATATTGAATTTAATTGGAGTGAGAAATAGCAATTATTCAAATCTCCTCTCACATGCAATTGTCGCTAAACTTGTTGCGTTTAATTCTACAATTTGACAAGATTACTCCTGCCGAAGAACGTAGACGCAAACACGTCGCGACGTCAGCTATCCAACTGTACGGATAATTAACCTTTGTACGAAAAAAACCACATCCGTCCAGAAACGTGCATATATCGATATTTCACTGTCGTTACAGATCATCAGTACACGATATTCTGACCTAGACATGATTTTATTATTATACTTTCGCGTATATGTACGAATTATATTGAATTTAATTGGAGTGAGAAATAGCAATTATTCAAATCTCCTCTCACATGCAATTGTCGCTAAACTTGTTGCGTTTAATTCTACAATTTGACAAGATTACTCCTGCCGAAGAACGTAGACGCAAACACGTCGCGACGATAGCTGACGTCGCGACGTGTTTGCGTCTACGTTCTTCGGCAGGAGTAATCTTGTCAAATTGTAGAATTAAACGCAACAAGTTTAGCGACAATTGCATGTGAGAGGAGATTTGAATAATTGCTATTTCTCACTCCAATTAAATTCAATATAATTCGTACATATACGCGAAAGTATAATAATAAAATCATGTCTAGGTCAGAATATCGTGTACTGATGATCTGTAACGACAGTGAAATATCGATATATGCACGTTTCTGGACGGATGTGGTTTTTTTTCGTACAAAAGACTGCCAATCAAAAATTTTAGAAACCATCATCAAGAAAAGATTACTTAATTATTTTGAGACATACAAACTCTTAAATGATACCCAACATGGCTATTTAAAAGGCAGATCTACTAGCACAGCAATTTCTGAGGTTTTGGACTATATTGCAGATGCTTTTGATCGCAAGGAAGTGGTGATTCTTGGTTGTTGCGATGTGAGTAAGGCCTTTGACTCCATGGACCATACAATACCTTTACAGAAACTGCACAGATACGGCGTGCGAGGACGAGCAAATGAACTTATTTCCTCTTACTTAACGAACAGAAAGCAAGCAGTTTACTGGACTAATAAATATTCGAATTATTACAAATAAGGCGGTTGGCTAGGGATAATAATAAAGTTATTTTGTAATAATTAAGATAATTAGTGGTGTTGGTGAAGTTCTTTCAAAGATCCAGGACGTGCGTGATATTGGTTGATTAAAATAAATATACAACAACTTAGTTACATAAAATAAAACACAGCGGCGTCCTTAAAATTTATATTTATATTTACATAATAATAAATCGAAATTCGTATATTTAAATAAAAGAAATTGATGTATGTAAAAGTCATTAAATTAGTAATATATACACAAGGGGCGATAAATTAGTAATCGAGAAATTAATATAAAATATCTGAAATAGAAAGGTGAAACAGTAATACAACAAAGTACTATATACACGCGGGCGGTGAATAAGTAGATTAAAATTAACACAAAAAATACTCTGAAACGAACGTTAAATGGAGTAGTAAATTAAGGGTTAATTAATTACGATGAATATAAAATAATCTCTGTATAGAACAATACAGTTACCTTGAGTTGGCGGCCTCGTTGTCTGAAGATATACTCGGACAAGTATATGTAGAGCGGTGTTGGCCGGTGGGATAAGAAATTAATTAGTTTAAATTAATATGAATTCGCTTAAAAGAATAACATATATAGAACAATACAGAATTACCTTAGAAGCGGAAGAACACCTGGACGGCGGGACATCGTGACTTGGACAGTACACGAGGTGTGTGTGTAACCTTCGGAGGCACTAGCGAAAAAGCCCTGATCGTTGTCCGTATCCAAAAAAGTAAAGTTTTGAAAAGAGCTGTTTATGACCTATCGAAGAGGGGTTCGATATCTTGAATTATAGTTAATTAAAAGCGCGACCTGAAGACGTGGTCTGTCGATGTCATAATTATTCTTAGGGTAACCCTTGTGACATAAGCTTTCTAACGATATCCAACATGACATATAAAAGAAGATGTAAATAATATTAAATTAAAACAATTAAAAAAAAAATGGAATGTACTAGAAAGAAATTCGATAGTAACGTAAGGGTTCTGAGACGGTCAGGTAGAAAAGAGTCGTCGGTCAAGAATGTAGCAATAGAAAAACTTTCTCTTGGACACGAATATGTACAGTTTGTTCAAATGAAAAAAATGTCTTAAGTTTAATATAATTTAAAACGAAATATTCAAAGAAGAATATATGTTTAAAAATAGATTAAAAATTTTCTATACGCTAAGCGTAACAGAATATATTATCGATAAATCGAGGGGTTCCACAGGGGTCAATATTAGGTCCTCTGCTCTTTCTAATTTACGTGAATGATCTACCTTACAATATATCATCCCAGTTCCCAGACATTGTGCGATACAACTACGGTTTTGTTAGTTAGCGACTATCTTCAGACGCCTTCGCTGCACCTGTTTATCGCGTAGGTAGCAGTTTTGAAGAGACTTCATAAACAGTTTGGAAAATAGTGTTTATCACTCAGAACAGTCATTGAGCGGTGTAAAGCCTTCCAGGATGGTAGTGAACGCGTATTGAACTTGCTGCATGCTGCCCGTCCAGCGTCTGCTATAAATCTTGGAAAGATTCAGAAAGTTGACCAGCTGATCCGGAACAATAAGCGAATATCTGAAGGAAATTATCAATTGTAAGATTGTAAACACTTACAAGTTTAAATTTAGTGAACTGAGCGCTAGGTGGAGAAACGACTCCAGGTTTGCAGAGAATTTCGACTTCGCTGCGAGTATGAAGGCGATGACTTTTTACCATGTATCGTAATAACTGATGAGAGCTGGGTACACCATTAGCACCTGGTGTTACTGAATCTACTATGGAGAACATTTTGTGCTAAATAGAGATGTAAAATTGCTCTCAAACAAGAGCTGAATGTTATCAAAACAACCAATTAAATTTTTTAAAATAAAGAAATTAAATTATCTCAGTAATTTTCGTTTTTTATACAGAATATGGAGGTTGGCAAGCAATAGACGCCACACCGCAAGAACCATCATCTGGTATGTACCAATGTGGACCGGCATCTGTGGCAGCTATTAGAAAAGGTGCTGTCGGCTTCAATTACGACGTAGCCTTCATGGTCTCCTCCGTTAATGCAGACTTAATGCGTTGGAAGAAAGATCCCAAGAGTGCACTTGGATATTCCAAAATATACTGCAATAAGTATCAGTGAGTAACTAATATATCTTTCAAATAAATACAAGGCTGTAGTATTTAGAATGAAAAAGAACATTTTCAACTTAGATTAATTACTTGCAATATATTTGTAGTGTTCTTAACATCTCCTTATTCTTGTTTATAGTTTAATGATCTTCTTTTATGATTTATACAAGATGTCCCGTATCGTTATGTTCAAACTTTAGGAGTGTAAAGTAGACTTCATTTCAAGTAACAAAAACGCAAAACTTATATATCCATTTTTATTTGTTTCAAAGTTACAGATCTATGAATGTGATTGTCAGATCGTAAAAAAAATGTAATCCTAAAGTCAATACAATCAGATTTTATTTAAAGAAAGTTATGCGATTCAATAACAGGCCTGTGATTGTTAACGTCGCATAATAAAATGTTATCCTAAAATAAATAAACACGTGTCGTAATGCATACAGTAATTTCTTGGAGATCTACAAAAAAGAGTACTGGAAATTGATTTATGATAAAGAAGGTTCTTACTTATTTCGTAAGTGCTGAACCATGAATATCATACAATAAACAAATGTTCAGATGACTGTTAACGTTCCATTTTTTAATAGAGGATTACATTATGTTTCAGTTCATATAACAGCTTATTAGTGAGTGGACATGTTTTCTTTATTAAAAATGCCTTACCGATTTTCTTCTCAAGAGTATGCGGACATGCATTTTGTGAATGGCTACTGTAACGGCAGTGCACGTCAAGCAGTTATTGAATACCGACATCGGTTTCCCGATAGGCGCATTCCTCATTACAGAACGTTTCTGGAGGTACACAGACAATTTCGGGAATTCGGACTGCGTGATTACCTTTTCGACGGAGGAGTAAATTTGCCAGCAGACTTAGAGGAAGAAGCAGTAGCTATTGTTACAAGAGATCCAACTCTCAGTGTACGTCGAATCGCTAGACAACTAGGAGTGCCACGAACGACAGTTTGGCGAATTTTAAAACGTGAGGGCTTATATTCATATCACTATCGCAGGGGACACGGTTTGCTTGAGGCAGATCACTATGCTCGTCTAGTTTATTCTACCTGGATATTAAGACAGTCACGGCTTCATTTTAATTTCTGCAGACCAGAGTCCTCTGGACAGATGAATCTACGTTCACAGGAAGAGGTGTTACAAATCTGAGAAACCTGCATAGGTGGTCATCAGAAAATCCCAAAGCTATACGCCCATCTAAATTTCAACATGAATTTTCTATTAACGTTTGGGCGGCCCTAATCGATGACTTGTTGATTGGTCCTGTCGTTCTTCCTGGGAGGTTAAATGAAGACAATTACCTTCAATTTCTTATTGACGAACTGCCAGGTCTTTTAGAGGATGTCCCACTGAATGTTCGACGAGACATATAGTTTCACATGGATAGGGCACTACCACATTTCGGAATTGCTGTCCAAAATTGGGTTAACGTCAATTATCCAAGATGGATTGGTCGAGGTGGTCCTGTTGCATGGCCACCCAGATCACCCGATCGTAATTCCCTTAACTTTTATTTATGGGGGTACATGAAAAATTTAGTCTACGCGCAAGTTTCGAACACAAGAGAAGAGTTGTTGGATCGTATTCACCTGGCTGCAGAGCAAATCCGACAAAACAAGTATGCAATTCGGATAAGTACTTCTTCTGTTGGCTTACGGGCACAAGCCTGCATTCAACAAGGAGGTGGACATTTAGAAAATATTATTAATTGAACTTTTTTAAATAAAATCAGTTTTTTCATGATCTGGCAATCACATTCATAGATCTGTAACTTTAAAACAAATAAAAATGGATATACAAGTTTTGCGTTTTTGTTACTTGAAATGAAGTCTACTTTACACTCCTAAAATTTGAACATAACGATACGGGACACTTGTATATTCTTTTTAGTTTCCTTAACTATAGTTTCCTTCCTTTTAAAAGACCATTAGACATTACGTCATTATAAAAATTTTTATGCTTCGCAATAGCTGCTACAAGTTCATAGAGTCTCTTCTAAACTTTGACCAATTATTTTTTTGTGATTAGAAAACAAAAAAACATAGTCACATAGTTCTAAATTAGGGCGAGTGCTCAATTTCTCTGATACCATAATCAGTTATTTATTTATTTATTAGAACTCCATTGCAGGTACATAGTTCATAAAAGTTATCCTACTTATTAGTAACTACTGCTAAAATATTTCTTGCAGTACCTCGAGCTGGATCCACGCCCGCGATTGGTACACGAATAGTTGTCCCTATATTCAATTCAGAAAATATCTCATTAGACAATCTCATCATTGTTTGGTTGCTTTTCTAAACTTTCTCTTGACCGTTCCCTTGCAGTCATTATATTTTCTTGTTGGATGCAATTTGGACGTACTGCATCTTGATTGATATTTTCATGTTGATATTGCACAGAGCAAACAAACACTGCATTTCATTATAATGTTCCATTCAGAACAATTCTTGGACAAATCGGTAATATTAAAATTTTTATCTATTTCAACAATAATTTCGCGTTGAGTTAACTCTAATTCATCTACATTTTGAATATATGGTTCATTGTCTTTAACGGTATTGTCTGAATTTTCTCCAAAGCCCTCAATTAAAGTTTCTATACCTTCTTCTGAATTAATATTAGCAATTTCGTCTTGTGGAACACCCAAAGACTGTAACCCGATTTTTGCAGGACAGTCAAACATTGCTTCATAGGGGGCACACATATTCCTGAAAATTGTTAATAATGGTATTAATATAATTATATTTAGTGTGCTACAGTACAAACCTGAATGAAGAGCTCTATTCTTCTGAAACTGTACATATTGAAGCTCAGACGGCCAATCAGCAGACAGAGTTTGGGACAACCAAGCTGCCAACATATCCTGCACATCTCTATTCGTCTTTCAATCGACCCTGGACTCTAGTTGTGGCGTGGCTTACCGCGAACAATTTTAACTTCTTTCCACATAATATGTAATTCTATTATTACATTCTTTTCCGTTATGTGAATATAAAATAGCCGGTGCACAAAAATCAAGTAAATTTCTAATAAAGTAGATGCTACTTCGATGGCGCTTTGTTTTGGGTCTCAATTGCAAAAATTTAGTAAGATGGTCTTGATAAACCATTATGAATCGAAATTCATTGTAAGTTTGGGATTGCATATCGATTAAATCTATTTGGGTCCGGAAATTAAAAGAAGAAGAATTGGCTTGACTACCAATCCGCATCTAGGATGGTTTGATTTTTTTTTACATTCAGCGCAGAGTCGCAAGTACTCCATAATTGTTTCTTTGGTTATATTAGCATATTGCTTATTAACTTCAGCACACATTCGATTTCGACCCCCATGACCAATAGCCACATGTATCGAATGAAGAATATCGAATAGTTCTTCGTTTATAATATAGTAACTTAAATCATTGGAATTTTCATCACCGGTCTTATCAAACGATCTCTTCCATTTATCTTTATTATAGCAAGCGCCAGATAAGTTGGCGAGCGAAGGGGTAAGTTCGCGCAGGATTAGAAGTATTGGGGAGATTTGTATTTAGTTTTACATCAATTTGCAAGATACCTTAGATGGCGTAAACTACACGTCTATCACTTAATAAATTAATAATTTATTAGAGTAAAATATATAACTTGGACGTTTATAAAAATGGCTTCTGCGCACCCCCTCCTCTAGCCATCTTATTTGGCGCTTGCTATACATCATATCTACTTACATTTCTGTAATCCTCAACAATCTTTCTACAGCGTGGTGTATTTAAGCTAATTTTAATTTTCGATTTTTTAACTTCAGAAATCCGACGTTGATATTCTTCGCTATTAAGAAATGACTTGTTATCATCTCGTTTATTATCCATTATAGATAATATTATTTCATCAAATTTCGTCTTCATTTGATTTAAATTCATTATCACTTTTTTATATTCTTTGATAACACAAAACACAAAGCCGCTGTTGCACAACTATCGCAAAAAGTAAACATAACCTAAATATTAGTCGACTAGGTCAATGTCATAATAAATTAACCGACAAGACGTCTTTAACCAATCGCCTGGAGATATTGGTCATTGGTCGGCCATTAATGTAAATAACCAACATATACAGTTTCTGACGTTATATCATCATTATGATGATTTGAAACATGGCCTCTCCTATTTGTATCAAATTTTACATTTCGCTATCGACAGATTTGTCCCTAAATATCTAGTACATTCCGATAATTATCATAAATGGTGGTCGTCTTCCACAAAGAAATTAATAAAGAAAAAAAAAATTGTATAACAAATTTAGAAAAGGCAAGGATAATAATAACTATCTCAAATACAAGGAACTAAGATTAAATGTTAAGCAATCTATCGACAAGGACTATAAAAAGTTTGTTTTCTTCTCGCAGCAATCGACGCCTGGAGATGTTCGCGCTTTCTGGAACTTTGTTGATTCGCGAAGGAAAAAATCAAGTCTACCTCAACGTCTCAGTTATAATGGGATTGAATCCGACAAACTTGAGGAAGTGTGTGATATGTTTGCAGATTTTTTTGGAACAGCATATGTTGGCCATAATGATACGGCCACTAATTTTTCTAAACTTGATCTGTCTCATTTCACAAATCCATTTATTCTTAATAATGTAATCATTGACAGCGACATTGTGTTTTCTAAACTTTCTTCTCTGAAAGGTCGTTTCAGTCCTGGACCGGATGGTATTCCGGAATATTTCCTCAAAATGTGCAGTTGTACTTTATCGCTTCCATTGTCAATTATTTACCAGCTCTCTATAAAATTAGGTTGTTTTCCCGATCAATGGAAATTTTCTCCCAGTCTTCCAGTTTTCAAGTCTGGTGACAAATCACTTATTAATAATTACCGTCCAATATTGTTACTATCAAATATTTCAAAAGTTTTTGAGCATATTGTATCTAGTTCTATCTATGACATCTTCCGTGAAGTAATTCACGTTAATCAACATAGTTTCTTGTCTGGCCGAAGCACCCAAACGAACTTATTGCAATTTTGCTGCTATATTAATGACGCACTTGAGTGGGGATCTCAAGTTGATACCGTATTTGTGGATTTTTCTAAGGCTTTTGACCGTATTGATCACAAGCTGTTGCTCCACAAACTTGGTCTTTATGGAATTGATGGTAGCTTGATTTTGTGGATTGCCTCTTATCTAATAGTTAGGTTGTCATCGAAAACATCCAGGCCTATTTCGGTTATTTTCGGTGTTCCTCAGGGCAGCCACTTAGTACCAATTCTCTTTCTGATTTTTATAAATGATTTATATAAATACTTCACTTCTTCCAACTTCTTGGCTTATTCAGATGATTTGAAAATATTTAAATGTGTGGACTCTTTCAATGGCGGTAGAGCGCTTCAGGATGATATTGATTTGCTAACGGCATGGTGTATAAGCAATAATATGTTTCTTAATCTTGGTAAATGCCATATTATCACTTTTTCAAAGAAAAATAATACTTGTGTTTAATGTCTTAATGTCTTTAATTACATGTTGCAAGGTACTGCCCTGAAAAGAGTTTACCACGTTACCGACTTGAGTGTTGTTTTTGATGGTAATTTATCATTTACTTTACAATATAGATCATATTATAAATAAATTCTTGCAGTTATGCGGCTTCATTAAACGTGTATGCAGTGACTTCACGAACATCATCTATATATTATACAAATGTATTGCTACGATCTAATGTCGAGCTTAAAAATAAAAAAAAAAGAAAACGCTCCCCGGAGCAGACCCAGTATCGGTCAACTAAAATTGCCCCTGCCCGTTGTTGCCAACGTCCAACGGCCCACCCTGCTTCTGAGGCTGCCTCAGCCCAGTGGTGGGGAGACCCAGAGGTAAGTAAAGTAACTAAAAGAGGTGGAAAAGGGCGCCACCGAATTTATGCCGCTGGACGTCGCAAACTCGGAAACTTGATTAAAAAGTATATAAAAAAAAAGGAAGGCAAGCAGCGTGGGGCAGAAGGCCGGTTCCGAGACCGAGATTCGTTACACTCTCGAGGATCGAGAGACGAGGGAAAGCAAATGAAAATTCGTCGTTTCCAACCAAACAAACTTATTTACTAAACACACAGTATATATTTAAAGACAAAAGAAAATATATTAAATTGAGGTATAAAATTTATATGGTATTTGCGGCTGAAGGCCAGGCACAAGCGAAGGAAAAAGATTAATTAATTAGGATTAAAATTATATGATTTGAATAAAACGTTAAGTATAATAATTTACAGAGCGGCTGAGGGCCTTAGTACGCCAAAAAAAAAAACAGTACGTATTCTTTCTTGTCGGTTCATAATAAATTACAAGTTCAACAATTCGTTGAAATAAAACGATCTTTAGCTAGAACGTTTAAAAATTCAAATAAGATTCCGCAAAATATGTAATTGCGTATAATGAAAGTGTTCTAATTAATTAGTAAAAATATGAAATACCAACAATTAAAGTATTAATGAAAGTATTCTAATTAATTAGCAAAAATATGAAATACCAGCAATTAAAGTGTTAAAAAAAGTATTCTAATTAATTCGCAAAAATATGAAATACACACAATTAAAGTGTTAAATGAAAGTATTCTAATTAATTTGCAAAAATATGAATTACAAACAATTAAAGTGTAAAAAAAAAATATTCTATTAATTCTAATTAATTCTATTAATTAGCAAAAATATGAAATACCAACAATTAGAGTGTGGGAATAAATTTATGTTTAAATGCAAGGTCATATAGAAACGGCACATAAGTTCGCAAAGCGAAAGCAAAGATAAAAGAAATGGTCTACGAAAAAAAAGGAAGGTCAGGCGACACAGGTTTTTCCGTTTGGGAAACACCTGGGCGTATTTGTCGACGATCTATTAAATTTAATAATGACAATAATGTATATGAAAAATAAATCAAGAAATTTGCAAATGACAAGAGAAAATAAAGTACGAATTAAATTCTTATCTGGTGGATAGATCGGCGATCGTGTGCCGTCTCCTTCCAGAAAAAAACGTCACTTGCAGGAACAATCGGGTAGTGTTAAGTTATTTTCTGCCCGTCGGATACACCATCTAAATAAAGGAATACAACGAAAATAAGAGAAAAGAAAGTTACAGAGATAGCTCTATACCGTGTGTCCCAATTTCGATGCTCACCATTGGTATCTCGGTTATTAGAAGATATAGAACAACGGTTAAATGAGGAATGTTTTGCAGAATTCAATACTCGCGGCAAATCTCATTTCAAATTTGACCTAACTTTTTAAATTTTTAAAATATTTCGAAAAATCAAAAATTTGCCGATTTCGTTATTCCTCAATAACTCGATAACGCTTAGTCTGACCTCTTTTAAAGTTTTACATTGTTCAGACACTTTTTTAAAACAAATTATTTGATACAAACAGAAACCCCCGATTGTCATTTGTTTTTAAGTTATTACGGCCATATTGGATTTTGGGTTTGTTAGGTAGTCCTCAAAATGTGCTTTTCAACGATGTATAACATGCCTGAAAAATTTTTATTTATAAGGAAAATATTAATAAAAACGTAAATTAATCTTTAATATGAAATTAGTAGGCTGAAAAATTAAACACCAATGTCAAATGAAAGTGAAAAGATATTCTAAGTAATACTGTAAACAAACGAAACGATAAAAAAATTATAGAAATAAATAGTAAAGATACAGAACTTAAAGTTCACATTCACTTAAAGAAATTGTTCAATATGACGACTATTCTGTTCCACACAATTTTGACACCTTGTTCAAGTAGAGTTACAAACTCTACGTAGCGTGTTTCCGTTTACTGATCGTAGCACATCTAGTACTCTTTGTTCTAAAATTTCCCGAGTTTCTGGCGATTCAAAATCAAATACTTCGTTTTTAGTGGTACCCCATAAATAAAAGTCAAGCGGAGTAAGGTCGGGTGATCTCGCAGGCCATTGCACGGGTCCATTATTTGAAATCACTCTCTCATTAAAGTTTTCTCTCAAAAAATGTTGCACGTTACGAGTGTTATGGGCCGGGCAACCATCTTGCTGGAACCAGATGTTTTGCATGTTCTCAGGATTAATAATTTGCCTCAAAGCAGGCATTATCTCGTTTGTTAGTAGCTCCAAATATCTGTTACCAGTTAAATTGTAATCAAAGATGAAAGGACCTATTAACTGATTATCTAAAACGAAAAAAAGAGTTTAAAAAACAAAAAAAAATGTAAACAAAATGTCATACCAATTAAACCGCACCAGACATTAAAACCAAATCGAACTTGAAATCTTCTTTGATTTACCAAATGTGGATTTTCAGTAGACCAATGATGATAGTTATTCCTATTGAACACTCCACAATTGGTAAATCGTGTTTCATCTGTCCATAGTATTTTCCTAGGAAAATTAGCTTCATATTCACATTTTTGAAGGTACCACCTGCTAAACTGTAATCGTCGGTGATTGTCATTATCACTTAAACCTTGTACAATTGTTGGTTTGTAAGGGTGATACTTGTTTTTCGTCAAGGTTCTGTGAACAGTAGATTTTGAAATCCCTGTTTCTCGTGTCACACGACGAACTGATGTGCTGGGATTGTTCCTAACGTTCTGCAAAATATTATTTAGACGTGTATCAGCATCATTAACTTCATAGTTAGCTCGTTTTTGTTCGAAGCTTCCAAAGTTTTTTAATTTGCTAACTAGTCTTCTAAAAATTGTCCTGTGTGGCTGTTGTCTTTTTGGAAAACGCTCAGCATAACTCGTGCACGCATTTTTAGTGTTTCTATTTGCTTTGAAATACACTTCCAACATATCAACTTTTTCTTCGTATGTATGTGCCATTATCAATACTTATAAATCTTAATACTTGACAATAATTACTTATCACTAACTACAAGTAGTTTTAATTAACTTATCTCTGCAGCACTAATTGTACTTTGACAGGTTATCGTTTTGTTTCATTGTCAGAATACATTTGTCATTGACGTTTGACGGAACATAATGTCTTTGCTAGTGATACACGCTCAGAGGTTAGAATTATCTGACATTTGATGTAAAACCAAATACAAATCTCCCCACTACTTTTAATCCTGCGCGAACTTACCCCTCCTCGCGCCAACTTAATTGGCGTTTGCTATACTTAGAATATCTTTTTACTTTCATTTGACATTGGTGTTTAATTTTTCAGCCAACTAATTTCATATTAAAGATTAATTTACGTTTTTATTAATATTTTCCTTATAAATAAAATTTTTTCAGGCATGTTATACATCGTTGAAAAGCACATTTTGAGTACTACCTAACAAACCCAAAATCCAATATGGCCGCCATATGGAAAACAAAAGATAGTGGTAATAACTTAAAAACAAATGACAATCGGGGGTTTCTGTTTGTATCAAATAATTTGTTTTAAAAAAGTGTCTGGACAATGTAAAACTTTAAAAAGAGGTCACACTAAGCGTTATCGAGTTATTGAGGAATAACGAAATCGGCAAATTTTTGATTTTTCAAAATATTTTAAAAATTTAAAAAGTTAGATCAAATTTGAAATGAGATTTGCCGCGAGTATTGAATTCTGCAAAACATTCTCCATTTAACCGTTGTTCTATATCTTCTAATAACCGAGATACCAATGGTGAGCATCGAAATTGGGACACACGGTATATACCAACTATTGCGTTTGATGGCGGTTAAAATTAAAACGATGATTGTTTAACGTGTTACAAGTGTATTTCTTTCCCAACACTTTAAATCCTCCCAGGGAGATATCGCATTTAGCGAATAATTTTAGATATGTTTGATCGATTAAAAACCCTCACGGGGCCGTAATTACAATAATAACAATATTGCTACATCGATCGATATCCGTGTTAGGTAAAGAACGTAACTTCGTTCAAAGATCGATAGCGAACAACCAAGTGTCGAGAGCGAGTCGTACTTTTCTTAACAAAAAAAAAGCGAGCACTAAAGGTCAAGAAAAAAGGAAAAAAACTTGAAAGAAATTGAATATATATTTAAATAACGAATAATGATACCTATACAGGTAGGTTCGTTGGAAATGAAACGAAATATATTGAAGATATTATTAATTGAAATGACAAAATAAAGTAATAAAACGTTGAGCGTTGCGGACACGTAACAGTATAACGCCCTGCTCAGGTCTATACTCGAGTTTTGTTGTGTGGTATGGTCTCCTTATCATGGGGTTCATATATAGATCCGATTGAGCGAATTCAGCGTAAAATGGCTAACTTTATACTCTTCAAATTAAAAATTGATAAAAACACTTTATTGCAAAACACTTGATACTTGTATGTTCATGGTTTGACTTGATTTCTTCAAAAGTATTAAAAATAAAGGACAAGAATTTAGCATTTTTGAAAAGCGGGTTAAACGACCTTTAAAATGAGGTATCACTCAACCCCCATTTCCATTTAAATTTTTAGAGGTTATGTCCACCCCCGCTAGAGGGTTGATGTAATTTAATTGAAAACCAGCCTACAAAATGTCCCCCTTAAAAATAAGTTTGACGTGTTTTTGCATATTTTTGGAATTTCTATAGGGGCCGAAATATAGAGGGTGGTACGTTTTCAAAATGACACCTGTATAATTACGCGGAGAGGTTGCAACTACTGTGTATTGTATTGAATCGCTGGAAAATAAAAGGCGTAAAGCATTTATTAAGCTTGGATATCAGGTGTTACACGATAACATAGACTGTTCTGCCCTTCTTTCTCTGTTGCTTTTCCATATTCCACCGTTTCGTGCTCGCTCAGGTGACACGTTTCATATTCGTTTCCATCGAACTGAATATGGTAAGCATAACCCCACCGACCGAGTTTTATTAGAACTGAATCTTTTGTCTGGAGTCGACTTGCATAATATTTCAAACCACGCCTTTCTGCATTTCCTAAAAAATTTGCGGTTCCCTTGATTTTTCTTTATTTATAACATTTATAATTATCATTTACAAACTTGTGCACGTTTTATTTTGTATTATGCATTGTACTACAGTAAACCTCGGTTATAACGAACCTCAAGGGACCGTAGGAATCGGTTCGCTAAAGCCGAGGTTCGTTATAGGAAAAAACAATAAATACTTGTACAATAACTTTATTAAACAAAATACATACTACATAAATACTACAAAAAGATACAAATGTTCATATTATGGATTAAACAAAAAATATAGGTATATAATACATATGTGAATGGAGTATGATCTTGACTGACCCAATACTGATATGTATGTACTGTACATATTTGCCATCCTAATATGTATGTAATACATATTATTTAAGTACAGTATGTGCTAGATAATCTGTTATTTTGCTTTGTATGTGAGCATCCGCAATGCATATTTTATCTACGTATGTTTCTACTTTTGCCAAGCCACACAAAACATCTTCTGGTGCTCCACGAGACTGCAAAAACTGACGAATGTCATTCAGCTTTTGTGTAGCCGCTGTTATATTGATTGGCATAGCCTCTTGTATTGCTTCGTCATCGCTGCTAGCACTTTCATAATGTTCTTCCGTTGTATAACTACTTTTTGCACTGGAAATAATTTCACTATCATTTAAAAAGTCTGATGTCACGAGATTATCATCTACAGTGACATAGTCCTCTGTAATTGTAACATTTGGCGACACTTGTTCCTCGTTTGAAGTTTGTTTAATTAACCAGTCCGTTAATAAAAGTTCGTCTTCCGAATCGAACTCCTCCATACTTGCTTCAGGATAAAATCCTGCATGTCTATAGCAGTTTCTTATTGTTTGAGCGGAGACCTTTTGCCAAGATCGGTGAATTAAGTTTATCCCGTCGAGTAATGTAATTTTAAAATCTATTCTGGCGTCCATATTTTGCACTACCTTCAACAAAAGTGATTGACGGTAACATTTTTTAACAGCATGTATAATGCCCTGATCCAGAGGTTGAAGTTTTGAACTAGTGTTCGGTGGCATGAATAAGTACTACTTTGATGTATCTTAAATGTTCAATATTGGGATGGGCGGGGCAGTTATCTACCAGTAATATAATTTTACGTTTCTTTTTAGTTAGTTCCTCATCCCATTTACGAATGTATTCGATAAAAATTTCAGATGTCATCCAAGCATTTGAATTGGCTTTATAATCAACTGGCAGCCTAACCACATTCTTAAAGCAACGAGGATTTTTTTATTTTCCTATAATAAGTAGTTTTCGTTTATCTTTTCCGGACATGTTTGTACATAAAAGAGCGGTTATTCTTTCTTTTGATAATTTGCCTCCTTTGCACTGCTCTCCTTTAAATTTTAAGGTTCTGTCAGGTGTTAATTTATAAAAAAGACCTGTTTCGTCCGCGTTGTAGATGTCCTCTTCGCTAAAATCTTTTCTAATTTGCGGCCAAACTGTGGTAATCCAGTTGCTGACCACGTTGTTATCTACTGATGCCACTTCACCAACAATTTTCCCACTAGATATGTTATGACGTACTTTCCATCTGTCTATCCAACTTTCACTGCACACAAATTCACCGTGAATTTTGTTTCCAAACTCTTCTGCTTTTGTTTTTAAAATTGCTCCACTTATAGTTACGCTGTTTAGTCTCTGTTGAGTGAACCACTTTAAAAGTGCTTGATCTACGTCATCATAGTGAGATTTCCGCATCTTCTTTATTTTTGCGTTTGTACTTTTAAATGCTTTAAGTAGTTCATTTCTGTTTTTCCATATTGTACCAACAGTAGATTTACTGAGATTTCTTTCACGCGTTCGCACTAAATTATCCATTTTATTTGCAAACATCCGTCCGCTGTGAATAACTTCAATAAACTGATTGCAGAAATAATATCGATCGCGACGCAAACATTGCAAGTGAAATAATAGGGGTATTACCCAGTTCCCTGACAGATAACGCTTCATTTTGTGGCGCGAAGTTCGCTATAGACGAAGCTATACTCGTTCAAACTCTTTCGTTATATCCGAAGGATCGTAAAATACGGGTTCGTTATAACGGATGTTTTTTAACATTGTTTAAATGGGAACCCGGACGGGACTTTCGATATGGTTCGTTAATACCGAAGATTCGTTACAACCAGGGACGTTACAACCGACTTCTACTGTATTTGGAATTTTTTTTTTTTTGTAATGTACAATAAATAAATAAATAAATTACCTGTATTTTCATCATTAACCTTAACAAATCGAACAGAAAAAAAAAATGGAGGTCAACTTTGAATCACCCTTGCATTATAAACTTCATGATTTTTGCTTTCTATTTATAGTATCGGCCGTATGATAATCACCAAAAAACCTTGGCTTTTCGATCCGAACGGTGATCAGGATAAAGAAGATATTACATTACAATATAAACCAGCAGAGGGCACTTTTGAAGAAAGAAAATCCCTATACAACGCAGTTCGAGCATATCCTCTTGCCATGGAGTAGGTTTACATTAATTACATTTTAAAACAATCTAAAATAGAGGAAATTAAGGCTTACTTTACTATAATTTTTAGATTTTACGAATTGAAACAAGATAAGCTAGAAGATATAGAATTCGAGCTAGTGGATATTGATAGAATTAACATTGGTGAAGATTTTACTGCCGTTGTAATAATCACAAATAAATGCACGAATGTGAGGACACTTAAATTGCAAGTGTCGGTAAGAAGTGTTTATTATAACGGTAATCCAGCCCATCATATTGATAAAATAGAGAAAAATTTTCGATTAAAACCTCAAACCAGTAAGTATACATTTAGGTTTCCCTCTTAACCCATTAACGCCTAAATTTAATTGGGTGAATCAAACTCGACAATATTCATGTTGGAGTTTAAAAGAACCTTTATAAGACAGAAAATGCACATATTACTCAAGAAAATATATTTAGAATAATTTGAAGGGGGTGTACTCAAACGCGTACAACAGGACAATGTGCAGTATCTAATAATAAATGTGTACTTTAGGCATTTTTCACACTGCCAACGGACCTTAGCACATTGCACTGACAACACCTAAATTGAGTAGAAATTTTTTTGGGAAGTGACCAAAAGAATCAGTAGCTAAACCTGCAGGTACAGAACTTGTTCGTCCTCTTTTTCTTGACTGAACATTTTCACGTAAGTAGGACCTCGTGATATTTCTTCGAAACTGCAAAAAACTCATGGAACTTTCAGAGGCTATTTGATGAAGTCTCCATGCATTCACTAACGATATATCAATCATGTATGTAAATAAAACCCACCACCATTTTTTGCCTCTAATCATAATTCTGTAATTCGAAATTGATTGATCAAGAAGATCAACCCCTCCCATACCACTATTATATGTTGCAAAGAGACGAGGTTGGTTTACATCAGTCTTCTTTTTTTTCTTATTTGGACCATCGTTTTATTTTTGTAAGTGGTTCAATATGGTCATAATTAGTTATCATTGTGCAGGCACTATTGTCTTTCCACTTAACACATCAAATTTAATTTACTGTATCAAATTGATACTTGTATGCTCCTCGATTATATTTTGAATAATCTTTGTTCGACGGCAAAGGACAGTGTTTTGTGCGATTTTCTCTAATAGTACCTGTAGCCCTAAAACCCATACGCTTTAATGCTACAAGTAACCAGTCAGTAGTAAAATTCCAATAAAGGTACATATTTCATCAGCCGTAATGGTAAAGTTATGATTATTTTTTTGACTAGCATATAGTAGTGACTGATCAACAATCAACTGTATAACGTTTTCATCAAATAATTTTTCAAAAATTTGTCTAGGGTTCAGATTTTTTAGGTCATTTCGAATTTGTTCGAAATCTTCAGTAAGTGTGTTTGAGATGCCAACATCTGTAGAATACTGGGGTTTTATTTCTTTCTATTTGGGCTCTTCAAATGTTCCATACCCATATACGTCTCCTACATTGGATTGTAGATTACTGGTAGATGCGTCTCCAGTTCTAACAATACCCTCCCTGACAACACTTAAAGATACATTATCTTCAGGATCCGCGTCACTTTCTACCTCGATAAAACCTGGAACATCAGCAGGCATCAGATCATCTCTAAGGTCATCATTGATATCTTCCTCATCAGTTTCTACACCGAGGTCTGGAGGAATAATTGCTAGAACATAATCGCTTCTATTCTGAGAAATGTCTGGATTATCTTCATTATTCAGTCTACAGCTTCTTCCAGTCTTTCGAACCGTTCTAAACCATACAAAATACGTGCCGGTATTTCCATTGAAAAGCACTAAAAAAGGTATACCTACCATGAAATTATTATTACAGAAACGCCTGATGTAGTCATTTGAGTACACCTGACTTTGATGAAACATAAATTGCAACAAAATGATAAAACAAATACAACATTACATAACTCACCTTGCACTATGTTTTCCTCAACCAGTGTTTCCAATTTTTCGAATAAATATAACAAAATAATGAAAATTTTAAGTAAAACACAAATAGGTATAGGTTAGGTTAACATACACCAACTGTAACAGCAGATAACTCAAAAACATTCGAAGTCAAGTGGGCTTTGAACAAAAAATCGTATATCTTTACTTAAGTATTAATATACTAATTTGATAACCTATAAAATTGTATTAAGTAAATGTATCAATCTATCTCAGACATGACTTCATATTTTCAAGGCCTACTTTGACTTCGAATGTTTCTGAACACCCGTTATTTATAAAACAGAACGAGATAATGCATAAATCTGCATTCGGATACCACTACCGCTATCTGTAGGTTAGAATTTTTTTCATACTACTAAATTTGAAATGAAAGGTTACAATTACAGAAAACTGCATGTACGCAACTGAGTACGGCAGGCGTTAATGGGTTAAAAAATAAAATTGTGCACTGACAATTTATTATTAATATCCTTTAAGGTGACAAACTGGAATTATTTATTACGGCAGAAAAATATCTGGATAAATTGGTTGAGTATTCTATTATGAAATTCTGTGCTGCAGCAACAGTAGAAGAGACGTCACAAACATGGGCCGATGAAGACGACTTTCAAGTGGTAAAACCCACAATTAATGTAAAAGTAAGTAATGTACCGTGATATATTATCAAAAATTCTTTAAATTCGGGTAAGCGGTCAATTAAAAAACTCCTTTATTAAATTACCCTATATTTCGCAACACTTTGTCGCTTCTTCTGGGGTAACTACAAGATTAATGAGAAAAATAACAACAAATAAATAAGAGTATAAAACAGTACTAAAAATACTTACAAAATGTAGAGTTAAAAATAATAAAATTGACGTACAAAATAAAAATGATTAGATATAAAAAATAAAGTAACTATAGAAACAAGCCCTAAGAACTTTTAAAAAACATATATATGAAAAGTTAAAACATGAAAAATAAAAAATATAATGCAATATAATTAAAACAGTATATGGACCAAATAACAAAACGATTTAAGATCGTCAACTAACAGTAAAACCCAGTATATTAAAATAAATTATACTAAGACCATTAGTATCAGATCTATAATTTATGTTATTTGTCTCCCTGTTGATGTGGACCATTTCTAAAAAGGTTCTTTTTTTATGGTTATTTTCAACGTTTAAGATTTTAACGTCAACAAAATTGAAAGTATGGTCACGATCAAGTGCATGGTCCACCAATGCACAAGATCTCTTACCAATACGGACATCACTTTTATGTTGAGTAATGCGCTGTTTTAGCCACTGTGATGTCTGACCTATATAAACGCCACAACAATCAGAACATGCTATCCTGTAGACAACGTGACTATTAAGAAAGAAAGGTGTTATGTCTTTTATCTTACTATACAACTTCTTCAAGGTATGGCTGTTGTATTTAGCAATTTTAATGTTATTAAATTGTTTAAAATGTGATACAATTGTATGAGTAAGACCGCCAATGTATGGGATTTTTTTGTAAATCACACTGTCTGCAGGAATGTCCTCAGTAGGGCCATCAAAAAAGTTTGAGCTAAATATTAATTTATTAAGAATATGCTTAGGATAGCCATTGTTGACGAAGATGTTGAAAAGTTCTTTAAGATTGTCATTTAAAAAGGTTTCATGACAAATATGTGATATTCGGTTTCTCATACCTATAATGGTGTTATACTTCTGATTGAGAGGACATCTTCGTCAACAATGGCTATCCTAAGCATATTCTTAATAAATTAATATTTAGCTCAAACTTTTTTGATGGCCCTACTGAGGACATTCCTGTAGACAGTGTGATTTACAAAAAAATCCCATACATTGGCGGTCTTACTCATACAATTGTATCACATTTTAAACAATTTAATAACATTAAAATTGCTAAATACAACAGCCATACCTTGAAGAAGTTGTATAGTAAGATAAAAGACATAACACCTTTCTTTCTTAATAGTCACGTTGTCTACAGGATAGCATGTTCTGATTGTTGTGGCGTTTATATAGGTCAGACATCACAGTGGCTAAAACAGCGCATTACTCAACATAAAAGTGATGTCCGTATTGGTAAGAGATCTTGTGCATTGGTGGACCATGCACTTGATCGTGACCATACTTTCAATTTTGTTGACGTTAAAATCTTAAACGTTGAAAATAACCATAAAAAAAGAACCTTTTTAGAAATGGTCCACATCAACAGGGAGACAAATAACATAAATTATAGATCTGATACTAATGGTCTTAGTATAATTTATTTGAATATACTGGGTTTTACTGTTAGTTGAAGATCTTAAATCGTTTTGTTATTTGGTCCATATACTGTTTTAATTATATTGCATTATATTTTTTATTTTTCATGTTTTAACTTTTCATATATATGTTTTTTAAAAGTTCTTAGGGCTTGTTTCTATAGTTACTTTATTTTTTATATCTAATCATTTTTATTTTGTACGTCAATTTTATTATTTTTAACTCTACATTTTGTAAGTATTTTTAGTACTGTTTTATACTCTTATTTATTTGTTGTTATTTTTCTCATTAATCTTGTAGTTACCCCAGAAGAAGCGACAAAGTGTTGCGAAATATAGGGTAATTTAATAAAGGAGTTTTTTAATTGACCGCTTACCCGAATTTAAAGAATTTTTGATATATATATATATATATATATATATATATATATATATATACATATATATATATATATATATATATATACAGTAGTCGACAAATTTTAATTTCTTTGCGCATACAGCGTATGCAAAAGATAGCCTTGTTATATCCAACGATGCCTGCTTTCAAACAGTGGAGGGAGAAGAAGAGTAATGGACACACATACACATTTAACATGCACTATTCCCTAGCAAACACTTGCCGGGTGTACAACATTTATTTCTCTACGTGCGTATATTAATAGTCGATTTCAACATGCATGTTTTTACAACTCAAGAAAAGACACAAATCATAATATGGTATTATGCCGGTAGACACCTCAATATACCTGTACATACCCAATATCCACAAAATTAAATGTATGGGCTGGTATTCTGAATAATTCAATTGCCGGTTCTTTTTTTTATTAATGGCACACTTAATGCCATTAAATATTAATACTATGTTAAATAACAGCATTATTCCCACTGTTTGTGGGACGTCAATTTGGAGGAATTCTGGTTTCAGCAAGATGGTTGCCCAGCTCTTAGAAAGAAATTTTAGAGAAACACCTTCAATGGTCGTATTATAAGCAAGGATTGCACAATCGATTGGGCGCCAAGATACCCAGATTTATCGCCCAATGATTTCTTTCTATGGGGACATACCAAACAAAAAGTTTACGATAATCCCCACGAAAGAATGCATAATATAAATGAACAACGAGAAAAAATATTCAGAGTATTTATTCAGTAAGAATTTTGTTATAGGTTGACATAGTCCCAAGAACAATGTGGTGGATTATTTGAGCATTTAATTTAGAATAGGTATTTATTTTTTATTATTATCGGACAAGACTTAATTAATTTTCTTTACATAAGAGTTACATTTATTGTTGCGTCTGACAAACTCTAAAGTTAGCATGACACTTAACCTGAAAATTTTATCAGAATTATACTAAAAGCATTATAAATTAAAATAGACGTTTTTCATTCCATGGCCACCGTTGACCAAAATAATTTTGATATCTCGGTACATACAATGATTTGAAGTGAAAACTATTAAAAATGTAATAGAGTGCATTATCTAAAATCTTTAAAATTATAAAATTTAATAGTTAAATACAAAATTCCACCAGATTAGCACATAGACAAACTGTGCTTTGCATATAAAATAAAATTTGTAAGATGAAGAAGCTACCATAAACAATATCAAAAAATAATAATTATATGATAATAGATTTTTCATAAGACTAACCGTTTTCGTATTATTGTTGTTCATACATCATATACGTTTATTAGTTAAATTAATAAATTGCTGAGAAAACATACACAAAAATTCAATGAAGTTAAACATATTTTTTAATTTCACATATGTTATATTGCAGGTATCCGACGAAATCCCGGTGAATAAACCAACGCCAATTACGATTCGTTTCATAAACCCTCTAGCAACTATACTAACTGGTTGTAAATTCACTATTGCTGGGCCTACCTTGGTTAAAAGCCAGATTATTGAATACCGAAATGTAAATCCGAAAGCTAAGTTACATGCAAATTGTCAAATTATTCCACGCAAAACTGGATCCCAAAAAATTATCGTAGTTTTCGATTCTATTGAGCTGCGTGACATTACCGGCTCAGCTATAGTAGACGTCTACGAAGAATAATAATTTTAAGAACTAGTTTGTATGATTTTAAAATAACGTTTTATATTATTATGCACTTAATGTTAAAATATTGTGTTCAATTTTGCACCAATAAATAATTTCTCTGTGTATACAGATTTTTCTTTAATTTTAAGTTTATGAAAAGTTGATATTTAAATTCATCATTCAATTACTTTGTTTGAGATAATTTTTGAAATAACTCACTCAATTTTATAAATAATTTTGTCTACGACTGTTTAATAATATATACAATTAACCTTACATAAACCTAGTATAACCTAACTTGTCATATTGCTTAGTGTTTATCAATCTTTTTTTGAAAGACAAACCAGATGTCAAGTAATTTTTTAATACAATTTAGAAAACGCAAATAAACTAATACTTAATTGATCCGCTATTTGCATCAATTACTACCCTTAAACCTTCTAGGTACAGAATCAATTAGACTTCTTAAAAAATTAGGTTTTTAAAATGTTTTCCCAGGTATTTTTAATAGATTCCATAGTTGTTCCCTATTATAGTCTATTTTTAAACTAAGAGGAGTAAATGGAAAAGCCACGTTTACACTGTAAAAGTTACCAAATCAATGACATTCTGAATGTTTTTTTAAATTTTCGTATTTTATTAGTTTTTCTTTATTCATTGAGCTCAAAGGCAACATTTAATTTAGCGTTATTTCCCGCTTAATTTTGAATATAAACTCTACATCAATAAAGTCACAACGTAATTAAACATTTATTAAAAATTATTTACATTAAACACAAAAATAACATAAATAAAGGATTTAAAGAAATCAAAGGCTCCGTTAACTACTTGTTACTTGCAAAAATAAACAAAATAATCTATTCTAAATCTGAACTGTCTGAGAAAGTATCACTGTCACTATCAGCACCAATAGAAATAATAAACGGTTTGATTAGATCATCTACGATGCCATCAAGTGTGGCCATTTTTATTTCTTCCTTAATTTTATGCTAAACACAACTTTTCCAATTAACATTTTGAACATTTTCGATAGCTTGCAATAACAGCCCCCTCACTTCTGTCAATTTAAATGTGATGTTCTTCGATGCTACTTCATTCTTTATTTTTGCCCATATCAACAATTCTAAAAAGAACGGATTTATTTACGTTAATACAACTATACAACTGAATAGAACAACGGGAACACAACAGAAAACGAAATTTGACAAGCGTTTGACATCGATAGGTCAACACGCAATTTTTGCATAACGTAATCCTACCTCTGAAGCAACCAATCACGCATAGTAATTTTGGCGCGATTAATTTAAAACGCTCCTCTTAGTTTAAAAATAGACTATAGTAAATCTTATACGAGATCTATGAATTTGCTTTGTATTTGTTTTTATTTTCTCAAATATTCAAACAAATTGTGATCTTCTGCATCAGTTGATATTCTTTTAAGACCAGATCCTCGTTTGCGAGATATCCTACTGCCTTCATTTTCACATCTTTTTTTAACTTGTAGTACTGTAGATTTGTTCAAATGAAATTCTGCAGCGACTTGTTTAACGGTGCGACTTTGCAAATTTAACAAAATTTGTACTTTGTCTGCCGGAGTCAGTTTTCTTGCCATTTTGGATATCAAAAAGTGACAAATGTCATTTTGACGTTAAAGAATGAATTACAACAAAACGAAAATTCAAAAATGGTATATAATCGATTTATGAGAGCTTAACTGTACATTATTCGTTTGATTCCTTAATTATAATGATGGAAACTGGCGGACAAAAAAACTGTCCCATCATATTGACATTTAATAACATTTTAAGTATATTTACATGGTATAAATTAGGTTTTTGAATTTGGTGGTTACACCAATGGCCACCGTTGACCAAAATAATTTTTGATATCTCGGTATAATAATGCTCGTTGAATAATATACTATTATAAGTATAAGTTATACTTTATATTATTTATTAATTTTTCATTTTAATCTTTTTTTCAAACAAATCAATCAACTATAAATAGAATAAAAAATAAAATATTACTTAATGGGAAAATATCGAAGAATTTGAAATATATTTAAATCTCTTTGTAAAAGATAATTATCTAGTTTATTACACCATTTAAATGTAGAGGTCACTGCAACTGTCGGGGTAATTCTATCGGTAAAATAGAAAAATCAATAAACGATAGAGTTTAATTTTAAAAATTCCGCCTTAGTGTAGGATGTCTAGTTGACGTGTATTTATTTTAAAAGTTCGTATCATGAAACCATCTCTAACATTAATATTTTCTGGTTTATTTTTGGCATTCATTGGACATTCAATATGGAACTTAATACTGATATTTCGGCCTCCTACATGCAAAACAGGCGATATATGTTACACGTCTTACTTAAACACAAAACCTGCGTTAGATTTATTAATTTATTTGACTGACAATTCACGTTCAAAAAGAGAAGAATTAGTTCTTACATTAGAGAAGTTTGAATATGATGTACCAATTGAACGGTAGTGTATAATTTCCAAAATTGATATTCAGTTTTCTTTTAATTTCATATATTACAGAATTATCACCCTAGAATTAAGTAAGACAGTAAGAAAAAATGGTTCAATGCTAATTCATACAGTCGTTATACCATCAAGGAAAGATTCTTCCCAATTGAGTTTATATGAAGCTAGGAATTTACAAGATAGTACATATTTAAAAGGTGCTCTAACTCAGTATACAATACCAAAAAGTGCAACATTTAATTTATTACAAGAAACTGTGAAAAATGCTGATATTAAACCTGTGACACACATAAAGACAAAATATGCAGTGATGATGTGTAATGATGAATTAAACATTCCTCATGCTGGTGTCCCCATGGAATTAATTGGATATCTGCGAGTAAATAATAAGAAGCAATTCCTACCTATTCTTATACAAGATTTTTTACAATCTCGTTTACGAGATTTGGAAGAAATCACATCTGACATGAAAACTATGCAATTTACTTTTATTTACAATCCATCATCTGTAGGCAAATTTAAATTTATGACTCAAATGGAGGTGACTTTCAATAATTTTTTAACTCTTGGTTTCACCGAGAAAGATGTCGATGAAGTAAAAGGTGTATTTGCAGATACAAATTTATTTTTACTGTGTGCAACTGTGTTTATTGGTAGCGTACATGTAAGTTGCAATATCTAAATTGAAAATCAGCATTATTATGTTCATGAATATTATAGTTACTGTTGGACTTCTTATCGTTCAAAAACGATGTTAGTTTTTGGAAATCACACAAGTCAATGGCTGGATTATCTACTAGAACTGTTATATGGAGAGCATTTTCTCAAACTGTAATATTTTTGTATTTATTGGATGAAGGAACTTCTTTACTGGTATTAATACCAAGTGGAATTGGGACGCTTATTGAGGTTAATATATTTTGAGCATATAGAACAATTAGAATTCATTGTATGATATTTAAATAATTTATTAGACATTTTACATTTTTGGATTGACTAGGTCTTTACTTGATGTAAATCAATTTTCATCTTGAAATGAAACAAATATTAATCCATTTAAATTTACATTATATTTAGCCGCCTTGGGCTTCCTTATTGAGAAACAGCTGTTGTGGTTTTCTAAATATAATGTAAATCTAAACATTAATTGTTTGTTTCGTTTTAAGATTACTTGACATATTTATATACGCACTAAAATGAAACCTTTAATTTTAACAACTATAATCTGCCAAGTTTAACTTAATGCAAATTAGGATTAATATTCATTAAAATCTCATTTCACATGCATTCTTCGCCAAATGTGTTACATTTGTTTCTACAATCATCTAAACTAAGTTTGTAGTAGAATGTAGACGCAACACGCCGCGACTACAACCTTCCCTGGTTATGAGGACAAATGAAAGAATTCGTAGAAGGCACGTCCTTTTCGAAACGTGTAAATACTAGCATTTCATTCTTATTAGAAATCGTCAGTATGATATTAGGAAACAGACATGCCTTTCAATTCTATACTGCGTGTATATATACTTAACAAGTTGAACTAAATGAAAATTAATAATCATTAAAATCTCATTTCACATGCAGCATGTGAAAAGAGATATAATATCGCAATATCAGGGGTATAATTTGTGACTTTTAATTTGACACATGATTCTGAATGTTCAGTTGTTAAAGAACTTCTTTGTGGACTCAAAATATTTTTCATTTGGGAAAAGATTTGTTCACATAGATATGTAGAACCAAAAGCGCAAAGCAGAGCACATGTAATTTTCTACAAAGATTTAAATCTCTCCGGCAATGACATTCAGAAATTTAAAATAGCTGTCGATTTATTGTTAGAGTTATCTTCCAGATTTTTTCGTAATTACGTAAATTTTGCTTTCCATAATTCTGAAGATGTTAATTCAATAAGTTCCATTTAAAAATTATCAACTTCCACCACTCAAAAATTGACAAATCGAATGGGATTATTAATGAGTCTATTAAATCTGGTTTAATTAGGAAGGAAAATATAAGCATACAAGCTTTAGTCTTTGTTGTCTTTGCATATTTTGAAAAATTCCTTCTTAAGTGCTTCAACATAGGTTTGAAATTCATCTTTGTCTATAGTTGATGTACGTTGCAAGCGCTTAACATTTGGGAAGTAGTTATAGGTACTAGTATTAATATCACGGGAAAATATATTTAATTTTGTAGCAATGCTTTTCCAATATTCAAAAAGCTCAAGCACTGTTTGGGCCTTTCCTTGCAATCATAATTTTAGTTCATTGAGATGTTTAGTTATATCAGTCAGAAACATCAATTTGCATAACCATTCTTTATCGTTCAATTCGGGGAAATGTTCCTCCTCATTAAGAAAACCTTTAATCTGTTCAATGCATGACACAAACTAATTCAAGACATTACCTCGACTAAGCCAATGGACATGACTAAAGACGGCAGACTATGTGCTCGAACAGTAGCGTGATGTGGAGGGATCGAGTAGAGGCGTACGACGATCAATTCAGTTGCCGTTGAGACGTTGTAAGCGATACATTGTTAACACAATCGTGTTGAAAATGTCGAGAGTGCGTAGAAACAATGCATCGACTCGGTTGCATGCTAACGTAGTAAAAAATTTTACATCGGTTTCCCGATTTAATATATGACGGTACCGTAGTGAAATGTTTAGTTTGTGAAACAACTTTATTAACTTGGAAAGCAAGTCAGTGCCAAAGACATATAAATAGTGACAAACATAAATCGAATAATAGTGGACGCAGATCATATAATAAATTTGTGTGTGATTTAACAATGATGTTAATTGCGACCAATATACCAATGCAGAAAGTGGAACACCCAATGTTTCGTCAGTTTTGGAAGAAATACAATCCTACGTGGAAATTACCAGCAAGAAGTACGCTACGGAATTACGTACCGTCAGTGCGTACGAAAAATACGGTAAAAAAAGTTTCTGTGGTTAACAATAGACGAAACTACAGATATTAAAAAACAGTCCATCCTAGCCATTTTAGTACGGACGCTGACTCCGCAAGGACCTTCTCCTCCTTATTTACTAACCTATAAACGAATGCAAGGGTGTACTGCCAGAGCGATATATGATGTATTAATAGAAACACTACACAAATTTGAGATTTTACCGAAGCAAGTGTTAATGTTAGTTACCGATGCTGCCAAGGTTATGTGTTCCACGGCAAACTTACTCAAAACGATTCAACCAAACCTGCTGCATGTCACATGTTTGCTTCACGCTTTACACCTTGTAACAAACACTATACGTACAACTTATCCTGATGTGGATCAACTGATAGGACAAACGAAAGCGGTTTTTCTTAAATCTCCGAAACGGATTCGGCTATTTCATTCGCTGTGTCCTGATATACCCGAGCCGCCGCAACCAATTCTTATACGATGGGGTACTTGGTTAGAAGCAGCATTTTATTATTATAAACATTTTGAAAAAATTAAATCAGTGATTTTACAACTAGATGTCAAAGAAGCAGCTGCAATACGGCTCAGCCAGGTTCAATTTAATAATCCTCAAGTTGTAGCAAATTTAAAAATTATTTACGACAGTTACGTTCCAATACTGGACGCAATAAAAAATTTACAGAACACTGCGCTGTCCTTATTGGACTCATTAGCAATTATTGACCACGTAAAACTAGTGCTGCATATCCTTGAAGATGAAAAAAGTGATTGTGTCCGTGAAAAATTTAACAGTGTATTAGATAAAAATGTAGATTTTACAAAATTAGGGCAACTTTTAACCAATACTGAAGATCCGTTGTACAGATACAAAGAGCGCTTTAACTATGCAAATATAACATCTCTCAACGTCGACCAATCCTTCTCAGTATATAAACATATATATACGTCGCTACGTACGAACCTTTCCGAGACTAATACAGAAACATATATTATGGTGCAGTTTTTTTATCGCGCACATCCGCATTTTTTTGCAACAATGCAAACATGTTGGGTAAGATATTTATGTTTTTTCTTAACGTTTTGTATAGGGATTCGATATATTTATTTTTAAGTAAGCGCACTGTTATTCTGCTAAACTCTCCACGCAACGCCACTGCTGGGGCACATAGTCTGCCGTCTTTAGACATGACTGTACAAGAGGGAGATCCACATAGTCACTTTCCATTTCTTCTAAAAGAAATTTAAATTGCCTGTGTACCGATGAAGAACGAGACACTATGAAATTAACTATTTTAACAAGTTACAGAAATTAGGCGCTGTGACAAAATTTTGGCAACTAAATTTTTCTAAAGTTTGTCTTTTCGGGTTCTTAAGTAAAACTATCGATAACTTTAGACACACACTATATTAATAATAAAACGAATAACAATATAAAAACTAATTACTAACAATAAGCACATTTATGTATTTGTATTTATGTTTACTCCGCGAAGCTCTGGTATTGAATGAATCGCCATCCATTCCTCGACGGCTTATATATGAATGTGAATATTTTTTTCTCGAGCGCTCTACCTGCATCGCGAAAACGCCAGAGGTATGACGCGCGACGCGTCATCGGATGAGTCGTCACAGTATTATGCAATAGAAGTTCAATATTTTATGTCCAGTGTGATTTTCAAGAAGTTCGACAAATCCTGTTTCCTTGCCAAACATTACAGGAGCGTCATCAGTAGTTACGCAAAATCTGTTATTTATATTAATGTTTTTTACTTTCAAAATAATTTATAAATGAAGAAAGAATATCCTTCTTCTTCTTCTGTTTTGGGTTGGACGCCGGCACGTCCAGGCTCTTGAGCACACTGCCCTTTGTAATATCCTCAATATATCTCTCAATTCCACTCTGTTAGTCTTGTGTCCTCGATAAAAGCCACTATCCTCCTCAGGGGAAGTTTGAGTACCCTAGTAGGATCCAATAGATCTCTCCCGAAATGTTTCTGTCTGAGTCCCTTCAGTTCCTCACACCTGCATATTACATGAAGGCTAGTTTCCTCCTGTTTTTCACATCTCCTACACTAGGGCTCGCTAACCAAGCCCATGCTGTACAAATACTTCCTTAAAGGACAATGTCTGGTTATTAAGCCGGTAATTATTTTAATTTCTTTTTTATTAATATGAATTAGATTGGATGAAAACCTT
This sequence comes from Melolontha melolontha, assembly GCA_935421215.2. Lineage (NCBI taxonomy): Eukaryota > Metazoa > Arthropoda > Insecta > Coleoptera > Scarabaeidae > Melolontha > Melolontha melolontha. Next base: position 22,671,449 of record OW285235.1, read on the forward strand.
CCGCTGACCTTCCGTTAACCTCCATTTCTTTTTATGTTCTCTGTCTAGCCATAATCAGATCTCCCTTTTAGCGGAAGCCTTAGCGATTCCACGTACAGGTTCTGGTCCTATGAAGTTCATATTAGTACCCTCTTTGGGCAGTTCGTCGGCTATCTCATTGCTTTTAATTCCCTCATGTCCTGGCACCCATATCAGCGACACTGTGTTGTCTTGTGCCAGTTTATTGAGGGCTTGTTTGCAATATTTCACCAGTTTAGACCTGGTAAAGAATATCCTGTCCCTTAATTGTCTCAGACAGAGGATCAAGGTTTCCGGCATGCCGGAAAGATGACCAACTTGATCGTGGTCACTGAGAATTGTACCGCGTGCCGTAGGTTGCCGACGCCTGGACTATACTATTACATGTGTTCTTTTCTCCCATGTATTAGCGTAACCATTCGAGAGAAAACGCTTATATCAGCGAGTCTTTCTTGAAGAAATTTACATTGTTTATATTGTATGGTTAACAGCTGTAGCAATTTACATTAATGCGCTTCTCTTCCTTTGAAACATACCAAATTTTTAAACTTAAGTAAACTATTATTAATTGTACAGTGCAATTATAATTAGACAAGCAAGCAGTAGTGTCCTGTAAAACACATCGTTTCCATTCACAATTTTGTGAAGGAGTGTGAATAGGTTTATTTTATTCCAAGTTTATGGACTGTAATAACGGGTGTTCAAAAAGCATTTACGTCCCGGCCAGCCTTAAACGGGTAAATGCATGTCTGTAATAGATCCGTTCTATATTTTCTTAAATGTCATAAATTATATTTTCTAACATAAGTCAGCTTTCTGCGTGACTTTGAATGACTTTTATTCAAGGTTACGTTGACTAGATTTAAGTTTAGAAATGCGTTTTGCAGTCCATCGTAAAGACTTTTTGAACGCCATTATCTATATACAAGGTGCTACCCAGAAATTCCCGGAATGTGAAAAAAACAATATTACAACTTATTCACTACCATTCCCTTCAAAGTACTCTCCTTTCGCGTGAATACACCGATCTCAGCGACTTGTCCATGACTGGAAGCAGTGCTGGAAGTCTTCGCGTGTTAACGTGTTCAATACTGCCTGCGAATCGATCTGGATCTCCTCAATCATCTGAAAACGGCGCCTCTTGAACTTCAGTTTCAACTTTGGAAACAGGAAGCTACTACTTTGTTTCTGGATTATACCTGTACACCCATGATTCGTCTCCAGATATGATTCTGGTACTGAAGTTAGCAACCCTTTCGGCAGTTTCTTTCAGCTCTGTGCACACATGAACACGGTACCGTTTTTGTTCAATGCTGAGTAACCTTGGTACAAATTTCGCAGCAATACGCCGCTTGTTGTGTTTGCCTGACCGCATCACGCCTTTTTGCCACATTTTGTTGCCTGTTTTCCGTCGATAGACAACCGGAACGCTCATCATCAACAACCGACACACATCCATTATTAAAGAGGTTGTACAACTCATAAGCTCGCGTCTGATCTAAACCATCCTTATCAAACGCTTGTTTAAGCATTTTCGGAGTTTCCGCTGCTATTTTACCAAGTTTGATGCTCGTTCTTTGCTCTTCCACATCAGATATTGTAGTGTCGTAGAATAACTCAAATATAACTCAACAAATACAAACACAAAACCTGTTTATTACCACCTAGCAAAGTACCGTTTGACAGACTGACTTAGTATAGACGTAACTCACACCATCTAGCGCTATAGAGCTGTACCATCACTTCGCGCGTTACAATCAACTTCCGGGAATTTCTGGATAGCATCTCGTATATAAACCATCATTGTTTATTACTGCAAAATCCATGAATTAAAATAAGAGAAAACAAATTTTTAGTTTTGGAAAGTAAAAAAAGTATTGAAAGCAACAATTAGTTGGAATGGTGTAACCTTTAACAATACTGTTAAGGAGACTGAAGAAGAAGCAAAGACAAGAGAATATGATGAAGAATCAATGCGGTACCTGAGTTATTTATTGTATCCTTTATGTATCATAGGGGCAATATATTCTTTAATTTATCAACCACATAAGAGGTAATTTTAGTTATACAGTGAGGTTCAAACTCGATTAAGCTATGTGAACCGGTCTTAATTTTGACAGGTTTAGTGACAGCACCGAAATGTATGGCATTTTAGAAACTAGACTTCAGTAGAATTTTCACCATGTCTCAGTACACACTAACCGATCGTTCTGGTATCGTAGAATTATACATTGAAAATCAGAAGTCAATTATTTTGACTCAACGTAAATTTCGTGTAAAATTTCCTGGAAAAAAGCACCTAATCCGAATACAATTCGAGCATTATATTAAAAATTCAAGTCCAGTGGTGTGCTAAGTAATGTGTTGCGTGGCACTATACAGCGCAGAGCACGGTCGAACACAAACATCGCCATCGCACAGGATCTTTTAGCTGAGAGCCGAAATGTGTCGACTTCGCGCCGTGCTCAGACTTTGGGCATCAGTAAATCGTCAATGCGACGCATCTTACGGTATGATTTAAAGTTGTTCCCGTACAAAATACAAATGGTGCACGAACTGAAGCCGGGAGACTACCCCAGACGATTGGAATACGCTCAAACGATGCGAAATTTGGAGAGAAGTGAAGATGATTTTTGGAACAAAATCATCATGAGCGACGAAGCACATTTTAACTTGAATGGCAACGTAAACAAACAGAATTGTCGTATTTGGGGCGACACAAATCCAGAACAATATCGTGAGCAGCCTCTCCATGACAAACGAGTGACAGTTTGGTGCGGAATGTGCTCGGATTGCATCATTGGGCCGTTCTTTTTCGAAGATGACGATGGCGAAGCAATTTCGGTGAATGGTGCCCGTTATCGGGCTATGGTGAACGATTTGTTGCGTCCAGAGATCGAGAACAACGGCCTGGAAAACCACTGGTTCCAGCAGGATGGTGCTACGGCTCATACATCTCGTCTAACCATCGAATTGTTGAACGAAATGTTCCCAGGCCGTTTAGTGTCAAAAAATGGTGATTTCTTCTGGCCGCCGCGTTCACCTGACCTGACGCCACTGGACTTTCTTTTGTGGGGATATTTGAAGAGAAAGGTGTATGCTGACCAGCCAAAGACTCTCGAAGCGCTCAAACGTAATATTCGACGAGAAATCGCTGCCATATTGACCGAAACATTGAAAAAAGTCATGGAAAATTCCAAAAAACGAGCCCAACTTTGCATCAAAGAAAAAGGCAAATATTTGCGCGATATCATATTCCACTGATGATGTAAACAAATTGTATTGAGCCCAACTTTATAATAAAACCGGTCATACTTAAATTTATTGCTTATTTTTTTATTTACCGACAAAAAACATTGCTTAATCGAGTTTGAACCTCGCTATACATACTTGCTGTGTAGTTTTATAACCGATATACGTTTTTAGTTGGTATTCCTGGACAATTAACAGTTTAGTTAATGGAGTTTACGTATTTGGTTTTCTGTTCATGTTACCACAGTTGTTCGTTAACTATAGACTTAAATCAGTGGCCGCATTACCTTGGAGAGCATTTACCTATAGAGCGTTTAATACATTTATAGACGATGTGTTTGCATTTATTATAACGATGCCTACAGCTCACAGGCTGGCCTGCTTCAGGGATGATGTGGTTTTTATAATTTATTTATATCAAAGATGGTATGTATCGTATGTTTAAGAAAATACAAAAGTTATTACAATCTGAGTTCTTTCAGGTTGTATCCTGTTGATAAATCAAGAGTAGAAGATATTTGCGATGATGAAGTTGTTGTTACCACTAAGAATAAGAAAGAAGATTAATGTGTGTGTGTGTTTTAATACATTCCTTTACGTTTTAGAAAAAATTTGTCCGCTATTGATGACTAATACAATCAACAGGGTTGTATCCATGTGATATTTTCAAAATAAACTTATATGTACTTCAGGGAAGTCTGGATAATAAATATGTGGTAAACAATATTTTTCTATGTGGTGTATTACCATAAGATTTCAAACCATCAAATACATCGAAAATATTCTTTGGCAGTGAAGACCTAATTCCTTATAGGCTTATATTTAAATGGACTACACTAAACACAGCATCCTACATAGAGATTCTGACGTGTCTAATGGCAAAGGTTTGCGAAAATAGCATAGAAAAGTGGTCTATCTATCTGTGTAATTCTTTGGGTTGGGCGCCATTTGAGTACAGTCTTTGTACCACCCCCAATAATAATGATCTTTATTGTCCAACAGTTTATAAATCAATTATAGGATATTATACAAAATTAGACTTTAAAAACATATTCTCAAGGATTCATAGACCTATAAAAGAACTGAAAATGGAGGGAGACAGGCATTCCACACCAAACCGTCGTCGTGTGATAAATAAATACTTGTAAAAATATTTTTGTCTTTCTGCGGGGTTCTTAAATAAAACTAACGGTAATTTAACCACACACTTGTAAAAATAAATGTTCTGGTTATTAGTTTTAAGTCGTTAGTGTACTATATTTTTATTGTTAATATAGTGTGTGTTTAAATTACCGTTAGTTTTGTAGGTGTAGGTTTCCGCGGTCGTTCTCTAGATGTAGATCTCAGTTTCCGGGTTGGGACCGCGTCGAGTTAGGCGCAATTGCCAACGTTTCGTCCACTGTTTCAAAGGACATCTTCAGGGCTGTACGTAGATGTTCGTCGCTTCGCAGTAGCTTGAAGAATGCTATGACAGAGACCGGTACAACTTATATAGGGGGGACCGGGTCAGATGGTGGCCTGCTATTGGCTGGGGACAATGAGCCAATGGCATGCGTCGTATGGGCGTGGTAATTCTTAGTAGAGTTTGCCACGTCGGATGTAAAGTATAGCCATCGTCTTTATTGAGATTGCGGGGATGTTTGTAAATTTCAATAGATTCACGGATTTTCCTAGGGAAATAATGCGATTCACGGGACAGAAGCTTGACATCTTTGAATAGAATTTGATGACCGAAGTTGAGTTTGTGTTCTGCCAGCGCTGAACCGGCTATATGTAACAGTCTAGTACAACGTTCATGTTCGGACACACGCACACTGACTGGCCGCTTAGTTTCGCCAATGTACACACTGCCACACGAACACGGAATGCGATACACTCCTTGTGCTTGGAGTGGAGATATTTTGTCTTTAACCGAGGGTAAGAGGTCCGAAACTTTAGAATGGGGTCTGAAGACAGTTTTGATTTTATTTCTATGTAGAACCTTTCCTATATGATGATACCGGTGATATCTTGAATATACGGTAAGAAGGCGGTGCTAATGTTAGGATCGGGTTCACTCCGAGGTTTGGGGTTACGATGTCTCACTATAGTACGGTGTATGTCGTGGACGTTATAATTATTCTGGAGTAGGGTGTTAGAAACATGCTTAAGTTCAGAGGGTAGTGCCCTAGGTTCTGAGATAGAAAACGCGCGATGTACAAGACTATTGATGACCGCTTGTTTGTGTGCCGGGTGATGATGGGAAAACCCGTTCAGATATCGGTCCGTATGAGTCGGTTTCCTGTAAACCGTGTGGCCCAGTTTGCCATTAATATTGCGGGTCACTAAGACGTCTAAAAATGGGAGACTTCCGTCTGATTCCACCTCCATGGTAAAGCGAATGTCACGGTGCTGGGAGTTTAGAAAAAGTAAGAATTCATCCAAAGACTGCCGCCCATGCGGCCAGATGACGAACGTATCGTCTGCATATCAAACTTATCAAACAATACACAGGTGACAGTAACTCTGCATTTAAAAATTCTCAACATTTTGTAACTCGTTTACAGGATTTTTCCTTAGACACTAGTGATTTACTAGTTAGTTTTGACGTTGAATCTCTTTTCACGAAGGTTCCGATCCCGGACACAGTGTCTATCATCTCCGACATTATAGCCGCCCACGGCAAACCGAATGATATATCCGAACTCGTAACACTTCCACGTACTTCCAATTTCGAAACAAGTTCTATGAACAAGTGTCGGGAGCCGCTATGGGTTCCCCCTTATCCCCGGATGTCGCTAACATTTTTATCGAAGCGTTCGAACAACAGGTCTTAAGCTCCTTTCATTTAAAACCTAAATGTTGGTTTAGATATGTAGACGTCATCTGGCCGCATGGGCGGCAGTTTTTGGATGAATTCTTACTTTTTCTAAACTCCCAGCACCGTGACATTCGCTTTACCATGGAGGTGGAATCAGACGGAAGTCTACCGTTTTTAGACGTCTTAGTGACCCGCAATATCAATGGCAAACTGGGCCACACGGTTTACAGGAAACCGACTCATACGGACCGATATCTGAACGGGATTTCCCATCATCACAAACAAGCGGTCATCAATAGTCTTGTACATCGCGCGTTTTCTATCTCAGAACCTAGGGCACTACCCTCCGAACTTAAGCATATTTCTAACACCCTACTCCAGAATAATTATAACGCCCACGACATACACCGTACTACAGTGAGACATCATAACCCCAAACCTCGAAGTGAACCCGATCCTAACATCAGCACCGCCTTCTTACCGTATATTCAAGGTATCACCGATCATATAGGAAAGGTTCTACATAGAAATAAAATCAAAACTGTCTTCAGACCCCATTCTAAAGCTTCGGTCCTCTTACCCTCGGTCAAAGACAAAATATCTCCACTCCAAGCACAAGGAATGTATCGCATTTCGTGTTCGTGTGGCAGTGTGTACATTGGCGAAACTAAGCGGCCAGTCAGCGTGCGTGTGTCCGAACATGAACGTTGTACTAGACTGTTACATATAGCCGGTTCAGCGCTGGCAGAACACAAACTAAACTCATCAAATTCAATTCTATTCAAAGATGTCAAGCTTCTGTCCCGTGAATCGCATTATTTCCCTAGGAAAATCCGTGAATCTATTGAAATTTACAAACATCCCCGCAATCTCAATAGAGACGTGGCTATACGTTACATCCGACGTGGCAAACTCTACTGCACTCAACTAAGAATCACCACGCCCATACGACGCATGCCATTGGCTCATTGTCCCCAGCCAATAGCAGGCCACCATCTGACCCGGTCCCCCTATATAAGTTGTACCGGTCTCTGTCATAGCATTCTTCAAGCTACTGCGAAACGACGAACATCTACGTACAGCCCTGAAGATGTCCCTTGAAACAGTGGACGAAACGTTGACAATTACGCCTAACTCGACGCGGTTCCAATCCGGAAACCGAGATCTACATACCGTTAGTTTTATTTAAGAACCCCGCAGAAAGACATAATTATGTTGAGCCAGTAAATGAAAATAGTCGATACCACGGGCAGGGTAAATGCCGTCCATTCTATACAAGTATTTTAAGAATCTCCTCTGAACACGTTCGACCGAGGTTTGCTGGTGTACATAATGCGGATACCAAACGACAGATGCATATTCCAACCTGCATCGAACAAGGGCATAGTATAGTCACTTAATACTGTTCATGTCAGAAAAATTGCGACACAATCTCACAAGAAAACCGAGAGACCTGCTGCCAGAAGAGCAGATGCTAGATATGTGCTCGGTAAACGTAAGACCATCATCGAAGAATATCCCAAAATCCCTAACAGTCTTTCTAGCAACCGACTCAGAGCCGGGCGTGTAGTGAATGTAACTGGTTTAGAACATCTAGTATAAGAACCGACAGCGCATTTTTTTACATTTAAAACAATTTGATTTACGTGGCACCAGTTCCGAATCCTGTCGAGGTCAGCTTGAAGTTTAATACAGTCGTCGTGGTTGCTGATAATACTAAAAATATTCAAATTGTCGGTATACCCCAAGTATTCACAACTAAGGTCATCCGTCAGATCATTTCATAGATCTCTCAGTTCCACTCTGTTAGTTTTGTATCCTCGATAAAAGCCACGAGTCCCTTCAGTTCCTCACAAGTGTATATTATGTAAAGGCTAATTTCCTCCTGTTTTTCACATCTACACCAGGGCTCGCTAACTAAACTCATGCTGTACAGATACTTCCTTAAAGGACAGTGTCCGGTTATCAAGCTGGTAATAATCTTAATTTCTTTCTTGTTACTACAAATTAGTTTGGCTGAAAGCCTAGCGTCCAGCTCCTCTAGTAGTATCTTAATACGAAGGTGACCCTCCGTAAGCCTCTATTTCTTTTTGTGTTCTCTTTCTAGTCATAGCCAGAAGTCCCTTCTAGCGATTCCAGATACAGGCTCTGGTTCTATGAAGTTCCTCTTAGGACCTTCCTTGGTCAGTTCGTCAACCTTTAATCTCCTCATGTCCTGGCACCTATATCAATGCCACAGTACCTGTTTACAATGTTTTACCAGTTTAAATCTGGTAGATGGATTCACAATGGCTTTAATAGCCGCCTAGCTATCAGTCATTATGTTAATTTTTTTCTCCGACTTCCCGAATTTCCTCGGCACAGGCTGCGATAAAAAAGTATCATTGCTAGATACTGTACCCCCCGCCCTATCCCACACCCTTCGCAGTGTTCTTAGTTCAGGAACAAGTCCCAATTTTTTTATGCACCTACAAGGATGGAATCCAATTTTCTCAATCTGACGCATATATTGCCGTCAAAGTATCAAATAAAATTTATTTTCTAACGCTAAAATCTGTTACCATATAAACTACTAACTGTCATTCATTAATGTATATTCAGCAAATTTTCATCTGAGTTTTAAAGCAAACCACTTTTGTAAATTTGTTAAAATTGAATTGAGTATCGAGCGCTAATGAAATACTTCGTTTTGAAAGTAAAAACGGAAATACAATCAGTTCTTAAAAATGACGCTCCTTTGTTTCCCATTAAAAATAAGTGAGCAGTAAAATTGTAACATAAGAGGGGTTGATGGGTAGACGCTAGCGTATACCGTGAATTAGTTTTTTTTTTACATAAAACAAAAACGCTATACACATAAATACACGCCTTTGTTTCCGGGCAATAAAATAAAACGCTATGTGCATTAACCCAATTACTACCAACGTCCTTTTAAAAGGTCGGTACAGAAATCTTTTTTTTTTGTACAACTTAAACTACTTTCCGAAAGATGGTGCTCCAGTCTATCATTAAACAGAGCATGTACAACGTCTTTCCAAGATTTGCAGTGTAAGTTTTGAAGACTTGCAGATATTGTAAATTGTGTGTGAAACATTTTTTTACGTTCTGTCATGGACAATTGGAGGTAAGAAAATTACGTAATTACAAACATAACATTACTATTTCTTTACACTAATGAGTTGGTATAGTCATAACTTTATGGTTTTACACTTAGACATCTTTGTTTTTTGCTTCATTTTTGCAACATAACCTTACAAACACAACCGTCCTTTTAAAAGGACAATGGTTAAAACACGTACTATTTTGTTTTCAGTTATTTGAAAAGACCTCTTACACTCCATGAGCTATTACAAGAAGTAGAATACATTGATGATGTTCACAGTATACCAGACGCTATAGCAGTGTTTCCTCCCGTTAACGCTAATGAAGAGGTTACCGATGAAGACTCCGGGATGATGAAATTGTTACTATGAACAATCTTCCAGGTAGAATATTGAATACTCAAGCTGAAGCTATTTTTGATACCGATCACGATAGTGATGATATCCCATTGTCACATTTTAAAAAATATAAAAAAAGACAGAAAAGTAATCATTGGGTTAGGGAAGACATTACAAATAATTTACCAAAATAGCAAGATGAAAGCACGGCAAATAATAATATGTCTTCCTTGGACTTGTTCAGTCTTTTTTTTGACGAGAAACTTTGGCAAATGATACTAAATTATAGTAATCTTTATGCAGTGCAACATAACAGAAATGGAGATATTACACTAGAAGAAATAAAATGTTTTTTGGAGTACTTATTTACAGCGGTTATACAAGTGTCTCAAGAAGATCTTTGTATTGGGAAAACAGCTCTAATGCTAATCATCAAATTGTGTACACCGCAATTTCACGGAATCGTTTTAATTTTATAAGCAAAACCTACACTGTTGTGACAATACAAATCTAAAAGTTGGTGACAAATTTGCAAAAGTTAGTCCACTGTTAGAAAGATTAAACCAGAAATTTCTTTCTTTTGCCCCTATACAAGAAAAGGATAGTGTAGACGAGTCCATGATTTCTTTTTTTGGACGGCATGGTTCGAAACAATTTATCAGGGGCAAGCCCATTAGATGGGGTTTTAAATTTTGGATGGCCACAACTATAAATGGCTACATAGGAATGTTTTGAACCATATCAAGGATCCACCACAAATCTTTCAGAAAGATACAAAGACTTGGGTTTGGGCGCAAGTGTGGTCTTATCATTCGTTGACAAAATAATCGCAGCAAAAGGTCAGCTGCCTTTTCATGTCTACTTCGATAATTTTTTTACGTCGTGGGAGGTACTTTTGGTGCTTAGAGATAGAAATATAAAAGCTACTGGTACGGTGAGAGAGAACATTATTCCAGTATCAATTATAAGGTCTGGTAAAGAATTGAGAAAAACAGAAAGAGGGACATTTGAATATGCTTTAGAACGGGAGGAGAATATAATAGTCTGCCGATGGAATGATAATAATATTGTTACCATTGCTTTCAATTGTAAATCTGTACTACCAACGACTAATGTGACTCGATATTCTCAAAAAGAGAAGAAAATATCTGTGCCTCAGCCCAAGTTGGTAAAAAAATACAATCAGAATATGGGTGGAGTAGACAGGGCAGATCAGAAAACAGTCTTATCGCGTGAGTATCAGAGGAAAAAAGTGGTACTTTCCTATAATTTGTCATGGCTTGGATATGGCTATTCATAACGCCTGGCAACTTCACCGCCACTGTGGAGGGAAAATGGACCAGTATGCCTTCCGTCGATCTCTTTGTAAAGGTATTTTAGAAACCCATAAGAAAAACACTGAGAGGACGTATACGAACAAGTGTCTATGAAAACGAAATTTCGCGATTTGATGGTAAAGATCATTTGATTGTTTACCAAGAAAATCAAATCAGATGTGGACGGTGCCACAAGAAAGTCCAATTTAGGTGTGCCAAATGCAAAGTGGGGTTACATCCTAAACAATGTTTTGTTGAATATCACACGCAATAATATTTTTTATGTTTATTATGTTCCAATATCAAATTGAAGATTGTATTTAAATAAACTTAAGTTTTTTAAAGTTAGTTCTGATTACACCTTATAATGCCACTGTCCTTTAAAAAGGTCGGCCCTTATCTAAAAATCTTATTAAAAAATTAAATTAAATTAAATTAAAAATTAATTAAAATCTTATTAAAAAAAATCTTATTAAAAAGGTCGGCCCTTATCTAAAAAAAACTACTAAAAAAAATAAAAAAAGTTAAAATGAAAAGTTGTTGATTGGGTTCCAGTTAATGTAGAAATAGACAACAAATGTATTTTTTCAAGAAAAAATTAATTTGGGAGTATCTAGGTTAAAAATAAAATCTATAATTAGAGAGGGTTCCCTAGGGTTTCGTCCATACCTCGTATAAAATATCATAACTTTGATTTCTTGATTAAGCTCCACCCTCCCGAAGTCTTCATGCTGGATTCCTCTGTCAACGTTGGTTGGATCATCGGCATCTCCCGAAACACTACTTCAACTTATAGAGTATGTCCTGATGGTCCGGATTAGTTTTATAAAAACAGCACCCCTAGTGCCTCCTTACTATCTAAACTGTTTCTTGGCGGTTTATAACATTTCGCCTTTGGGCAAGTTCGCCACCGAACGTATCATTAACTCCCTGCGATGGTGCGGCGTAATTATTCCGTCCGGTGGGTAATTAAAATACAAAAATAAATCGTCATCTGCACCATTTATGATTTAAAATTGGCTGCTTGCAATTAAACAACCATCGTCAACCAGGAATTACGATTATGAAGTCTTGTGGCAATAAATGGCGCTGTTTGAAGCGTGTATTTGAAAAAAATACAAAAACTAGTTAGAAAAATTTAGTATATCGCGCAATCAAGCGTTGTTACAAATAATACAAAAATGCGTAAAGGTATACGTGTATATAGCAATCGCCAATTAACTTGGCGCGAGGAGGGGGTGCGCAGAAGACGTTTTTAAAAACGTCCACCCCCACTACTCAAGTAATTGTCAGAATACATTTGTCATTGACGTTTGCCGGAACATAATGTCTTTGCTAGGGGATCATAAAGTGATACACGCTCAGAGGTTAGAATTATCTGACATTTGATGTAAAACCAAATATAAATCTCCCCACTACTTCTAATCCTGCGCGAACTTACCCCTCCTCGCGCCAACTTAATTGGCGTTTGCTATACATGGACATACAGTACGTATTTACCAGCGTTAACTTCAACCACAGATGCTTGCGTTTCTGTCTAACGACTTTATCAATGCGGGTTTATGAAGTAACGACTATGGTTATCCTTCTGGTCAAGTAGTGAATTTTGTCCTATCAAATGACACCAGATATAATCTCGTGACATCTGACGGACAAAATAGACCACGCCGATGAAAGTGATTTCTTCTCGAACAGCAAAGCTGTTACAGAAGAAGAAAAATACGCTTATTACTGGAAGTCTATTAACTTGTGGCCAGGTGGCGACATATACCAAAAAAAAACGAAGAAAAATTTAGTATATCGATGCGAGAGCTCGTAACAACGCTTGATTGCGAGCTCTCACATCGATTTACAAAATTTTTCTTATTTTTTTGGTATATGGCGCCACCTGGTCACGAGTTAATAGACTTCCAGTAATAAGCCTATTTTGTCCGTAAGATGTCACGAGATTATATCTGGTGTCATTTGATAAGACGAAATTCACTACTTGACCAGAAAGCGAACCATAGCCGTTACTTCATAAATCCGCATTGATAAAGTCGTTAGACTGAAACGCATGCGTCTGTAGTTGAAGTTAACGCTGGTAAATACGTGCTGTATGTCCATGTATATAAATACAGATATGCCTTTACGCATTTTCGTATCAATTGTAAAAACTAATTAGTCGTGGTTTTTCTGTAGATTAATCGCTAGATTCAAATTTCTAAATGGATGAGAAATATGTTTTTCCTGAAAATTCTACACGTTGGCCCACCCTGTAATGCACATTTTTAAAAACCTACTTTAATAAGGTTTTAAAAAAATAACTATAACCGGTGGTGAAATGCCCAGCAGTGAAACCGGCAAAGGCGAAATATTTCACTCTAGTTTCACATAAAAAAATCGATATGGCTGGAGATCAACAGATAGAGAACGACGGAATTCGAATTGTTCCGCGGGCAGAACATTCAGCCCCTCCAAAAATGACGGACTTAGCTATCTTGGAGATTACGAATTACTCCTATACGCACCTTACTCATCGGACTTATCTTCTAGTGAATCGTTTCTCAATCTGGAGGTCGCGACGCCCCAAGGGCGTCTCAAAATAACCTATAGAAGAAACGCGTCAAGTCCAATTGTACGTCATTGATGACGTTTACATGTTGTCATAACTGTATTAGAGAAACTAAAAAAGTTAAGTTTGTTAAACTATATTTGAAAACTTTTATTTCATTAATTTAAATACAAAATGTTATAAATTGATGATAATATAGACATTCATGGGCCATGAATGTCTATATTATCATCAATTTATAACATTTTGTATTTAAATTAATGAAATAAAAGTTTTCAAATATAGTTAAAAAATATAGTATAAAGACGGCAGACTATGTGCCCGGGTGACAAGAATCATTTCACCATGTCTACTAAATATTATTTTGGATACTATAATATAAATATGTTTTGCAGGTGCATCTGTTATTGCCAATAATACCACTTTTTCTTTAGAATAAATGTTTCGTTCATTGTCAGAAATACAAAATAATGTTCTTTTTTAATTTTGATTTAGAACTGTTAAATATATGTTCAAATTCTGTTATCTCTTTGATAAATGCATGTATGGAAACTATTAAATATATGTTTTTCTGCTCCGATATGTAAACAAAGCGAGAGAAATGAAAAATAATATTTAGTACACATGGTGAAATGATTCTTGTCACCATGCACCGGGCACATAGTCTGCCGTCTTTATTCATAGCAAATAAACACATAATTTCCGTTTCAATACTAAATGTTTCTTGTATATATTTTTAACAGGGTAATAGTTACTTGCGGTGTTGAAAGATAACATATCGGTGAAATAAGTCTAGTTTTTTGTACATTTTTCCCGTTTATTTTGATTGTTTAAAAACAGTTCCTTTTAGAACTACATTTTGTTTATTATCTCGTTGCGTCATTTAGATATGCCAAAAGGTTTCTGTAAACAGTCGAAGCAATTAATTGCTTAATTATTGACCTTTTTATAATTGACATCTTGCCGGCAACATATATAGGACGTGTCGTCATGGATCTAGTATGACGTACAATTAGATAACGCATTTTCTCTATAAATAATGAAAAATAATTTAATGAGAAAAAAATCATTTATTATAGACATTTTATTTACAATACGTACACATGTAAAGAAAAGAAATTAATGTGATGGTTGCATTTGTTTTTCATTTAAAAGTTTCTCTATACGTGCATCTACGTTAGAAAAACACGAAATTGTTTTCGAGTGATACGAGACGATTCCTGTATTTAGTTTTTATCACAACCATAGACGAAAAATCCTTTTCACAGAGATAAAACGTGACGTGGCGAAAAGAATTAATATTTTCAATGCTTCCGTTACTAAAATTCCATATCAATTTCGACGAGCATGCCAAAACGTATTTAAATCATCAGATGTAAATTACAGTTGTAGCGTCTTGTCGGCAGACATTTCGATGAGCTAGTCGGGAATCTCAACTGATAACTTAGCAACGGCAACGTTTTCACTAAACGGATTCAGTACCAATCTCTTCGAGAAACCATTTTTTGTCTTCCGGGAAATACTCCGTCAACTGAGTTTTTAGCTCACGCAAATGCATCTTCATGCAATTCAACCTGTGGTGAATAATAATATCTTGTTCATTCAATTTTTTCTCAGTATAATCCGAAGTGAGTGGGAGTATATCCAAATTTTTGCTTTGAAGGCGAATAATCCAGATATCAAGCTTCTTAAGGGTCTACTTTAGTGTCCGAAAAATTACCATTTCAGAAATATGCAACCCACATTACAGCACACTACAACAGACTAGGTACCAAGACGCCCTGCTGAGAGGGTCGAAGATAAAGAATAGATGTATTATTATAAAAAATGTATTATAACAAATGTAACGGACGTTGGGTGCGTAATTGGGACCAGAACTAAAAAAGTTTTATACGTAGGAGTAAAAAATAAAATGTGCAAATTTAGTAAAAATAACGATAAAAAAAACGTTCCGTCTCATAAATGTTTTCAAAACTGGAACAGTTCTTCAACTTCTATGGAAGCAGCTATTATTCTAGATGGGTTTAGAATGTCAATAGAAATGCATAATTTGCGATATAAAACTATTATTGGTGATGGGGATAGTAGTGTATATAAAAAAATTCAAACAGCAAAACCTTACGGACCAACATATTTTATTGAAAAAATTGAGTGTCGAAATCATGTGTTGCGAAATTTCTGTACGAAAATACGAGAAATTTCAAAAACTCCTCGATCAGATATGTGTATACGAAATGTTTTACGGCAGAATATTCTTAAATTTAGAACAGCTGTAGTTAGTGCCATAAAGTACCGCAAAAATGAAAATGTTTCTTTTCAACAAAAAATATAAAACTTAAAAAATGATATTCTCAATGGACCTGCCCACATATTTGGAGAACATAGTAACTGTGCTAGCTATTTTTGTAGTAAAGATGGTAACAATTCAAATACTATTGATTACAAACATTTCAAAAGCAGTACTCTCTATGATATATTTTTTCAGTCTTTGAATAGAGTAGCCAATTTATCCTCCAGTTTACTTTATGACGTAGACAATAACGCCGTAGAATCTTTCAATTCTGTTGTGAATAAATTCGTGGGAGGAAAAAGAATAAATTTTTCGCTGGGAGGCTCGTACCAAGGGAAATGTTTTGCGGCAGCCATAAATTATAATAATAAAGAGACATTTGTATATACATTTGTTAAGAAAACTAATGGGGATAATTTTAACGGTGTATATTTGGAAAAATTCAAAAATCTTAAACTAAATCAAGCAATAAAAAATAAAAGCAAAAAAATAAAATTCGAATTCAAAGTGCTGATTCGGATTACGGAGCGTGCAAAATCGTGGTACCTGATATGCCTATTCCGGAATACGAAAGCAAGAGAAAACAATTTCTCGATGAATTGTCATTATCTGATTGTCATAATATTCAAATTAGGACGGTGAATCAGAGACATAACAACGAATGGGAAAAAGAGAGACAGATAAAATTAACGGCAAGTAACTTTGGAAAGATTTGTAAAATGAGAGAAAAAACAGACACGGCTAGTACAATAAAACATATGCTGTATACTAATAGATTCAATAATAAAAAACTACCAAATTCTCTACAGTATGGCATAGATAATGAAGAAAGGGCCAAGCAAAAATTAATGGAAATTACAAATTTGAAAGTTGAGGCATGCGGTTTGTTCATTGACGAGAAGAAAAAATTTTTAGGCGCCACTCCAGACGGATTAATTGGATTCGATTCTATTGTCGAAATAAAATGTCCTTATTCAGCGCGTGATAAATTAATACATGAAGCCATTAACGAAAAATTAATTAATTATTGCACCTTAGATGCAAATGATAGTAACAAAATTTTGCTAAAACCTTTTGATAATTATATGTATCAAGTGCAGGGACAACTCCACATCACCAAAAGAGAGAAATGTTATTTCGTAGTTTATACTAAACACGATTTGAAATATATAGTAATAGAACGAAATGATGATTTCTGGAATCATCATATGATTGAACATCTGGAAAAATTTTATATGAATGCAATGCTTCCAGAAATAATTGACGCGAGGTATCATAGAGATCAATCTATAAGAAGTATTATGAAAAAAGATCTCCAATTTTTTTTTATTCTAATTTTTTTTAAATACAAACTATTTACTTATGTAAATGCAGAAATTTATTAGCTGCAAATTAGTTTGTTCACATATAAATGACTAGAAAATTCATCTTTGATGTTCAGTCTCCGATCCGCACTTAATTTTCGGTGATTATTATGGATCAAAATTCTCTTAAAACTCAATAAAAGGTAATTTAATTAGCCATTGAACCAGTTGCAGCATTTATTTCAATATTTACGCCGAGTTATTGGTTGATAAGTTAATATTGTTATAGGTAGAAGCCTGTGGAGCCAATTTACATAATCCTTCGACCCTCTCAGCAGGACGTCTTGGTACCTACTCTGTTGCCAGAGAGTATAAATAAATGTCTGTTGCCGTGTGCTGTAATGTGGGCTGCATATTTTCAGGGACGTTGAGTATCGGGTTGCCTGTTTTTGACTTTTATTTTTATTGATAACTAAACAACTATTACATCTAGACAAAAACGGGCTGTATAGCTACCTAGATATTATAAATACCTACAACACAAACATTTCATAACTCCATTAGCTGGCCTGGTTATCTCTCAATTTGTCCGGATAGATTTTCTGTTTCTTACCAATAAAAGTCAAACCGTACAAAAATTTTGAAAAAAAAGTAAATACCTACCTAGTTTTTATTGATACATGGTCATACATACATCGAGCGGTCTTTCAACTTTTTATTTGAAGCAAAAAAAAGGCCGGAAAAATACACTCATTTCAGTGTGGGATTGCCGGGTATAGCGTAGAGGCTTAATGAAAGCATAAACTTTGTCATTAATAAAATGTTTTTATCGCGTCCTTGTAAATTCACACTCAAGTCGTTTAAATGCGAAAATACATCGGCTAAGTAAGCCAACAACAACATACACTCATTATTCTGTAAAAACAATCAGAATGGCGTTTGTTTATGCTGGAAAAATATTAATTCATCTCGCAATTCCAAAACTCGGGTTAACACTTTCCCTCGCGAAAACCATCTAACTTCTGTATGGAAAAGAAGAGATTTTTTTAATTTTCGCCCATATTATCAGCATAGTTTAGCAAACAGTCTGTTCTGTAACGGTTGGCTTTTAATAAAATCAACCATTTTTATAGGTTCACAAAGAATTTGATTGAGATTTTCCATCATGTTTCTTGCGACAAGAGCATGTCTGTGAAGGAAGCAGTGCGTCCATTCCGTCCTTGGTATAAAACGATCTTTTAATATTTTCATTGATCCATTGTTCTTTCGTGTTATTTTCTTTGCACTATCACTACATACTGCAATACATTTTGTCCAATCTATGCTAGTACAGTTTCTAGTAGCTTCATTAAAAACATCAAAAAGACCTGGTACTGTTTTGCAAAACAACATATTTCCTTTGATTGATGTGTCCCTTACATTCATACCTCACAAAACATAAGAAATGTTTGCTACATCTGTTAATTCACCAAACTGAATACTAAAAAATTCACTTGAACTCACTTGCTAAATTATTTGATCGCGAACATCGGCAGCCATGTCATCGATTCGCCTTGATATTGTGTCGTTAGAAAGCGGAATTTTTTTAATTTTTTTTTTGTCTCTACCATGGCTATTAAAATACTGACCATATCAATTGCAACAGGCAATATGAGGTTATCGGCGATTGTATGGGGTTTGGACATCTTAGCTACGAGATAAGATGCTTCAGGTACACTTTTATCAGTATGGGCTTGACTTACAAATAGAAGTTTGTTGATTTCTCGAGGTATGTAATTTCCTTTCAAAAAATTCCAAGGGTTTGTTTTTATGAGTCGGATGTTTAGTTTGCATGTGTCGAACTAATTTTGATGGCTTCATGCTTTCATCGAAGAGAACTTTAAATCAAGCAACGCACTGTGGCTTTCCATCCAATGAGGTAAAACCATAATTTAAATAACCGTCATTGTACAACCTCGTCTTTTTACCAACCGACTCGCTGAATGTAGATGGGTCACTACGTTTTATCACAAATTTATCCATTTCGCACAAGAAATTTAAAAAAAAACAATTCTGTGTCACGGTTGACCGCACACGAAAATAAAAGCATCAGACGCACACTTCGCATTCGACACTTAACTGAAGTTGTGCAATCCCTAGCGCCTCTTTTGTACACAGGTGACACCACGACTTGTTCAAACGCATCCATATGCATGTTCAAATATGCTCTCACAGTAAGTATTATAAAAGGTGACCAAATTACAAAGAGCACGTACACACAGGCGCGGCTCGTGATGACGTATTTGGGTGTGCAGTACAATGATCCGAGTGCTTCGTGTACTAACTGTAACGCTTGCTTAGTAAACACCGAAAACACACGAGGCACTCGTATCATTGTACTGCAAACCAAAATACGTCATCACGAGCCGCGCCTGCGTACACATCAAGTTGGAACTTGTAAAGTCGCGAAATATTAATTTTATTTAAGTACATTTACTATTTGGAGGGTCGCGGAGCTAAGAAGGTTGAGAATCACGCTGCTCTAGACTAAAAGCATACATCGGAGGAAGGAAAAGTTCAGAAAGTTGGAGGCTAGCCCGAAATATGACTGTAGTGATTAGTTGTGCAATTTCAAAAGAAATTTGACACAAAACGTCGAGGTAACTGGTACCTATTTTGAGACCATCACACAGTCTTACTATATGGACAGTATAAAAAGGCTTTTAAATAAAATATTAACGGCCGGTATTATCAACTGTTATTAAAAGTAGTTTTAGTTAAATGACATTTAAATTAAGTGTCACTTAAATTAGGGGTTCCGTATTATGAAATGAATTTAAGCAGCATTTACTTAAATGTGGCTTTTAATACCAAATACGCGTCAGTCTCCAGATTCTTCAAGATTATTTTTGTGAAACAATATTTACTGTTAACATGAATAATAAGAAAGGTCGTGGCAAAAATTTTAGTGAACAAGAGGCTATAGATCTCTTGTCACTGGTGGTCAATTATATAAACATTCTAGAAAATAAACAAACAAATGCAGTGACTAATCAAGAGAAGGTAATTCTTCCGTAATTCGTCTTTTATCATTTAATCACTGATGATTCAATTTACAGGCTCGTGCATGGAAAAACATTACAGAGGAGTTCAACATTTCCCATCCGTTAACAACACGTACCCTTGAACAGCTGAGTGCAAAATATGAAAATTTAAAGCATCGTAGCAGAAAATATGCTGCACAAAAGAAACAGGCGCTATATTCTACAGGTGGTGGCCCTTCGCAGACAGTCATCGATGTAGTTCTGGATACCGTATTAAGCATACTACCAAGCAAGACTGTCGAAGGTGAAATAAATTTATTAGACTGCGACAGTGAATCACTGGCTGTATTCAGCTGCACTGGTGTCGAAAAAAAGCTTGAAAACACAGATAATCTGATAACGGTACATGTACCAGGAGAAATTACAAATGAACCATCTGAAATAGTTTGTGTTACAATGAAGACAAGTGATGCAGATACAATGGTCCAAACAAGTGGATCAAATTGTACACCGACACCAACACCATGCAAAATGTCGAAAAAACATAAGAGAAAGCGCGATTCAGATGATATCGAAAAAATATTAGAAGCCAAATTTTACGAAACTAAAACAAAATTGTTGGAAGTAGAATATAATTTAAAATTAGAAGAAGGGAAAAACAAAGTTCTCCAAAATCAAGTTCTGGAGCAAGAACTATCGGAAAAGCAGGAAACACAGTCGGTGAGATTTGCTCTCCTGAAAGAGGAATTGGAAGGAAAGAGGTTACATAATATGAAATTAAGAGCAGATCTCTAATGTTATGTATTTCTTTTGTAAAATAAGTTGTAAAATGAAATGTACTTTTTTTTTGTATACTGTTCAGATAAAGATATATTAATAAAACGTTTGTTACTAGTTCTTTTGTATTTGTGTTGTGCATAAGGTTATAGACTTGTTGGCTAATAAATAAAAAAGTAGAAAGAAATATTGAATGGTTACATCAATTTATTCAAAATATTTACTAGTAAACAATCATATGACAGATGCTCTTTTAATTACAATAAATTTTGGAAATAATTTTGTATCAGTCTCTGGCGAGTATTGTTATTGGCCTCATAATTAGCTTCATTAAACACTTCCTCTGCTTCAACCAAAATGTTTTCCTGAACTGGTAGAGGCTCATTTCTATCAATTGCAATGTTATGCAACACTGCAGTAGCAACGATTATAATTTTTGCCGTTTCATTATTCACCCTCATCCCCAGAGACAAAATTGGAAATCTTCTTTTCCATACACCATATTGGCGTTCAACAGTATTTCTGGTCATAATGTGGTATGAATTATACTTTTCTTCAGCTGCTGTATGTGGTTGCAATAATGGTGTCAATAGGTAATTATTATTCCCATAACCTTTATCACCAAGAAGAAAACAATCGTTATACATTCCAGTATCAAATTTAGTTTTTAGCCTGCTGTTATTAAATACAGTCTGATCGTGGCTGGAACCAGGCCATCTTGCAACTACGTTTGTGATTTTTAAATTGTAGACACATGTTGTTTGAACATTGTATGAAAAATAACCTTTTCGGTTACGATATATTTCTCCATCATGACCTCCTGTAATATTAAACATAATTTTATAGATTTATGCTAGAAATTTTACCTGGAGATTGTATTTTGATGTGAGTACAATCAATTGCACCAATTACTTTTGGGAATCTTGCTATTGCATAAAACCCAGCCTGAACGTTTCTTATTTGGTCAGGTGTCCCAAGCATTTTAATACTCTTCGGAGCTGGCCAATTGCAGTTGAAACTTTTTTTTTTATTCTACTGGCTGTAGCTTTAGTCACACCAATAAAATCTCCCACAGAAATCAGCATACAACCAGACGCATAAAATCTTAAAGTTAGCAATAATTGGTTCATTGGCGATACACACTGATTTCTTGCGGTATGAAATTTTATAACATTTTCAATATAGCCTAGAATTTCAGTAACACCTTCTTTCGTAAATCGAAATCTTTCGAAAAATTCATCATTAGATAACTCGTCGAATGGCTGTCTTCTTTGTTTGAATACTTTTGGTTGTCTTCTCCGACGTACTATTTCTATTAACTCTTCATCTGACGACGATGTGAAATCACTCGAAGAAGAGTGCATTTTGTTATATTGTAGATAAGTTCAAATTAATATTAAATAGAAAATATTATAACCTATATGGATGTAAGTATACAGACTTTCCGAGGTTATGTATCACAAACATAGAAGTGTATACAAGTCCCAAGTATACATGAACACGCATGCGTTAATTCTCCGTTTAATTCTTGAGTCGTCGAATTTGGACATTTAAGTATAAATGCCTGTTTAGGGCTAAATATTCGTTCAAACTTGTTGATAATACGCTTGCGTTACTTTTAAATGCCATTTAAAACAAATGCCCTTTTAATTACGTTGATAATACCGGCCGTTACTCTTGAAAATTGAACCAGGTTTCTTTGGTAAGGCCGAAAATATTTGACATCAATGAACGATTATGGAATCAAACGGACTTACCATCTGCAAGTTCGTGTTATGTTCCATAATTTTAAGTAGGTATTTTAAAAAGGTAAAGTTTCATAATTGCTTTAAAAGTAATATGATTTTACAATATACTCAAAAATTTAAGTTTGTCTAATCCAAAACTCGAAAAGAAATTTAAGGTACCTTCCGACACTAATCCGTCTAAATAATCAAATAAAACACAATATATAATTTCTCTTGAAAGATTTGATTTCACACACTTACAGTATAAGATATAGATATAAATTTTTTTGTACTAAAATGTAAAATTAAAAATATATATCAAAGAACATATTTTCAACTTCGTAAATATTTTACAAGTCTAAATGGTAACAATACATTTGCACCTCCATATATCAGCTTACTTAATATTCATTTGATGTTGCATTGTCGAAATTAAGACAATTTGCGATCATAAATCTCGCAAAAGACCTGCCTCGGACCAAAGTTGACTTTAAATCCATAATATTCTTGTAAGGACCATTTAATTGCCTAAAATTAGGAATATAGCAGCTATAAATTAATTTTTGGAAATTTCAAATATATACCATAGTTCAAATGACCACTTTTCTGTGCGAAATTCAAATTTTGAAGCAGCCGTTATATATTCATATACTGTTTGACAGATCGCAATCAAAGTCACCGAATTGATATTTGTTAGAAATATTTTGTGCAGTATCAGTTTTTAATAAAAAATTTTATGCGTTTATTGGAAAAAGTGTGTGAATAATTAAGAAAAAGTTTTTAATGGAAAACAACGAGACATGTAAGTACTTAATGTTTTTTTGTTTAAATGCTTGTAATTTATTTTCCTTTTCTGGAAAACAGGCAATTTTTTTAACCTAACCTCTAAGAATTTTTTTTTAATTGCATTTTTAAATTCTTGGTAGCTTTTTAAATTTTGTTAAAGTTTGTTAAACATAAAGTTGACAGAAATGGATAGATCGAAATATTACTAATTCATTTATGTACAAATTGCTTTTTTTTTGCGATTTCTGAGAAATATAATTTTTTCTAGGTTACTTTGCTATGAAAAAAAACGAACTTTTTAAAGTTTGGTTGAATGAGCGCTCAAAGAAGACAAAGTATGATGCCGTTATCAAGCATGTGTTGAACAAAATTGGTGCTCCTGACATTAACGATGATTGGATGAAAACGTCCGCCTTTTTTGCAACTATTTAGGAACCAAATGGGACAAATGCAGGAGAAAGGAAGAAACATTTCGAAATAAAAACATTACATGGCTTAATGGTGACATACGTTTTCAAATTAAAAACGCAGCTGTAAAAGCAACTTCTCTGGCTGTCGGACGTCCGGAGGTTCCATTTTGTAATAAATCAGAATATGGAAAAAGAAGAGCAGCAGCAGAGCTCTCAACCGCAATAGGTGGCAAAACCGAGCTATTAGTTCGTGCAGCAGTAACATCAGCTCGGAAACAAGGAGACTCAGACTTAGCTATTGTTCTTAAAAAAACTCTTGCTAGCCCGACAAGACCCTCAAAAATGAAGAAGTTGTGTTCTACAAGTCCTCCTACACCGATTCCACTTACTGGAGATGAGGCGTTAGCTTTTTTTATTGAAAACAATTTTTCAAAGGAGCAGTATAACGCAATACGCCGTGAAAGTAAGTTACGCAACTGCGACATATATCCACACTACAATAAAATTTTAGATGCGTAGTCCAAATGCAGACCTTTAGGCATAAAAGTAACAGAAACAATAGCAAGAGCATCCTTAAAATCAGTTGTATTGCACACAGCTAAGAGAATTGTTGAAATGCAGAAGGAAGTTTTCGAGGCCGTTATGATGACCGAAAATACTAATTATTTAAAGTCTGAATTAATATGCAGTTATGGATTTGACAGCAACACTGGCCAAGCGCAATATAAACAAGTGTTTCTTGATCCAGGCACATCAAAATGCTCTGATGCATCCCTTCTGGCCACAACAATTGTACCATTAAGACTTGTACTCTCTTCTGGAAACTCAATTTGGAACAATCGTACGCCCCAGTCAACAAGATTTTGTCGGCCAATTAAGTTAGAATACGTAAAAGAAACGAAAGATTCTATTTTAAAAGAGGAATCGGACTTAAAAAAAGAAATTGAGGACCTAGAAAATTTACGTATAAGCATTGGTAATAAAAAAACGGTGGAAATATCATTCAAATTATTATTATTATTATATAACACTAATTGATGGA
Organism: Melolontha melolontha; assembly: GCA_935421215.2. Lineage (NCBI taxonomy): Eukaryota > Metazoa > Arthropoda > Insecta > Coleoptera > Scarabaeidae > Melolontha > Melolontha melolontha. The sequence continues at coordinate 22,696,188 of OW285235.1, forward strand.
AAAGTTCTAAGTATTTTGACTGGAACTAAATCGAATCAAACTTGTCCTATCTGCGGCGCTACACCAACGGACTTTATAAATATAACTGATTACACTTGTGAAAAATTTCGTGCAAAAGAGTCAACCTTGTAATTCGGGATAAGCCCACTGCATTGCTGGATCCGATTTTTTGAGTTTATTTTGCATTTAGGCTATAAATGTAATGTACAAAAATGGCAGATACGAACGGACGATGATAAACTAGCAGTTTCGAAGAGAAGGGAAAGTATACAAAATGCTTTTTGGAGAGAGTTGGGTCTTCGTGTAGATATGCCTAAAGTTGGTGGCTTTGGAAGCACAAACGACGGAAACACCGCACGTCGAGCTTTCACTAATGATTCAATGTTTGCCGATATTACTGGCGTCAATCATGAGCTAATATGGCGTTTTAAAATTATATTGATTTGTTTATCGTGCCAGCTTCCCTTAGATTTAAGCAAGTTTCAAACTTTATGCTTCCAAACAGCCAAAACTATTCAAGATTTGTATCCTTGGCTACCAATGACATCAACAGTGCACAAGGTGTTAATGCATTCGAAGCAGATTATAGAGAACACAGTTCTTCCAATTGGTGGTCCTTGGCGAAACTGCTGCTGAATCGCGGCATGAACTTTATAAAGCCGACAGATTGCAACACGCTCGCAAAAACAGTCGAGTTAATAATCTTCTGGATGTTTTTAATAGAGCTTTTGATACCTCTGATCCTGTCATCTCTACAAAATATTTGAACAGGCGCGTGCAGCAACACAAGTTTTTAAATCTTCCGCCTGAAGTTATCGACCTTTTAAGTGGTAGTGAGCCAACAGAGAATCTTGTTGAAGACGATGACAATAACGAACAAAATGAAATTTTACCTGCTTATTCAATCATTATTTTGAATGAAACGTCCTTACAAAATGAGTTACAGTTAATTGAATAATAATATAAACAAATATTTTTTATTGAAAAAACTGAAATGACTTCTTTACTTCCAAAGGGTTAATGGCCGTCAAAGGGTTAATTTTTCCATAGATTTGTTGAACATTCACTTATTTTCGCATATCATCCCATTTTGGCTTTAAATGGCATAATACTTTGATATTTAATAATTTCGCACAGAAAAAGTAGTCATTTGAACTATAGTGTTAGTTTCAGTTTCTTGTATTGTAATTGTACCGAAATCACGTTAGTATTCGCAATTCGGCATAATTAACTACTACGTGCATAAATATCAAGCTGATATCTAGAGACCACCATTTCGGTTCGACAGCAGTGACGTCTTGCATTGGATTTATCGAAATAAAAGTGCGGTATTTAGAAAAATGCTTTCCGTTCGAAATATACCTACGCGTATTTGTAAATATATACGAAGATAAAGAAAAAAGGCTTGGAAAGTTAACTCGTATATTAAAAAATTAAATCTTGCTCATCATAATAAAAAAAAATAAAACGGGGCATAATTCTGTTCAAAATTGTATACAGGCTGAGTTTTTTTGAATGTTTAGCATTGGGATCTCAGAAACTACTGGAGATAGAAAAACGCTTAAATGGGGAAAGATGCGCAGTTTTACGAGTTTGATTTAAAACTGCTTTTGTTTCTCCGATAACTTTCATGGCTTATTAGATATTCAAAGGAAACTAAATTTTACGATTTTCTTTAAACATGCTTAGCATCGTTAATAGTAATTTTAGAAAAAAAGTGTTCAGACAAAAGTTTTAGATAATTTTACGCCAAATAAAACTATGTAGCTAATTTTTTTTTTCGTTCACCATTATCGAGTTATGACACAAACTTGTGTTTTTTTAGATGGAAACCATAGTTGGTTTTGACATCATTAAAAAGCTTATTTTTTGCTGATTACAATGATATAAGGTTTGATATGGTTATTTTAAAAAATAAAGAGGATATAGACATTTTTATGGTTTTTATGGAAAACAATTGAATTTCGAACTGATAAAATACAAACCAAACGAAAACTTATTTTGAAATCTTATTTAGTATTAAATTGAAAACTATAAGAACTTTTATTAAGGGCACACAGCATTATTAATGTTCAAAGATACCTCCATTATTATTAATACACAAATTGCATCTCTTCACAACAGAATTTGTAGCATTGCGGACTTTACGCCTATCGATGTTATTAAAAGCAACTAAGACAGCTTCTCTTAAATCGTCGATTGTTTCATATGTTCTTTTGTATACTGTGTCCTTTAGTACACCACACAAGAAAAAATCCAAAACTGATAAATCAGGGGATCTAGCCGGCCATTCAATGGGTGCATTTCGTCCTATCCATTGATTAGGGAAGTTCAAATTTAAATAATTTCTAACATTCAGTTGATTGTGCGGAGGCGCTCCGTCATGTTGAAACCATTGCAGCATTGCTCGGGTTCTTAAATTTAAATTATCTAACATTTCCTCGAAATCTTGTTGTAAAAAATTAAGATAACGATTGCCAGTTAGTGATCCATCAAAAATAAAAGGAGGAAGAACAGTTGATCCTATAACACCACACCAAACATTAAACCCAAATTTAATTTGTGGTCTCCTATGTTCAACGTGAAGTGGATTTGTTTGAGACCATATCTGCTCATTGTGCCTATTAAGCATTCCACAATTTGTGAAACGAGATTCATCAGTCCATAATATTTTCATTGAAAAGTGTGTATCGTTTTGACACTGATCTTTAAACCATCTACAAAAAGCTATTCGTCTGATGTTATCACCTTCATGTAAAGTTTGTGATACTGATAATTTGTAGGGACGAAATTTATGCTTCTTCAACACTCAGACAATAGTGCGTTGAGAGGAGCCCATTTCTGTTGAAATTTGTCGGGTCGATGTAGATGGATTCTGAGCGACACTTGCTAATATGTTTATTTCTCTATCTTCATCCATCCCTTTTTTTGATTTTGGTTTAACGAACGAACCATAATCTGCTAAATTATCCCATAATCTCTTAAAAGTAGGTAGCGACGGCTGACGGTGATCAAAATAAACTTCAGCAGCTCTAGTAGAATTTTTCTGGCACTGAATGTAACATTTAACCATATCACGCTTTTCTACGTTAGAAAATTCCATAGCCAATGCACACTTATTATTAACGGCCGTTTGCACCGCTTATAGTTAAGTTACAATTAAATTAGTTAATTGTCAATGTTTGACAATTAACTTGACTTAAAAGTAAAAATTAACAGCTCTCACTTCTGTGACTCAACGTGAAAGCAATGTTAGTATATTTATCTCGACTGCTCCAACGAACACTATTGTAGCTCAGATTTTTCGTTTTTTGAATTACAAAACACCAAACATTTTTTTTTAAGTTTTTATCTTATAAAGTGAACAATCATAGAAATGTCTATATCCTATTTTTTAAAATAACCATATCAAACCTTATATCATTGTAATCAGCAAAAAATAAGCTTTTTAATTATGTCAAAACCAACTATGGTTTCCATTTAAAAAAACTCAAGTTTGTGTCATAACTCGATAATGGTGAACGAAAAAAAATATTAGCTACATAGTTTTATTTGGCGTAAAATTATCTAAATCTTTTGTCTGAACACTTTTTCTCTAAAATTACTATTAACGATGCTAAGCATGTTTAAGGAAAATCGTAAAATTTAGTTTTCTTTGAATATCTAATAAGCAATGAAAGTTATCGGAGAAACAAAAGCAGTTTTAAATCAAACTGGTAAAACTGCGCATCTTTCCCCATTTAAGCGTTTTTCTATCTCCAGTAGTTTCTGAGATCCCAAAGCTAAACATTCAAAAAAACTCACCCTGTATATGACAATAATCTGAAATATTGTACATAAAAAATAATAATAAAGAGTGATTAAAATGAAAATAATCTACAATATATGTATATGAATATTAAATTGAATTTCAAAGGTATTAAGAAAGAATATTACGCTAATAATGAGAAGAAGAAAAGAAAAATTAAGAGACATCAAGTCTATTACAGATTAATTAAAGAAACAAAATAGTCTTCTTACGGTACCATACGAAATCTTTACAAATTGATAGTACGAGGGCGTATTTTTATGTTATCTACCTAGCCATGAAAAAAAGCACATAAGAGAACAAAAAAAAATTATTTTTCTACATAACTTCAACACTAATACACTTATTCCATCTTTTTTCCAGTTGCCCCATACCCTCAGAAAAAAATTGCTTCGGTAACCCCGCAAAATATTCTTCAACAGCTTCTTTGAGTTCTTCATCAGAAGCAAAACGCTTTCCCCTGAGATGCTTTTTTTGAATTTTTGAATAAGAAGAAGTCTGACGGAGCTAGGTCGGGGCTATAAGGTGGATGCCTTAACTCTATAAAACCACAGTCATTGATTATCTGCTGAACTTTGTTTGCCTTATGAACCCGACAATTGTCGTGCAGCAACAAGTTTTTTTGTGGATAAGAATGCGGGCGTTTTTCCTCCAGAGCAGTTTTTAAATTTTTAATTGTGTTTACGTAGGCCTCTCCATGTATGGTAGACCCGCTCTGTATATAGTCAATAAGCAAGACTCCTTCAGCATCCCAGAAAACAGTTGCCATCAGTTTTTTTCCAAAAAATTGTGTCTTGGCGTTTTTTGGTGGTGGAGAGCCCTTACGAACCCACTGCATGGATTCTTGTTTAGTAGGAGGGTCCCAGTAATATACCCAAGTCTCATCCCCGGTGATAATTCGAAATAAAAATGTTTTGTCCCTCTCCAACTTGACCAAATTTTCTTGAGAAACTTCTTTTCTGTACAGTTTTTGTTCAGGTGTAAGCAATCTGGCTATCCACCGTCTTCTTCATACCCAAATCGTCATGGAAAATTTTGAGGACACTTGTTTCGGATGTACAAACTTCATTGGCAATGACAGAGATCTTTACACGCCGATCTTTCAGTACCAAATTTTCTACTTTTCGCACAATGTCTTCAGTTCGAGCTTCAACGGGTCGTCCGGACTTTGGGTCATCATTGATTGACTCTCGGCCCCATCGAAAGAGTTTAGACCAATATTTTATTGGAAATAAGATAGTGTATCTTCCCCATACACAGCAACCATTCTTTCATGAATTGCTTTTGGACCATGCCTTCTTTTGTCAGGAACTTTATTACGCTGCGATGTTCAACCTTAGTTTCACTCATTTTATCGAGAAATTCTTCTTCTTCTTCAGGTGCCATCTCCTCTCAGAAGGTTGGCTATCATCACGGCTATTCTCATCTTTGATGCTGCGGCTCTGAATAGTTCAATGGAGCTGCATTTATACCACTGTCTCAAATTATTTAACCAGGAAATACGTCTTCTTCCTATATTTCTTCTTCCCTGTATCTTACCCTGAATAATTATCTGTAGCAGAGCATATCTTTCCCCTCTCAACACGTGGCCCAGATATTGTAGTTTTCTTATCTTTACTGTGTTCAAAATTTCCTTCTCTTTCCCAATTCTTTTAAGTACTTCACTATTCGAAACCCTATCTATCGATCTTATCTTTAGGATCCTCCTATATGCCCACATTTCAAATGCCTTTAGACCCTTGTTAGTGTCTTGCTTTAGCGTCCAGGCTTCCATCCCGTACAGCAGCACCGAGAACACGTAACATTTCAATACCCTGATCTTGAGACGCAGACTAAGGTCATTGCCACACAATATCTTCCTCATCTTGTTGAATATATTCCTGGCTTGGCCGACTCTCGTTCGAATTTCTTCTGTATATTCATTTGTGTCGGTAACAGTTGTTCCCAAATATTTGTATTTCTTTACTCTCTCTTTTGGCTGTTCTCCAATCCATAAGCCTTCTTGATGTCGGTTAGACTTTGTAATAATCATGAATTTAGTTTTTCTAACATTTAGTGTGAGGCCGATATCGCCATTTTCTTCGCCATTTATTACAACCTGGTCCATTAATCTTTGTAAGTCTTCCAGTGATTCTGCGATAATAATGGTGTCATCCGCATATCTAATGTTATTAATAATTCTTCCGTTAACTTTTATTCCTATTGTTGTTTCTGCTAACGCTTTCTGAATGATGTCCTCAGAGTATAAATTGAACAACAACGGGGACACCACACATCCTTGTCTCACACCGCGCTTTATCCTTATATCGTCCGATACCTCTTCACCCAGCCTGACATTCGCTGTCTGGTTATAATACAAATAAGCTATTATCCGAATATCCTTGCTGTCTATGTCTTTAGCTTTGAGAAGCCGAATCAAGTCGTCATGGCGAACCCTGTCAAAGGCCTTATTGTAGTCCAAAAAGCAGATGTACAACGGTTGATTAACGTCCATGCATCTCTGAGCCAGCACGTTAAAGCCAAATAGTGCTTCTTTTGTTCCCATTGCATTCCTGAATCCGAATTGAGAGTCACTAAGATCTTGTTCTAATTTTCTGAATATTCTCTGGTGTATGATCTTCAGGAATATCTTCGAATCGGAGGAATATCGAGGAGGAGGAATATCGAGAAATAGACCGTCTCAAATCTCTATAAACAGCACAAATTAAACACAACTTATCACATGTACTTCTAACAGTGACAGCAATTTTTCAATAATTTGTTTGACATCGTCACTCTTTTGTTTCATGGCTAGGTAGATAACATAAAAATACGCCCTCGTAATTACAATACAAATAATTGGTATTTCGTATATCTCAGTTAATTTCAGGAGCGGCTCGTAATGACGTACTGTAGGGGCACGTACAATGATGCGAGTGCCTCGTGTGTTTTCGGTGTTTACTAAGAAAACGCTACAGTTAGTACACGAAGCACTCGTATCATTATACGTGCCCCAACTATACGTCATCGCGAGCCGCGCCTGGCTAATTTTAAATTTCTATAACCAAAGAGTTTTAAATAAAATAAAATTTTAAATCGCAATATAAAACACCTGCACAAAGTGCAGATGGTTTTTTTGCTTATATTAGCGACGGCCAAGCTAGATGTTGGCCCAAAAAAAATTACAGAGAGAAATTGTCACGTTACAAAAATAAATTTAGAATATCTTAAAGAGAAATAAATTTAAATATGCGGTAAATGAATAGAAAAATATTAACTTACGAATTCGAAGTTATAAATTACCAAAGCGAATTAAATTGCAATCAATTAGAATTTAGATTACAAATAAATATTACAAAAAACATGCAAGTATTATATTAATTTATGAAACGCTATCAAGATTCTAATATGAACAGATAAAACAATTAAATCTTCAAAACGGCAATTTAAGAATCAAAATTTGATACCAAGTAATATACGAGTCCTTCGGAATCGCAGAAGCCAGTAGATGACGGTAATTAAAAGTGATTCGTCGGTATTAAACTCGCTGATGAGATAGTGTAACTTTGCACTATCAACGGCATTCATATACTATATACATACAGCACGCGAAGCGCTGGCTAGGTGGAAGACGTACGACATAAGCCAAGAGAAACTCTGGACCTATCGAACTTCTCGCTCTTCCACGACACTGTGACTAGACCAAGAATGGTGGTCGCTACTGATAGCTATTAGTACAGGATCCAGCAACAGGTATTGATGAGTTGTGGTGGGGTTATTAACAACGGGTGGAGGAAAGTGTAGTGTGGGACTTGTTTCGTATGTAATAGTTTTGATAATCACGAATTCCTGGCCGGTGCAACAGCGTATTTTTTGTGTTACGGCGTTTATTCCAACCGAATGCATTCTTCGAATTGAGTAAAATAAGTTGTTTCTTAAAGTTATTTCTTTCTTTTGTACGTTTATTTTGCGTTTTTTGAATTAGAAAAAATACGCCCGTTTCTGGGTTATGATAATAGTACTTTCTTGATAAGTCCTTTTTTGTGTATTCTTTTTACTGAAAACGAATTGCAGAATCGCATGCACAGGTTCTTTATAGGATTAAAGTTATTCTGCGCCTTAAATTCATAAACAAATATAACGAGCCATCGAAAAAATTCATAATTGGGGTAGACTGTGAAATTGGGTTGATACTTTAACCACTTCCACATAATGACATTTATTATTTGAAATTGAAACTACATATAAGTTTGTGTCAAATTTTTCAAAACTCTTATTAAGAAAATTGTTTGTGTTTAGATGTAAATGGACAACATTTTCAACAACTTCTGTAGCTATATGTAAATTTTGATTATGATTTCGATATTAAATAAATTATTTGTTTTCTTTTTTGTTGTAGTATCATTTCAATGCCATAACCTTTTTTTACAATGAAACTGTCAAGCATCAAGTAATGTGTCATTATGTGGACGTGGTTAAAGTACCAACCCAATTTCACAGTCTACTCCAATTATGATTTTTTTCGATGGCTCGTTATTAAATATATGTGGCCGGACCCTTCTTTAATATAACCATCTCGTTAATAATTATTTTTTTGCTGCATGTAAAGGCTCGAAATTCATATTTCCATATATTTAAATACAGGGTGATAACGAACTTCTTAAGGAGCAATGAAGTATGAGTAGCCCATAGGGATGTAAACAGCAAATAAAAAAATTAGGGTACTTTATGTATACAAATTGTGCAGAAAAAAAATTTTATATAGAGTGTGTATAACCGTTTTGAATGGCACTGTATGCACACAATGTTATTGGCGCTTTCGTATGCACAATGAAATAACTGATGCACTGTTACACGTGCGCTATCCGATACAATGATCAATTGATGTCTTTAACCTACCTCAACGTCTGAGAATGCGAAAAGAAAATAACGGATAGATAATGCGCTGTTAAAATAAATACGCTTTTATACGTACATTTTTTCACATCGCCACGGCAGATCCACATTTCGGAAACCGCTGAAGTGGGGAGTTATTATAGTAAATGCTCGAAGTTGCCACCTCCCTCTTCAATACAAAGGTTTAATCGTCGTGTCAATGATTCACGAATGCGTTCCATGTTGATGCTGTCTCTGATTGATTGTGCGCTTACGTAGATGCGATTGATCAACTCATTTACGTCGTTAACTGGGGTTGCGTAAACAATATTTTTTAAATGTCCCCACAGAAAGAAATCCAGCGGAGTTAGGTCTGGAGATCGGGGCGGCCATGCTTCGGGTCCAAGACGGCCAATCCATCTTCCCGGAAACTGATTGTTCAATAAATTTCGCACTGCTTGTGCAAAATGAGCCGGGGCCCCGTCACACTGGAACCACATACGCTGGCGTACATCTAAAGGTACATTTTCGAGAAGCTGTGGTAAGTCCTCTCTCAAAAAGTGTAGGTACGATTGACCATTTAAACGCTGCGGCAGTACAAAGGGTCCTAGGATTTCATCGCCAATGATTCTGGCCCATACATTTACCGAGAATTGATGCTGGTTGTAGTGCCTGTGTATTGCATGCGGATTTTCAACAGCCCATTGATGTGTATTGTGCATATTGAACATTCCATTTCGCGTAAAACCGGCTTCGTCGGTAAATAAAATATCGGCTAGAAAATTAGGATTGTCATGTTGCATATTCAAAAGTGTTTGACAAAACCTAAGTCGTAGTGGATAATCAGCTGCTGTTAATGCTTGTACTCTTTGCACGTGGTATGGATGGTATTGGTATTCGTTTAGAATTTTCCACACAATCGGTTGTGATAAACCTGTTTGACGCGCAATTTGACGAGTACTTGTATCAGGAGATTCTTCAATCAAAGCCAGCACTTCCTCTTCGGCGTTCGCTATGCGTCTGGGTCTCTGGCGACCTCCATCTCGTCCGAACTGAGGCTTTACACTGCCAGTGTCTCGAACGCGCTGCACAGCAGCTAAAATTGTTCGAGCATTCGGCCGATGTCGCTGAGGAAAACGTTCATAATAAGCACGTGCAGCAGCCTCCATATTTTGATGAAACTCTCCGTACATTACAATCATATCTAGATATTCATGGTGCGTATAACGATGAGCCATTTTCATAAACAAAAAGTATATTATGCTAGCGAGCACGGTATAGTAATTCGTAAAAAAAATTCACCCCGACAAATTAATAATTTTATTTAACACATGCACTCACTTCACTGGTTGAATTTATACTAACTTAGACTCAGTGACGCGCCGTCCATATGGGCAAGGTCGTGCAGCGCACAACGGCGCCAAGGCCTTAAAGGTGCCTACGGCCACTTGTGATAAGTTAAATTTTAAAAATATTAAAAACATTTTTTGAAAGTTTACAACAAATTTACATAAAACAATTATTACAATTATTTTAGATTATTTTATTGTATGTGAACCTATTGTTTGCCTCAAATAAGAAATACCTAACAGTACTAACAAGTCTAAAGAGTTCGTCATAAATTTCAATGTTGAACTGTGGGAGAGTGGCTGGTAATTTTGGCTCAATACATATAGGGTAAAGGCGCCTATCAGTATTTCGCACGACGGCGCCGAAAATACTTGGCGCGTTACTGCTTAGACTGTTTGCTTTTCGCATTCTCAGACGTTGAGGTAGGTTAAAGACATCAATTGATCATTGTATCGGATAGCGCACGTATAACAGTGCATACGAAAGCGTCAATAACATTGTGTGCATACAGTGCCATTCAAAACGGTTATACACACTCTAAATAAAAAAATTTTTCTGCACAATTTGTATACATAAAGTACCCTAATTTTTTTATATGCTATTTACATCCCTATGGGCTACTCATACTTCATTGCTCCTTCAGAAGTTCATTATCACCCGGTATATCGGGTGTAATTTTTAACTTGAAATTTTCAAATATCTCGAAAAATAGGCAGTTCACGAAAAAATATCCAGATTTAAAATTTAATAATTCAATGGAGAAAATACAATAGTGCTAGAATTAGTCCGTCTTTCTCCCACCATGTAGGTGGGGCGGGAGAACATTGAAATCTTAAGTAGGAACCCGTATATTTGATTGCAGAGTCGAATTCTACTGGAAAAAGTATGTAGGATTTGTCTGAAACATTTTCTTCAATTCGTGATAGATGCCCCTGTAATAGGTCAAATTCAATTTTTTTCAATTTCTCGTACTGAGAACCTATGCACACGATTCTGCAATTTGTTTTCAGTGAAAAGAATACCACGAAAAATTAGGTTGCTATAGCTACTAATTTGTATTTTAATCACATCAATGTAGAGAGAACGATAACGAGAATGTCTAGAGAACGGACACGCTTACCACTCAGTGCAGTACTGGCGAAAGGCTGTATTTCTAAAATATTTAATTTTATTTATATAATTGGAAAACGAACGGGTGGTGATCTATAAAATTACGAAATACATATTTATTTGTTGAAAAGTTGTATTTATCAAGTTTTTAATTTTATTTATATAATTGGAAAACATACGGGTAGTGATCTATCTATCTAAAATTACGAAATACATATTTATTAATTAATTTTACTTATATAATTGGAAAACAAACGGGTGGTGATCTATAAAATTACGAAATACATATGTATTTGTTGAAAAGTTGTATTTTTAAAGTTTTTAATTTTATTTCTATAATTGGAACATTTTTTTTTGTTCATTTTATCGTTCAAGTTGAGTAAAGTAGTATTAATATTGACTAGCAATAGTTTCTCAAGGTTTTATTCTGTCAATTTTGTTCTCTTTGAATTAAGTACATCCTTATAAATAGAAAACGTCCTTTCTACATCGCAACTGGTTATAGGTTATAGGAAATATTCTTTTATTTCTTCATATTTAGCCGTTAGCTTTTGTGGAATTGTCTCCATACATAATTGCTGCAATGTAATTAAATCTGGATTTCTATTAAGAATTGCTTCAAACTTTTGCCGAAGGCCACATCCGAAGTCACTTGGAATACTTTTCAAATTATTAACAGCCACATCTAATGTGGTTAATCCGTCATTTAATTTGAGATTTCGATTTTCAAAATAAGTGATTAGTTTTGGCAATTTTCCAAAGTGTTCGTGAAGAAAGTACAACTGATTTTTTAAATTTGGGATTTGTGTGAGCTCCTTGCACTCACCAATACTTCTAGCATCCTCCTTTAGCAGTGTTACGAAATGTTTTAGACTATCGAAATTCTCAGCATAATAACTAGAAGCTTCCAGTCATGTTCCCCATCTAGTTATTACTGGAGTGGGAGGCAGTGACAGAGATGGAAATTTTTCCCTGAAAAGAGCTACTAAGAGAGAATGGTGCTTTTCTGAAAACTTTTTTAAAAGCTGATACAAGTCTATCAACTACCGGAAAAGTGTCTCTGATATATTCAGATTCTGTGGAGAGCATGTGCTACACAAGTAATATGCAGCATATTAGGATATGTTTTCTTCAATAGTCTGCCTGTTTTTAACATATACGCAGCACTATCACTGACAAATAAAAGTATTTTTTCTTTGTACGTGGTGTCCGAATGAAGCATTTTTTGCATATTCTCCTTAATGGTTTCAGCAACTGTTTCCGCATCAACTCTATTTATAACACTTGTTGCTATTACATATGAGTTATAGGGAATAGTTGGATGTAGTACACCAACTACAACATTTACCACACAGCGTCCTAACATATCCACCGTTTCGTCGGCGCTTATCCATATGTATTGATTTAAAAGATGGCTTCTAATGCGTTCTACTGTACTCGTATAGCACCTAGAAACATAATATTTGCGTAAAGTTGATTCATCAGGAACATTTCGCCCAGTATATTTTTGAAAAGATATTTTTAAAGTGGGATTGCTAAGTTTATTTAATGGAATATTAGCCGCCATAAAAGTTTTACAGAGTTCAGATGTGTTTGCGATCCTAAGTGACGAATTTTTGACGATATTTTACGGATTTTGTAATAAATTTCGGAATCACTGACAATGGACATACAATCAGTATGACGGTCAATCTAACTCGCCATTGTTTTACAATGCCGTTCTCGACATTCTTCCATATCATGTCTGAAAAAGTAACTTAAACAATGCTCTAGATCTAAATAAATGAAAACTAAAAATGTGTGCGTGAGTTATTGAAACTGAACGAAATTCAATGCACACTTACGTCGAAATAATATGGGAGAAGTAGATTCAATCAAACGATATTAAACAGGATCTATCACAAAAATTACGATGTAAATAACAATTAGAACTGCGAAAACAAGAAACTAACTCACAGCACTTTATTTATCTTACGAAATATAAACTAATAAATAAAATACATTATAAAAACCCCGCTTCTATCTACGCTCATGAAAACACTATAAAAACACTATTTTCTCCGAATACAATAGCTGGCTTGTCCATTGTTATCGCTGCGAGCCCAGGTGGCCGAGTAAGTCAAACAAATACTTCATTGAATTACGCCGGGATGTACTCAGCCACGTTATACACAATTCCAATTGCCGATTGCGTTTTATGGAAATTGTGTCCGTTCTCTAGTAATATCACATAGGTTAGTATATAAGGTTGGTATTTATTTAAATGAAATGGATCGAGGTCAGGAACGTTAGAACGCTATAGAAACAATAACTAAAATACAAACCTGTACAAAAGAATTTGTTGCGCCGTTTTTATTCCAATTGTATGTAATTTGCTCAGCTCCCGTATGCTCCCTTTGTTTAATATTTTCAAAATATTATTCTTGAGCATTTGTACTTTCTCCTCTTTGGAAAGACTCTTACGTGGACTGCTGTAAATGCATAAGCAGGTTAGTATAAAATATACCACCTAAGTGTAGACAAATAGATGTGTGGTATAAATTACCTAAAAGTAAGCTTAACAAATTAATGAGCACTCATTAAAAATATACATCTAAGGGTATATCAAAATATAACGAGACTGGTGAACGGGGGGGCTGGTGGTAGGGGGTAATCAAAGGTGAAAGATGTAACAGTGATAAGTTTGAGTTTTGATCTCGAGAGGGACCTAGTTGAGGATGATCTCGAGAAGGATCAGGTTGAAGTCGTGGTTTGTCAGGTGAATGAGCAGATAGAAATATAACCGATGATGACTCATGTGCCACCACTGGTTCTATAGGTGTACTATAGGTGATAGGTCCACCGATGGTGTTAACTGCAATATCACCGGTGGTGATACTGGACTTGGCACCATTACAGTACCAAGGTGTACTTGCCTACCCAGAAGTACTCTCTGGAGAGTACTATCTCTCCGATGCTTTCACTAGAAATAGGTGTAGAAGCAATTGCATGCGTCCAAGCAACTGTATGCGTCCATGTAATTTTAGTATTTGTCAGTTGACGTTGTTGTTCTTGTCGTTGTTGTTGTTTTTGTTCTCGTTTTCGTTGTGTAACTTCTTTCACAACTAGAATTTTATAACACAAAGAATAGAACATGAAATACATCTTTAATGTATTTATCCTAAAGTAGGCTTTGATGTAACTTTTGACGTTTATTACATACGTAAATTAATTACTGAATTGTCAGTGTTTAACGAACCTATCGAAAAAATCAGAGTGGAGCAAAGATACGCGATAAAATTTTGTGTTTGGTTGGGTACTGAAACTGAACTGAAACTTTTAAAACGATTAAATCTGCATACCCAGATGATAGTTTTTCACGATGTAAAGTGTTTGAGTGGCATAAAAAATTCAAAGACGGTTGTGAATCAGTAGAAGATGAACCTCGACGCGGGCGACCACCAACTGCCAGATTGATTCACAACTTGCTGCAAAATAATCGTCGGATTGGCATATATCGATTTTTTCTAACATTGTTAATTTATCTTATGGTTCCACTCAAAAAAATATTCATGCAGATTTAGGGTACCGAAAGGTCATGGCAAAATGGATTCCAAAAGTGATGACCGATGAACACAAAACCAATCGAGTGACAGTTTGTCGGCAGTGGAAAAGGCAACTGCAACATAATCCACAGTTTTTAAACAATGTGGTTACATGTTACGAGAGTCGGTTTTATCATTACGAACCTGAATTAAAGTCTCAACGTATGCAATGGAAACACAAAGGCAGTCCAAGACCGCAGAAGGCGAAAACTGAAAAGCGCCGGTAAAGTGATGCAGTTAATTTTTTTTAATAAATGGAGCGTTATGTATGATCACATTGTACCTAGAGAACATACAGTAACTAGAGAGTACTATTCTAATAGACTTCGACGAACCCTAAAGGCAAAATTAAAGAAAAAAATAGCCGCTTTGTCAAGGCATGGGTTGGATCCTGCATCACGACAATGCTCCGGCCCACAAATCAGCGATTAGTCAACGAACACTTAAAGAATTGGGGGTGGAAATTATGGTTCACCCTCCCTACTCACCTGACCTTGCTCCATGTGACTTCCATTTGTTTCCTGAAGTCAAAAAAGAATCGTGAGGTCGAAAATTTGAGTCGAATTTACATCTCAGAAGGGTATACCTAATAGACTGTCAAAAAATAATTTCTCTGATGTTCATGACATATGGAAAAAACGATGAGACAAGTGTATTGCACAGAATGGAGAGTACTTTGAAGGATAGTTGTTGAAGTTTTCTAAATAAATGTTTCATTTTTGTACTACAGTACCAGCCTCGTTATTTTCTGATATTTCCTCGTACTATAACACATACAATAATGTCACGTGTAGAAAAAGAACAGAATTAAATATTCAATTGGACGAATTGCTCTAATCTAGGGAATTTTATGCTACCACACTTCACTTGAGATGGATCTCTCTATAGTTCAGCCTTATTTTTTGCGCACTTGTGTAGAAGAATACAATATTTTTATTTGTTTCTAAGGGCCGGTTGTACAACGTTCAGATAAATCTATATATTTATCCGAAGGATAAGATTATGAACTGTATTACAAGTTGTAGTTGTCGGCAGGATTGCTATCCGTAGAATAAAAAGGAGTTGGCATTACTTTTTCCCTATATTAGTTCTAAATTGTGTAACTGTATTATTTTGATAGTGACGGTACCGCGCTTCAAATTATAATTTTAATTGAAATTAATTGTTTATGTTAATTTCAAAAGAATGTTCAATATTGTTGTAAATAGTTTATAACTAAAAATTGTACTTTCAAAGTAATTGTTTTATTTAAATATATAGGTAAATGTATATACAAGGTGTGTATAAATTGTCGCAAAAGCTACACGTAGCGACATTCTTCGTTCGGTTCTGAATAAAAAATCTTAATGTTAAAATGTCGTATCATGCTTCGTAAATGTCAAAATTTGACAGTAATGATTTTGATTGAACTCACTTTGAAATATAAACTTATTGTTCTACAACGTTGCCAAATGTGTTTTTCGTGGAAGTACGTTAATGAATAAATGTTTAAAACAAGCTTCTAAATCAAAAAGAAAACGTTTACGAAATAATACTAGTAAAATTTTTTTCTTTAAACTAAATTGCATCTAACTCTATTAACAGATATCGAAGAGCAAAGGTTAGTTACGCATTAAAAGTCTAAGAAAGGATAAGATTATGAACTGTATTACAAGTTGTAGTTGTCGGCAGGATTGCTATCCGTAGAATAAAAAGGAGTTGGCATTACTTTTTCCCTATATTAGTTCTAAATTGTGTAACTGTATTATTTTGATAGTGACGGTACCGCGCTTCAAATTATAATTTTAATTGAAATTAATTGTTTATGTTAATTTCAAAAGAATGTTCAATATTGTTGTAAATAGTTTATAACTAAAAATTGTACTTTCAAAGTAATTGTTTTATTTAAATATATAGGTAAATGTATATACAAGGTGTGTATAAATTGTCGCAAAAGCTACACGTAGCGACATTCTTCGTTCGGTTCTGAATAAAAAATCTTAATGTTAAAATGTCGTATCATGCTTCGTAAATGTCAAAATTTGACAGTAATGATTTTGATTGAACTCACTTTGAAATATAAACTTATTGTTCTACAACGTTGCCAAATGTGTTTTTCGTGGAAGTACGTTAATGAATAAATGTTTAAAACAAGCTTCTAAATCAAAAAGAAAACGTTTACGAAATAATACTAGTAAAAATTTTTTCTTTAAACTAAATTGCATCTAACTCTATTAACAGATATCGAAGAGCAAAGGTTAGTTACGCATTAAAAGTCTGAACTTCAAGAACCCTGTGAAAACAAACGAAGCATGATACGACATTTTAACATTAAGATTTTTTATTCAGAACCATACGAAGAACGTCGCTGCGTGTAGCTTTTGCGACAATTTATACACACGTTATATAAAATATCACGAAAAATCTCCAAACAATACATTATCGCTCTTCTAGTTTTTGAATTTCTAATTTGAATTTCTGAATAGTTAATTTATTAATTTCGATTTGTTGATTGTTTAATTGCAACTGTTGCTGATTTAATTGCAACATTCTTCTTTTGAATAATTTGTTGTGCGTTTATTTATTTTTAAATTTTCTATTACAAATAAATAACAGCGTTAAAATAGCAGTAATTGGTTCGAATAAACAGCGTGAGTGAAACGCGTTGCAGGTTATGTTTTATGTTTACGTGACCATCGGCCGGATAACGAACATAACGCCAATTACGAGTACCCGAGTAATTATCCCCACGATAGTCTGACCAATAAAGATATCTGTATATTGCAATACGACAAAAACCGAGTTGTCGAGAGGATAATTCTATCGGGAAGTATATCGGAACATTATAGAACCAGCCCTAAGACAAATTTTTATATATCGGAAGTTGGCTATACCGTGTGTCCCAATTTCGATGCTCACCATTGGTATCTCGGTTATTAGAAGATATAGAACAACGGTTAAATGGGGAATGTTTTGCAGAATTCAATACTCGGGGCAAATCCCATTTCAAATTAGACCTAACTTTTTAATTTTTTAAAATATTTTGAAAAATCAAAAATTTGCCGATTTCGTTATTCCTCAATAACTCGATAACGCTTAGTCTGACCTCTTTTAAAGTTTTACATTGTTGAGACACTTTTTTAAAACAAATTATTTGATACAAACAGAAAGCCCCGATTGTCATTTGTTTTTAAGTTATTACCACTATCTTTTGTTTTTCATATGGCGGCCATATTTGATTTTGGGTTTGTTAGGTAGTCCTCAAAATGTGCTTTTCAACGATGTATAACATGCCTGAAAAATTTTTATTTATAAGGAAAATATTAATAAAAACGTAAATTAATCTTTAATATGAAATTAGTAGGCTGAAAAATTAAACACCAATGTCAAATGAAAATGAAAAGATATTCTAAGTAATACTGTAAACAAACGAAACGATAAAAAAAATATAGAAATAAAAAGTAAAGATACAGAACTTAAAGTTCACATTCACTTAAAGAAATTGTTCAATATGACGACCATTCTGTTCCACATAATTTTGACACCTTGTTCGAGTAGAGTTACAAACTCTACGTAGCGTGTTTCCGTTTACTGATCGTAGCACATCTAGTACTCTTTGTTCTAAAATTTCCCGAGTTTCTGGCGGTTCAAAATCAAATACTTCGTTTTTAGTGGTACCCCATAAATAATAGTCAAGCGGGGTAAGGTCGGGTGATCTCAAAGGCCATTGCACGGGTCCATTATTTGAAATCACTCTCTCATTAAAGTTTTCTCTCAAAAAATGTTGCACGTTACGAGTGTTATGGGCCGGGCAACCATCTTGCTGGAACCAGATGTTTTGCATGTTCTCGGGATTAATAATTTGCCTCAAAGCAGGCATTATCTCGTTTGTTAGTAGCTCCAAATATCTGTTACCAGTTAAATTGTAATCAAAGATGAAACGACCTATTAACTGATTATCTAAAACGAAAAAAAAGAGTTTCAAAAACAAAAAAAAAGTAAACAAAATGTCATACTAATTAAACCGCACCAGACATTAAAACCAAATCGAACTTGAAATCTTCTTTGATTTTCCAAATGTGGATTTTCAGTAGACCAATGATGATAGTTATTCCTATTGAACACTCCACAATTGGTAAATCGTGTTTCATCTGTCCATAGTATTTTCCTAGGAAAATTAGCGTCATATTCACATTTTTGAAGGTACCACCTGCTAAACTGTAATCGTCGGTGATTGTCATTATCACTTAAACCTTGTACAATTGTTGGTTTGTAAGGATGATACTTGTTTTTCGTCAAGGTTCTGTGAACAGTAGATTTTGAAATCCCTGTTTCTCGTGTCAAACGACGAACTGATGTACTGGGATTGTTCCTAACGTTCTGCAAAATATTATTTCGACGTGTATCAGCATCATTAACTTCATAGTTAGCTCGTTTTTGTTCGAAGCTTCCAAAGTTTTTTAATTTGCTAACTAGTCTTCTAAAAATTGTCCTGTGTGGCTGTTGTCTTTCTGGAAAACGCTCTGCATAACTCGTGCACGCATTTTCAGTGTTTCTATTTGCTTTGAAATACACTTCCAACATATCAACTTTTTCTTCGTTTGAATATGTATGTGCCATTATCAATACTTATAAATCTTAATACTTGACAATAATTACTTATCACTAACTACAAGTAGTTTTAATTAACTTATCTCTGCAGCACTAATTGTACTTTGACAGGTTATCGTTTTGTTTCATTGTCAGAATACATTTGTCATTGACGTTTGACGGAACATAATGTCTTTGCTAGTGATACACGCTCAGATGTTAGAATTATCTGACATTTGATGTAAACCAAATGCAAATCTCCCCACTACTTTTTATCCTGCGCGAACTTACCCCTCCTCGCGCCAACTTAATTGGCGTTTGCTATACTTAGAATATCTTTTCACTTTCATTTGACATTGGTGTTTAATTTTTCAGCCTACTAATTTCATATTAAAGATTAATTTACGTTTTTATTAATATTTTCCTTATAAATAAAAATTTTTCAGGCATGTTATACATCGTTGAAAAGCACATTTTTAGGACTACCTAACAAACCCAAAATCAAATATGGCCGCCATATGAAAAACAAAAGATAGTGGTAATAACTTAAAAACAAATGACAATCGGGGGTTTCTGTTTGTATCAAATAATTTGTTTTAAAAAAGTGTCTCAACAATGTAAAACTTTAAAAGAGGTCAGACTAAGCGTTATCGAGTTATTGAGGAATAACGACATCGGCAAATTTTTGATTTTTCAAAATATTTTAAAAAATTAAAAAGTTAGGTCTAATTTGAAATGGGATTTTCCCCGAGTATTGAATTCTGCAAAACATTCCCCATTTAACCGTTGTTCTATATCTTCTAATAACCGAGATACCAATGGTGAGCATCGAAATTGGGACACACGGTATAGCTGAAACAGACATGCATTATACACATTTGTATCTGTACACATGGACATACACCCCGTATTTTACAACGTTTACTTCAGCCAAAGACACGTGTTTCTGTCTCAATACACCTCGACAGTTTTGGTAATGAAGTACAGTTTGATGGATCGCCTCACAGGTAAGAAGCAAATTTTATCCCATCAGGTGGCACCAGATAATCTAGTGACATCTGACGGACAAAAGAGACTACGCCAAAAATAGTGATTTTCTCTCGTCCAGCTATGCCGGTACAGAAGAAAAAAAAATATGTATATAGGTGTAAGTCCATTAACACGATGCTAGATGCCAGCAAATATACCAAAAAATTTTGAGTACATCAATACTTAAGCACGTATTACGCATTTGTTACAAATTAAACAGACATGTATTACACACATTTGTATCTGTACACATGGACATGCACCCGTATTGGAAAATACGTCTGTCTAGATGTCTGTTCCCTTTGTAACCTTACACCTCAGGGTAAAAAGTTATTGATTATGTATGTAAGTATTCGTGCTTAACGTATTGATGTATTCAATTTTTTTGGCATATTTGCTGCCATCTGGCATTGTGTAATGAACTTACACCTTTACAAGTATCCCGTATCGTTATTTTCAAATTTCATTTCAAGTATCAAAAACGCAAAACTTGTACGAGGGTGGTTTGGCAATTAACTTGGTTTCCTATGAAAGAAAACAATTTGAGTTTTGCAACTTACTTTATTTTTCGACATAGTCTCCTCGAAGTTCAACGGACTTGCCTCAACGTTTCTCCAGCTTCGCGATTCCTTCACGGAAACGAATTGCTTCGATGCTTTCAAAATACTGGTTTACTTTCTGTATGACATCTTCATTAGACTCAAACTTTCGTGCTGCCAGAAAAGTTTTTAGTTTCGGGAATAAATGGTAGTCCGAAGAAGCTAGATCTGGCGAATACGCAGGATGCGGAAGCAGTTGAAATCGTAGCTCGGACAATTTTTGCTGAGCGACACGACTTGAATGCACGGGGGCATTGTCATGGTGAAACAACACCTTTTTCTTGGCCATTGCCGGCCGTTTCTCTGTTATTGCCGCCTTTAATAGGTCCAAAAGTGATGCATAGTATTCTCCGGTAATGGTTCTTCCCTTTTCAAGGTAGTCAATTAGGAGAATTCCCTTTGCGTCCCAAAAAACTGACGCCATGACCTTTCCAGCGGATGGAACGCATTTCGCTTTTTTCGGAGCCGATTCGCTACGGGCAATCCATTGTTTTGACTGCTGTTTAGTTTCCGGGATATGGTGGTGTATTAAAGTTTCGTCCATTGTCACAAAACGGCCTACATTCTTCTGAAATACTTGCAAATTGTCGGCAGATATTCGCATGCGAATTCGCTTTTGCTCTTGAGTGAGTAAACGTGGCACCCATCTTGCGCACAGTTTTTGTATGTGCAATTCTTTATGCAAAACGAAGTGAACTCGCTCGTTGAGATGCCTGTGGCTTCCGCTAACTCGCGCTAACCCGCTAAAATCAAATCATGGACTTTATCGATGATTTCGGGTGTCACGGCTGATTTCGGGGCTCCAGGACGTGGTGCATCTTTAATGCTTGTTCTGCCACGCTTAAACTCATTTGCCCAAAGTCGAACACGCTCATAAGAAGGACATGAGTCACCCAATGTAGGTGAAATTCTCTCATGAATCTCCTTCGCTGTTTTCCCTTCCAAATAAAAGAATTGAATCACACCACGAATTCCAACTTTATCAATTTTTCGCTATTGCTCGAAACACTTCTGTTTAAGTAACTGTCAAACAACGAGTTACTGTCAGAATGACGTAAGACCAGAGAATATTAACTCATAGGAATGACACTTTATGACTACATATACAGATTACATTTGCGCCCTCTATTAGTGTGTGAACCAAGTTAATTGTCAAACCACCCTCGTATATCCATTTTTATTTGTTTCAAAGTTACAGATCTATTAATGTGATTGTCAGATCATGAAAAAATGTAATCCTAAAGTCAATAAAAACTGATTTTATTTAAAAAAGTTCATTTAATAATATTTTCGAAATGTCCACCTCCTTGTTGAATGCAGGCATGTGCCCATAAGCCAACAGAAGAAGTACTTATCCGAATTTCATACTTGTTTTGTCGGATTTTCTCGGCAGCCAGGTGAATACGATCCAACAACTCTTTTCTTGTGTTCGAAACTTGCGCGTAGACTAAATTTTTCGTGTACCCCCATAAATAAAAGTCAAGAGGATTAAGATCGGGTGATCTGGGTGGCCATGCAACAGGACCACCTCGACCAATCCATCTTGGATAATTGACGTTAACCCAATTCGGACAGCAATTCCGACATGTGGTGGTGCCCCATCCATATGAAACCACATGTCTCGTCGAACATTCAGTGGGACATCCTCTAAAAGACGTGGCAGTTCGTCAATAAGAAATTGAAGGTAATTGTCCGCATTTAACCTCCCAGGAAGAACAGGACCAATCAACAAGTCATCGATTAGGGCCGCCCAAATGTTATAGAAAATTCATGTTAAAATTTCGATGGGCGTATAGCTTTGGGATTTTCTGATGACCACCTGTGCAAATTTCTCAGATTTGTAACACCATTTCTCGTGAACGTAGATTCATCTGTCCAGAGGACCGTTCTGCAGAAATTAAAATGAAGCCGTAACTGTCTCAATATCCAGGTATTATTCTACCTGATGACCACCTGAGATTTATAACACCACTTCTCGTGAACGTAGATTCATCTGTCCAGAGGACTGTTCTGCAGAAATTAAAATGAAGCCGTGACTGTCTTAATATCCAGGTAGAATAAACTAGACGAGCATAGTGGTCTGCCTCAAGGAAACCGTGTACCCTGCGATAGTGATATGGATATAAGCCCTTACGTTTTAAACTTCGCCAAACTGTCGTTCGTGGCACTCCTAGTTGTCTAGCGATTCGACGTACACTGAGAGTTGGATCCCTTGTAACAATAGCTACTGCTTCTTCCTCTAAGTCTGCTGGCAAATTTACTCCTCGGTCGAAAAGATAATCACGCAGTCCGCATTCCCGAAATTGTCTGTGTACTTCCAGAAATGTTCTGTAATGAGGAATGCGCCTATCGGGAAACCGATGTCGGTATTCAACAACTGCTTGACGTGCACTGCCGTTACCGTAGCCATGTGCGCATACTCTTGAGAAGAAAATCGGTAAGGCATTTTGAATAAAGAAAACGTGTCCACTCACTAATAAGCTGTTGTATGGACTGAAACGTAATGTAATCCTTTATTAAAAAAATGCAACGTTAACAGTCATCTGAACATTTGTTTATTGTATGATATTCATGGTTCAGCACTTACGAAATAAGTAAGAACCTTCTTTATCATAAATCAATTTCCAGTACTCTTTTTTGTAGATCTCCAAGAAATTACTGTATGCACTATGACACGTGTTTATTTATTTTAGGATAACATTTTATTATGCCACGTTAACAATCACAGGCCTGTTACTGAATCGTATAACTTTTTTTAAATAAAATCAGTTTGTATTGACTTTAGGATTACATTTTTTTTCATGATCTGACAATCACATTCATAGATCTGTAACTTTGAAACAAATAAAAATGGATATACAAGTTTTGCGTTTTTGTTACTTGAAACGAAGTCTACTTTACACTGCTAACATTTGAACATAACGATACGGGACACTTGTGTATAAGTATTTTTTTCCCTTCTGTACCGGCATAGCTGGACGAGAGAAAATCGCTATTTTCGATGTAGTTTCTTTGGCCATCAGATGTCACTAAATTATCTGGTGCCACCTGATAGGATAAAGTTTGCTACTGACCTGTGAGGCCATCCATCAAATTTTACTTCATTAGCCAAACTGACGAAGTCTGTTGAGACAGAAAGACGTGTCCTTGGCTGAAGTAAACGTTGGAAAATACGGGGTGTATGTCTATGTGTACAGATACAGATGTGTGTAATGCATGTTCGTTCCATTTGTAGCAAATTCGTAATACGCGTTTAACGTATTAATGTACCTACTCAAATTTTTATGGCTATATAGGTTTAAAATTATTTTCAAACAGAAATACCAATCTTTTACTTAAAATTCATTTGCAACTAGGGATGCAAACGATACATCGATGTTTCCAAACATCGATGTATCATTCATAAACATCGATGTTTTAGTATCGATGTCGAAGCCCCAAAAACATCGATACATCGTTAATCAATGAACGATGTTTTAACGTCGATGTTTGTTTATAATAGCGCCATCTGCATACTATTTGCGGAAGCGAATCACATCACTATTACTGTTTGCAAATTTTTGCAAACGTCTCGTTCACGGGATATGCACTAGATGCCCAGTTTTAAGATGCTACATTTTAGAGATGCGACTGCTAAAGCTAAAGTCTTCAGTTATATAAACAATTACGTAACCAGTATGCAAGCAACGATTGCCAGAACTGAGTCTTCTGACAGTTCTGACGAATCTGAAAAGGACGATAACATGGAACCTGACATATGGAGTTACCACACACAATTATCACATAAAAACATAAAAAACAGAACTAGCGACAATGACAAAACAAAAGTTGATTCAGAATTTCTATGTTTCTATCATCACCGGTCACTCCTATCAAAGGAGATCCTATAGAAATATGGCATGACATGCGTACAATGTTTCCATTCCTATTCAAAATCGCTATGAAGTATTTGCCAATCGTGGCAAAATCGGTGCCCAGTGAGCGGTTGTTCTCTGAGGCTGGGGCTACAATAACCCAAGAGAGAAACCGCTTATTGGGCACCAGGGTATCAAAATTAATGTTTTTGAATTCCATTATTAAAAATCATACTTTCACAAATAAATTTAATTAATATTATCTATGTGTTTTAATTCTTATACTAAAAATTCAGCTTCTCAATAATTTTTCAAAAACATCGAAGAAACATCGATGTATCGTTAGTAAACGTCGATATTTTCGACATCGATCTTTTACTTTTGAAAAACATCGATGTTTTTATGAGCGATGTTGCATCCCTATTTGCAACGTTTTTAAAACCAAGGAAAAAAGGCGAAACCAACAAATACTGCCATTGAAAATTGCTATAGAAATAAACTAATTATTAATAACTTACTTATAAGACAAATGTGATGTTTCCATCAAATTGCATATAACTATACTTTGTGATTGCTTCTTTGATAATCGTATACTTCTTCTCCGTGCAAAAACAGGAAATGTTCTAAGGGTATTCTCATCTAATATATCCTCTTGACTTGTATCTATAATATCGAGCGATTTTCTAACATTACTCGGTCTTTGTATGGATATATTACTTAATTCCGAATTGGTATCTTCTTTGTGTTGCTTTCTAAGACTGAATTTATGTTTACGATTTTTTCTCTGTGATTCATTGTTTTCATATGAACTACCTCCAGAAACATCTGTCGAAATTGAAGAGCTGGAGGCAGATTTTCTTTTACGTAAACTACTTTGAGTGATTCTGACACTTTTTCTCAAGCTCTTTCTTATACTAAACTGATCATAATTCGATTCTTCCAATAAAACTACATTGTTGTTGACTGTAGTATTTTTCAATATAGACTGTCGAATACTTTTTCTTAGCGGTTTAAAGTTTTCCATGCCTTTTGTAACAATAACAGAAGACATATCTGAATTTTTGGATACGACTGATTTATCTGCGTTTTTAGATAATTCCAAGAGAGAATTTGTTTCTTTATGCAACAGAGCACTGTTTACCTTCATTGATAATCTAAGACTTCGTCTCGGCTGGCTTAAATTTTGATTAGTGTGAATTGTATTTTCGGAACTTAAACTGTCACTTTTAGAAGGTGATTGTTCATCCTGTTCTATTGATTCATTTTCATCATTTGACATCTTATTTATGAGAAGGTTTGTGTCATTTTTAGGAATTGTCAATCGTACACTTCTTCTTTTTGGTAGCGAACTTCCAATTTCTCTTATAATTGGGGTTGAAAAAGCAAACGAATTCGCATTTTTAATTGATTGTTCTGTTTTATTTGTATTTGCTGCAGTTACCCAATAAGGTAGTTGTGGTATTTTAAATTGCGGTGATGAACTTTTTTGCACTACCGTACAACCTTCGTTTAAGTTATTTTCTTTATCGTCCCCATCATTTTCTTGATGAGGTATAATACCAGATAAATTTGTCTCATTATTCGATACATTTTCAATCAAAGATAATTCATCTTCAAGTGCATCGTTTATTTTATCATTGTCTATTGGACTACTGAAAATTGGTAATTGATTTTCTTTTAATGGCAACAGTGTTTTTCTAATTTCTCGTCTACTTTTCGGAGTAGGATTAACATATGTTACATTGTTAGTTAAATTATGAACTTCCTCCTTAATAAGCTGACGCATTGTGTCATATAATCTAAAAGATTAAATAAATACAGTATTTTTTGTAAACCCAACCCAAAATAATATATCCTTACTTTGTACATCTGATAAAATCTGCACTTTGAGGAAGACGATCTTCTAGCTTAGTCAAAACAACTTTTGCTATAGGACTAATAATGTCGGAATTCACTGCAGGATTCATCGAAATATTTTCGGAAAAGATGGCATTCTTTGTTTGTTGATTTAACCTAGGACGTTTAACACTTGTTGACGTATGTAAAATTTGATTCGGTCTTTTCATCGGTGTTTTTAAATCATATAATGCAGTATTTCGATATTTAGAAGGAACTGATCTCTACAATAAAAATTACGTGAAATAATCTATTATTACACTTTTATATTTCTTTCCTTACAGGACATTCCATCAAAATGCTACTCAATTCTGGTCTGTTCTTTAATTTTTTCGCCTTCAAAGCAAACTCTAATGTCTGCACAGTTTCATGAACATCTGTAATATTTGGACTTATACATGCTATTAATGTTATATAATTTTGTTTGTTGAGGGAATCTGAAAATAGAATATAAATTAATATGCCTCACTAAAACCCGCAAAATTCTCATTGACGAAACAAAAAGATACATGACAAAAAAAATTTTAATAATTTTTGCAAAAATCAAAGTTTCTACTATAATTACATAAATCGTAACAAGATAAGTACAAACCTTGCAATATTCTAGTTATCATTGACTCTCTATAAGGTATGCAAGCTTTATTTGAACTAAGAGCATTTATAACTTGTCCTATTGATAATAAACCCATATTTATCTTCACAGCCTCATTAAATTGATTATCTTGCGTGCCTGTTTTCTTAACACTTTCGCATCCAGCTAGATCTACTAAATTTAATTTTGCACATCTAGACTCTGTCCTGTAAAAAAGTCCTTTCATAAGAAAACGCAATTTCTTTTTCTAAAAAAAAAATATGTTCTAACCCATTTTTAACGTTTAAGAATATGGTAAAAATCGCATGTGATCTGGAACTCCAAGAATTTTGTTTTGTTTCTCCTGTATGTCTCCTTTTGCAACTTCGGAACAGCAACTTTTTAACGGAATTCAAATTATCTACTTTCACTTTAATGGAATCTATAATATTGAAACCTAAAACATGAATTAAACATGTAAATCCACTTAAATAAAAATTGAATTTCTTATTGAAGATTAAAATTTAAAAACTAAATATACAACCTTTTTAACATACCTTTTACAGTTAAAGCCTTTTTGTTGCTACCCAGCAAGTCATACACTTTCTCTTGATATATCTCATTTATTGAAACCTCTACTTCAAGATTTTTTGAACAAGAAGTTTTCGCAAAAATGAATTCAAATACTCGTTTTATGATTCCTGCATTTTCTCCATTCAATTCCTAAGAATTGATTCACAAAAAAAATCTTTAATTTTGTTTTAACAATATTATTTTATGTAGTTATATTACCTTTAAGTCACTGCCCATAGTATAAGTTTTGCCCGTTCCAGTTTGTCCATAAGCAAATACAGTACAATTGTACCCCAAAATTGCCTTTTCAATAAGTGGCGCAACAACATCCTTAAATATTTCATTTTGGTTTGTATTTCCATCAAAAACTTTATCAAACGAATACGTCTGTTGCTTCTCTGGTATATGTACTGCCTAAAAAATATTGTTTACCTGTTTTGAATTAATAAATAATCATTTTACCGGTGGATCGCCATCTATAACATCTAAACAATTATCTTCGTAATTTTCTGTTAGAGGAGGCTTAATTCTAATTGCTACATTTACGAAACTCATTATGCATTACGATTTATATATCAAACTAAAAAAATTAAACAAAAAATTGATAACATTTCTCGTTGATACATGTTTAACGTATTTTAAATTTCATAATTACAATCATTTACAGGATCACCAACTGCTAACTGGAAAATTTTTAATGTTTAAATGATAAAATTCATAAAATAATAACATAATTTTAATAAGAACAATTTTGATGTTTAAATTTAACTTTACTACTTAATTACATTTATATTATAGTATAAATGATTGTACATATATAAAAGAATTTTTTTATTAAGTTTAAACATAAACATAAATAAATAAGAACCAACTGCAAAAAACATCGATTTTGTCAATATATGTCAAAACAATTTTCGATATAACCTATTCTAATTCAAATAAATTTACATTCTGATACTCTTGCGTAGGTCTGAAATAATTTGTGGATCAGAAAATCAGAAACTGATTAATAATCTACATTCAAGAAGGAAGAATTAATCTAAACTTGAAAATATTTTATACTGGGTTAACCTCAAAATATTTTCAACCATCGAATAATGATTATGATTAGATTTCAATCAATTTGAGAAATTGTTTAAATAGTTAACGCTTCCTTTATTATTTTATAAATAAATTAATATCTAAAATGTCAGTCTCATTGGATATCAAGCTTAAAAAGGTGGATAAAGTGTATCATGAAGGAGTAAGATAGTTGTATACAAAGCTTTTATAATATTTTCATAATTTTATTTCTCAGGAAAAAGTTACAGGTTTGATAGTAATAAATACTAATTCTGATTTAAAACATGATGGTATAACATTAGTAATGGAAGGTTACGTGAATTTGCAATTAAGTTCTAAAAATGTTGGAATATTAGAAGCATTTTATAATTCTGTTAAGGTACGCACACAAACTTTTGTATTAATTTTTGTAAAGCTTTTTATAGCCCATCCAATTATTATCAGCTAATTGTGAAGTAAGTGGTCCTGGCAGAATACCAGCAGGTTGTACTCAAATACCCTTTGAAGTGCCATTGCATCCTAAACAGAACAGAGAATTATATGAAACATATCATGGAGTTTTCATTAATATCAGCTACAGTTTAAAGTGTGATATTAAAAGATCATTCCTGTCCAAAGATTTACAAAAAACACAACAGTTTTTAGTACAATATTATCCTAAAGTGATCGAGCCACCAAAATCTGTATATTTTTCAATAAGTCCAGCTTCTTTAACTTCTAATAGTACTGGTGCACCCAACTTTTTAATAAAGGGTAAATTCGATTCGACAAGATGTAGTGTTTCATCACCATTGACAGGTTACTTATCAATTGAACATTGCGCATTAGGGATAAAAAGTGTCGAATTACAACTGGTTAGAGTTGAAACATGTGGTTGCGCTGAGGGATATGCAAGAGAAGGTAAGAAATATAACTATTTGCAAATATGTTACCGTTTTCTTATTTATAATTTAGAATATCAACTTAAACCCAATTATGAATGTGTCAAGACCCAATTATGTGCCCTTTATTATTAAATGATTAAGTAGATTCACGTACTTTAAATATTTCTCTATATTTTTACCATTATAACAATATCATTTGCATATAAAAGCTCAACAATTGTGACCAATTCTTAATTAGTGTATATAAAGGTTCATCAAATCTTTTTTTTGCATTTCTTTATGAGAGGGAGATATGTCGTTTACATTAAACTAAAAGGAAAAACTTCATATCATCAAAATGTACATTAGAAAAATGCCACCTATTAGAAAGAAGCCCATTTGCCGTTGTTGCCAATAATTTTGACATGATTACTCATTTGATCTACTAAAGTTTTAGCGAAGTTTGTCGGTTATGATGACATTACAGAACGTACGTTGCGTGATAATTGCTTTAAGATAGCTACGTTTACTGCTGTCTCTGCTTAATAATTGGCCAACATTCGCGATGATTTGTACCTGACGATTGAGAGAGTCGATCATCATGACAAGGGTTTTTCTTGTTTCCACGTAGTGCAAAATAAACTGTGATGCTTTGGATCATTATCCTTAAACGTCCAACTGTACGCTTGTTATGTATGAACAGTGTCAGAGGAAGAAGATGAAGTACGACAATTTATTCTAACTAACGCTGAGTGGTCAAAGTATTTGCTTCTTATGCACCTTTGCCTCTTCGAAGATTGACTATCATCATGACGATCTGTATTTTGGATGTTGCAGAGCTGAATGGAACTCGTTTATACCATTATCGTAAATTACTCAACCAGGCGATGTGTCTTCTTCTTCCACTTTCCTTCCCAGGTATATTCCCTCGCATAATATTTTGCAAGAATAAATATCTTCCTCCAAGCCTCCATTCTATAAAATGCAGCGGAGAATAACGTGTGTTCATTTGAAAAGTCAATCTAGGTTACTTAAAAATTGTGATAGAATAAGACGCATATATATTAGTATGTGTTTGTTGTTCCGTAAACGTAAATCCAAATGACATTTGATAATGTCAATCACATTTGTTATTTATTTGTATGTATGAAGCTGTCAAAATATACGACTTCGTAGGTTAAGTAGTAAATTTTAATTTACGACATACTTCAAAATGTTCTCAGTAAATCACATGCTACTAGATTGACTTTTCAAATGAACACCCGTTACATAGCATCCTAACATTCGAACTCTTAAAATCTAATTTAAGTTCACTTTTTTAATTTTATTGAATACATTTTTTGCTGACTAATCTTAGATCTAATTTCCTCAGTGTAATACTTAAGGATGCCCATTTGGGACCAAGCTCAGTGTCTCAGTAGAAAGAGATTCGGTTGTACGCGCATCTGTTATATGTACAGTCGGCGTCCTAGAAATCGGGACACCGAAGTTGTGTTGTAATTATAGCATTGATAAACTTTGAATTTTGTGTGACACAGACATATGCTTGACATAGGTAATACTACAAGTACAGACTACAACGATCATAAAAAATATAGCTGCGTCTAGATTTTATGATTAGTTTTATTGTAGAAATGTTTATTATACCAGGTGTCCCGTATCGTTATGTTCAAATTTTAGGAGTGTAAAGTAGACTTCATTTCAAGTAACAAAAACGCAAAACTTGTATATCCATTTTTATTTGTTTCAAAGTTACAGATCTATGAATGTGATTGTCAGATCATGAAAAAAAAATGTAATCCTAAAGTCAATACAAACTGATTTTATTTAAAAAAAGTTATACGATTCAATAACAGGCCTGTGATTGTTAACGTCGCATAATAAAATGTTATCCTAAAATAAATAAACACGTGTCGTAGTGCATACATTAATTTCTTGGAGGTCTACAGAAAAGAGTACTGGAAATTGATTTATGATAAAGAAGGTTCTTACTTATTTCGTAAGTGCTGAACCATGAATATCATACAATAAACAAATGTTCAGATGACCGTTAACGTTGCATTTTTTAATAAAGGATTACATTACTTTCAGTTCATACAACAGCTTATTAGTGAGTGGACACGTTTTCTTTATTCAAAATGCCTTACCGATTTTCTTCTCAAGAGTATGGGGACATGCCTTTTGTGTATGGCTACTGTAACGGCAGTGCACGCCAAACAGTTATTGAATACCGACATCGGTTTCCCGATAGGCGCATTCCTCAACACAGAACGTTTCTGGAAGTACACAGACAATTTCGGGGATGCCGACTGCGTGATTATCTTTTCGACCGAGGAGTAAATTTTCCAGCAGACTTAGAGGAAGAAGCAGTAGCTATTGTTACAAGGGATCCAACTAGACAACTAGGAGTGCCACGAACGACAGTTTGGCGAATTGTAAAACGTGAGGGCTTATATCCATATCACTATCGCAGGGAACACGATTTGCTTGAGGCAGACCACTATGTTCGTCTAGTTTATTCTATCTGGATATTAAGACAGTCACGGCTTCATTTTAATTTCTGCAGAACAGTCCTCTGGACAGATGAATCTACGTTCACGAGAAGTGGTGTTATAAATCTGAGAAACCTGCACAGGTGGGCATCAGAAAATCCCAAAGCTATACACCCATCTTAATTTCAAAATGAATTTTCTATTACCGCTTGGGCGGCCCTAATCGATGACTTGTTGATTGGTCCTGTCGTTCTTCCTGGGAGGTTAAATGCGGACAATTACCTTCAATTTCTTATTGACGAACTGCCAGGTCTTTTAAAGGATGTCCCACTGAATGTTCGACGAGACATGTGGTTTCACATGGATGGGGCACTACCACATTTCGGAATTGCTGTCCGAAATTGGGTTAACGTCAATTATCCAAGATGGAGGTCGAGGTGGTCCTGTTGCATGGCCACCCAGATCACCCGATTTTAATCCCCTTGACTTTTATTTATGGGGGTAAATGAAAAATTTAGCCTACGCGCAAGTTTTGAACACAAGAGAAGAGTTGTTGGATCGTATTCACCTGGCTGCCGAGCAAATCCGACAAAACAAGTATGAAATTCGGATAAGTACTTCTTCTGTTGGATTACGGGCACAAGCCTGCATTCAACAAGGAGATGGACATTTCGAAAATATTATTAATTGAATTTTTTTCAATAAAATCAGTTTTTATTGACTTTAGGATAACATTTTTGTTCATGATCTGACAATCACATTCATAGATCTGTAACTCTGATACAAATTAAAAAGGGCTATACAAGTTTTGCGTTTTTTTTTTACTTGAAATGAAGACTACTTACTTTACTCTCCTAAAATTTGAACATAACGATACGGGACAGCTTGTATAACACAAATAAGAAATAGGTTATTAATAGGCAAATTTAAAAAGCATTTAATATCTTGTTATTGCTCCATTTTTAGCAATCACTTCTTAAAATCGCTGTGGCGTAGAATATATTACATTTGCTACAATATTCGGATCTAGATTTTCCCAATCATGTAGAACGTTATCAGGAAGTTTGTCATAAGTCCTCGGATGAAAATGATTTTTATTAATTTTCTTCACCAATAACCACCAAATACCTTCAATAAGGTTTAGACCCGGACTTCTGGAAGGCCATCTTAAAGCACTAATATCATTATTTGATAACCAAACCCGGACCACATTGGCAGTATGAATTGGAGAGTTATCGTGTTAAAAACTGAAGTCTCGATATAATTGTTGTACCGGCAGTAGCATTATATTCTCTTGCAGTTAATCGCTCCCCAATATCCTAACAAATTCTAGGACCCATGCAACTGATTCACGACCGTAAATTGACTTCAAACAAACCACTTCTGCGTACTTCATGCACGTATCTGTCATCATAACGTCTATTCACTGATCAATAAACTCTAATACTGCCACGATGACATGACTGAAACATCCTTCGTCACTAAATAGGACCGTATATCAAAATGCAGCATCTCTATTAATAAATTCGTTTGCAAATTTCAACCTCTGTTGCCTGTTTTGCTCTGTTAAAAACGATTTGTTTGCTGCTGAATAATTTCTTAATTCACTAGCTTTTAATCTTTTTTGAGCAGTTCTAACGCTACTAGGAAAATCCATTGCGACTACTGCACTGTTTGCGAACTCAAATGGATTGTTTCTTATAAAATTTCCAAGCGCTTCACCTTGCTACGGCGTAGATATTTTTCTACGGCCTGTTCCTAATTGTCTACTTTATGTACGTTACTGTCTCTATTTTTGTAATATTCTTTGTACAGTACTTTTGCCTACGTTAAACTCCATGGCTAATTGTCATGTAGACCATCTATTTCGAAGTCCTTGAAGTATTCTTGCCTTCGTTATTTCATTAGCGTGATGTGCTAGGATAAGTTTTAAGAAACACTGATAGTGAGTAACATACGCTCAATACTGACATACCGTGTGTCCCAATTTCGATGCTCACCATTGGTATCTCGGTTATTAGAAGATATAGAACAACGGTTAAATGGGGAATGTTTTGCAGAATTCAATACTCGCGGCAAATCTCATTTCAAATTTGACCTAACTTTTTAAATTTTTAAAATATTTTGAAAAATCAAAAATTTGCCGATTTCGTTATTCCTCAATAACTCGATAACGCTTAGTCTGACCTCTTTTAAAGTTTTACATTGTCCAGACACCTTTTTAAAACAAATTATTTGATACAAACAGAAACCCCCGATGGCCCGATTGTCATTTGTTTTTAAGTTATTACCACTATCTTTTGTTTTTCATATGGCGGCCATATTGGATTTTGGGTTTGTTAGGTAGTCCTCAAAATGTGCTTTTCAACGATGTATAACATGCCTGAAAAATTTTTATTTATAAGGAAAATATTAATAAAAACGCAAATTAATCTTTAATATGAAATTAGTAGGCTGAAAAATTAAACACCAATGTCAAATGAAAGTGAAAAGATATTCTAAGTAATACTGTAAACAAACGAAACGATAAAAAAATTATAGAAATAAAAAGTAAAGATACAGAACTTAAAGTTCACATTCACTTAAAGAAATTGTTCAATATGACGACCATTCTGTTCCACACAATTTTGACACCTTGTTCGAGTGGAGTTACAAACTCTACGTAGCGTGTTTCCGTTTACTGATCGTAGCACATCTAGTACTCTTTGTTCTAAAATTTTCCGAGTTTCTGGCGGTTCAAAATCAAATACTTCGTTTTTAGTGGTACCCCATAAATAAAAGTCAAGCGGGGTAAGGTCGGGTGATCTCGCAGGCCATTGCACGGGTCCATTATTTGAAATCACTCTCTCATTAAAGTTTTCTCTCAAAAAATGTTGCACGTTACGAGTGTTATGGGCCGGGCAACCATCTTGCTGGAACCAGATGTTTTGCATGTTCTCGGGATTAATAATTTGCCTCAAAGCAGGCATTATCTCGTTTGTTAGTAGCTCCAAATATCTGTTACCAGTTAAATTGTAATCAAAGATGAAAGGACCTATTAACTGATTATCTAAAACGAAAAAAAGAGTTTAAAAAACAAAAAAAATGTAAACAAAATGTCATACCAATTAAACCGCACCAGACATTAAAACCAAATCGAACTTGAAATCTTCTTTGATTTACCAAATGTGGATTTTCAGTAGACCAATGATGATAGTTATTCCTATTGAACACTCCACAATTGGTAAATCGTGTTTCATCTGTCCATAGTATTTTTCTAGGAAAATTAGCGTCATATTCACATTTTTGAAGGTACCACCTGCTAAACTGTAATCGTCGGAGATTGTCATTATCACTTAAACCTTGTACAATTGTTGGTTTGTAAGGGTGATACTTGTTTTTCGTCAAGGTTCTGTGAACAGTAGAATTTGAAATCCCTGTTTCTCGTGTCACACGACGAACTGATGTGCTGGGATTGTTCCTAACGTTCTGCAAAATATTATTTAGACGTGTATCAGCATCATTAACTTCATAGTTAGCTCGTTTTTGTTCGAAGCTTCCAAAGTTTTTTAATTTGCTAACTAGTCTTCTAAAAATTGTCCTGTGTGGCTGTTGTCTTTCTGGAAAACGCTCTGTATAACTCGTGCACGCATTTTTAGTGTTTCTATTTGCTTTGAAATTCACTTCCAACATATCAACTTTTTCTTCGTTTGAATATGTATGTGCCATTATCAATACTTATAAATCTTAATACTTGACAATAATTACTTATCACTAACTACAAGTAGTTTTAATTAACTTATCTCTGCAGCACTAATTGTACTTTGCCAGGTTATCGTTTTGTTTCATTGTCAGAATACATTTGTCATTGACGTTTGACGGAACATAATGTCTTTACTGGTGATACACGCTCAGAGGTTAGAATTATCTGACATTTGATGTAAAACCAAATACAAATCTCCCCACTACTTTTAATCCTGCGCGAACTTACCCCTCCTCGCGCCAACTTAATTGGCGTTTGCTATACTTAGAATATCTTTTCACTTTCATTTGACATTGGTGTTTAATTTTTCAGCCTACTAATTTCATATTAAAGATTAATTTACGTTTTTGTTTAAATATTTTCCTTATAAATAAAAATTTTTCAGGCATGTTATACATCGTTGAAAAGCACATTTTGAGGACTACCTAACAAACCCAAAATCCAATATGGCCGCCATATGGAAAACAAAAGATAGTGGTAAAAACAAATGACAATCGGGGGTTTCTGTTTGTATCAAATAATTTGTTTTAAAAAAGTGTCTGAACAATGTAAGACTTTAAAAGAGGTCAGACTAAGCGTTATCGAGTTATTGAGGAATAACGAAATCGGCAAATTTTTGATTTTTCAAAATATTTTAAAAATTTAAAAAGTTAGGTCAAATTTGAAATGAGATTTGCCGCGAGTATTGAATTCTGCAAAACATTCCCCATTTAACCGTTGTTCTATATCTTCTAATAACCGAGATGCCAATGGTGAGCATCGAAATTGGGACACACGGTATAATACTATAAATATACCGACAACCATAACAACAGTATACGTCCTGTTTATACGATAGAAAATACACTAAATTATGTTATACCACTTGTCCCGATTTCTTGGGCGCCGACTGTACATGTTTCCGATAGCGGTGCTAACAGCCCATAGCGATTAAAATTATTACTCTAAAATACCAAAGCGCCCTAATAGGCATGCTTATCAATGAAAAATAGTAAATAATAAATAAACTTATGAATTTATAAAACATGCTGGAATACTTACTGTTTTAAACGTCTATACATAACTCGAACACAAATACGTGACCATTTTTTTCCGTATATGCTTTGCACTATTCACATGCCTTTGGCAGTTATATTTTGTTGTACACGAAAGCGGTATTTCACAAACGTTGCATTTTATTGTAGTGCCAGCGTAAACTAAATCCGGAAATCTACTTATTAATTTCTCTGCTTCGTGGTAGAACGGTCTCTTTATAGCTTTCGACATTGTTGATTTATTTTTTACTTTACACGAAATAACTGTACTATATCGCAGCCCTTTTGAGAGATTGGACACATATCTGAATCATATGTACATATAAAATATAATACATGCACGTGCAACCGAATCCCCTTCCACTGCGTTTGCTCCCAAATCGGCCTCCTTAGTAATCACGGAAGACCATCACTTAGGTAGGCAAGTAGCGGCGTCACTGCGTTGACTTTTCAGAAATAAAAGTATGCGCCATTTAAAAAATGTAAAAAAAAACGTGATACGTCACAGTATGATAGCTGCTTATGTACTAATGCATTACATATGCACGTGAAATGCTGGTAAGGTTAGTCTCTCGAACCTCTCGTTTGACTGAGAATGGCGGTCCCTAGTAATCATTGTGTTTGATAACAATTCCGATTAAATATTTAATTTTTTCGACTTTTACTACTTGTTCTTATCCAAAACTGTCGTTGTTGTGATTTCGTGGTTATCATAATTTTTTTTTCTGGTCAATGTTAAAATCTGTTCTGCGCTAGCTTCTACAACTTGATCTAATATTGTCTATAAGTCATCTATGGATTCGACAATAACTATCGTGTCTTCTGCATTTCTAATAATATTAACACATTTTCCATTAACTTTAATTCGAAATTGGCGTTTCTTCTAATGATTATGAATTATTTTTTCTGAGTATAAGTTGAAAGTCAAAGGTAATAGTATTCACCCTTGCCTCACTGCTCTTTTTATCTGAATCTCTTTTAATAAATTATGCTCTACTGTTACTTACTTAGGTTCGGTTGAAATATAGATGGGTTATTATTTTTATATCCTTGTAACTATCCTTCTGTCTTTAAGTAAACGAATTAGGTTGCTATGGTGAACATTGTCAAGCGTTTTGTTTTAATCAATGCAGCA
Source organism: Melolontha melolontha (assembly GCA_935421215.2). Taxonomy (NCBI): domain Eukaryota; kingdom Metazoa; phylum Arthropoda; class Insecta; order Coleoptera; family Scarabaeidae; genus Melolontha; species Melolontha melolontha. Next base: position 22,734,313 of record OW285235.1, read on the forward strand.
GTGGCGGCTCTTTAATGAGAGCAAGTGAGCAATTGCACCCCCTGGAATTATGAAACAAAACAAACCAAGCGGCGACTAACTGAAAATATTTATTTATGTATATTATGTATTCATAGTTATTGACGAGGAACGTGGCACGCTAACAACGTACATACACCGAGCGTCGTCACAGATATACTGAGCAAAGCCCTACCGTTGCTCTGTTAAGGCAATAACATTACATTGATGGTGGAGAGAACTGTATTTTGCCGTACTTGAATGTCGTATAATACATAGCGTTGGAGCAACTAAACCAGACTGCTCTCGGGCGTTATTGCGATGAACTCCGTGTCTTTTTTAGAAAACAACGCGTTTTCGCGTTAACGTATAGTGAAAAATAGCAGTAAAAAATCTTAAACGGCCGATGCCTCAATTATGTTTAGAAAATAAACAATCTGTTAAAGGTAAAAACGTTATAAGAAAATTCAAAATGAATATTTATCAGAAAAATTACTGGATTTGTGGGTGTGAAATTAAAAATACTTTGTTTTGTTTTCCGTGTCTTTTGTTTGGTGGTGAACCGTCTTGGTCAAAGAACGGAATAAGAGACTTAATTCATCTTAGTGCTAAAATTAGTAAACATGAAAATTCCGAAGAGCATTTGAAAAATATATTTAGTCTAAGAATGTTAGGAAAAAATAACAGAATGTTTTAGAATGTTTTAGATTCATCATATAGAAAAGCAATTCAACAACACAATGAAAAGGTAACAAAAAATAGGCATGTGTTAAATTTAATAATAAATTGCATTAGATTTTGTGGCGCGTTTGAACTGGCACTTCGGGGTCATGATGAACAGCAAACGTCGAATAACAAGGGCATTTTTCGGGAATTGATAAATTTTACGGCAGAATTGGATAAATCGCTCAGAGATCACATCGAAGCAGCACCGGTTTTTAAGGGACTATCAAAAACGATACAGAATGAGCTGCTTGATGCAATGTTGAACGTGTATCATGAACAAGTTGCCAGTGAAATTAAAACAACCGACTTCATATCTGTGATAGCTGATGAAACCACAGATGTGTCCAATCAGTTTCAGTTGGTGGTTGTTTTAAGATATATTGTGAACGCGAGACCGGTCGAAAGATTTTGGAAATTTCTTCTGCCTAGTGGACATGATGCTAATTCTTTATCTGCCTCCATCCTTAACGAAATTAGTTTGCTTGTTGATGACCCAGAAAAACTGATTGCACAGAGCTATGATGGGGCAGCAGTCATGAGTGGTGCTATTAACGGCGTGCAAAGACATGTCCAAGACCAGTATCCAAGGGCTAATTTTGTACATTGTTATGCACATCAGACAAATCTAATTATGTCACATGCTACATGCAGTAGTAATTGCAGAATTTTTTTTGCCAATCTGACGGGATTATGTACATTTTTCTCCACTTCACCACAACGAGCTGCAAGATTAGAAGAATTCCTTCAGAGAAAAAGCTTACCTCGTTCTTCAAGAATAAGATGGAACTTCAATTCTAGGACAGTGAATACAATATATGAGCACCGAGAAGAAATAATTGAAGCTCTAGAACAAATCGAGGGAGAAGCTAGTTTACAAACTACCATTCATCAAGCTAGTGCCAATTTGCGAATTTTAGAGGAGGAAAATTTTATCTATTGGTTAACTTTCTTTCATAAAATTATGCCACATGTGGACATATTGCTAAATCAATTACAAAATGTCAATACAGATGCATTAAAAATCAAGAATAATTTAGATAATTTTGAACGTGCTATTGGAAAAATTCGAACCGAAATCGCTGACACAGATAATCAGTTGGTTAAACAAAATGACCCAGAACTGACTCCTCGACCATCAAAGCGGCGAAGAGTAACTGATGGTAGCCAAAGAAGGAGGGAAACTGTTGAAGTGTGCGATATTATTTTGTTAGAAATAAAAACTAGATTTCGGTATACAGGGCACTTAATATTAGCAAACTTAATTTCTTTTAAACAGTTCTCCTCCTTTCAAAAAAAATTTCCGGAAGATTGCCTTAAAGAAGCAGTAAAATTTTATCCATGCCTCAATGAAAGCAGACTACGAACTGAATTAAGCGTTCTTTATTATAGAGAAGAATTTAGGCAAAATATAGAAGTCGGTGCTGTAGGTCTGCTAGGTCTTCTGCTGGATGGATTAAGCGACACCTTTAATGAAGTTGTTACGCTTTTAAAAATTGTCATTACAATCCCAATGACAACGTCCGAAGCGGAACGCCAGTTTTCACGGCTGAAGAGAATAAAAACTTTCCTGAGAAATACAATGAAAGAAGAGAGATTAAATGCCCTTACTATGTTATCTTGTGAAAAAGAATGTATAAATGATTTCCCAAACTTTAATGAAAAAGTGATAGAACTGTTCTGCAAGTCAAAGACACGTAAAATGGACTTCGTTTATCGTCAGATGTAATTAAACTGTGTAGTGTAATATTTACTATTCCCTCAAAACAAACTCTACAATGAACAGTACTTCGGTGAAATTTATAAGGATTGGGTAAGCGTTTTTGTATTACACTTTTTAATTTTGAAATTATGCACTCCCTATGTGAACCACCCCGAGCCGCCACTGCAATGCAGCAAACATATATTGGTTGATTGACATCCATACACCTTTAAATCAACACATTAAAAACAGGTAGGACTTCTCTTATACCCATTCCATCCCTAAAACTGAATCGACTTTCACTTAAGTCCTGTTCTAATTTTCTAAAAATTCTTCTATGTATTATCTTTAAAAATATCTTTAGAGTGTGATTATTAAATATTTGATGTTACAAATGAAACAGATATGCATTATACACATCTGTATCTGTACACATGGACATACATCTTATATTTTCCAACATTTACTTCTGCCAAAGATACGTGTTTCTGTGACAACAATAGACTTCGTCAGTTTAGCTAGTGAAATAAAATTTTATGGAATGCCTCTATAGCAAATTTTGTCCTATCAAGTGGCGCCAGATAATCTGACATATGACGGGCAAAAGAGACTACGCCGAAAGTAGCGATTTTCTCTCGTCCAGGTATGCCGGTTCAGAAGGGAAAAACTTCGTATATAGGTGTAAGTCCATTAACACGATGCCAGATGGTATGTCAGTATGGTCGCTTTCGTTCACGTCGTTACAAAAATTTATTCATAAAATTAAAACGTTTACGGATATTTCTGAGAAGTAGAAATTGATGCGTGAGAATTTTGACATTCAACCCTAGAATGGTACGTTGGTGTCGCCTATGACACAGCTACACTTTATCTCTTTCCCAAACGCATAATTGAAGAGAGAAGTTAGCGACCACCTACGTACCTCTCGACGTGTCAGTACAGCTTTGAATGCGGTAGTTGTAAGTGCTCTGTTCTGTTTTACGTATCGATAGCAATTGGTTGTGTCACATACGACTCCAGAATACCATTCTTGATATTATTTTTTTAATTTACAAAATATGGCTTCCACTAGTAAAGCATTGACTCAATCAGAGTTAGAGGATATACGTTCTTACGAGAGAGGCGAAACAGATTTGGAGAATATTGTTCCAGAAATAGTGAGCGACGACAGTGTATCTGAAGATGAGGAACTTTTAGACAGTGAGCATTCAGATACTTTTTCTGTCGAGTCTAGCAGTGAGGGAGAAGAGTCCGAAGAAGAATCTGTTACACGTCGAAGGGCAATTTATGGAAAAAATGGTTACAAATGGTATAAATCACCATTTTTTTCCAAAAATAGCCGTACAGTGCAAAAGAACATTGTGCTTCGATTACCAGGGCCAAAGTCAAACGCATTAAAAGCTGCAGATGAGATTGAAGCATGGAAGTTATTTTTCACCGACGAAGTGATTAATTGTATTATTCAACACACAAACCAAGAAATAACAAGACAATCCTCCAAATATGCTAATAATCAAAGCTTTATAGGGTGTACTAATAGGCAAGAAATATTGGCCTTATTCGGACTGTTGTATATGAGTGGGGTTCTAAAAACAAGTTCTCTAAGTACTTCTGATTTATGGTCCAGACAATATGGATTACCCATTTTCAGAGCAACCATGTCACGAAAACGTTTTGAGTTTTTACTTAATTGTCTTCGCTTTGATGACAAAAATACCAGACAAGAGCGTAAGGATGATAAATTTGCACCTAGTTTATTGCAGATTTATGTGGGATAAATTTATTGAAAAGTGTTCAGAAAATTATACACCTGGCGCATATGTAACTGTAGACGAACAACTTCTTGGTTTTAGAGGAAGATGCCCATTCAAAATCTATATTCCAAATAAGTCGGATAAATATGGCATAAAAATTGTTGTGATGTGCGACTCTAAAACATTTTACATGCTTTCTGCTTTTCCATATATTGGAAAAGAAAGAAGAACTAGTTCTGAAACTTTACCTACTCAATATGTCCTGAAACTGTGTGAAAGCATATATGGAACAAACCGGAATGTTACTATGGATAACTGGTTCTCGTCCTCGGATTTGGCAAATAAATTATTGGAAAAGAAACTAACCATGGTAGGAACGTTACGTAAAAATAAAGCAGATATTCCGCCAACTTTCTTGAAGAAAAAAGCTACTGTTCCTAGCTCTGATTTTGCTTACGACGAAAATAAAACTATGGTTTCGTTTCCACTTAAAAACAATAAAATAGTTTTGTTGTTGCCAACTTTTCACACTTATGGCGAAATTGAAGACGAAACTAAAAAACCCGAAATCATTCTATTTTATAATTCGACGAAAGGTGGTGTAGATACATATGATCAATTGTGTTACTCAAAAACTGTGTCATGAAAAACCCGTCGAGGGCCTTTACGTGTATTTTATGGAATGATAGATGGAATTGGAATCAATGCTTATGTTATCTATAACGCCAACAAACAAAAACAAAATAGTGCTTATAAATACATCCCAAGAAGACAATTTCTTCAAAACTTAGGCATGCAATTGATCAAATCACAATTGGAAAGCAGACTGAATGTGCAATATCCAGATATTTACGTCTACTAATTCAGGATATTTTAGGTGTGGAAGAAAAGAATCCTAGTTTGGAAAAAAGAAATCAACGTGTCGGTCAGAAACGTTGTCATATTTGCCCTAGAAATGCCAACAGAAAAGGTCGAGAACTATGTGTGAGATGCGGTGAACACATTTGTGCTGCACACAGAAGGCCTATTTGTCCTCCCTGCAGTGAAGAACTGTAATTAGTATTTTTGTAAGAATAACTGTTTTATATTTTTGTACCATTTTATTTTTTATAATAAAATTAATGTAAAATTATACTTTTGTTTTTATTTTGAACGATAACTATATAAAAGTTAAAGATATAATGATGTGTCATATGCGACACCACTGTACTAGTCATGTACTAGAAAATAACGATACCATTCTAGGGTTAATTTTCGGTGGAAACGTATTTTGCAGGTGACTGTACCTTTACTTACTAAAACTCTTTGAGTTAAGTAATAGATTTATTCATTTTTTTTTTAGTAATTGCAATTAGTATTTATATATTTTTCAGCTACCGAGATACAAAATATACAAATAGGCGATGGCAATATTCCACACAAAACCGAAATACCTATTTACATGATCTTTCCAAGACTGTTTACCTGCCCAACGCTAATTAAGGTTAATTTCAAGATAGGTAATATATTACTGCAAAATTGGATTTTTTTTTAATTATATTGTCTCTTATTTTACAGAATTTGAACTCAATATAGTAATAATTTTTCAAGATGATCACTTAGTGTCGGAAAATTTTCCAATAATATTAACAAGAGAATGAAGTGACTGATACACGTGTATATAGGATCTAAGCCGTTTTCCTTTTACCATTCGTTTGATCACATTTTAAATATAAAATAAACTATTAATTGAATGTTTCCAGTAAATTCATGACCACACACACACACTTACATAGAGATAAACTAAAAAAAAATCTGGTCTGAAGAACACAAATACAGGTTCACTATTAATAACTAATAACACAGGTCTACAAAATTAAACTTTTTGACAGATGTTTTTATTTTGAAAACTGATTTTATATAATTTTGGTAGGCTGATTTCAAAAATTCTATGCATTTATTTGTATCACGTAAGGTTTTTTTGCAAATATTAAATTTAAAAAAACGATATTTCTAAAAAAATTTATTTGTTTATTGAGTAAAAAGGTGGAATACAAGTTAAAAAAGTGGAAAAAAATACTTTACTCAGTCTTTTTTAAGTGAAATCTTTGTCTTTTTGCCAGAAAGCTGCGTTGTCCGGACATTCGGTTGTATGTTTTTAAGAGCATATCCCGTTTTAACACCCAGCAGTAGTCCGCCATCATCGTTATGCTCCATCTGCCTTGGTATCGCCGTTCCATTTCCTTAATGTCTTGGTGAAACCTCTCTCCCTGTTCTTCGCTAACTGCTCCAAGATTTTCAGGAAAATAGTTCAAGTGTGAAAACAGGAAATGCACTTTCAAACTCATATTACAACCTAGACGATGAAAGTGTTGTAACATATTTTGAACAATATTTTCGTAGTTTTCGTCCTTAGAGTTCTCAAGAAACTTATCAATTCTTTAAATGAAACCCAGGCGTTTTTCTCGACATTGGTCATTGTGTTTTGAAAATCCTTGTCTTTGCATAATGTTCTTATCTGCGGCCCAACAAAAATACCTTCTTTTAACTTGGCATCGGATAAGGCTGGAAATGTCTCGCACAAATATTTAAAACACTGTCCATTTTTGTCTAGGGCTTTAACAAACTGCTTCATCAAGCCAAGTTTGATATGGAGAGGAGGCAGTAAAACTTTTTTGGGGTCAACTAAGCTATCTCTTAATACATTTTTGCTACCAGGTGTAAGGCTTGTTCTAGAGGGCCATTCTATTTGAGTCCTATGTCTATCCTTTGCTCGACTATCCCACTCACAAATAAAGCATGGAAATTTTGTATAACCTCCTTGTTGTCCTAGTAGCATGCACAGCACTTTAAGGTCACCACAAAGCATCCACTGATGTTCTTGGTAGTTTATTTTCTTTAAAAGAAGTTCAAAATTTTCATACGTTTCCATTAAATGTACCGAATGGGCAACGGGAACCGAGGCCAGCTCGTTACCATTGTGCAATAAAACGCCTTTTAAACTATGCTTACTTGAATCAATAAACAGGCGCCATTCTTCTTTTACATACGGCACATTTTTTCCTAATTTTGAAATTAAGTCAGGAATATTGTTGCAATACACTAGCGGTCCGTCTTGAGTAAAATATTGACATAACTCTTTTTCGCGATCCCGGTAAAAGCTTGATGTGACGCCAGGTGCCAGTAAATGTTTCTCACGAAGTCGGGAGGCTAACAATTCGGATGCATCCTTTGGAAGGTGCAAATCTCTAATTAAATCATTTAGTTCGCTCTGGTTAAACACTTCGGGCTCTCTGAAATCTGGTGTGAAATCTGAGTCATCTGGGTCGCAATTAGATTCCTCCGATTCTGACGATATGACGTTTTCTAGTGCTTTTGGGGCGGTAGGTATCGGTACATCTGGTCCATGGTCGAATAGCAGAGTCAAGATTGGGATACACAATTTGTTTCTTATTTTTTCTGTTGAATCCTTGAACATTACACGAACAAAAATAACAATCATCACTGTGATTTCTAGGCTCTCGCCATACCATAGGAACACCAAAGCTTAAACATTTCTTCCTACCTTTTTGCCAGTTTCTTAATGCTTCAACGCAAACGGAACAAACAGTATGAAGAGTCCAGGACTTGTCTTGGTCGCCAATTTTTACACCAAAATAAGCGTGCTATACATTTTTCACAAACGAAGTTATAGTTTGCCTCTGCTTTACAACGACATAACTACCACAGATATAACAAAAGTTATTCGGATTGTTCGCACAATGTCTTCTTTCCATATTTATACGTTCTAGAACACTGAAAATACGCAACAACGAAGACAACATGCGCGCGGACACAGTAGCATGACGACTAACACAACCAAACTGCACATAAGCAGGTTTCAACGTTGTATTGACGCTTCTGCGCCGACTCTGTTGCTTTACTGAGAAATCTAATATTAACCAATGTTGCCAAATCACATTTAATTTCATAAAAATCAATTCATTTAAAAATCATGCCTAACATGGAACAAACATATTCTTGTCATAGGTATGTATATTAATAAAATAACATTTTTAAGATATAGAGCGCTATAAAAAAAATTTACGTGATAGAGCAAAAATATGGCGTTTTTTGGAATAAGGGCCCCCAAACATATACAAATTAGCAAACAGCTTTCAAACATCAAAATCACTGTAGACCTGTGTAATTAAACCAAATTTTTAATAATATTTATATTATTAAAAATACCTTTATATTATACAAAACTGGTGAGGTTTTACCCACTCATGTATGTTTCAATTATGCTGATAAAAAAAAATGCCATCCAAACTAAATATTTTAGATCTCGTTAATACTGCGCCACTTGTGATAGAATTTATAACGGGTGCGGCAGCAGTTAGTTCATTTTAAAAATGTATATTAAATAAAAATGCAACAAATATTTTCAAATGATTTATTCTTTATTTTCGAGTGTACACCTTCCGATTAAGAATGTAATATTATTTCATTTAAATGACTACCTCGGCTAGCTTTGCTCATTCTGTCCATTTTTCAGTACATTTTCAATCGTTTCAGCGTTTATTTCACCAAGAGCCAATTTAATTTCGTCTTAAAGCCTTAATCGTCTCTGGATGATTGACATAACATCAGTCCTTGACGGCTTCCCATAAGTCCAAGGGAGTTAAATCTCAGCTCCTAAGCGGCCAGTTGACATCGCCATTCCGGCTAATAATGCAATTATCGAAGATAAGGCGCAAAACGTCGATAGCAGCGTTGGCTGTGTGAGCAGTGGCGCCATCTTGTTGAAACCAAACATCGACCAAGTCTTCCCCTTAAATCTTAAGGCGTAAAAAGTCAGTTAACATAGCACGATAACGCTCGCCATTGACTGTTAGCGCGGCTTCTTGCTCATTTTTAATGAAAAATGGCATTATGATGCCTTTGGACCAGTGGCGGCTCGGGGTGGTTCACATAGGGAGTGCATAATTTCAAAATTAAAAAGTGTAATACAAAAACGCTTACCCAATCCTTATAAATTTCACCGACGTACTGTTCCAGGCAGGCACTGTTCATTGTAGAGTTTGTTTTGAGGGAATAGTAAATATTACACTACACAGTTTAATTACATCTGACGATAAACGAAGTCCATTTTACGTGTCTTTGACTTGCAGAACAGTTCTATCACTTTTTCATTAAAGTTTGGGAAATCATTTATACATTCTTTTTCGCAAGATAACATAGTAAGGGCATTTAATCTCTCTTCTTTCATTGTATTTCTCAGGAAAGTTTTTATTCTTTTCAGCCGTGAAAACTGGCGTTCCGCTTCGGACGTTGTCATTGGGATTGTAATGATAATTTTTAAAAGCGCAACAACTTCATTAAAGGTGTCGCTTAATTCATCCAGAAGAAGACCTACAGCACCGACTTCTATATTTTGTCTAAATTCTTCTCTAGAATATAGAACGCTTAATTCAGTTCGTAGTCTGCTTTCATTGAGGCATGGATAAAATTTTACTGCTTCTTTAAGGCAATCTTCCGGAAATTTTTTTTGAAAAGAGGAGAACTGTTTAAAAGAAATTAAGTTTGCTAATATTAAGTGCCCTGTATACCAAAATCTAGTTTTTATTTCTAGCAAAATAATATCGCACACTTCAATAGTTTCCCTCCTTCTTTGGCTACCATCAGTTACTCTTCGCCGCTTTGATGGTCGAGGAGTCAGTTCTGGGTCATTTTGTTTAACCAATTGATTATCTGTGTCAGCGATTTCGGTTCGAATTTTTCCAATAGCACGTTCAAAATTATCTAAATTCTTGATTTTTAATGTATCTGTATTGACATTTTGTATTTGATTAAACAATATGTCCACATGTGGCATAATTTTATGAAAGAAAGTTAACCAATAGATAAAATTTTCCTCCTCTAAATTGCTTATATATTGTATTCACTGTCCTAGAATTGAAGTTCCATCTTATTTTTGAAGAACGAGGTAAGCTTTTTCTCTGAAGGAATTATTCCAATCTTGCAGTTCGTTGTGGTGAAGTGGAGAAAAATGTACATAATCCCGTCAGATTGGGAAAAAAATTTCTGCAATTACTACTGCTCGATGTAGCATGTAACATAATTAGATTTGTCTGATGTGCATAACAATGTACAAAATTAGCCCTTGGATACTGGTCTTGGACATGTCTTTGCACGCCGTTAATAGCACCACTCATGACTGCTGCCCCATCATAGCTCTGTGCAATCAGTTTTTCTGGGTCTTCAACAAGCAAACTAATTTCGTTAAGGATGGAGCCAGATTAAGAATTAGCATCATGTCCACTAGGCAGAAGAAATTTCCAAAATCTTTCGACCGGTCTCGCGTTCACAATATATCTTAAAACAACCACCAACTGAAACTGATTGGACACATCTGTGGTTTCATCAGCTATCACAGATATGAAGTCTGTTGCTTTAATTTCACTGGCAACTTGTTCATGATTAAAGACGGCAGACTATGTGCCCGGTGCATGGTGACAAGAATCATTTCACCATGTGTACTAAATATTATTTTTCATTCCTCCCGCTTTGTTTACATATCGGAGCAGAAAAACTTATATTTAGTAGTTATAGTTTATATTTAGTTTCCTAAATATTTCCATACATGCATTTATCAAAGAGATAACAGAATTTGAACATATATTTTACAGTTCTAAATCAAAATAAAAAAAAAAACATTATTTTGTATTTCTAACATTGAACGAAACATTTATTCTAAAGAAAAAGTGGTATTATTGGCAATAACAATAACAGATGCACCTTCAAAACATATTTATATTATAGTATCCAAAACAATATTTAGTACACATGGTGAAATGATTCTTGTCTGTCTGGCACATAGTCTGCCGTCTTTATTCATGATACACGTTCCACATTGCATCAAGCAGCTCATTCTGTATCGTTTTTGATAATCCCTTAAAAATCGGTGCTGCTTAGATGTGATCTCTGAGCGATTTATCCAATTCTGCCGTAAAATTGATCAATTCCCGAAAAATGCCCTTGTTACTCGACGTTTGCTGTTCATCATGACCTTCAAACGCGCCACAAAATCTAATGCAATATATTATTAAATTTAACACATGCCTATTTTTTGTTCCCTTTTCATTGTGTTGTTGAATTGCTTTTCTATATGATGAATCTAAAACATTCTGAATGTTATTTTTTCCTAACATTCTTAGACTAAATATATTTTTCAAATGCCCTTCGGAATTTTCATGTTTAATAATTTTAGCACTAAGATGAATTAAGTCTCTTATTCCGTTCTTTGACCAAGACGGTTCACCACCAAACAAAAGACACGGAAAACAAAACAAAGTATTTTTAATTTCCCACCCACAAATCCAGTCATTTTTCTGATAAATATTCATTTTGAATTTTCTTATAACGTCTTTACCTTTAACAGATTGTTTATTTTCTAAACATAATTAAGGCATCGGCCGTTTAAGATTTTTTAATGCGATTTTTTCATTATACGTTAACCGCGAAAACGCGTTGTTCTGTAAAAAAGATACCGTATTCATTGTAACAACGCCCGAGAACAGTCTGGTTCAGTTGCTCCAACGCTATGTATTATACGACATTGAAGTACGGCAAAATACAGTTCTCCCCACCATCAATGTAATGTTAATGCCTTAACAGAGCAACAGTTGGGCTTTGCTCAGTATATCTGTGACGACGATCGGTATATGTTCGTTGTTAGCGTGCCACGTTCCTCGTCAATAACTATGAATACATAATATATATAATAAATAAATACTTTCACATAGTTTCACAGTCTTTAACGTTTCTGAAAACTTTATCATTCTTATTTGAAATCATTTCATTTATCACCCTGTTATTGTGTCAGCGGTTAAAGAATTTCGTTGTTTCGTTTTTAATAAATTAATAGACGGGAAAATTCTTTCCATTATGGAAAATGTAAAATGTGACAATAAAGGAAACATTTTTACACCACAGCCTATACCAAAAAACGTTTAAGTATATCAATACGTTAAGCACGTATTACGCATTTGTTACAAATGAAACAGATATGCAATATACACATCTGTAACTGTACACATGGACAATACACCTCGTATTTTCCAGCATCTACTTCTGCTTAAGACACGTGTTTCTGCTATCTACTATTAGGCGTCATCAGTTAAGCTAGTGAAGTAAATAAAGCTTAAATCGCCTATAAGGTATAGCAAATTTTGTCCTATCAGATAGCACCATATAAGGGAAGGGTTGCCACTTTCGGCATAGTCTCTTTCGTCCGTTAGATGTCACTAGATTATATGGTGCTATCTGATAGGACAAAATTTGCTATACCTTATAGGCGATTTAAGCTTTATTTACTTCACTAGCTTAACTGATGACGCCTAATAGTAGATGGCAGAAACACGTGTCTTAAGCAGAAGTAAATGCTGGAAAATACGAGGTGTATTGTCCATGTGTACAGTTACAGATGTGTATATTGCATATCTGTTTCATTTGTACCACAGCCTAATTGAAGCTTTTTGACTAGTTGCCAAAATGTTTCAATCTTCCCACTGTATGTTTGAATATCCATTGTATTCCTCAATAATCGCCATTCATTATCAAGTTGTTGTAGATCGGAGTCTTTAACTAAATTTGAAAATATTGTTGCAACATTAGTAATAGAACTAATTGTTCAATTTTTGATTACTTCTGTGTCGAATAAAACAAATAGTTTTAGAGGGTTATCATTTAGAGGAAAACGTGTAATAATCTGGGAACAATTTTCAACGTAAAAATCTAAACACCGCAACTTAAAAAAATTGAGTTGATTGTCAGAAAATGTTGTTTCCGATATAAATTTTTCTGCTTGGGCACCAAAATACATTTCTCCTATATCATCTAAATAGTTTCTAGAATTTTTAAAATTAATTTTTTCTAATGGTGTATTTTGTTTTAAAAAACAGTCGTATAAAGTTCATAATACACTACAAACATTTTTATATAGTACATGTAATTTTGGACTTTTTGGTATCACTCATTTTATTACATTAATTTAAAATAAAACAGGAATTTGCATTAGTTGAATAATAAAAAAAAGCACTCAATCCATATACTAAACCGAAAGTGGCAAAACACGACTCTAGGCTCTTCGGATAAATAATAGGATTCCCCATAATATTCTGTACCCTGTAATTTCCAAAAGATCTTGGTAATTTACGTTTACGTAGTTCACCTATAGATTCTGTGATTCTCACATCATTTTGTGTGCGACTCATTTATTTACCACAAGATGGCTACACTTAAATATAAATTATGGTTTTCCAATTAGAAATTTAATCTGCTTTGATTTATGTAATTTCAGATGTTTCTGCGAATTGTTATCGGAAAAATAAAAAGATATATAGATATACCGCCTAATTCTGAGCAAACGCAACGATCCGAATGTATGTCCACATCAATGTCATATATCATACATACTTACATATTATGGAGCCTCGTAAGAAAAATTATCTGATTACCAAATTACTATTAAAGGACTATAAATTGTTTAGTCCTGTGTTATGGTAATGAGTAAATTGCAATACGTTATTCTACAAAGCGTAATGAAATTATTAATAAGCGGTTAAGAAAATTGCAAATAAGGCATCAAGAGATTTAATAAATTAAATTCTAATAATAAGGTAACAAAAACTGTTCATAGTAAACTAAATAAACTTCAGAAATAAATAAAAACTAAATTAAATTCTAGTAATGTAAAGAAAAATTGACTCTTACCGATAATAAAATAAATTGTTCATAATGAGAAATTAATTATATAATAACGGAAATTCATCCGTTTAAACTCATCACCGTAAAATAATTGATGATGTTTGGAATATTTATAATTACGAAAACCATTTAATTTTAGTATGCGGTTAACGGAAGAGCAGCATATGCCTAAATCGTTGGAAATATCGCTAACTGTCAAATTTGAATTTAGTTCTATTGCAGCGCATACTAAAATAAACGTATCATTAGGAACTCTGCGATTTGGGAATAATGGTTTTAAATTTTGTACAGAACCAGTAATGTCTATTTTCTTTTCTTATTTTCTTATTTTAGCTATTCAAACGCTTAAGAGACTCCGTATAGGGTGACAGTGGTGACACTAATTTGTGACATTAGTTGTTAAATGGTTGCGCGACAAACTGCTTTGTGATTGGCTAAACGCGTTCAGGGGAATTGTATTCGAAGCGGGAGAAATATTCATACGTTCGGATCGTTGCGTTTGCTCAGAATCAGGCGGTATATTATTTATTATATGACGAATAATGTGAGATGTGAAAAAATCGTAAGATATCATGATCAATTAGGTAAATCGGTAAAAAGAGTTCAATTTCGGCAAGTCTGCCGAAAAATCGGTTCACTTGACAGATGCCATCAGCGGCGCAATAACCGCTAGTTCAAGAACGAACTGCAAGATGCCGCACCCGTTAAATGCCATTTTCAAAGGTAATAAGAATAAATACCGTACATGTATTATTGAAATATTAATTAAACTTGTACCAGTAACAAATTGTTGAATTGATAAATCTAGAATTTATCTACATGGTTTTACAACATTCAAACATAACCTACCTGATATTTAGGTCCATAACATTAGAGGTTTGAACGCTTTTCGAATACTTATTTTTAAGTTTAATATGGTAAGAACACTAGTTATTTTTTCACCATAATTTTTCATTTGTAAGAAATATACAGCGAGTTTTATTATTATACCAATTTAACTAAAATTCTTAACTCCAATTATAACCAAGTTATCATCAATTGTGAACAGATATTTTTGGGCACAATGTATATAGAATTTATTTAAAACAGTTAATTATCTATTTTTCAATCAAATGTATTTAATTTAAGATTAAAGGATTAATGAAAAATCAGAAATATTTGATAATTGAAAAAATACATCACTGGTGTATAACTGGTTGCTTACTATGCCATCAATGCATTAACTTTTATTTTTTTAGCTCTACACATAGGGCGGTGTAGGGTCTAGGACGTTTCTACGCCGCCGGTTCTTCGCCGCCAGTTCATCGCCGCCGTTTCTACGCCGGGACGGTTCTACACTGGCCGTTTCTACGCCAGCCGATTCTACGCCGCATTCAAATTATCGAATCATTTAAAAAGTAGCATTAACATTTATTTTAATTTAAGAGAATAAAAGAATTTCCGAATGGGTAATCTAAAACACCGCAGAAAAATTACCTAGGAGTTAACGGGTTTACAATCCAGTGTGTCTTGCTAAACCAACAGAAATGAATGATCCCGAGCGTGTTAAAAGAAAAATAGAACGCGAAGATACGTTCAAGTTTGGCCTTTCTACGCTACACGCTTGGATTCGCTGTATGGATATGATTCTTCACATTTCATACAATCTATCTTTCAAAAAGTGGTCTGCGACCACAGCAGAGCAGAAACAACAAAAACAAATCAAGAAACAACAAGTCCAGGAAAGAATTGTAAACATTATTATTGTTTCACATATTTTATATTTGGTACATACTTACATGTATACATATTTAGTTTTCCTATCAGTAGTATTTCTGACAGGCGAATGGTGTGTAATTGTACCTTACAATTACTAATATAAAATACTCGCTCAATAAGTAATAATTTCTTTTAAAAATTATCTAGGAGTTAACGGGTTTACAATCGCCGGGATTATCTTAATGATGTTATGGTTATCAGCACAGACCCATTAGCACAAAGGACGTAATCAGAAATTTTAATCCGCTTAATTCTTAAATTCTCAAAATTCTAAAAACCGTTTAACAGTATTTGGTATAAATATGGGGCAGGAGCCCTTAACACATCACTTTAAGTGTATTCGCCACAAAGTAATTATTACGTTAGTTAACAGTGATCTTAATAATGGAAACAGCAGTTCTCAGCAAGAGAGGAAACGAGAAGTTTTCCTATAACGGATATTTGTACGTTTTCGACAAAGTTAGTAAAAGGAACCCTAGTTTACAATTTTAGCGGTGCGAAGAAGTGGGTCACTGTAAAGGAAGAATTCACACGAGGGCTGGAGAAGTGGTCAACGAAATCAACAATCATTCTCACCCTTCCTCGGCAGCCGCCGTACAAGTAGCATCTGTTGTTACTAAAATGAAACGTCGTGCAGAAGAAACTATGGAGGGTACAAGTGTAGTTATAAATCAGTGTGTAATCGACGTGCCTGAAGCTGTTTTAGCATCGATTCCAAATAGTGCAGCCCTGAGAAAAATAATCAGAAGAAAACGGAATCAAATTAATGCTGCACCTGCTGATCCCGCAGACCTAAACGATTTAGTGTTGCCAAATCCATATAAGGTATATGTGCCTCAACCAGGAACAGAAGAAACTTTTTTGCTAAGCGACGATGGAGAGGGAGCAAACAGAATTTTAATTTTTGGAAGAGAAAGCTGGTTGCTGCATTTGCATAATGCCAATACATGGTACACTGATGGTACCTTCGCAATAGCACCGAGGCTATTTTCCCAAATTTATATTGTTATGGCAACAAAACACGGAGGAGTGCATCCTATATTGTATGCTCTGTTACCTAACAAGCAGCGTGTTACATACACACGTATGTTCGAACTAATGAAAACACTAGTGCCAAATTTAAGTCCAGGATCTATCATTTGTGATTATGAATATGCAGCTTTTAGTGCCATGAAAGATTGCTTTCCGGAAGTAAATGTAAAAGGCTGCTTCTTCCATTTAGCACAAAATATGAGGAAGCATTTAGCTCAGATTGGTGTTATTGGTCAATACAATAATGATGCTGAATTTGCATTGAGAGCTAAAATGGTCCTTGCATTAGCATTTGTGCCAATAGCTGATTTAGATGAATACATTGATACTTTAGCAAATGATTTGCCAGTAGAACTTCAGCCGCTTCTAAATTGGTTTGAAGACAGCTATGTTGGCCGTTTAAATCGACGCGGGAATGGTAGGCGCCCGCCTATGTTTCATCCAACAATGTGGAATTTATACCAGAGAACAATCGATGGAGAAGATCGCACCAATAATCATGCAGAGGCAGCCAATCGTCGATTGCGTTCTGAATTAGGTATGCATCACCCAACTATTTGGAAATTTATAGATGGATTGCGAAAAGTACAAAAAGGACGAGACGATTATTTTGAGCAACTTCTCGCCGGACATTTACCACCGATGAAACTGAAAAAATACCGTGTCGCTGATGAACGTATTCGAAGAATTGTCTTAGATTATGGAAACAGGGAACCTCTACATTATTTACGTGGCCTAGCACACAATTACCAAATGACGCAATAATCTTATTTTCCTAATTTAAAATAAATTTTCTATTTTATTTTATTTTCTATGACTGTATGTATGTATGTGTTTAAACAATAAATTTTAATTGTAATTGTAATCTTAATTTGAATGCGGCGTAGAAACGGCTAGTGTAGAACCGTCCCGGCGTAGAAACGGCGGCGATGAACTGGCGGCGGAGAACCGGCGGCGTAGAAACGTCCCATTCCCGGCGGTGTACGTACTACTTGTCTGTAAATATTTGCTACATATTCTAGTGTATGTTCTTGTTATTCATCTATCAATTTGCTTATATTCAACAAAAGTGTATATATTTTTATTTAATAAAAATGTTTATAACTGAATGGATCGGCTTTTACTTGATGAAGATCCATAATTTAAAATAGAAATAAAACTACGGTTCAAATCTTTACTTTTTAATATTTAACAATTGTTTCGCTAGCACAGTGACTTCCACAGTGGAAACCACTGTGCTGGCGAAACAATTATCATGCTACGATTAAATATTAAAATATTTTAAAAATGTTTATCAGATATGTAGTTTTTTTAAAGTTTACTTCCAAACCTTAATAGAATTTTCTTCCAAGTGTTATCGTTGGAATAGTCCATGTTTCGCTTTTTTGGTTTAACCTTCAGGAGTTGCTATTAGAATAGTTTTGCTGTCATTATTTCTCTATTTCGAGTCCGCATTTTGGAGATGTCATTTTTTTTAAACACATCTGTATATGTATATACAAATGTCCCGTATCGTTATGTTCAAATTTTAGAAGTGTAAAGTAGACTTCATTTCAAGTAACAAAAACGCAATACTTGTATATGTATCCATTTTTATTTGTTTCAAAGTTACAGATCTATGAATGTGATTGTCAGATCATGAAAAAAAATGTAATCCTAAAGTCAATAAAAACTGATTTTATTTAAAAAAGTTCAATTAATAATATTTTCGAAATGTCCACCTCCTTGTTGAATGCAGGCTTGTGCCCGTAAGCCAACAGAAGAAATCCTTTTTTTTGTCGGATTTGCTCGGCAGCCAGGTGAATACGATCCAACAACTCCTCTCTTGTGTTCGAAACTTGCGCGTAGACTAAATTTTTCATGTACCCCCATAAATAAAAGTCAAGGGGATTAAGATCGGGTGATCTGGGTGGCCATGCAACAGGACCACCTCGACCAATCCATCTTGGATAATTGACGTTTCGGACAGCAATTCCGAAATGTGGTGGTGCCTCATCCATGTGAAACCACATGTCTCGTCGAACATTCAGTGGGACATCCTTTAAAAGACCTGGCAGTTCGTCAACAAGAAATTGAAGGTAATTGTCCGCATTTAACCTCCCAGGAAGAACGACAGAACCAATCAACAAGTCATCGATTAGGGCCGCCCAAACGTTAATAGAAAATTCATGTTGAAATTTAGATGGGCGTATAGCTTTGGGATCTTCTGATGACCACCTGTGCAGGTTTCTCAGATTTGTAACACCACTTCTCGTGAACGTAGATTCATCTGTCCAGAGGACTGTTCTGCAGAAATTAAAATGAAGCCGTGACTGTCTTAATATCCAGGTAGAATAAACTAAACGAGCATAGTGGTCTGCCTCAAGCAAACCGTGTCCCCTGCGATAGTGGTATGGATATAAGCCCTCACGTTTTAAAATTCGCCAAACTGTCGTTCGTGGCACTCCTAGTTGTCTAGCGATTCGACGTACACTGAGAGTTGGATCCCTTGTAACAATAGCTACTGCTTCTTCCTCTAAGTCTGCTGGCAAATTTACTCCTCGGTCGAAGAGATAATCAAACAGTCCGCATTCCCGAAATTGTCTTTGTACTACCAGAAAAGTTCTGTAACGAGTAGAGCAGACCAATTTCCGTGCGCGCCATGTGCGCCGGTGTGCGGCTATAATATGTACTATTCTTATTTTTCGTGTGTTTATGCATATTACTTTAATAGCAGAAAACCAAATGTATATTTAATTATTTCTGATAGAATAAATGTCTCTACTTCTAACAAGCTCATGTTGCGTCCCTATTCTATCGCATATTCTAATATATTACGAATTACACTCCTATACCGGCGCTCATGGCGCGCACGGAAATTGGTCTGTTCTAGTAATGAGGAATGCGCCTATCGGAAAGCCGAAGTCGGTATTCAATAACTGCTTGAAGTGCACTGCCGTTACAGTAGCCATACACAAAATGCATGTCCGCATACTCTTGATAAGAAAATTGGTAAGGCATTTTGAATAAAGAAAACGTATCCACTCACTAATAAGCTGTATGAACTGAAACGTAATGTAATCCTTTATTAAAAAATGCAACGTTAACTAACAGTCATCTGAACATTTGTTTATTGTATGATATTCATGGTTCAGCACTTACGAAATAAGTAAGAACCTTCTTTATCATAAATCAATTTCCAGTACTCTTTTCTGTAGATCTCCAAGAAATTAATGTATGCACTACGACACGTGTTTATTTATTTTAGGATAACATTTTATTATGCGACGTTAACAATCACAGGCCTGTTACTGAATCGTATAACTTTTTTTTAAATAAAATCAGTTTGTATTGACTTTAGGATTACATTTTTTTTTCATGATCTGACAATCACATTCATAGATCTGTTACTTTGAAACAAATAAAAATGGATATACAAGTTTTGCGTTTTTGTTACTTGAAATGAAGTCTACTTTACACTTCTAAAATTTGAACATAACGATACGGTACATCTTGTATAAGATGTTGCGTAGGTTTTCACGGCTAAAATAATGCGCCAAAACTTTTGTTATGTTATTTATCTTTATTTTATTATTTGTTTATTTTGTTGTACTATTTCACTCTGTATATACTATATTTTTTAAGTATAATGTAAATGAACCCCTAGGAATTTGCACATTCACGCACACAAATACACGCAGGTAAACACATGTACCTACACATCTAAACACTTTACCGCATTTTTTAGAAAGACCAGAATTCAATAGAAAGTCGACACAGCACGTTGTGTCAATAGCTATTTAACAAACTCTGTACAGTTGAAACAATCAAGACAATTTTTATAGTGAATAAGTACATGTCCATTTTATCGTAACAACTTTCGAGTACCTTGCCGTGTGTGTATTCCTGCAGCCTTTGAAGAACTGATGTCTGAATAAACTTACGAGAGCCTTTCTGCTGGCATCCTCAGATTGACGTTATTGGTGTCATTCTTCGAGCGATACTGCGTCTTATCCATGTCTGTGCCGATGAGTAAACTAAATTTGAATATTATAAAATATATGATCGACTAAAATAACTAATCGGAGAATGTGGCAAATGACGACAGCACTTTTCAACAAAATTTAAATTATATATTTATTTGTATACAATATTATCAGTATATGTACAGCAAAAATAAATGCAACTTTTCTAAATCTAATTTAAAATACTCTTGAATAAAGCAACACCTATACACATTTTAGAGGTTATGTTTTGTTACTTCTTTTGTAAGGTTATGTTCATGTTGTAACATCTTGCCATTTATTTAATCAAAGAATAAAATTTAATACCATGATTTTCTAGGTAACAATTACTTGGTAGATTTACTTTCTTACTTATTCAACGCTCATAATACCCAAATATATGGAATAAATGACATTATTTGCTTAGTAAATAAAATCTATAATCCCTTGAGCCGGTTGTACAAGGACGTTTAAGTTTAGATTAGTTCAACGACGGATCAAGAAAGAATACAGCTCCGTGAAAATATGGTTGTATAAATGAAATCAAGCGTTAATTTAGTTTAACCACGTAGAATAGAAAACCCAAATAAAAAAGTACATATTACGTCCCAGATCATTTATTTTCATCAGTCGAGTCCATTATTGCACGGCACGGCACGGCAAGGGGTAGCATGTAGCATATCACCTGAAGCGTCAGTAGCGTTTTTTTTTTGGTATTCTGTTTACTATATTTCTTGTTTTTCTATTCATAACTGTCTTTTTCAAGACATTTGAAGCAGTAGGTATATTACCTCATAAGTAGAGTGGATCAATTCGGAGCGAAAGCAGAGGCGTGACTAACGAATTGGTTCCCGCATGCGAAACATTATTAATATCTAGAGATTACTATCACGAACGGTGCTGTTATTATGTTAGATACAAAAAAAATGTAAGACGGTTTTTCTGGATTATGAAACGTTCTCGATGATACGTATAAAAAATAAAATCTAAAATGTATGTAATTAGATGATTAAAAAAAAACTTACCGTCTTATGCGTTTTCCGTGACTTGAAAATCTGGAGAAGCGCGATGAAATATTGTTAACATAAGGTGCGTCTCCAAAGTTATTTCTCATCATTGTACACAAATCAAATAAGAACACTTCGTATTTTGTATCGGCACCAGTGTCTCTATCTTTATGTCTTGCGCTATGCGCGTGGCGTTGCAAATTTGATTTTGTTAAATGGTTTATATATATATTGCACACTAAACATTTTACATTTACCCCATTGTAAGATAAACTAGGATGGTTCTCAATAAACCTATTGACTAACTTTGATGATAGCGGTTTTTTTTACTGTACGCTCCTTCAACATTATTAAATACACAGAATAAACTTTCCTGCTGCTATTATACGTTTACACACGATGACCGTGAACAACATACTAAGTAATCGTATGTGCGATGGGGCACGCGGGAACTAATTCGTTAGTCACGCCTCTGCTTTCGCTCCGAATTGGTCCACTCTACTCATAAGTAAATTTCATAATTTATTGGTATAATATACGTAATATTTAAGGCATTTGCGAAAATTGCACCGGTATAAACCGTATTCACCATTTGCGTTCAAAAATTGTTACCGGTTAAAAATGAACTGTTCGAAAATTAGACCGGTATAAGCGGTGCATGCAACCGGTTTCTGTTTTTTGGATCGAAGTTGTACGATAGTTCATACATTCGGTACATGAACATAACCTCTTACACCTTTATTAGGTCGTCGTAATACAGACAGAAAATATGGAAATATCGTAAAGCAACATTGGTAACATAATTTTTTATCGAAACTCATCTTTTTTTCTGTCAAAACTAATAATTTGTTGTAAGAAAATCAGTTATCTCATCATCTCTATTTAGTAGCCCTGTCACTATAGCAAGTACGGTTTCTTGATATATTTTAATCGCGTTAAAAGACTCAAAATTCAAATTAGTTTTCAGCTGTAATAAAAGCGTTTTTATAGGTTAGAAATTTTTATTAAAATTCACGGCGTTCGGAAATTGGTGAACCAGATCCATTTACCGTAAGTCAGCTGATTTACCGGTACATACCTACCGGTGTAATTTTTGTAAACGCCTTTGGTTTATAAGTTTTATTTTTATTTTTCCATGCCATAAAATACCTTAAACCGTTCAAAATATCTACGCCGCTGGCAACTTTTGTTCGCGCAGCTACAAGTGACGTAATATGTAAAGTAAGATACAAAATATTTTAAAATGCCTGCAATTAATTAACACTAAGCGGATTATAAGAAGTACCTGCTGTGAGTTTACCTATTGGGCATGAAACATTAGAAATAGTATTTGTCTATCAGGAGTGTATTCCGAAAAATTGTGGCATTTAGACAAACTTGTGAAGTTTCGTCAACAGAACCATTACGTTGTTTTAAAAATTATTTTAATTATGCAAATATCGTGCGTTCAAAAAAAATCTGTCTCTAGTGAACTATGATTTTTAAGTAACATCAAAAAGTATGTCGTAACTTTACTAATATGAGTTTTATAAATGGCTTTAGAAAATTGTAAGGTTAATTGCTAAGTTATAATCTTCCTTATTATTAAAAATCTGGTGTAAAGAACATATCCCTCCCTGGAGACGCAGACACGTATTTCACCTTTCTACAGGATCATCGGTACGCCCCCGCTGGAGAAAGAATATCTTCGGACACATTCACAAAAAAAGAACGACTTCGTTATCTCACAGAAATTATCCAGACCGAGGGTAGAAGTAAATTCAGCGCTGCCTATTGTCAGGCGGCCGAAGTACCTCGCTCTGTCCACATAACCAATGTGAACCAACAACGTGTTTCCAAAGATGGCACTGCCTTCTCTCTAGAAACTGTATTTTGTTAGTGTCTTCACTCATACTTACAGACTAACCGCATGTGTAATGTAACAGAATAATTGAAACATACATACTCATTTTTGTTTCAAATATTCTATAATCTTCCCGTCATGAATAAATAAAATTCCGTGTTATCGTTTTTATTAAATGATACTAATGACTAGGGACCGGACACGAGAGGTCGAAATTACAATGGACCATATAAATAGTCTATAACATCGCTAAGTACAACACACAGTTACTGAATAGCACTATTCATTAGATCTAGAACATTGTTTAAGTTACTTTTTCTAACAACATCGATCAATGGCATTGCGAAACAATCGCGAGTTGGATTAACGGTCAAATTGTATGTCAATGCCAGTGATTCCGAAGTTTATTGCAAAGTCTGTAAAGTATAGCTAAAAATTCCAAAAAATCGCACGTAAAACGTCACTTAGCATCGCAAACACATACACAGAAATTCAGTGGCGGTTTCTGCTATGGTTTGCAAGTTTGCGCAACCACCAAAACTAATAGATTTAATTTAATGAAAAAAAGCGTAATTCTACATTTTTTAAATTATAAATTAAAAATTTGAACTACCTCACAGAATAAATGAACTATTATAAATATAATAGGAATATCTAATTGGATATGAATACGTTAAATAAATGAGAGAATAACACACTTGGTTTGCAAACTCATCGCAATCCACGAACGTATATATCCCTATACGGCTGACGAACTTTGTCGAACGTCTTTCGGGTATATCTCCATAAACGACAATAGTGTTGCAGCAGCAGTGCAACCAAAACATTAGACATATTTCTTGCTTACGGTGCAACGGTATAAAAGCGAATAAAAAAGTTGTATTTGTGTGTTTAAAAGTGTTTATGCTCTTTATTTTTAAATAATAATGAATTCAGTGCAGAGTTTAATAGTGGATCCGTTCTATAAAAGAACGTATGCCGAAAAAATTGAAATAAAGCGGTTGGGCAGACCTGTTCCGAATTTAAATCTGAAACAAACGATTTCCAGTAAGACGCGAACTTTTAATAGACTATTTAATAAGGATATTTATAATAAACATTTGTGGATTTGCGGTTGTAGTATAAAAAATGCATTATTCTGCTTTCCTTGCTTACTATTTGAAGGTGAAGAATTATGGACGAAAATGGGTTTAACTGATTTAAATCATTCAAGCGATCGAATTAAAAAACACAGTATATCACAAAGGCATATGAAAAATGTAGTCCAATTATCGCTTTTTGGGAATGTGAATATTGCTGCTCAGATGGATAGTGCATATCGAAGAAATATAGCATTGCACAACGAGAAAGTTAAGTACAATCGATATTTACTGAACATTATAATTAATTGTGTACGTTTTTGTGGAGCTTTTGAACTTGCGCTGAGAGGACACGATGAATCAATTTCGTCCTCTAACCCGGGTGTTTTTCGTGGTTTAATAAATTTTAGTGCTGAATTGGACGTTGCTTTAAAAGACCATTTAGAAAAAGCTACTGTTTTCAAGTATACTTCTAAAACTATCCAAAATGAAGTTTTACAAACAATGTTCAGTGTGTGTCAAGAAGAAATCTCTAAAGAAGTAAAAGAAGCGGATTATTTATCTGTAATAGTTGACGAAACTACAGACGTATCAAATAAATATCAAATGGCCGTGGTATTTAGGTATATAGCTAAAGGTAAGCCTGTTGAACGATTTTGGAATTTTTTAGCGCCGTCAGATCATGACGCGAAAACGTTATCTACAATCATTCTTGCAGAACTAGAAACACACATTAAAGATAACGAAAGAAAATTGATTGCCCAGACATATGATGGGGCAGCCGTCATGGGCGGATCGCATAATGGGGTACAGGCACGTATTAAACAAACTTATAAATACGCTGCTTACGTGCACTGCTACGCGCATCAGTTAAATTTAGTTATGTTGAATGCTGCCTCTGCCAACACTAATGTCCGTATATTCTTTGCAAATTTACAAGGAATTTGTACCTTTTTTTCAAATAGTTCTCAAAGAGTTGCAATATTGGACGAAACAGTTAAAAAGCGGCTGCCTCGTTCGGCCCCAACCAGATGGAATTTTAATTCCAGAATTGTCGCCACTGTGTTTGAACACAGAGTAGAAATTATAGAAACAATGCGAAGAATTTTGAATGAAAGTAAAACTGTAAATATCACTACTATCAATCAAGCTTCAGGTTATATTACGCTTCTTACTAATAAGAGTTTTATTTTCTGGTTAAATCTATTTTACAAGATAATGCCTCAAGTAGATATATTATATGCAAAATTTCAAACTAGAGAAATTGATCCCCTTATGGCCAATAAATATATATTATCATTTGAAACTCAGCTCAAATCAGAAATAATATAACGAACACTTCGGATACAAGTGACAGTGGGCCCGGCTCATCAACTTCAAAACGACGTAAGATCGATGGAAACGAATATACACGTGAAGCAAAGGAAGTTTGTGATATTATTATTTGTCAAGCCAAAGATAGGTTTAGCTTTACTGGACACTTAACTGCAACGTCTCTATTTTATTCTGATAAATTTAATCAATACAGCCTCCATTTTCCTGAAAATGTCTTTCAAGAAACAATTAAGTCTTACCCATACTTTGATGAACGGAAATTCCGTACTGAACTAAGCGTAATTTATGAAACGGAAGAATTTAAATCAATCTCGGGTTTGCTTCCTCTTTATGACATCATTTCACAAAGTGAACTAAGTGCGACTTTTAGTGAAACATTAAAACTTTTAAAAATTCTAATTACAATTCCGTTGTCATCAACTGAAGCGGAGCGGTGTTTTTCTACTTTGAAGAGAATAAAAACTTTCTTAAGAAACAGCATGGCACAAGAAAGACTTTCTGCATTGGCGATGCTTTCTCAAGAAAAGGATTTTATCCAAAGTATTCCAGATTTTAATCAAAGGGTTATAGATAAATTTGCTACTGCGAAAGATCGTCGCATGGATTTTCTGCTTTCTTGTTTACCTACTGTAAAAAGTATTAGTATTCACTAAATTTGCAACCCCCACATTTTTAATGGACGAGCCGCCGCTGCAGATTTTAGACCCGTTGGAATCAGACAATTTTAACGAAGAACTCTGGGGAACTTTAATGGCGGCAAATATTCCATTAAATAAACTTAACAATACCACCTTCAAAACATTTTTCCAAAAATATACTAGTCGAAATGTTCCTGGTGAATCCACCTTACGCAAATATTATGTTCTACACGAAAGCAGTAGAACGCATTAGAAGCCATCTTTCAAATCAGTACCTATGGAGCTATGGATAAGTGCCTACGGAACTGTCGATATATTAGGACGCTGTGGTAAATGTTGTTGCTGGTGTACTACATCCTACTATTTCATATAACGCATATGTAATAGCAACAAAAGTTACAAATACAGTTGATGCGAAAATAGTAGCTAAAACCATTTACGAGAATATGCACCAAATGCTTCATTCGGACGACAGGTACAAAGAAAAAATACTTTTATTTGTCAGTGACTGTGGCAGACTATTAAAAGAAACATATCCTAATATGCTGCATATTACTTGTGTAGCACATGCTCTCCACAGAATCTGTGAATATATCAGAAGCACCTTTCCGGAAGTTGATAGATTTGTATCCGCTTTTAAAAAAGTTTTCAGAAAAGCACGATTGAGAGTAGCTCTTTACAGGGAAAAACTGCCATCTTTGTCACTGCCTCCCTCTTCAGTAATAACTAGATGGGGAACATGGTTCGAAGCTACTAAGTTTACGAAATTTCGTTACATGTTTAAATGACGATGCTCGAAGAATTTCTGAGTGCAAGGAATTAATACAAATTCGAAATTTAAAAAATCAGTTGTACTTTCTTCAGGAACACTTTGCAAATTTGTCAAAACTAATCACTTATTTTGAAAATCAAAATCTCAAATTAAATAATGGATTAACCACATTAGATGTGGCTATTAATAATTTGAAAAATATTCCAAGTGACTTCGGATGTAGCTTTCGGCAAAAGTTAGAAGCAGTTTTTAATAGAAATCCAGATTTAATAACATTGCGGCAATTGTGTATGGGGACAATGACTCAAAATCTAACTGCTAAATACGCTGAAATAAAAGAAAATTTCCATTATGCACCTATAACCAGTTGCGATGTAGAAAGGACGTTTTCTATCTACAAGGATGTATTTCATTCAAAGAGAACTAATTTTACAGAAGAGAACCTTGAGGAAGTATTGCTATGGAGCGTTTCACGCCCACGATGAAGTATGGGCTCTTATGGAGCATTTCCCCCTTTTATTTTCTTTAAGAAATTGCATCGCGCTATCCTTTTCCACCGCTCGCTATGTCGAAAATTTATATTAATTTTTATTGGGGATTTTTAATTCGTACAGATAACCAGACTGCTACAGTACAGTAGTTTGTTCACTTTGTTATCTTGTCAAGTGTCAAATTGTTCCTTTCCGTATTGTTATTAAATATTATTTGTTGTTCTTCGTTCTTGTTATATTGTTATAGTGTTATTATATTATATACCTTATATTCTTATTATTAAATATTATATTCCCTCTCTCTTTATTATATTCTCCCGTTATTGTTTACAAAAGTTTGTGGTAAGTTGGAATGTGAAGGAAATGTGCTCGTAAATAAAAACATTACCGTTACAGATTCTAAACTTCAGTAATGGAGCCTGGAGAGAAGGGGTGAATGTTTTAGACTAAGAGAAAAGCAGATGATACTAAATGTTTTTAATAATTTTCTTAAAAAACCTATGACTGTTACTGATGCTGCTGCTGAAGCAAGTAAAGCACTACATTGTTCAGTACACAGCATATACAACATAAGAAAGGAACAATAAAAAGGGCCGTTGTTGAGTCCAAAAAAAAAACAAGCAGAAGAGAAAAGGGGTACAAGTAAATGCTCGTCTACACCGTTATGATGAAAATATACACGCACTTGTACGACAACAAGTTCATAGATTTTTATGCAAAACATACCACCCACTGTGAATACAGTTCTTGCTACCATCAACAATGACAATGATCTCCCTACTTTTACACGATCAACATTATATAGACTTTTGAAAGATATTGGTTTTGAATTTCAAACTGTAAAACGGAAAAGCATACTCATTGAACGAGATGATATTATAAGATGGAGACACAAGTATCTGCGAGATATCAAGACATTTCGAAATGAAGGTTAAAGTTTCTTTGTTCTTTATATAAAAGCATATACCTATAATAATATTTGTTCCAGGTAGGTGTATAGTTTACACAGATGAGTCGTTGGTTAATGTAGGACACACAGTAAGTAAAGTCTGGCAAGATACTACAATAAAAAGTACTCGAGAAGCATTTGTTCGAGGATTGAGTACAGGATTAAAATCTCCGAGTGGTCTTGGTCCTCGCTTTGCATTAGTACATGCTGGCAATGAAAATGGCTTACTTCCTGATGCCGAATTAACATTTCTATGCAAGGAAAATACAGCTGATGCACATAATGAGATGGATGCAGATACATTTGAAAAGTGGTTCATTGAGCATTTATTGCCAAATACTCCTGAAAATGCTGTAATTGTTCTAGACAATGCATCGTACCACAGCAGAAAGGTTGAGAAGATACCTACAAATGCATGGAGAAAAGAAAATATAATTGACTGGCTGACTGAAAAAAATATATCCGTTGAAGATAATATGTTAAAAAGAGATTTGTTGTTTAGTGTATCACAAGTAAAATATCAATATGACAAATATAAGCTTGATATGTTGGCGAAAGATGCTGGCCGAGAAGTTCTACGATTACCACCTTACCATTGTGAGCTGAATCCAATAGAGATGGTTTGGGCCCAAGTGAAAAATCACATAAAGATGCACAACACTACGTTCAAAGTAAAAGATATGGCACCATTAATTACGAGTGCCTATAGTAATGTGACAGCTGACAATTGAGAATTATATTCAGCATGTAAAAAAAATTGAAGAAGAAATGTGGATTGTCGATGGATTGCAAGATGATGTTAAGGAGTTTATCATTCATGTGGGAGACTCAGGTTCAACTGATGATATGGAAGACGATTTATTAACTGACCCTGTCGGCTATTCGAATGCTGCTTCAACATCCAGTGGATTGTAGGTCTGTTCCAAGAACGAATCTCTGACAGTTTGCATCTCTTTTAGCCAATTGGTAGACAGTATTATAGTACACGATGATGGCTGTAAAACAGATTTAAATTCCGATTCACTAAAAATAATAGGGATTCTTCTCGGAACAAACCTATAATTAATGTTACCACAGCAGTCAAGTTTTAATTGAAATAAAAAATTAGGTTTTTAAGATGTTGATATTTTTATGTTATTGGTTAAATAAATCTATATAGCAGTATTTTTTTGTATGTTTATGGTCTACACAAAAAAACTTTTTATGATTATTGCTTGTATTCTAATAGACAAATCAAACTATTTTTTATAATAAAGGAAACCAATATATATATAAAATAATTGTTTTAATTCAAAACAAACCTTGAGTATACAAATGGTGTGTTGGTTAAACCAAATTATAACTTAAACATACAATTTTAAGTAGTTTGTTAATATAATGATTTACTTTTCATATACATTAACTAGAATGATATTTCACTCTTATTTACTTTTTCTTGGCATCGAATATATTATAAACAGATGCAAACTCAGAATAATAATTTTAAAATTTTGTTCATTATAAATACAATTAAGGTTATGTCAATACAATACTATTGACAGCAGGCCTGATTAACAGCAATATAGGTATGTTGGTAGGAATGAGTTCGCGACTTGGCAACTATGTACGCTATCTCCATATGGCCTGTACTTCATCATAATACTCCTTTACTCAACTTGAACTACAAAATGAACAAATAAAAAAATATATTTCGTATTTTATAGATCACCACCCGTTTGTTTTCCAATTATATAAACAAAATTAAAAACTCTTTAAAAATACAAATTTTCAATAGTACGCCCGTGGGCGATGAGTCATCGGCCTCTCGTGCCCAGTCCCAGCTAATGACATTAACATTTGACAATTCAGAACGGTGCGGTTAAGTTACGACATACATGAAAATATTATGGCCAACTCTGAGGTTGTTTTTATTTAACGCACGATATAACATCAGCAGATGTTGAACGCTCGCTTTCTGCATATAAGCACATTTTTTTCTCCGCAACGCACTCGGTTTGCGAAAGTTACTGTGGAAACACATCTGATATTGCAAATATTTAACCGATTTTACCCAGTTTTTGACTTCACGGAAGACTTTTAAAACGGTAAGTGTTCCATAAATTCATGCCCTATTATTTATTTAAGTAAGTTTCAGTGTGCTTCAGTTTTTAACAATTATAATTTATCACTCTAAGGGCCCCCGCAGACTACAGACTTTCTATCGGCCGATAGTTTAGTCGGGTTCTTAATCAGCTCGAAGATATATGCAAGTGCACACATTACAACAATTCGATATCGGTAGATAAATAAGTTTGATGGGCTGCACGATTGCCTTCAAACTAAATTGTCGGTGAACTATCGGCCGACTGCTTAATCAACATGACGTTCTTTCCATGCGCGCACACTTGGAAATTGTTTAGTAGGCCGATAGTCTCAATCCTCTCCGAATTTTTATAAAGACGGTCGTGCGTGATTCATGGCGCTGCTTGCCGAAACGACTACCGTAAATTTAATAGAAGAAATTGAAAAAAGACCCGCGCTTTATAAAAAAAAGCTTGAAAGAGTATGCTGATGCGAATCTTAAGAAAAAACTATGGGTGGAAGTCTGTGAACCAGTTGTTCTCGATTGGAATAAGCTTAGTCGAGAGGATAAAAAAAAACAAGAATAGATCGTGTAAAACTTTCCTTGCAATAATCTATCACTGTAGATGGGATGTACCCAATACTCCCGGTTTCTCTTCTTGATCCTTCTCCTCCGTTGTATAAGAGCAATAATAATAGTTCTGGACATTATCAGTTTGCATCGCTCTCTTCAAGAGCACCGTACAAACTAGCAAATTGTTTGAGAGTAATCGGCCGACTATTGGCAGGTCTGCGCACTCACCACCAACCAGACTGTGTAGTTGGCTGTGTGCGCGCTAGCAGCCCAACCCGACTAAACTATCGGACAATAAAAAGTCTAGTCTGTGGGGGCCCTGAACAAGCGAAGTGCGCTTGACGATGTCCGGCGGCGACTGACTAAATATGTATACACGCGAGGGTGAACCGCCGGTGAAAGGTGCAATCTTGCTTTAAATTCGTCGTTTCACTTTTCATAGTGATTATCTCGTTCACAAAATACACGTTCAGCTCTTGGGTGTCTAACATTCAGCGTCAAACGTCTTTTGTACAATCGGCCCTTAATGTAATAAGCAAATCGGCAAATATAAATATAATTCAAAATTTAGCTAATATTGAAGTTAGACGAAGACAATCTAATGTTACAGAAGAATATTTTGAATAAAATAAATAAATCAATTAGCGCTCCTTTTTCCGCAATCATCCATTGTTTTCTTGGTTTTAATATATTAAATTTTTCAGACATATTATAATAGTTCCCACTTTATGATGCTCGTTTATAATTTTCCCCGCAATCCACACAAATTAATAGAAAAGAACTGTAATGTTGACATTTAGACAAAAAAAAATCAGGGAACGCTAGAATCAATATCTCCATGAACATGTTAACAGTTTTCATTTGACATATTCTTGAAATCTCGTACGTACAGCTCGTTGCATACTATACTGCCGTGCGTTTCGTTGTTCCGTTCGTATGACATTTCCAAAAACACTATGTGTTTTAAGAAACGTTACGAGGTTGTGTCAAGAAGTACCTAAAAATTAAAACAGATGGCGCTGCCCCGTCAAATCCACCATTGTGCTAGTCAAGAAGTATTTTTCTAAAGAACGCACCCTCATTTTCAAACTGATCTGTCAGATAGTTTTGTTGTGACGGCTATTTGAAACAGACGTCTACGAGCATTTTCGTAAAAAGGAAAAAAGTGAATTTGGTGTGCTCATTAAACGCTATTTTTTGCGCGAAAAAAACATCACGCAAATAAAAAAAAAGCTTGAAAAGTATTATGGGGACTCTTTACCATCGATTGGCACCATCCACCACTGGTTTAATCAATTTCGGTGCGGTCGTACCAACACAAGTGACGACGAATGTTCTGGTCGCCCAATTGAGGTCACCACACGAGAAATGGTCGATAAAATCTACAGATGAAATTGGACGATCGGCGAGTGAAGGTGGCGCCAACTTGAAGAGGCTACAGGGATATCACATGGATCGGTGATTTCAATTTTGCATAAATATTTGGATATGAAAATGCTATCCGCAAAATGGGTGTCGTTTTTTCTCACAATTGACAACAAACGCAATCGTTTGACAACTTCAAAGGAGTGTTTGGCGATGTTTAATCGCAATCCGAACGGGGTTTTGCGCCGTTTTGTAACCGTGGACGAAACATGGATTCATCACAACACGCCCAGAGACCAAGGAACAGTCGAGACAGTGGACTTCTCGTGGTGAATCGAAGCCAAAGACATTCAAGGTGAATCTGTCGGCCAACAAGGTCATGGCGACAGTTTTTGGAAAGCGCGTGATGTCATTCACATCGATTACCTTGAAAAGGGTAAAACGATCACCGGCGCATATTATGCAGAGCTGTTAAATCGATTCGACGCTGATTTGAAGCAAAAACGACCGCATTCGGCGAGGAAAAAAATTCTCTTGCACCAGGACAGTGCACCGGCGTACAAGTCCGCAGTCGCAATGGCAAAAGTGCACGAATTAAGTTATGAATTGACTAATTTAGTGTGTCGTCACAA
Source organism: Melolontha melolontha (assembly GCA_935421215.2). Lineage (NCBI taxonomy): Eukaryota > Metazoa > Arthropoda > Insecta > Coleoptera > Scarabaeidae > Melolontha > Melolontha melolontha. Next base: position 22,767,737 of record OW285235.1, read on the forward strand.
AGACAAAACACATGACAACGTTACATTACTTTTTCCAAACAAAACAAAGACACATAACCTTACTGTCAAGCAGGCGACATTTCATAACAATTTTTATTATATTAAGCGATTTAGTATTTTCTCTGATTTCGTTTTTAGAGTGTATCTTTCATCACATTCTTTCGATGATACAAATAAATAGATATACAGAATCACTGTTTAAAAAATTATCAGGCAGTGAATTTTCCATTGTTCTTCTATGTTTTATATATGTTTAAAATTACAGGTAATCAAAATTTCACCATTTCATGACGTGAACATGAAGAAACGCCATGAAAAGAATTTTAAATGTTTACAAATTTAAATGTTGTTCAAATAAATAATATTGGACTGTCGTGATTTTATCGGTGGATCTCCAGATTGATTGATTTAAGATAACACAATAGTTTAAATTATGTGTAATTGTTTAATCCCAGATTAAACAACAACATTTAATCTAAATAAACTAGTATAATTTATATTTATAATGATCACACCGTATATGTTACATATTATAATTTAGTATTATTAATCTAAATAAGATAGTTACGCATTATATTTAGCAATCAAAATGCACATATCCAACTCAGGTATTGTAAACTAGAGTAGAATATTGCTGACAGAAATAAACTTAGGTCAGGTATTTAAAATAAACCAGTTCAATATTCAATATCGTCATCGCATAAATATGATGAGGTACAAGAATTGTGAGGTCATCAAAATGCATTATAAACGCCGTAATTAAAGTAGGTTATATCAGCGATGCCACAACAAATATTAAATGTCATTGATATTCAATTATGTTTAATTAATGTATGTAAAAAATTAAATGTTTAGAACTGTAGGAATTAAAATTGTAAATAAGATGTATATACCGATAGGTCCAACTCGCAACGGGCCATAGGCAACAATACACGTGTGGAACGTAATGCGATGTGGCAACGTGTGTACGATGCCTATTATTGAGTGACTTTCTTAAAATTAAAATTTATTTTGCAGAATTATTGATTTTTTTACTTTTATCTTTTAGAAAACGTTATTGTTTTTTTATTACTTAAAATTACTTTTCCGTAGCAGCTAAGAATACAATAATAATAATAACTTGGAGATATAACGACCTTATTATGCCTGAAACAAATTACGTATACAGAACGAATATGCAAACGACTATATCCTTGCGCGGTTTAAGTCTCACTAAATTCTTAACTGCAATGTGCTGCAGTTGAAGCAGCCTAGAGGGGATACGCTGTTGCCACACATTGCTGATATGGCCCGTTGCGAACTGGACCTACCGGTATACCATAAATTTTGTAAAATAAATCATTAAAGAATGTACTGTTCTTTAGTCAACTATTCATAGACCTTCGAGTCTATCTAGTAATTACAAATATCAAAAGGTTTCAATAACTCAAGTTCATTACATTTTATAAAAACAATATACTGAAAATTAAAAGTTATGAATATTCAACTGGCTCTAACAGGAAAAAGGAAATGTTATTTATATATATGGACATTATTGAAATCTTTTCTGCATACTATTTATGTGGAAAATTTTCACATTAAAGGAATTTTATTCACACTAAATTCATGAAAAGAATAACAGTAATGTGATATACAAGGTGGCGCAAAACAAACTCCACTATTTTACACAAATATATTTTATATTTATGAACAAGTTAGAAAGGAAATAACTAAACATTTCTCAAGCCCTGGTAAGTTCTGAATATTACATCTGTAAGATGGCTTCCGTTGTTGGCAGCACATTGCCTTAAACCATTTATAAAGTTTTCGAACACTCTATTAAGAAGCTCTTGATTTATTAAGCGTATTTCGTTCCGAATGCTTTCTTTTAATTCTTGAAGGGTATCGTAGCGATGGCGAAATACCTGCTGCTTCAAATACCCCCACAAGAAAAAATCTGGCACTGTTAAATCCGGCGAACGTGCCGGCCACGGAGTTTGACCAAAACGTGAAATAACATGGCCAAATGTTTCCCTCACTACAGCCATACTTATTCGCGCTGTATGCGCCGTCGCCCCATCCTGTTGAAGATAAACATTTCGTGAGTCAACACCAACCCTATGTAGCTCAGGAATCACAAAATGCTGAAGCATGTTAACGTACCGTTCTGCAGTAACTGTAACGGTACGATTTCCTTCTTCGAAAAAGTATGGTCCAATTATTCTAGATCTTGTTACTCCACACCAAACAGTTACTTTTGGAGAATGCAGTGGTTGCTCGTGTAAATTCCATGGATTATCTGTTGACCAAAAGCGCATGTTCTGTTTGTTTACATACCCGGACAAATGAAAATGTGCTTCGTCGGACATCATTAGCAAATTAATAATATCGGGTGTTTCGTTTAACATGTGCAGCATAGTATTGCAAAAAAGTACTCTATTTTGTCTGTCCTGAGGATGTAATTTTTGCACTATTTGTAGTTTATAAGGATGCAATTTTAACTCGCGCATAATTCTTTGGGTACTTCTTCGTGAAAGTCCAAACTCTAGCGCCTGTCTTCGAACCGATAAACGTGGAGCTGCTCGGACTGCTTCTCTAACTCTCTCTACATTTTGTTGGGTGCGTACACTCCTTGGTCTACCATGTTTTTCATCTAAAACGCTGCCGCTTCTGGCAAATTTATGAATCCAACTCAATATTGTTTTACTAGTGGGAATCCGTCCACGTCTTGGAACTTGAAACCTATTCCGAAAGTGTCGTTGTGTTTGTATGATAGATTGTGTTTCGTAATATAGTTTTACTGTTGTAGCACGTTGTTCACTTGACCACCGTTCCATTGCTATTAGCCCAATGAAACGGCACGATATGACGTTTACACTGACAGGTATATTAAATTCCAATCATACTATCAGTCCTGCCAGTCACACGCTGAAATAATGGAGTTTGTTTTGCGCCACCTTGTATATTTATTTACAAATAAATGATAAAAAGCACCTCCAAAATGGATCAGAAGATAGTTACACGAAATATAAACAATAAGTGGAGAAACTAGTGAAGGAAATTATACTCAAAGCAAAAGCAGAATCATGGGAAGAATTCGGTAGGAAAATGGAAACCGAATAAATCAAAAATTATTTTACAAGATACTCAAGAACTGGAGGAAAGAATATACAATAAGGCAAATGATAACGGTATAATAATAAAAGAAGAAGATATAATGGATAGATGGAGAGAGTATTTTCACGATCTCCTGAATGTGGGTAGCGAAAATCCCTCGGGAGTAGAAACTGCGACCTCTACACAAACTGAAGATGACGCAGAAGATAATATATGCGAGAACGAAGTAATGGAAGTGATCAAGCACATAAAAAGAGGCAGAGCAGCAGGACATGACAACATAAAACCGGAGTTGATCAAAGCATTAGGACAAAGCGGAATAGAAATGATAACGTCCATATTTAATAAGGTATGGAACGAAGGGCAAATAACAGAAGATTGGAGAATTGAAATAATTGTACCACTATTTAAAAATGGCGATAACAGGGACTGCGCTAACTACAGAGGTATCACATTGCTCAGTGTTGTATCCAAGTCGAACGAGCATATTTTGGAGAAAAGTCTACGAAATAGAAGAAAATACGACAATATCGAGCTAAATAATCAAAAGATACAAGTCAACACATATAAATACCTAGGAATAATACTGGACAGAGAAGGAAACATGGAATACGAAGTGAACGATAGAATAAATACGGCAAAGACAGTCTACCATAGCCTGAGAAAGACGTTGATACAGAAAAAAAGAAATAAGTAGGAAAACGAAACTTACAGTGTACAAAACCATCTACAGATCCATTCTGACGTATGGAAGCGAAAGCTGGATACTAAATAATGTAATGAAAAGCAGAATATAGGCGATGGATATAAAATACTTAGAGCAGTTACACGCAAACATAAAATAAAAAACGAAGCAGTAAGAGAAGAGCTTGGTATCGAACCAGTTCTAAAGGTATTAGAGAGAAACCAACTCAAATGGTTTGGACACGTGTGCCGTATGAATGACAAACTACAAGTCAAAACAATATGGAAAACAAGGGTATAAAGGAAGAAAAGACGCGGAAAACCAAGAAAATTGTGGAATGATTAAGTTGCAGCGATTCTAAAGAATACAAGAGTTGGACGGAGGCTAAAAGAATGGCTAGAGACAGGAAAGAGTGGGCAGAATTTGTACATTGTGATGATTTGTAGTTTAAGTTGTATGTAATTGTCAAATAAAATGTTATTTTAATTACCTCAAAAATGAATAGGGAATTAGATCTTTTTTAACAGATCTAATTAATTCGATTCAATTTAACGTATTTTCTCAAACTATAGATAAATTAGAAGGCCCACAGTCGTTTGTGGACATTTTATTTGGTAAATGTCTTTTCTGTGTGATAAAATATTGAATCTTGTATTTTAACCTTAAATTAATTTATAATACGAAATTATAAAAATCGCATTTTTTGACAAGTATTATTCATTTTAAACGTCATTTCACATTTTCACGATGCCAAGACGCCATTTAAATAAAGAAACTTTTGATTTAATTGCGTTATTGCATCAGCGAGGGCAATCTGGAGCAGAAATTGCCGCAATTTTTAATGTGTCTCCAAGTGTTGTTAGTAAGGCTCTAACAAGATTCCAACAGATAGGATCTGCCTTTACCACCAACGTCTCCCGACTTGAATCCAATTGAGCACATTTGGGACAGACTTCAAGAACAGCTCAACGAACATAATCCACCCCCAGTTAACGTGCAACACTTGCGGGAAATTTTACCGCTGTGTTGGAGAAGAGTGTCACAAGAACACATTAATAATTGCATTATGAGTATGCCCCGAAGATGTACAGCTGTGAGAGATGTCCGTGGCCATTATACACGATTTTAGAATTAATTGTTACAGAAAAATGTTTATTTTAGCTATTGTTAAAAATGTTGCTTATTTCATTTTTGATCATTTCTTAGTTATCTAACGATTTTTCTGAATAAATATACTTGAAAATTTTAAATTGTTGTGTACAATTATGTATCTAATATAATACACTACAAATATTTACCCATACTATCTAAAAAATACAAAAAAGTAAAAATTCCTTATTCGTTTTTGAGTAGTTTATATATATATATATATATATATATATATATATATATATATATATATATATATATATATATATATATATATATATATATATATATATACAGACTGTCCCGTAAAAAACGCCAACATTCATAATTCCGTTATTTATTGTCCGGTTTTATTTAAACAAGAAGTAAATTTAATAGCATCAAAAACACTATAAGATAGCAGTGTTTTATTTGTTTTCAATTGTTTTCATTAATGTCAAATGGCTGTCAAGTTTTTTATTTTAAATGGCAACATATATATTTTTGGCTATATTCGGATTGTATTTTTTTTTCTGAATTCAACGATGTATAACATGTTTATTTTTGATAAACGTTTATTGCAAAAAAAAAACTTAATAAATTTCATCTTTGTCTTCCATTATTTATAAATATTCGAATGTGTCATGAAACATTTGAAATGTAAGTATTATAAATATTATTATAAGAAACAAAACACTTTACAATAAATGTTGAAATTGCCCGCCACCATGTTTAACACATATCGCACATCTCCTAATAATAAAAAATAAAAAAAAAACTTTATAAATTTCATCTTTCATTATAGTAGACTTGGCCCAGTCCACTAGCATTATGTCAATGTGCCTTAAGTGTCAGTTTGACTTTATTAAGTTTTCTGTATCATCCTGTTTCAACGTTTTGCCGCCACAAAAAGCGTATTTTCGTTAAAAATGAACAACAATGAATTAACGGACATGTTACAAGTGTTCTTTGAATGTAATAAAAATCGCCTTCAAGCAGTTCGTCGGTACAGTGCTCGTTTTCCGGACAGAGAAGTTCCAGGTTCGAAAATATTTCAGAGAATTGAAAAGAATTTAAGAAATTATGGATCATTTACCAAACCAAAAACATAAAAACGGAAATTCTCCGAAGATAAATTCAAGATAAGGAATTAGATGTTCTTCTTGCAGTACAGCAAAATCCACGAACTTCGATTCGCGAAATTGCACATAATATTGGGGTATCAAAAACTACAGTTCATGGTATTTTAAGAAAACACGAACTTAAACCGTACATAGCTCGAAAAGTTCATGCATTAGAACAAAATGATCCTGGCCGAAGAATCCAGTTTTGTCGTTTTTATTTAAATGCATTAGAACAAGACCCGAATTTTTACAGAAGGATAATTTGGTCTGATGAATGCACTTTTAGCAACGGTATTTTTAATAGAAACATACATCGACAGTGGAGTGCAGACAATCCGAGATTTGTAATTGAAAATAATTTTCAAAGACGTTTCAACGTAAATGTTTGGTGTGGCATTTTAGGTGATCAATTAATTGGACCATTTTTCATAGATGGTTGCTTAAATCAAGAAAAATACTACACTTTATTACACGAAAATCTCCAAAACTTTTTAGATGAATTACCTTTGGCAAATTTAAATAGAATATTTTTTCAACAAGATGGGGCTCCCGCGCACAACGCCAGAGTAAATACTGATTTGTTGAACACCCAATTTGGAAGTAGGTGGATAGGAACATCCGGTCCTATCGAGTGGCCTGCGCGTTCACCGGATCTTACGCCCCTCGATTTTTGGTTGTGGGCTTATCTACAAGATCGAGTTTATTTAACAACTCCAGAAAATGTTGACATTTTAAGACAAAGAATTATTAACACTTGTCAAGAAGTACCTGCCGCTTGTCTTTGGAGTAATTAGGAGATGTGCGATATGTGTTGAACAAGGTGGCGGGCAATTTCAACATTTATTGTAAAGTGTTTTGTTTCTTATAATAATATTTATAATACTTACATTTCCAATGTTTCATGACATATTCGAATATTTATAAATAATGGAAGACAAAGATGAAATTTATAAAGTTTTTTTTTTGCAATAAACGTTTATCAAAAATAAACATGTTATACATCGTTGAATTCAGAAAAAAAAATCCAATCCGAATATAGCCAAAAATATATATGTTGCCATTTAAAATAAAAAACTTGACTGTCGTTTGACATTAATGAAAACAATTGAAAACAAATAAAACACTGCTATCTTATAGTGTTTTTGATGCTATTAAATTTACTTTTTGTTTAAATAAAACCGGACAATAAATAACGGAATTATGAATGTTGGCGTTTTTTACGGGACAGTCTGTATATATATATATATATATATAAGTTAAACTTAATAAGTCGGCGATTAAAGGTCTGGTTCATTACTTCAAAGTATATATATTTAAAACAACCCTACATGTTTCGGCAATGATGCCTTTGTCAAGGGATTACAAAATATAAAAAAAATTTTATATTTATATATATACTTTGAAGTAATGAACCAGACCTTTAATCGCCGACTTATTAAGTTTACCTTATCATACCAAGGTCACGAAAATATTATATATATATAAATGATAAAACACATTTAAAAAGATGTTTTACTCTGTAATTAAGGGAAATTGCATATTAGTTAGTGATGCACACACTTGAAACATACATACACTGATTTTCTTTTCTCCGTTGCTATTTGTACTTTAGAGGCAACCACGTCTAACATACTTTTAATTTGTGTAATACCACTAAATATAGAGGAAATATTATACTAGGTGGCGCTAAATTAATCACCCTGTCGGAAGATGTTATAACTTTTACAAATGGCGTCGTACGTCAATCATATTTGACATTTGTGAACTAGACAGCTGCAGAATACAAACAAACAAACAATGGAGCGCTATACTCCGCAAGAGCGTGGAATAATTGTGTCGATTTTTTTTACCAATAATCGGTCGGTGGTAGCGCAGCGTGAATTTCGACGTCGATTTCCTAATCGTGTCGCGCCAATTGAACAAACATTACGCCGCTTAGCTGCTCGACTCGAACAGACTGGAACCACAAGAGATCTTCCAGGGCGTGGCCGCCACCGAACTGGTCGTTCTGTCGAGAATATCGCGGCTGTGGCTGCTGATGTTGCTGAGAACGAAGAAACATCAACCAGACGACGTGCCACGCAATTGGGCGTCAGCAGACGGACCCTACAGCGAATTTTAGTGAAAGACTTACACATGTTCCCATACAAAGTGCAAACAGTGCATCAGTTAATGCCTGCTGACCTTCAGTCGCGTGTGAATTACTGTAGAGCCATCCTCAATCTCAACAACGAAGTGAACGATTTTCAGTCGAAAATCATCATGAGCGACGAGGCGCATTTTCATTTAAGCGGTTACGTCAATAAGCAAAATCTTCGTTTCTGGGGCACTGAAAATCCGCGTGTGATGCACGAAAAGCCGTTACATCCACTCAAGGCTACTGTGCAGTGCGGTGTTCACGCGAGAGAAGTGATTGGACCGTATTTTTTTGAGGACGCCATCGGCAATACGGTTACTGTTAATGGCGAACGCTACAGGGCCATGATAAACGACTTCTTACTGCCAGAATTGAATGAGCGGGGCTTGGTGAACATGTGGTTTCAACAAGACGGTGCAACCGCACACACAGCAGGAGCCACAATGGATATTGTGAAGGAAGCATTTCCTGGTCGCGTAATCTCCCGTTTTGGCGATTTGGCATGGCCAGCAAGATCACCCGATTTAACCATCCCAGACTTCTTTCTTTGGGGCTTCTTGAAGTCGCGGGTTTATGCCAACAGGCCTCAGACAATCGCAGCCCTTAAGGGGAATATTCGACAGGAATGCGAACAGTTATCACCAGAAATCGTGCGGAAAGTTATGGAAGATGAGATAAAACGGGCACAAATGTGTATCAATACTGGCGGCAGCCACTTGACGGATATCATATTTTCCAATTAACAGAAAAAATTGTAAAGGTCCAAATAAAGATTTTCACCACTCAAAAATTTTTTTTTTAATTTACTAAAAAAGTTATTAAAAAACAAAATTGGAGGATTAATTTTGCGCCACCTTGTATAAATATAATATAATCAAAACGCTCATTAAAAAATAAAACATAAAGAAAGGTTATGTCATTTTGTTTTGTTTGGAAAAACCTGTCCTGTTTTTTACGTCAGCGCTAAACTTCCCAATTGCTCCCTCATCCGGCATATTCTCCAGATTTTTCCTTCTGCGATTATTTCTTGTTTCCAAATACAGTAGAGTCGCGATAAGGTGAACACCCCATAAGAGGAATAGTTCGGTAAGGTGAACAAATAATTTTTTATACACATTATTCTATAAGGTGAACAACAGCCCAACATCCAACTCAATAAGATGAACCAGTTACATATTGTAGATTTGTACTCCTATATTTAGTGACTCGATCGGGGAACCCCCTAATTATGTTAGTACAACGTGTTTGTGATTGAACGCCTGCATTCTACTCGTGTATTTTGTTGAGTTATTGTGTAGTTAGTAAAGTGTACTAAGAACAATGAAGACTTTAACATTAAGTGCGAAAGGTGAAATAATAAAACAACTTAATGATGGTAGAAGTGTAAGTTCGCTTTCACGTGAATATGGAGTGCCAAATCCACTATATGCGGCATTAGAAAAAATCAACAAAAAATTCTAAAAGCTCTGTCAAATACATATGTCGGAATTAGTAAACGTAGAAGAATGAAACGAGCAGAAAATCCCAAAATGGAAACTGCTTTGTATAGATGGTTTCTGAAACAACGAAGTAAAAACTTACCGATTTCTGGTGCAATGCTAAAAGAAAAGGCGAAACAACTGCACGAGACCTTTGAAGAAAATACAACTTTTGCTAGTAGTCAAGGCTGGCTGCAGAATTTTAAGAAGAGATACGGCATTCGACACTTGAAAATTTCGGGTGAAAAACTTTCATCAAATGTCGTCGCAGTTGACCTTTGAAGAAAATTTTGAAGCAAAAAATTGATGAATTGGGCATTTCACGTGATCAAATATACAACGCCGATGAAACCAGCTTATTTTGGAAACTGCTGCCTGATAAAACATTCGTGGCTTCAGATGAAAAAATTGCTCCTGGTCGAAAAACTGAAAAAGCAAGAGTGACATTTGTCGCATGTACTAATGCTTCGGGACGACATAAGTTGAAACCTTTCGTAATTGGAACTGCAAAAAACCCCCGAAGCAGTGGCGGCTCTTGATGACGTACGATGTGCGCTGCTGCACGGATGAGACTACTTCGAACTATTTCGGTACGGTTACTTGCTTCTCTGTATATATATATAAAGCTTAAACGAAGCAGTCTCATCCGTGCAGCAGCGCACATCGTACGTCATCAAGAGCCGCCACTGCCCCGAAGTTTCAGAAATTATGTATTGCCAGTAGACTATGACCACTCTAAAAATGCGTGGATGACTACCGAAATTTTTAAAAACTTGGTTTCACAAATCTTTTGTACCACAGGTAAAATGTTCCTCATTCTGTTTATTTATTTTTGCTTTAATACAAATTAATGAACTTGTAGGTGAGAAAATTTTTGAAGCAAAAACATTTAGATGAAAAAGCAATTCTTCTTATCGATAATGCCCCTTCTCATCCTTCAGAAGATCAATTAAAAAGTGACGATGGAAAAATAATAACACTGTTTTTCCCTCCCAATGTAACGCCATTGCTTCAACCAATGGATCAAAACGTAATCAGACTTACCAAGTTACATTATAGAAGTTCTCTTTTATCAACAATAATAAGAAATGATTCAGGTGATGTCAAGGGCCTCATAAAAAATTTGACTTTAAAAGATGCTATATTGAATTTACTGAACGCCTGGGAAAAAGTTTCAATGAAAACCATTGTCAAATGTTGCAAACCTGTTTTGGAGTTTGATGAGCCAAATTAAAATGACACTCCATTAAGTACCTTACGAGAAAGATATCACCCACGTGAAATAAACAGTGTTGTTCAACAGACACTTGGAATGTTGGATATGATAGCTCCAAATGTAAGTCACTTCACGTTTTTGCATTCATGTAAAAAAAAGTCCATCTCCAAAACTGCATTTCAGGTAAATTACACTGCTACAGAAGTTTTGAATTGGAATGAAGATCTACAAGCAGATACACAAGACAATGATTTTGAACAAATTAGCAGTGAGGAGGACAACGTGGTTACAGAAACTCCAGTTATTATTCTATCACATTCGGAAGCCTGTAAAGCATTTGATACGTGTCTGATCTGGGCAGAAAGAAATATTCATAATATTAACGATATTTTGGTGCTTAAACGGTTGCAAGAAGCAGCTATACTACGAAGTACACAATATAAAACGAAACAAACAAAATTAACTTCTTTCTTCGATACAGTTTAGTAGTCGTAAGTATGATATGTATACATATAATAAACACATGTGCCATTACATGGTTAATAGGTTATATTCATATAATACTTAAACACTAGAAATATACATAGTATGTATAATATAATTTATATTTTGCTGTCGTTTTTTAAACAACCTCATTAAAGTGAACACCTTCGATAAAATGAACCGGACTTGTCTGAATTAGTTGACCTTATCGCGACTCTACCGTATGTAGAAATGGCTCGGCGGTATGAGATTTGGGTGGAATGAAGAGGTCATCGATGAAACAAACGCGTATTTTGAGGGCCTCGAGAAATCGCATTATTTGGAGCGCATCAAAAAATTAGAGAAATGTTGGATCACGTGTGTCGAGCTGAAAGGAGATTATGTTAAAAAATAAAACGTTTTTTTGCCGAATAAAGTGTTCTTTATCTCAATTTTCAGGGACTTATTGACCCACCCTCATACGTTTTTTAAGATCGGAAACATCCCTCCTTGTAAGACGTTTCAAATGCGGATTTAGAATAGACCAGTAAGAAAGAGATCAATGTGATGTTTATTTCCTTAATCTTATTACCTTATGTATAGTATAGAGTATATAGAAGCTACTTTTTATGAGTATTTAAATGAGTACGAAGTACATGCGCCTGTATGAACCCCTTCCCGCACATGTGGCAAACATGGGGCGTTTCCCCGGTATGTATGCGCATGTGAACCCGCAAATTCGAATTTCTGTTGAATCTTTTATCACACACGCCGCAAACATGATTTCTGACATCGGAGTGTGTTATCATATGCCTCGTAAGTTCACACTTAAAGGGAAAGTCTTTTTCGCATTCAGAGCACGCGAAGGGTCTGCTGTTCTGATGTCTCTTCTTGTGATTACGTAACGCTCCGATTCGACTAAATTCCGCGCCGCATTCCAAACAAACGTGATCCTTTTTCTTCGTGTGGCAGACCTCGTGTGATCTTAAGGTTGAGTGCTGTGAAAATCCTTTCCCGCATTCACCACATGTGTACGGTTTTTCGCCAGTGTGTACTCTTCTGTGAGCATTTAAATTACCTGAAACCAAATACGATTTATTAAAAGCTATTTTAAATATTCATTATAGTGGAATTCCTTTTTCTGAAACTCATTGGAAAATCGTTAAATATCGGGTCAAGTAATTTTAGCGCTCAATAAAAGATATTGCAATTATTTTACGCATATAAGAGGATTTCTCAATGCGGTCGAATTGTCTGAAATTGTCCACTCAAAATTATCTGATTCAACAGGAGACTTATTCTGCAAAAGATAATTTAAAAAACCCTGACCACAATACAGATTTTAGTATAAATACGTCGGTGATATAGTGTTGTGTGTTGCTTATGTAAAGTGTGTTTAGGGCTCCGAATGCAATTTTTCTACTGTTGATGATGGCAACTTAGTTGTCGAAATACGTATCCAGAATTTAAAGCAGTATTAATACGTCGGCGATATAATATGCTTTGCTTGTGTAAAGTGTGTTCAAGGCTCTGAGTGTATTAGAACGTCTGCGATATAATGGTGTGCTAGTAGATAAAGTATGGGGGTTCGAGCGCAAAATCCCATGTATTTTCTTATGGAGGTTCATTTTGCACTTTCAAGGTCGTTTGAGCTGTGACATCATAGCTGAGTAACGCAACTAACTTCACGTTGATTATAACCCTACTGAGACCAATAAGTAAGGCTACTAGTAATATAGCAAACTTCACATCATTTGAGGGTATCATATATGAGTTCCGAGACCCGTAGGGGGGCGTCAGGAGCCTGCAAGGGGGTACTAGGAGCTTGCAAGGTGGTTGTCGAGGGTGCTTTGTCAGATGTTAAATTATATCTCGCAACCCTTGCATACTAATAATCATTCAAATATAAAATGCTAGAAATTAAATATGTTTTAATAATTTTTATTAATTACTCTTATTAGATATCAAACGCTTCCGCATTTTGATAGACCCTACAGAGGGTAAATGGTGTTAGAGGGAACTACACCATTAGAGCACCCGTTTAGATAAAAATCTAAACGCCAAAATATGGAAGAGTTTAATATTAGAACTTATATAAAATTGTATATAATATGAACTAAAAGGGGAAGAAGGAATAGTTGAAGTTCCATTGTGTGCTACCTTAAATTATTTATAGCTGTTAAGCTCATCGAAATTCAAAGGTGCTAGGAACATGGACAAGTCTACCGTCAAATTATTTATAGTCATAAAGACCCCTTGAAATTCAAAGGCACTACACAGAGGCTCAAGGTAGACGGCTCTCCCAGCTAGGAAGATTTCATAAGGAGTTAGCTCTTAAAAGCAATGAAGCTTCCCCTAAGTCAGTAGGTTTCTGCCGAAACATTAAGGTGTCGAATGTCTCTTTGGACCGAGCACCACAGTCGATAGACTGCCTAACGTATTTGGGTAAACTCCTGAAATGACCTGTCTCTTCAACTGAGTAGGATAAATTCTCATGTTAACGTAAAATATTTTCCACTTAGATTAAAAAGAAATTTTTATAGGGGTATATACAATCTATAATAGTAATATATAATTTTTACATACCCCTCTAATATTTTCTCCAATCTATTGTATTGAAACATCCGTGTGACTCTCCTGAACGATTAGTCGAAGTACACCGTCATTCTTTTATTACGAGTGATAGTTAAACACCCCTACCTAGATTACAAGCTCGCTACATGACTGAACATATCCGGTAATGTTATGATAGTAAATTTTATATATTACATTCAGTATGCGAAGTAATTTCGATTCTTTTATCATATTAACTTAGCGGGATAATTCTTAAATTAGATTTCAGTGATAAAAATTTGAATTTTTATTTTTGCTCTATTTTTTATATATGGCCGGTGATGATTTATATATCTTTTTTCGGCTTGAGAATACAACGTGTTTATTTATTTACTAATCGTTCAGGAGAGTCACACGGATGTTTCAATACAATAGATTGGAGAAAATATTAGAGGGGTATGTAAAAATTATATATTACTATTATAGATTGTATATACCCCTATAAAAATTTCTTTTTAATCTAAGTGGAAAATATTTTACGTTAACATGAGAATTTATCCTACTTATCAGTTGAAGAGACAGGTCATTTCAGGAGTTTACCCAAATACGTTAGGCAGTCTATCGACTGTGGTGCTCGGTCCAAAGAGACATTCGAGACATTAATGTTTCGGCAGAAACCTACTGACGTTGGGGAAGCTTCATTGATTTTAAGAGCTAACTCCTTATGAAATCTTCCTAGCTGGGAGAGCCGTCTACCTTGAGCCTCTGTGTAGTGCCTTTGAATTTCAAGGGGTCTTTATGACTATAAATAATTTGACGGTAGACTTGTCCATGTTCCTAGCACCTTTGGATTTCGATGAGCTTAACAGCTATAAATAATTTAAGGTAGCACACAATGGAACTTCAACTATTCCTTCTTCCCCTTTTAGTTCATATTATATACAATTTTATATAAGTTCTAATATTAAACTCTTCCATATTTTGGCGTTTAGATTTTTATCTAAACGGGTGCTCTAATGGTGTAGTTCCCTCTAACACCATTTACCCTCTGTAGGGTCTATCAAAATGCGGAAGCGTTTGATATCTAATAAGAGTAATTAATAAAAATTATTAAAACATATTTAATTTCTAGCATTTTATATTTGAATGATTATTAGTATGCAAGGGTTGCGAGATATAATTTAACATCTGACAAAGCACCCTCAAATGATGTGAAGTTTGCTATATTACTAGTGGCCTTACTTATTGGTCTCAGTAGGGTTATAATCAACGTGAAGTTAGTTGCGTTACTCAGTTATGATGTCACAGCTCAAACGACCTTGAAAGTGCAAAATGAACCTCCATAAGAAAATACATGGGATTTTGCGCTCGAACCCCCATACCTTATCTACTTGTGCTGTATTGTGAAAAATGTATGGAAGAGCTCCGAGTGTAATACTCTTTCTATTGCTGATGATGAAAACTTAATTGCTTAAATACGCAACCAGAATTTAAAGCATTATTAATGCGTCGATGATATGCTTTGCTTATGTAATGTAAAGTGTCTGTAGAACTCCGCGCGTAATAATTTTAATACAGCTGATGATGGTAACTTAGTTGTCGAAATACGTATCCAAAATGTTTAAACCAGTGTTAATACGCCGGCATTATAGTCATGCGCTTTAGTTGAATTTAATGCAAATGAGAATTAATAATCGTTAAAATAAATCTCGTTCTACATGCATTCTTCGCCAAATGTGTTGTTTATTTCTACAATCCACCAAACTAAGTTGTACTGAAATGCAGACGCAACGCGCCGCGACGTCGTTTCCTGGTTATGAGGCAAATGAAAAAATATAATACATATACGTGAGTAGTAAAAAAATTATATGATTTTCGAATGTTTCTACTCACTATTTCCAGCAGTCTTTAGCAACTATAATTTTACTAGCTTACGGGAAAATTAATTTATAAGGGTCTCAAAAATATCGCTGTTCCTTTTCTCTCATTTTCAACTCTAAAATGACCGCTGGCTTTCTAATTTACGACGTATGTCTCAGAAGTAATGAAAATGATCTACTTTAAAGTTATTTATTGAGTATATATTGAATATAGCTACACTTAACATCGTCCCTTCAAAGCAGTGCTGCCTAGAAGGATCCTCATAAAAGGGGAGATTTTGGGCTTAGGCTTTTGAAGGAGAAAAAAGGCTTTTTTTGCTAAAAATGTAATCAAGTTTAACAAACTGTGCAATATAAATTTAGTGTCACACAAAAGTAATCTAATTGAACACTACAAAACTGAGAAACATTAACGCTACGAAAAAATGTAATAAACACAAACACATTGCCAGTATTGTTTCAAAAACGTGCAAATCCTACAGAAAAACTTATCTCTAAAACAGAAATCAAATTAATCCGGTGAATAATGAAAAGTCTTCTGCGAAGACCAGAATTCCCGACACCCGACATCTTTTAGTCTGCAACTACCAACGATTTTGATTCTCCAGCGTCAATTAATGGAGAAGAAGACGTAAATTTGCAAACTTTTTGATACGAATCTACGGATTCATAAAAGAAATGCCGCCAAAAGAAACTATGCCTGAAAGGGGGTTTTTCCCTTACAAGCCTTTCAAACTCCAAAATCGGTAATCGGCAGATCTATTAAATATTTTACGCTCTACGATAGGATCCGCAAAGGCGATTAAAACTAAAAAAATCGTAATTTCGCAAAAACTAAACTTCCTCTTATGCGAAGGATACACACACACACAACTACTCACAACTGTAGTTAACGGCCTTCGAACGAATGCCTCTCCTCTATACGGAGATGCACTCCGGAAACGGAAGGGGGCGATGCAGTACCATATATGTGATAGTCCAGAGGGCGAAACACTACGCGTTAAATGAAATTAAACTCGCAAAATGAAAAATAATATACCGAGGCTCGACGGTAAGAATATAAATAAGAAAAGAAAATTACGAATGTAACAGTAGATTTATTTATAGATTATTGAAAAAATCGGTTTTTGAGTTGAAAAATGCTGCAGGTTCTTGTCTATTCCCAAATTTTAAAAAAAAATTTAGTTCTTCCATTCGCCAATGTACGCAAGCGTAGACAAAATTTTTGGCGATTTAAAATTGATCATAAATGATCAAAGAAATTCGTTGAATAGTGACACAATTTCAAATATTATTTTTGCAAAACAAGGTATTAATGAACAAGGAGGTATTATGAAATTTAACCCGAAACCAGAAAAAATGTTCCAGTTAAAAAAAAATTTTTGGGTAAAAAGCAGAATGCAGAAACGTTTTTATTTTTGTTTGTTATGTTTTATGTCTAAATTTTAAATGTTTGAATATATAGTTGAGACCATCAGACTACTCGTTTTCATTTTAAAAACCCGTGGGTAACTGTTGTTACAGAAATCTGCAATAAAAGCCTGGACGCAGAGAATTTATTTGATTTGTGGAGGATTTTACATTCAAAAAAGGTGGAATCAATCACAATACTGTGGCAGCGTTGCGCTGCACCTTTTCTGGTTGAGTACCTAGCCCTTCCACATTGAGCATAAAAAATTAATTCTCATTACTTCCGAGACATTCCTTGTATAACTCTAGAATCTCTTGCATTTTCTTTTCTTTTTAGAAGCATTTTTTGAACCATATTTTAAAGGAAGCTTTTATAAGATTTTGGTAACATTAACTTATTTAAATTCAGTGCAAATTATATTTTAGAAGAGAAGAGAGATTCATACTACCAAATTAAAATAGATCTAAATATAGGGCTACGTTCACCTTATTTTCAATTAGTAATATTAGTTTTGGCCATATTAAAAAAAAACCTACCTTTCAAAGCAAAGGAGAGTCCACAAGTTTCACATGTATGACTTTTAATACCAGAATGAACAAGTTTGTGTATGCGAAGATTTCCCGTCTTAAAAAACCTTTTTCCACATTCCCTACAAGAAAAAGTTTTTTTATCTGAATGTTGTTCCTCCATGTGCTGCGCCAATTTTGCAGGTATTGTGGTTACATACTGACAATACTGGCATGTTGATAATGCTATATGTCTTTTCTTGTGTTTCAACAGATTCGTTCTGTTCTGGAAAACTTTGCCGCATTCATCACATGTGTTAATTTCTGCACAAGAATCACTTACAGATTTTACTATTACATCTTCTTTACATTGTTCTGTCTGATCAACTAGTATATTATTAGAAACTAGTTTACTTTTGAAAGATATAGTATCAAACGGCTTCTGTACAATTTTATTTTTTAATTCATCAAAATCTTCGTAAATAATATGATTTTCTAAATTCAAATTGAGTTCTAGAATCTCAATGGGTTTACTTTCATCAAAATGGCTAACAATTAATGGATCCAATATGCTAGTTTCTAAAAGCAATGTCTTCGGAATATTTTCAACACTTAAATTTTGTTCCTCAAATAGTTGAGCTTTGAAAATTTTATCACTTTTCTCACACAAAATCCTAAACTCGTAGCAATTAATTATTGCAATCTTGCAGAGTTCACATAAATATTGAGGATATGAATCATCAACAGCTATCTGCGAACATTTTGTAAATATGTAATCTTAGTAAAATCATTGGGTAACTTATATTTACCTCAACAGAAGTACATAATGAAATTGCTTGCGCCAAAGAAATTTCTATTTCAGATATTGTAACTATATCGTGTACGTAATACATCTTGGAATCTTTTTGTAAACAAGTCCTACACTGTTTGTACTCATCATCATTTAGTAAAGACATTATTGTATGTAGAACTATTTGATAATGTTAGTGCAAAAAGTCCAACGAAATACTTCCTTTTGATATTTTTCTTGTACTTACGAACATATTTAAGATATCTTTTGCATACACATATGTACAAAAATTCTAAACATAACCTATATAAACATTATTTATAGTCAACTGTAGTCAACTATGATAGGTTATCAAGATTAGTTTATAGTTTATAGGTAATAAAGATACCAGCAGATTAAAACAGCAAGCGATATTTTTATAAACAAACCATCTTAGAGTCGAACACAGTTCAAACCAAAAAGTTGAAGGAACAATTAGACGTACAGAGTTTGTTAATATTCAAACTTTTAAAATAGTTTATCTATAACATCAAGTTATATATTTAATAACTTGATATTTTCAGGAAAGAAGAATCAATAAATAAACCTTTTAAATGATCTAAATACATATGTTAATTTTCAGATTTAAAAAAATATAACAATGCTCAAAATGTTATAAAAAAAGTTAGGTATGTTAAGCAATTAAACTAAACTTGTTTTCACAAGTGTTTAAAACGAGTACCGTTTATTCGCTATATAGTAATTTTTCGAACGGTTGTTCATTTTGCACCAGTTCAGTAATAAATGAATATTTCGGTAAAGTACCTACAGAACTTCAAGAACCGGTGGAGCGTAAAAAATAAATGCATCTATTGTAAAGATATTTTTTAATTCTGTTCAATTCTATTAACAGGCATGATAACAGAATAAAAGAAGCCAAGCCATCATATTAATTACACCTACTCAAGTAAAATAAAATGGATTTCATTAAAAGTGATTGTATATTACATAACTAGTGTTGTAAATAGACATTACGCACGAGCCGCGCGGTGGCGAGTATATAATTCCATGAGGGCGTAATTTCTTTAAAACTCGAGTTTTGTTCCATACTTTTTCTACGACCGTCATAATCTCGACAAAATTTCTAAATATAGTATATTAGAGAACTAGTATCATAAGACGATGTTTTGTTGTACGAGGCCAAGTTTGGAAAACGAGCCGAAGGCGAGTTTTCCAAAGGACGAGGACAACAAAACGTCTTATGAAACGAGTTTTCTATACTATTTTTTCTATTTCGCATTTCCATAACTATTAAAATTTGTATTTTTCATAGTATGCAACTTGTATAAAATAAATGACATTTACTTTTTTGAAATGTAAACGTTGGTCAAACTGATATTCCCTATTTTTAAATAGCGAATGTCATTTAAAATTTATTATTATCCTAATTCAAACAGAAACTATAAAGAAATGATCGATAATTCTAATTACGTAAGCTTCATTATTACCTTGTTTAGATACTAAAATATAATATTGATGACAAGCAGAGACTATGACAAGGTTGTAAAGATACAAATTTCAAATATCTAAAATCAGTGTCACCAACATTAGATCTTTAAGAACCAAAAAAATGCATCAAGTCTTCACAGAACTAAGAAAATCAGTAGAAAAAATTACAAACGCTAAAATAAATTGCATTTAAATTTCATGATTGAGATTGAGCGTTAACTACACGAAAAGAGAGCTGTTTCACTACTTTTATTAATTTTTTTTTAATTAAAATTAAATGTGTTTGTGGGCGGAGTTAATTTACACCACACGTGCGTAATGAAGTATTTACTAGAGGGGATGTTGTTGCGATTTTCGCTATTTACACTTTTGGTCGTAGAAAAAATTATTTTTTCTAATATCGATAGTTGTTAAAGGTTGCTTCACGGCCTGTTTGTTTCTATGTAAACAACGTCTTAACGACCGCAGGCCGCAAAGACTGCCATTGTCACTCTGCGAAATGTCAATTTTTTATTAACAAGGAAGCCTTGAACTGAACATCGACACAGTGCTCCACAAGGAAGACAGCGCAAAAGATTGTGACAACTCCTGGACATACGCCAGAATTATTCATTCACAATACCCTTTACATTCTTCTTGTATCGCCAAGTCGCGAACTCAGTAATGCGCTTTATCGTAGCTAGATTCTGCGCTATTTCGGAGACAACAGCGATGCTGGTTTGCTTTGCGCCCATTCTGACATCTTCAGGAATATCATCTTTACTTGTTGAACAAATAAAATTGGAAGTATTTTTTTATAAATAACAGTTGACAATGACAACGTGCTGTGCAATCTTAATAAGTCTGTTTTTTTTTAAATTGATTTCAAAAATATAAGTGTAAACGAATCAAAGATATTACAAAAACTGTACAATACTGACAATACATGTCCGGTAAAGGGGCTCGACACGCCCGTGCATCGTTCCAATGTTCAGAACGATACAGGTTCTGAACCCCGCAATTTTCTTCGAACTGAATTAGCACACTAACACGCTTGTGCTTTTTTGTATTTTAATGCTGCAATCCTAAAGAAATAAGAGTTTGGTTTTTTTAGTCGTATACCTCGAAAGCACACCAATTTAATAGTTTGATTTTGTGACAATGAGAATAAAACACAAACATTGTGCAGTAAGCATCAGTTTAATTTTAATGCTCTGAAAAAAGAAACATGGTCGTTTGCAGTAGAGCAGATAATTGTTATTAAAAAGAAATAATTTTTCTCATATTAATTTCCTTATATAAACAAAAATGTTTAAGTAAAAAATCTCTGGAAATTTGTCTTGAATCCATTAATCAAATATTTTGCTCTATATATAGAGAAAAAAGTTCAGTTATTCACTAAAGGCCAGTTCCCACTTGTGCATTTTAATGCTGCAATTTTTAACGAAAGAAATGCTGCATTTTTGCGTTCACACTATGCATTTCCACCAATTGCTGCACCAAAAATGCATGCATTTTTTACTGCACGGTTTTATAACATGTTCTAAATTCGTGCAATAAATTGCATGCAATTCTAGTGAAAGCTAGGGAATACTGCGTTACCAATATATAATTTTTTCTACGCCCATGTCTGTAAACGTCAAAAATCGCACTGTCAACATTCCTTGTAAATGACATTTAACAATAACATGCACGTAATGAGATCTCATAACATACACGTGCGTTTTGAGAAGACAACTTAAACTTCTTGGTTTAATCAAATTGCAATCAAATTTTTATCTACGTAAAACTTTATTTGGTCTATTTACACAAATTTAGTCAATTGAAAAACATAAAAACTTTTAGCATTAGCGAGATATATTTTGGATTAAAAGAGTGATGCCCCTAAATGTAGGCAGCACATTATGCAATTTCTTTAAAAATAGGACACGTTTTCTTAAGTAACATGCTATGGAAATAAATGTCATGTCATTTATATTGTCAATTTCTTTAACAAAATATTATTGTATCCGAACATTTTCTCAACTTTATCTATGAATATGTCTGATAGTAGTGAAAGTTATGAAATTATGAGCACTCCAGCGGAGATTTTAGAAAAAGCTCAAGCTGCCATACATAATTTGTTACCGCTAAAATCCAAAGAAAGGTACGAAATTACCTATAAAAAATTTATGGATTGGCGACACAAGCATAACGTTAAATCCTTTTCGGAGAATGTTTTACTTACGTATTTTGAAGAATTATCAAAAACTATGAAGCCATCTTCTCTATGGGCCATTTATTCGATGCTAAGAACTACACTAAACATAAATAATAACATTAACATAGCAGATTATCCAAAACTAATCGCCCTACTAAGCGGAAATCGGATGGATTTAGAAGTAAAAAATCGAAAATTCTTTCAACAGAACAAATTAATAAGTTTCTGAAAGATGCCCCAGACGATAAACATTTGTTGTCATAGGTAAAGAATTAAAATGTTGTATAGTTATCATCACATAAAAATGAGTTTTGGTTTTTTTGTTTTCAGGTTATCCTCATTATTGGATTAAGCGGGGCTTGCCGTAAACAAGAACTTAGAAATATAAAAATGGAACACATTCAGGACACGGGAAAATCCTTGATAATTGATATTCCAGATTCTAAAACTAAAACGAGACGTTCATTTGTAGTACCAGAACCGTTTTATATCACATGTCAAAAATACATGAATTTGCGTCCTGCTGAAATGGAACTTCCTTTATTTCTTAATTACAGAAATGGAAAATGCATGAAACAGGTTGTGGGGATAAACACAATCGGTAGTACACCACGTAAAATTGCTGAATATCTTGAACTGCCGGAACCAAAGCCTTATACTGGCCATTGTTTTAGGAGATCATCAGCCACTATGTTAGTTGATGCAGGAGGTGATATGCTATCATTAAAGCGACTTGGTGGCTGGCAATCTTCTACAGTGGCGGAAGGCTATGTGAATCAATCTCTTAAAAATAAAAATGACAACGCATTACGAATATCGGAGGCGATTACCAATTATCAATCTTCGTCTTCTGATGTACCGTGCAGTACTACAATTATAAATAACCGTTCATCACCATTAAGTAATAAGGCACAATCGATTTGCAATAATTGTTCAATTGTTATTAACAACTATTATAATAAAGTTTAAATAATTGCGATGTCTTTTATTTAATAGAAGAAAATGACTGGGCATAGAAAAAATTTTGAACGTTACACGAGTTGTAAGCCTCGTAAGCCTTGTAAGCCGCACGAAATGAAAAGTAAACTTTTTCATTTCGTGCGTAATGGGTTACTTACAACTCTTGTTACGTAATATACTATTATAGCAAACGCCAATTAAGTTGGCGCGAGAAGGGGTAAGTTCGCGCAGGATTAGAAGTAGTGGGGACATTTGTATTTGGTTTTACATCAAATGTCAGATAATTCTAACCTCTGAGCGTGTATGATCCCATAGCAAAGACATTACAAAATATGTTCTGTCAAACGTCAATGACAAATGTATTCTGACAATTACTTGAGTAGTGGGGGTGGACGTTTTTAAAAACGGCTTCTGCGCACCTCCTCCTCGCGCCAACTTAATTGGCGTTTGCTATACATTGGTATTATGTGTTTGGACGGTTTCATTTTTAATATCGAAAATATATCACCTTACTTTTGTTGTTGAATGGTAAGTGTTAACATGTGATAGTAATAGGCATATATTTTTTATTTTTCAATTTTATAACTTTTACAGGTTCATTTTCACAAAATTACAAATTAAAATTTGCTTTAAGATTTCTCGGAGATAGTAAAAGCAGTGAAGCACTTGCTCCAATTATTAATAAAAGTAATATTTCTTCATAATCCATACTTAATAGGAAAAAATTGACTTTTTATGCCGAATTAAAACAACTGCAAAATTTACGTTACTATCTGTCAAGTAATTTTGTGATTGCCCAAAAATTAAATCCCTAGCTATTTTTTTCTGTTTTTATTTTACTGCACATGGAATTGCATAGATGTGAATATCTTTGCAATTTTTGATGCATAGGAAGTCATTCATTAAAAAATGCATACTTTTCATGCATCAAAACTTGCTGCATTTTAATGGATAAGTGGGAACTGGCCTTAACGCAAGATGTAAACAGTTGTAAACTGATCAAAACCTGTAACGGCAAGTCACAGCGCAAACACGACACGAACTTTGCATACAACACGTTCGGTTTTCATTCGTTTTTACTCGAACCACATGACGTCATGCAGTTAAAATCAAATTAAATTATAAATTAAACCTAAATTAAAATATAAGTCCGATTTTGATAGTGCCGTGTGTCAGGTTCCCTTTAGGGCTTTCACTGCCTTGCCGGTATCACTTTATACTTTTTCTATGGCCGGTATTATTCAGCTCGCTCTTCGAATTCGTCTCAAACACTCTGATTCGGCAGTAAACACCGCCTATCGGACTTCTACTCTAAAATACTATTTCTAAACTTAGTCCAAATTCTTTAATGATTTGTGTAAAATTTGTAGTTTTTTAGATGACGTGTGATGAAAATTTTTAAAAGATTTTTGTCATTCGATAAGCAGTTCACCTTTTGTTTAAGTTTAAATTGAGTATCTCGTTAATATAGGAACATTTAAGTGTACAAAATGGTATAGTTTTTTTACTTCGACACGTAGTATTTACAGCAAAACGACAGGAATGATTAAAAACTAATTATCAATGTCTACATAATAAAATGAGATGAACTTACCACTTTATGTTAGAAATAAAAACCAATCTAAGCTTTAATTAAAATGATTCAAGTACATTTCAGTTTGAAGTATATTAAGACAATAGAATGTATAAGATAAGTAAATTTATTCTTTTACAATATATATTATTTACATAAAAGATCCCTATAATATATGTGCAGTGATAGAAAAAGCTTATTTATTATTTAATAAATAATTATGTTTCTGTTACAATGAATGTCAAATTAGATAGTACTGGTTCAATTTGTTCTTCCAATGATAGCACATACCCAGTATTACATGCGTCACTTGCAATGAAAGTAATTATTAAAGGAAGTTTATTCATTTGTATAACTTGGTACTGCGAATATGAACAAATTAAAGTTTTTGTTTTTCCAAGACCAAGTTTGCTGCCACGATCAATAGCCAAACCAAATGTTGATAAGAAAGCTGGTTTCATTGCTAATTCAGGTGCTTTCTCATTTTGCACCATCATAATAGGAACACCATCTCTGTCGGAGATTAATATGCAATATAATCCTGGTACACTAGATAATAAATGATCAAGTACTTTTCTGACTTCCTCAGCCATTTTAAAATCTTCAACACTATAATAATATTTTAGTTTTATTTTATTATTCTTAGACAAGAAAATTTTATATTTACCAATATATTCTGATTTGTAAACTTTTACTTTATTTTCTGCCTTACTTTACATAGAAAACAACGAGGAGGTTAATGTTATTAAAAAATATTACACATTAATCACAGAAGTCATTTTGCAAGCATAACTTCTTTGTAAGAATCACTTAAATACTACAATTGTTCTATAGTGAAAATCGAGAATATTAGCAAGAATTAATAATACAAAATAACAATGAGATATCATTGACTACAATTTCAACACCCTTTGTCAAAATATGTAACGAAATTATTTGTATATGTAACAAATATTGAAGCGTAACAAATAATAATTGCCAATAAGAGGATTTTGACAAAAATGTTTCCTTTAAAGGCAAAAATCCTAAGTAATTAGTAAATGAATAGCTTTAAAAACTTTTATCACAAGAAATTTGTATAACACATCCAATATTTTTTTATTCTATGTTAAAGTGATGGGAGTAAGGAGGTATTATTTTTCTTACTTCGATGTTTTGCGACATGTGTCAAAACTATTATATTAATGACGCGCGAAATAAGTATTATTAATTTGTATTTGAAATTTGCTAATAATTTTTCAGTATATCAGAAAAAACAATTTAAAATACTTTCCGGAAATACCGAAAAAATAGTGTTACAATAATAATTCACGTCTTAGCACCCCCCAACAGTTAATGCCAATTACAGAAACATTAAGTTATTATTACTCCATTTTGGCTGTCGGCATTCACCTTAAACGCAAAGAAGAAAAACCACGAAATCCTTCTTCGGATTCCATTCCGAAAATCCCAGCATGATAAGCCAATAACTTACCACTGCGTTATAGACCGGGTTAATATAACATTAAAAAAATCCAATTAAAATATCCCATAAATTTATATTGTCTTTATTTAAGAACACAAAATACAGAAAATTATTAAAAAATATCATGCAATATCTCTTTCATATTCATTGTAAAATATTAATTAAATAGAATAGTAATAATAACAACAATCGGTGCCTTTACGTCTCCCAGCAGCTTAACACAAATAAGGGTCACCGGTAGCAGACAATTAATGTGTCCGCGTGAGAATTCACTAAATGGATATAAAATATATTAAATGCATCTTAATTATACTTTTATATAAATATTTAACATTAAATTTGTGTAAATTTAAAATGTCATAAATTAAAAATTGCACTTTAAGTAATGAAGGAATTACAAGTGTCCCGTATCGTTATGTTCAAATTTTAGGAGTGTAAAGTAGACTTCATTTCAAGTAACAAAAACGCAAAACTTGTATATCCATTTTTATTTGTTTCAAAGTTACAGATCATGGAAAAAATGTAATCCTAAATTCAATAAAAACTGATTTTATTTAAAAAAGTTCAATTTGTGGGGATGGCCGCCTTAATTTAAACACTCTTCAATTTGCCAGGAATTTATTACACACAAAATACATAATATTTCACAAAATGCTTCATAATATAAAAATGCTGACTAATGCGTCTAATAATCAGGGTTGCCAGATATGAAAAGCTAAAATACGGTATAGCAGTTGCCTTATTACGGTATACGGTGGTATAATTAAATTGAGTTACGGTATAAATACGGTGCAATTTATTGACATAATTCGGCATGTTAACTAATAACAATTAATAACCAACATCAATGTATGTGAAAGCAAAAGTAATATCTAGAAACTTTCGCAGAATAATTTGAGAAATAAATATTTAAATATCAAGCTAGAAAATTTATTTTTGAAAAATAATAGGTAGTAAATAATACATAGTGTCGTAAATATATAGTTTTATATTTTTGTTAAAATAAAATATATAAAATATAAACATTTAAGCTACATTATTACTTGAGCAACATTTCATTACATTTAGGCAAATGTATTTAGAAGCTTGTAGGTTTAATCAATTTGTTTAGTATAAATGAAGTTATTTTTGAAACATTATGTAGTAAATAATATTGATACAATTTTCATTTATGGCATATTTTGAAGTTGAAAGACTCATAATCAATACACTTAACTTATTTACATTAAACAAATTTTGTGCAATAAACGGAAATTGTTTCACAATATCATTTACTACTTATTATGTTTCAAAAATAACTTCATTCTCCGATTCAGATACATCATCATTTTCTTTTTTATAAATGTTGGCTGAAAACATTGAAGAAATCATCGTGTTATTTGGTTCAAAGTTTGTACAATTTCTTGCTCTTTAACTAATCGAGAAGTTAGCAGCATGGAATTTACTGTGTCTGTTAGTAAGTTGCTTCTTAGCTTAGTCTTTACCAAATTAATTTTTGAAAAAATTCGTTCAACATCAGCATTAGAATGAGGATAAGTCAATAATTCTAAGCAAAATCTCGATACATTTTTGTATGACCTATTACCAGTAGCATCTTCAAGAACACCAGTTTCAGCCCAATAAACATCTACATTTAAATGTTTATATTTGTCAATGACATCTTGATTCATTTTTAAATACCTCCACTCATCATCTATGGCTTGAATCACCTCTGAAGATAAATCTTTTGTTAGTCTTTGACATAAATTTAATATGTCTACTAAGCTATCAGGTGAATCTGTACTGTTAGCATTTAAAAAAGCTAGTTTTGGTAAAAGAGGATCTCCAAAATCAAATCTTTTTTTTATTTGCACACAATCAGTGATAA
Source organism: Melolontha melolontha (assembly GCA_935421215.2). Taxonomy (NCBI): domain Eukaryota; kingdom Metazoa; phylum Arthropoda; class Insecta; order Coleoptera; family Scarabaeidae; genus Melolontha; species Melolontha melolontha. Next base: position 22,795,735 of record OW285235.1, read on the forward strand.
CGAACTTCTGACAACGAATAAGAAAGTAATCACGTTTTATGTCATCTAAAGTATTCATTTTATTCAAAACATTAAGTCCAAGGTAAAGTTTATTCAGAGGAAGAAATTTACTTCTTTCTTCAGGATTTAACTCATGTATATTATTTCCAGTTATATAATTCATATCCATATAAATACTCAACAGTTCTATAAATGTAGGTTTCATTTTGTTGTATAATTCAGTAATTACTACTTTTTCTGATTGAAAATATGAATTTAATGTTGTAAATTTTGGTAATATCCAATCCAGAAACCAAAAAAAAACATTCGGTTTTGTGGATTTTGTAAAGAAAAATATATTTTCAGATTGAATTAACCTATGTTCTTGATAATGATTTTGGAAATAGAATTGTTCAATAATGTGTTTCACTACACACGTTAATGAAAGCCATCTGAAAAACATATTTAAGTTTAACTAATAAATTAATAATAAAAATTATTACCTTGTTTGTACTGGCTTTAAAAGCTTGTGTGGTTCAATATTACAAAATTTTTGAAATTCACCATACTGAGCCTGTCGCTTTGCACTCGTATTGAAAAAATTATATATATCTCTAGGCAATGCTTCACATTCTCTGGTTAAATTCTTACAAGCTTCGCTGGCACATAGATGCAAACTGTGACAAATACATTTATTAGTAACAATTCCATTCAGTTTATTTTTCAATTTAGTTGCAACAGAACTTATGCCACCAAACATCACATTACATCCATCTGCAGCATAACCAATGATGTTATCCAATGGAATATTAGCATTAGTAAAAACTTCTACTAATTTATTAAAAATATTTTCTGCAGTTGCACCTTGATTTGCTCCTACAATGTGTAAATAAAAATGGGAATTCTTTCTATTATGATATATTTACCTTCTGCGTCCGCTTTATGAAAAAGTTGTATTAATGTAAGAAATCTGGTCACTATACGTTCTTCATCTTTACTATAAAATCGAGCGCATATAGCAAGCGTTTTAATCGATGAAATATCAGTCGATTCATCTATCAATATACTAAATTTTACAGCTTTTAAAATTGTGACTATATCTTGATAATGTATTGGAGCAAGTATATATTTTCACTAAATTTGTAGTCTTTGTTCTACTTAAATGTAATCCTTTTGCTATGGCAGAATCAGGAAAACAACTTTTTAGTAAAGGTGTCAAGTGTTCTGTTGCCAAATATGCAATGTTATGTTCGATTAAAAATGAAGAAATTTTTAATTCTGCTGTTTTAATCTGTCGTTCAACAGTATTTGCATTAAATTTTTCAATAATAGTAGGTTGATTACTATTTAAAATTACTTTTGCTAAAGTTTTGTGCTTCTCAGAATTATCATGACGTTTAATGACACTGATTTCTGCAGAAAACTGTACATTGCAGCATTTGCATGATGCTCAAATACAATTACCTAAACCCACAAAGCAAACAATAATAATGTATTTAATAAATTATTCATAAATTCTTTACCTTTAACTGGCATAAGCCACTTAAATTCATTTTGCCATTCCTGACGATACTTTTGTTTTTTTTTAATAAGTTTCGCTCTTTTTGCGCGCTCAACTCCACTACCACTTTCATAAGAATCCATTTCTTTATACTTTATATTTTACTTGGCATAAAAATGCATAAAAATATAAAAACGAAAAACATAAAATCATGATTCAAAGATGAACACAAACATCCAAAGATATCCGGGAAGTCCCGAAAACAATCGACAACAACTGGTTATTCGCAATCCTGAATTGCCGACGTACTTGTTAGTTCGATTCGATTGAAGCGACATCTATAATCATATTCACGATTTGCAACATAGGGAATTACGGTATAATATGGTATGCAGCATTGAAATACGGTATATGACGGTGTAGTGGTACGTTATATTTTTTAAGGATGAAATAGTGGTATAATTCCGTAATTACGGTACGTCTGGCAACCCTGCTAATAATACATAATATCTTCAGTTCTGCCAACCTTCTCTTTACACCAACTTAACTCAAGTTAACTGGCGCGAAATTTGAAATAATAATTCTGAGCCCTACAAATGAATAATATTTTCGAAATATCCACCTCGTAAAGAAGTACTTATCCGAATTTCATACTTGCTTTGTCGGATTTGCTCGGCAGCCAGGTGAATACGATCTAACAACTCTTCTCTTGTGTTCGAAACTTGCGCGTAGACTAAATTTTTCATGTACCGCCATAAATAAAAGTCAAGGGGATTAAGATCGTGTGATTTGGGTGGCCATGCAACAGGACTACCTCGACCAATCCATCTTGGATAATTGACGTTAACCCAATTTCGGACAGCAATTCCGAAATGTGGTGGTGCCCCATCCATGTGAAACCACATATCTCGTCGAACATTCAGTCGGACATCCTCTAAAAGACCTGGCAGTTCGTCAATAAGAAATTGAAGGTAATTGTCCGCATTTAACCTCCCAGGAAGAATGACAGGACCAATCAACAAGTCATCGATTAGGGCCGCCCAAACGTTAATAGAAAATTCATGTTGCAATTTAGATGGGCGTATAGCTTTGGGATTTTCTGATGACCACCTGTGCAGGTTTCTCATATTTGTAACACCACTTCTCGTGAACGTAGATTCATCTGTCCAGAGAACTGTTCTGCAGAAATTAAAATGAAGCCGTGACTGTCTTAATATCCAGGTAGAATAAACAAGACGAGCATAGTGGTCTGCCTCAAGCAAACCGTGTCCCCTGCGTTAGTGATATGGATATAAGCCCTCACGTTTTAAAATTCGCCAAACTGTTGTTCGCGGCACTCTTAGTTATCTAGCGATTCGACGTACACTGAGAGTTGGATTCCTTGTAACAATAGCTACTGCTTCCTCCTCTAAGTCTGCTGGCAAATTTACTCCTCGGTCGAAAAGATAATCACGCAGTCCGCATTCCCGAAATTGTCTGTGTACTTCCAGAAACGTTCTGTAATGAGGAATGCGTCTATCGGGGAACCGATGTCGGTATTCAATAACTGCTTGACGTTCACTGCCGTTACAGTAGCCATACACAAAATACATGTCCGCATACTCTTGAGAAGAAGATCGGTAAGGCATTTTGAATAAAGAAAGAGTGTCCACTCACTAATAAGCTGTTGTATGAACTGAAACGTAATGTAATCCTTTGCAACGTTAACAGTCATCTGAACATTTGTTTATTGTATGATATTCATGGTTCAGCGCTTACGAAATAAGTAAGAACCTTCTTTATCATAAATCAATGTATGTATGCACTACGACACGTGTTTATTTATTTTAGGATTACATTTTATTATGCGACGTTTACAATCACAGGCCTGTTATTGAATCGTATAACTTTTTTTAAATGAAATCAGTTTGTATTGACTTCAGGAGATTACATGTTTTTTCATGATCTGACAATCACATTCATAGATCTGTAACTTTGAAACAAATAAAAATGGATATACAAGTTTTGCGTTTTTGTTACTTGAAATGAAGTCTACTTTACACCAGGCGTGGCTCGTGATGACGTATTTGGGAGTGCAAGTACAATGATGCGAGTGCTTCGTATATTTTCGTGTACTAACTGTAACTTATTCTTAGTAAACACCGAAAACACACGAGGCACTCGCATTGTACTTGCACTCCCAAATACGTCATCACGAGCCGCGCCTGCTTTACACTCCTAAAATTTGAACATAACGATACGGGATACTCGTATAGCAAGGACTGTACATATAATTCTTTGTGTAACGTCATTATGTACCGAGATACCAAAACTTATCTTGCTCAACGGTGGCCATGGAGTGAAAAACGTCTTAATTCATATCATCCTTTTGAGAAAATTCTTATAAAATTTTCAAGTTAAGTGTCATGCTGACGCTAAAATTTGTCTGTCAGTATGACACTTAAACTGAAAATTTTATTAGAATTTTCCCAAAAGGATGATAGAGTAGTGTCAATTTGGGAAGACACTGACGCAGAAACCAATTTGGAACTTATAAAGAAAAGTGTACCCCAAACGAGAGAGAAAGACATAGTTCTTGCACGTATAGACAGGCCGAATAACATTGACTGTAATATTCTCCAGTTGTCTTCTAGCGTCCGTAAGGTGTCGATCGTGTTCTTTGAGTTAATTTTATTACAAAATCAGTTGTTTGAGTTTATTTTATTACAAAATCAGTTGTTTGAGTTTATTTTATTACAAAATCAGTTGTTGTCACAACTATTTGGAATAGAAGGCCTTTATATCTGTAGGTATTACATTATTTTTCATGAATTTTTAATAGGATTTGTTGAAACATGTATGTACTTTATTTGTTATAGATTATTGTCTAGTTTACCGTCCACTTCTGGATGTCGTGATCCAGCAGATGTTGAAATACCAGTGAAAAAAAGACAAATAATAGCAGAACAATCACGGGAAATCATTCATAACGTGTACAATTTTATCAAAAAGAGAAATATGAATGGTAAATTATGTTTTACTCTTTAAACTGTCATAATGTATTTTTTGTCGTATATTGCAAGCAATGATAAACGATAGCAAGAAATAAATATTGTTTGTAGGGAATATTTTTAATGGTAAATTAAGTTTTACTCTTTAAACTGTCATAATGTAATTTTTGTCGTATATTGCAAGCAATGATAAACGATAGCAAGAAATAAATATTGTTTGTAGGGAATATTTTGGACATGGTTGCAGAGGCAACTGGAATTAGTAAAAGCACTATATGTCGTATTATCCGCAAAGGAAAAGCCAGCGACGAAGAAGAGAAATCTACGGTGAGTAATCCAAGAAGCTCCCCAAAATCTACTGTGGATCAATGTGGGGTAGAAATAATCCGTCGCACCATCCATAACTTTCATGTGACCGATAAAGTAAGGCCCACAATAAGGTCTGTGTATAATAGAATAAAAGGCGACGAAGCAATCGGTTTTATGGGCAAACGCACATCTTTTAGAAAATTATTACTACAAATTGGTTTCAGGTTAATATCACAATAACTTCTTATTGAATTTTTATTATAATATTTTTTTCTATTTAATAGATGGAAGAAAACCAATGACAACAGGAAGCTTTTGATGGAACGTAACGATATACGCGAGTTGAGAGCTACTTACATCAGAAAGGTTACGAATTATCGTCGCCAAAATCGTCCCATTATTTATACAGGTAAAGTATAGATTCTTTTTTTTTTATAAATTTATTAAATATTATATTTGTAGATGAGACATATCTCCATGCTGGACACACGCATGGACTGATAATTCCAATAGTGGTCTTAAGTGCCCGATATCAAAGGGAAAACGCCTCATTATATCACATCCCGGTATGTCTAAAGTTTATAATATAAAAATCGTATTGACATAATTAATGTTGAAGGTAGCGCACAAGGTTTTGTGGATAATGCCCTGCTAATATACCCATCTGGGAAAAAAACTGGCGATTATCACGACGACATGAACTACGAAAATTTCAAGAAATGGGTTACAAGTAAGCTCATACCAAATTTACCTAAAAATTCGGTCTTGGTATTAGATAACGCCAGTTATCACAATGTGACTGCGATCAAGCATCCAACTTCCAATACCGTAAAATCAGAAATGATAAAATGGCTTAACGAGAGAGGCATACAATACGAAGATAATTTTACGAAACCGGAGCTGTACAATTTAATTAAAATGTACAAACCCTGTAATACATTATATCGCATATATGCTATATTGGCAGAGAACGGACACACTGTTTTAAGGTTGCCACCCTATCACCCCGAATTGAACCCCATAGAAAAGATATGGGGTATTGTGAAAAACAGAGTGGCAACTAGAAATATAACGTTTAAGTTAGATGACGTGGAAAAAATTGCTATCGAAGAATTTACCAAAATTACACCAGACGATTGGTCCAGTGTTTGTAGACATGCAGAAAATATTGAAAAGGAATACATCACAAGGGAACATATTATGGACCAATATTGCGAGGAATTCATAATTAATTTGGATAGTGATTCTGAAGACGATATTTTTGATTATTTTTCTGATTAAGTTGATAAATAATTGTTGAAATATAACTTATTTATATGTGTAGTTATCTTGGTATTTATGTCATTAGTAACTAAGGGTATTTATGTATAATTATGTAGTAATAAAAGACGACGTGTAAACAACAAATTATTTTTACTCCGAATGAATATTCATAAATTTACAAATATAATGAATAAAATCTTGGTAAAAGAAGAAAAACTGTGATATATGTAAATGTTTAAATTATAATGAAAATAAATAATTGAACCAGAAATTGTTGGTTGTATCTCTGTTAAAAATCCCACTTGAAAATATATAAAATAATAACGCTTTATTATTCATTCAGATAATAGAATGTGTTTATGAAATTATGTTTCATGGCAAACGAACATAATAAATGAAATATGTTGTTTTCGCTGCACACTAAATAAAAATACAAAACGTTTTACGTAAAATTCGAATTTTAAATTGCGCGCTAATTTAGACCCTGCCCGACCTATGTTTTTGAGGGCGTTAATACTCAGGTTGCGCGATTCGCTCGCGCAGATTGGTGTCTTCCCAAAGCTATTTTACTCTATAAATTAAGAACTACTTTTACGCCCTCTGGTCAAAATGAAGTTTGTGTGAACTAATTGTAAGGTTATCAAATAATTTGGAAGTTTCACACGCCTGGTTTAAAGTATAGAATTGGATTTAAAATCATCAAGCCATAACCTTAAATTTGTTATGTCAATTATGTGAGTAATAAACAAAATTTACCTTTAAAAAAATTCAATAACTATTTAAATGGAATTATTTTAAAACAAAAATGTAGTAAAATATTTTCTTAAAACTCAAGTAAAATGCTTAGCTGACTGTAATAAGAAAAACGAATTAATTTAATTAACCAGATACCATTTAAGCTGCAATACTAAAATATACATTAGTACATATAATGAATCGGAAAATAATTTACGCCTTTCGAGGATGGATCGCATTTGTGGCATTTATGGATATGGGTACAGCTATACGAAGTTATATAGAGAAACGTTCCTTTTTAAGTAAAATAATGGCCGATGCGGATTCTGACTTTAACGATGAAGAATATACAACATCCAGGATTTTAGGAATATATTCAATTTTAAAAGCTTTAGCACTTATACACTGTACATTATATATACATTACAAGCCAGTGGTAAGCATGGGAATATGCTCGTTGGCAGTTACAATTCTATTATACATATCAGAAACTTTATATTTTAAATCAGCAGCGCTGAATTTTAATGTTGTTTTTCCATGCATATTAAATATTATTACTTTAGTTGGTTTAATTTATTTACCGATGTACTTGAAATTATGGGAGATACCAGCTGATATAGAAGATGAAAATGCTCAACTTTCAAAATATAGTTTTGTGAAGAGGAAAATTAACTCTAAGAAACATAACTAGAATACTCCCAATATGCCTTGGTAAAGGTAGTGTTACATTTAAAGCTAGATAATTTTTTGAATAGAAGAATGATTTTTTCCTTTTTAACATGAAAAAAGTTTTTGAGGAGAGGCATAAATTTGAATACTAGTTCTTCCAATAAGCTTTAAGAATTGTTTAGGCTTAATTTTCACTACAATACAACAATATTCAATACATTAATACTCTATTTCAAAATACGTGTGCCTAATTAGGTACAGAAATAACACATTTGAACAGGTTTGTTAATACCCTCCGCAATAAATAAACTGTATTATTAAATTCAATGTGAGTTTCATTTTCCTTAATTTGTACATACATAAAACTAGACAAAAAGCCGGCATGCGTTGCTATGTCACAATACTTGGTACCTTTACTTATTTCGCATGAGAAGCGACATCGAAAATTAGATATAAAAAAAACACTCAATGTATTATACGGGGACGCTATGTAAAGTAGCGCGCAATTCTTGGTGTTAGTTTTATTGTGGTCCATGTTATACACTTTGATTAGACGTTTTAGCTACTAATGATGGCAACTTAGTTGTTGAAATACGTATTTGCGATACGGTTATTAATTGTGGTAAGGGGTTTTATACCGTTTTTTGAGTATGTTCAGTTGTGCCCGGCGATCACCACACAAGTTTGGACGCAATCAGAGTTCGCGCACTTTTCTGTGTGACATTTGAATGACGTTTTATTTAAGGTTACGTTTAATAGATTTAAGTACAAAACGAGTTTTTCTATTTTGCGTTCGAAATGAACTCATTATCAATCAAATGACAGCAATAAGATATTTTTCTATTTTGCGTTCGAAATGAACTCATTATGAAACCCAAAACAGTATCGAAATGAGCTCCATTTCGATACACTTTTTTTCATTTTTCAATGTTGGCGTTGTTCGAATACAGAAATAAATATCATTGCTGTCATTTGATTTTAAGAATTTATGTACATTTGACAGATATGATATATATTCGTATTTTACACAAACAACGTATGTTGTATACAATTGACAACAACATATATATGTTTTTATGTCACTCATGTTTATATTTTTAAATGAAATATCAAGTAATGTTAACGAAAATTAATAAATAATATCAAATATAATATACTTCGCGGATAGCAAGATTTAAATTTGAAAATGTCAAGTATCAATGTGACCAACTGCATGCTTTATATAAAAATTAAACTCTGAACTTTCAAATTAAATAATTCCAATTTAAGCAATTTATTAATGTAAAAACGCAAAATAGAAAAAATAGTATAAAAAACTCGTTTCATAAGGCCTTTTGCCGCACTCGCTCTTTAGAAAACTCGCCGCAAGCGGCTCGTTTTCTAAACTGATCTCGTGCGGCAAAATGGTGCCTTATGAAACTCGTTTTTTAATATACTATTTTCTATTTTGCGTTCGAAATGAACTCATTATAAACCCAAAACAGTCTCGAAATGAGCTTCATTTCGATACACTTTTTTTCATTTTTCAATGTTGGCGTTGTTCGAATACAGAAATAAATATCATTGCTGTCATTTGATTTTAAGAATTTAAGTACATTTGGCAGATATGTTATGTTATATGTACGTATATACTCTACACAAACAACGTATATTGTATACAATTGATGACAACATATATTAGTTTCTTTGTCACTCATATTTACATTTTTAAATAAAATATCAAGTAATGTTAACGAAAATTAATAAATAATATGTAATATAATATACTTCGCGGATAGCAAGATTTAAATTTGAAAATGTCATGTATCAATGTGACCAACTGCATGCTTTATATGTATAAAAATAAAACTGAACTTTCAAATTAAATAATTCCAATTTAGTAATCTAAGTAACTATTTTATTAATTTCATCCTATAAATACATGTGCATTTAATTCATACTCATTCGGATTTTTTTTTAAAGCTGTACTCAGTATATTCCATATACCGCATCTTTAAATTAAATTAATTGTAATTCAGTAACAAAATATTTATTTTATAAAGATACAAACAAATCCACGAATATTTTTTTTAAAGTAACTTGATAAATGTATTACAGTTAAACAGCCAGGTACAGCTCGACCAAATCATCGTGATAGTTGCGCGGTAGCAAAACGTATAGAGCTGCTCGCATCGTATTGGCGCGCTGCTAATTGCCGGTCTGATATTGGTTGCTCACTAATGTATATAAGTACGTATATAAGTACGTGTACTCCACCCACTCTAATACAATATGCGCAGACCGGCCCATCGCTATCACGAGGTTTTGGTCGAACTTGTAAGTATATGGCGCAGGTATATTTACCTGTCCCGGTCGATGACCCATGTATTTTAATAGGGAACGCACATTTTCTTACCAGTACTAGCTCTATCTCACTCGATAGTTTCTCTCTCTAATGCACTGCTTCGGTTAGACACACTTGGCTATATTTCACAAATTTTTATTATATTCTCAAATATATATGTTTCGGCTGTTATGTCATTCTCAAAGAGTTTCTTAAAACTTAGTTAATCTATGTAACAATATAACTTATATACCTAGTTTTAGTGATGAGGTGGTGGTTAGATGATATTTACAATGGTGTCTATGATGGGGGTGTTTATAAATTCTAGCTGTGTATTAGTGACTATTAAAATGAAATTAAAATTAAAAAAGCCCAAAAGTAAAATGTAATAGTCACTAATACACAGCTTGAATTTATAAACACCCCCATCGTAGACACCATTGTAAACATCACCTAACCACCACCTCATCACTAAAACTAGGTATATAAGTTACATTGTTACGTAGATTAAGTTAGTTTTGAGAAAGGTATAACAGCCGAAACATATATCTAAGAGAATATAATAAAAATGTATGAAATATAGCCAAGTGTGTTATTCCTACCAAGTACATTAATTATTTAAATGTTAGCTATAACTCACAATTTAATAGGATTTTAACTATGTTAACATTAGGGGTTATGAAAAGAAAGAAACGTATTATTAATAAATTACGATTTACAAACTTTTGCAAAGAATATTTTATAAATTTGACAATACCGACTGTATTGCAAGTTTTCACTTTTTTTTGGCCTATCTTACAGGTGTTGCAATGTGCGACATCCATTTTAAACCTTTGTATTGTTTTCCTTTCTTTTGTTATAATATTTTTTCATTTATTTGTAAATCTGTGTATATTTTTTTCTTTTTTGTGTTGCATATTTATATACAATATATATTATATACTTTGTACCAAATCATACTTCTTTTCACATAGCATCTATGTGTAATATTCATTTGTTTTGTATTTGACATTGATTCATACCAAAAACTTTTTTGTCGATGTATTTAGATGACAATTGGCATAATACAAATATTTTATACAAATGTATCTAATAAATGTTTTTATAATATATTATAGTATTTTATTATTCTTTAAAAAAGAAGTTAATTAGCTATTTTATATACATTTCATGTTTACTTATAATTTAGTACATAATTCGCTATAACTAGCATTTTAAATTTCGTGGTCACAGTAAATTTACGAACCTAGAAAGAATGCAACTATAGATTTCTATTTGTTACGCTAGCAGAATCGCAAGACGGCGCTGTTGTCTATCTCACGTCTCTCTTCAAGGAGTTGCCGTTTTGTTGTATTATTTTTACGAGCTAACCTTATTGCTAGTGTTTCATTTTTACTTCTGGTTCTAATATTGTGTGGCATAGATAATCATTATTCAGTATTGTAGTTAATATAGGTATAATACTTATATAGTTTTAAGGCAGTATATCACAGAAGTTTCTTTTATTTTATATTGTTGTTGCCTTGTTCCTGCATATACATATAATTTTTATAAGTTGCTTATTATTGAGTGAGTAGATTGTTTATGTTGTGTACGAATGTCGTCATATTTATTTTTGCAGACATGAATAGATATAAATGTAGCGTTTATGGATGTGAAGACAACACATCTCCACGACACCTGTTCCCAAACCCAGAAAAGTTTTTAAAGCGCTTCAAATGTTGGTTGGAAATGTGTAAAAATCCTCTATTAAATAATTTGGCTCCATCAAAAGTATATTCATCACATAGAGTGTGTTGTCGACATTTTTTACCAGAAGATGTTAGTCGAAATAAACGACTTTTTTGTACTGCCATTCCAAAGCTTTACTTAGGTTTGTATGGTATTTCATTTTTAATATAGTTTATTGCCAGGGGACAGGGACGCATCAATATTTGAAGAATGAACTCATATTTTGTCTTTTCATAGGCATTCCCTTTCATTAAACCAATTTCTTTCTAGTATTGTAGGTCTTAGTATTATATGATAGAAATCTTTTATTCTCCAAAAAGCCATGAAATAAATTAACAAGTGTAACGAAGTCGTAAACCAGAATCGACGCACGATTATTTTATGCACTAACTGATATTTGTGATTAACATCAAATGTCATTTGGATTTACGTTTTTCGGAACAACAAACACATACTAATATATTTGCGTCTTATTCTATCAAAATATCAAAGTAACCTAGATTGACTTTTCAAATGAACACTTGTTATTTCTTAAAAAATATTAAATTGCCTCTGGCAAATGTAATACATTGTCTATAAAGTGTTGGTTTATCAATACCTCAAAAATATTTACAATCAATCTTATCGAAAGCTACTTTTGGAATGGTATAAAAGTATCAATGTATAGAAGAATTTCGACCAAAATTGCCAAATTATGAAGTAACATGTGTCAGTTTATGGCAATACAAATACAGTAGAGGAATTTAACCGAAACTATTAAAAATAACTGTGGGGCAATTATACTACACAATTTAAGAAATGTCTTCAACATGAAGTCTTCAGTTTTATGTATCAAAAGTAAAGGAATTTGTTTTGAACATTTATCGCCGCAGGTGTATTTTATTATTAAACTTTACATTTTTTCAACAGAAATGTTTAAATGTTATTTATTAAAAAAAATGTTACATCATGTGGCAAAGGTCTTACTTAACTCATTTCTACTGCTAACTTAAGATTGAAAACGAAATTTCACGGCTTACTAAGTTTAAAAGATTTCAATCATATGGTATCAGAACGTGATAACAGGTGGCTATAAATGACTGAAAATTTATTTTCTAAACTGACAATTCGCGATTTTATTTTGACATGCCTGATTTTTAAATTTAAATTTGTAAATTAGACAAAGTGAAAGTCAAGCATTCAAATAAATAAAACAATTTGTTGTTTTTACTGCAAAATGGTTTTTACTGTCAAGTAAAATACATTTATTATAATGGCCTATTTTGGAAGCGGCTTGCAAAATGAAGATGGTAATTGGATATATTCCAAGCAGATGATATAATCAATTTATCGAAAGGTATCCAAAAGAACCAATTGAATTTAATATCGCTATTTTTCACAAGATCATGTTAGAATAATCGAAACGGTTTTTAAATACTGCCAGTGTGGTTAAAAATAAATCTACTGGTTGTCCCACTGTAGTTACACCTGATATTGAAAATGTAAATCAAATTGAACAAAATCCTCATGTTTCTGTATGTCATCTATCCTAACTAATAGGTGAGCTCTGCTTAACAGTTAATCTGTTCTTTTAACCCTTCCTACATCCATTTTATAACATTCCTATAAATCCTCTTGTAATATCCTGAAAAACAGCAACTTTTACACTTACATAAATTTTTTACCCACTTGATTTTTTACAACAAATTTAGTTTTGTCAGTGGTATAATGATCATCTTTATAATATTGACCAGCAAAATATTACTTTCTATGCAGATGAAGCATAGTTTCACCTGCCTGATTATGTTAATTTGAAGAATTACAGAACTTGGTCAAAAGATAATCCACAATTTAATCAATGTAACCATTACTCGGCTAATATTCTTTTAAGAAGTAATTAATGCTCAAAATTTTGAGACCACTACCTTAGAGTCGTTTATAAATCAGGTGGATAACATATAACTAATGTTTTTTTCCAACGGGATCTGCCACACCATACACTGCATATTATTTATAGCAATTTCCTTTATTTCAAAAACCGTAATATTCTGGAATCTTATAAGCAATTTGCCAAAACTACGGTACGCTATTGAAAAGGCAATTGCAATAGTGCAATTTATCACAGGTTCAGTGTTGTTTAGTAGCAGTGTTGTCAAGTAAGGAGGCCAATATTTTGAGCATTTTCTTCTGTACATAATTGTATTATTGTAGTACGTTTGCCCTCATAAGTTTATAAAGCAAAGTTGTTCCTTTTTAGGTCCTCTAAAGATTTCAATAATTTTTTTCCAAATAAAGATCTCAAGCAGATTCTAGACATTAGCCAAAATTTGTAATATATGTTCGTAAAATTCGTTTCGACTATCATTTTTAATAAATTTTCCTTCTGATATAAGTTAATATCAAAAGTATTTAATTTACTTGCAATTCTAACCATATGTCAACCATATTTATATAAAATATTCTAACCCAACAAGATATATATACATATATAAACCGAATCACCAGCCAAACCAATTTCTCGGGATTGCCAAAAAGTAAATATTTGCTTCAATCATTTATAGTCACTCGGTGTCGATATATTTATCAATTTATTTTTCATTTGTCTATTATTTGTCATTTATATCTGTGATACGAAATATATAAAGGCCATAACGCTCCATAATATAATAAGCGGGTGTTATTTAAGGACCTCTCGTAACGAATATGCAAAAAAAGAATAACTCGTTTTAACTGTAACATTTAATACCATATGAGCAAAAATTATTTAGATAAGACATGGCCGCGACTGGGAGGATCACTGTCTTTGATAGGTTCAGCCTGTTGTTGGTTCTACATGTTGGTTGGATGTCAGTTTCGAGTTGAATTTTTATTTGAGATGAATTAAATGTCAGTTTCGATTTGAAGTTTTATTCAACATGATTTAAATGTTTAGTTTTTTTAGCTAACATAACCAATATTATTACAACTACTTCAAATAAAAACTGACATTTAATTGGCAACAACAAGTTGAACCTATCAAAGACAGTCATCCTCCCAATCATGGCCATCCATTATCTAAATAATTTTTGCTCATATGGTACTAATTACACAACACAAAATACAACGTTACATAAATACAACATTATTTGAAACCTTTAAAATTGCAAGAGCAATTAGAAAAAATGCCGTTGAAAACGACATTATCTATTTTTGAATTCCCTAAATCTACACTTCTACATGAAAATTGATTCTGAGATTGTAGGTTGAGGTTTGGAGATTCAGATTTATCAGTATTGCTTTCTCCATGATTAAACGAGATATTTTATTCTTGGAGACCATGCTATCTTCAATGTATCCTGACGGAACTGTGTCGCTTTTCCACTTTCCATGCGTTTTTAGTGTTAACATGTCAGCACCTGCGTTCACAATAAGAGTGGCCGATGTACGACGTAGACAATGGCCTGTATACTCTTTAAAGTCTGCATACTACCAAGTATTTTGCAATTCTCCATGGTATGCTTACAAATGTATTTTGACCAACTGGTTGTGCAGTACATCGATCATTACGATATGTCTAGAAAATGCGCTTCTCTCTTATTTCTTTTGGCTGCAATGTTGAATATTTTCTATAAAGAACTAAAGCATTGATTTCATTCTCTTCCACAATGGTAAAACTTTTTGGAGCACCAGTTTTAGTATCTGAAATTTGCACCACCACAATCGCTCCTCTGTCATCTACGTCATCCACAGTTAATTTTACTAGTTCATCTCTTCTCAATCCCCCAAAAACATCAATCACCAAAACAACCTACAATAAAAAAATGTACGCAATTGAATATTATCGATCGTAATAATACCTGTGTGTCGTTTAAAGCTTCTCTCAAAAATTAATACTGGTAGCCGTAACTTTATGGTAATTCATTTTGAAAATAATAAAATAAAATAAAACAATAACTTTGTTATACCACTTTATTCACATATAATCGTGACCGCGGTTTCGACATACAATGTCATTATCAAACTGCAAAAGTTACAGGCCTACATAGAACTTATAAATGACACAAAAATATATGGGCGTGGTTTATGATGTTATTTAAAATTACTACTATATACTTAACTATTATATACAACATTGGAAAAGAGGTGTATATATAAGATCCAACTGGTCGTTTAAAACGATATCTATTGTGTTGTTTCGGCTTTTAAAAATATCTAGGGCCTCTAAAAGATTTAATTTACGACCTTCCTCGGCCAAATGCAATATTTTACGGTGACCAAATGTATGCCTTTCTGTAATCAGATGGTTTGCGAATGTTGAATCTGTCTTCTTTAGTTTATATGACCTCATGTGTTCTTTTTCCCGTATTTTTCCCGTCAGACTGGTCGAAGTTTTATTATACGGGAAAAAGAACACATGAGGTCATATAAACTAAAGAAGACAGATTCAACATTCGCAAACCATCTTATTACAGAAAGGCATACATTTGGTCACCGTAAAATATTGCATTTGGCCGAGAAAGGTCGTAAATTAAATCTTTTAGAGGCCCTAGAGATTTTTAAAAGCCGAAACAACACAATAGATATCGTTTTAAACGACCAGTTGGATCTTATATATACACACCTCTTTTCCAATGTTGTATATAATAGTTAAGTATATAGTAGTAATTTTAAATAACATCATAAACCACGCCCATATATTTTCGTGTCATTTATAAGTTTTATGTAGGCCTGTAACTTTTGCAGTTTGATAATGACATTGTATGTCGAAACCGCGGTCACGATTATATGTGAATAAGTGGTATAACAAAATTATTGTTTTATTTTATTTTAATATTTTCTCTCAAAAATGTTAAAACATCCTCTCTTGTCAAAATTTTTGATTTTTTTGGAATATCCTTTTGATAATTGTTTCAGAAAAGCCTGCAGCCGAGCGTAGTTGCCGATATCTGTTCTCTTGTGGACAGCATTGAGAAGATTGACCATAATGAGTTGGGACTGAATGATTCTGACTATAAGATACACGAAAATATGCATTCAATTCTCAATATATCCCATTAGAACTGTCTTATTGACAGTTTTTATCGAATTTTTGGTTGCTCAATCCTAAAAAAATTCATACGTTCTGTTGTACAACGATCTTGATTTCTTGGGTAATAATTGAGCATTGTCTTTTTCAGTTCTTTCTGTGACTATGTCTGGAACTCGTTCACTCATAAAAAAATTATAAAAGCAGTTCTACCTCACACGCGTCACTAACTTTATTTATAAACAAATAAACTCATTGTCATGAAAACAAAAACACGAAGCCTTGTCTATTTGAATAAATTCATCTGCAAGATTTTCGAATTATTTAAGTATTTAAAGTGAAAAATAAAATTTTGTATGCACCACGGGAATTATTAGATGTTTAAAGCCCTCGAGTGACTTACAAACCCTCGAGCCGGAGGCCCTAGGTCTTGTAAACCTGTCGCCCTCAAACGGCCATAAACATCTTCATAATACCCTTGGTACATAAATAACCATTATGCATCGTAGACAATGCTTCACTGAGATTGTTAAGTTACATATTATCTGTTACACTGCCAATTTAAAGTTTGACCATAGTTCATAATATTTTGGGGTGATTATATGTGTTGTTTGGTTTAATTTTATACAAACATTGTTTAATTTTCAGTGCTTGTTGTAAAATCTTGTAGGTAAGTATAATAAACATAGATTATACATCAAATTCCATTATAAATTCTATTTTTTGCCAAATTTCAGGTAATCTTTCCCAGAAACAGTTTTTACTGATATATTCCATGTTAATTTAAAAATTCGGTAGCCACTAATTATATCACAACATAGTACAGTATTTTGATCAAAATTATTTTATTTCAGAGACTAATTTTGTTTGTTGTTGTTTGTTTACATAGTTTGATGAAGAAGTGTTGTGCAAATAATTCATCGCCAGTTTAATTATTTAGTTTATGAATCTCAAAAAACGTATGTTATTTTCTTTTTAGGCAGATTTTCTGCAAAAATGTTTAGGTATGGAAACTAAGAGGTGGAATATGGAGACTTGCCTAGGGGGTTAAATGGTGTTTACAATTAAAATGAACCTATTCAGGGCATGTGTGTGTTATCGTATATTGTACACTAGATGTTTATTAACATCAATATGATATTTGTCTCTTTTAATAAATGAAATATATTTTATTTGATTTGATTTAATATAACCAGTTAACGATATAGTCTTGTAGTGCTTACAGTTGTACAGTTGAAAAATTTTGTACAAACTACAGTACTTTATACGGTGCAGTGCTTTATACGTGCATAACGTATTGTCATACATAAACACAAGCTTTTTGTATATTTACCGCCATCTGGTACGTTGTTAATGGACTACACCGACATACGTATTTTTTTGTTATAGGACGAAACTTGCTTTATCTTTGTTGGGTGATTTCAGTAAAATGTACATTCGTCTGTCGACATCTGCACCGCATTCGTGTGCCAGTCTCTGAGACGAACACGCGTATTGCATTTAAACATACGACGGTAACCGTCAAAGTTCATCGTCAAGCGAAGCCGGAAGAAATGGCCCAGCGAATTATCACATTAACAAAATTAATAGTGAATGGTTGAACTGATGATTGAACTCTGGCCACCTGAATTAGTTCAACAAACGCAATCAATAATTGATGAAACACACAGCGAAAGTGGCATACAACAACTTCTACAGACATCACCGAGTTTCTTCGTAGTAGACCCGGATCAACCGAAAATACAAGTCAGGATAACAGAAAACAATACCGAACAGCCCAAAGAAGAAAAAAAACAACGCTGAACACAGAACAAGAAACAACCTGAAAACAAAACTGATGACTTTATATACCCGAAATTTACAAAGAAGCCGAAAACAGACGAAACAACTATGCCGATCGAAACAAAAAATTCATACGACGCCCTCGGAACCAAAACCGAGGAAAAAATGGAAGAAGAAACAACTGAATTCACGCCACAGCCATCAACATCAGACAGCACACCCAGGGTAAGTGACAAAACAAACACCACACAAACACCGAAACACGCAAAACACACAAAATCGCACCAATCATAATAACAGACAAAGACAAATGGGCACATATACGACAAATACTTAAAACACATAACATTAACACCGTACAAAACAAACTTGTGAAACCTGGCATTCACATCGAACCGAAAACTGAAGAAGACTACCGAAAACTTAAACACATACTCGACAATGAACAAATACAATTTTACACTTTTCAACTGAGAAGCGAAAAGACACTAAAGGTAGTTATGCGTGGCATTCCTACCTTTATCACAGACACTGACATCACCGACGACTTGACTGACCAAGGATACCCGACAATAAAAATAAAACGCATGAACGGCAAACACGGCATACCAGCACCACTTGTACTAATAGAACTGACGAGACAATACAAATCAATTTACAACATACACGACTGCTGCGGACTCACAATTAAAATCGAACCACTAAACAAACGGACAGACATAATACAATGCCACAAATGTCAGACATTTGGACACCACCAAAAAAACTGTAACATACACTACAAATGCATGAAATGCGGAGACGAACACTCAACACACCTATGTACAAAACCCAAAACAACCCCACCAAAGTGTGCAAACTGCGGTGGTCCTCACTTATCCACTTTCCTTAACTGTCCTAACAATCCAAACAACCCTGTAAACAAAACCACACCCAAACCCGAATACATACCAGCACCACCACCAACAACGAACCCATGGACACAAAAACAAAGAAACACAACACCTAACACAACTGACGAACTAGCACTTGCCTTAGGCAATATGCTAATAACATTACACTCCACAAACGCAACAACAGAACAGATACAATACTTCGTAACGCAAACACAGAAAATAATCACACTCTACAACAACAAACATTAAACACACACATGACTGAAACGCAAAAAACCGATGACCAGTGACTTAAGCGCAAAAAGCGACAAACACACAGACTACACATACGCAACACAGGACCGCACAAAAACACACAACACACGATTATTTATTAATCAGACACAAACACGTCACAACCCTGGGAAATACGAAACAATGGAGTGGAAATGGAGGCAACTCCGACCACAACAAAATTCAAGTCTCATAAAAACAGTAAAATGTAAATACAGATACAAATCATTTGTTTAATTGATTTGTATCAATGTGCATACATTGCTTCACTAGCTTGACTGAAGACGCCTAGATGGCAGAAACATATGTCTTAAGCAGAACTAAATGCTGAAAATACGAGTTGTATTGTCCATGTGTACAGTTACAGATATGTAAATTATTTACATGTCTGTTTCATATTGTAACAATGCTTTATACGTGCATAACGTATTGTCATACATAAACACAAGCTTTTTGTATATTTACCGCCATCTGGCACGTTGTTAATAGACTACACCGACATACGTATTTTTTTGTTCTTGTAATAGCATAGCTATTCGAACAAAAGGTCGCCTTCCGGCATAGTCTCTTTCGTTCCGTAAGATGTCACTTATTAAATTGTGTCACCTTATAGGACGAAACTTGCTTTATCTTTGTTGGGTGATTTCAGTAAAATGTAAATACAGATACAAATCATTTGTTTAATTGATTTGTATCAATGTGTATACATTGCTTCACTAGCTTGACTGAAGACGCCTAGATGGCAGAAACATGTCTTAAGCAGAAGTAAATGCTGAAAATACGAGGTGTATTGTCCATGTGTACAGTTACAGATATGTAAATTATTTGCATGTCTGTTTCATATTGTAACAAACTACAGTACTTATTTTGGCAAAATTGGTACATTTCCAATGAAACTCATCTAAGGAAGACACATTGTACACACAATTGTTGATTGGTGTCCCTTCGAGATGTGTGTACAAAATCTGGAACGTCATCAAACGGAGATGGGACGCGTCAATGAGAAATCGACGAACCAAAATTCTTTCATTGCGAGTACCACAGGTGACATTGGAGACAAGGCCACCGAATGTACTGGCAATACACAGCTGGTGCTGGAGACGTTAGCAAAAGTTAAGTTAAATATCGTTTGTGTCAGATGGTGCCGCGACAATGCGTTTGGTTGGCAGTTCTCTCTCGCAACACTGTTGTAGATTGTGACATGCAAAGTGTAGCTTTACATCTTGTGGCAGAAACTTTTCGACAATGTTATCCCAAAGTAGATTCTTTAATAGCGAGTACAAAAAGTTTTTCTATCCCTAAACGTCTTCCCAAGTTTCACAGAAAGTGTTCTGAATGTCCCGGACCAACACAGCCAATTCTTACGCGTTGGGGTCAAATAGTGGACGAAGTAAATTCAGTGCTACGTGCCATAGATGAATGCGTCAAACAAAAGATCGAAAGTATGTTAAAGAAAGACACCGATTTTAACATTAAGACAAGTTTATGATAATATTGCAAATACTGATTGTGTATCTACAGATTCGTTAATTAATAGGGACCGGATACGATGACTCATCGCCCACGGGGGTACTATTGAAAATTTGTATTTTTAAAGAGTTTTTAATTTTATTTGTATAATTGGAAAACAAACGGGTGGTGATCTAATAAAATACGAAATATATTTTTATTTGTTCATTTTGTAGTTCAAGTTGAGTAAAGGAGTATTAATATTAATTAGCAATACTTTCTCGAGGTTCTCTTCTGTAAAATTTGTTCTCTTTGAATGAAATACATCCTTGTAGATAAAAAATGTCCTTTCTGCATCGCAACTAGTTATAGGTGCATACTGGAAATATTCTTTAATTTCAGCGTATATAACGGTTAGATTTTGAGGCATTGTCCTTATACGCAATTTCCGTAATGTTATTAAATCTGGATTTCTATTAAAAACTGCGTCCAACTCTTGTCGAAGGCCACATCCGAATTTACTTGGAATATTTTTCAAATTATTAATAGCCATATCTAATGTGGTTAATCCATCATTTAATTTTAGATTTTTCTTTTCGAAATAAGTGAATAGTTTTGGCAAATTACCAAAGTGTTCCTGAAGAAAGTACAACTGATTTTTTAAATTTGGAATTTGTATTAGTTCCTTGCACTCAGATATACTTCGAGCATCGTCATTTAAACATGAAACGAAATTTTGTAAACTATCGAAATTCTCTGCATAAAAACTAGTAGCTTCAAACCATGTTCCCATTCTAGTTATTACTGGAGAGGGAGGCAGCGACAAAGATGGAAGTTTTTCCCTGTAAAGAGCTACTCTTAATGGTGCTTTTGTGAAAACTTTTAAAAGCGGATACAAGTCTATCAACTTCCGGAAAAGTGTCTGATATATACACAGATTCTGTGGAGAGCATGTGCTACACAAGTAATATGCAGCATATTAGGATATGTTTCCTTTAACAGTCTCTGTTTTTAACATATATGCAGCACTGTCACCGACAAATAAAAGGATTTTTTCTTTGTACCTGTCTTCGGAATGAAGCATTTGGTGCATATTCTCGTAAATGGTTTTAGCTACTGTTTCCGCATCAACTGTATTTATAACTTTTCTTGCTATTACATATGCGTTATATGGAATAGTTGGATATAGTACACCAGCTACAAGATTTACCATACAGCGTCCTAATATATCGACAGTTTCGTCGGCACTTACCCATAAGTACTGATTTGAAAGATGGCTTCTAATGCGTTCTACTGCTTTCGTGTAGCACTTAGGAACATAATATTCGCATAAGGTGAATTCATCAGGAACATTTCGATAAGCATATTTTTGGAGAAACGTTTTGAAGGTGGGATTGTTAAGTTTATCTAATGGAATATTTGCCACCATTTAAGTTTCAGAGTTCTTCGTTAAAATTGTCAGATTTCAACGGGTCTAATTGTGTTTGCGATGCTAAGTAACGTTTTACGAGCAATTTCTTGGAATTTTTTAACGAAATTTCACAGATTTTTCAATAAATTTCGGAATAACTGGCAATGGACATACTATCAGTAGACAGACCCTTAATCCAACTCGCCATTGTTACACGATGCCATTCTCGACATCGTTCCATATCGTATCTCAAAAAGTAACTTAAACAATGTTCTAGATCTAAATAAATAAAAATTAAAAATATATGCGTAAGTTATTGAAACTTAACGAAATTCACTGGACACTTACGTCAAAATAATTGGGAGAAGTAGATTCGATAAAACGATATTAAACAGGATCTATTACAAAATTTATTACGAAGTGTGTAATTAACAGTTAAAACAATGAAAACAAGAAACTAACTCACCGTGCTTTATTTATCTTACGAAATATAAACTAATAAATAAAATAAATTATAAAAACTCCTCACGTTTCTATCTACGCCCATGAAGAAAGGAATTTCACTGTAATATTGAAGTAATTGCACACACAATTTAACGACGAAAAACAGATGTGCAGTTAACCGAATGAATAGTGCTATTCAATAACTGCTTGTTGTACTTAGCGATGTTGTAGACTATTTATATGGTCCATCGTAATTTTGGCCTGATGCGTCCTGTCTCTAATTATCACTCTCTGAGACAAGTATGTAAACATACAGGGTGCAGCAGAGGAATCGGGTGTTTAATTCAGAAATAAGAAAAAAATAATTGAAGAGCAAAATTTAATTAATTAAACTCCTCAGTTCCACTAGTGTGCGAGCCTGAGTAAGGTACACTTTTCCCTTTAGATATCCCCACAAAAAAAAAGCAAACGTTGAGGTCTGGAGATCGCGGCGGCCAAGCAACACCTCCAAAGCGAGATATAACATGTTGAGGGAGCATCAGACGAACCACTTCCATTGTCGCAGCTGCTACATGACACTGTCCTGTTGGAACCGCATACGCTGTATGTTGACTCGCTTACTGAAAGTTTCAGGTCGCAAGAAATCATTCAACATGATGATGTAGCGCTCAGCATTGATTGTAATCGTGTGCCCTTCCATTAACCCGTTATTGCCCACTGTTCCAGAAATGGAACATTTAATTTCATCTACTCCTTACAGATTCCTGTAAGTTTTAGAACAGCGTTTTGACTACTGGCTAGGAGAGGGAGCATATTGCAGTGGAATTTACTTTGAAATTGCTTATTAATTTTTTTATTCACACTACAGCTTATATCGCCGGCTATTCAGTCTAGTAGAATCCACGAACTGCCATCTCATGAATCGTTCCTCACGGATCAGGGTTAAGTTTTGTTTTCCAGAATAAAACAATAAACACAAATAAAAATCCAATAAGTTCCTTTGTTAATATATTTAAAAAAATAAAAAAAAATCCCTCTACAAAGTGTATAGGGTGCTAAAGCATCATCAAACAGTAGCAATGAGGAAACACTCTTTGTGAATAATGACTCGCACACAGAGAAAAACCCCTTGTGACACTCGATCAAACATAAAACTAATAAATACTAGTGAAATTTGTCAAGTTTAACCTCTACTTTGACCCCTTCAAACAAATGTCAAAAACAAATAAGTTTTCAAAACTCACGAAAATTGAAATTTTGTCATGCGCCAAAATAACACAACAAGGTCAAACCCCACTAAAGAAAACTCCAACCTTGAATTCAAAAATGTTCTCCAAAATTATTTTTAAGAAAAAACTTCCCTTACAAAAAACATGACAACTTTCTCTAATACCCATATGCTACTTTCAAATATAAATTATTACAAGAAATACATGAAATTATAATAATGAAAATAATCGTGATTTCAAATATATAAACAAAATATTTTTATCAACTTACATAGATCTATGCACAATTTTTAAAATGCACGAGAGATATCTTTTTCACAAAAAAAATTCAATAAACATTAAAAACACTCGCATAAATCGAATTAAGATTTACATGCACCTCACAATAAATGCATAAACAATATTCAACCCGATTTTATAAAACAAAGAATAAAATTGAGAATTTTATTCTTTAATAAACCGATAACTTTAACCGTCCAGATATCTCTAAATCAAAATGAAATTTCAATATCCGCTTGTCCATCCCCACCATCTATACAATCAAAATATATACAGACAACACATTTTAACAAATACAATATCCGGAAAAGCGGCAAGTTCAATCCTTTGGTCAACCTAAATATACGAGGGCTAATCATAATTTCATATATTATAAAAATTTATTTTACTTATAAAATAATATATATATATATATATATATATATACATAACGATCCCCGTCTGAAATAAATAAACATACAACTGAAATAGCTAATTTTTTTTAAAAATGTCCTTAATTATGGAATTCACAAATTGTTCAATCTTTTTTCCTTTCTTGTCCAAGGAAAAATCTATAGCATGATTCCCCGAATTTATCCGAGAACAAAGTCAGAACATCCCTGAGCTTTTTTCAAGGATAAACTTCAGCACAGCACTCGAGACAGTACCGCACCCTGTCTTAGTTCCCCGCACTAACTTGTTGTATTAGTGTTGACCAGGTTCTTCGTCGTTCTGATGCTGTAGTGTGATAAACGGATGCAATGCACTGATGTGATATCGTCCTTTTTTCTTACGTCCATCCATCGAGTACAGCTCATACGTCACATTATTGAAGCATCTCGAAATCCGATAAGGTCCTGTATAAGGCAGATCAAGCTTCTGACATTTGCCTTGATCTCTTCTGCCCAAACGATAACTTTTTACAATCACCACATCTCCAATATCAAATCTTGTTCTCGTCGTAATCTGCTCATTTTGTTTATTTAGGTATTTCTGTGCGTTTATTGTAATTCTTTGTGCAACTTGGTTTTTTAATTGTACCAGGTTGTCAACCCCTTCATTTTGTGTATTCCAGGGTCTGGCAGGTTTCGTCCCATACATCACAGTCGCAGGACATTCCAGTGTGACAGTATTGGGTGTGTTGTTGATGTTATCTTCGACATCCTGGACATGAGCAACCCATCCTGCATGATTTTCGTAGGTTTTGATCCTTAGACACTTTATTATTTCCTGAATGTATCTCTCACATGGATTCCCGCATGGATGACGTATGGAAGAGAAAGAAATTTCAATATTACGATCATGTAAAGCAGTCTTAAATCTATCATTATTAAAATACGAAGCATTATCAGCTAATATTCTATTCATTTTCCCTTGACGCATAATCCATGAATCAATACACTGTATAGAGGTATCTGTATTATATTGCGAAGTGGGAAATAATTTAACAAACTTTGAAAATACATCAACCATTACTAAAATATTTTTATATTCAAATTCTCCTGGAATAAGATTCCCTAAATAATCTATAGCTACCAATTCTAATTTCTCATGAGTAATTATACTCTTTACCTCATACTGACAGGTTCTATTCTTATGTTTGCCAAAACGACAAGTAATGCAATTTCTGACCACATCTTTAGCGATTATGCGATCTTTCTTAGCATAAAACGCCTCTCTAAACACTAACCATACTTTATATCCCCCTATATGTCCCAAACTTTCATGAATTTGCAACATCGTTTGCCTTGCATACACATCATTTACAGCAATATAACTTATTTCCCTAATCACTTTCATAATCAACCCCTCTTTCATAATAAAATTTTTATAATTATCTTTAGTATTTAATTGTTCCCTTATTATATTAAATCTTTCATCTCGCTGGACCTGAAGGATCATCTCAAATTCATAATTCCCCGTAGCATAGTGTCTATTATATTCATTCAACTCTACATAATGAAATTTACTTTTACTGTTGTACATTCGTGACAACGCATCGGCAGAAACATTTAGAACGCCTTTAATATGCTTTATTTCAAAAGTATACTCTGACAACAATAGTGACCATCGATATACTCTATTATTTTTAAAACGTGTATTCAAAAGTGATGTCAAGGCAGCATGATCTGTCTCTACAACAAAGTTTTTTCCCAATAAATAATATCTGAGCTTTTGAATCGCGTGTACCACAGCCAACATTTCCTTTTCACTAATGGTATATTTAATCTCATAGCTTTTCAAAATACGAGAGATAAAACATATCGGTTGTTCTATCCCTTCGTCATTTATTTGAATTAAAACTCCGCTTATAGCGACATCACTAGCATCCACTCTTAAAATAAACTGTTTATTAAAATCTGGTAGTATTAATTTTAATTGATTATAAAACTCTTTCTTTAACTCCTCAAATGCATTCATTCTTAATTCTGTCCATTTAAACTTCTCATTCTTTTTAAGCATTTCATACAAAGGAACACTAATACGTGCCAGGTATGGTACAAAACGTTTATAATAGTTAACCATGCCTAAAAATCCTCTCAACATTCTTATATTCTTAGGTAGAGGATACTTCTTTATGAGTTCCAATCTACTCTCATCTACACTTATATATTTAGTACTTATATTATATCCCAAAAATTTAATTTCTTTCTTATAAAATTCACATTTACTCAAATTTACCTTTAACCCTTCTCTGGCTAACACTTCCATGATCTTCTCTAAATGTTGTGAGTGCTCCTGCTCATCCCTGCTGTATATTAAAATATCGTCCACGTAGTGAACCACAAACTCTTCATAAGGTTCTAAAATTTGTTGCATTGCTCTAATTAAAGCTGCTGCCGAACTGCTCAACCCATATGGTACAGTCCTAAATTGATATACTCGTCCATCTACCATAAATCCACAATATTTTCTGGACTCCTTTTCTAATGGAACCAACCAAAAAGCACTTTTTAAGTCCAATTTACTATATATTCTTGCATTGTAACATTTCGCCAATAATGGTTCTATCGTAATAGGCGTCTCAAACTGAGGCTTTGTTCTTTCATTCAGTCGACGTGCATCTAGACATAATCGAATGTCTCCTGTTTTCTTTTTTACAACTACTAATGGATTAACATAACGCGTTTTACCAGTTTCAATAACACCATCTCTCAGCATCCTCTTGATTTCATCATTTACTTGTGATTGAATATTTTTAGGAATGGGATAATTTTTCACCTTAAATGGTCTCGTCTCATCTACCTCTAAGGAATGTTGGTAATTTCTGGCGATACTAGGAAATTTATTTACTAAATCTATATTCTTTTTAATTAAATTTTTTACTTCTACTTCCTTATCCTCTCTGCAGTCCAATTTCATCATATCTATATCTTCAGGGAACTCCACTTCTCCATTTTCTTCCTTACCCATATCTTCCATCATCATAACCTCCTTTTCTTCGAAATCCTCTTCTTCTATATTATTAATAATTTTTTCACCATCCTCTTCACACTCCTTAATCCATTCGACTTTCGTATTATTAATTATTATATCCCTTTTTTGTATATCTATGATAGCATTAATCTTATCTAATAAATCTACTCCTAGTATTCCATACCTTCCTAATCCTTTTAATACTATAAATTCTCCCATGAACTTATTATTATCTATCATAAATTCAACAATAAAAATTTTATTCACTACTGTTAAAATTTTCTTTGTAGCTGTCACTATTGTAATTTTACTTGTGGGCATATATTTCCCCACATTACTTTTAATCAAACATTCAATCACATTCTCATCTAAAAATGACGTTTCACTTCCTGAATCAATTAAACAACTTAACTCTTTATCATTTATATTTATTTTTATATGAGGTAAAACCGTATTTATTGCGTATTTCGACTGTTCATACAATGCATTACATTCATTCTTTTTGGTTGGTCTTTTTAAAAATCCTTACTACATGCTAATTCTACTTTACCCTGTTTATCGTTTGTTTCTAAATTAAAATTACATCGACTATCTTTAGGACGTGTCCCAGTATAGTTTTTAACTTCTGCTAAATTTTCCTTTCTTATATCTTTACTATGATTATCATCTATTCTACCTGGTGAAGCCATTTGATTACTTCTATTACTATAGTTATTTACTCGCTGAGGACTTGAATATTTATTATTATTATTATTTTCTATTCTGGCATATGAGGATCTATTAACACTGCGATCTATATAATTATTCTGATATCTTTTACCATATTCCATGTCATCTAATCTTTTCAAAAGTTCAATAAATTGTTGCATGTCACTTATATTTTGAATGGCTACTGCCTGACTAATTTGTGCATCAAAGTGAGTACTTAATTGGCATATTAAATCTCTATCAGTGATTTTTGGTTGCAAATATTTCAAAATTGAGTGTCTCCTCATAACATACGACGCTCGTGACTCATTACTATTATTATTATATCTACCAACTAATAAATCATTTCTTACCCTCGTTTGTCTTGTTGTTCCCCAGAATTGACTGGTAAATCTGACCTCGAACTCCTCCATCGTCTTCACCTCATCCGAGATCATGTCCCACCAGGTCATCGCATCGTCCTTGAGACAGTTCCCTATCTTCTGGAGCTTCTTTTGGTCCCCTGGCACATCCTCTAGACTTTCCTTTAATTTTTTTAGAAAACCCATGGGATTTGTATTTGCCATACCATAAAATTTCGGCAATGGTTCATTTTGTACTGGTACAGGGATGAACACAGGCACACTCTCTTCACTCTTCTCTTTTCTCACTTGCTCAATTTGTTTCTGCATATACGTTAGTTTCTGTCCCTGCCATTCTCTCTTTTCCTTTTCTTCTAAAAATTGATCTATGCTAACAGTGTTTTGTGGTATGTTAGGTTCATTTATTAACGGAAGTGATTCATCTATTATGTCTTTATCTGTTTGTTTACTGCTATTTATTGGTACCATTTGATCTACTATCTCTTCCACTTTTCTTTCAATATCCTCCTGTCGTTGTTTTATTTCATTGTGATTTTGTTGCATTATATCCATTTGTTGTTGTCTCATATCCATTTGTTGTTGTTCTATCCTATTCATTTGTTGTTTCATTTCCATTATCATTTGTGTCATTGTTTGCATCATGTCCATTATCCCTCTACTGTTACCTCCTTCCTGTCCTGCTTCATGTATGGGATTTAGATTGAGGTTACTTATACCTGCATTCGCACCTTCTAATGAATCTTGACTGCCAATTAGTGGTGGCTGTCTCCAGTCATTTACATTCGAAATACCATCCATTTTGCTTGTTATTGTTTACTATTTCTTCAATATAACTCTTTTAATTTAGTTATATTCACGTGACACTTTATACTCTCCAAATTTATAAATTATCTTGTATTTCCAAATTATTTGCTTATCTTCATTCGCCGACATGCTGGGCTGCCAAAATTGTGCAGTGGAATTTACTTTGAACTTGCTTATTAATTTTTTTTATTCTCGCACCACGTTGGGATAGCCATAATTGTGCAGTGGAATTTACTTTGAAATTGCTTATTAATTTTTTTATTCACACTACAGCTTATATCGCCGGCTATTCAGTCTAGTAGAATCCACGAACTGCCATCTCATGAATCGTTCCTCACGGATCAAGGTTAAGTTTTGTTTTCCAGAATAAAACAATAAACACAAATAAAAATCCAATAAGTTCCTTTGTTAATATATTTAAAAAAATTTAAAAAAATCCCTCTACAAAGTGTATAGGGTGCTAAAGCATCATCAAACAGTAGCAATGAGGAAACACTCTTTGTGAATAATGACTCGCACACAGAGAAAAACCCCTTGTGACACTCGATCAAACATAAAACTAATAAATACTAGTGAAATTTGTCAAGTTTAACCTCTACTTTGACCCCTTCAAACAAATGTCAAAAACAAATAAGTTTTCAAAACTCACGAAAATTGAAATTTTGTCATGCGCCAAAATAACACAACAAGGTCAAACCCCACTAAAGAAAACTCCAACCTTGAATTCAAAAATGTTCTCGAAAATTATTTTTAAGAAAAAACTTCCCTTACAAAAAACATGACAACTTTCTCTAATACCCATATGCTACTTTCAAATATAAATTATTACAAGAAATACATGAAATTATAATAATGAAAATAATCGTGATTTCAAATATATAAACAAAATATTTTTATCAACTTACATAGATCTATGCACAATTTTTAAAATGCACGAGAGATATCTTTTTCACAAAAAAAATTCAATAAACATTAAAAACACTCGCATAAATCGAATTAAGATTTACATGCACCTCACAATAAATGCATAAACAATATTCAACCCGATTTTATAAAACAAAGAATAAAATTGAGAATTTTATTCTTTAATAAACCGATAACTTTAACCGTCCAGATATCTCTAAATCAAAATGAAATTTCAATATCCGCTTGTCCATCCCCACCATCTATACAATCAAAATATATACAGGCAACACATTTTAACAAATACAATATCCGGAAAAGTGGCAAGTTCAATCCTTTGGTCAACCTAAATATACGAGGGCTAATCATAATTTCATATATTATAAAAATTTATTTTACTTATAAAATAATATATATATATATACATAACGATCCCCGTCTGAAATAAATAAACATACAACTGAAATAGCTAATTTTTTTTAAAAATGTCCTTAATTATGGAGTTCACAAATTGTTCAATCTTTTTTCCTTTCTTGTCCAAGGAAAAATCTATAGCAATATGTCGGCAGTACACGTGGTTGTTAACCTGTTGCAAATCTATTGTGCCTGAAATATATGTGTTTGTTTTGTTTAGTTTTTTGGTAGCGCGACATGAGTTCCAAAAGGTAAGTATAATTTTAAAAAAATTGCATAAGCGGTATAAAGCTCAGTTGTATATATTCTATATGCTATAATAATATTAGTTTTAACTGAATTGGGTTAAAGTTAGTGTTCGTTTAGAAACAGTGTCACTTCTAAACTCACTGTTCCAATATTGGAACAGTGGGCACGAATGGGTTCAGGACTCTTTTGAGTAATATAATGTTTTTTATTGCTAATTTTGGTTTTTTATGTAAAAAAACTAAGTATTTTTGTACAGGTGTACAAAATATATGGAATACAAAATTTTTAAAAAAATTTCAAATTTAAATTCTTCCTGTTTTTTTGTGCCCCCTGTACAACAAAATACAAGATAATTTTTGAAGTAGAGCCTGCACATTTTGTATATTTATAGGGCGCTGACTACAGAAGAGCTTACTGCCATCTTAGAGGATGAAGATTTTTGGAAAGTTGACGTTTTTATCACCCCACCTGAAGATGATGGTGGTGAGAGCGCGGAAGATAGTAGTGATGAACATGATTGTGCAGATATAAACAGGTTTTGTGGTAAACAGTTAATAGCACAAGCCACTGCAAAAGTAACAGATCGAGGTAGAACTTTTAGACTGGGTGAAGAAAGCAGCGATAAGGAAGAAGACTCTGTAGAGATGCCAAATGACCAAAAAACGGATGGGGGTGCAGCAGAGGTACCGAATGAGGTACAGTTTGAAACCAAAGCTGTTTCTGATGATTCGAAAAGCGACGAGGAGATGAATATCCCATTATCTCTTCTAAGAAACAAGTTGCCAGTTGGGAATGTGTCTAGACAATGGAAGAAAGGTGTCGACCTAAAAACAAAATTTCCAGAATTTATTCCTCCAGATAGTACCTTTGAAGTGGAGGATTATCCAGTGAAGTGCTTTGAAAAGTTTTTCGATGAAGAAGTAATAGGATTTCTTACGGAAATGACATGTCACTATGGAAGAAATCAAAAACATGACCCTAATTTCCTTATGGATACAAATGAAATGCGTTGCTTTATTGCTATTTTGTTGCTCTCTGGCTACTGTACAGTACCAATATGGCGTATGTGGTGGGAAATTGGTGCCGAAACGGAAAATTCTTTTGTTATAACTGCAATGCGTAGAAATCGCTTTGAGTTGATAAAAAGATATTTACATTGTGCTAATAATGACAACTTGCCAAAGGATGACAAATTTGCAAAGGTAAGACCCCTAATAGAAATGTTAAACAAAAGATTCTTATGTTTTGCTGGGAACCGTGAGCAACTTAGCATCGATGAGAGTATGGTTCCAAACTTTGGTCACCATGGCGCCAAACAAATTTTAAAAGGAAATCCCATACGTTACGTTATGGATACAAGATGTGGTGCATGAATGAACCACTTGGATATCTAATGAGCTTTGGACCCTATCAAGGAGCTCTGAAAAAAGAAGATAAGGCTGCTCTTGGTGTAGGCGGATCGGCGGTGTTAAGTTTAGTGTCAAAGTTACCAAAAAGTTTACCTTTTAAAATTTATGGGGACCGTTTCGTCTCTAAAGTTGGTGCACAGACTAAAACAAAATGGAATCGGATATACTGGGACAATAAAATACAATCGAATTGAAAAATGTACCATTCCCGATGCTAAGTCAATGGAGAAAAAAAATAGAGGGTATTATGAGTTTTGCAGTGATGTAAAAAATGATGTAACAGTAACTGCTTGGCATGACAATCGAATCGTTTTAACAGTAAGTAGTTGCGATAGTACGTGTCCAGAAAAAATAGTAGAAAGGTGGATATCGTCAGAGAAAAAGAAAATGCAGATAAGTCAGCCATTGGTAGTTTCCCAGTACAACAAATTTATGGGCGGCGTGGATCGAATGGATCAGAATATTGATAATTATCGAGTTGGTATAAGGTCAAAAAAATGGTGGTGGCCTATGTTTGCATTTTGTCTAGATGTATCAATTCATAATGGATGGCAGCTCTATATAGAAGAGGACATGGAAAAAAAATGGATTATCTAGCTTTTAGACGTCAGGTTGTTCAAGCATATTTTC
Organism: Melolontha melolontha; assembly: GCA_935421215.2. NCBI lineage: Eukaryota > Metazoa > Arthropoda > Insecta > Coleoptera > Scarabaeidae > Melolontha > Melolontha melolontha. The sequence goes on from OW285235.1 coordinate 22,828,857, forward strand.
AAAAGTATAGGCAGCCACCACAAAAAGGGGGACGTCCATCAACACCAAAAGCATTGCCAGCAAGAGTTTTAGATCAAGTAAGATTTGATCAGACTGGGCACTGGCTAGACTCAGCAACCAAGCAAAATCGGTGTGCATATTGTAAAAAAAATACAACCAAAATGTGTTCGAAGTGTAATCTAAACTTACACGAAAACTGCTTTATTCTCTTTCATAAAAAATAGAATGAAGTAATTATTTTTTTTAAGAATTTAAAAAATATTTTTGTGATTTTTTTTGTTCTTTTTAGTTATATTAAGTTCTGATAATCTATTTAAGGGTTTGTGTAAATAAATATGCGTATCTGAATAAATTTTTTTCTTACAAAAATTGGTAATGTCATTCATGCCCAGTCCAATTTTGGAACTTGCCTAAAATGATATTTTTTTTTTGTAAAACATAATTTTACACTTAGTTATTACTAAACACCTTAACACTAGTCTAAAAAACCATTTGTGTAAAAAAATCAGACAAAAAAATAACTTGGGCAATAATGGGTTAAAACAAATAAGGTCCGATAACATCTCTTTCGCACACTCCATACCAAACGGTCACTTTAAGACTATAAAGCGGACGTTCGTGTTGTCTCTACGCCCAGTAGCGAAAATTTTGACGATTAACCATGCCGTTCAGATAAAACCCCATGTATTTTTTCATGGAAGCTCATTTTGCATTTTTTTGTGGGGAAGGTAAGTTAAGGTAGGAGTAGGTGATCGGAGACTCATGATGAGTTGAAGTGTGAGCTGCCTGCAAGGAGGTCCCGGGGAAGCCTGCAAGGGGGTACTGGGCTATGAGTTTTATTACGCGAATTTAGCGAGTTTGCCGCGGAATAATTGTAATTCCACCGAATGCAGCTAATTAATCGCGAGTTCAGTGAATTATTCGCGAATTAACTGCGAATATCACAAGCCTAGTACAGGTCCCTTCCCCGGGACCACCTTGCAGACCGCTGGCACTTCAACTCATTGTGAGTCTTCGATCATCCACACCCCACCCACAACTCCCCACAAAAATGCACCTCTATAAGAAAATACATGGGATTTTGGACTAGAACCCGTATAGTATATCTACTATTGTTCTACTGCAAATGTACGATGTTCTACACTTCACGTAACTGAAACGGCATGCCACTAGAAAAATACAGCGCGCGTGCAGGTCTCGCAGCCTCACCATTTTCAAATACTATCCATTCTAAAAACACCCGATTCCTCTGACACATCCTGTACCTGTCTTAGACAAGTCTTTTCAAGTTTTTTAAATATTGAACGCAAATGAGGTAAGTTATACTGTTTTCTGCAATAAAATTCTGATTTATTTTGAATATTTTATTAACAAAATATATAATAATACACAAAAAATCCAGGAAGTCATACTTGCAAAAATAGCTTAAAAATTGGAAATTGAGGTGTTTTTAGTTAATAATTATAACAAAATATAATCAAAGTGAAATTAATGAATTGAAAAATATATAAGGTGATATTGAATACATTGTATTTTTGATATATCAATGTTTTTTGTTTTGAAATACATTCAAAAATAAAAGTTCTAAACTTAAACATAAAATGTAGAAAACAAAATTATCACAGAATTATCTTATTAAATTCTATAAAGTTCAGTCATTGTACCAATCCAGGAATAAAAGTGAAAATGACATAACTAAAAGGAAGAACAATACCCAAACCCTTAAACTAGCATTTCTTTGTATCGTTTGTTTGATTTGCTCATTTGCCAATCGCACATCATCTGTTGTACCAGCCGCAGTAGTCGAAATCCTTTCGATATCCTTTTCTTGTTGTAAAACTTTCTGTGTGAACAATTCTTGCAATTCAGCAATATGAACTACTTTACTCTCCATACCTTTAACTTCATCTGATAAACTATTTAATTCATTATATAAATGTTCATTTTCTGATTCAAACATTTGAATTTCTTCAGGTGATAGTTCATTTTCGATATTATCTACAGGTGGTGGTGTCATAGGTAAAACAATTTCTTTTTTAGGAAGTTTCTTCTCTTCCTGTACAGTAGCTCCATTTAATTTCTCTTTCTTTATGGTTACATTTTCTAACTTGGACAGTTTATGTGTTTCAATTACTTTTTTCACCCTAACGGCTTTTGCCTGAGTATACATCCTTGATACATTTTGTAAATATGTTTCTACTGATTCTAATACATTTTTATAATGCTCTTCTAGCTGCTTACTTTTAGTATTTTTGAATAAATTTTTTCGATATTCACTTATATTAGTCGTACACAAATTTATAATCTCTTGAGCTTTACTGTCGATATGTTCCTTATCTGTCTCGATCATACTTTTACTAGTGGATAAATAATTAACAACATTTAAATAAGCGAATTTATTGTCCAAGAAAAACTGTTGTAAATTACTTATGTCTCGAATAATTTCCTTGGCTCTTGTTAAATTAACATCTTTATTAGATGTTTTTAAAATATTCGTCTTTGGATCTTTAATATTCAAATTCTTGTTTGTTGTGCGAACTGTTTTAACGCAAGCCTTAAATAACATAGTTATGTCCATTATTCACGAAATAGTAAACAGCAGCATTATCAAACAAAATTTTTATACATGGGTTTTGACGTGGAACTTAACCTTATTCTACTTCTTATGGTTTGTATTGTGATATTCTGACAAGATTATCAGATCTTGACACTATTAAAGCAGATATTTTTATATAGTTCGAATTATTACAATTCATATTTACATTTCTTTTTCTCAATCATAAGTATTTAGTTTTTTAACACTTTAAATTTTTCCTTAAATGACTATGCAAATGTTAATAAAGAACAGGTACTTCAGAAATATCACTTCGTAAACTAACCTTATCACACTTTTATAAAGTAAGGGAGTAAAAATAATGCATTAAAAACAGTCTGGATCAATCACATAAATATATTTCCTTGTTATAACCACGAACCTGAATTTGCTTCATTTAAAAATTAAGTAAATCTAGAATGTAGCTGTTAAAACAGTCACAGTTACAAATCATATGATTTTATCAAATTAATTTTTTTGGATTGTCACTGGAGCAATGACACAGTGCAATGATGTTTATATGCAATGTATATAGCGCATTTCTCGATAAGAAGTATACGTATGAATCAGCTGTTCCTTCTCATTCTACACCTCTTTTGAACTGTATATACTACTTACCGAAAATAGTTAATAATAACATATTTGTAGAATTACATATAATTATCTGCCCATATTCAATACAGTAATTATTTCCTACTGAAGATGACAACTTAGTTGTCGAAAATGTATATAGGATACAAATATTAGTGTGCTATGGGGGTTTTAACCTTTTTTAAATAATACATATCACAATTTTACTGATAAATTCTACATTTGACAAATATGGCCTTATATGATAATTATTATTTAAATTTTAAACACACTGTACGGTAGTTTATTTTCATTTTTACCATTCTTTCTGTTACGCAAGAATCTCTTAAACGAGATATAACGTGTGTTCATTTGAAAAGTCAATCTAGGTTACTTTGAAATTTTGATAGAATAAGACGCAAATATATTAGTATGTGTTTGTTGTTCCGTAAACGTAAATCCAAATGACATTTGATAATGTCAATCACATTTGTTATTTATTTGTATGTATGAAACTGTCGTAGGTTAAGTAGTAAATTTTAATTTACGACATACTTCAAAATGTTCTCAGTAAATCACATGCTACTTGATTGACTTTTCAAATGAACAGCCGTTAGCTCCTTTTGAAATTTCAGTATCCACAGAATTTACTTATGATAATAAACAAATCTTTTAGAATATGTAGGAGCAAATCTACTTTCAATATTTATGCTGGCCTATATAACGGGTGTTCATTTGAAAAGTCAATCTCGAAGGATGTGATTTACTGAGAACATTTTGAAGTATGTCACCTCCGAAGTCGTATATTTTGACAGTTTCATACATACAAATAAATAATAAATGTGATTGACATTATCAAATGTCATTTGGATTAACGTTTACAGAACAACAAACACATACTAATACCGTGCCTTCATAATAGGTTGTAACCCACGTGACGTGTTGCAATATTGGTTGCATACATTAGGATTGGCAATCCTGCATAATAAGTTCCTAAACTCAAATGTTTTGTTATGACAGTTTTGTACGTTTTGTGTATTGTGTCAATTAGATTTTCTTTGCATTAATTTTATATTTATTTCGCGTTAAAAAAGTCAGTTCCTTGAAGAGCTATTGAAGATATTCTAACTTTTGTGAAGGTTAGTTATCTATTAATAACATTGAATGTATGTATAAATAAAATAATTTCATTTTAGGTTATAACCTCCAAAATGGCATTTACCGTCGAACAAGATGCATTCATTTTAGTGGCCCATTATAGAAGTGCTACACAAGATGCCGAAGGCAATTGGAGTTATTCACTTCCAAGTTGTATAGATCAATTTATACAACGCTTCCCAGATTTTGACTTTGATTATGATTCATTTCGACATCGTAGACATATTATAACACATCGTTTTGAGGATAAACATTGTATTTGTAAAGGGAAATCGACTGGGAGGCCCACCAAATTAACTGAAGCTGTTGTAGATGATATCCGGCAGCGAGTAGAAAATAGCCCTCATAAATCAGTTAAAAAACTATCTCAGCAAACAGGTATTTCATATTTATTTTTAATTGTACAAAGTTAACATTCAAAAAAATGTTCTTGTAGGTCTCTCAGTTGGAACATGTCACAAAGCATTAACAAAAAAGATACATATGCATCCTTATAAAGTTACTGTTGTTCATCAGTTACATCCAGTCGATTACGATAGGCGAATTAGATTTTGTGAATGGTTTAATAATCGAATGAACGATGATCTCCTAGATTTAACTTTTTTTAGTGACGAAGCATGGGTACATCTTACAGGATACGTAAATTCACAAAATTATAGATCTTGGGCTACAGAAAATCCACACCAACTAGTAGAAACATCATTACATCCTTTAAAAGTAGGAATATGGGTGGGAATGTCAAGAAGAAGAATTATTGGGCCAATTTTCTTTTACGATACCATTACTGCAGCAAGATATCGAGGGATATTAAATGAATTTATTAATCAGCTGCATGACGATGAATTAGAAAATGGCTGGTTTCAACAAGATAATGCACCTGCTCACACGGCCAGAGACACACACCACTATTTGACAGAATTTTACGACGATAGACTGTTTAATTTATGGCCACCCCGTTCTCCCGATCTTACTCCGCTTGATTTTTACTTATTTGGACATTTGAAAAATAGGATATATAGAAATAGACTACATAATTTACAAGAACTAGAAGCAGCAATTGTGCATGAAATAAATAACATTACGCAGAATGATTTACATAATGTTTTTGAAAATTTAAAACGTACGGTGAATATTTGTTTGCAACCAAATGGTCATCATTTCCAACATTTATTATAAATATGTTATTGTGAAAAAGCTTTCAGTACGTTAGCTCCTCATAAAATGTGTTTGTACAGAGGGAAAATTGACAATTTTTTCATTATTAACTGTAAATAAAATTTATGCTATTAAAATGATAATAAACACTAGTGTTTTAATTGAATAAACATACAACTAAAATTTATTTTTATTATTCCAAGAAATTACTTACGTTTCAATTAAAATAAAATTAAAAAACATCTGTCAAACTATTTTGAACTAGGAATATTTGTATAGGAGTAGTACCAATCTGTAATGTTGGTTGCATATGTATCATGTTACAACAAATAATGAAGGCTCTGTATATATGCGTCTTAAGCCCATATTTATAGTTGGAGCTTAAGGTCCTGGTCTTGAGGAGCTTATCTTAAGACGCTGTCCGCGCAACATTTTCGTTTTATAGTTGGATGTTAAGATCCGGCAGCTGCCCAAGACTGGAAAAAACATGAGCTTATGTAAAATCGTGATGTTGGCGGCTTGAGATCCTGTTTGACAATCACAATTCATAACACATAACCTTTTTTAATTTTCAATTTTGGATTTGTGTGTTAGTAAATGATGGATATGGATTTATACCAAGAATTTGAAGTAGATGATTTTCTGGAGTACATCGATTTTGTTGAGGAAGAAAATCAAGAACAAGGGTATCTGTGCTAATAGCAGAACAATTGGGAAATTTTGTTCATTTTCCAAGAACTATGCAAAATTTACGTTCCAATATTGTGAAGTTCAACGAGGTAGCTCACTTTCCGAATGTGTCTGGATGTATCGACTGTACACACATCAAAATATCAAATCCCGGAGGTGATAATGGTGAAGTGTTTCGCAACAGAAAAGGATTCTTTTCTTTAAATGTGCAGGTGCAGTATAATTCACACAACGGTGAGCTACTATAAAATCTATTGTAGGTTGTTTCAGGTCCAAATAGGGAAATAATGGATATTGTTGTTAGACATCCAGGATCTAGCCACGATAGTATTATATTTGATTGAAGTTCTGTAAGAGTACAAATGGAAAGAGGTGATATTCCAGGTTTATTACTTGGGGATAATGGATATGCCTGTAGACATTATCTACTTACACCAGTATTACAGCCAGGTAGTGTTATAAACACAATATGTTTGAGAAAAAATTGAAGTTTGTTGTCAAATAGGTGACGAAACAGAGGAACAATATAACAAGGCACATGTAAGAACCCGAAATATTGTTGAGAGATTATTTGGTACCTCGAAAAGAAGATTTCCATGTCTACAAAGAGGTCTCCAAACAAAGTTGCAAACATCACTTGCAATTATATGTGCAACTGCTGTTTTATATAATATCGGTCTGAGGGAAAATGGTAATTTTGAAGCAAATATTGATGATGAAGTACCAGTAGTTAGGAATGTTTATGATGGTTAAAGGGGATTGGATTTTAGGAGGCACTTTTTTCAACAACATTAGTAGGTATTTTGTTTTGTATTTATATGTCAGTGAACAAACATTCTTAGATATTCTGTACAGATATATTAAGGCATGAATTATTAGTATTGTCAATTGCCATGTATGTATATGTTGATTTATTTAATAAAAATGGGTTTTCTCTCATCGTGTTCAGACAATTCAAAAAGAATATGTTATAACTGAACACAAGGAGTTTCCCTTGAATTATAAAATGTTTTATTTAATACTTCTCATCTTCACATAAATTTATTTAGCCCTGGAATACAAGTAGGAATATGGTTGATAGAAAAATAAAACACATGTTACACATATATATGTTATATTTCATCTAAAATATTTAATTCTAACAAAAAATACTGTACATACATTAAGAACAAAAGCAATTTAAAAGTAATATATATATATATATCAGAAAACAAATGAGATTAGAGGAAGCACCTTATACCATATAAATATATAATAGCAATTATAAAAGTTACATTCTCCAATATATTCAAAAGCTAAACATACATAAGATAATGATAATATACCAGTATTTTGTGAACACAAAAACAAAAAATTAAACCCAAACAAATTCCAAAAGCAATGCACATACCAAAAAAGCACATTTCCTTTGAAATACTATTGTTTATTATTATTATTTATTCATAAGCTAAACAAACATAAGCCAATGTACCTTATATCTGTATTTTGTGAACACAAAAACAAAAAATTAAACCAAAACAAATTCCAAAAGCAATGCACATACCAAAAAAGCGCATTTCCCTTTAAATACTATTGTTTATTATGTTTAATATAATAGAGATTGTGAAAGTTATATTTTCGTTTCATTCTTTCTAGTTTTGTGATTTGAAAATATAGACAAACACCAGCAAAGATAGCAACCAACACCTTAATAAAAAAAACAAACATACTATATCAATAGTGTAGTTAATATATCTTCAGAGGGCATCTGCAAAAATAATTGGTCGGAATCGAAGATAGTAAATGGACACGAGTTAAATATAATTACCTTTTTGTTAAGATACTGAAGTTTTAGCTTAGTTAATTCAGCTTCATCCATTGATCTCTGGCGATCAAACTCTGCTGTCTGTATAGCCAATTCTTCTCTTCTGTTCTTTGCCTTTCTGGACTCTTTAGCCCTCAGCAAGTTCTCTACAAATATTTGATTTCTCAAGTCTTGGAGTTCTTGCTCATGCCTAATTGACTTTGTAATTTTAGAAACCCTGCCTCCTCTTTCGGCATGTAATTTAACTACAGAATCATGTTGCTGGGATGAACCAGATCCTCCTGCAGTACAAGTACTAGCTAAAACTAATTGTTTGTGAATAAGCAACAATATTTAAAATATATGCAGCTATACTTACCATGAGGCAGGGTTCCTCCAATTAAGTGAGGTCTTTTTTTAACCTTACCGCCTTCTTCAGTTGATACTTTTACTGCATGGGATGAACCAGGTTCTAATGCAGTAGAAGTACTACCTGAAACTAATTTTATTGGTAATTATAAATAATATACCATTAGAATATAAATAGTTGTATGTACCAAGGGGCATGGTTCCTCCAAAATCCTTCTTATTAATTGTCAGAGCGGCACTTTCATGGGGTTCCATTGAAACTGGAACAGTTATTATATGTAAGGTTATATATAAAATATACGCATGCATACACTTACGATTTGTCAGAAACAAATGATCGACAAGAGCCAGAGGAGTAGAGACAGGGAGTTCATCAGAATCAACTAAAAAATTTGTTCTTACTATTTATGTATGCGTAGATAATAAATATTTTGTGCTTACCTACTACAGACAACGGAAGGCTAGCACCTGCAGCCTCTTCCTTCCACATCTTTTTGGCCTCAGCTTGACCTTCAATTATATAATTTTAAATTTACTATATCTACATTCAATGAACATCCCTTTTTCGAATCGTCCTATGCTATCCCTATGACAATCCATTGTAACATTTACACTTGGGGCAGCATCTTCAACAAACTTCAGCACTGGATCAATCTTTATAGTTTTGAGAGGTGGACCACCTCCTGTTGCTAAAAAAGAGTGACGCAGTGCTGTGACTTCTTTTCGTTTCCTTAAACATAAGTATTTTATCAACCCACCTTATCTTTTTCATTTATATTTTTGCACTTAAAAAGTCACATACCTTTGTTTTAAGTTTGTCCACAGCTTTCTTAGCTGCCCCGAAGTCCGTGGAATATTCACTTCAGGCTGGGAATTATAAGCTACTGTTATGAGTTCCCAAGCCTGATTTTTTTCCGACAAACTACCACCGTCGGTTTGTTTATTCTCGACGATGCTGTTGTCTTTAACAAGCTGGGCCAAAAGCATTTTTTCCTTATTGGTACAGGCTGCAGATTTATTTCCATTCATCTGAAAAATTAATAGATAATTTCTAAATAATATTTAAAACATATTTTGCATTTAATCACAATCACTAATTATTTGTTAAGCCTAGAAAACATACATTTATTGTATATTTACCTTCACAAATATTCAATAAACTTTAAAACAAATTGAAATTCAATCCTATAACTTCTTAACTTCACAAGAAATTGGAACAAACAACAATTTCGCGCGAAAATGTTACTCTCATAACAAAATTCCCTAAATTTCCGAGCTTGAAGTCAATCTTCCCCGAGATTGTCCGAACACTTGTTTATAAAACCGAACGCCTGCTTGATACTCCGATCTCAGAAATACGATCTTGCGGTAGATCGAGATCTTGAATAAGTTTGCCCGGGACTATAAATCTGGGCCTTAGTAGTGTGCTAAATAGATACTTTTATGTATCGAATAAATACCAATACTTTACACTTTAATATTCGATACTTTGTATCGGATACTTGTATCCGATACTTTTCTGTCAACTCAAGTCGATAACTATACTTATATTTCATCTTTGATACACATAATTATTTATGTGTATATATCATTTCGAACTCTATAATTCATCCATACATTTAAATAGAGCCACACGCTTTTGACATGGGTATCGAACCACTTGAATATTAAAAATATTATGGCTTTATTCATATATCTATACTTTGTAAATAGTCAATTGATATACTATTTATTTTAAAAAAGAACGTGACTAAAAATAAATTATATCCAATTGTACACAAACATAGATCTGCATAAACATATCGTATACATATATGTATACCATATGCATCAACAAGTATATGTATCAAAAGTATTGCAAAAGAAAAATTCAAATACATCTATACATATCTATAATACCGTTGAGTACTTATTAATAGTATCCGATACTTTTCATTGTCGGTATACGATACATTTGCTCCCTCTAGGTATCCGATACAAAAGTATCGAATACATACTTTTTGCACACCACTAGTTTGTACGGTATTTAAAAGGCTGTCAGTTGGCAGGAGTTTAACTTTATTTGTGGTTTTGTTTTCAAGAAAAATGGATGTTTCCAAAGATGATGTTAATGGTATTGTAGAAGCAATTAAGCGGTTTTTACCCGATTTTAATATTACTAAAGAGGATTTGGTAAAAGTAGAACCATCATTCGTAATTTCATTTTATCACCGTTATTTGAATGAACTAGCAAGAACTTGCAAAACACTGTTTGAATGTGACGCTGAATTCGATGATATACTCGAAATTCGTCCACCTGATATCGAAGCTGAAATGTTTCTCTTTTTACAAACTAGTAATATACTAAATAAGATTGGAGTTCCTTATTTTACTTTATGTGATTTTTACCGGCCATCTAATCGTACTAGGCTCACTATAAAAGTATGTCTCAATTTTCTTTTGTATATAAAAGAAAATCTACCACAAGCTCAGTCAATTATCAAAGGTTTTAATGACAAAGTAATGAACAATCAATTAAAAATCCAAAAAGTTTTTGAAAACAAAAATGAAATTGAAGATATATCATATAAAGTTGGATTGTACCAAGAAAAATTATGCCAGCTAGAAAAAGATTATGGTTCAGAAGAAAAGCTGCAGACTACGCCATTAGATACCCAGCTTAAATTGGATTATGAAATTGAGGAGCTTGAAAAAAAACTTGAAGAAATGAAAATTCACCTGCTTTCACAAGAACATTCAAATGTTGCTTTAGATGCTGAAGTTGAAGAACTAAGGGATAAAGTTGTTTTTGATAATTACGAATCTCAGAAAGAAACATTGGAGCAGCTAAAAACTAAAATAGAACAAGACAAATTGGCAATTTTGCAAAGCGAGACGGCCTGTGAAGAGAAATGTAAATATTTAGAATGTATTAAAGGATATATAACATATTTACAAAAATGTAACATATCACCTTTGGAATATATAGAAACAATTGATAAATTGAAACAGAAAATAAAAGAAACTGAATTTGTTAAAGATAGAAATGAATTATGTATTAATGAAAAGCACATGCTTCTCAAACTAATAAATGAGAATACTGGTAAAAAAAATAAAGACAATGAGAAACAGTTTAATAACTTGCAATCAACATTATTAAAAATGAATAACAAATATAATATGTGGAATAAACAATTACAAGTTAAAAAAAAATTGTATGTTGATTTGGAAAATAAATGTGTTGATCTCAGTAAACAATTAGAAGATAGTAAAGCAGAATGTGCCAAAACAGAAGAAGAACTTGTTTTCATGCAAACTGAGATTCAAAGGCTCAATCAAATAATGCAATCTTCTCAGAGTTTGATCACAACTACTTTCAATGATACTTTATTAAAAATATATAGTGAATAATAGAACATTTTAGTTCTATATATATTTTTTTTGTTAAAGATTTTAATGTTTTAAGTGTTTATAAAATATAATAAATGGGTTTCACTAAAAACATTTTAATACAATAGTGAAGAATTAATTGTGATTCGTACAATAAATGTTCTAATTTCTGAAACAAATTAAAAGACGGTGAACCAGTACGTGTACAAAAATAATACATATTTTTATATAAACTCAGCTCCAAAGGATCTATAAATGTTATTTAGTCAGAATATTGTTATTTAGAATGTTAGAATTTATTTAGAATGTTATTTAGTCAGAATATTATCACAATTTTTAGTGATGCTTATATATTAAAATTAGTACAATATATTTATTTTTTGTAACAATAAATAATTTTTGAAATATTTTTATTATTAAACACCTTTCAAATATGGGAATGAAGAGTTAATTGTAGATAGTGTAAAGTTAAATATTAACTGCTCGGGAATCTATTAGTAATTCATTACACTATATATCAACTGAAAGCCAAGGAATTCTTTTAAATGTTTCATATATGGTCAGAAACATGTAAATCATCATAGTAACATTATTTGATTACAAAATATTTTGTGTATAAGTTCTCAATTGTGGATCTATTAATCATAAATTATTTATTGACCTTCATATGCTATTTTTAATCCCTTTTTTTAAAAATTTTTGAGCATTCCTAGCATTATTAATAAAATGTGTTCGAAAATAGTTTTTTATATTGTCCTGAATGTGTTTAGATATTTCCACTCTTAATTAAAAAAAAAAGGAATTGAGTTTGAAATCACATATGGAATTAGTATAGATATAATGATTTACATTAGAATATATACCGACAAAATTTATTATACATTTCATAATTTAATAAATTATGTCCACATTACAGAAAAAATCCCATGCTCATCATTTCAAATAATTCCTATTATTCAAAATAACCAATAAATGCAATGAAATAACCTAATGTGATTTATGTCGGTGATGAAACTGAAACTGAAACTCTATTAAATATAGATTAAAAGTAATTACAAATAATCTTTTGTTCAACTACAATTTCTTCCCCAAACATTGATTCAGGTGGCCGACTTTTGGCCAAGCAAATGTTTTGTGAAACAATTGTAGTGCAATTAAATATTTGAAACTTTTAAGGTGATTTTAATATTTATTATATTTTTAAGCTAACACAATGGACATTATTGTCCCTGGCAAATTACTAAGGTAGAAGTCATCAATGGTTACCAATGCATCATTATATCATTGCAGTATTAATTAAACTGGTACTGCAAGAACTTAGGCCATGAAAGGTGCAACTCCATTCTAGATAAATGGTAACTAGTTTGTGACTGCAGAAATGTGGAACAAACTCTGGTCTACATAGTAAACGACTGCCCCACAAGAAGTTTCACTGGTGGCATCCACGAGCTGAGCAAGGCAACTCCTCCAGCACTGGACTGGTTGAAAAATTTAGATATTAGTGTAAAAATTAATTTTTTGATCTTTTTGTAATAAAAGTGATTTATGTACTAATATCTTATTTTCTGTTGTTTTCTTTATTTAACATCGCTTCTCATGCGAAATAAATAGCTGCAAAAACTTAAAAAAGAGGACTAACACACCTACTACAATTAATACCAGTCTTCTAAATACTTATTTCGACAAAAATTTTAAGGAAATAACTTTGGGTCACTTTCCTCTAGAAGAGGGATAAGTGTCCTAGAATTATTTTCTGTCTTGCGATTTTTTATGTTAACTTTACTGTGCCCTATGTTCAGCACTGTAATTATTATTTTTACCTATTGAGGATGATGAACTTAGTTGTCGAAATACGTATATATAATAGTATTTAATTGTGGAAAGTTTTAACTTAACTACGCTCTCTAATGAAAGACTTTTTTCTATTTTGCGTTCGAAATTAACTCATTATGAAACCCAAAACAGTAGCCTTTTTTCATTTTTCAATGTTGGCGTTGTTCGAATACAGAAATAAATATCATTGCTGTCATTTAGTTTTAAGAATTTATGTACATTTGACAGATATGATATATGTCCGTATTTTACACAAACAACGTATGTTGTATACAATTTACAACAACATATATATGTTTCTATGTCACTCATGTTTAGATTCTTAAATGAAATATCAAGTAATGTTAACGAAAATTAATAAATAATATGTAAATATATAATAATATACTTCGCGGATAGCAAGATTTAAATTTGAAAATGTCTAGTATCAATGTGACCAACTGCATGCTTTATATAAAAATTAAACTCTGAACTTTCAATTTAATAATTCCAATTTAAGCAATTTATTAATGTAAAAAACGCAAAATAGAAAAAATAGCATAAAAAACTCGTTTCATAAGGCCTTTTGCCGCACTCGATCTTTAGAAAACTCGCCGCTATCGCGGCTCGTTTTCTAAACTGATCTCGTGCGGCAATATGGTGCCTTATGAAACTTGTTTTTTGATATACTATTTTGGTACTGCAAAATCAAATTAAAATCTGTGTTTTTTAATAATAACAAATATTGAATTGAGAATTGTTGCTAAAATAGGATACTGAGCTTATATTAAAAATAATTCAAAAAAGAGGACTTATAAGCCTGAGTTCAAAACGCCAAGTTTTCAAACAAGATGTACAGTCGCGAGAATGGAAAATGGGCTACAATGCCGGAGTTTAACTATGTGCAGTCAACGTTGGTTGAAATGTCATTATTGGGTGTACTGTCATTCATTATTCAAAATGCCACATATCAAAGGTTTAATAATGCTGAATATATGAACGAGACCATAAAGTGCTCGCTTGAATAGGAATTATGGTTCCTAAAATTTTGTAGTTCCTGATAAAAACATACGTGGCGCTTGTATCGAGAAATTCATAGTCACTAAATAACGGGTGTTCAGAAACATTGGAAGTCAAAGTAGTCCTTGAAAATATGAAGTCATGTCTGAGATAGATTGATTTTTGACAGACAACAGTTGACATTTAATAATTATTACAAATCAGATACTTAAGTAAAGATATACGATTTTTTGTTCAGAGCCCACTTGACTTCGAATGTTTCTGAACACCCGTTATATTTTGTGTGTTTTATATTTAGAGTATTTTATTTAGCAGACTTTTGTTTATATATGTATATTTACAGGAAAAGTGCATTTAGGTTAAAGCATTGTTACCGGACAATTTGAAGAACGCCACAGTGTTACAGAATTACTAGAATTTTCAAAACAAAGAAAGCTACAGTATGGAATTTATTAACAATTTGTGTATGATATTATTGCCATAAATTTGTTTTAAAAAAGACATTTACAAAATATTGTATGCAACAATTTCAAATGAAATTCGTTTTGAATACTTAATAAAGTGTAATAGCCACAGTGCCTCTGTAAGAAAAGAGTTTATTAAATTAATTATTTTGAATTATTTGAAGGGAGAGCTTCCCGTTTTTTTTTTTCGAAACTGTAGGAATTAATATTTAAAATCAAAAAAGAAATAATTTCACATTCATGTTTCATAATTTCTTATAAAATCGGTCCTTAATGTAATAATTATTTGTACTAATCAATTTAAAACGGCCTGTTTTTCAATCCATGTATTTATGTATTTAGATGTTTGATTCGATTAGATTTTTAATTTGTTAATGGCTGATGAGCCCTTGAAAGATTCATTTACAACAGTAATGTAGGCTTTTCTCAGTTCTTGTTAGCTTAAGCAATCTGTTAATAAAATTAAAACTGATATTGTACAAACAATTACTTAAGAAAATTATTTTTATTTGTGATATATATTTTGTGACAATGCCTGAATTTTTAAATTTTTGATTTTAATTTAAAGATTATTGTTTTTTTAATAACAATTATGTATTTTATCATTATAAAAACTTTTAGTTCATTATATATGAGTATTTTTTAATACCGATCTGTACTAAAATCTCTTCAAATGTCTTAATTTTGCCAATCAAAGTTTAATCCATGTATTTATGAAAATATCAATAAATCTATAAACATATTTAATTGTACTATTGTAAGAAATTCAATGAAAGACAAATGTACTATAATATACTTTTCATTAAACTTATTTTCTAAATTATCATACAGCTGATGTAATTTGCAAAGTATAAAAATAAATTTCGGCTGTATGTGTCTCTATTTCCGAGCTTTGTTTTTTTGGTCTTTTTTTAAGGTATACATGAATTAAAAGTGATAAAAACTTGTTTAAAGGTTTGTTTGAGACGTCTACAGCTTCTACATTATTCCACACCGGTGTAGTATATGTACCGTCAAACATATGCTATATCGTACATACTACAACGGTGTAGAATAATGTAGACTGTAGAGGCTTCGAACAAGCCTTTAAAATACTATAATTAATATATGTATTACTAAATTTAAAAGCCGCGCTTTTTTTTTTCAATCTACTGTGGCTCTAACTACAGTTATAACAGGAACTATAAATAAACAGGGTGCCACTTTTTAACGTCAAGTTTCCCTCTCCTCCTTATCTCTGGTTTCGCATACGCATGCGTTTTCAGTTATCATTGGGTATGTTATTATCAAATGAAATATTATATACCATAAAAATAGCACTAATATAACTCGATAATTAATTGTTGTAGTAGCTAAACACATTTTTTCTATTTTGCGTTCGAAATGAACTCATTATGAAACCAAAAACAGTATCGAAATGAGCTCTATTTCGATACACTTTTTTTCATTTTTCAATGTTGGCGTTGTTCGAATACAGAAATAAATATCATTGCTGTCATATGATTTTCTATGTCACTCATGTTTATATTTTTAAATGAAATATCAAGTAATGTTAACGAAAATTAATAAATAATATGAAATATAATATACTTCGCGGATAGCAAGATTTAAATTTGAAAAAGTCAAGTATCAATGTGACCAACTGCATGCTTTATATAAAAATTAAACTCTGAACTTTCAAATTAAATAATTCCAATTTAAGCAATTTATTAATGTAAAAAACGCAAAATAGAAAAAATAGTATAAAAAACTCGTTTCATAAGGCCTTTTGCCGCACTCGCTCTTTAGAAAACTCGCCGCAAGCGGCTCGTTTTCTAAACTGATCTCGTGCGGCAAAATGGTGCCTTATGAAACTCGTTTTTTAATATACTATTATAAGGTGCTTTACAGTAGTGAACGCGTTCAACCTATTCCGTTTGTGACGTCATGGCTCCCCACTACGCGGCGAAAATATTGCGGGATCGAGTAATCCTATGTTCTTATACAATCCTTGGGTGTAGATAAAGATGTAACGATTATTGACGGGTTTGTACTTTGTACGGTATTTTAAAGGCTGTCAGTTGGCAGGAGTTTAACTTTATTTGTGGTTTTGTTTTCAAGAAAAATGGAAGTTTCCAAAGATGATGTTAATGGTATTGTAGAAGCAATTAAGCGGTTTTTACCCGATTTTAATATTACTAAAGAGGATTTGGTAAAAGTAGAACCATCATTCGTAATTTCATTTTATCACCGTTATTTGAATGAACTAGCAAGAACTTGCAAAACACTGTTTGAATGTGACGCTGAATTCGATGATATACTCGAAATTCGTCCACCTGATATCGAAGCTGAAATGTTTCTCTTTTTACAAACTAGTAATATACTAAATAAGATTGGAGTTTCTTATTTTACTTTATGTGATTTTTACCGGCCATCTAATCGTACTAGGCTCACTATAAAAGTATGTCTCAATTTTCTTTTGTATATAAAAGAAAATCTACCACAAGCTCAGTCAATTATCAAAGGTTTTAATGACAAAGTAATGAACAATCAATTAAAAATCCAAAAAGTTTTTGAAAACAAAAATGAAATTGAAGATATATCATATAAAGTTGGATTGTACCAAGAAAAATTATGCCAGCTAGAAAAAGATTATGGTTCAGAAGAAAAGCTGCAGACTACGCCATTAGATACCCAGCTTAAATTGGATTATGAAATTGAGGAGCTTGAAAAAAAACTTGAAGAAATGAAAATTCACCTGCTTTCACAAGAACATTCAAATGTTGCTTTAGATGCTGAAGTTGAAGAACTAAGGGATAAAGTTGTTTTTGATAATTACGAATCTCAGAAAGAAACATTGGAGCAGCTAAAAACTAAAATAGAACAAGACAAATTGGCAATTTTGCAAAGCGAGACGGCCTGTGAAGAGAAATGTAAATATTTAGAATGTATTAAAGGATATATAACATATTTACAAAAATGTAACATATCACCTTTGGAATATATAGAAACAATTGATAAATTGAAACAGAAAATAAAAGAAACTGAATTTGTTAAAGATAGAAATGAATTATGTATTAATGAAAAGCACATGCTTCTCAAACTAATAAATGAGAATACTGGTAAAAAAAATAAAGACAATGAGAAACAGTTTAATAACTTGCAATCAACATTATTAAAAATGAATAACAAATATAATATGTGGAATAAACAATTACAAGTTAAAAAAAAATTGTATGTTGATTTGGAAAATAAATGTGTTGATCTCAGTAAACAATTAGAAGATAGTAAAGCAGAATGTGCCAAAACAGAAGAAGAACTTGTTTTCATGCAAACTGAGATTCAAAGGCTCAATCAAATAATGCAATCTTCTCAGAGTTTGATCACAACTACTTTCAATGATACTTTATTAAAAATATATAGTGAATAATAGAACATTTTAGTTCTATATATATTTTTTTTGTTAAAGATTTTAATGTTTTAAGTGTTTATAAAATATAATAAATGGGTTTCACTAAAAACATTTTAATACAATAGTGAAGAATTAATTGTGATTCGTACAATAAATGTTCTAATTTCTGAAACAAATTAAAAGACGGTGAACCAGTACGTGTACAAAAATAATACATATTTTTATATAAACTCAGCTCCAAAGGATCTATAAATGTTATTTAGTCATAATATTGTTATTTAGAATGTTAGAATTTATTTAGAATGTTATTTAGTCAGAATATTATCACAATTTTTAGTGATGCTTATATATTAAAATTAGTACAATATATTTATTTTTTGTAACAATAAATAATTTTTGAAATATTTTTATTATTAAACACCTTTCAAATATGGGAATGAAGAGTTAATTGTAGATAGTGTAAAGTTAAATATTAACTGCTCGGGAATCTATTAGTAATTCAATACACTATATATCAACTGAAAGCCAAGGAATTCTTTTAAATGTTTCATATATGGTCATAAAAAGTTAAATGTATTATTAATATATATATTATTAATATTAACTGCTCGGGAATCTATTAGTAATTCAATACACTATATATCAACTGAAAGCCAAGGAATTCTTTTAAATGTTTCATATATGGTCAGAAACATGTAAATCGTCATAGTAACATTATTTGATTACAAAATATTTTGTGTATAAGTTCTCAATTGTGGATCTATTAATCATAAATTATTTATTGACCTTCATATGCTATTTTTAATCCCTTTTTTTAAAAATTTTTGAGCATTCCTAGCATTATTAATAAAATGTGTTCGAAAATAGTTTTTTATATTGTCCTGAATGTGTTTAGATATTTCCACTCTTAATTAAAAAAAAAAGGAATTGAGTTTGAAATCACATATGGAATTAGTATAGATATAATGATTTACATTAGAATATATACCGACAAAATTTATTATACATTTCATAATTTAATAAATTATGTCCACATTACAGAAAAAATCCCATGCTCATCATTTCAAATAATTCCTATTATTCAAAATAACCAATAAATGCAATGAAATAACCTAATGTGATTTATGTCGGTGATGAAACTGAAACTGAAACTCTATTAAATATAGATTAAAAGTAATTACAAATAATCTTTTGTTCAACTACAATTTCTTCCCCAAACATTGATTCAGGTGGCCGACTTTTGGCCAAGCAAATGTTTTGTGAAACAATTGTAGTGCAATTAAATATTTGAAACTTTTAAGGTGATTTTAATATTTATTATATTTTTAAGCTAACACAATGGACATTATTGTCCCTGGCAAATTACTAAGGTAGAAGTCATCAATGGTTACCAATGCATCATTATATCATTGCAGTATTAATTAAACTGGTACTGCAAGAACTTAGGCCATGAAAGGTGCAACTCCATGCTAGATAAATGGTAACTAGTTTGTGACTGCAGAAATGTGGAACAAACTCTGGTCTACATAGTAAACGACTGCCCCACAAGAAGTTTCACTGGTGGCATCCACGAGCTGAGCAAGGCAACTCCTCCAGCACTGGACTGGTTGAAAAATTTAGATATTAGTGTAAAAATTAATTTTTTGATCTTTTTGTAATAAAAGTGATTTATGTACTAATATCTTATTTTCTGTTGTTTTCTTTATTTAACATCGCTTCTCATGCGAAATAAATAGCTGCAAAAACTTAAAAAAGAGGACTAACACACCTACTACAATTAATACCAGTCTTCTAAATACTTATTTCGACAAAAATTTTAAGGAAATAACTTTGGGTCACTTTCCTCTAGAAGAGGGATAAGTGTCCTAGAATTATTTTCTGTCTTGCGATTTTTTATGTTAACTTTACTGTGCCCTATGTTCAGCACTGTAATTATTATTTTTACCTATTGAGGATGATGAACTTAGTTGTCGAAATACGTATATATAATAGTATTTAATTGTGGAAAGTTTTAACTTAACTACGCTCTCTAATGAAAGACTTTTTTCTATTTTGCGTTCGAAATTAACTCATTATGAAACCCAAAACAGTAGCCTTTTTTCATTTTTCAATGTTGGCGTTGTTCGAATACAGAAATAAATATCATTGCTGTCATTTAGTTTTAAGAATTTATGTACATTTGACAGATATGATATATGTCCGTATTTTACACAAACAACGTATGTTGTATACAATTTACAACAACATATATATGTTTCTATGTCACTCATGTTTAGATTCTTAAATGAAATATCAAGTAATGTTAACGAAAATTAATAAATAATATGTAAATATATAATAATATACTTCGCGGATAGCAAGATTTAAATTTGAAAATGTCTAGTATCAATGTGACCAACTGCATGCTTTATATAAAAATTAAACTCTGAACTTTCAATTTAATAATTCCAATTTAAGCAATTTATTAATGTAAAAAACGCAAAATAGAAAAAATAGCATAAAAAACTCGTTTCATAAGGCCTTTTGCCGCACTCGATCTTTAGAAAACTCGCCGCTATCGCGGCTCGTTTTCTAAACTGATCTCGTGCGGCAATATGGTGCCTTATGAAACTTGTTTTTTGATATACTATTTTGGTACTGCAAAATCAAATTAAAATCTGTGTTTTTTAATAATAACAAATATTGAATTGAGAATTGTTGCTAAAATAGGATACTGAGCTTATATTAAAAATAATTCAAAAAAGAGGACTTATAAGCCTGAGTTCAAAACGCCAAGTTTTCAAACAAGATGTACAGTCGCGAGAATGGAAAATGGGCTACAATGCCGGAGTTTAACTATGTGCAGTCAACGTTGGTTGAAATGTCATTATTGGGTGTACTGTCATTCATTATTCAAAATGCCACATATCAAAGGTTTAATAATGCTGAATATATGAACGAGACCATAAAGTGCTCGCTTGAATAGGAATTATGGTTCCTAAAATTTTGTAGTTCCTGATAAAAACATACGTGGCGCTTGTATCGAGAAATTCATAGTCACTAAATAACGGGTGTTCAGAAACATTGGAAGTCAAAGTAGTCCTTGAAAATATGAAGTCATGTCTGAGATAGATTGATTTTTGACAGACAACAGTTGACATTTAATAATTATTACAAATCAGATACTTAAGTAAAGATATACGATTTTTTGTTCAGAGCCCACTTGACTTCGAATGTTTCTGAACACCCGTTATATTTTGTGTGTTTTATATTTAGAGTATTTTATTTAGCAGACTTTTGTTTATATATGTATATTTACAGGAAAAGTGCATTTAGGTTAAAGCATTGTTACCGGACAATTTGAAGAACGCCACAGTGTTACAGAATTACTAGAATTTTCAAAACAAAGAAAGCTACAGTATGGAATTTATTAACAATTTGTGTATGATATTATTGCCATAAATTTGTTTTAAAAAAGACATTTACAAAATATTGTATGCAACAATTTCAAATGAAATTCGTTTTGAATACTTAATAAAGTGTAATAGCCACAGTGCCTCTGTAAGAAAAGAGTTTATTAAATTAATTATTTTGAATTATTTGAAGGGAGAGCTTCCCGTTTTTTTTTTTCGAAAGTGTAGGAATTAATATTTAAAATCAAAAAAGAAATAATTTCACATTCATGTTTCATAATTTCTTATAAAATCGGTCCTTAATGTAATAATTATTTGTACTAATCAATTTAAAACGGCCTGTTTTTCAATCCATGTATTTATGTATTTAGATGTTTGATTCGATTAGATTTTTAATTTGTTAATGGCTGATGAGCCCTTGAAAGATTCATTTACAACAGTAATGTAGGCTTTTCTCAGTTCTTGTTAGCTTAAGCAATCTGTTAATAAAATTAAAACTGATATTGTACAAACAATTACTTAAGAAAATTATTTTTATTTGTGATATATATTTTGTGACAATGCCTGAATTTTTAAATTTTTGATTTTAATTTAAAGATTATTGTTTTTTTAATAACAATTATGTATTTTATCATTATAAAAACTTTTAGTTCATTATATATGAGTATTTTTTAATACCGATCTGTACTAAAATCTCTTCAAATGTCTTAATTTTGCCAATCAAAGTTTAATCCATGTATTTATGAAAATATCAATAAATCTATAAACATATTTAATTGTACTATTGTAAGAAATTCAATGAAAGACAAATGTACTATAATATACTTTTCATTAAACTTATTTTCTAAATTATCATACAGCTGATGTAATTTGCAAAGTATAAAAATAAATTTCGGCTGTATGTGTCTCTATTTCCGAGCTTTGTTTTTTTGGTCTTTTTTTAAGGTATACATGAATTAAAAGTGATAAAAACTTGTTTAAAGGTTTGTTTGAGACGTCTACAGCTTCTACATTATTCCACACCGGTGTAGTATATGTACCGTCAAACATATGCTATATCGTACATACTACAACGGTGTAGAATAATGTAGACTGTAGAGGCTTCGAACAAGCCTTTAAAATACTATAATTAATATATGTATTACTAAATTTAAAAACCGCGCTTTTTTTTTTCAATCTACTGTGGCTCTAACTACAGTTATAACAGGAACTATAAATAAACAGGGTGCCACTTTTTAACGTCAAGTTTCCCTCTCCTCCTTATCTCTGGTTTCGCATACGCATGCGTTTTCAGTTATCATTGGGTATGTTATTATCAAATGAAATATTATATACCATAAAAATAGCACTAATATAACTCGATAATTAATTGTTGTAGTAGCTAAACACATTTTTTCTATTTTGCGTTCGAAATGAACTCATTATGAAACCAAAAACAGTATCGAAATGAGCTCTATTTCGATACACTTTTTTTCATTTTTCAATGTTGGCGTTGTTCGAATACAGAAATAAATATCATTGCTGTCATATGATTTTCTATGTCACTCATGTTTATATTTTTAAATGAAATATCAAGTAATGTTAACGAAAATTAATAAATAATATGAAATATAATATACTTCGCGGATAGCAAGATTTAAATTTGAAAAAGTCAAGTATCAATGTGACCAACTGCATGCTTTATATAAAAATTAAACTCTGAACTTTCAAATTAAATAATTCCAATTTAAGCAATTTATTAATGTAAAAAACGCAAAATAGAAAAAATAGTATAAAAAACTCGTTTCATAAGGCCTTTTGCCGCACTCGCTCTTTAGAAAACTCGCCGCAAGCGGCTCGTTTTCTAAACTGATCTCGTGCGGCAAAATGGTGCCTTATGAAACTCGTTTTTTAATATACTATTATAAGGTGCTTTACAGTAGTGAACGCGTTCAACCTATTCCGTTTGTGACGTCATGGCTCCCCACTACGCGGCGAAAATATTGCGGGATCGAGTAATCCTATGTTCTTATACAATCCTTGGGTGTAGATAAAGATGTAACGATTATTGACGGGTTTGTACTTTGTACGGTATTTTAAAGGCTGTCAGTTGGCAGGAGTTTAACTTTATTTGTGGTTTTGTTTTCAAGAAAAATGGATGTTTCCAAAGATGATGTTAATGGTATTGTAGAAGCAATTAAGCGGTTTTTACCCGATTTTAATATTACTAAAGAGGATTTGGTAAAAGTAGAACCATCATTCGTAATTTCATTTTATCACCGTTATTTGAATGAACTAGCAAGAACTTGCAAAACACTGTTTGAATGTGACGCTGAATTCGATGATATACTCGAAATTCGTCCACCTGATATCGAAGCTGAAATGTTTCTCTTTTTACAAACTAGTAATATACTAAATAAGATTGGAGTTTCTTATTTTACTTTATGTGATTTTTACCGGCCATCTAATCGTACTAGGCTCACTATAAAAGTATGTCTCAATTTTCTTTTGTATATAAAAGAAAATCTACCACAAGCTCAGTCAATTATCAAAGGTTTTAATGACAAAGTAATGAACAATCAATTAAAAATCCAAAAAGTTTTTGAAAACAAAAATGAAATTGAAGATATATCATATAAAGTTGGATTGTACCAAGAAAAATTATGCCAGCTAGAAAAAGATTATGGTTCAGAAGAAAAGCTGCAGACTACGCCATTAGATACCCAGCTTAAATTGGATTATGAAATTGAGGAGCTTGAAAAAAAACTTGAAGAAATGAAAATTCACCTGCTTTCACAAGAACATTCAAATGTTGCTTTAGATGCTGAAGTTGAAGAACTAAGGGATAAAGTTGTTTTTGATAATTACGAATCTCAGAAAGAAACATTGGAGCAGCTAAAAACTAAAATAGAACAAGACAAATTGGCAATTTTGCAAAGCGAGACGGCCTGTGAAGAGAAATGTAAATATTTAGAATGTATTAAAGGATATATAACATATTTACAAAAATGTAACATATCACCTTTGGAATATATAGAAACAATTGATAAATTGAAACAGAAAATAAAAGAAACTGAATTTGTTAAAGATAGAAATGAATTATGTATTAATGAAAAGCACATGCTTCTCAAACTAATAAATGAGAATACTGGTAAAAAAAATAAAGACAATGAGAAACAGTTTAATAACTTGCAATCAACATTATTAAAAATGAATAACAAATATAATATGTGGAATAAACAATTACAAGTTAAAAAAAAATTGTATGTTGATTTGGAAAATAAATGTGTTGATCTCAGTAAACAATTAGAAGATAGTAAAGCAGAATGTGCCAAAACAGAAGAAGAACTTGTTTTCATGCAAACTGAGATTCAAAGGCTCAATCAAATAATGCAATCTTCTCAGAGTTTGATCACAACTACTTTCAATGATACTTTATTAAAAATATATAGTGAATAATAGAACATTTTAGTTCTATATATATTTTTTTTGTTAAAGATTTTAATGTTTTAAGTGTTTATAAAATATAATAAATGGGTTTCACTAAAAACATTTTAATACAATAGTGAAGAATTAATTGTGATTCGTACAATAAATGTTCTAATTTCTGAAACAAATTAAAAGACGGTGAACCAGTACGTGTACAAAAATAATACATATTTTTATATAAACTCAGCTCCAAAGGATCTATAAATGTTATTTAGTCAGAATATTGTTATTTAGAATGTTAGAATTTATTTAGAATGTTATTTAGTCAGAATATTATCACAATTTTTAGTGATGCTTATATATTAAAATTAGTACAATATATTTATTTTTTGTAACAATAAATAATTTTTGAAATATTTTTATTATTAAACACCTTTCAAATATGGGAATGAAGAGTTAATTGTAGATAGTGTAAAGTTAAATATTAACTGCTCGGGAATCTATTAGTAATTCAATACACTATATATCAACTGAAAGCCAAGGAATTCTTTTAAATGTTTCATATATGGTCATAAAAAGTTAAATGTATTATTAATATATATATTATTAATATTAACTGCTCGGGAATCTATTAGTAATTCAATACACTATATATCAACTGAAAGCCAAGGAATTCTTTTAAATGTTTCATATATGGTCAGAAACATGTAAATCGTCATAGTAACATTATTTGATTACAAAATATTTTGTGTATAAGTTCTCAATTGTGGATCTATTAATCATAAATTATTTATTGACCTTCATATGCTATTTTTAATCCCTTTTTTTAAAAATTTTTGAGCATTCCTAGCATTATTAATAAAATGTGTTCGAAAATAGTTTTTTATATTGTCCTGAATGTGTTTAGATATTTCCACTCTTAATTAAAAAAAAAAGGAATTGAGTTTGAAATCACATATGGAATTAGTATAGATATAATGATTTACATTAGAATATATACCGACAAAATTTATTATACATTTCATAATTTAATAAATTATGTCCACATTACAGAAAAAATCCCATGCTCATCATTTCAAATAATTCCTATTATTCAAAATAACCAATAAATGCAATGAAATAACCTAATGTGATTTATGTCGGTGATGAAACTGAAACTGAAACTCTATTAAATATAGATTAAAAGTAATTACAAATAATCTTTTGTTCAACTACAATTTCTTCCCCAAACATTGATTCAGGTGGCCGACTTTTGGCCAAGCAAATGTTTTGTGAAACAATTGTAGTGCAATTAAATATTTGAAACTTTTAAGGTGATTTTAATATTTATTATATTTTTAAGCTAACACAATGGACATTATTGTCCCTGGCAAATTACTAAGGTAGAAGTCATCAATGGTTACCAATGCATCATTATATCATTGCAGTATTAATTAAACTGGTACTGCAAGAACTTAGGCCATGAAAGGTGCAACTCCATGCTAGATAAATGGTAACTAGTTTGTGACTGCAGAAATGTGGAACAAACTCTGGTCTACATAGTAAACGACTGCCCCACAAGAAGTTTCACTGGTGGCATCCACGAGCTGAGCAAGGCAACTCCTCCAGCACTGGACTGGTTGAAAAATTTAGATATTAGTGTAAAAATTAATTTTTTGATCTTTTTGTAATAAAAGTGATTTATGTACTAATATCTTATTTTCTGTTGTTTTCTTTATTTAACATCGCTTCTCATGCGAAATAAATAGCTGCAAAAACTTAAAAAAGAGGACTAACACACCTACTACAATTAATACCAGTCTTCTAAATACTTATTTCGACAAAAATTTTAAGGAAATAACTTTGGGTCACTTTCCTCTAGAAGAGGGATAAGTGTCCTAGAATTATTTTCTGTCTTGCGATTTTTTATGTTAACTTTACTGTGCCCTATGTTCAGCACTGTAATTATTATTTTTACCTATTGAGGATGATGAACTTAGTTGTCGAAATACGTATATATAATAGTATTTAATTGTGGAAAGTTTTAACTTAACTACGCTCTCTAATGAAAGACTTTTTTCTATTTTGCGTTCGAAATTAACTCATTATGAAACCCAAAACAGTAGCCTTTTTTCATTTTTCAATGTTGGCGTTGTTCGAATACAGAAATAAATATCATTGCTGTCATTTAGTTTTAAGAATTTATGTACATTTGACAGATATGATATATGTCCGTATTTTACACAAACAACGTATGTTGTATACAATTTACAACAACATATATATGTTTCTATGTCACTCATGTTTAGATTCTTAAATGAAATATCAAGTAATGTTAACGAAAATTAATAAATAATATGTAAATATATAATAATATACTTCGCGGATAGCAAGATTTAAATTTGAAAATGTCTAGTATCAATGTGACCAACTGCATGCTTTATATAAAAATTAAACTCTGAACTTTCAATTTAATAATTCCAATTTAAGCAATTTATTAATGTAAAAAACGCAAAATAGAAAAAATAGCATAAAAAACTCGTTTCATAAGGCCTTTTGCCGCACTCGATCTTTAGAAAACTCGCCGCTATCGCGGCTCGTTTTCTAAACTGATCTCGTGCGGCAATATGGTGCCTTATGAAACTTGTTTTTTGATATACTATTTTGGTACTGCAAAATCAAATTAAAATCTGTGTTTTTTAATAATAACAAATATTGAATTGAGAATTGTTGCTAAAATAGGATACTGAGCTTATATTAAAAATAATTCAAAAAAGAGGACTTATAAGCCTGAGTTCAAAACGCCAAGTTTTCAAACAAGATGTACAGTCGCGAGAATGGAAAATGGGCTACAATGCCGGAGTTTAACTATGTGCAGTCAACGTTGGTTGAAATGTCATTATTGGGTGTACTGTCATTCATTATTCAAAATGCCACATATCAAAGGTTTAATAATGCTGAATATATGAACGAGACCATAAAGTGCTCGCTTGAATAGGAATTATGGTTCCTAAAATTTTGTAGTTCCTGATAAAAACATACGTGGCGCTTGTATCGAGAAATTCATAGTCACTAAATAACGGGTGTTCAGAAACATTGGAAGTCAAAGTAGTCCTTGAAAATATGAAGTCATGTCTGAGATAGATTGATTTTTGACAGACAACAGTTGACATTTAATAATTATTACAAATCAGATACTTAAGTAAAGATATACGATTTTTTGTTCAGAGCCCACTTGACTTCGAATGTTTCTGAACACCCGTTATATTTTGTGTGTTTTATATTTAGAGTATTTTATTTAGCAGACTTTTGTTTATATATGTATATTTACAGGAAAAGTGCATTTAGGTTAAAGCATTGTTACCGGACAATTTGAAGAACGCCACAGTGTTACAGAATTACTAGAATTTTCAAAACAAAGAAAGCTACAGTATGGAATTTATTAACAATTTGTGTATGATATTATTGCCATAAATTTGTTTTAAAAAAGACATTTACAAAATATTGTATGCAACAATTTCAAATGAAATTCGTTTTGAATACTTAATAAAGTGTAATAGCCACAGTGCCTCTGTAAGAAAAGAGTTTATTAAATTAATTATTTTGAATTATTTGAAGGGAGAGCTTCCCGTTTTTTTTTTTCGAAAGTGTAGGAATTAATATTTAAAATCAAAAAAGAAATAATTTCACATTCATGTTTCATAATTTCTTATAAAATCGGTCCTTAATGTAATAATTATTTGTACTAATCAATTTAAAACGGCCTGTTTTTCAATCCATGTATTTATGTATTTAGATGTTTGATTCGATTAGATTTTTAATTTGTTAATGGCTGATGAGCCCTTGAAAGATTCATTTACAACAGTAATGTAGGCTTTTCTCAGTTCTTGTTAGCTTAAGCAATCTGTTAATAAAATTAAAACTGATATTGTACAAACAATTACTTAAGAAAATTATTTTTATTTGTGATATATATTTTGTGACAATGCCTGAATTTTTAAATTTTTGATTTTAATTTAAAGATTATTGTTTTTTTAATAACAATTATGTATTTTATCATTATAAAAACTTTTAGTTCATTATATATGAGTATTTTTTAATACCGATCTGTACTAAAATCTCTTCAAATGTCTTAATTTTGCCAATCAAAGTTTAATCCATGTATTTATGAAAATATCAATAAATCTATAAACATATTTAATTGTACTATTGTAAGAAATTCAATGAAAGACAAATGTACTATAATATACTTTTCATTAAACTTATTTTCTAAATTATCATACAGCTGATGTAATTTGCAAAGTATAAAAATAAATTTCGGCTGTATGTGTCTCTATTTCCGAGCTTTGTTTTTTTGGTCTTTTTTTAAGGTATACATGAATTAAAAGTGATAAAAACTTGTTTAAAGGTTTGTTTGAGACGTCTACAGCTTCTACATTATTCCACACCGGTGTAGTATATGTACCGTCAAACATATGCTATATCGTACATACTACAACGGTGTAGAATAATGTAGACTGTAGAGGCTTCGAACAAGCCTTTAAAATACTATAATTAATATATGTATTACTAAATTTAAAAACCGCGCTTTTTTTTTTCAATCTACTGTGGCTCTAACTACAGTTATAACAGGAACTATAAATAAACAGGGTGCCACTTTTTAACGTCAAGTTTCCCTCTCCTCCTTATCTCTGGTTTCGCATACGCATGCGTTTTCAGTTATCATTGGGTATGTTATTATCAAATGAAATATTATATACCATAAAAATAGCACTAATATAACTCGATAATTAATTGTTGTAGTAGCTAAACACATTTTTTCTATTTTGCGTTCGAAATGAACTCATTATGAAACCAAAAACAGTATCGAAATGAGCTCTATTTCGATACACTTTTTTTCATTTTTCAATGTTGGCGTTGTTCGAATACAGAAATAAATATCATTGCTGTCATATGATTTTCTATGTCACTCATGTTTATATTTTTAAATGAAATATCAAGTAATGTTAACGAAAATTAATAAATAATATGAAATATAATATACTTCGCGGATAGCAAGATTTAAATTTGAAAAAGTCAAGTATCAATGTGACCAACTGCATGCTTTATATAAAAATTAAACTCTGAACTTTCAAATTAAATAATTCCAATTTAAGCAATTTATTAATGTAAAAAACGCAAAATAGAAAAAATAGTATAAAAAACTCGTTTCATAAGGCCTTTTGCCGCACTCGCTCTTTAGAAAACTCGCCGCAAGCGGCTCGTTTTCTAAACTGATCTCGTGCGGCAAAATGGTGCCTTATGAAACTCGTTTTTTAATATACTATTATAAGGTGCTTTACAGTAGTGAACGCGTTCAACCTATTCCGTTTGTGACGTCATGGCTCCCCACTACGCGGCGAAAATATTGCGGGATCGAGTAATCCTATGTTCTTATACAATCCTTGGGTGTAGATAAAGATGTAACGATTATTGACGGGTTTGTACTAGTAGTGTGCAAAATAGATACTTTTATGTATCGAATAAATACCAATACTTTACACTTTAATATTCGATACTTTGTATCGGATACTTGTATCCGATACTTTTCTGTCAACTCAAGTCGATAACTATACTTATATTTCATCTTTGATACACATAATTATTTATGTGTATATATCATTTCGAACTCTATAATTCATCCATACATTTAAATAGAGCCACACGCTTTTGACATGGGTATCGAACCACTTGAATATTAAAAATATTATGGCTTTATTCATATATCTATACTTTGTAAATAGTCAATTGATATACTATTTATTTTAAAAAAGAACGTGACTAAAAAATAAATTATATCCAATTGTACACAAACATAGATCTGCATAAACATATCGTATACATATATGTATACCATATGCATCAACGAGTATATGTATCAAAAGTATTGCAAAAGAAAAATTCAAATACATCTATACATATCTATAATACCGTTGAGTACTTATTAATAGTATCCGATACTTTTCATTGTCGGTATACGATACATTTGCTCCCTCTAGGTATCCGATACAAAAGTATCGAATACATACTTTTTGCACACCACTAGTTTGTACGGTATTTAAAAGGCTGTCAGTTGGCAGGAGTTTAACTTTATTTGTGGTTTTGTTTTCAAGAAAAATGGATGTTTCCAAAGATGATGTTAATGGTATTGTAGAAGCAATTAAGCGGTTTTTACCCGATTTTAATATTACTAAAGAGGATTTGGTAAAAGTAGAACCATCATTCGTAATTTCATTTTATCACCGTTATTTGAATGAACTAGCAAGAACTTGCAAAACACTGTTTGAATGTGACGCTGAATTCGATGATATACTCGAAATTCGTCCACCTGATATCGAAGCTGAAATGTTTCTCTTTTTACAAACTAGTAATATACTAAATAAGATTGGAGTTCCTTATTTTACTTTATGTGATTTTTACCGGCCATCTAATCGTACTAGGCTCACTATAAAAGTATGTCTCAATTTTCTTTTGTATATAAAAGAAAATCTACCACAAGCTCAGTCAATTATCAAAGGTTTTAATGACAAAGTAATGAACAATCAATTAAAAATCCAAAAAGTTTTTGAAAACAAAAATGAAATTGAAGATATATCATATAAAGTTGGATTGTACCAAGAAAAATTATGCCAGCTAGAAAAAGATTATGGTTCAGAAGAAAAGCTGCAGACTACGCCATTAGATACCCAGCTTAAATTGGATTATGAAATTGAGGAGCTTGAAAAAAAACTTGAAGAAATGAAAATTCACCTGCTTTCACAAGAACATTCAAATGTTGCTTTAGATGCTGAAGTTGAAGAACTAAGGGATAAAGTTGTTTTTGATAATTACGAATCTCAGAAAGAAACATTGGAGCAGCTAAAAACTAAAATAGAACAAGACAAATTGGCAATTTTGCAAAGCGAGACGGCCTGTGAAGAGAAATGTAAATATTTAGAATGTATTAAAGGATATATAACATATTTACAAAAATGTAACATATCACCTTTGGAATATATAGAAACAATTGATAAATTGAAACAGAAAATAAAAGAAACTGAATTTGTTAAAGATAGAAATGAATTATGTATTAATGAAAAGCACATGCTTCTCAAACTAATAAATGAGAATACTGGTAAAAAAAATAAAGACAATGAGAAACAGTTTAATAACTTGCAATCAACATTATTAAAAATGAATAACAAATATAATATGTGGAATAAACAATTACAAGTTAAAAAAAAATTGTATGTTGATTTGGAAAATAAATGTGTTGATCTCAGTAAACAATTAGAAGATAGTAAAGCAGAATGTGCCAAAACAGAAGAAGAACTTGTTTTCATGCAAACTGAGATTCAAAGGCTCAATCAAATAATGCAATCTTCTCAGAGTTTGATCACAACTACTTTCAATGATACTTTATTAAAAATATATAGTGAATAATAGAACATTTTAGTTCTATATATATTTTTTTTGTTAAAGATTTTAATGTTTTAAGTGTTTATAAAATATAATAAATGGGTTTCACTAAAAACATTTTAATACAATAGTGAAGAATTAATTGTGATTCGTACAATAAATGTTCTAATTTCTGAAACAAATTAAAAGACGGTGAACCAGTACGTGTACAAAAATAATACATATTTTTATATAAACTCAGCTCCAAAGGATCTATAAATGTTATTTAGTCAGAATATTGTTATTTAGAATGTTAGAATTTATTTAGAATGTTATTTAGTCAGAATATTATCACAATTTTTAGTGATGCTTATATATTAAAATTAGTACAATATATTTATTTTTTGTAACAATAAATAATTTTTGAAATATTTTTATTATTAAACACCTTTCAAATATGGGAATGAAGAGTTAATTGTAGATAGTGTAAAGTTAAATATTAACTGCTCGGGAATCTATTAGTAATTCATTACACTATATATCAACTGAAAGCCAAGGAATTCTTTTAAATGTTTCATATATGGTCAGAAACATGTAAATCGTTATAGTAACATTATTTGATTACAAAATATTTTGTGTATAAGTTCTCAATTGTGGATCTATTAATCATAAATTATTTATTGACCTTCATATGCTATTTTTAATCCCTTTTTTTAAAAATTTTTGAGCATTCCTAGCATTATTAATAAAATGTGTTCGAAAATAGTTTTTTATATTGTCCTGAATGTGTTTAGATATTTCCACTCTTAATTAAAAAAAAAAGGAATTGAGTTTGAAATCACATATGGAATTAGTATAGATATAATGATTTACATTAGAATATATACCGACAAAATTTATTATACATTTCATAATTTAATAAATTATGTCCACATTACAGAAAAAATCCCATGCTCATCATTTCAAATAATTCCTATTATTCAAAATAACCAATAAATGCAATGAAATAACCTAATGTGATTTATGTCGGTGATGAAACTGAAACTGAAACTCTATTAAATATAGATTAAAAGTAATTACAAATAATCTTTTGTTCAACTACAATTTCTTCCCCAAACATTGATTCAGGTGGCCGACTTTTGGCCAAGCAAATGTTTTGTGAAACAATTGTAGTGCAATTAAATATTTGAAACTTTTAAGGTGATTTTAATATTTATTATATTTTTAAGCTAACACAATGGACATTATTGTCCCTGGCAAATTACTAAGGTAGAAGTCATCAATGGTTACCAATGCATCATTATATCATTGCAGTATTAATTAAACTGGTACTGCAAGAACTTAGGCCATGAAAGGTGCAACTCCATGCTAGATAAATGGTAACTAGTTTGTGACTGCAGAAATGTGGAACAAACTCTGGTCTACATAGTAAACGACTGCCCCACAAGAAGTTTCACTGGTGGCATCCACGAGCTGAGCAAGGCAACTCCTCCAGCACTGGACTGGTTGAAAAATTTAGATATTAGTGTAAAAATTAATTTTTTGATCTTTTTGTAATAAAAGTGATTTATGTACTAATATCTTATTTTCTGTTGTTTTCTTTATTTAACATCGCTTCTCATGCGAAATAAATAGCTGCAAAAACTTAAAAAAGAGGACTAACACACCTACTACAATTAATACCAGTCTTCTAAATACTTATTTCGACAAAAATTTGAAGGAAATAACTTTGGGTCACTTTCCTCTAGAAGAGGGATAAGTGTCCTAGAATTATTTTCTGTCTTGCGATTTTTTATGTTAACTTTACTGTGCCCTATGTTCAGCACTGTAATTATTATTTTTACCTATTGAGGATGATGAACTTAGTTGTCGAAATACGTATATATAATAGTATTTAATTGTGGAAAGTTTTAACTTAACTACGCTCTCTAATGAAAGACTTTTTTCTATTTTGCGTTCGAAATTAACTCATTATGAAACCCAAAACAGTAGCCTTTTTTCATTTTTCAATGTTGGCGTTGTTCGAATACAGAAATAAATATCATTGCTGTCATTTAGTTTTAAGAATTTATGTACATTTGACAGATATGATATATGTCCGTATTTTACACAAACAACGTATGTTGTATACAATTTACAACAACATATATATGTTTCTATGTCACTCATGTTTAGATTCTTAAATGAAATATCAAGTAATGTTAACGAAAATTAATAAATAATATGTAAATATATAATAATATACTTCGCGGATAGCAAGATTTAAATTTGAAAATGTCTAGTATCAATGTGACCAACTGCATGCTTTATATAAAAATTAAACTCTGAACTTTCAATTTAATAATTCCAATTTAAGCAATTTATTAATGTAAAAAACGCAAAATAGAAAAAATAGCATAAAAAACTCGTTTCATAAGGCCTTTTGCCGCACTCGATCTTTAGAAAACTCGCCGCTATCGCGGCTCGTTTTCTAAACTGATCTCGTGCGGCAATATGGTGCCTTATGAAACTTGTTTTTTGATATACTATTTTGGTACTGCAAAATCAAATTAAAATCTGTGTTTTTTAATAATAACAAATATTGAATTGAGAATTGTTGCTAAAATAGGATACTGAGATTATATTAAAAATAATTCAAAAAAGAGGACTTATAAGCCTGAGTTCAAAACGCCAAGTTTTCAAACAAGATGTACAGTCGCGAGAATGGAAAATGGGCTACAATGCCGGAGTTTAACTATGTGCAGTCAACGTTGGTTGAAATGTCATTATTGGGTGTACTGTCATTCATTATTCAAAATGCCACATATCAAAGGTTTAATAATGCTGAATATATGAACGAGACCATAAAGTGCTCGCTTGAATAGGAATTATGGTTCCTAAAATTTTGTAGTTCCTGATAAAAACATACGTGGCGCTTGTATCGAGAAATTCATAGTCACTAAATAACGGGTGTTCAGAAACATTGGAAGTCAAAGTAGTCCTTGAAAATATGAAGTCATGTCTGAGATAGATTGATTTTTGACAGACAACAGTTGACATTTAATAATTATTACAAATCAGATACTTAAGTAAAGATATACGATTTTTTGTTCAGAGCCCACTTGACTTCGAATGTTTCTGAACACCCGTTATATTTTGTGTGTTTTATATTTAGAGTATTTTATTTAGCAGACTTTTGTTTATATATGTATATTTACAGGAAAAGTGCATTTAGGTTAAAGCATTGTTACCGGACAATTTGAAGAACGCCACAGTGTTACAGAATTACTAGAATTTTCAAAACAAAGAAAGCTACAGTATGGAATTTATTAACAATTTGTGTATGATATTATTGCCATAAATTTGTTTTAAAAAAGACATTTACAAAATATTGTATGCAACAATTTCAAATGAAATTCGTTTTGAATACTTAATAAAGTGTAATAGCCACAGTGCCTCTGTAAGAAAAGAGTTTATTAAATTAATTATTTTGAATTATTTGAAGGGAGAGCTTCCCGTTTTTTTTTTTCGAAAGTGTAGGAATTAATATTTAAAATCAAAAAAGAAATAATTTCACATTCATGTTTCATAATTTCTTATAAAATCGGTCCTTAATGTAATAATTATTTGTACTAATCAATTTAAAACGGCCTGTTTTTCAATCCATGTATTTATGTATTTAGATGTTTGATTCGATTAGATTTTTAATTTGTTAATGGCTGATGAGCCCTTGAAAGATTCATTTACAACAGTAATGTAGGCTTTTCTCAGTTCTTGTTAGCTTAAGCAATCTGTTAATAAAATTAAAACTGATATTGTACAAACAATTACTTAAGAAAATTATTTTTATTTGTGATATATATTTTGTGACAATGCCTGAATTTTTAAATTTTTGATTTTAATTTAAAGATTATTGTTTTTTTAATAACAATTATGTATTTTATCATTATAAAAACTTTTAGTTCATTATATATGAGTATTTTTTAATACCGATCTGTACTAAAATCTCTTCAAATGTCTTAATTTTGCCAATCAAAGTTTAATCCATGTATTTATGAAAATATCAATAAATCTATAAACATATTTAATTGTACTATTGTAAGAAATTCAATGAAAGACAAATGTACTATAATATACTTTTCATTAAACTTATTTTCTAAATTATCATACAGCTGATGTAATTTGCAAAGTATAAAAATAAATTTCGGCTGTATGTGTCTCTATTTCCGAGCTTTGTTTTTTTGGTCTTTTTTTAAGGTATACATGAATTAAAAGTGATAAAAACTTGTTTAAAGGTTTGTTTGAGACGTCTACAGCTTCTACATTATTCCACACCGGTGTAGTATATGTACCGTCAAACATATGCTATATCGTACATACTACAACGGTGTAGAATAATGTAGACTGTAGAGGCTTCGAACAAGCCTTTAAAATACTATAATTAATATATGTATTACTAAATTTAAAAACCGCGCTTTTTTTTTTCAATCTACTGTGGCTCTAACTACAGTTATAACAGGAACTATAAATAAACAGGGTGCCACTTTTTAACGTCAAGTTTCCCTCTCCTCCTTATCTCTGGTTTCGCATACGCATGCGTTTTCAGTTATCATTGGGTATGTTATTATCAAATGAAATATTATATACCATAAAAATAGCACTAATATAACTCGATAATTAATTGTTGTAGTAGCTAAACACATTTTTTCTATTTTGCGTTCGAAATGAACTCATTATGAAACCAAAAACAGTATCGAAATGAGCTCTATTTCGATACACTTTTTTTCATTTTTCAATGTTGGCGTTGTTCGAATACAGAAATAAATATCATTGCTGTCATATGATTTTCTATGTCACTCATGTTTATATTTTTAAATGAAATATCAAGTAATGTTAACGAAAATTAATAAATAATATGAAATATAATATACTTCGCGGATAGCAAGATTTAAATTTGAAAAAGTCAAGTATCAATGTGACCAACTGCATGCTTTATATAAAAATTAAACTCTGAACTTTCAAATTAAATAATTCCAATTTAAGCAATTTATTAATGTAAAAAACGCAAAATAGAAAAAATAGTATAAAAAACTCGTTTCATAAGGCCTTTTGCCGCACTCGCTCTTTAGAAAACTCGCCGCAAGCGGCTCGTTTTCTAAACTGATCTCGTGCGGCAAAATGGTGCCTTATGAAACTCGTTTTTTAATATACTATTATAAGGTGCTTTACAGTAGTGAACGCGTTCAACCTATTCCGTTTGTGACGTCATGGCTCCCCACTACGCGGCGAAAATATTGCGGGATCGAGTAATCCTATGTTCTTATACAATCCTTGGGTGTAGATAAAGATGTAACGATTATTGACGGGTTTGTACTTTGTACGGTATTTTAAAGGCTGTCAGTTGGCAGGAGTTTAACTTTATTTGTGGTTTTGTTTTCAAGAAAAATGGATGTTTCCAAAGATGATGTTAATGGTATTGTAGAAGCAATTAAGCGGTTTTTACCCGATTTTAATATTACTAAAGAGGATTTGGTAAAAGTAGAACCATCATTCGTAATTTCATTTTATCACCGTTATTTGAATGAACTAGCAAGAACTTGCAAAACACTGTTTGAATGTGACGCTGAATTCGATGATATACTCGAAATTCGTCCACCTGATATCGAAGCTGAAATGTTTCTCTTTTTACAAACTAGTAATATACTAAATAAGATTGGAGTTTCTTATTTTACTTTATGTGATTTTTACCGGCCATCTAATCGTACTAGGCTCACTATAAAAGTATGTCTCAATTTTCTTTTGTATATAAAAGAAAATCTACCACAAGCTCAGTCAATTATCAAAGGTTTTAATGACAAAGTAATGAACAATCAATTAAAAATCCAAAAAGTTTTTGAAAACAAAAATGAAATTGAAGATATATCATATAAAGTTGGATTGTACCAAGAAAAATTATGCCAGCTAGAAAAAGATTATGGTTCAGAAGAAAAGCTGCAGACTACGCCATTAGATACCCAGCTTAAATTGGATTATGAAATTGAGGAGCTTGAAAAAAAACTTGAAGAAATGAAAATTCACCTGCTTTCACAAGAACATTCAAATGTTGCTTTAGATGCTGAAGTTGAAGAACTAAGGGATAAAGTTGTTTTTGATAATTACGAATCTCAGAAAGAAACATTGGAGCAGCTAAAAACTAAAATAGAACAAGACAAATTGGCAATTTTGCAAAGCGAGACGGCCTGTGAAGAGAAATGTAAATATTTAGAATGTATTAAAGGATATATAACATATTTACAAAAATGTAACATATCACCTTTGGAATATATAGAAACAATTGATAAATTGAAACAGAAAATAAAAGAAACTGAATTTGTTAAAGATAGAAATGAATTATGTATTAATGAAAAGCACATGCTTCTCAAACTAATAAATGAGAATACTGGTAAAAAAAATAAAGACAATGAGAAACAGTTTAATAACTTGCAATCAACATTATTAAAAATGAATAACAAATATAATATGTGGAATAAACAATTACAAGTTAAAAAAAAATTGTATGTTGATTTGGAAAATAAATGTGTTGATCTCAGTAAACAATTAGAAGATAGTAAAGCAGAATGTGCCAAAACAGAAGAAGAACTTGTTTTCATGCAAACTGAGATTCAAAGGCTCAATCAAATAATGCAATCTTCTCAGAGTTTGATCACAACTACTTTCAATGATACTTTATTAAAAATATATAGTGAATAATAGAACATTTTAGTTCTATATATATTTTTTTTGTTAAAGATTTTAATGTTTTAAGTGTTTATAAAATATAATAAATGGGTTTCACTAAAAACATTTTAATACAATAGTGAAGAATTAATTGTGATTCGTACAATAAATGTTCTAATTTCTGAAACAAATTAAAAGACGGTGAACCAGTACGTGTACAAAAATAATACATATTTTTATATAAACTCAGCTCCAAAGGATCTATAAATGTTATTTAGTCATAATATTGTTATTTAGAATGTTAGAATTTATTTAGAATGTTATTTAGTCAGAATATTATCACAATTTTTAGTGATGCTTATATATTAAAATTAGTACAATATATTTATTTTTTGTAACAATAAATAATTTTTGAAATATTTTTATTATTAAACACCTTTCAAATATGGGAATGAAGAGTTAATTGTAGATAGTGTAAAGTTAAATATTAACTGCTCGGGAATCTATTAGTAATTCAATACACTATATATCAACTGAAAGCCAAGGAATTCTTTTAAATGTTTCATATATGGTCATAAAAAGTTAAATGTATTATTAATATATATATTATTAATATTAACTGCTCGGGAATCTATTAGTAATTCAATACACTATATATCAACTGAAAGCCAAGGAATTCTTTTAAATGTTTCATATATGGTCAGAAACATGTAAATCGTCATAGTAACATTATTTGATTACAAAATATTTTGTGTATAAGTTCTCAATTGTGGATCTATTAATCATACATTATTTATTGACCTTCATATGCTATTTTTAATCCCTTTTTTTAAAAATTTTTGAGCATTCCTAGCATTATTAATAAAATGTGTTCGAAAATAGTTTTTTATATTGTCCTGAATGTGTTTAGATATTTCCACTCTTAATTAAAAAAAAAAGGAATTGAGTTTGAAATCACATATGGAATTAGTATAGATATAATGATTTACATTAGAATATATACCGACAAAATTTATTATACATTTCATAATTTAATAAATTATGTCCACATTACAGAAAAAATCCCATGCTCATCATTTCAAATAATTCCTATTATTCAAAATAACCAATAAATGCAATGAAATAACCTAATGTGATTTATGTCGGTGATGAAACTGAAACTGAAACTCTATTAAATATAGATTAAAAGTAATTACAAATAATCTTTTGTTCAACTACAATTTCTTCCCCAAACATTGATTCAGGTGGCCGACTTTTGGCCAAGCAAATGTTTTGTGAAACAATTGTAGTGCAATTAAATATTTGAAACTTTTAAGGTGATTTTAATATTTATTATATTTTTAAGCTAACACAATGGACATTATTGTCCCTGGCAAATTACTAAGGTAGAAGTCATCAATGGTTACCAATGCATCATTATATCATTGCAGTATTAATTAAACTGGTACTGCAAGAACTTAGGCCATGAAAGGTGCAACTCCATGCTAGATAAATGGTAACTAGTTTGTGACTGCAGAAATGTGGAACAAACTCTGGTCTACATAGTAAACGACTGCCCCACAAGAAGTTTCACTGGTGGCATCCACGAGCTGAGCAAGGCAACTCCTCCAGCACTGGACTGGTTGAAAAATTTAGATATTAGTGTAAAAATTAATTTTTTGATCTTTTTGTAATAAAAGTGATTTATGTACTAATATCTTATTTTCTGTTGTTTTCTTTATTTAACATCGCTTCTCATGCGAAATAAATAGCTGCAAAAACTTAAAAAAGAGGACTAACACACCTACTACAATTAATACCAGTCTTCTAAATACTTATTTCGACAAAAATTTGAAGGAAATAACTTTGGGTCACTTTCCTCTAGAAGAGGGATAAGTGTCCTAGAATTATTTTCTGTCTTGCGATTTTTTATGTTAACTTTACTGTGCCCTATGTTCAGCACTGTAATTATTATTTTTACCTATTGAGGATGATGAACTTAGTTGTCGAAATACGTATATATAATAGTATTTAATTGTGGAAAGTTTTAACTTAACTACGCTCTCTAATGAAAGACTTTTTTCTATTTTGCGTTCGAAATTAACTCATTATGAAACCCAAAACAGTAGCCTTTTTTCATTTTTCAATGTTGGCGTTGTTCGAATACAGAAATAAATATCATTGCTGTCATTTAGTTTTAAGAATTTATGTACATTTGACAGATATGATATATGTCCGTATTTTACACAAACAACGTATGTTGTATACAATTTACAACAACATATATATGTTTCTATGTCACTCATGTTTAGATTCTTAAATGAAATATCAAGTAATGTTAACGAAAATTAATAAATAATATGTAAATATATAATAATATACTTCGCGGATAGCAAGATTTAAATTTGAAAATGTCTAGTATCAATGTGACCAACTGCATGCTTTATATAAAAATTAAACTCTGAACTTTCAATTTAATAATTCCAATTTAAGCAATTTATTAATGTAAAAAACGCAAAATAGAAAAAATAGCATAAAAAACTCGTTTCATAAGGCCTTTTGCCGCACTCGATCTTTAGAAAACTCGCCGCTATCGCGGCTCGTTTTCTAAACTGATCTCGTGCGGCAATATGGTGCCTTATGAAACTTGTTTTTTGATATACTATTTTGGTACTGCAAAATCAAATTAAAATCTGTGTTTTTTAATAATAACAAATATTGAATTGAGAATTGTTGCTAAAATAGGATACTGAGCTTATATTAAAAATAATTCAAAAAAGAGGACTTATAAGCCTGAGTTCAAAACGCCAAGTTTTCAAACAAGATGTACAGTCGCGAGAATGGAAAATGGGCTACAATGCCGGAGTTTAACTATGTGCAGTCAACGTTGGTTGAAATGTCATTATTGGGTGTACTGTCATTCATTATTCAAAATGCCACATATCAAAGGTTTAATAATGCTGAATATATGAACGAGACCATAAAGTGCTCGCTTGAATAGGAATTATGGTTCCTAAAATTTTGTAGTTCCTGATAAAAACATACGTGGCGCTTGTATCGAGAAATTCATAGTCACTAAATAACGGGTGTTCAGAAACATTGGAAGTCAAAGTAGTCCTTGAAAATATGAAGTCATGTCTGAGATAGATTGATTTTTGACAGACAACAGTTGACATTTAATAATTATTACAAATCAGATACTTAAGTAAAGATATACGATTTTTTGTTCAGAGCCCACTTGACTTCGAATGTTTCTGAACACCCGTTATATTTTGTGTGTTTTATATTTAGAGTATTTTATTTAGCAGACTTTTGTTTATATATGTATATTTACAGGAAAAGTGCATTTAGGTTAAAGCATTGTTACCGGACAATTTGAAGAACGCCACAGTGTTACAGAATTACTAGAATTTTCAAAACAAAGAAAGCTACAGTATGGAATTTATTAACAATTTGTGTATGATATTATTGCCATAAATTTGTTTTAAAAAAGACATTTACAAAATATTGTATGCAACAATTTCAAATGAAATTCGTTTTGAATACTTAATAAAGTGTAATAGCCACAGTGCCTCTGTAAGAAAAGAGTTTATTAAATTAATTATTTTGAATTATTTGAAGGGAGAGCTTCCCGTTTTTTTTTTTCGAAACTGTAGGAATTAATATTTAAAATCAAAAAAGAAATAATTTCACATTCATGTTTCATAATTTCTTATAAAATCGGTCCTTAATGTAATAATTATTTGTACTAATCAATTTAAAACGGCCTGTTTTTCAATCCATGTATTTATGTATTTAGATGTTTGATTCGATTAGATTTTTAATTTGTTAATGGCTGATGAGCCCTTGAAAGATTCATTTACAACAGTAATGTAGGCTTTTCTCAGTTCTTGTTAGCTTAAGCAATCTGTTAATAAAATTAAAACTGATATTGTACAAACAATTACTTAAGAAAATTATTTTTATTTGTGATATATATTTTGTGACAATGCCTGAATTTTTAAATTTTTGATTTTAATTTAAAGATTATTGTTTTTTTAATAACAATTATGTATTTTATCATTATAAAAACTTTTAGTTCATTATATATGAGTATTTTTTAATACCGATCTGTACTAAAATCTCTTCAAATGTCTTAATTTTGCCAATCAAAGTTTAATCCATGTATTTATGAAAATATCAATAAATCTATAAACATATTTAATTGTACTATTGTAAGAAATTCAATGAAAGACAAATGTACTATAATATACTTTTCATTAAACTTATTTTCTAAATTATCATACAGCTGATGTAATTTGCAAAGTATAAAAATAAATTTCGGCTGTATGTGTCTCTATTTCCGAGCTTTGTTTTTTTGGTCTTTTTTTAAGGTATACATGAATTAAAAGTGATAAAAACTTGTTTAAAGGTTTGTTTGAGACGTCTACAGCTTCTACATTATTCCACACCGGTGTAGTATATGTACCGTCAAACATATGCTATATCGTACATACTACAACGGTGTAGAATAATGTAGACTGTAGAGGCTTCGAACAAGCCTTTAAAATACTATAATTAATATATGTATTACTAAATTTAAAAACCGCGCTTTTTTTTTTCAATCTACTGTGGCTCTAACTACAGTTATAACAGGAACTATAAATAAACAGGGTGCCACTTTTTAACGTCAAGTTTCCCTCTCCTCCTTATCTCTGGTTTCGCATACGCATGCGTTTTCAGTTATCATTGGGTATGTTATTAATTAAGAAATACTGAAAAAACAAGCCTATCAACGCGAGGAAACGTACAGACGACCGTTTCGTTCTAATTGGAACTTCTCAATGTACGGCATTCCCTTTCGATGACGACCTTGCTTTTTCATCTCTATACTTTCTGTATATATAGTTAACATTTGGAATTTACTGCAAGTGAGAATTAATGAATATTAAATCACATTCTTACATGTAAATGTCGACTTATTTAATGCGTATAAATCTACAATCCGTCAAACTAAGTTTGTACTAGTATGCAGAACACACTCTTTCGCGACAACGAACTTCCTGGTAGTTAGGTTAATTAAGAATTAAGAAATACTGAAAAAACAAGCCTATCAACGCGAGGAAAC
Organism: Melolontha melolontha; assembly: GCA_935421215.2. NCBI lineage: Eukaryota > Metazoa > Arthropoda > Insecta > Coleoptera > Scarabaeidae > Melolontha > Melolontha melolontha. Next base: position 22,873,208 of record OW285235.1, read on the forward strand.
GTACAGACGACCGTTTCGTTCTAATTGGAACTTCTCAATGTACGGCATTCCCTTTCGATGACGACCTTGCTTTTTCATCTCTATACTTTCTGTATATATAGTTAACATTTGGAATTTACTGCAAGTGAGAATTAATGAATATTAAATCACATTCTTACATGTAAATGTCGACTTATTTAATGCGTATAAATCTACAATCCGTCAAACTAAGTTTGTACTAGTATGCAGAACACACTCTTTCGCGACAACGAACTTCCTGGTAGTTAGGTTAATTAAGAATTAAGAAATACTGAAAAAACAAGCCTATCAACGCGAGGAAACGTACAGACGACCGTTTCGTTCTAATTGGAACTTCTCAATGTACGGCATTCCCTTTCGATGACGACCTTGCTTTTTCATCTCTATACTTTCTGTATATATAGTTAACATTTGGAATTTACTGCAAGTGAGAATTAATGAATATTAAATCACATTCTTACATGTAAATGTCGACTTATTTAATGCGTATAAATCTACAATCCGTCAAACTAAGTTTGTACTAGTATGCAGAACACACTCTTTCGCGACAACGAACTTCCTGGTAGTTAGGTTAATTAAGAATTAAGAAATACTGAAAAAACAAGCCTATCAACGCGAGGAAACGTACAGACGACCGTTTCGTTCTAATTGGAACTTCTCAATGTACGGCATTCCCTTTCGATGACGACCTTGCTTTTTCATCTCTATACTTTCTGTATATATAGTTAACATTTGGAATTTACTGCAAGTGAGAATTAATGAATATTAAATCACATTCTTACATGTAAATGTCGACTTATTTCTTAATTCTTAATTAACCTAACTACCAGGAAGTTCGTTGTCGCGAAAGAGTGTGTTCTGCATACTAGTACAAACTTAGTTTGACGGATTGTAGATTTATACGCATTAAATAAGTCGACATTTACATGTAAGAATGTGATTTAATATTCATTAATTCTCACTTGCAGTAAATTCCAAATGTTAACTATATATACAGAAAGTATAGAGATGAAAAAGCAAGGTCGTCATCGAAAGGGAATGCCGTACATTGAGAAGTTCCAATTAGAACGAAACGGTCGTCTGTACGTTTCCTCGCGTTGATAGGCTTGTTTTTTCAGTATTTCTTAATTCTTAATTAACCTAACTACCAGGAAGTTCGTTGTCGCGAAAGAGTGTGTTCTGCATACTAGTACAAACTTAGTTTGACGGATTGTAGATTTATACGCATTAAATAAGTCGACATTTACATGTAAGAATGTGATTTAATATTCATTAATTCTCACTTGCAGTAAATTCCAAATGTTAACTATATATACAGAAAGTATAGAGATGAAAAAGCAAGGTCGTCATCGAAAGGGAATGCCGTACATTGAGAAGTTCCAATTAGAACGAAACGGTCGTCTGTACGTTTCCTCGCGTTGATAGGCTTGTTTTTTCAGTATTTCTTAATTCTTAATTAACCTAACTACCAGGAAGTTCGTTGTCGCGAAAGAGTGTGTTCTGCATACTAGTACAAACTTAGTTTGACGGATTGTAGATTTATACGCATTAAATAAGTCGACATTTACATGTAAGAATGTGATTTAATATTCATTAATTCTCACTTGCAGTAAATTCCAAATGTTAACTATATATACAGAAAGTATAGAGATGAAAAAGCAAGGTCGTCATCGAAAGGGAATGCCGTACATTGAGAAGTTCCAATTAGAACGAAACGGTCGTCTGTACGTTTCCTCGCGTTGATAGGCTTGTTTTTTCAGTATTTCTTAATTCTTAATTAACCTAACTACCAGGAAGTTCGTTGTCGCGAAAGAGTGTGTTCTGCATACTAGTACAAACTTAGTTTGACGGATTGTAGATTTATACGCATTAAATAAGTCGACATTTACATGTAAGAATGTGATTTAATATTCATTAATTCTCACTTGCAGTAAATTCCAAAGGGTATGTTATTATCAAATGAAATATTATATACCATAAAAATAGCACTAATATAACTCGATAATTAATTGTTGTAGTAGCTAAACACATTTTTTCTATTTTGCGTTCGAAATGAACTCATTATGAAACCAAAAACAGTATCGAAATGAGCTCTATTTCGATACACTTTTTTTCATTTTTCAATGTTGGCGTTGTTCGAATACAGAAATAAATATCATTGCTGTCATATGATTTTCTATGTCACTCATGTTTATATTTTTAAATGAAATATCAAGTAATGTTAACGAAAATTAATAAATAATATGAAATATAATATACTTCGCGGATAGCAAGATTTAAATTTGAAAAAGTCAAGTATCAATGTGACCAACTGCATGCTTTATATAAAAATTAAACTCTGAACTTTCAAATTAAATAATTCCAATTTAAGCAATTTATTAATGTAAAAAACGCAAAATAGAAAAAATAGTATAAAAAACTCGTTTCATAAGGCCTTTTGCCGCACTCGCTCTTTAGAAAACTCGCCGCAAGCGGCTCGTTTTCTAAACTGATCTCGTGCGGCAAAATGGTGCCTTATGAAACTCGTTTTTTAATATACTATTATAAGGTGCTTTACAGTAGTGAACGCGTTCAACCTATTCCGTTTGTGACGTCATGGCTCCCCACTACGCGGCGAAAATATTGCGGGATCGAGTAATCCTATGTTCTTATACAATCCTTGGGTGTAGATAAAGATGTAACGATTATTGACGGGTTTGTACTTTGTACGGTATTTTAAAGGCTGTCAGTTGGCAGGAGTTTAACTTTATTTGTGGTTTTGTTTTCAAGAAAAATGGAAGTTTCCAAAGATGATGTTAATGGTATTGTAGAAGCAATTAAGCGGTTTTTACCCGATTTTAATATTACTAAAGAGGATTTGGTAAAAGTAGAACCATCATTCGTAATTTCATTTTATCACCGTTATTTGAATGAACTAGCAAGAACTTGCAAAACACTGTTTGAATGTGACGCTGAATTCGATGATATACTCGAAATTCGTCCACCTGATATCGAAGCTGAAATGTTTCTCTTTTTACAAACTAGTAATATACTAAATAAGATTGGAGTTTCTTATTTTACTTTATGTGATTTTTACCGGCCATCTAATCGTACTAGGCTCACTATAAAAGTATGTCTCAATTTTCTTTTGTATATAAAAGAAAATCTACCACAAGCTCAGTCAATTATCAAAGGTTTTAATGACAAAGTAATGAACAATCAATTAAAAATCCAAAAAGTTTTTGAAAACAAAAATGAAATTGAAGATATATCATATAAAGTTGGATTGTACCAAGAAAAATTATGCCAGCTAGAAAAAGATTATGGTTCAGAAGAAAAGCTGCAGACTACGCCATTAGATACCCAGCTTAAATTGGATTATGAAATTGAGGAGCTTGAAAAAAAACTTGAAGAAATGAAAATTCACCTGCTTTCACAAGAACATTCAAATGTTGCTTTAGATGCTGAAGTTGAAGAACTAAGGGATAAAGTTGTTTTTGATAATTACGAATCTCAGAAAGAAACATTGGAGCAGCTAAAAACTAAAATAGAACAAGACAAATTGGCAATTTTGCAAAGCGAGACGGCCTGTGAAGAGAAATGTAAATATTTAGAATGTATTAAAGGATATATAACATATTTACAAAAATGTAACATATCACCTTTGGAATATATAGAAACAATTGATAAATTGAAACAGAAAATAAAAGAAACTGAATTTGTTAAAGATAGAAATGAATTATGTATTAATGAAAAGCACATGCTTCTCAAACTAATAAATGAGAATACTGGTAAAAAAAATAAAGACAATGAGAAACAGTTTAATAACTTGCAATCAACATTATTAAAAATGAATAACAAATATAATATGTGGAATAAACAATTACAAGTTAAAAAAAAATTGTATGTTGATTTGGAAAATAAATGTGTTGATCTCAGTAAACAATTAGAAGATAGTAAAGCAGAATGTGCCAAAACAGAAGAAGAACTTGTTTTCATGCAAACTGAGATTCAAAGGCTCAATCAAATAATGCAATCTTCTCAGAGTTTGATCACAACTACTTTCAATGATACTTTATTAAAAATATATAGTGAATAATAGAACATTTTAGTTCTATATATATTTTTTTTGTTAAAGATTTTAATGTTTTAAGTGTTTATAAAATATAATAAATGGGTTTCACTAAAAACATTTTAATACAATAGTGAAGAATTAATTGTGATTCGTACAATAAATGTTCTAATTTCTGAAACAAATTAAAAGACGGTGAACCAGTACGTGTACAAAAATAATACATATTTTTATATAAACTCAGCTCCAAAGGATCTATAAATGTTATTTAGTCATAATATTGTTATTTAGAATGTTAGAATTTATTTAGAATGTTATTTAGTCAGAATATTATCACAATTTTTAGTGATGCTTATATATTAAAATTAGTACAATATATTTATTTTTTGTAACAATAAATAATTTTTGAAATATTTTTATTATTAAACACCTTTCAAATATGGGAATGAAGAGTTAATTGTAGATAGTGTAAAGTTAAATATTAACTGCTCGGGAATCTATTAGTAATTCAATACACTATATATCAACTGAAAGCCAAGGAATTCTTTTAAATGTTTCATATATGGTCATAAAAAGTTAAATGTATTATTAATATATATATTATTAATATTAACTGCTCGGGAATCTATTAGTAATTCAATACACTATATATCAACTGAAAGCCAAGGAATTCTTTTAAATGTTTCATATATGGTCAGAAACATGTAAATCGTCATAGTAACATTATTTGATTACAAAATATTTTGTGTATAAGTTCTCAATTGTGGATCTATTAATCATAAATTATTTATTGACCTTCATATGCTATTTTTAATCCCTTTTTTTAAAAATTTTTGAGCATTCCTAGCATTATTAATAAAATGTGTTCGAAAATAGTTTTTTATATTGTCCTGAATGTGTTTAGATATTTCCACTCTTAATTAAAAAAAAAAGGAATTGAGTTTGAAATCACATATGGAATTAGTATAGATATAATGATTTACATTAGAATATATACCGACAAAATTTATTATACATTTCATAATTTAATAAATTATGTCCACATTACAGAAAAAATCCCATGCTCATCATTTCAAATAATTCCTATTATTCAAAATAACCAATAAATGCAATGAAATAACCTGTTATATTTGAAGAGGTTTTGGGTTTAATTAACAGTCAACTGGATCAGTTCTTGATAACTTTTATTATACATACAACCTTTTTATGTAAACAGTACTTGTCACTTGTATATTTCCACTCTCTTATACAACCAACTTCTTAAACTAAAACTAACTACTAAACTATTCTATTGCCAATTCCTTAACACGCCCCCTCAATAAAATGGTTTAGTACACATAAAAGTTTAACATTTATCTATAACAACAAAATCAAACCTTAACATTAATACAAGTTTAATTCCATTCTGAATTTCACAAATTTCGCTTTTGATAAGGGCTTGGTGAACATAGCTAACTGATCTTCAGTTTTTAAGTATATTATGTTAACCAATCCTTTCTCTATTTTCTCCTTAATAAAGAAATATTTTATGTCCATATGTTTCAACCTTTTAGTATTTTCGGGAGTATTCGCAATCCTTATTGCCGATTGATTATCCTCATATATTGTTATAGGCTTTTCAAGAGGAAATTCATCAAAGTCCAATAACAATTTTCTTAACCAGCAAGCCTCGGTTATTGCTGTGGTTAAGGCAACATATTCTGATTCGGTCGAGGATATTGATACCGTTTGCTGCTTTTTACTTGCCCATACAATAGGACAGTTAAACAATTTAAAAATGTACCCGGTAGTTGACTTCCTGTCAACAATATCCCCTCCCCAATCCGAATCTACATATCCACGAAGAACATCATTGTTTGTCTTAAAATGTAACTTTAAGTTCAAAGTTCCCTTGACATACCGTAAAATACGTTTTAGAGCTTTATACAAAGTAATATTAGCTTTGTCTTGAAATCTACTTAACATAGTTACACTTTCACATAAATCTGGCCTTGTACCTAACATGGCAAACATAAGACTACCAATAATTTGCCGGCACAGATTTTGCAACTCTTTGTCAATCTTATCACATTTTAATAAATTAAAATTAAAATTATAATCTAAAGGAGTGCTTATCTCTTTACAATTTGACATGTTAAATTTTTCTAAAACTCGTCTTAAATAATTAGATTGATCTAACTCTGTATAACCTTCATTCAAATTCTGATTAACATCCATGCCTAAATACTGAGAAATTACACCTAAATCTTTCATAGAAAAATTCGTGTTTAGCACATCTTTTAAACTTTCAACCTCTACTAAATTTGATCCTACAATGAGTAGATCATCAACATATAATAATACAAATAGTTTACAGTGTTTAGAAAATTTTGTATACAAACAACAATCATTATGAGATCTTGCAAAGCCTTGGCTTTTCATTAAAGAATCAAATTTGCTATTCCAACACTTAGGAGATTTTTTCAAGCCATATATTGACTTATTTAACTTGCATACAGTATTGCTATTACTTACATTCTTTTTTGGCAATGACATATAAACTTCTTCCGTTATATCCCCATATAAAAATGCACCTTGTACATCCATTTGGAATATTGGTAAACCTAACTTATTAGCTACTACAACAAGTATTCTAAATGTACTTAATTTAGCCACTGGCGCATAAATATCATATAGTTCATTAATTCCGTCTTGTTGGAATCCGCGGGCAACCAATCTTGCTTTAAACTGATTGTCACTCTTGATTTTAAACACCCACTTACTTTCTATTACCTTTTTATTAACAGGCCATGGCACTTCCGTCCACGTATTATTTTCGCACAACACACATAACTCCTTCTCCATGGCTTCCTTCCACTTTTCTTCATTCTGTGATGTCACTGCTTCTTCATATGTCAATGGTTCCTCTGTAACTGAAAAAAAGTTTACTTCATAATCTTGCATCCATATAGGTTTTCTTCTTCTTCTACTGAGATTCACACTCTCCGTGCTCTCCTCATTAATGTGATTGAGGCTTTTTCTGCAGCCCTCTTCCTTCACATTGTCTATCTCTTCTTCAATTTCATGACTTGTTCCGTATTTTGTTTCTTCTTCACTTTCACTCAAATTTTCCTCTTGTTCTTGATTTCTTTCAATATTTTCATCGTTTTCCCTTTCTATCTCAAGCATCAATCCTTTTTCTGTTGCTTCCAGGCTTTTTGCAATGACATGTCTTTGATTCTGTGGCACAAACAATACATCCCTATGTATTTCTACCTTATTTCTGTCAGGGAAATAAATGCGATAACCCTTGACCTCTTCACTATAACCCATAAATATACCTCTTTCACTTTTTGGATCTAACTTTCTTCTCTTTTCTTTAGGTATATGTACATTTACCTCTGCCCCAAATTCTTGAAATAGTGATATATCAAACGTTTTTCCATGCCACATCTGGAAAGGTGTTCTATCCTTTACAGAACTTTTTCCAGACCTGTTTAGCACAAAAACCGCCGTATTTACTGCTTCAGCCCAGAAACTTTTATCTAGACTTTTACTATGCAACATTGTCCTTGCAGCTTCGACTATGGTTCTGTTATCCCTTTCTGCCCTTCCATTTTGCTGAGGTGAATATGCACATGTCCTTTCATGTTTTATACCTTTCTTTTCTAATATTTCTTTTAATTCTCTGTTTACAAACTCTAAGCCATTATCTGTACGCAATATTAACATTTCATTGCCTGACTGCTTTTCTGCTAAATTTATAAAATTTTCAATCTTCTTGTTGGTCTCAGATTTATTTTTCAGAAAATACACACTTCTGTAATTCGAAAAATCATCTTTCAATAGCAGAAAATATTTTGAACCTCCTATTGATTCAGCTTCAAATGGTCCACACAAATCTGCATGTATCAACTGACATACTTTTGTTGCTCTAGATTCACTGCTGCCAAAAGATAACCTGTGTTGTTTTCCAATAGGACAATTTTCACAAAATGACTTTCTTTTTTCATTATATTTAAGGTTATTGGCTTTTAAAATATTTCTTACTTCTTTAAAATTTATATGTGCTAATTTACAATGCCAATCTATTATGCTCTCAACAATATTACCTTGAGGTGCATCAGAATAGTTATCAGACTGTTTAAAACACATTTTGTACAGCTTACCTTTTCTAAATGCTACTGCACGAACTAGACCATCTTTATCCACAAGTTTACATTTTTCCTTATCTGAACGCATAACAAATCCTTTGTCTAATGCTTTACCTACAGAGAACAAGTTTGTTTTTAATTCTGGTACATACAATACCTCGCTTAATTCAGTTTTAATCCAGTGCTGTCCATTCCAAGCTTGAACTTCTATTTTTCCTATTCCTTTGACTTCAATAAAGGATCCATCACCAATTTTCACCTGTTTTCTCTCATCCAAGCTATTCACGTACATGAATTGTGTTACATCATAGCACATGTGATCACTGGCTCCACTGTCCATACACCAGTCATATGTTTTCGTATTTAATCCTCCATTCCAATTGACTGCTTCAGTGTTACCTATTAAATCCGACAAACCAACAAATGCATTAGATGGTTCCTTCCCATCTCTCTTCGATTTTTTAAATCTGCAATCTGCCAACAAATGTCCTTCCTTCTTACAATAAAAACATTTTTTCTTTAAGCTTCTGTCACCTTCTCTTCGATTCAAATTAGGACAATTTCGTTTAAAATGTCCCGTATTATTACATGCATAACATTTTAATTCATACTTATACTGTTTCGGTTCATGCTTACCTGCGGCAAGTGCAGTTGCTACTTCACTCTGTTTTAATCTTTCTTCTTCCACTAGTAGCCTTGATGTTATTTCTTTCAATGTTTGCTTGTCACTTGACGTAGATTCCCATGCTGATATAAAATGTTTCAAATTCTCGGGTAACGACATTAAGATCTTTGTTATTATCATCCTTTCACTTAATTCCTCACCTAAATGTTTGAGTTGTCCTTTTATTTCTTCTAGTCGTGAAATAAATTCTGCAGTGTTACCTTTATGTTCCAAACCAAAAAACTTTTGTTGTAACAAGTGTATATTAACCTGTGATTTATGTTCATATATTGAGGTTAGTTTATCCCACATGTCTGCTGATGTTTTGCAGGAAAGAATATGAGTTAAGGGTTTCTCTTCCATCCTAACCACAATAATTTCTTGTGCTTTTGCGTCTTTTTTATCGAATTCTTCCGCATTCTGAGCCGGTCGTTGTTCTAGCCCTGTCACAATGTCTAAAAGTCCCTTTGATTTCATAACTATTATCGTTTGAAACTTCCATATCGTCCAGTTTTCGCCTGTGAACTTTATCGAAGGTGTCGCTCCTACCTGATCCATATTCTTTAATTTATCACAACGTAATTTTCTAAAACAGCTTCTCTTTCCCCTGTAATTCCGGGTTCTTTTCTCTCCGCTTTCCCGCCAAACTTTTTCGGTTAGCTCTGACCTTGCTCTGAAGTATTTCACCGTTTTCTACCCAAAGACTCAAATAAATGGCCTAAACGTATCTGGGCCCATAACCTGTTATATTTGAAGAGGTTTTGGGTTTAATTAACAGTCAACTGGATCAGTTCTTGATAACTTTTATTATACATACAACCTTTTTATGTAAACAGTACTTGTCACTTGTATATTTCCACTCTCTTATACAACCAACTTCTTAAACTAAAACTAACTACTAAACTATTCTATTGCCAATTCCTTAACATAACCTAATGTGATTTATGTCGGTGATGAAACTGAAACTGAAACTCTATTAAATATAGATTAAAAGTAATTACAAATAATCTTTTGTTCAACTACAATTTCTTCCCCAAACATTGATTCAGGTGGCCGACTTTTGGCCAAGCAAATGTTTTGTGAAACAATTGTAGTGCAATTAAATATTTGAAACTTTTAAGGTGATTTTAATATTTATTATATTTTTAAGCTAACACAATGGACATTATTGTCCCTGGCAAATTACTAAGGTAGAAGTCATCAATGGTTACCAATGCATCATTATATCATTGCAGTATTAATTAAACTGGTACTGCAAGAACTTAGGCCATGAAAGGTGCAACTCCATGCTAGATAAATGGTAACTAGTTTGTGACTGCAGAAATGTGGAACAAACTCTGGTCTACATAGTAAACGACTGCCCCACAAGAAGTTTCACTGGTGGCATCCACGAGCTGAGCAAGGCAACTCCTCCAGCACTGGACTGGTTGAAAAATTTAGATATTAGTGTAAAAATTAATTTTTTGATCTTTTTGTAATAAAAGTGATTTATGTACTAATATCTTATTTTCTGTTGTTTTCTTTATTTAACATCGCTTCTCATGCGAAATAAATAGCTGCAAAAACTTAAAAAAGAGGACTAACACACCTACTACAATTAATACCAGTCTTCTAAATACTTATTTCGACAAAAATTTTAAGGAAATAACTTTGGGTCACTTTCCTCTAGAAGAGGGATAAGTGTCCTAGAATTATTTTCTGTCTTGCGATTTTTTATGTTAACTTTACTGTGCCCTATGTTCAGCACTGTAATTATTATTTTTACCTATTGAGGATGATGAACTTAGTTGTCGAAATACGTATATATAATAGTATTTAATTGTGGAAAGTTTTAACTTAACTACGCTCTCTAATGAAAGACTTTTTTCTATTTTGCGTTCGAAATTAACTCATTATGAAACCCAAAACAGTAGCCTTTTTTCATTTTTCAATGTTGGCGTTGTTCGAATACAGAAATAAATATCATTGCTGTCATTTAGTTTTAAGAATTTATGTACATTTGACAGATATGATATATGTCCGTATTTTACACAAACAACGTATGTTGTATACAATTTACAACAACATATATATGTTTCTATGTCACTCATGTTTAGATTCTTAAATGAAATATCAAGTAATGTTAACGAAAATTAATAAATAATATGTAAATATATAATAATATACTTCGCGGATAGCAAGATTTAAATTTGAAAATGTCTAGTATCAATGTGACCAACTGCATGCTTTATATAAAAATTAAACTCTGAACTTTCAATTTAATAATTCCAATTTAAGCAATTTATTAATGTAAAAAACGCAAAATAGAAAAAATAGCATAAAAAACTCGTTTCATAAGGCCTTTTGCCGCACTCGATCTTTAGAAAACTCGCCGCTATCGCGGCTCGTTTTCTAAACTGATCTCGTGCGGCAATATGGTGCCTTATGAAACTTGTTTTTTGATATACTATTTTGGTACTGCAAAATCAAATTAAAATCTGTGTTTTTTAATAATAACAAATATTGAATTGAGAATTGTTGCTAAAATAGGATACTGAGCTTATATTAAAAATAATTCAAAAAAGAGGACTTATAAGCCTGAGTTCAAAACGCCAAGTTTTCAAACAAGATGTACAGTCGCGAGAATGGAAAATGGGCTACAATGCCGGAGTTTAACTATGTGCAGTCAACGTTGGTTGAAATGTCATTATTGGGTGTACTGTCATTCATTATTCAAAATGCCACATATCAAAGGTTTAATAATGCTGAATATATGAACGAGACCATAAAGTGCTCGCTTGAATAGGAATTATGGTTCCTAAAATTTTGTAGTTCCTGATAAAAACATACGTGGCGCTTGTATCGAGAAATTCATAGTCACTAAATAACGGGTGTTCAGAAACATTGGAAGTCAAAGTAGTCCTTGAAAATATGAAGTCATGTCTGAGATAGATTGATTTTTGACAGACAACAGTTGACATTTAATAATTATTACAAATCAGATACTTAAGTAAAGATATACGATTTTTTGTTCAGAGCCCACTTGACTTCGAATGTTTCTGAACACCCGTTATATTTTGTGTGTTTTATATTTAGAGTATTTTATTTAGCAGACTTTTGTTTATATATGTATATTTACAGGAAAAGTGCATTTAGGTTAAAGCATTGTTACCGGACAATTTGAAGAACGCCACAGTGTTACAGAATTACTAGAATTTTCAAAACAAAGAAAGCTACAGTATGGAATTTATTAACAATTTGTGTATGATATTATTGCCATAAATTTGTTTTAAAAAAGACATTTACAAAATATTGTATGCAACAATTTCAAATGAAATTCGTTTTGAATACTTAATAAAGTGTAATAGCCACAGTGCCTCTGTAAGAAAAGAGTTTATTAAATTAATTATTTTGAATTATTTGAAGGGAGAGCTTCCCGTTTTTTTTTTTCGAAAGTGTAGGAATTAATATTTAAAATCAAAAAAGAAATAATTTCACATTCATGTTTCATAATTTCTTATAAAATCGGTCCTTAATGTAATAATTATTTGTACTAATCAATTTAAAACGGCCTGTTTTTCAATCCATGTATTTATGTATTTAGATGTTTGATTCGATTAGATTTTTAATTTGTTAATGGCTGATGAGCCCTTGAAAGATTCATTTACAACAGTAATGTAGGCTTTTCTCAGTTCTTGTTAGCTTAAGCAATCTGTTAATAAAATTAAAACTGATATTGTACAAACAATTACTTAAGAAAATTATTTTTATTTGTGATATATATTTTGTGACAATGCCTGAATTTTTAAATTTTTGATTTTAATTTAAAGATTATTGTTTTTTTAATAACAATTATGTATTTTATCATTATAAAAACTTTTAGTTCATTATATATGAGTATTTTTTAATACCGATCTGTACTAAAATCTCTTCAAATGTCTTAATTTTGCCAATCAAAGTTTAATCCATGTATTTATGAAAATATCAATAAATCTATAAACATATTTAATTGTACTATTGTAAGAAATTCAATGAAAGACAAATGTACTATAATATACTTTTCATTAAACTTATTTTCTAAATTATCATACAGCTGATGTAATTTGCAAAGTATAAAAATAAATTTCGGCTGTATGTGTCTCTATTTCCGAGCTTTGTTTTTTTGGTCTTTTTTTAAGGTATACATGAATTAAAAGTGATAAAAACTTGTTTAAAGGTTTGTTTGAGACGTCTACAGCTTCTACATTATTCCACACCGGTGTAGTATATGTACCGTCAAACATATGCTATATCGTACATACTACAACGGTGTAGAATAATGTAGACTGTAGAGGCTTCGAACAAGCCTTTAAAATACTATAATTAATATATGTATTACTAAATTTAAAAACCGCGCTTTTTTTTTTCAATCTACTGTGGCTCTAACTACAGTTATAACAGGAACTATAAATAAACAGGGTGCCACTTTTTAACGTCAAGTTTCCCTCTCCTCCTTATCTCTGGTTTCGCATACGCATGCGTTTTCAGTTATCATTGGGTATGTTATTATCAAATGAAATATTATATACCATAAAAATAGCACTAATATAACTCGATAATTAATTGTTGTAGTAGCTAAACACATTTTTTCTATTTTGCGTTCGAAATGAACTCATTATGAAACCAAAAACAGTATCGAAATGAGCTCTATTTCGATACACTTTTTTTCATTTTTCAATGTTGGCGTTGTTCGAATACAGAAATAAATATCATTGCTGTCATATGATTTTCTATGTCACTCATGTTTATATTTTTAAATGAAATATCAAGTAATGTTAACGAAAATTAATAAATAATATGAAATATAATATACTTCGCGGATAGCAAGATTTAAATTTGAAAAAGTCAAGTATCAATGTGACCAACTGCATGCTTTATATAAAAATTAAACTCTGAACTTTCAAATTAAATAATTCCAATTTAAGCAATTTATTAATGTAAAAAACGCAAAATAGAAAAAATAGTATAAAAAACTCGTTTCATAAGGCCTTTTGCCGCACTCGCTCTTTAGAAAACTCGCCGCAAGCGGCTCGTTTTCTAAACTGATCTCGTGCGGCAAAATGGTGCCTTATGAAACTCGTTTTTTAATATACTATTATAAGGTGCTTTACAGTAGTGAACGCGTTCAACCTATTCCGTTTGTGACGTCATGGCTCCCCACTACGCGGCGAAAATATTGCGGGATCGAGTAATCCTATGTTCTTATACAATCCTTGGGTGTAGATAAAGATGTAACGATTATTGACGGGTTTGTACTTTGTACGGTATTTTAAAGGCTGTCAGTTGGCAGGAGTTTAACTTTATTTGTGGTTTTGTTTTCAAGAAAAATGGAAGTTTCCAAAGATGATGTTAATGGTATTGTAGAAGCAATTAAGCGGTTTTTACCCGATTTTAATATTACTAAAGAGGATTTGGTAAAAGTAGAACCATCATTCGTAATTTCATTTTATCACCGTTATTTGAATGAACTAGCAAGAACTTGCAAAACACTGTTTGAATGTGACGCTGAATTCGATGATATACTCGAAATTCGTCCACCTGATATCGAAGCTGAAATGTTTCTCTTTTTACAAACTAGTAATATACTAAATAAGATTGGAGTTTCTTATTTTACTTTATGTGATTTTTACCGGCCATCTAATCGTACTAGGCTCACTATAAAAGTATGTCTCAATTTTCTTTTGTATATAAAAGAAAATCTACCACAAGCTCAGTCAATTATCAAAGGTTTTAATGACAAAGTAATGAACAATCAATTAAAAATCCAAAAAGTTTTTGAAAACAAAAATGAAATTGAAGATATATCATATAAAGTTGGATTGTACCAAGAAAAATTATGCCAGCTAGAAAAAGATTATGGTTCAGAAGAAAAGCTGCAGACTACGCCATTAGATACCCAGCTTAAATTGGATTATGAAATTGAGGAGCTTGAAAAAAAACTTGAAGAAATGAAAATTCACCTGCTTTCACAAGAACATTCAAATGTTGCTTTAGATGCTGAAGTTGAAGAACTAAGGGATAAAGTTGTTTTTGATAATTACGAATCTCAGAAAGAAACATTGGAGCAGCTAAAAACTAAAATAGAACAAGACAAATTGGCAATTTTGCAAAGCGAGACGGCCTGTGAAGAGAAATGTAAATATTTAGAATGTATTAAAGGATATATAACATATTTACAAAAATGTAACATATCACCTTTGGAATATATAGAAACAATTGATAAATTGAAACAGAAAATAAAAGAAACTGAATTTGTTAAAGATAGAAATGAATTATGTATTAATGAAAAGCACATGCTTCTCAAACTAATAAATGAGAATACTGGTAAAAAAAATAAAGACAATGAGAAACAGTTTAATAACTTGCAATCAACATTATTAAAAATGAATAACAAATATAATATGTGGAATAAACAATTACAAGTTAAAAAAAAATTGTATGTTGATTTGGAAAATAAATGTGTTGATCTCAGTAAACAATTAGAAGATAGTAAAGCAGAATGTGCCAAAACAGAAGAAGAACTTGTTTTCATGCAAACTGAGATTCAAAGGCTCAATCAAATAATGCAATCTTCTCAGAGTTTGATCACAACTACTTTCAATGATACTTTATTAAAAATATATAGTGAATAATAGAACATTTTAGTTCTATATATATTTTTTTTGTTAAAGATTTTAATGTTTTAAGTGTTTATAAAATATAATAAATGGGTTTCACTAAAAACATTTTAATACAATAGTGAAGAATTAATTGTGATTGGTACAATAAATGTTCTAATTTCTGAAACAAATTAAAAGACGGTGAACCAGTACGTGTACAAAAATAATACATATTTTTATATAAACTCAGCTCCAAAGGATCTATAAATGTTATTTAGTCATAATATTGTTATTTAGAATGTTAGAATTTATTTAGAATGTTATTTAGTCAGAATATTATCACAATTTTTAGTGATGCTTATATATTAAAATTAGTACAATATATTTATTTTTTGTAACAATAAATAATTTTTGAAATATTTTTATTATTAAACACCTTTCAAATATGGGAATGAAGAGTTAATTGTAGATAGTGTAAAGTTAAATATTAACTGCTCGGGAATCTATTAGTAATTCAATACACTATATATCAACTGAAAGCCAAGGAATTCTTTTAAATGTTTCATATATGGTCATAAAAAGTTAAATGTATTATTAATATATATATTATTAATATTAACTGCTCGGGAATCTATTAGTAATTCAATACACTATATATCAACTGAAAGCCAAGGAATTCTTTTAAATGTTTCATATATGGTCAGAAACATGTAAATCGTCATAGTAACATTATTTGATTACAAAATATTTTGTGTATAAGTTCTCAATTGTGGATCTATTAATCATAAATTATTTATTGACCTTCATATGCTATTTTTAATCCCTTTTTTTAAAAATTTTTGAGCATTCCTAGCATTATTAATAAAATGTGTTCGAAAATAGTTTTTTATATTGTCCTGAATGTGTTTAGATATTTCCACTCTTAATTAAAAAAAAAAGGAATTGAGTTTGAAATCACATATGGAATTAGTATAGATATAATGATTTACATTAGAATATATACCGACAAAATTTATTATACATTTCATAATTTAATAAATTATGTCCACATTACAGAAAAAATCCCATGCTCATCATTTCAAATAATTCCTATTATTCAAAATAACCAATAAATGCAATGAAATAACCTAATGTGATTTATGTCGGTGATGAAACTGAAACTGAAACTCTATTAAATATAGATTAAAAGTAATTACAAATAATCTTTTGTTCAACTACAATTTCTTCCCCAAACATTGATTCAGGTGGCCGACTTTTGGCCAAGCAAATGTTTTGTGAAACAATTGTAGTGCAATTAAATATTTGAAACTTTTAAGGTGATTTTAATATTTATTATATTTTTAAGCTAACACAATGGACATTATTGTCCCTGGCAAATTACTAAGGTAGAAGTCATCAATGGTTACCAATGCATCATTATATCATTGCAGTATTAATTAAACTGGTACTGCAAGAACTTAGGCCATGAAAGGTGCAACTCCATGCTAGATAAATGGTAACTAGTTTGTGACTGCAGAAATGTGGAACAAACTCTGGTCTACATAGTAAACGACTGCCCCACAAGAAGTTTCACTGGTGGCATCCACGAGCTGAGCAAGGCAACTCCTCCAGCACTGGACTGGTTGAAAAATTTAGATATTAGTGTAAAAATTAATTTTTTGATCTTTTTGTAATAAAAGTGATTTATGTACTAATATCTTATTTTCTGTTGTTTTCTTTATTTAACATCGCTTCTCATGCGAAATAAATAGCTGCAAAAACTTAAAAAAGAGGACTAACACACCTACTACAATTAATACCAGTCTTCTAAATACTTATTTCGACAAAAATTTTAAGGAAATAACTTTGGGTCACTTTCCTCTAGAAGAGGGATAAGTGTCCTAGAATTATTTTCTGTCTTGCGATTTTTTATGTTAACTTTACTGTGCCCTATGTTCAGCACTGTAATTATTATTTTTACCTATTGAGGATGATGAACTTAGTTGTCGAAATACGTATATATAATAGTATTTAATTGTGGAAAGTTTTAACTTAACTACGCTCTCTAATGAAAGACTTTTTTCTATTTTGCGTTCGAAATTAACTCATTATGAAACCCAAAACAGTAGCCTTTTTTCATTTTTCAATGTTGGCGTTGTTCGAATACAGAAATAAATATCATTGCTGTCATTTAGTTTTAAGAATTTATGTACATTTGACAGATATGATATATGTCCGTATTTTACACAAACAACGTATGTTGTATACAATTTACAACAACATATATATGTTTCTATGTCACTCATGTTTAGATTCTTAAATGAAATATCAAGTAATGTTAACGAAAATTAATAAATAATATGTAAATATATAATAATATACTTCGCGGATAGCAAGATTTAAATTTGAAAATGTCTAGTATCAATGTGACCAACTGCATGCTTTATATAAAAATTAAACTCTGAACTTTCAATTTAATAATTCCAATTTAAGCAATTTATTAATGTAAAAAACGCAAAATAGAAAAAATAGCATAAAAAACTCGTTTCATAAGGCCTTTTGCCGCACTCGATCTTTAGAAAACTCGCCGCTATCGCGGCTCGTTTTCTAAACTGATCTCGTGCGGCAATATGGTGCCTTATGAAACTTGTTTTTTGATATACTATTTTGGTACTGCAAAATCAAATTAAAATCTGTGTTTTTTAATAATAACAAATATTGAATTGAGAATTGTTGCTAAAATAGGATACTGAGCTTATATTAAAAATAATTCAAAAAAGAGGACTTATAAGCCTGAGTTCAAAACGCCAAGTTTTCAAACAAGATGTACAGTCGCGAGAATGGAAAATGGGCTACAATGCCGGAGTTTAACTATGTGCAGTCAACGTTGGTTGAAATGTCATTATTGGGTGTACTGTCATTCATTATTCAAAATGCCACATATCAAAGGTTTAATAATGCTGAATATATGAACGAGACCATAAAGTGCTCGCTTGAATAGGAATTATGGTTCCTAAAATTTTGTAGTTCCTGATAAAAACATACGTGGCGCTTGTATCGAGAAATTCATAGTCACTAAATAACGGGTGTTCAGAAACATTGGAAGTCAAAGTAGTCCTTGAAAATATGAAGTCATGTCTGAGATAGATTGATTTTTGACAGACAACAGTTGACATTTAATAATTATTACAAATCAGATACTTAAGTAAAGATATACGATTTTTTGTTCAGAGCCCACTTGACTTCGAATGTTTCTGAACACCCGTTATATTTTGTGTGTTTTATATTTAGAGTATTTTATTTAGCAGACTTTTGTTTATATATGTATATTTACAGGAAAAGTGCATTTAGGTTAAAGCATTGTTACCGGACAATTTGAAGAACGCCACAGTGTTACAGAATTACTAGAATTTTCAAAACAAAGAAAGCTACAGTATGGAATTTATTAACAATTTGTGTATGATATTATTGCCATAAATTTGTTTTAAAAAAGACATTTACAAAATATTGTATGCAACAATTTCAAATGAAATTCGTTTTGAATACTTAATAAAGTGTAATAGCCACAGTGCCTCTGTAAGAAAAGAGTTTATTAAATTAATTATTTTGAATTATTTGAAGGGAGAGCTTCCCGTTTTTTTTTTTCGAAAGTGTAGGAATTAATATTTAAAATCAAAAAAGAAATAATTTCACATTCATGTTTCATAATTTCTTATAAAATCGGTCCTTAATGTAATAATTATTTGTACTAATCAATTTAAAACAGCCTGTTTTTCAATCCATGTATTTATGTATTTAGATGTTTGATTCGATTAGATTTTTAATTTGTTAATGGCTGATGAGCCCTTGAAAGATTCATTTACAACAGTAATGTAGGCTTTTCTCAGTTCTTGTTAGCTTAAGCAATCTGTTAATAAAATTAAAACTGATATTGTACAAACAATTACTTAAGAAAATTATTTTTATTTGTGATATATATTTTGTGACAATGCCTGAATTTTTAAATTTTTGATTTTAATTTAAAGATTATTGTTTTTTTAATAACAATTATGTATTTTATCATTATAAAAACTTTTAGTTCATTATATATGAGTATTTTTTAATACCGATCTGTACTAAAATCTCTTCAAATGTCTTAATTTTGCCAATCAAAGTTTAATCCATGTATTTATGAAAATATCAATAAATCTATAAACATATTTAATTGTACTATTGTAAGAAATTCAATGAAAGACAAATGTACTATAATATACTTTTCATTAAACTTATTTTCTAAATTATCATACAGCTGATGTAATTTGCAAAGTATAAAAATAAATTTCGGCTGTATGTGTCTCTATTTCCGAGCTTTGTTTTTTTGGTCTTTTTTTAAGGTATACATGAATTAAAAGTGATAAAAACTTGTTTAAAGGTTTGTTTGAGACGTCTACAGCTTCTACATTATTCCACACCGGTGTAGTATATGTACCGTCAAACATATGCTATATCGTACATACTACAACGGTGTAGAATAATGTAGACTGTAGAGGCTTCGAACAAGCCTTTAAAATACTATAATTAATATATGTATTACTAAATTTAAAAACCGCGCTTTTTTTTTCAATCTACTGTGGCTCTAACTACAGTTATAACAGGAACTATAAATAAACAGGGTGCCACTTTTTAACGTCAAGTTTCCCTCTCCTCCTTATCTCTGGTTTCGCATACGCATGCGTTTTCAGTTATCATTGGGTATGTTATTATCAAATGAAATATTATATACCATAAAAATAGCACTAATATAACTCGATAATTAATTGTTGTAGTAGCTAAACACATTTTTTCTATTTTGCGTTCGAAATGAACTCATTATGAAACCAAAAACAGTATCGAAATGAGCTCTATTTCGATACACTTTTTTTCATTTTTCAATGTTGGCGTTGTTCGAATACAGAAATAAATATCATTGCTGTCATATGATTTTCTATGTCACTCATGTTTATATTTTTAAATGAAATATCAAGTAATGTTAACGAAAATTAATAAATAATATGAAATATAATATACTTCGCGGATAGCAAGATTTAAATTTGAAAAAGTCAAGTATCAATGTGACCAACTGCATGCTTTATATAAAAATTAAACTCTGAACTTTCAAATTAAATAATTCCAATTTAAGCAATTTATTAATGTAAAAAACGCAAAATAGAAAAAATAGTATAAAAAACTCGTTTCATAAGGCCTTTTGCCGCACTCGCTCTTTAGAAAACTCGCCGCAAGCGGCTCGTTTTCTAAACTGATCTCGTGCGGCAAAATGGTGCCTTATGAAACTCGTTTTTTAATATACTATTATAAGGTGCTTTACAGTAGTGAACGCGTTCAACCTATTCCGTTTGTGACGTCATGGCTCCCCACTACGCGGCGAAAATATTGCGGGATCGAGTAATCCTATGTTCTTATACAATCCTTGGGTGTAGATAAAGATGTAACGATTATTGACGGGTTTGTACTTTGTACGGTATTTTAAAGGCTGTCAGTTGGCAGGAGTTTAACTTTATTTGTGGTTTTGTTTTCAAGAAAAATGGATGTTTCCAAAGATGATGTTAATGGTATTGTAGAAGCAATTAAGCGGTTTTTACCCGATTTTAATATTACTAAAGAGGATTTGGTAAAAGTAGAACCATCATTCGTAATTTCATTTTATCACCGTTATTTGAATGAACTAGCAAGAACTTGCAAAACACTGTTTGAATGTGACGCTGAATTCGATGATATACTCGAAATTCGTCCACCTGATATCGAAGCTGAAATGTTTCTCTTTTTACAAACTAGTAATATACTAAATAAGATTGGAGTTTCTTATTTTACTTTATGTGATTTTTACCGGCCATCTAATCGTACTAGGCTCACTATAAAAGTATGTCTCAATTTTCTTTTGTATATAAAAGAAAATCTACCACAAGCTCAGTCAATTATCAAAGGTTTTAATGACAAAGTAATGAACAATCAATTAAAAATCCAAAAAGTTTTTGAAAACAAAAATGAAATTGAAGATATATCATATAAAGTTGGATTGTACCAAGAAAAATTATGCCAGCTAGAAAAAGATTATGGTTCAGAAGAAAAGCTGCAGACTACGCCATTAGATACCCAGCTTAAATTGGATTATGAAATTGAGGAGCTTGAAAAAAAACTTGAAGAAATGAAAATTCACCTGCTTTCACAAGAACATTCAAATGTTGCTTTAGATGCTGAAGTTGAAGAACTAAGGGATAAAGTTGTTTTTGATAATTACGAATCTCAGAAAGAAACATTGGAGCAGCTAAAAACTAAAATAGAACAAGACAAATTGGCAATTTTGCAAAGCGAGACGGCCTGTGAAGAGAAATGTAAATATTTAGAATGTATTAAAGGATATATAACATATTTACAAAAATGTAACATATCACCTTTGGAATATATAGAAACAATTGATAAATTGAAACAGAAAATAAAAGAAACTGAATTTGTTAAAGATAGAAATGAATTATGTATTAATGAAAAGCACATGCTTCTCAAACTAATAAATGAGAATACTGGTAAAAAAAATAAAGACAATGAGAAACAGTTTAATAACTTGCAATCAACATTATTAAAAATGAATAACAAATATAATATGTGGAATAAACAATTACAAGTTAAAAAAAAATTGTATGTTGATTTGGAAAATAAATGTGTTGATCTCAGTAAACAATTAGAAGATAGTAAAGCAGAATGTGCCAAAACAGAAGAAGAACTTGTTTTCATGCAAACTGAGATTCAAAGGCTCAATCAAATAATGCAATCTTCTCAGAGTTTGATCACAACTACTTTCAATGATACTTTATTAAAAATATATAGTGAATAATAGAACATTTTAGTTCTATATATATTTTTTTTGTTAAAGATTTTAATGTTTTAAGTGTTTATAAAATATAATAAATGGGTTTCACTAAAAACATTTTAATACAATAGTGAAGAATTAATTGTGATTGGTACAATAAATGTTCTAATTTCTGAAACAAATTAAAAGACGGTGAACCAGTACGTGTACAAAAATAATACATATTTTTATATAAACTCAGCTCCAAAGGATCTATAAATGTTATTTAGTCATAATATTGTTATTTAGAATGTTAGAATTTATTTAGAATGTTATTTAGTCAGAATATTATCACAATTTTTAGTGATGCTTATATATTAAAATTAGTACAATATATTTATTTTTTGTAACAATAAATAATTTTTGAAATATTTTTATTATTAAACACCTTTCAAATATGGGAATGAAGAGTTAATTGTAGATAGTGTAAAGTTAAATATTAACTGCTCGGGAATCTATTAGTAATTCAATACACTATATATCAACTGAAAGCCAAGGAATTCTTTTAAATGTTTCATATATGGTCATAAAAAGTTAAATGTATTATTAATATATATATTATTAATATTAACTGCTCGGGAATCTATTAGTAATTCAATACACTATATATCAACTGAAAGCCAAGGAATTCTTTTAAATGTTTCATATATGGTCAGAAACATGTAAATCGTCATAGTAACATTATTTGATTACAAAATATTTTGTGTATAAGTTCTCAATTGTGGATCTATTAATCATAAATTATTTATTGACCTTCATATGCTATTTTTAATCCCTTTTTTTAAAAATTTTTGAGCATTCCTAGCATTATTAATAAAATGTGTTCGAAAATAGTTTTTTATATTGTCCTGAATGTGTTTAGATATTTCCACTCTTAATTAAAAAAAAAAGGAATTGAGTTTGAAATCACATATGGAATTAGTATAGATATAATGATTTACATTAGAATATATACCGACAAAATTTATTATACATTTCATAATTTAATAAATTATGTCCACATTACAGAAAAAATCCCATGCTCATCATTTCAAATAATTCCTATTATTCAAAATAACCAATAAATGCAATGAAATAACCTAATGTGATTTATGTCGGTGATGAAACTGAAACTGAAACTCTATTAAATATAGATTAAAAGTAATTACAAATAATCTTTTGTTCAACTACAATTTCTTCCCCAAACATTGATTCAGGTGGCCGACTTTTGGCCAAGCAAATGTTTTGTGAAACAATTGTAGTGCAATTAAATATTTGAAACTTTTAAGGTGATTTTAATATTTATTATATTTTTAAGCTAACACAATGGACATTATTGTCCCTGGCAAATTACTAAGGTAGAAGTCATCAATGGTTACCAATGCATCATTATATCATTGCAGTATTAATTAAACTGGTACTGCAAGAACTTAGGCCATGAAAGGTGCAACTCCATGCTAGATAAATGGTAACTAGTTTGTGACTGCAGAAATGTGGAACAAACTCTGGTCTACATAGTAAACGACTGCCCCACAAGAAGTTTCACTGGTGGCATCCACGAGCTGAGCAAGGCAACTCCTCCAGCACTGGACTGGTTGAAAAATTTAGATATTAGTGTAAAAATTAATTTTTTGATCTTTTTGTAATAAAAGTGATTTATGTACTAATATCTTATTTTCTGTTGTTTTCTTTATTTAACATCGCTTCTCATGCGAAATAAATAGCTGCAAAAACTTAAAAAAGAGGACTAACACACCTACTACAATTAATACCAGTCTTCTAAATACTTATTTCGACAAAAATTTTAAGGAAATAACTTTGGGTCACTTTCCTCTAGAAGAGGGATAAGTGTCCTAGAATTATTTTCTGTCTTGCGATTTTTTATGTTAACTTTACTGTGCCCTATGTTCAGCACTGTAATTATTATTTTTACCTATTGAGGATGATGAACTTAGTTGTCGAAATACGTATATATAATAGTATTTAATTGTGGAAAGTTTTAACTTAACTACGCTCTCTAATGAAAGACTTTTTTCTATTTTGCGTTCGAAATTAACTCATTATGAAACCCAAAACAGTAGCCTTTTTTCATTTTTCAATGTTGGCGTTGTTCGAATACAGAAATAAATATCATTGCTGTCATTTAGTTTTAAGAATTTATGTACATTTGACAGATATGATATATGTCCGTATTTTACACAAACAACGTATGTTGTATACAATTTACAACAACATATATATGTTTCTATGTCACTCATGTTTAGATTCTTAAATGAAATATCAAGTAATGTTAACGAAAATTAATAAATAATATGTAAATATATAATAATATACTTCGCGGATAGCAAGATTTAAATTTGAAAATGTCTAGTATCAATGTGACCAACTGCATGCTTTATATAAAAATTAAACTCTGAACTTTCAATTTAATAATTCCAATTTAAGCAATTTATTAATGTAAAAAACGCAAAATAGAAAAAATAGCATAAAAAACTCGTTTCATAAGGCCTTTTGCCGCACTCGATCTTTAGAAAACTCGCCGCTATCGCGGCTCGTTTTCTAAACCGATCTCGTGCGGCAATATGGTGCCTTATGAAACTTGTTTTTTGATATACTATTTTGGTACTGCAAAATCAAATTAAAATCTGTGTTTTTTAATAATAACAAATATTGAATTGAGAATTGTTGCTAAAAAAGGATACTGAGATTATATTAAAAATAATTCAAAAAAGAGGACTTATAAGCCTGAGTTCAAAACGCCAAGTTTTCAAACAAGATGTACAGTCGCGAGAATGGAAAATGGGCTACAATGCCGGAGTTTAACTATGTGCAGTCAACGTTGGTTGAAATGTCATTATTGGGTGTACTGTCATTCATTATTCAAAATGCCACATATCAAAGGTTTAATAATGCTGAATATATGAACGAGACCATAAAGTGCTCGCTTGAATAGGAATTATGGTTCCTAAAATTTTGTAGTTCCTGATAAAAACATACGTGGCGCTTGTATCGAGAAATTCATAGTCACTAAATAACGGGTGTTCAGAAACATTGGAAGTCAAAGTAGTCCTTGAAAATATGAAGTCATGTCTGAGATAGATTGATTTTTGACAGACAACAGTTGACATTTAATAATTATTACAAATCAGATACTTAAGTAAAGATATACGATTTTTTGTTCAGAGCCCACTTGACTTCGAATGTTTCTGAACACCCGTTATATTTTGTGTGTTTTATATTTAGAGTATTTTATTTAGCAGACTTTTGTTTATATATGTATATTTACAGGAAAAGTGCATTTAGGTTAAAGCATTGTTACCGGACAATTTGAAGAACGCCACAGTGTTACAGAATTACTATAAGAATTTTCAAAACAAAGAAAGCTACAGTATGGAATTTATTAACAATTTGTGTATGATATTATTGCCATAAATTTGTTTTAAAAAAGACATTTACAAAATATTGTATGCAACAATTTCAAATGAAATTCGTTTTGAATACTTAATAAAGTGTAATAGCCACAGTGCCTCTGTAAGAAAAGAGTTTATTAAATTAATTATTTTGAATTATTTGAAGGGAGAGCTTCCCGTTTTTTTTTTTCGAAAGTGTAGGAATTAATATTTAAAATCAAAAAAGAAATAATTTCACATTCATGTTTCATAATTTCTTATAAAATCGGTCCTTAATGTAATAATTATTTGTACTAATCAATTTAAAACGGCCTGTTTTTCAATCCATGTATTTATGTATTTAGATGTTTGATTCGATTAGATTTTTAATTTGTTAATGGCTGATGAGCCCTTGAAAGATTCATTTACAACAGTAATGTAGGCTTTTCTCAGTTCTTGTTAGCTTAAGCAATCTGTTAATAAAATTAAAACTGATATTGTACAAACAATTACTTAAGAAAATTATTTTTATTTGTGATATATATTTTGTGACAATGCCTGAATTTTTAAATTTTTGATTTTAATTTAAAGATTATTGTTTTTTTAATAACAATTATGTATTTTATCATTATAAAAACTTTTAGTTCATTATATATGAGTATTTTTTAATACCGATCTGTACTAAAATCTCTTCAAATGTCTTAATTTTGCCAATCAAAGTTTAATCCATGTATTTATGAAAATATCAATAAATCTATAAACATATTTAATTGTACTATTGTAAGAAATTCAATGAAAGACAAATGTACTATAATATACTTTTCATTAAACTTATTTTCTAAATTATCATACAGCTGATGTAATTTGCAAAGTATAAAAATAAATTTCGGCTGTATGTGTCTCTATTTCCGAGCTTTGTTTTTTTGGTCTTTTTTTAAGGTATACATGAATTAAAAGTGATAAAAACTTGTTTAAAGGTTTGTTTGAGACGTCTACAGCTTCTACATTATTCCACACCGGTGTAGTATATGTACCGTCAAACATATGCTATATCGTACATACTACAACGGTGTAGAATAATGTAGACTGTAGAGGCTTCGAACAAGCCTTTAAAATACTATAATTAATATATGTATTACTAAATTTAAAAACCGCGCTTTTTTTTTTCAATCTACTGTGGCTCTAACTACAGTTATAACAGGAACTATAAATAAACAGGGTGCCACTTTTTAACGTCAAGTTTCCCTCTCCTCCTTATCTCTGGTTTCGCATACGCATGCGTTTTCAGTTATCATTGGGTATGTTATTATCAAATGAAATATTATATACCATAAAAATAGCACTAATATAACTCGATAATTAATTGTTGTAGTAGCTAAACACATTTTTTCTATTTTGCGTTCGAAATGAACTCATTATGAAACCAAAAACAGTATCGAAATGAGCTCTATTTCGATACACTTTTTTTCATTTTTCAATGTTGGCGTTGTTCGAATACAGAAATAAATATCATTGCTGTCATATGATTTTCTATGTCACTCATGTTTATATTTTTAAATGAAATATCAAGTAATGTTAACGAAAATTAATAAATAATATGAAATATAATATACTTCGCGGATAGCAAGATTTAAATTTGAAAAAGTCAAGTATCAATGTGACCAACTGCATGCTTTATATAAAAATTAAACTCTGAACTTTCAAATTAAATAATTCCAATTTAAGCAATTTATTAATGTAAAAAACGCAAAATAGAAAAAATAGTATAAAAAACTCGTTTCATAAGGCCTTTTGCCGCACTCGCTCTTTAGAAAACTCGCCGCAAGCGGCTCGTTTTCTAAACTGATCTCGTGCGGCAAAATGGTGCCTTATGAAACTCGTTTTTTAATATACTATTATAAGGTGCTTTACAGTAGTGAACGCGTTCAACCTATTCCGTTTGTGACGTCATGGCTCCCCACTACGCGGCGAAAATATTGCGGGATCGAGTAATCCTATGTTCTTATACAATCCTTGGGTGTAGATAAAGATGTAACGATTATTGACGGGTTTGTATTGCGTCTTATTCTATCAAAATTTCAAAGTAACCTAGATTGACTTTTCAAATGAACAAACATTACTTTATATCTTGGGAATTTGCCTATGTTTATACCACTTAACCACTTGTATACTTATCTTTGTCTTCTCCATTCTCATACCTATATGTTTATATTATTTTTATATGGTACGCACCATTTTTTCTAAATTAGACATGCTCCGCGTACAATTTAACCTAAAAAACATTTAAAAGCCAATTTGTTAAAAATACGGTTTTTATTTATGCTACAAAGATATTTTCTTACAAATTGCTTTTTTTAGGCTGGTAAACTATAACTAAAATGTAAAATTAAAATCACCTATACCGAAAAAGAGTATTTCCAAGCAACCTTGCAAATTTAAATTCTTGGAAATCTGTACGTAAACACTAAATTCATTCAAATTTTACAATATAAATATTACACATTGGAAATATCATAATTTTGTTTGTTGAGTAAAATAATTTATTCTTTAATTTATATAGGCTCTATTGAAGGTAATCTCATGAAAATTTTATTTATTTTTAATAATATTTTTATAATAAAATTAATTATTCAGGAATTAAAATGAATAATATTCTTAAATTAGTGGTATTGCTTTTTATGATATGGTCAGGTTTTGGAAGAAAACATACATTGAATGTAAACGTAAGTAAAATGCTATTACTTTTTCTTTTATGTATACCAAAGCCTTATTTTCAGGATGATGTTCGTAAATACATTGCTCTTAGTACATTTGGTTTTTATAAAAGGGGATTTTTAGAAGTAAAATTAATAAACTTTGTTGCACAGCCAATGGAACATAGTGATTTGGTGAATATATAATTGGTTAAGTATTTAATGTACTAAATCTGATGTAGTTTGGTTTTAGCCTAGATCGTAACCAAAATGATATAATGGACTCCTCTTCAGATGTAAGTGAGGAAAGATGTTTTCTGAAACAAAATTTTCCAAATGGGGATGATGTAGCATTTATATACTTTACTTTTGATTTTTACAACAACAAGTAAATACAAAAATATTAATTGTTAACTTCATAAATACGTATCATCCTATTTGCTTTAGAATGGTGGTTAATTGTAGTCCAGGTTGGGAACAACCTTTACATATTCATAAAAGTTCCGATCAAATACCTATTGAGTCCAATTCATATGAAGAAAATAAATTGAATATGGCTGGTGAAACTGCACCATTTGTTTGTACACATTCTCTACCATTAATTAGTAAAACAGTAAATAATGTTATGTATTATAATACAAGCGTAAGTAAATATATTGGAATTGAAGAATGTGTTTATATAAACATCTTTTTTGCAGTTTGTTATACACATAGCTACCAATTCAGAGGAAGGTCTTTATAATCTGTATTTTCACAGTTGTCCAGATTATACACATAAGGATGAAGTAACTTATAATTTTACGGTAAGTTATTTTTAAAATTTGACTTTAAATTAACTTAGATGTTCATAATTGGAAATCTTTCTATCGAATTTTAATTTGACTAATTTTTTAAAATTTATTTCATTCTGGGAATTAGATTGTCCATATTTTTGGTTTGCAAAATCTGAACTAACAGCTTATGGTCAGTTTTGAAATTCAGTTTAGGAAGGCCGATAATGTAATCTGAAAACTTTTCTACTGCCCTGGTTAAATTTAAGGTTTCTTTTCCTATTTAGGCATATCCTTTCCGTAAAAGATAACAATCGAGGTGCAAAAGCTATGATTTTTCTTACGTCCCTTTGTATTAATATCCACTCAACCAATACGAAGATAATCTGAACTGATTACAATAGTGTTTGAGGATCAAAAAATGATAAATTTTGGTCTATTTAGCAATTTTTCCTTAATTGTTTCAAATGCGTAACCTTCTAATCAGAGGTTCTAATATTTCCGTCTTATTACAGATAAATTTTCTTCCATAATAAATCATGTCTAATAGGCACAATAAAGTATTGATAACATCGTACCAATTTCTAGTCCTCGCGCGTATATATATTTTGTCAGTCACCGCCGGACAATGTGAGCGCACTTCGCTTTTTCAGAGTAATAAATTGTTACTGTTAAAAACTGTAGTGCATCGAAACCTATCTAAATAAAGAAAGTATAAATTTGTAAAAAGTGATGGAACAAATCTTTTTAAACGCCTTCTGTGAAGCCACAAACTGGGTAAAATCGGTTAAATATTTCCAATATCAGATATGTTTCCACAACAATTTCCCAAAACCGATTGTGTTGCAGAGAAAAATTTGCTTATTTACTGATGTTATATTTACATGATTAAAATAATCTTTAAAACAACTTACCAGTTTTATTGACGCGGCTTCACAAGTTTGTCTTAATGTGTCAAAATCTGAATTTTTCTCTTAACACTCAAACCTTTCTAGAGCACAATTTTTTTTTGTGTCTTCTACTGCGTATAGCTATGAATGAACATGCTGCACTATTTTCAGAGATTCCACTAACGACATTGAAGGATTTTCTAATTTTTCTATTGTCTCCACTTGTTCTGAATAGTTTTTAAATGTGTTTTAACCCGACTATCTTGAAATTTTGGCTGGCTTTCCTTCATAGCTTCTTTGGGATCGAATTTACAAACCACGTTATTAATATTATAAAAATATTTATAATAGTAAAACGCTGCTCTCTTGAAATTTTGGCTGGCTTTCCTTCATAGCTTCTTTGGGATCGAATTTACAAACCACGTTATTAATATTATAAAAATATTTATAATAGTAAAACGCTGCTCTCCAACGTGTAAGAATCGGCTGTGGTGGTTCAGAAATATCGGCACAGTCTGTGAAATTGGCGAACACGATTTGGGGATTTGAGAAACACAGCCTTTGTACTTGCAATTAATGCATCTACATCTGGATATCATCGACGAATAATTTCTGCCACTAGATGTAAAGAATGGATTTTACACGTAATATGTAAGTTAGCACAAACTTTTTTAAAGACCGCACAGAGAGCATGTTTGCGACAGAAGCAGTAGTTATTGTTACAAAGGATCCAACTCTCAATGTACGTCGAATCGCTAAACAACTAGGAGTACCACGAACGACAATTTGGCGAATTATAAAACGTGA
The DNA here is from genome assembly GCA_935421215.2 of Melolontha melolontha. NCBI lineage: Eukaryota > Metazoa > Arthropoda > Insecta > Coleoptera > Scarabaeidae > Melolontha > Melolontha melolontha. The sequence continues at coordinate 22,904,078 of OW285235.1, forward strand.
GGACTTATATCCATATCACTCTCGCAGGGGACACGGTTTGCTTGAGGCAGACTACTATGCTCGTCTAGTTTATTCTACCTGGATATTAAGACAGTCACGGCTTCATTTTAATTTCTGCAGAACAGTAATCTGGACAGATGAATCTACGCTCACGAGAAGTGGTCTTACAAATCTGAGAAACCTGCACAGGTGGTCATCAGAAAATCCCAAAGCTATACGCCCATCTAAATTTCAACATGAATTTTCTATTAACGTTTAGGCGGCCCTAATCGATGACTTGTTGATTGGTCCTGTCGTTCTTCCTGGGATGTTAAATGCGGACAATTACCTTCAATTTCTTATTGACGAAATGCCAGGTCTTTTAGAGGATGTCCCACTGAATATTCGACGAGACATGTGATTTCACATGGATGGCGCACCACCACATTTCGGAATTGCTGTCCGAAATTGGGTTAACGTCAATTATCCAAGATGGATTGGTCGAGGTGGTCCTGTTGCATGGCCACCCAGATCACCCGATCTTAATCCCCTTGACTTTTATTTATGGGGGTACATGAAAAATTTAGTCTACGCGCAAGTTTCGAACACAAGAGAAGAGTATTCATCTGGCTGCCGAGCAAATTCGACAAAACAAGTATGAAATTCGGATAAGTACTTCTTCTGTTGGCTTACGGGCACAAGCCTGCATTCAACAAGGAGGTGGACATTTCGAAAATATTATTAATTGAACTTTTTTCAATAAAATCAGTTTTTATTGACTTTTTATTGACTACATTTTTGTTCATGATCTGACAATCACATTCATAGATCTATAACTTTGAAACAAATAAAAATGGATATACAGTAGTACCCCCATATCCGCGGGGGTTTGGTTCTGTGGTCTTCCGCGGATACTGAAAACCGCGGATAGTAGCGAACGCTTTATTTTCGAGTACAATATGAAATATGAAGCAAAGTTAAAACAATGAAACAAGAAAAAATAAGTTATATAATATTTATTTAAAATAAATAAACAATAAATAAATAAATATTCTTGTGCTGTGGCACAAATAGAATTTAAGTTTAATAAATATATAAGTTCATACATATGTATAGCAAACGCCAATTAAGTTGGCGCGAGGAGGGGGTGCGCAGAAGCCGTTTTTAAAAACGTCCACCCCCACTACTCAAGTAATTGTCAGAATACATTTGTCATTGACGCTTGACAGAACATATTTTGTAATGTCTTTGCTAGGGGATCATACACGCTCAGAGGTTAGAATTATCTGACATTTGATGTAATACCAAATACAAATCTCCCCACTACTTCTAATCCTGCGCGAACTTACCCCTTCTCGCGCCAACTTAATTGGCGTTTGCTATACATATAGTACATATTTACATACACAACAAGAAAATATACAACAAGAAAAACTTTATCATCGTGAGCTACATATTCATTCATCTTCCTCCAAGTCCAAGTTAGCATTCGATTGTTTACTTAGATTCGAAGCAAACGATGTTGATGGCTGTGCATTATCGATAGTTTTGTCGACTTTTTCAAAGAACATTGTTATTGGTAGTTGTCGTTTTTGTCTTTTCATTTCAATAAACAAATCCTCCAAAGGTTTCAAGGCTTCTGTTATAGTGCGAGTAATTTTTATACTGCGTTCCATTATTGGATCATAATCTACTATCTGTTCTTTTAATGTTTGAGCAGTTGGAAATAACGCTGAAAATTTTTCAAGCGTCCATCCTGGCGGTTCTTGTTGACCCTCATCCTCATCGTCACTCGCTTCTGGAGAAGATTTCACAAGGTCTTCCAATTCCTCGTTGGTGAATACTTGATCCTCTTCGTTTATGTAATCACTGAGTTCCTCTTGGGTTATATCGTTAAATCCTTCTCCATCTATTTTCTGCGCTATGCTAAATATCGTTGTTAGATGTGAATTAATATCATGTGTGTCTTCAGAACTAAGAACGATGTCATTCCACAGATTTTTCCAACATGCTATTATCGTTTCTGACTTTAATTCCTCCATCGCTCCTTTGATAAATAGAATTGCTTCAGCAATTGTAAATGACTTCCAGCATTCCATCAGCCCGATATCAGAGCATTCGTTAGCCATTGTATACAGCATTTCGAAAACCTGTCGAATATATATGGCTTTAAAGCATCTAATGACACCTTGATCAAGGGGCTGAAGCAATGAGGTCGGGTTAGGTGGTAAAAAAAGCACTTCAACATTTTTATCTTCTGTGCCTAGTGACACAGGATGCCCAGGAGCATTGTCTAGTATCAGCAGCACTTTAAATGGTAATTCTTCCTTTTCCAAATATCTTTTCACTTCCGCAATAAAGCATTGATGAAACCATTGTGTAAATAGAACAGCCGTAACCCACGCCTTTCGATTTGATTGCCAAAACACAGGCAGGCAAGCTTTATCTTTGTATTTAAGAGCACGTGGATTCTGTGATCGGTAAACAAGTCCGGGTTTAATCATATGACCAGCTGCATTTGTACAAAATATCAAGGTAAGTCTATCCTTAATTGCTTTAAAGCCTGGTGCACTCTTTGCAGTCTTATGAATATAAGTCCGTTGAGGCATTTTTTTCCACATAAGACCAGTCTCATCGCAGTTAAAAACTTGCTTAGGATGATAATTCCTTTCAGCAATAATTTGTTTAAATTTTTCTGGATACAGGGCAGCAGCTACATGATCAGCCGACGCAGATTCCCAGGTCATTTTTATATTTTTTAGATTAAACCGAGTTTTAAATCTATGCAGCCACCCCCTACTTGCTGTGAATGATTTTCCTTCCTCTTCAGTATAATCTTGGGTCTGCATATCTTCATATAAAACCTTTTGTTGTAGCACTTTGCCATCGATAGGAATATGTTTTCTTGTCATATCTTCCACCCATAAATTTAAGGCATTTTCTATCTTAAGTAACACTTTATTACGTATTGTGGTTGCAACTTTTGCAGTTTGGGGTGCACTAGAAAAACTAGCTCGAATCTTATCTTTGTTTTTTAACACTTCTCTCATCGAAGATTCGTTTTTATTGTATATTTTAGCAACAGTTGCAATAGATTTTTTTTCTATTTCAATCATATTAATGATTTTTATTTTTTCACTAATAGTGAGCATTTCACGTTTTCTTTTTGGTTTAGAAGCCATTTTAAAATGATTTTCAAATTTACTTGCTTTATTTAAAAACTATTGCAAGCACTGTCTTGTCCGACAATTCGAATAGTACTAAACTCATAGTCAACAGGAGCGTTTATATGTACAAGTAAAAGCGAGTGGCACCTTAAGCACGTTCCAACTTGTTTAACTTATCATAAGAGAGCGCCGAAGTCAGGGGATGACTCATATATACGACGATACATCGACAAATGCTCCAATAACTTTTATATTTATTGATATAACGCGTTTTCTGCTCATCATAGGTAAATCGCGGATGACTGAAACCGCGGATACGGAGTCAGCGGATAACGGGGTACTACTGTACTAGTTTTGCGATTTTGTTACTCGAAATGAAGTCTACTTTACACTCCTAAAATTTGAACATAACGATACGGGACACGTGTATACGCGCTAGGTGGGATGTAACTCGAATGAACCTCTCTACTTATTGCATTTTTTTTCCAGTATAATAAAATTTTTCATATTTTGCAGATGGAAATAATCGAAAAGAACCCAGGAAGTTACCTTTCGGCCGGCCAAATGCCACTTCCGACGTTATATTGCACATTGGGACTGTTGTTCTTTTTGTCAGGATGCATTTGGATGTACCTGTTACATGACTCTACACACTCGATTTCTAAGATACATTATTTGATGGCTATTCTTGTTTTTCTAAAATCAGTATCCCTTATCCTAAATGGCATAAATTACCATTTCATAGAAACTGAAGGAGTCCATGTAGCGACTTGGGCGATTTTATTTTACATCGTGCACTTTTTAAAAAGTGTATTACTCATCATAATAATATTCCTCATAGGTGTCGGTTGGACGTTTATCAAACCCGTTCTCGTATTCAGAGAGAAGATATTATTGATGGTGGCTATTTTATCCCAAGTACTGGCGGACATTGCTATTATAATCCTCGAAGAGGACGAAGAAGGAGCGAAAGAATATACAGCGTGGAAGAACGTGTATATTGTAAGCGTTTGCCTGGGTTGTGCATTTATTTTATTACCGCTAGTGTGGTCTATAAGGCATTTACGAAAGTCTTCTCCGAATCCCGTTAATCTGAGAAAATTGAATTTTTTCAAATGGTTTTGTCTTATAGTAATCTGTTACACCTACATAACACGGATTTCGGTGTATATATTGAGTTTGACTGTTTCATTTCAATACGTATGGTATCAAGAACTATTGCGAGAGATGGCCATATACGTTTTCTTCATTTTAACCGCATATAAATTCAGGCCTGCCGTTTATGATCTGTAAGTATATAATTTTTTTAAAGGAAAATGGTAATTAATACAGTATCAGAATAATTGAAACATACATGAGTGGGTAAAACCCCACCAGTTTTGTATAATACAAAGGTATTTTTATTAATATAAAATATTATTAAAAATCTGGTGTGAAGAACACAAATACAGGTTCACCATTAATATTTTTTGTGAACGTGTCCGAACATATCCCTCCCCAGAGACGTAGATACGTATTTCGCCTTTCTACAGGCTCATCAGTACGCCCCTGCTGGAGAAAGGATATCTTCAGACACATTCACAAAAAAGAACCACTGAATTTACTTCTACGCTCGGTCTGGATAATTTCTGTAATATGGCGATGTGGTTCTTTTTTGTGAATGTGTCTGAAGATATCCTTTCTCCAGCAGGGGCGTACCGATGAGCCTGTAGAAAGGCGAAATACGTATCTGCGTCTCTGGGGAGGGATATGTTCGGACACGTTTACAAAAAATATTAGTAGTGAACCTGTATTTGTGTTCTTCACACCAGATTTTTAATAATATTTTATATTATTAAAAATACCTTTGAATTAATACAGTGGTTAAGACAATAACATTTTGTAAAATATTTGTCTTTCTGGGTTCTTTTAAATAAAACTAATGGTAATTTAAACACATATGTTACTATATTAACAAGAAAACGCACTAAATAACAATTTACAAATTAATAACTAGAGACCGGATACGAGAGGTTGATGACTCATTGCCCACGAGCGTACGATTGAACACTTGTATTTTAAAATTGTTATTTTTAATTATATAATTATATTTATAATAATAAAACGGGTATATATACGGCTACAAAATACGAAATACATTTTAATTTGTTCATTTTGTAGTTCAAGCTGAGTAGAGGAGTATTAATATTTACTAGCAATACTTTCTCAAGGTTCTTTTCTGTAAAATTTATTCTCCTTGAATGAAATACCTCCTTGTAAATAGGAAACGTCCTTTCTACATCGCATCTGATTATAGGTGCATACTGGAAATATTCTTCTATTTCCGCGTAATTTGCAGTTCGATGTTGTGGCATTATCCCCATACACAATTTCCGCAATGTTATTAAACCTGGACTTCTATTAAACACTGCGTCTAACTTTTGCCGAAGGCCACATCCGAAGTCACTTGGAATACTTTTCAAATTATTAATAGCCACATCTAATGTCGTTAAACCATCATTTAATTTGAGATTTCGATTTTCAAAATAAGTGATTAGTTTTGGCAAATTTTCAAAGTGTTCCTGACGAAAGTACAACTGATTTTTTAAATGTGGAATTTCTGTTAGTTCCTTGCACTCAGAAATACTCCGAGCATCGTCATTTAAACATGCAACGAAATTTTGTGGACTATCGAAATTCTCTGCATAAAAACTAGTAGCTTCCAACCATGTCCCCCATCTAGTTATTACTGGAAAGGGAGGTAGTGACAAAGATGACATTTTTTCCCTGTAAAGAGCTACTCTCAGTGGTACTTTTCGGAAAACTTTTTTAAAAGCGGATACAAGTCTATCAACTTCTGGAAAAGTGTCTCTGATATATTCACAGATTCTGTGGAGAGCATGTGCTATACAAGCAATATGCAGAATATTAGAATATGTTTTGTTTCCTTTAATAGTCTGCCTGTTTTTAACATATATGCAGCACTGTCACTTACAAATAAAAGTACTTTTTCTTTGTACCTGTCGCCCGAATGAAGTATATTTTGAATATTCTCGTTAATGGTTTTAGCAACTGTTTCCGCATCAACTGTATTTATAACTTTTGTTGCTATTACATATGCGTTATATGGAATAGCTGGATATAGTACACCAGC